>CM046672.1:45141913-46414413 GCA_025594165.1 Tamias sibiricus | reverse complement strand
GCAAGATGTGTAGCTCAGGACTGGTTCTCTGGCCTTCCTAGAGATTCACCAGGCTCCCTGATGGCCTTGAATACATCCTCTTTTCTGTTTAAACTAGTCAAAGTGTCTTTTATTACATGCAACTAAGCACCCTGATTGCATATGAGTCAGATGTAAACTCTCCCTTAATTGGTCAGAGCCAAGAGATGAGCACACACAGTTTCCAATTTCAAAGTGTAGAAACAGTGAGCTCTTTGAGAAGGAGGTGGAAATGGGGAGCTATCACGGGCATCAGTTGTCCCAATGACCCAGTGTCTCTCCTTCCTTCTAGGAATAACACTTCTTTTGTCCTTGTGTGGATTGTCCCTGAACCAGACAGTGAAAAGAGGACTCATATGCAGGTCATTGACTTGGAAGGTTCCCAGAAGATGTGTGGGGAGTAGGGAAGGGTGACAGGGAAGGGTGGGCCAATCAAGGGTGTGTTATCTACAGCGATTGAGGCCTAATCTTGCTGGGGATTTCTGGGAGCCAGTGCAGACTGTGTGCCATAGAGTTGTCCCAACCAAGGGGCGAAGGAACTGGGACATTTACCAACCAGCTCCTGTCAGTTGCTGGTTAAGAGCTTCTTTCAGGAGCTTTAATTCTTTGATCCTTCCAGTATGCCCCACTCTTGGGCTGAGTGGGTGCCAATGTCAGATAGTCACAGTCCAGACAGTTGGAAGCCCAGTGGTCAGTGCTGAGGGATTGTGGGTGAGGACCACCAGCATCTCATGTACTTCATTCTAGGGACTACTGCTTCCTCCACCCACCTCAGTGTTCTCATGGAGGGAAAATAGACTGTCTACCTCCTGATGAGAGGGACAACATGTGCGTGTTGGGAGAGGGATTCTTGGTGACCATCTTTGGAGACTACCTGCCACAAAAGGCTTAAACAAGGTAGAAGTTACTAGTCTAGGGTTGGTGTGGCCCCTCCAAGACAAAGGGCCTGCAGGTCTTGTTTCTCTTTCATTTTATTGTGTTGCTCTCATCTGTTTGTTCCAAGATGACCCCTCACACATTCAGATTTCAGCAAGTGGGAAAATCAAAGAAGAGGAGTTAATGTACACCCTTTCACAAAAGTTATGACCTACAAATTGCCTACCTCACTTTGCACACTGTCCGTCAACCAGAATGAAGCCATGTGGTCGCTCTAGATGCAAATGAAGTTGGGAGATACAGCCTTGTCTAGTGGCCTAAGCCCTGATAAAAATTCCATGGCAGAAGAAGCAAGAGGATATTGGAGGGCACTAGCATTTTTTTATTTTTAATTTTTTATTGTAGTAAAATGAAGCATTCAATATGGTGGTATTTAATGTATTTCCAGTGTTGTACAACATCACCACCATCCATCTCCACAACTCTTTTCATCTACTAAAACTGAAATGCTATACCCATTGCTATGGTTTGAATATGTCCCCTGAAGTTCATGTGTTGGAAATTGAATCTCTAATGCAACAATATTGAGAGGTAGGACCTTTAAGAGATGATTTATGGCCAGGTGTGGTGGTGCACACCTGTGATCCCACTAGCTCAGGAGGCTGAGGCAGGAGGATTGGGAGTTCAAAGCCAGCCTCAGCAATTTAACAAGTCCCTATGCAACTCAGTGAGACCCTGTTTCTAAAATAAATTATATTTAAAAAGGGGACTGGGGATGTGCCTCAGTGGTAAAGCACCCCTGGGCTCAATCCCTGGTACTCCAAAAACCAAACCAAAACAAACAAACAAACAAAAACCGGGGGTAGGGAGGGAGAGAGAGAGAGAGAGAGAGAGAGAGAGAGAGAGAAAGAGAGAGAGAGATGTGATTAATGGATTAATGTGGTTCTCTCAGGAGTGGGTCTGTTATTACAACAGCAGTTTTGTTATAAAAGTAACTTAGGGGGCTGGGGACATGGCTCAGTGGTAGAGCACTTTCCTAACATGCAGGAGGCCCTGGGTTCAGTCTCTAGAACTATAAACAAAACAAAACAAAAAAGTAAATTAGGCCTTCTCCTGCATGTTCTCTCCCTCTCTCCCAAATGTCTTGCCCTTCTGCCTTCTGGCATGGGATGATGCACAAGAAGGCTGCCAACAGATACGGGACCCTTGACTTTGAACTTTCCAGCCTCCAGAACTGTAAAGAATAAACCTCTTTTCTTTATAAATTTCATCAGGTATTATGTTATAGCATCACAAAATGGACTAAGACACCCTTTAAACACCGATTCAGCCAGGGCAGTGGTGTGCACCTATAATCCCATCAATGCAGGAGGCTAAAACAGGAGGATCATAAATTTTTTAAAAATATTTATTTATTGCCGGGCGTGGTGGCGCACGCCTGTAATCCCAGCACTTTGGGAGGCTGAGGCAGGAGGATCGCGAGTTCAAAGCCAGCCTCAGCAATATCGAGGCACTTAGCAACTCAGTGAGACCCTGTCTCTAATAAAAATACAAAAAAAGGGCTGGGGATGTGACCCAGTGGTCGAGTGCCCCTGAGTTCAATCTCCGGTACCACAAAAAAAAAAAAAAAAAAAAAAAAAAAAAAAAAAATTTATTTATTTACTTTAGTTGTACATTTATGTTTACGTGGTGCTGAGGATCGAACCCAGGCCGCGCACGTGCGAGGCGAGCGCTCTGCCGCTGAGCCACAACCCCAGCCCGAGGATCATAAATTTGAGCCCAGTCTGGGCAACTCAGTGAAATCTTTTTTTTTTTAATATTTATTTATTATTTGCTTTAGTTGTACACAATGCAATGCATTTATGTTTACGTGGTGCTGAGGATCAAACCTGGGCCGCGCACGTGCTAGGCGAGCGCTCTACTGCTGAGCTACAACCCCAGCCCAGTGAAATCTTGTCTTAAAAAAAAAAGAAAAGGATAGGAGCTGGGATGTAGCTCAGAGGGCTCAGTGGTCTGGACTCAGTGGTAATGTCCCTGGTTCCAACCCTAGTATTGAAAAATAAATAAATAGGTGAATTTATAAATAAGTAAGTAAAACCAAAACATGAATTCCTCATTCCTCCCTCCACTTTAGCTCTGACAACCAACATCCTAATTTCTCTGAATCTGACTACTCATATAAATGAAATTGTACAGGATTTGAGACAATAGCATTTTTATCTGCCGAGTGATAAAATCAAGAAGATAGCATGTACAGGTCTGGGATACCCTTAGACTCCTTCAGAGACAAGGAGCCGGGTTTAATTCAACTATCTATTGCTGTCATTTAGTCCACTAGCCAAAGATTTGGGTGTTGGGGATACAACAGTGAATAGGACAAAAAGGTCCCTGTTCTCATGGAGTTTCCATTCTAGAATAAATGGCAGACGGAAAAAAAAAAAAAAAAAAAAAAAAAAGGAACTCATAAATTAGAGAATTAAGGGTTTGACAAATACCAGGGCGAAAATGAAACTGGAGGTGGTGGGATGACTTTAGCAGTGGCGGTCAGGGGAGACCTCTGTGAGAACTTGACATTTGAGCTGAGACCTGAGGATGCAAAGACTTTGGAAAAAGCATGGCAAGCAGGTGTCCGTCCACTTTCTGCCACCCTGGCAGGATACCATAGACTGGGGAATTTGTAAGCAATAGAAGTTTATTTGGCTCTTGGGTCTGGAGGCCGGGGAGTCTGGGAACATGGCGTTGGCATCTGGAGAGGGCCTGATTGCTAAGTCATAAAATGGCAGCAGGGCAGGCTATCACATGCCAGACAGAGGAAATTGAAGGAATTTATCCTTTTTATTAGAAACTCACTTCCTCAATGAAGCATCAATCCATTTAAGATCTCATCTCTCTCTCTCTTTTTTTTTTAATATTTTTTAGTTGTCAATAGACCTTTATTTTATTCATTTATATGCGGTGCTGAGTATCGAACCCAGTGCCTCACACATGCTAGGCAAGCGCTCTACCACTGAGCCACAACCCCAGCCCTATCTTTTTTTGTTTTTGTTTGCAGTAATGGGAATAGAACCCAGGGGTGCTTTACCACTGAGCCACACCCCTAGCTCTTTTTATTATTATTATTATTTTATTTTGAGATAAGGTCTCCCTAAGTTGCCCAAACCCCTGCCCCTTAATGCTGTTACAAAAGAAACATGAGTTTTAGAGGAGATATTCAACTCACAGAACAGCAGTGGCAGTACAAAGGTCCTGGGGTGAGTATGAGCTTGACCTATTCAAGAAGCAGCAAGGAGGGTAGGGTAGTAAGTGAATCAGGGAATAGTGTAGTAAGTGGAGGGGAAAGAGATAGGAGGGACAGGCAGGGGAGAGAGATTGTAGACCTTGCACATAATTATGTGTATGTGGCTTTATTTCTTGTGGGTAAATAACTAGTAGTGGGCTTGCTAGCTAGCTGGTAGGTGAATACTTCAGAAACTACCAGAGCAGTTGCTCTCTCTCACATTTCCACCAGCAGCGTATGAGATTTCCAATTGCTCCACTTCTCTCATGACACTCGAAAGGGTCAATCTCTTTAATTAGTCATTTCAGCGGGTGCATGGTGATGTCTCCTTGTGGTTTTCATTTATATTTCCCTAATGACTTAACGATGCCGCATACTTTTCCTCATGCTCATTATTGGCCATTTGTGTCTCTTTTTTTGTGAGTGTTTGTTCAAAAAACCTTGGGCCTTTTTTTTTTTTTTTTTTTTTTTTTTTTTTTTTTTCTTTTTTGATGTGTGTGTGTACTGGGGAATTGAAGCCAGTGCTGCTTTACCACTGAGCTGTATCCCCAGCCCTTTTATTTATTTATTTATTTTTGAGACAGGGTCTCACTAAATTGCCCAGGTTGATCTTGCACTGGGATTACAGGCATGTGCCACCATGCCCAGCTTTTAGGGTCATTTTTTAAAATTAGAATATTTGTCTGATTTTTATTTTTTGCAGTGCAGGGGATGGAACCCAGGGCCTAAAGTATGCTAGGTAGCTCTGTAGCATTGAGCTGAAACCTCAGGCCTGTTGGTCTGATATTTCAAAAAGCTTCTTCTGGATGTGGTGGGGAGGACAACTGCAGCTTCCACAGAGGTCACTGCCTGATTTCCAGGAAAGTTGACTTTGGCCTTCCCCAACTCTTGGCCTGCTGCCAGGACAGGTTGGGCCACGTTGCAGGTCTTGTGTGGAGACCGTCAGTCCCGCTTCCTGGCACCTTTATGAGATGGAGCCCAGTCAGTGGGATACTGCCCATTGTATCTTCCTTCACCTAAAGCGGGAATCGTATCTGCCCATCGGGCCCAGAGGCCAGCCCAGGCCTCCGCCTTCTGTTCTCTGCACCAGCACTCTGGTATCCATTGCAGAAACTTCCAGGTATTTCACGTCTTTCTGGCAAAGATACTGTTAGCTCACATCTTATAAGTGTCTGCACCACTCCAGGCCCTTCCCTGGGGACCCCTCGTCCCTCACACAAGTCAGCAACTACAGAGGGACTCCAGGACTTCAGCCCAGCCCACAGGCCATGTTTGTTCTGACTGGATGGCGCCTGGGTGTCCCAACCGTCAGCCTGGATGTCTGCCGGACAGCCCCGGCCTGGCTGGAGTTGGAGGGTGGATCAGGAGGCTGGCGCTGAAGGGCTGAGGGAGAATTTTTATCAAGCCCAGAACTCAAGACCGGATGTACTAATAACAATATCAATAATGAGGATGGTGAGGATGGTAATTAACATTTCTGGAGCACATGCAATTGTGCCAGACGTTCTAATAGATGTTACCCAAACCGGCCCATCGCAGCAGGCTGCTTGCTCTCCCGTTCCTGTTCGGGCCCCACTTCCTGCTCCCACCCACAGCCAGAGGGAGCCTGTGCACACCTGTCAGGTGAGGCCGGCTCTGGCCGCTCTGCTGGCTCACTGGGCTCTGCTGTTTCTGGGGTGGGGGCGGGGAGGGAGGGCACAGGGTCTCTTCCTCCGTGCTTGCTCTAGACCTAATGGGAAGGTTCTGGGTTCTTCAGGGATGAGACTTGGCCAGACCTAGGGGCAGCTGTGAGCAGCCAGCATGGCGTCCGCCTTGCCCTGACCCTCCAGCAGCCCCCAGCCCCCCGCCACTCCCCGGTTGGCACTCAGCGTCTGCCCCATGACCAGCTTCCAGCTTCCCCTTTTCTCTCTTGCCCAGGCCTGGGAGTGCTGGGGTGTGACGTGTGGACGGGGGAGGGGGCTTCCTGCAGCTGGCTCACCCCAGCACCCTAACCTCAGGTTCCTCCTTCTCCTGCCCCTGCTTCAGCTCCCTCTGGGGGATAGAAGTCCCTGTCTCCTCCTGGGTGCCCTCCCTCAGTCCCTGTTCCCAGCCACTTCCTCATCTGGCAGGCGGCCAGCCCTGCCCAGTGGTCACCATGTCACCACCACCTGTCTCACCTAGACCCAATCCTGTCTCTGTGGTGTTGTATTTGTGACACCAATTCTTTCCTTCTCTCTCTTCTTTGCCTTCATTTTCTCCATCTCCATCTTTCATCTCTTTTTCCCCCCTAAGAGTTAAGCATCACTGTTGTGTGTTCTATTTTCACCATTTTTTCTTTTCTTTTTTTTTTTTTTTTTTTTTGATACCACGGATTGAACTCAGGGACACTTCACCACTGGGCCACATCCCCAGCCCTTTTTGTATTTTATTAGAGACAGGGTCTCACTGAGTTGCTAAGTGCCTCGCCATTGCTGAGGCTGGCTTTGAACTTGCGATCCTCCTGCCTCAGCCTCCCAAGTGCTGGGATTACAGGCGTGCGCCACCGCGCCCAGCTTCACTTTTATTTACTGTGTAACTCAGGCAAGCGTCTCTACCTCTCTGTGAAATGGGAATAAGAGCATCAACCTCAGAGGAAGTTTGTGGGGATTAAATGATTTAACACTTGGGACAGAGTACCATATGTCATCAGTGCTCACATGCTGAGGTTCTCAATATTCTGCGAACATCACAAGGGTCTGATTATCAGGGCTGGGGATGTAGCCCCGTGGTGGAGAGCTCACCTAGGATGTGCAGGACCCTGGAATTGGTCCTCAGTACATCCCCCTCCAAAAGGATCTGATTACCAAATAATTATAGCTGATGCTTATGACAAGCTGACAAGTGCCAGACCCTGTTCTAAGAACGTTAATTCATTTAGTCCCCTACAACAACCCTACAAATCAGGTACTATTTTACTCCTAGTCTTACAAGGAAGGCCCTAGAGGCTGAGCGACCTGCTCAAGGCTGCCTAGCCAGGAAGAGGCAGAACTGGCTTCGCTCATACTCAGTAATGACCCTCCTGATACAAAGATGCTGACCCCTGACTGGTGACAGAGGTCAAGAGCTGACACACGTACCCTCGCCCTTCACGTCCAGCTGTTAGGTACTGCGCGCGGCATGGGCCCTGGGCCTGATTCTTTCTGGTGCTATCTCTGTCTGTCCTTCCTCCTCCCCTATTGTCCCCTCCTCCCGCCGCCACCACCCACCTCAGACTTCCTCCTTCACTTGGTTGGAAGCCACGCCACATCCCACTGGCCCCTGGACTGTGGTGTCCGGCTGTGTCCAGGAATCATGGGGGGCCTGGAACCCTCCTGGCGGCTTCTGATCCTTCTCCTCCTGACTGTGGGTGGTGAGTTGGAGGCTTCTGAGCTGTGTCCTGAGGCCCCAGCTTCAGCTAGGGGCAGGGCAGTGTGGTTCTAGTGAGAACCAGAGGGGAGGGTTGGGTGGAAGCAAGTCCCCGCAGAGCTTCTGGGTCTCCAAAGCTGGAGCCCCCAAGATTTGGCCGGGGGGGGGAGAGGGGCCAGGGAGGAGGGGGTCACCTAAGGGTGTTGCAACAGGACGAGCGGGCATAGAAGTCACATGGTATCTAAGCCTTGGCGCTAGTCCTCCCGGGTCCCACCAGATACTGCTTTCTACTTTTCCCGGCTTCTAAGCCCACCGCCAGCCATCGCCCCGTGCCTCAGTTTACCTCTTTTTCCCTCCTCAGGTCTCAGTCCTGTCCAGGCCCAGAATGGTAGGCCTAGATCCTGCAGTCCCGCTCCCACCTCCCAAAGACCCTCCCCCCGATTCATCCAAACTTCTGACACCCACCCCCTAATTCCCAAACCACACTGACCTCCCCTGACCCATGTGCCATATTCCCAGAATGCAACTGCTCCCCGGTGAGCGCTGGTGTGCTGGCGGGGATCGTGCTGGGGGACCTAGTGCTGACCCTGCTCATCGCCCTGGCTGTGTACTCACTAGGTCGGCTTGTCCCTCGGGGACGAGGAACCGCAGCAGGTGAGTGGGGCTGGCAAGAGATGGTCTGGGACGATCTAAGGGTGAGACTGGTGGTGGGGCGTAAGCTCCCAGGTCACAAACATCCAAAGGGATGGTAGTAGAGGGGCTGATTTTAAAATGACAAAATGGCTGGGTGTGGTGGTGCACACCTGCAATCCCAGTGACTCGGGAGGCTGAGGCAGGAAGATTGCAAATTTAAGGCCAGCCCAGGCAACTTAGCAAGACACTGTCTCAAAATAAAAAAAAAAAGGAAAAAGGCTGGGGATGTAGTTCAGTGGGAAAGCAATCCTGGGTTCAATTCCTAGTATCAAAAACAAAAACAAACAAAAAATGGTCCCAGTTTACTGTCCTGTCCATCTTTGCATCCTGTGTCACCCCTTTATCCCTCTGCAGTGACCCAGAAACAACACATGACTGAGATGGAGTCGCCTTATCAGGTAAGAAAACCAGACTCATTCTCACATCTTTCTCCTGCCCATTCTATGGGCATCTGTATTATGGACACCCCCATGTCCTCCTGAGGACCCTAATGCCCTTTCCCAGGTGCTACTTCATACCTAGAAGGCAAATGGGACATCTTTCCCAAAGCACTCTCTATGCACTCAATGATAAACCACAACCGTATGCTTAGCTTAAGATGGGTGGAGAAGAAATAATGGGGTGTCTTGCCTTTGTAAGAGTAAAAACAAGCCTCATTAGGCCTCAAATTGTTCTGGAAAAGGCTTAGCCCTAGGAGAGGCTAATTCCTAGAAGAAGCCCTCTGTAGGACATAGAATAGAATTCAGCCCTAATTTGGTGACTCAAAAGAGAGGAATCTTGCTGGGCACGGTGGTGCATACCTGTAATCCCAGCACTTGGGAGGCTGAGGCAGGACGATGGCGAGTTCAAAGCCAGCCTCAGCAATGGCGAGGCACTTAGCAACTCAGTGAGACCCTGTCTCTAATAAAATACATAAAAGGGCTGGGGATGTGTCCCAGTAGTCGAGTGCCCCTGAGTTCAATCCTGGTACCAAAAAAAAGGAGTCTTAGAATTTGGGGGATAAGAATCCTAAATCCTTTTGAGAAGTGACCAAAGCTAGAGACTCTTCAGAAAAATCCTCACACAAAAAATACAAAGTCATGCATATAATCCAGAGGCACTTCAAGTGATATAGATAGAGGTATCTCTCCAGTTCTCCCTTCTGCTAAGGCTCCTTCTTAATCCTTTCAAGGGGGTCATGAGATCCTGAGAGCTCCCCATCCTTAGAGAAATGCACACCAGAGGCAGGTCATTGGTATATGATGTCAGGGATTCTATCTAAGGCCTGCCCCTTGGGACCACAGACACCCCTTATTTGTGAACCAATTTATTATCTGCAGTCAGCTTTGCTGCTGTGCCTCACTTGTGGATTGAATGTTTCTTTGCAAAGTGTGAGAATCTCAAATTGGTTCTGTGAGGTCTTGAAGACTCTTGAGAAAGCTTTCCTGTTATTGACAGCAGTGAAATTTTAGGGCAGAGAATTACCCTGGTCTATTTATTCCTTCAGTGGATTTGTTGAGCACCTACATATATGGTAGCAGAATTAACATCCTAGCTGGGGAGACAGACTTGAAGCAAATTAACAAAATCATTTTGGACAGGCACCATGAAGAAAAATAGACCAGGCTGTGTGATAATGATTGGGGTTTGGGAGGAAGAAACGATAGATGGGGATATTGAGAGCTGAGACTTGAAGAGGGAGAAAGAGACTACAGGACTGGTGTTCTAGGCAGAGGGCCTCATAGCACATGCAAAGGCCCTGTGGCTGGCTGGGCATAATGGTAAGACAGAGGGAAAAGTGAATTCTGAATTCACTTGAATAAAATCCAGATCTCTTCCATGGCCATGTTTGAAGAAGTCGCTGGGGGACTTGAAGACCATTAGGAGAAGTCTGGATTTTGTTTGAAATTTATTTGGTGAACCACTTCCACTAATGTCCTTCACCCCTTTTAGGAGCTCCAGGGTCAGAGGTCAGATGTCTACAGTGACCTCAACACACAGAGGCAGTATTACAAATGAGCCCAGTCAACAACCTGATACCTGGATCCAGTCACTTCTGCTGCCCACCCAGCTCATTCCTACTCCTACTAGGAAACAGTTCCACGGAACGTCCTTCCTGCAGTTTTATACCTCTCCCCACTAATGTTACCAAATAAACAATAGAGCGTAAAAATATTGTTGAGTTATTCCAGACCCCTGGGTTAAAGGATTGGGGATATGCCAGGTCCTGAAAAGGCTCTTAATCACAGAAAGAGCGAAGTGAGGGGAGTTTTGGAGAATCCTAAGGTTCTTTGAGGAAGAATAAAACTAGGGATATTTGAAATGCTTTATTCAATCCAAAAGGGTGGGATGGTGTATGAGCTCCTGTGCCGCCACACATGATGCAGGATGAGAGGGTCAGAAGTCAAAGGCTGAAGTTACAGGAGGTCAACCCCTACCAGGCATGTTGATGTAGATTTTGTCATTTTCTGGGGGTGGGGGAGAGAAAGCATGAAGCCTGACCACCCACCACCCACCCCACATATCCACCTTCCTGGGGACCCCCTGCCTCAGGGGTTTCCTCAGGGATTCCCCCAGACCCCTCCCCCAGGGTTTCCCCAGCACCTCCTCCAGGGCTTCCCCGGGCCCCCTCCTTGGGACCCCCTCTCTAGGGACACCACCCCCCTCCAGGCCCCGCCCTTACCATGGTTGAGTCTACGACCTGGGCGTGGGCGGGCACACACGAACACCAGCCCCACAATTATCAGCGACATGACCGCATCTGCAGCCACCAGGCCTGCCAGGAGCAGGGGGGAGAGGGGCCCACATCCGGAACAGAAACCTGGAGGGTGCGGCCCAGACAAGAAAGTGTCTGGGGGGGCCCTGGGTCCCTGGGACTGTGCTTTGGCCACAGGGAGAAGAGGAAGTCCCCTGTGAGGGGCGTGGATCCCAGATTGTGCATGGAGAATGGAAGGAAAGATGGAGAACCCTAGCTGTAGCAGTGTTCCAGGACTCCTGGGGGCACTGTGCAACGGGGCATAGGCCACTGACAAAGGGAGGCTGGCGGTCACTTATTCCCTGGGGCTCAGGGAGTGGTGATGAAAAGGGCAAGATGGGACCTGGAGAGGGTTGCAGATCCTCTGGGGAGTCAGAGGTGGGGATAGGAGGTGAGCTGGTGACCGCAGAGCCATGGAGGTGGGGGATTCTAGGACCCTCAGGCCAGGCTTTAGAGATGGAAGCAGTACCTGAAGTTCTGGGTCAAAGGTAGGGCGTGATCACTCACCTGTGGACATCTGGGCAGCAGCAGCTGTGGAAGGACAGAGGAGGTGGGTAAGGTGGCCCCAGAGCAGGGTTGAGAACAAGGTGATGTCCTGAAAAGTAACCTCCACTCTGGAGCGATAGAATGGGAAAGAAAGCCCAGTGGAGAGGGGAGCTCCCAGGGACACACAGAGAGACAGAAAATGGGAAGTAGCAGCAGTGACCTACCGGATGAGAAGGGGAGGTTAACAGGCCACCCGCCACTCCAGAGCTCCCCTCTCACCCTCCCCGCCAAGGCCTGGCCCTGGAGCAGAATGATCTCCAAGAAGAGAAGGGGCACAGACAGAAAGGCCTGCCCTCACCACCCTGCCTTCAGATGTCACCCTTTCCACAAGTCCTTTTCCTGCCACCACCCCCCATAGTCCCTGGCTTCACCTGGGAGCAAAAGCAGGAGCAGTATGTGGCCTGGAGGGGTCATGGTGGACTGGGGGTTGAAGGGGTCTGGCCAAGGACTGTGGTACAGAGAAGTCCTGAGGAACAGTGGGGGAGTAGAGAGGTAGCTATAGCGGATGTCACCCTGCTGGTGGCAAGGCCACTTACTTCCTGTGTGTATGTGTGTGTGTGTGTATGTGTGTGGGTGTCTCTATGACTCTTTGGGGAACAAATTGGGGGAGGGTCAGAGAGCCCAGGAAAGCTGCTATGATCGTCTAGGGAGATTCTGGAAATATTTTGGAGGTACAGCCAACATTTGCTGGTGGAGTGGATATAAGCAAGTAGGCAAGAGGGAGGCAGGATGACCAAGGCTTCTGGCCTGAGTAATTGAAAAGATAGAGTGTGCATCTAGAGGGAAGTGGCAGAAGCTGGTTTGGGAGGGAAGTGCTGAGTTTTGGACATACTGAGTTGGAAAATGTCTGACACAGCGCCCTGTGGAAATGTTGAATGCTCAAAGCTGCATTTATGAATTCAGGGGACAAGTCTGGTCTGGAGATGTCATTTCAGGGGTTGACAGCTTTAAGATGGTATTTAAAGCCACGAGGCTGGATGACATCACCAAAGAAGTGAGTACTCACAGATGATAACCCCACACACTGGCCCCTTCCACACATACACACAGGACACGGAGAAGAGAACAAACCAGCCAGGGAGATGGAGGAGGAGGAGCAAGAGGGGGGGGAGACCCAAGAGAGCACGGGGTCTTGAAAGCACAGAGAAATCTGTTGTCAGGGCTGAGAATGGCCACCAAATGAGAAGTGAGAATCTCCTTCCTCTGGAATGACTTGAGGGCTGGGAATTCCTGCCTGTTTAGTTCACAGTTGTACCACAGCACCCAGCAAGGCGCCTCCCCAGCGGTAACAAATTATTTAAAATAATGAATGAATAAATGAAACCAGACCTCGGAGGCAGACCAGGGAGTGCAAATCCCTGGCCCCTCTCCCCACAGGACCCAGTAATACTCTGTCCACCCCCAGCCCAGAGCCCAAGAGTCAAGGTCTCTAGCAATGTCTCTAGTCAAGGTCTCTAGCTGGAGGTTCTGAACCTCTGGATTCCTGATTCCCTTTGGATAGACTCAGGAGTCCAGGCCTCCAGCGTCACCCTTCTCCTGGAGTCCGTTATCGGGCTCCTTCAGGCCCCAAACCTGGACGCCCAACTCCCTTTTTCCGGGGAGACTCGGGACTCAGTCCCGCCCATTTGAGACTGAGTTTGCTCGGGCGTGACGTGGGGACTCCCAGGGCTGAGGGCGGGGCCCTGCCCTGCACTGGGCGGTGCCAGAACCCTAATTTAAAAACTCGCGGGGACCCGATTCAAGATCGGGGACCCGACGGCGGCTCCGCGAGAAACAGCGAGGCTGGCGCAGCGCCGAGGCCGCGGCCCTGGGGGCCCACAATCCGCGCCACGGAATCCCCGAGGTACTAGATGGGGGGAAGGTGAGGCACCTCGGCTCTTAAAGAGAGTGACAGCCTGAGGTCTGGACTTCTGGGTCCTTGAGAGACAGAGCTGGAGCACCAAGCCCTGGGCTCTGAGATCGAGGGTACCCAGTGTAGGAGGGCAGCAGGGGTCCGACTCCCGGCTCGGGATGGAGGAGTGCTAGGACTCCACACTCCTGGGTTGTGGGGGCGTTGGGGACTGGAGATCCAGAATCCTGGTTCTCGGCGGCGCAAGGACTGGGAGGACGAACGGCTATGTCCTAGGGAAGGAGGGGGATGGTGGCCCGGACTCCCTTCTCTAGAGGGACCCGCGGGATTGAGCTCTTGGGGGCGTGGTTGTTTAAAATCGGCCGCGGAGCTCCGCCGCAAAGGCCCGGTGCCTGGCGCAGGGTCCACGTTGGCGGCCACCCTGCCCCGCCCCGGGATTTCCCAGAGGCCACCAGTCCAGGTCCCCCAGCTGAGCAGGAATTCCCCGCGTGCGGGGATTCCTGGAGTGCCACGCTTGGCTGCGCGCCCCGCCTCCGAGCGGGACACCTGCGGCGCGGGACTGGGAGCGGAAGGGGGAGATGGAAGGTTCCCTTGCGTGAGCGCCGTGACGTTAGCGCGTCGTGTCGGGGCTGTTTCCGAGCCGGCCCCACGCTGGGTTAACCCTTTTTTCGCCGGAACCCAAGCTCGGAAGGCTGTGGATTGAAGGTCTGGTCTTCCTGGGTGGTAGAAAGGAGGAGTCTGAAAACCTGGACTCCTAGGTCCTGGAGAGGAGGGGGCTGAGGGCTTGGACCCCTGCGTCCTGGAGGAGAGGATGCTGCGCTCCGGACTCCTGCGTTTGCGGGGTGCGCCCTGGACTCCTGATTCTGGAGAGGTGGAGGCTCTGAGCCTCTGGATTCCTGAGGAGCTGGGGTGTGGGGGGTAATTGACTCGTGATTTCTTTCTTTTTTTTTTTTTTTTTTTTTTTTTTTTGTGTGTGGTACCGGGAATTGAACTCAGGGACACTTGACCACTGGGTCACATCCCCAGCCCTTTTTTGTATTTTATTTGGAGACAGGGTCTCACTGAGTTGCTAAGTGCCTCAGCAATGGCTTTGAACTCGCGATCCTCCTGCCTCAGCCTCCCAAAGTGCTGGGATTACAGGCGTGCACCACCGCGCCCGGCTGACTCGTGATTTCTTGTGGGAGGGAACTAGGGGGCTGGTTTCCCCGGGGAAGAGCAAAAGAACGTCAGCTTCGAGAACTGAAAGATATCGGGAACCTGGTTGTGCGTCTCTGGGGCATGATGCCGGGCGACTCTTCCCCTACCCCCGGCCTCAGAATTGGGAGATCTGGGGGTGGGATTTTTCACAGAAGTAGAGGGGTGCTCTCCTCCCCCTTCCTCAGTTTCCACGACGCTGGTGGAAAGTTGGGTCAGCGGGAAAAGTGCGGAGCAAAGAGAAGGAAACGGCGGAGGCGGGCACCGCACTTAAAATCTTCTATTGGCTTTGGAGTTCTCAGGCGGCATCAGTGTGCCAGTTTTTCCGCGCGGGAGGGCGAGAAGGGCGCCCACATCCACTCCTCCCCCGCTCTGGGTGCACTTAGGTGACTTAAGGACCCCTGATGACTTCCTTCCCTCCTCCTCCCCCACCAGTGAGCCGGAATGAGCGCAGCCACTGCCCAACACAGACGGTGAAGAAGCTCCTGGAAGAACAGAGGCGCCGCCAGCAGCAGCCTGACGCTGGTGGAGTACCGGTGAGGCCTGGGAAACACTTTAAATAAAAGACAGCTCTCTCTGGGCGCGGTGCCGCATGCCTGTAATCATCGACTCTGGAGGCTGAGGCAGGAGGATTGCAAGTTCGAGCCTAGCCTCAGCAAATTAGCGTGACCCTGTCTCAAAATTAAAAAAAAAAAATAATTAAAAAGGGTTGGGAATGTAGCTCAGTGGTAAAGCGCCCTGGATTAAACCCCTAGTACAATAAAAGAAAAAAAGGGGGCAAATCTCAAGAAGCCATGTGCTCTTTGGGTCCTCAGAAGTGATGAGAGTTATAGTTCTGACTCTGATGCCCTATAGGTTGGAAATAAATGCTGAGAAATCTAGCAGACAAGGAAAATCTGTTCCTTTTTGCTTATGTCTCTTCAGGCTCAGTTCTCCCCTCCCCTGGCCCAGCCCCTGACCCCATCTGTGAATGAGGCCGAAGCTGGTAAGTCTGGAAATTCACCTGGTTCCCTCAGCTCCCAGCCCCAGCCTCCCGCAGGCACTCAGACCTCCCAACTCTTAGAATTTTAGGGAACAGAGGGTTCAGGTTCGCATTTTTTCTGGGACTTAGTAGAAATTTGATCTATCTTCTCTGGATCCCAATAGTCTATGCACTAGGGACCCAGGCTTCCAGCTTTTGAGGATCCCACAAGTCCAGATTCCAGTCTAGGCTTCCAACACCTGGGGGTTCCAGGATCCTAGGCCCCAGCCCCTTAGTGTCCCAGAAATCCTATGTCTGAGCACCTTGTTGACTCAGGGTCCTCCTTCCCTGGCTGTGACTCCCCCAAGCTCTGGTAACCAGACCCCCACCTGCCCTCCTCTCACCTACAGGCCATACTCACTTCCCAACACTTCAGGAGACTGTGGGTTCTGGAATTGGCACCCTGGCACCCCCAACAGGCTTTACAGACTGGGACCCCAACACACACGCTGCCTACACAGACAGCCCCTTCTCTTATCCTGCTTCTGCTGCCGAAGGCTTCCTGACTCCTGAGTTCTACCAGCCATCGGACTCAGGGCGGCTGTTTTCCCTCGGGATGGAGGTGAGATACAGAATGAGGAAGGCTGCTGAAGGGCTCCTAAAACTTCCCAGTTGCCCTCCTGTAGTATTCTCAGATGTCAGGGGCGGGGTTAAAATCCCATTCCCTAAATCAAGGCTGTGGTGGTGCGCTCCTGTAATCCCAGCACTTGGGAGGCTGAGGCTGGAGGATCACGAGTTCAAAGCCAGCCTCAGCAATGGTGAGACAATTAGCAACCCAGTGAGACCCTGTCTCTAATAAAATACAAAAAAGGGCTGGGGATGTGGCCCAGTGGTTGAGTGCCCCTGAGTTCAATCCCTGGTACAAAAAAAAAAAAAAAAAAAAAAATCATTTCCCAGATGGGAAAAACAGGTCCAAAGGTTAAAGGTCACTTGGCATAGATGGGGTTCCCAGCCCTAGCCACTTGACCAGAGGCTGTGTATATGTACGTGTGGTGGGTTGGGGGAATTCTCAGCTGGCTGACTGTCCCTACCCTGCACCCTTCAGGACCCCCTGGACACTCGGCTCTATGCAGAACCTTCCCTGCCACAGGCAGAATCCTGGAGAGTTTCTGGGCCCCCCTCAGCACCCCCACCATTGCTCTCATCCACTGGGCCATCCTTGGAGACAGCCCGGGCTCATATGCTAGCTTTGGGGCCACAACAGCTGCTGGTCCAGGACGAGGAGGGAGACACGTGAGTATAGGGGAAATGGGGTCATCTGCACACTCCTGAGTCAGCAGGGGGGCTGTCCTCACTGCTTCCCCACCTGTCCTCAGGCTCCTGCACCTATTTGCGGCTTGGGGACTACGTTGGACAGCCTATGCCGCAGCAGAGGTGCTCCAGATGTACGGACATCTGGACATTCGTGAACATAAGGGCAAGGTGAGGTCTAGAGGCCTGGACTTCTGGCTTGGGGAGGAAGGAGCTGGGGGTTGGGATTCCTGGATCCTGGAGAAGGGAGCAGGAGGGGCCCAGACTTCTGGGTCTGAGGGTGGAGAGGGCTGGGAACCTGATTCCTGGTTTTCAGAGGGGAGATTGTTTGGGGTCCAGACTGATTTTTCCCATGACCTGCAGACCCCTCTCTTGGTGGCTGCTGCCGCCAACCAGCCGCTGATTGTGGAGGATCTGTTGAACCTGGGAGCGGAGCCTAATGCCACTGATCATCAGGGACGTTCTGTCTTGCACGTGGCCGCTACCTACGGGCTCCCAGGAGTCCTTTCGGTATGGTTAGCTGGCAGGCAGGTGTCTGGGGTGGATTGGTTGCCCAGATCCTGGTCCAGGGCTAGGAGACCTGGGGAGACGCTTTCACAACATCTTTATCCTCCTCCTCCTCCTCCCCCTAGGCTGTGTTTAAATCTGGTGTTCAGGTGGACCTGGAAGCCAGAGACTTTGAAGGTAAGCTGTGTGTGGGCAGGGCTGGCATGGCCAGCGAGGCTGGGCAAGGTGGGTGCCCCAGCTGTAGGTCCCTCACTCTCTCCATTCTACAGGACTCACACCCCTGCACACAGCCATCCTGGCCCTCAATGTTGCTATGCGCCCACCCAGCCTCTGTCCTCGGACACTGAGTACCCAAGCCAGAGACAGGCTGAATTGTGTCCAGATGTTGCTGCACATGGGTGCAGACCATACCAGCCAGGTGAGCTAGGCTGTGGACGGCTGGCCCATAGGAGGGTGTGTGGGACAGGGCCACCTGGATGTCCAGGAACACTAAACAAAGCCTGAGTTTGTAACTCCCTAGCTGTGTGACCTTGAACATGTTGCTTTACTTCTCTGTGCTCTAGTTGTCAACTTGGGGTACAGTCACTGATCTTAGCTTAGATTTATCCAGTGCTTACTAGTGATCAAGCACCAAATTTTATGTATTAACTTATTGAATCCTCACAAGAACCTTGTAAGGCGTGTGCTATTATTGCTTTCTCTGTTTTACTGACAAGGAAACTGAAGCACAGGGAATCAGAAATCTTAAAACTTGTGTGTCATTGCTGGGTGCAGTGGCGGACGACGCCTGTAATCCCAGCACTTGGGAGGCTGAGGCAGGAGGATCCCGAGTTCAAATCCAGCCTCAGCAATGGCGAGGCACTTAGCAACTCAGTGAGACCCTGTCTCTAATAAAATACAAAAAAGGGCTGGGGATGTGGCCCAGTGGTCAAATGCCCCTGAGTTCAATCCCCGGTACAAAAAAAAAAAACAAAAAACAAAGAACAAAAACTTGTGTGTCAGAGAGAGAGAATTAGAACCCAGGGAGTCTGACCTTAAAACCCAGATCTTAATCATATTATCCCCCTTTGCCATGTAGCTTCTTTGCAGGCTAGATGAGAGAATGAAATATCACTTAATTAAAAACAATTTTTGGTCTGGGGTTGTGGCTCAGTGGCAGAGCACTTGCCTAGCATGTGTGAGGCACTGGGTTTGATTCTCGGCACCACATAAAAATAAACAAAATAAAGTCCATTGACAAGAATTTTGAACACAGATAAAGTGTAGGAAATGCTAGAATGATTCCACATACCCAATATCAATAACCAGCAACTCATGGCTGGTGTAGCCCCCCATCCACTCTCCCCTTTCCCGTTATTTTTATTTTTTGACAGTGTTGGGGATCAAGCTCAGGGCCTTGCTCCATTCCTAACATTACCACTGAGCTACACCCCCAGTCTTTGTGTCTTTAAAAGATGCCTCCCCCTTCCCAGTACCACTATTCCACCTTAAGATTAGTGATCTCATGATCTCAAATATCCTGGCTGTGTCTAAATTTCCTTTTGGCTCTAAAATGACTTTTTTTGTGCATTAAAAGTAATTAGGGGGCTGGGGATATAGCTCAGTTGATAGAGTGCTTGCCTCACATGCACAAGGCCTTGGGTTCAATCCCTAGCAACACACAGACACACACACACACACACACACACACACACACACACACACACACACACAGTAATTAGGATCCAAATAAAGCCACATATTACAATGATATGTCTTTTTAAAGTTACTTTTATTTTAGAGCTCCTCCTTCCATCTCTTTGGTCTTGTAATTTGGTGAGCAAACTAGGTTGTTTTCCCCATACAAGGACATAAAATTTTGATGTTCCAGTCCCTCTGAGGGATTGGAAAAGGAGCCTGTTATTAACAACACTTGAACAGGAAAACAGTCATAAAAAAGTACAGTTCTGTGCTGCATATGGTGTGAATTGCCACCAACCCCCCTCCCCCAAGGTTGTACTCTTATACAGTACATGACACGTACAGCTACATACAGCACCCCTGGGTGGGGTCTGCAAAGAAGACCATAGAACTGAGTTCCATGGGAGGAGGACTGGCCTTGACCTCTGCCATTCCCCTTCTTGCAGGAGATCAAGAGTAACAAGACAGTTCTGCACTTGGCCGTGCAGGCTGCCAACCCTACCCTGGTTCAGTTGCTGCTGGAACTGCCCCGGGGAGACCTGCGGGCCTTTGTCAACATGAAGGTGGGGACCTAGGCTGGGATATGCAGGTCGTGGTAGGGAAGGGCAGTAGGGTATGGGGTCCTGTGGGCTGTGGGCATGGAGGGGACAGAGGGTGGGAGGTGAAGGGGGATGCATAGGACGTAGACATAGAGGGGTGTGTGGCTGTGAATGGCGACGTATGAGATGCAGATATGGAAGAATAACAGGTGTGGCTTGGATGACTCAGGCAGCCGAGTCTGCAGCCTTATCAACCCTACCCCTGCTCTTCAGGCCCATGGGAACACAGCCCTCCACATGGCAGCTGCCCTGCCCCCTGGGCCACCCCAAGAAGCTATTGTGCGGCACCTGTTGGCAGCTGGGGCAGACCCAACGCTGAGGAACCTGGAGAACGAGCAGCCTGTCCACCTGCTGCGACCCGGGCCGGGCCCCGAGAGGGTGAGCACTGCGCCTGACCACAGAGGCACCCCCTCCCCTGACCCAGTCCTGACTTCGGAGGGTGACTTCAAATCTCAGAAAATGACCTTCAACCCTTATCCAACCCTGACTTCAAAATGTGAACTTTGACCTCAGTGTCGGATCCTTTCTGTCAACCTGAGACCTGATGCTGACTTCTTATCCAACCCTGCCCTCTCAGCCCGAATCTCGACCTCTAATTGTGCCCTTTGATCTCTCAGTGGGACCCTTGAACCCTGGGTCCTGACCTCAAATGTGATTTCCAACTCTTGATTTAACCCTTTGCTTCTGATTCAGTGCTGACCCGAAGGTGGAGACCCCAGACCAGCGACACTGTTCCCTGCATTCCCTGCTCTGCTAGGTTTCTCCTCTCTGGTCCCTCACTCCCTGGGTGCCCAGGACTCCCCACTCTCCTCCCAGTCTCCCACACTTCTCACCGTGCCTTGTCTTGTCCGCAGCTCCGGCAGTTGTTGAAGAGGAGCCGTGTGGCACCCCCAGGCTTGTCCTCTTAGGACTCAAACCCAGAACCTGGACTGATTTTCCAGTCCCCACCGTCCTGTGGGACAGCCAGCGTATGCTAATGTTGCAAATCTGTGATAATGTATGTGGAATGTCCTGCCATTAGGGTCTTACATTAAAACCCCAAAATGGCTGCTGGAGGGGTGAACAGTCCCCAATATTTGGGGTGGTGTGTTACCCCTCCCCTACCCACAAGGAGCCATCTGGATGATTTCCATGAAATCGAGGCTTCTTGATTGTTTCTGTGAAACAACCTGGGCCCTCTAACCCTCTACCCACTAGGGTATTTCAGGATCCTCTCCTCTAACTCAGCCCCTCATATCTAGAAACCCAGATATAATTCTTTCATAGGACTTGGAGCATCCCAGTAGGGTTCCCTAACCTTCCCCAGGACCCACATCCCTCAGGTCCTAACCCCCGAGACATAGGAAGGAATCTGTGGGACTAGTGGCCCTGGGGTCTTTTGCTTTTGGATTCAGTATTCAGTGGAGGCCCTGCCCCAGACTTCAGCATTCCAGTGAGTCCCTCTCCCCTAATATGAGCATCCTCAAAGCTCCCTATTAAACTTTCTTTAGAGCATAACTGTTGTCATCTCATTTCTGGGGGCATTGGTGCAGGGATGTGGCTATCACCCCACTGAGGGGTCACATATGCATGCATGTGCCTCAGCGGGTCTTGTAATAGACACTGTGGGTGCCGTCATCCTCGACCTACCCAACGTTGTGGCCTGACAGCTAGGTCCAGCATCTGTGGATTATTTCTTTTTCTTTTTTTTTTTTTTAATATTTATTTATTTACTTCAGTTGTACACAATGCAATGCATTTATGTTTACGTGGTGCTGAGGATCGAACCCGGGCTGTGCACTTGCAAGGCAAGCGCTCTGCCGCTGAGCCACAACCCCTGCCCTGTGGATTATTTCTAATGGTTGTAGAGGCTGGGAAGTCCAAGACCTAGGTGCCAACAGGAGCAATTTCTAAAGAAGGTATTCTCAGGTTCTGCAGATGACCATCTCTGTACTGCAGGCATTTCCATACTACTGGTGTGCCCACTGTGTAAGATGTTGGCAAGCCATAAAATCCATGGAGTTTATGCTGCACATGGTGGCGCATATCTGTAATCCCAGCTTGGGAGGCTGAGGCAGGAGAACTACAAGTTCGAGGCCAGCCGGGGCAAGTTAGTGAAACCCTATCTCAAAATTTAAATGTGGGGTGGGGTGCCTAGGGATGTAGCTCAGTGGTAGGGCGCATCTGGGTTCAATTCCCAGTTTAATGCATGTGCACACACGTGCATGCGCGCACACATACACACACAAAGCCAAGGAGTTTATTGAGCTTCAGATATGATGGCTCAGTGGTAGAGGGCTTGCCCTCTATATGAGAGACGCTGGGTTTGATCCCAGCACCACAAACAAGAAAAGAATAAAAGAAAATCCAGGGAGTGTGTGCCTTCTTCCCTCTCTAGCAGCCCTCAGCCAATGACTAATAGGAAATTGTATGTATATGCTCCCTCAACTCCGTGTTGGTATAATTTTCATGTTCTACTCTGGTCCCAGTGTCCCCCAACAGAATAAATGCAGCTCTGGTTTCCCAGAGTGGTTTGGTCTTGTAACAAAACTCCATTTCCCTTCTCTGTGTCTCTTCCTGCCTCCCCTACCAAGGTTCCCCAACCCTTCCTCATAACCTTGACCTTCAGTGCTCGCCTGAGTCTGCTTCTGGAGGAACTCAGACTAAGAGTTCCTCTGCCATGCCTGTTTCGTATACTCTCCCCACAACTTCAACTCTGGTTCTATTATAGACAAATCACACCAAGAGCACCCACCCCAAAAAGCCCCTTGGCCCACCTGAGCCCCTTTGCTTGGAGTCTCTTATGAACGACAAACCAAAATATATTAGTATACTTCAGAGCAGGTGCCAGAGTCTCCACACCAACATTTAAAGCTTAAAATGCTTGTCTCTTTTTTTTTTTTTTTTTTTTTGGTGGTACCGGGGATTGAAATCAGGGGCACTCGACCACTGGGCCACATCCCCAGCCCTTTTTTGTATTTTATTAGAGACAGGGTCTCACTGAGTTACTAAGTGCCTCGCCATTGCTGAGGCTGGCTTTGAACTCGCGATCCTCCTGCCTCAGCCTCCCAAAGTGCTGGGATTACAGGCGTGCGCCACCGCGCCCGGCAATGCTTGTCTCTTAATTGTTTATGATTCTGAATCTGAGCTGGGTTTAGCCAACAGTTCTGTTCTCTAGCTTTGGTCACTCGTGGCTGCAGTTAGCTGGGCACTGTTGAGCTGGAATCTAAAACAACTTTGCTCATATGTCTGATAGCTGGTCTAAGATGGCTGGAATTGCTGGGAGTGGACCAAGAATCTCTCCACGTGGTCCAGGAGGATAGGTGGGTCCCTTCACATGGTGGCTAAGGGCTCCAAAAGAGAGCAGCCCAAGGGCTGGGGTTATGGCTCAGTGGTAGAGTGCCTGCCTAGCACATGTGAGGCACTGGGTTCAATCCTCAGCACCACATAAAAATAAATAAATAAATAAATGCATTGTGCCCATCTACAACTAAAAAAAAAAAAAATTAAAAAAAAGAGCATTCCAAAAGCACATGCCCCTGCTTGCATCATGCTTGCCAACATGCCATTGACCAATGTTAGTCATGTGGCCATGCCCAGAATCAGCATGCGGGGTGGTGGGGTGGGGTGGGGAAGGAAAATGGGAGAGACAGAGTTGGGAAAACTGGGAGACAGAGTTGTCATGGGCCATCGGTTTAACTCTCCCATCAGCTTCTATGTGCCAGCATGTGTCACTTTTGCATGTATCAACACAGTGGCAGCTGGCCCATGAAGAATTTATATGAATGCTTTTATTGATTCAAGAATAACTTAGTTGGAATTCATCTTACAATCAATTGTGTGACATAGTTTAATTTCTGCCCTTTTTCCTCTGTGATACGTAAAACAGTGTGTGTGTGTGTGTGTGTGTGTGTGTGTGTGTGTGTGTGTGTGGTTCTGGGGATCGCACCCAGGGCCTCATGTATGATAGGCAAATGCTCTGCCATGAAACTATGTCCCCAGCCCAATGATATTATTTCTCATCATTGATAGCATCTGAAATTTTGTTGACATATATTTACTCCAATTTGTATTATTATGGATATTTATTCCAATTCATATTATTATGTTTGTGTGTCCCCCCCCAGAAAATCCGTATGTTGAAATAAGAAACCCCAATGGAGGTGGAGCCATTGCCGGGTAATTAGGTCACGAGCATGGAGCCCTCACGATGAGATCACTAGCGAGACGCAGGGGAAAGCTTGCTTGCCCTCTTTCTGCTCTGTCGTGTGAGGACACTGCAAGAAGATGGGGCCATCTGCAAAGTGGGAAGCACGTCCTTGTCAGACACAAACTCTGCTGGTACCTTGAGCATGGGTTTCCCAGCCTCTAGAACCATGAAAAAGAAATGTTTCTTGTTTAAGCCACACAGTCTATGGTATTCTGTTACAGCAACCAGAACTAAGACATGTATCAACACACACACACACACACACACACACACACACCACTAACATGTTAGAATGTCCTTGAAAACCTACATTACGTTAAAAGAAAAATTAATAAAATCATCTTCAGTGTGGCTTAGGGGCACAAAAGCATCAAATGAGCATTAGAAAATCAATATCTTCATAACAATAGCATTTTAAAATTAATTACTCTAAGCATCGCTACTAAAATGGAAACTTGGTTAAGGAATCAGACACTGACCAGATTGGAGAAAATGGCCTTTTATTTCTGGTCTCACCTGCTTGAAATTCCTTCCCTATTGTTGTTCATTCATGGTTGTGAAAACACAATGGCAGCTTTCCCCCCAGCCTGTATTGTTGGTGATAGATTTCTGCTGAGCTCATCTGACTATAATTGAAGGTATAACCACTGTTGGAATGATGATGCATACTGAATTCTCTAATGAAGCCGTGGTGTTGTATCCAACTTGCATTTTAAAAGCATCTTCCTCCTTAAAACTACCAGGTATGTATTTAATATACATGACCTGTATTTACAGGGATATATTATGAAGAACTCTGCTAGCTCACAGGCCCTTTGGGAGAGTTAGAAATAGGAACTTCCTCTCTAAGCCATCTGTCAGAAAAAAAAAAAAAAAAAAAAATCGTGCTTACATTAGAACATGGCACATTACCGCCATCTGCTGGGAAATTGTGGTGAAAGAGCAAATCTACAATGTCTAGGGATGAAGGAATAGTAGGGTATCACTTGGAATTTTGCAGTGCACAATTTAAGCAATATAGATGACAGCCTTGAATTATTAAATAGTATGTTAGCAAAGTGCTCCAGAATATATGCACTTTATACAGGATGCCTGGGTTGAATTCCTATCCCTCATCCTTCCTAGATGGTGACTTTGGACACATGATCTCACTTCTCTCAGCCTGCTTTTCCTAACCTATTGATGGGGATAAGTTAATTCCAGTTCTATGGAATGAAAGTAATTATGAAGCACACCCATGCATGTGAAGTGTGTTTGGTACTAGGATCAAACCCAGAGTATCATGCATTGTTAGGCAAGTGCTCTACCACTGGGTCCCCTCCATCATGTTTTGTTTTACAATTTATTTAACAAACACTTGCTAAGTGGCAGGCACAGTTTTAATATCTCCACAAATATTGATCCTTTTAATCATCATAATGACTGTCTTGGGAATATGTCATATGATGGGACCCTTGAGTATATGCATTCCAATAGGTGTTTGCAGACATCACATGCACCCCACTGGAACACGTGACTAGAATTTCCACATTCCAGGGGAAATCCTAAGAAGCTATGAAGACTTGGGATTGGGGAGTGATTCAAGATTCCCAGCGCTTGCAGGTTGGGGTAGGTGCTGTGTATGATTGTATGGGCGGGTAACCAGAAGGGTGGACAAACTTGCCAGAACCCAGCAAATAGACGCCTGGAAGTCGCAGCCAGTTCAGCACCACGGAAAGCTCCAGGGCAGGCACAGAAAGCCTAACCAAGGTCTCCGGGCCCTGCCCCCGCTGCCCTCCCGCCCTTCCCGCCGGCTCCGCCCAGATTTAAAGCTCCCTCTTACTTAAAGACCCAGAGGAGGCCTGGGCAGAGATGGACCCCGCGTCCAGCATATTTATACACTGAATCTTCCAGAAAGACATAGGATGATCTGGTAGGGAAGAGGACTTTATTGGGACGTTAGTGGGGAAAACGTGGGAAGGTGAATTCTAGGGAACAACAGACGCTGGAACCAAAATGGTGGTAACCTTAAGGAGCAATAACTTACAAAATAAATTAAGGTGAGGAGGTCCAAAGTGGGTTGGTAGCTGGGACTACCTGGGGATTTCTTAGGGATGGCACTGGAAAGGGGAAATAAGAGTGAACTTGTCGAGACCTCCCTCCCCCACCCTTGGCTGGGAATTGGGGTTCTTAGGCCCCAGGAAGAGGGGAGGCCTGGGCTCAGCTGAAGGCATCAAGGGGGTGGGTTCAGGGTCGTTCCTCCAGGAAGCGGTAGGTGGGGTTCTCATAACCATGCCGCTGCAGTTCACGGAGCTGCTGCTCCTCCAGGGTCAGCATGGGATCCACCTGCAACAGGGCAGAGGAGGGCTCATGGGACTCAGAGACGTGGCCACAGAGCTCATGGTCCATCCATGTCCACACCAGGCCTTTGTGCCTCTCACCTCCACCACTCCGTGGCTGATAGCCCCATAGGGCTTCTTCCTGCGCAGGAGCAGCATGGAGAGAACGATCAGGGAGCCCCCACCCGCTCCCATGATCAGCAGACCCGACACAGCTTCACGGGACACTCCTGTCCCTGCTGGCGCCTGCAGGGAGTGAATATAGGGTCAAAGACATCTTTGAGGCTTATCTGGGTCCTGGGGGGCTTTGGGAGCCACAGCCTAGACAGTGATGTCTGACCTTTCCTGCTAAGCACTGAGAATATGCTTCCACTTACCAGCTCATCTCTCTGGATCTCTGATGAGTGGAAAGGAAAACCCCTTGGAACAGATGCATTCACCTGGGGAAGCAGGAGGTATCATGGATCCCAGCCTCTTCCTCCCCGGGAACTCAAAAGGGGATACCCCACAGCCTTCTTCTCTCCTAGGACCCCAAAGTCCATGGCCTCAGCCCTCTTTTCTCTTCTGGACAAGGAATCTAAACACTCAGCACCTCCCTCCCTCACACCCAGGAGTCCAGGCTCCCTCTCTTGTCCTCCCTCAGGTGCCCAGAGGTCTGATTTACTTACCTTTTGCTCATATTGCTCCAAAGGGGTCATCTTCTCTTTTCCAGGTGATGCAGCATCTTGTTCTGTGGACCCTACCCCCCAAGTCCCATCTCATTCTTGAGGGTCCAGAGGGGTGCTGCCCTTGCCTGAGGAGGGGGTCAGAAAGGGCACCAGACTCCGCCCCGGGAGATCTGAGGTCCCCGAGGTATGGACCCTTTTCCATTCTGGGTTTAGGATTCAGTGGGATTTAGTGACGTGGACACTCACCTTTTGGAAGGGTCATGGGGGTGTCTGTTGGCAGCCAGTGGGGGAAAAGGCAGGTGACACAGTAAAGAGAGGAAGGTATCATCAAAGAAAGAGCAGGGAAACACCCTCCCAGGGATACAAAAAGGAGGACAGAGGACCCTGCACAGGCCTCCACACCCTTCAACATTCCTCCCCATCCTTTTTTACTCATTATGGTGACTCAGACACCCCCCAGACTTTAGGGGATTAGAAATAAGATTGGAGGCTTGTCTCCCCAAATCTTGGGTTATCCATATTTAGGTTCACTCACCATCCTTGGAATCTGGAGGCTGCGGCCCACCCTTGTCCTCGCTGCTGCCCCCAAGTGCAGGGACTTCCAATTCATTGGGACCCAGGTGTTCTGAATGGAGGAGTTCCTCTGAAAAGAACATACAGAAAGTGGATGGGTTGGTGAGCCCAGGGACTCCACAAAGAAAACTGTGTGTGAATGAAACCCTAAGACTAGAGTGGTTGGAAGATCCTGCAGATAGCAGAGGCAGCCCCAAGTGTGGGGTTGCACCAAGTGTATCCAGCACTCTGGTGTCCTTAAATACCAGGAGGTTTAGGGTTAGGTATGGAGCATCCAGGAGAAAGTCACAGTAGATCTGGAGGCTTTCTGGTAGTGACCACGTTTTCATAATCTTATTCAGGCCCTTCCCCTTGAATCTGGACTTGGTTTGTAACTCATTATAACCAATAGAATGTCTGCCCAAGCCTTAAGAAGATCTGGAGGGATTGAGGATGTAGCTCAGTGGTAGAGTGCTTGCTTGGCATGCACACAGACCTTTGTTTGATCCCCCATTACTGAAAAGAAAAAAAAAAAGGATCTGGCAACTTCTACTTTTCTACTTTTGGGGGCCTGAGCCACCATGTAGGATATCCAGCTATCCTGATGGAGGGAACCACAGGGAACCACATGGAGAGGCTCCATGGAGAAGAAAAGCCTTGAGCCTATTTGGAGAAGAGAGGCCCATTTACCAGAGTGCCTGTCTCCAGTCACTCTACTGGCAAGATTGCCAGAAGAACCAGCCAGCTGAACCCAGAACAGATGGCAGGATCATGAACAAAGAAAAATGGTCGTTGATTTGAACCACTAAGTTCTGGGATTGTTTGTTATTTAAGAACAGATGACTGAAGTCAGGGGAGGCTGAGGTTGAGGGTCAAAGTCTGCCCTGAGAGATCTGGAATGAGGGCCAGAGGTCATGGGTACTCACGGATCTGGGGGCGCAGCTCCTGAGCCAGGTGGGGATTCTGATCAAGCAATCCCAGGCTCTGATTCATCCTTTCCTCAATCACCTGAAGATGGGTCTGCACCTGTAAGAGTAGGTTGGAAGGATGAAGTGGGCAATACAGCCTGGAAAAGAGGAAACTGAGGCAGGAAGAAGGAGGAATTCAATAGGGCCCAAGGAAAAGTAGCACACAATGATGTACAGCTACCCTGTAGGGGGTAAGGTTCAGGAATTGGGCCATAGGAGGAGGGAAATTGAAGGAGAAGCAGGATACAAAGAGAAGGAAGAGATGTACACAAGACAGGAAGTGAGGAGCTTGGGAAAGGAAGTAAGGTACAAGGGAAAGAAGTGATTCCTAGGAAAATCTGGGCACAGGAGACAAGGTAAAAGAGGACACAAGAAATATGGTATAGAAGACAGGAAGCAGAGATAGGTGGGACAGGGGCAGAAAGTAGATCTGAGGAACAGAAAGTGGGGTTTTAGGGGATTCTAGATACAGGAAGTGGGATTGGAGAGTCATATAGAAATGACAGCAGTTTAAGAGCGAGACCTGAAGTTCAAGAACACAGAACAGGGCTGGGGTTGTGGCTCAGAGGTAGAGCGCTCGCCTAGCATGCGCGAGGCACTGGGTTTGATCCTCAGCACCACATAAAGTAAAATAAAGACATTGTGTCCACCTATAACAAACAAACAAACAAAAAAAGAACACAGAACAGAGAATTCATGGACAGGAAGAGAACCAAAAAGAAAGAATTAGAATCTGAGGGCACAGAACAGGGATTCCAGGGAACACAAGTGGAGCTAGGGAAGAAGGAGTGAGGGACAGGAACAAGTTTCTAGATACAGGAAGAAGATTCTAGGAAAGGAAGTAGAAATTCAAGGGCCAGGAAGTAAGAATCCAAGGGAGGAGAAGAGGGTCAAAGGCACAGTGTGTGTGTAGGGGCAGTGTTCCAGAGTCAGGAAGTAGGGATCCAAGGGACAGGAAGAGAGTTTGAGGGACAAGAGAAGAATCTGAGGTCTGAGGGTGGCAAGGCATTTGGGGGCTGGAAGAACATGAGCACCTGGAAGCGCATCTGCTGCGCCTTCTCAGGATCCACCGCAGCCACGTGCTGGTAGTGCCGCAGCGTGTGCCTCTGCTCCTTCTGCTCTGCACGCAGGTAGCGCCGTAGGGCCAGAAGGACGCGCTCTGCCTGTGGGAGGGACAAAGGCTGCCCAGGCCTGCCCTAGTTCTCCTCACCTTCTGCTCTCTGTCCCCATGGCCCTGTACCTGAGGAGGATCCCCTTGCAGTGCTGCCAGGAAACCCTCCAGGGCAGCGCGGCGCTGGTCATTGATAAGGGCGATGACTCTGGAGGCATGAGTCTCCACCAGACGCTGTCGCTCACTGGACACCTGCTCCTCCAGGGTCTGCAGAATGGACTGGAAGTGCTAGGGGTGCAGGTGGACATGGGGTTAGGAGAGTTAAAGAAGGGTGAAAGGCAGGGATATTGGGGCAAGTGGGGTGAGGTTCAGTGCATCTTGGCCAAACTGGGGTAGGACTAGGTCAAAGGAGACTGACTGGAAGGAGTGGGCTATGGGGCCAGGTAGAGGAGGGGTAGGGCTAGGCTTACTGGGAGTTAGTCTGAGGGTGTCGATTGGATGGGAATGATCTGGGAACAGAACTGACCAATGTTAAGATGCAAGGGAACTTGTAGGGAGTTAAGGGTCAAACTGAGACAGGCTGTGCCCCAATAAGGCTGATAGGAGTGGGACCCAGGGTTAAAATGGGAGCTAACTGGAATGGGGTTGAGGGAGGAGGGGCTAAGAGGTCAAAGGCCGGGCTTACTGGAGAGGAACTGAGTAAAAAGTGAGATCAGAGGGGTAGAACCAAAGTTAAAAGGTAGGGTGGGGCTGGGGGCTAACAGGGCCATGAATTCTTCCAAGAGAAGGACCCAGCTATGACAGCAGGAGGTTGGGGTTGGAAGAGAACTCCAAAGCCAGTCCTCAGAGGAAAGTCAAGTTAACATAGGACTAAACCTGGCCAATCTGAGGAGGAAAGTAATGTGTTGTTAAAAGGAACAGGGCCAAATGTAGGGGAATGGCCAAGGTAAGTAAGAAGGGATTGAAATGGATGGAACAGAATATGGCCAGAGCCAGGCCAAGACCATGCACCCCTCATAGTGGGTAGGCATGAGTGGGACTCACTGGAGGTGGTCGTACCTCATTCAGGGCTTGTCTATCAGCCTTAGGCAGGTTCTTGGACTGGTTGTCTGCCATGGCCCATTCACGCATCACCTGGAGGTAGAGGAGCTTCAGGATCCTGGAACCAACCCTGATTGACCTAGCTAGTCTCCCAATCCCTCTGAAGACGTTGGAAGATCCAGATCCCTTAAGTCCCACTGATTCTTAGGTTCCCCAAAGGGAAGACCTAGAGGAAGTTTAAAGTGGAAGAGTACCATGGACCAGAGTTTCCATGGCATTTGGTGGCCTCTCAGTGGGATTCTGGGTGGGTCAGGGATCCCTGGTCATTTTAGACAGTGGTATTGAAGGCTCAGAGTTGAAGGAGGCTGGGCAACCCTCAGATGTAGTATCAGTGTCAATATGTTTCTAAGGAGTTTCTTGGTATTTAGGGAGATTGGTGGTGGTGGTGTGGTCCTGGGATCCCCAGTATCATCACCTCATTAATCTGGCGCATCCTACGCTCCTCCAGATCCATCTTGGCCCTCAGGAACCCCTCATGCTCACTGATTTCCCCAGGCATGCCGAAGTAAACATCAACACCATCAGTGGGCCTTGGGGTGGGAGTGACTGCAAGACCAAGAATCAGGAGATCAGTCTGCGGCCCACCTCCAGGTCACCTTTCCTACCTGAAGAACTACATTTTCTAGAGTGCACTGGAGACCATAGTGTATCCAGTTTAGTCCCAGCTGCTGGGAATTACATGGGAGATGTAATCCTAGTCTGGGCCTACTTTTGCAAAGTCCAGGAATTCTTTATACTTCTGAGCTTTCCCCTAAATGATACTTAGGACCTACCAAATGGCCCCTCCAGTTCCAAGTACCCCAAAGCTCTTTGCATTCTTCACTGGCTAACCCTTCCACCTCTACTTAATACAAAGCTACTTGTCTCTTCCATTCTTCCCAATTGGGCTTCTCTCCTTCAGGTTCTTCCCAAAGGTGCTATTATACTAAGACTCCCCAAATCACCCTTTCCTCAATGGTGGAGAGGACTGGTAGATTGCCTGACCTTTGCTGACCACTGCAGGGGTACGGGAGCTTGGGAGCAGGACTCTCTCCTCTTCCTGTTCCTCTTTGGCCTGGGGGGGCTCCACAAAGTAATCATCTACTGGCTGTAAGAAGGATTCTTCCTCTTCTTCATCCTCATTCCCTTCTGTTCTGCCCCGAAGGGGCCAGGACCGGGTAGAGGGGTCACTGAGAGAACATAAGACTCAGGCAGTAAGATTCTGAGCTTTGGCTGCCATGTTTCCATCCTCTGCCTCGGAAACCTTGGGATGGGCATGGAGGGTTCCTTCCCACTCACCCAACTGCTGTCCCAGATGGGTCAGGGGTCACTGGAGGAGGGCAGCACACATACTCCACACCTCGGAATCGATCTGTACCACAGGGCAAAAGCATGCCCGAGCCATGAAGGATGAGGCCCTGGGAGCTGCAGGCCTGTAAGAAGAGTAGGCCCAGAGCCAGGGTTGTAGGGCAGGAGGGTATTGAGGGGGAGCTTTGAGACCTGGCCTTGGGGGCTGATGAGGCTGGAAGCCTGGATTCCTGGTACTGGAGAAAGGGATCGGGGGATAGAATTCCTAGATCCCAGTGGGAAGAGGGAGCTATAGGCCTGGACTCCTGGGTTTGAGTGATGGGGATGGGTGGTCCAGGGTCCTGACCTCTTGTGCCTCCTGGTGCCTCCGGGTGGAACTCTCACACTGGTCCATGCGCTCCTGGTGTAAGAACCGACAGCCTTCTGGCACCAGTAGGGCCTCACTCACAAATTCACCAGCTGAGGAAAGGGGGATGCCTGACTAAGACTCTCCTACAGCCACCAGCCCCATGCTCCTCAGAATCCAGATATTTTATCTTCCAGCTTCTCTGCCCCACTCTCCATCCAGATGCCCGGCCTTCTAATGTGGGTCCGAGACAGGGGCTCAGAACCTCGTCTCTGGGAGACTCCCACTTCATTTCCCTTCTCCCAGCCTGTGACTCACGCAGACAGCGGAAGGGCACAACCTGGTGGTGAGGATGGGCACAATGGCCACCCCGGGCCCCCTCGCACCAGCGCTCCATTGGGATAGCCTGTGCAGCCTGCTCCACACGTGCGATGTGCAGCTCGGGATACATCTGAGGGCACCAGGAAAGGGCAATCAACCCACTGCCCAACCCTTGCCAGCCACCCCTCTCCTTTTCAAGGGTCTAATATTCATAAGGACATCTCCTCCCTAGTCCCTGCTTCTCCATAGAAGCAGCCTTAGATGCCAAGTCCCTCCTGCCCGTTGGTCAAATCCCCTAGTGCTCTCTCTTTAAAATCTGCCCAGTTTCTTTATGGAGGTCCTTCCACCTGACCCATCCTCTTAACCTCTCTAAGCCCCTTACTCTGGTTGCGCCTCCCCTCCCAACATCTCCCTCTCTCGGTAGACCTTACAGGTTCTCTTTATATTAAGCCCTCCTTTTATAACCACGCCTCCTAGCTATCTATCTGTTCTCCTATTGGGTTCCATCCGTCCTCCCTATCTTGCTGGTCCCTAGGTTTCTTTTACTTCTTGGCCACGCCCCTTCCTTGGCCTCTCCCACCTACACCCATTCTCTTGACAAAATCCACCACATATTTCTAAACCTTGCCTCTTCACTGGTTACCTTCATTACCTGGCATTTTTTCGTGGTTCTCAACTCTCCTGTCTTAGTTTCTCAAAACAGGTCCTGCCCTACACTAGCCTTGCTTCTTCGTTGGGCACGCCCCCTAGCTTCCCTGGTCTACTTAAATCCCACATCTCCTTGGATCCCGCCTTTTGCAAGTCCAGCTTCTTAGCGGAGACCTTGCCCCATCTTGAACCCGCTTTCCTGCTGACCACGCCCCTCCCGCTGGTCCCGCCCACCTGTCTGCAGTACTCCAGCACGCGCTGCGGGTCCCGGAGACAGCGTCGTGAGCGCTGTGGGTCTGGCTCCCAGCGGCCGGTGCGCAGGTCCCGGTGAAGGGTTAGGCGCCCGCATAGTCCGGCCACTTGGGCCGATCCCGGAGCCTGGGCGTGGAGGCGGAGGAGACTGTGAAAGCCTGGGAGGCGCTGACATACGGGGTCTTTTGCTTCCTAAGACCCACATAGTCATATCCACAGCACCAGCCCCCTCCCCCAAGCACCGCACACCGGCCTCGATGGAGGCATCGTTCCCTGGGAAACAGCTCCTGTAGGGCGGGAGCGCCCCAGCTCTCCAGTTGCTATGGCGACCTAGGTCCCCCGGGTTTCTCGCAGCCTTGTTGCTGCGGAGACAGGCTCCGCCCCCACCCCAGCGCGGCGGAGAAGGAGCCGGAAAGGGTTAAACCTGAATCGTCTGGGAGGAGGCCAGAACCCAGGCGTTCTGGCCCCTCCTCCCTCCATCCCTAGTTCAGGCTCCTATTGCGGGGGTGCAAAGACTACGAGGCCTAGCTTCCCAGCGGGCCTGGACACCAGGTCCTTGAGGATTCGAGAGCTACATTCTGTTTGGGGGGTAATGACTGGAGGCCTGGACTCCTGGCTCCTGGGAGCCTGCGGGAGCCCTCATGGGACCAGAGGATGCAGGGGCCTGGATTCTTGGATCCAAGTGCCCTGCTGCCTTGTGGATCCCATGTTCAGGTGGCAAGGGGTTGGGGCCAACTCGTCCAGGCTGAGAGGGTGTGGAGGAGTGGGCTGGACTTCTGGGTCCAGGGGCTCTGAAAAGCCGGTTCCTATGCTGCGGGTGGGAGTGGGCTAGGACGTCAGATGATGGGGTAGCGGGGGCCTGGAATCCTGGGTTCATGAATACCTAGTGCTGTTAAGGGCGCCTGGGAGAGGGCCACCTGGCTGAAAAGACTGCGCTTTCTGCCCTGGACAGTCCGCGTCAGGGTACAGAGGCCCGGTCCCACCCCTTCCCCCACCCCCCAGGACCCGGCCCGGCCTCACCTCGGCCGCGCCGGGGCTCCCACCGGCCAGGCTCCCGACGGCGAGCTGCGCGCGCAGAAGCAGCAGCAATAGTGGCAGCAACAGCGGCAGCGGCGGCGGGCCCCGGCGGCGGCGGCGGCCCAGACCGCAAGCGGCGGGGCTGGCCGGCCCCATGTCCCGGCCCTCGCGCCCTCACGTCCCCTGCACACCGCCCGGCCCGGCCCGGCCCCAGCGGTGACAGGAGCTCCCAGCTCCGCCGCCGCCGCCTCCTCCTCCCGCTGCCCCCAGGCTGCGCCGGCGCCGCCAGCCCCGCCCCGCGCCGGCCCCGCCTTCCCGGCCAGGACAATAGCGTGGCAGCTCTGCGCAGAGTGGAGCAGCTCGGGAACCCCGAGTGGGAGCCAGCTCCAGGCCCCCGCCCCTTGAGATTCCAGGCGACCCACCCCCTGCAGAAACCCAGCCAGGAGTCTGGTTCATGAGCTGTGCGGTTTGGATTTTGAGTCCTCCCTCCTTCAGGGCTCTTATCCGTAGCCCTCTCCTTCTTCAGATCCAGACACCCATAATCGGCTTTGTCCTCCGCCAGAGATGCCAGCATGGGGAACCCCCCTCCCCATAAATTCCTCTCTTGAGATCACAGGAATCCAGCCTCCCAAATTTCCTCAATCAAGAACACAGCAATTGAGACCCATTCCCGTCCTCTTTCAGAGGAGCCCCAGGCCTCTTTTCCCTCAGAACTAAAGCTAACCACCCCAGCCACATCCTTTCTTCCTCAGACCCAGGAGTTCAGTCTTCCTATCCTGCCTCTTAAGTCCCTGGTGTCAGGACCTTTAACTCCTAGCTTCAGGATCCAAGAACCAAACCTCCCAGACCCTCTCTTTAAGGATGACCTAAGTCAGACACCCATCAAGGACCCAGCACCTCAGGACAAAGGTCTGGACCCTTATCCTCACTCGAAGGACCAAGGGATTTCCATTTTCCCATCCCTAGTCTTCTCCCCTTGGGTGCTCACTGCTTTGTTTCCTCAAATGACAGCTTAGAATTCTACTTTCCCTGGCTAACTGGGGAAGCCCTGTCATGTGTGTGCATCTATATGGACACATCTATATGGACTCGTGGGTACATGTGTATCTATGTTTCTGTTTGCAACTCTGAGTGTGCATGTGTGTATGCATATATTTGTGTAGTTGTATATTTAAAACACCTAAAGTGTTAAACAGGTAGCAAGGGACTGAGAAATGGCTCAGAGTTTTGGTTCCTACAGTCACCTCACAGGCTAGAGTAGAGGAAGACCCTTGGAACTCGTTCGATCTACCTCTTCCTTGATGAAACATAATAATACCAGGAGAATCTTCAAGACATGCTTGCCTCTTGGCTTTCTTTTTTTTTTTTTTTTTTAATAAACATAAATATTCTTATCCCCAGAGTCTTCTCATCCCCACAATGATAGTTCTCACCCTATCCCCACTCTTTGAGTTCAGTTCTGAGTCTTTCAAGAAGATGGAAGGAATCAAGATAGCTGAACTTCGATTGGCCAAACAAAGTGTTCTCAGGGAAAGCCAGGACACAGTGAGGGTGTCTTTCCCCCACCCCCCTTGGTGGTGGTACTGGGGATTGAGCCAAGGGGCTCTTTACCATTTAGTTACATTAGCAGCCTTTTTTATTTTGGGACAGGGTTTTGTTAAGCCTCAGAGGTGGCTGGAATTACAAGCATGTACCACCATGCCTGGCTTATGCCTTCCATCTTGATCTTCTCTATACTATCTTTCTTCTTAATGCAAGTTATCATCTTGAAATATCTTTCCTCAGTAACTAGAAATGACTTCCATTTCTGCCTCTAACTTTTATCACCCCCTGTCCTCAACCTCTGCAAAGGGCCTTGCATCTTGAATACTTGTGTATGTGTGTGGGGGGGGGGGTACTGGGGATTGAACCCAGGGCCTCTTTCAGGCTAGGCAAGTGCTTGACCACTGAGCTATATCCCTAAACCCTTGAATATCTTTTTTTTTTTTTTTTTTTTTTTTTTTTTTTTTTTTTTTTTTTTTTTTTGTGGTACCGGGGATTGAACTCAGGGCACTTAACCACTGGGCCACATCCCCAGCCCTTTTTTGTATTTTATTTAGAGACAGGGTCTCACTGAGTTGCTAAGTGCCTCACCATTGCTGAGGCTGGCTTTGAACTCGCGATCCTCCTGTCTCAGCCTCCCAAAGTGCTGGGATTACAGGCGTGCGCCACCACGCCCGGCTTCTTGAATATCTTTTACACAGAAGAATAGGGGGGCACAATGGCCATATTGCTTCCACTGGGGCATTTGCTTTGGTTGAGTTCACTATGTATCAATGATCCTGATAATTATAATGATCTTTCCCTCCCTTGATGTTCAATTTTGGAGGAATAAGGTTGTCATCTTGTTCTGGGTCCCTCAGACATCAGGATAACCCATTATGGCAAGTTGAAAATCCCAGGACTCTTCAGTTGGAGATGTCACACATGAGTCTGGAGACGTGGGTGGCTTGGCATGGGGAAGGCAGCATATGGGAAGGGGGGAGTCCCGGAGGCAAGATCTGGGGGTCCAAAGGATGTAGGTTTGATGTAGTTGGTAAAAGCTCGAGGATGAGGTGTAGTGAGATAACCTGCCCGGGCTCTATACAGTCTGCAGGGGGGGACCATGTCCAAGTGTGGGTTGAAGTCATAGAAGGTAGGGGTCCCTGGAAGTCCAAGTGGGGAGGAGGGTGGCAGGAAGAGGCCTCCTCCTGGAGCTTCACCAAGGCTCAGGCTCACACTGACCCCTCGTACCTTGTAGTAACCGTTGGTTGGGTCCTAAGGGGACAAGTGGGAGTTGGCTTGGTAACACATATAAAGTACAGGGAAGTGAGGATCATGGATGGACAGACATACTGAGACAGATTCCAGACCTAGAGAGAAACAAAAAGAAGAAACAGGAGCAGGAAAAGACCCAGAGACAGAGAGACACATACAAACTGGCAAAGAGACACAGAAATAGCCACAAAAGACAAAGGGACAGGAGACCAGCAGAGAAAGCTAGAGACAGGGACAAAAAAGAGTGAGACAGAGACAGAGGAATAAGTCTACTGAGGGGAGGGTGGCAGTGTGGAGGAAGAAGCAGAGGGAAGGACAGCCATTCATTCATCTGCCTAATAGCCCCTAGGCTTTGATTTTGTATCCTGCCCGGTGCCACTGCTGGAGACACGGCAACAGAACAGGCCTGGATCCTTTCTTCATGGAGATCTCATGACAAACCCCCAGATAGAACAGAGCCCAGAGAGGTCAGAGATGTGACTAGGGAAAGAACAGGTAGCAAGTAGGGCTGACAGGGGACCCTTTGGCAAAGTGATCATGCTGTGACAGGGAAGCCCAGGACAGAGTGGTTGTGGCTATGATGGAAAAAAATGCAGGCAGAATAAGCAGGCTGTGATGAGGAAAGCATGAGCTTCCTAGAATAGGCAACATCTGGGCTGAGACTGGAGGAACAAAGGAGGGAATCAGATGGATGTAGGAAGGTGGAGGGTTTCAGGCCTCTGCTAAAGTGCAGAGGAAAAAGAAGGGCTCTAGATGGGGAGGGTGGGGACTGGGGCTGGAACCAACAGGGGGTGTCCTGAGTTGGGACCCCAAAGATGGGACAGGTTTGGGGAGATGTGAAGCTAGTATGGGACCAAGTGGGTGGAAGGGGCCTGGGAAGACCATGGATAACCAAGGAGAGACTTCCAGAAGGCCTGCAACACGACTGTGATGGGGAAAAGAATGTCTGGTCAGGACTCAAGCTGGAGACTAAGGCTGGGGCAAATAAGTGGAATCAACAAATAATGCAAATTGGGGCTGTGGAGCTGGATGATATGGCCCAAGAGGGGTGTGTACATGTGTTTGTGTGACTAGAGGAGACAGAATGAAAAATGAGGAGACAGAAGCAAGGAGAGAGTTATAGACACAGTGAAGGAGCCCCTCCCCCTCCCATCACTCACCTTGGTCTCCAGAGCCCCTTCCTCATCCAGAACCAGGTCACTATGGTCTGTGTGCACAATGGGGCCCTGGGGTAGGGAAAATAGTGAGGAGGAGTGGTTAGAGGAGCCTCCTGCCCCAATGCCAGACCCCAAAGACCTTCAGCCACCCAGTGGAGGCCAGGCAACAGCAATCACCTGGGAGCGGGGATCTGGACTCAGGACAAGAGGCCCAGGGGGATATATTGGGCCTAGGGAATGATATGGCCAGGGGCATATGTGAACTTGGGGTACATTTGGGTCTAGGATCACTGTTAGGACTGGGGCAGTATTTGAGTTTGTGGGCTCAGTTGGATAGGTTATTATTTGGGTCCGGAAGCACGGTCGGGCCTGGTGACCCTTTCATCTTACCCGTTCCTCGCCACTGCCTGTCTCCTCCTCCTCTGGGCCCCTTGAACTGGAGCCATCACTGCTTCCTGGGATTCGCACCAAGTTCTTTTGCTTGGAGAAAGAGGCTGCAGCCCCAACAGTGAGAGACTGAGGTGAGTGATGGGCAGGATCACAGTGTGTGGAGATCAATAAGCCATAACCGAGAGGACTGGGGTAGATTGGGTGGGGAGTCTGGGGCCCATCATAACCTTGGTCTGGGAAGTGGGTGGTGACACCGAGGAGAATGAACAGAGCTGAGGAGAACCAAACCACGCAGGGGTAGGTCCCAGGGCCAGCAGTCAGTGGGCAGGGCATGTGTGGGGCAGGGAGCTTGGCTACTGGAGGCCAGCTCAGGCACTCACCCTTGCTGTGGCGCCAGCAGCAGAGGGCCACCCCAGTAATGACAAAAAAGATAGTTGTGGCTGCAGCAGCTACCCCAGCCACCACCTGCACAGTGGGCAGCAAGTCTGCAGGGAGAAGAAGGGGCATGCTGAGCAAAAGAATGAATAACAACAGGGAAACTGGGCTCAAGGCTCAGGCTTGAGATCTCTGGGTTCAAAAGGCCTTCGAGTTTGGGAATATCCAAGATGGTTTTGTTTTGTTTTGTTTTGTTTTTTTGGCACTGGGGATTGAACCCAGGGACACTTAACCACTGAGTCACATCCCCAGCCCTTTTTTTGCATTTTATTTAGAGACAGGGACTGAGTTGCTTAGGGTCTCACTAAGTTGCTGAGGTTGGCTTTGAACTTGTGATCCTCCTGCCTCAGCCTCCCAAGCTGCTGGGATTACAGGGTGGGCTTAGTTTTGGACTTATGGACCCATGAATCTGAGGTTCGACAGATCTGAGAGTGTGTGAGTTTAAACTCCTGGGCTTTAGGGAGTCTTAAGAGTTTGAGGGATTTTTATTTTGTGATTTCCTACATTTGTAGGCTCCTTTCTTTGGCGTTGTTAAGTACAAAGGGATCTTTTGGTTTAGGATTCAGTACTCGAGGGAATTTATTGTTTTGGGGTCTTAGGATTCAAGGAACCCATAGTTTTGAGGTTCCCAATGTTTCATGATCTCTACATTTGGGGGTCTTATCCTTTGGTGGTTCTAGTCTGGGAATCCTGGCATTCCTGGGGTTTGGAATCCCCAGATTTGGGTGTTTGAGTCAGTGTCTCACCTCGACGGCCCAGGCGGATCCGGGTGCCTCCCTCACCCAGTCTGTTTCGGGCACTGCAGTTGAAGCCACTGCTGAAGTCTGACTCCTGGGTCCCGGAAATGTGTAGCACAGAGATCAAGCCTGGACCTTGTCCCCCGTGGCCCTCTGGGGCTGGGAATGTCTCCACCAGGAACCTGCCTCTTGACCCTGCCTCTAGGAAGCCTTCATCCCAAGACCAGACCTGGGGACACGAAGAAATGAGGGAGATCACTGAAGAGACTGGGGAGGGAGGGAAGAAGTGGGTGGGATGCTGGGAAAGTCAGAGAGAGTCACAGCAGCTTCACGGGTCTGGCTGGGCAGGTCAGGTAGGGAGAACTCTTCCTTACCACAGCTTCTGGGGCTGGGGAGGAAAACACTAGACACTGGAGGCGAGCGGGGCCCCTCAGGAAGGCGGGCGCAGAGTGCAGGGCCGTCACTACCGGGGGAGCTGGAATGCAGATTGTGAACCACTCAAGAAAGGTTTCGCCCTCCCCAAAGCCAATTCTGAATCAAGGGAGACCAGACCTGAGCACTCCCAGCTAACCCCAACCAAGCAGACCACGTCCCTCAACCGACTCTCAAAATTCTCGCTTTCAGCAGATTGGCCTGCAATCCCCAAGCCCCCATCTACAAAACTTTCAAGGTCACGCCCGTTCCCTTTAGACCTCACCCCCTTTGACCACTTCCTACCCCATGATCCTCCCGTCCTCTAGAAAGTCCCTCTTTCTCACCGTTCACCGTCAACCTAGCTTCGGCTGTGCCGCCCCCCAGGCCCAAAAGCCCTGGCTCAGCCCGGCACACATAGTCGCCTGCATCCTCGGGTCCAACCGACGGAAGACGCAGCGTGGGCCCTGAGCTCAGCACCTGGGACAGTGAAAGGGCATCAGGGGCGGGACTTTGCGAGGAAGACCGGTCCATGCCAACTACCGCCACAGGCTCCAGGCCGAGCTTCACCTGCGCGCCACCGCGGCGGGTCCAGGTTACCCGTGGGAGGGGGTTCCCACGCCAGGCGCAGCTGAAGGAGGCGTCCTCCCCCACGTCCACGGACATGGGCTCTGGCTTTGCCTGCAGAATCGGCCCAACTGGAGGAGGAAGAGAAGGGTCACATGGCTGGGGCAGGATAAGCCCCTGGTTTGGGATCAGCCTCTCGGAAAGACATATTTAAGGGCCTAAGTACAGACTTCTAGTCCACGGCACTCCACCCACTAATTGTCCACGCGTACACGCCCCGGACCTGCCCCCGCCCCATTTTGGCACTAACCCAGCACAACCAAATCCTGCCCGTATCCTCTTTGCAGCCCCAAGTCTTCCCACCGCTAGCTACAGCCACGCCCCGCTTTGGCCACACCCACGGCCCCGCCCCTGCTCACACAGCACGTCCAGCGCGGTGCTGCGGTTGGCGCTACCCACAGCGTTGCTGACCTCACAGGACACTGGCTCGGTCAGGAACGAGGCGTCCGCCACCACCTCCAACCTTGGTCCTCGGGCCCCAAGCACCGGAGAACCTCCCTTTGCCCACCTGCAGAGATGATGGTATTGTTAATGTCTCAGCCCTCCCCAAACGGGTGCTCCGGCTGGAGAGAGGTAGTCTTTCTCCTCACCTGTAGCCGGTGACCGGAGGTTGGGCTGTAGCCTGACACAGGAAAGTGACCTTCTCTCCCTCCTGCACAGTCTGCGGCTCAGCAGACAGAGTCACCACTGGGGGGTCTGTAAGGGTGGGACAATAGCCAGAGTGGGCAAAGACCTGGAACACCTTCATTGCTGACCTAGGTAGGAGTCCAGTCCCCAGACCCTCTAACCCACTAAGCTGAATCCGTACTTCCCTCCTCTCTTTGAGCCAGTAGTCTGGGCTTCCAGTTCCCAATTCCCCAATGTGCCATCTTTCTGTCCTCTCCTGCTGTATCAGAACCAGGAATCTAGGTCCCACCCCCTCTTTCCCTGGGCCAACTGAACTTACACTGCAGACTCAGTGTGATAGCTGTATCCCTCCCTGTAGGCAAGGCCTGGCTCCGGGCTCGGCAGACTAAGGTGGCGCCATCATCATGGCTGGAAGGTGTCAAGAATAAGGTGCTCTCCACTGACCCACTGGTTCCTTCCTTCAGCAGGTTCTAGAGATTATGGATAATAAAAATGGTAATGATTTCATCTAGGCCCCTTAAAAATGGTCAGTGTGTCTCTTACTATGTGTCAGGCACACTCTTAGGCATTTACAGGTATTATTTTATTCAACCCTCATAATTATCCTATAAGGTACATACTATTAACCCCATTGTACAGATAAAGAAACTGAGGGACTTGGGCTGGAGTTGTGGCTTAGTGGTAGAGCGCTAAGTTAAATAACATTCTCAATATCAATCAATTAGCAAGTGACTGAGTCAGGATTTGAATCCAGGTAGTCCGGTCTTAGAATTCTTACCCTGAATCACATTCCAAGGGTCCTAACCTTTGAATCCTTGCCCTCCCCTGCCCTGTACTCTGGGTAAGTGATCAAGTGGACACTAAGTTTCACTGAATAGGCAAGGACCAGCAAAGGGATTTGGACCTGACCTGGTGGAAGGTGGTCCCATCCAGCCGGACACCATCCCGGAACCACAGCAGCTCAGGGATGGGGCGAGCATCTCCACGGCTCTGACAGGTCAGATTTGCAGGAACTCCAACAACCAGAGACACAGAGGGGCCGCCCAGCACCTGGGGGGCTTCGGGGGGCACTGTATGGTAGATCTTGGGTCAGAACTGGATCCTAGGCCCAGAGACCCTCATCTTCTCAGCTCCAACCAACCACTTTCCTGGTCTTTGTGGATTCTGATACTCCTAGCTAGTACTGACTGCACCCCTTGGGCTCTCAAGGACAAGTGGGCTCAATCCTCACCCAGTACATGCAGTTGGGCTGGTCGTGATCGAAGACCTGCTTGTGTAGCCTGACATTCATACGATGCTTCATCCTCTAGCTCCACCGGCCTAATGTGGAGGTCATGTTGGCCACTGGCTGCATTCCCAGATATCCAGTATCTGGACCACCCTGACGTCAGGGAAAAGGCAGTCACACCATGGTTTGAGCTCTTGACCTCTGGTTTTCATCCCCAGACATACCACACCAAAAAACTGGCCCACACATTCCATGGTTAGACACTTAAAAAGTGTGCAGTAGACCCAGAGAAATGAACCCCATTCCCAATGTAGAGTCACTGAAAATGTGGAGGTGATAAAGTCAGAAAGGAAAACAAGAAAATGATTGTTATAGACATTAAGTTAGAGCCTACTTCTGGGCTATGATAGTGGAAAGGAATAAGGAATAAGTTATTGGTTGCATGACTGTCTGTAATTATTTGACAACGTGTCCATTTGTGTTTATTGCACCTTACTGCATTTATATACTATTTTACAGCAAAAAATAATAATCCCAAACTCTATGAGTCACAGTTCAATAACCAGGACTCCCAAATGTTTACCCGATCCCATCAATTTCCCAAAGTTGAAAACATCATAATAGAAATTTCAGATACAGCCCAAGCCCAGCAGTCCCACTCTAGTGCCAGTGCTCCCTGAGTAGAGGACAGCCTTACCTGGCAGGTCCCTTTCTCCCCCTAGAGCCAGCCCATCCTTAGTCCACTGAACGAGACCCCTGTATGCGCCCAGAACACAGGGTAACCGGGCTTCCTCCCCCAGCAGCACCACCAGGTCCTCAGGCTGTTGCAGGAAATGGGGCGACCGGCCTAGGAGAATGGGGAACAGCAGATCTGAGCTTAGCACATTAAAGAACTCCCTCACTCAGGACCCAGGGGTCCAGTTCCCAGCCCGCTCTTACTTCAGATTCTGAAATCCAGGCTTCCAGAATTCTCCTCCCTCAGACCCAGGAGTCCCAGCCCCAAAGCGGTAGCCGGCAAACAATACTCCCCATTTTCGTCCGCTCCCCACTTGGGTACCTGCACGCCCTCTAAAGCAGAAGAGGAAGACAAGGAGGGCGGGGACCAGCATCCCGAGTGTGTGTCCCCCAAGGTCCACAAAACTTGCTGTTGCACTGGCTTCGCTCCAATTTCCTTAGCTGCGGATCTCTCGCCAGCCGGGATGGGAACCCCTCTTTGCACCCTGCTCTTCGCCCCAGGCTGGAGGTCCCCTATCTCTGGACTGAAGTCCTCCAACTTTGCTCATCCGCAGCCTCCGATGCTCTGAAACGCCTGCGGGTTCCGCGAGCTGGGTCTCTGAGAGACCCCAGAGGGCCTGATCCCGCTCGCTCCGCCCCCGCCCGCCCCCTGGGAGAACCGCCCTCTTCCCATTGAGAAACTCCCGCGGTCTGGACTCGGATGAAACAGGGCACGGGGCGGGGCGGGGTGGGGGGCAGCACAGTTGGGGTCTGGGAGCCGCTACACCTGGGTGCAAGGAGGGGGTCCCGCCTGGAGTGGACACATGTGTCCTGCCGGCTTTGGGGAGAGTCCTGGGAGCGGGTGGTGAGGAGGAGGAGGAGCAGGAGGAGAAAAGGGAAAGAGTGGAAGAAACTTGCTCAGCCCGGCTCCTGGAGGGACTGTGATGAGTGGAAACCGAGCTATAAATGGGAGCCCCAGAGGCCTCGGCAGTTTCCGCGCCCTGGGGAGGCGGGGCCCAGGACTCCCGTGGGTTTTCGGGTCGGGGAGAGGACACCCGGGTGAGGGAGGGCCAGCCGGGACCCCTGAGAAAGGGTGCTCTGCTCCCCACATCACAACACGTCTCGAAATATCCCTCTGCTGCCTTGTTATTGCTGCAAACCGTAGCACATCCTAAAACCCAAGAATCCAGGCTTCCAGTCCCTCCTTTCCCAGGACCCCCCGCAGTACGGGCCCAGCCCCTCTTCCCATTCCGCGGGCCGGGCCCCTGGGCCGTGGTTGCCGAGCGACGGCTGGGAGGCGGCGGTGCCCGGGATAGGACAGGCGGGGAGGCTGGGAACTGCGCAGCTTGTACTGACGGCTCCATGCAGCCCAGCTGGGGCGTTCCCACGCTGCGCAGCTGGCGGAGCAGGTGGGAGGAACCCTGAGCTTATTGCGGGGGCTGGGGTCTGGAGAGATGGGACCCCGGGTCTGACATCTGTGGACCTGTAGGGATTGAGGGTCCACATTCAGATTCTCAGTTGTTCCTGGGCTCTTAAGACTCCAGCCTCCCTAAAATGGCAGGGGTTGGACTTCCAGGATTGTAAGGACTGGTGGTCTCTGCTGGCCTGAACTCAGGGTGCTTTGAGGCAAGCAGCATGGTGCAGTTGGGTGATGATCAGAATATCTGGTCTTAAGTCTTAGAATCAGTGGATTTAACCACAATCTCTCTCCCATCCCCATACAGACCCAGGAGGATTTGAAAAGCTACAGACAGTAACATCTGTCCGAAGACCCGTGGGGAGAGGGAGGCGGGAGGATTGGAGACCTGAAATCCTGGGTCCTTGGAGAGAGGGGCTGGGAGTCTGAACTGCTGGGTCCAAGAGAGGAGGGTCCTGGGGGTCCAGACTCCTAATTCTGGGGGCATGAATTCCTTGCTTCTGAGTTGTGGATCCAGGGCATGGATGTTGAAATAGGATGGGCTCAGATCTAGGACTCCTGAGTCTTGGGGAGGAAGTCAAGTGATGAGGCTGTTTTTCCAGACACCTGACATCGCTTCCCCTTCCTGGCTCTCTGGGGTCACAGGCATGGAAAAATGGAGAGCCTGAGGTCCCTGGAGCATGCAGAGAAGGAAAACAGCCAAGGTGGAAGGTAGAAGGTTTGTGCTAATTAAAGGTCTCAGCAACTGACAGCTCTACACCCTGACCTCCAGGGACACCATCTGGTGAGGGCCCCATGACAGACCCTCCCAGGTCTGTATCCAGCCCATTTCCCAGGAGGTGGGGGGGAGGCGCAGTTGGGAAAAGGAGTGTGGGAGGAGGGCAAGGAGTCAATAATGGAGGGCAGGGGAGAAAAACCACAGGGTGCATCAAGTGTGGGGCTACCCCAGCTCAGGCCAGATGCCTTGCCTTGTTCCTGGAGGAGGATCAGATAGGGGGTCATAGGGAAGGGCAAGAAACATGAACCGTTGTAATTCCTGCAAGAGATAAGCAGACAGAAGGAGCTTATCCCGTGTGAGTGTGTGTGTACACACTGGGGTGGGGAGGGCAGGCCAGTTAGCATATGGTTATAAAATTCAGGGATGTGAGAATCAGGACTCAGAGCTAGAGAAACTAATAAGAGAAAGAGGCACAGGCAGGGAGATTCAGTGAGAACAAATATTTATTGAGTTCCTGAGGTATGAGAAACAGTGTGGGGTAGGCGCAGCGAGAGATGAGAACAGAGACAGACAGAAAAAAAAATTTAAAATAAACAGGCTTAGAAAGACAGTGGAATAGTTAATTAAAGGTTGACTGAGATTTAACTATGAAAGACAAAGATGGGGCGGGGAGAGAGAGAGGTTTCAAAGAGATAAATCAAGATGGATAAAGAAAGGGACTGAGACACACAGGGAAGGGAGGAAGAGATGGGGGGATGGAAAAATGAGACAGAAGGAAGCTCAAAGCGTCTTTGCCAAAGGTCACACCCACACTAAGGGCTGGCAGATTTGGATTCATCTTTTACTTGCACTGTTCTGACTGCCCTGAGCCCTGCACACTCACACCAAAGACACTCTTACCCAGTCACACACTCGGCACACACCTTCACAAATGACAATATATTCTTGTCTTCCTTCCTCTCATGCGCATGCTCACACACAGGTGTGCTCTCAACCCACATGCACACACAGGTAACTTCACTCTCTCTCCCACACTCTCCCAGTTTCACACACACTCTTGTACACTCCCCAGCAGAGATCCCCTATGTCATTGAGGGGCTGACTGTCTACTCAGGGAAGGATGGGACTTGCCGAGGTCATGCTCTGGACAGGGAAGAGCTGGGAAGTCCCTTCCGCCCACACAGGCCCAGCTCCCCACTCCCCAAGCTGAACTAGGAGATGACCCGTGTCTGATCTGCTCTCCCAGGACCTTGGGGTTATGGGAGCTGGGGAGGCACCGAGGAATGTGCCTGGCATGTGCTGACAGGGGATTTCATGGTCCAGCTGGGCCAGGAGGAGCCTGCTGGGCAGAGGCTGGAGTTGGAGATTCAGAAGTAGCTCGGTTCTGCCACTGACTGCATTGGCTTCTTTGCTCTCCTGGGCTCATGGGGCCCACTGGACTCTTCCTTGGGGGACTGTGAGTGGTGCAAGAGGGGAAAGGGGCAGGGGTAGCAGGAGAGAAGAGAAACAGTCAAGGAGATGGATGGATGGATAGATAGATAGAGGTGGAGAGGCAGGCCAAGGGTGGTGTGGGGGGGAGTGGTGTGGGGGATTCAGAGAGCTGTTCAGAGAGAAAGAGCCTGAGACAGGGAGAGAAAGAGTCAGAGGAGGAGACTCAGACAGAGAGACTGGGAAAGAGAGGGAGAATGAGATGGAGATAAAGAGACACTCCTGGGGAGAGGAAAATGGAGAGAGTTGGAAAAAGAGACAAAAAGAGAACAAGAGACAAAGACGCAGAGAGAGGGAGCCAGAGAAAGATAGTGGCAGACATAAGTGGCAGCCAATGGGCACAGTGGGAGCCACAGCCAGAGGAACTGGAATGGCCCTGACGACCCCCATCAGGGCTCCCCTGCTGCTCATGGGGCTGCTGACCACAGGTAAGTGGGATCCTGGCTCTGTACCCAGTGTCAAGTGGCCTTCATTTCCCACCTGTTAGACAAACCTTCTGCCCTTTCTTGCTGACCCCTTTGTGTCTCCAGGCCTGGCTCAATTGCCAATCCCTGCCTCGGCCCCTCGTGGCTTCTGGGCCCTGTCTGAAAACCTAACGGCTGTGGAGGGGGCCACGGTTGAGCTGCAGTGCGGGGTCAGTGCCCCTGGCAGTGTGGTACAATGGGCCAAGGATGGGCTACTCCTAGGCCCTGATCCTGGGATCCCTGGCTTCCCGAGGTATCACCTCGAAGGAGATCCTGCTAGAGGTGAGACATCAGAGCCTGAGACTCTGGGCCAGCAGCAGAGGCTGTGGCCTTGACCGTGTGGGCCCCTTCTGCAGGTGAATTCCACCTGCACATTGAAGCATGTGACCTCAGTGATGACGCAGAGTATGAGTGCCAGGTCAGCCGCTCAGAGATGGGCCCCGAGCTCGTGTCACCCAGAGTGATCCTCTCCATCCTAGGTATGGGTGAGAGACCCCTCAGGACCCTCAAGTCTGGGCTTCTAGTCCTCTTTTCCCCCAGGACCTGGGAGCTGATGGTCCCAGACCCTCCTCCCCTAGACCTTGGGTACAGAACTCATTTCCGGAGCAAGGAGACTTGGCCCGCTGCCTCCTGTCCTTCTCAGTGGTGGAGGCTGATTCTGCATCCTTTCTCACCAGTTCCCCCCAAGGTGCTTCAGCTGACCCCTGAGGCAGGGAGCACAGTCACCTGGGTAGCTGGGCAGGAGTATGCGGTCAGCTGTGTGTCTGGGGATGCAAAGCCAGCACCTGACATCACCTTTCTCCAAAGTGAGTGTGGGTGAATTGGTGGGGACAGTGTGATGCCCCTGGAGTGGGGAGGCAGTGTGTTATGCCAAGGGCCTTCCCAGGGGCCCAGAAAATATAACTGAGACAGGGTCCTGGAGTCTGCAAGGGAAGAAGCTGAGGCCAGAATGGGATGCACTGGATCGGAGGGGACACCCAGGAGGTGGCATCCAGGAGACCACAGGAATGCTGTTCCGTGGCCTGGAAGAAGTTGAGGTTCAGGCAAGATGTGGGCAGTGAGGGCAACACAGGAATGAAAAGCTGAGGTGATGGGGGAGTGGGGTCCAACCCAATAAAGATGCCAACAGAAGGAAGAGGCCCAGGACCTGAGACCTCCAGTCATTTGGGAATAATTCCAGGAAACAGAAGTGAGGGAGTCCTAAGTCTTCCAGGACAACAGGAATTTCCAGGGGACGGAGCGGGCACCTCAGGTTCTTTTCCTCCAGAACCTGGAGGAAGGGGGTATCACGTCCACCCCAGAATCTACTCTGGGGAGTGCCCAGCACCCCTCCAGCCGTCTTGTTGCTCCAAGGTGGACAAACCATAGCTGATGTTTCTGCTAACGTGAACGAGGGGTCCCAGGAGAAACTCTTCATCACGGAGGCCACAGCCAGGTATGCCAGTTGGGGGGATCCTGTCTTCCTGTTCCCCCATAAGAGCTCCATATCCCAGGTATTCAATCTGGAAACAGGTTGGGGAGGAACATCTGGGACTCAATTCTTTACCTGACACCCAAAACTTCTTCAAGGGAACCCTAGTTTCAGGATATTAAGCATAAAGATTTGGGGCCAGTGTGGCTCCCTGAAGCCCTCATTCTTATTGCTGAAGCCCAAAATCCTTCCCATATGACTCCAGATCTTAGAGGAAATCAGTACGGAGACTTAGACTAGGTGTGGAGGCCTGGGATTCCCACCTCTTCACCCTGACTCTGGAATCCCAACTTCCCATCCCAGGGTGACACCCCAGAGCTCGGATAATGGGCAGTTACTAGTCTGTGAGGCATCCAGCCCAGCTTTGGGCACTCCCATCAAGGCTTCCATCACCATGAATGTTCTGTGTAAGTGGAGAACTGAACCAGTTGTGGGCACGGAGGCTGGGAAGCAGGACTGGAGGTCTTGGGGGGATTGCAGGAATTGTGGGAAATTCAGCCATACCAAAGAGAAACACGGGCATTCAGTCTGGCTATGGGGACTAGGAAGAATGAATGGGCTTCCTAGGCCTACTGAGTGGCTATTGCTCCCCAGTTCCCCCAGGACCCCCTGTCATCCAGTGGCCAGGCCTGGAAGAAGGGCACGTGAGGGCAGGGCAGAGCCTGGAGCTGCTGTGCACAGCAAGAGGGGGAAATCCGCCGGCCACGGTACAGTGGCTGAAGGTGAGGGCAAAGGCCAGCATGGGAGGGTCAGGGGAGGTCCGGAGCCAGGAACTGGCTCTAAGCTGGCCTAGGCCTGACCCTGTCTCCAGAATGGCCAGCCTGTGTCCACAGCGTGGGGCACAGAGCATGTTCAGGCGGTGGCCCGCAGTGTGCTGGTGATGACCGTGCAGCCAGAAGACAACGGAGCAAGGCTCAGCTGTGAAGCCTCCAACAGTGTATCTGCAGGGACCCAGGAACGAAGCATCACGTTACAGGTCACCTGTGAGTCCTGGTGCTAGCTGTCTGTCAGCCCGTGCCCCCACATCATGTTTATCCATTGCCAAAGACCTCATCATCTGGGTCCCATCCCCTTGTCTGTCTAGGCTGGTCTGTGAAGAACCCAGTTCAGCCTAGCGTCTCTCTCTGTCCATCTGTCCCGCAGTTCCCCCCAGCGCCGTTACCATCCTGGGATCTGCATCACAGACTGAGAACAAGAATGTGACACTGTGCTGTATTGCCAAGTCCAGTCGCCCTCGGGTCCTGCTGCAGTGGTGGCTGGGGGGGCAGCAGCTGCTTCCTACGGATGAAACAGTCATGGATGTGAGGAGGGGGCTGAGCCAGGAGGGGCTGATGGTACAACTTCTAGAGATGGGACAAGAGGCCTCTGGAAGCTCGGAGGCCTTGGTCCTTGAGAAGCATGGTCTGGGTCCCCCTGAATCCTGCATCTGACCAGGAGGAGGTCAAGATGTGCCCCTGCTGGGGTCTGGGGTAGGCCCAGACCTCTGGTACCATGGGTGGAGATCTTTTAGTCTCCAAGTCCAACTCTCATTCTCTGCTAGGGCCTGCATGGTGGCTACACCTCCATGTCTAATCTAACATTCCTGGTGCGGCGGGAAGACAATGGCCTGACCCTCACCTGCGAGGCCTTCAGTGAGGCCTTCACCAAGGAGACCTTCAAGAAGTCACTCACCTTGAATGTGAAATGTGAGTCCCTATCCTGATCCAGGAATGCCACCAGGCCCCACAGATCCCACCCTGAGGCCCCAGCCCAGAGGACAAAATCACCCTCCAGCCTCTCCCTGCAGATCCTGCCCAGAAGCTGTGGATTGAGGGACCACCAGAGGGGCAGAATCTCAGGACTGGGACCCGGGTGAGGCTGGTGTGTTTGGCCATTGGGGGCAACCCAGACCCCTCCCTCAATTGGTACAAGGTCAGTGCCCAGCAAGGGTTGTTGGGTGACCAGGAATTTGGGGAAAGATGAGGACCTTCTTCTCCTTCAGAATCTTTGGAGATCTTGGAAAAACCTTAATTTCTTGAAAAATACTGGCTATTCTGAATTTTGGTAGAGAATTGTGAGAGAAAAGAATGTCATGAGAATTATATGGAATCTTGAGGAAAATTCTGGGAATTCTGGAAAAACAATTCCAGGATAAAAGAAGGAATTCTGGATCAAGGTTGGGAATTCTAAAGATAAATTCCATTAAAGTTAAAAGAAATTCTGGTGAAAATTTCAACTCAGGGGAAATGTCAAGAATTTTAGGGAAAGATCAGAAATTCCAAAATAATATGACAATGATATTTTGGGCAGAAATATATAAATATATAAATGATATTTTTGGGGAAAAGACTAGTGATTTCACAGAACATTGAAAATCCTTTAATGTTAAATTGAATTCTTGAGATGTATATGTAAGAAAATGAAATTCCATTAAAATTAAAGGAATGCTGATAGAAGTCTGGGAGAATTCTGGCAAGTTAGGGAGTTACTGTAAATTCTGGAGAAAAGACTAGGAATCATAGGAATTTTAATTGAATGGAATTCTGAGGAAATACCAAGAATTGGGACAACACATAGGAATCTAGTGATTAGGATAATAAGGGAATGTTGAGAAAAAAAATCAGAAATCTGCAGAAATTGCTGGAATCAAGCGAAAGGTCAAAAAAAGTGGGACTGTTAAGTCAAACAACTGAGGGTAGAAAAAAGTGAAGGAAGTCTGCCCAAGATTTGGGAATTTCAAGGAAATTTCTGGTAATAGTGTGGTTACTATTGAAGGAATGGAATTTGAGGAGTGGGGCAGAGGGTCCTGGGGGACTGTGGAGGTGGGGCGGGGCAGGAGGCGGGATCTCAGCTCGGGGAAGAGGGAGAGACTCAGGGTTAGGGGTTCTGAATTCCTGGGCCCACTTCTTTACTCTAGCAGGATGCCACTTGATGGGAATGCCTTTTCCTTATCACACAAAGGCCTTATCTGGCCTGGTGGCCACTAATCTAACAGGGTCGTCCCAGGACTGGGTGGGGAAGGGCAGGGTTATCTGCGGTTCCCCAGCCTGTCCTGGTCCTCAGAACGCGCGCATCGTGGTGGAGACGCGGCTGCAGCAGGAGCCACAGCGGGTGCCACAGCGGGTACACCTGGGAAGTTTAGAGAAGTCCGGGAGCACCTCCTCCCGCGAACTGGTGCTGGTCGCAGGTCCCTCGGACAATCAGGCCAAGTTCTCGTGCAAGGCGGGCCATCTTATAGTGTCCACGAAGCTTGTGGTGCAGTGTGAGGACGCAAAAGGACGGGACGGGTGGAGGGTTTGGCTGGCGTGGGTACAGACCACACAGCCAGGCTCGGGTGGGTGGATTCCCCGACGCCAAGTGGTGGGCGGGGCCGGGCTGGGGATTGGAGGCAGGGCGGGGTCTGAGGTCAAGAAGCGGTGAAAGTTGGCCAGGCGGTCTCCTGGATTCAGCCTCGCTCCTCTGACCCTCTAAGTTCCTCCAACTAATTTGACGATCCTGGCCAACGTGTCTGCGCTGCGCCCAGGGGACGCCTTAAACTTGACGTGCGTCAGCATTAGCAGCAACCCACCAGTCAACTTGTCATGGGACAAGGAGGGAGAGAGGTGAGAGTGTGAGGCTCTGCCCCTCCCAGTTTCCGGTCACTCCGCGTCCGTTCTAGTCCCACCCCCATACTAAAGACTGTTGGAATAATAGCCCTCCAACCTCTAGTTTGGGTCCCACCCTCGCACCAGACTTGGCTGACCCAACTGTCTGCGGCGTGCACAGGCTGGAAGACGTGGCCGCCCCGCCCCAGATCGCCCCGTTCAAAGGCTTTGCTGCGTCCAGGAGTGTTTTTCTTCGCGTGTCATCCCGCGACCACGGCCACCGTGTGACCTGCCGCGCCCACAGTGCGGAGCTCCGCGAAACCGTGAGCTCCTTCTACCGCATCAATGTGCTGTGTACGTGCGTGCGTTGGTCTGTAACCCCTGGGTCCCTTCCTGATCCTAAATTACGCCAGTTTTCACCTGGACACTGCCCTTAACCACTACCCCAACCCTGTTACTTTCCTAACCTTTATCTTTTTTCTTTTCTTTCTTTTTTTTTTTTCTTTTTTTTTTTTTTTTTTTTTTTTTTTTTTTTTTTTTTTTTTTTTTGGTGCCCGGGGATTGAACTCAGGGGCACTCGACCACTGGGCCACATCCCCAGCCCTTTTTTTTTTTTTTTTTTTTTTTTTTTTGTATTTTAGTAGAGACAGGGTCTCACTGAGTTGCTAAGTGCCTCGCCACGGCTGAGGCTGGCTTTGAACTCGCGATCCTCCTGCCTCAGCCTCCCAAGTGCTGGGATTACAGGCATGCGCCACCACGCCCGGCTACTTTCTTAACCTTTATCCTGATCTCTGCACCAGCTCCTCTCTTGCCCCAACCCCTAACTCCTATCCTGACCCCTCTCTCCATCCTTAAACCTGACGTTGTTTCTATACTTTTCCTAAACTGAATCTTTTTAAAAAAATATTTATTTATTTACTTTAGTTGTACACAATGCAATACATTTATGTTTACATGGTGCTGAGGATCGAACCCGGGCAGTACACGTGCGAGGCGAGCGCTCTGCCGCTGAGCCACAACCCCAGCCCTCCTAAACTGAATCTTAACTTCCATCCTGTTACATCTCCGCAACCCTAGTCCTTCGTGACCCCGACTTTAACCCTTAAACCTGTGCCTGATCTCAACTCTATCCCTGACCCCGACTTTAACAACACTCTTGACTCCCTGCGGCTCTCCCTCTGAAGACCGTCCAGAGTTCCTGGGGGAGCAAGAGCTCGTGGTAACCGCGGTGGAGCAGGGCCAGGCACTGCTGCCTGTGTTGGTGTCCGCTAACCCAGCTCCCGAGGCCTTCAATTGGACCTTCCGCGGCTATCGCCTCAGCCCAGGTGCCGGAAGTGGACACAGAGAGGGGTATGGGTTCCTGATGACTGGAGGGTCTGCCACGCCCCTTACCCTGACTTTCCGCAGCTGGCGGTCCCCGGCATCGCATCCTGTCTGGTGGGGCTCTGCAGCTATGGAACGTGACGCGTGCGGATGGTGGTTTCTACCAGCTGCACTGCCAGAACTCAGAGGGCACCGCTGAAGCTCTAGTGCGGCTGGATGTGCATTGTGAGACCCCCGCACTCCCGGAAATTAGGGTCTCCGGGAGCCCTGCCTACCATTGGGGACCTTGGGACCCACTGTGGAATCTCGACACTGTGGAAGCTCTGCCCACTTAGGGACAACCACCCGTCCTAGAATCCTCCCATTTTGGAGGTCCCTTCACTCCCACTGCAGAATCTGTGCCCACTAAAAAGACCCAGTGTGGAATCTCTACCCAGAGAGGGGGACCACCTACAAGGGAGCTACTCCCTTCAGGGAGCCAAGTCCACTGTAGAAGTCCCACTCTCCAAGTACTCCACAGAGATGGCAAACTATCCACACCCATAACTTTCCAGGATACCTCTAAGACACCCCTCCTGCCTGGAGCCCCTCTCCCGCCATGATCTCTCTGGGCCCAAGTGCCTTTCCCAAAGCCCCTATCTCCCACCAGATGCTCCCACCATCCGTGCCCTCCAGGACCCCACCGAGGTGAATGTCGGGGGTTCTGTGGACATAGTCTGCACTGCCGATGCCAATCCCATCCTCCCGGGGATGTTCAACTGGGAGAGGCTGGTGAGGACCCAGCCTTTAGTGAATGCAGGTGGGGCAGGGGGGTGTGCTTTCTTAACTGTGAGATCCTCAGGAGTGGGGTCCACATCCATGTGATTGTATAACTAGAGACTTGTCAGGGCATGCTCCAAGAATGAGTAACTGTTAATTGAACAGTAGATGAATGGGTGGATGAATGGATTTATAGTTAGGTGAGTGGGTTGGTGGATGGATAGGTGGGTGGATGAATTAGTGGATGGAAGAACAGATGGACAAGTGGATAAATGAATGAGTGGATGGGTGGAAGGTAATGGAATGAGAGAAATGAGTGGACAGATCAGTGTATATGGTAGATGGATACATCATTAGTGGAAAGATGTGTATGGAAAGATGAATCAATGTGCCGGGGCGCGGTGGCGCACATTTGTAATCCCAGCACTTGGGAGGCTGAGGCAGGAGGATCGTGAGTTCAAAGCCAGCCTCAGCAATGGCGAGGCACTTACCAACTCAGTGAGACCCTGTCTCTAATAAAATACAAAAAAGGGCTGGGGATGTGGCCCAGTGGTCGAGTGCCCCTGAGTTCAATCCCTGGTGCCAAAAAAAAAAAAAAAAAAAAAGATGAATCAATGTATGGATAGACCAGTGGAGAGATGAATAAATAGATAGCTGGATATATGGGTGAACAGTTGTATGTATTTATGAATGTGTGCACATATGAGTGAATAAATTTGCTTATGGTAGGGAGTAGCAAGGGTGAATAGATGGGTGCATAGGAAGAAGACAAATGGTTGGTTTCATGAAGGAGTGAGTAAATAGATGGAAGTATAAATGGATGAACGGGTGGTTATATAGTTAAATGAATGGATGGATTGATGTGTGGGTGGAGGGATGCTTCCAGGCATGTGTAGTTAGATAAATGGATGGGTGAGTGGTCGGCTGGATTGGTGGATGAACGAATGGACTGGATAAATGTTTGGATGGATGATAAGAGACATTTTCATTCAGTAGCTTTGTGGAGAGTAGTTGTGGATGGGAGAAGGACATTACAGATGGGACACAGTTTTGGTGATGATGGATTTGAGGCTAAACTGGAGGACACCTTCTGAGTCTTGGGTCTCCAGGGAGAAGAAGAGGAGGACCAGAGCCTGGATGACATGGAGCAGATATCAAAAGGATCCACAGGACGTCTGCGGATTCACCAGGCCAAACTGACACAGGCTGGCGCTTACCAGTGCATTGTGGACAACGGTGTGCCACCTCCAGCCCGGGGGCTGGTCCGTCTTGTAGTCAGATGTGGGTAACACTTAAACTCTTGACTTCAAAAGTCTGCCACTAAACTCACCGCTCTCGTGTCCTCCCACATACCTCATGTTGATCCCCCAACCCATCCTAGTTGCCCCCCAGGTGGAACATCCTACTCCCCTAACTAAAGTGGCTGCAGCTGGAGATAGCACCAGTTCTGCTACCCTCCACTGCCGTGCCCGAGGCATCCCCAACATCATCTTCACTTGGACCAAAAATGGGGTCCCTTTGGATCTCCAAGATCCCAGGTGAGCCAGGCCTGCCAGGCAGCGCTCCAGCCCAAACTCTGGTCCCCCAACCCCTGAAGCCCTGCCTCACTTTCTTTCCAGGTACACGGAGCACACATATCACCAGGGTGGGGTCCACAGCAGTCTCCTGACCATTGCCAACGTGTCTGCAGCCCAGGATTATGCCCTCTTCACGTGCAGAGCCACCAACCCCCTTGGTTCTGACCACACCAACATCCAGCTCGTCAGCATTAGTATGATGGGAGGGGGCTGGGAGGGTGTAGGGGGGATGCTTCTTGGGTCAACTCCCAAGTCCCTTGTTGGCAGTGTTGCTGACACCTGAGAGGTGTATATGAGTGAGGATGGAGTCTGTGACTGCCCTGAATATCCGAATGGGAGACTAGATCTTCAGGGAAACCCACAGCAAAGACAAAAAAATAAAATAAAATGAGCTGGGAAGACATTGGCTCAAGTAACTGAAAAGTGGATTTTTAAGGAGTGGCTGGATCTAGGGCCAGCTCTTAGGTCTGCTTTTCTCTGTTGCCTTTATTCTAAAGCTCCTCCTAGTGGGCTGTTAGAATTCCCAAAAGAAATAGAATTCTTTCTCCTCTGAACAGTTACATGGAAAAACTAGAATGAAATTTTATTGGCTCCACTTGGATTCCAGCTCATCCCTGAACCAATCATCTGATGGGGGGGGGCAACATTCTAATTGGCCAGGTCTGGTCACGTGTCCATCTTCCTAGGTGGGGAGTCACTTCCATCAGAAGAATGTGACCTGAGAATGTGGGAGGGTGGTTCTCCAAAGGAAATTCAGGGTGTTGGAACTGTAAGCAATGAGGAGAATGGATGTGAGGTTGGCATAGAAAATCCACTACAAGGCACATGTGTGTGCATGTGTATGTATGTATGTGTGCATATATATATATATATATATATACATACATATATATATATATATATCATATGTGTGGGGGGGGGTGGGGGGTGTGGGGGGGTGTGTGTATAGCCAGGCGTGGTGGCCCACGTCTGTAATCCCAGCAATTGGGAGGCTGAAACAGGAGGATCACCAGTTCAAAGCCAGCCTCAGCAATGGTGAGGCACTTAGCAACTCAGTGAGACCCTGTCTCTAATAAAATACAAAAAGGGCTAGGAATGTGGCCTGGTGGTTGAGTGCCCCTGAGTTCAATCCCCAGTACCAAAATAAATAAGTAAATAAATAAAAATACGTATATGTATATACATATGTATATATGCATGTATATATATATATATATGTATATGTATGAATATATATTCTTTTACTTGTTAAAATTTGTTTGTAATCCCAAAATCAATACTCATGGTATTTATGGTCACTCAAGGACATATACAGAGTGATGCAAAATTCGAGTCACCTGCTGTGTATGTTCCTAGCTGAGACTGACAAGGTGACACTCCACATCTTGTTCCAGCTCTTATACTATAAATAAGTGTAGTTTATTGTCTCTTTTTAAAAAATCGTGCTTTGGGTTGATGATTTTGTCATTTAAAATGACCACCAAGCACAAAGCTAAAATGCTGTCCAGTGTTCTTAGGTGCAAGACGGCTGTGATGTGCCTTATAGAAAAAGTACTTGTGCCCTGGATAAGTTTGTTCAGGCTTGAGTTAGAGTGCTTTTGGCCATGCAATACTGGTGAATCACATTATGTATTATGTAAGGCATCTTTAACTGGAACACACTTAAACAAGATCCTGTATTCATGGGTTGATGAAAATGCTGTGACAAGAGGTTTGAAGGAAGGTAACCCTGAATTTCCTTTACAAGCAACAGTTTGGTATTTGCCAATTTAGTGTTCACAGTGAACTTATTGAACATAATGAACCATAAATAATGAAATTAACTGTAATTTAGAATTATTATTAGGAAAAACCTGAAAGGAATCTTCTAGAATCCTTTTGTATCTTCTATTTTCTTCATCTTTCTTTCCAAAGGCCGTCCTGACCCCCCACTGGGATTCAAGGTGGTGAGCATGACCCCCCACTCAGTGGGGCTGGAGTGGAAGCCTGGCTTTGATGGGGGCTTGCCACAGAGGTTCCACATCAGGTAGGTCCCTGTCAAGGCAAGGTGTGAGGTGTGACAGCCAGTGGGGCTGCTGAACTTACTGTCCTCTCTGTCATACAGGTATGAGGCCCTGGAGACTCCAGGATTTCTCTACATGGATGTCCTACCACCCCAGGCCACCACCTTCACACTGACTGGGCTGAAGCCTTCTACACGATATAGAGTCTGGCTGCTGGCCAGCAATGCCCTGGGGGACAGTGGATTAGCTGAAAAGGGGATACAGCTCTCCATCACTACCCCAGGTGGGAAGGACAGGCTTGGGTAGGTTGGAAAGTTCCTCAGAGGACTTACAGGGTGGCATAGTGAAATGGATACTAGTGTTATTCCCCTTTTACAGATGAAGCCCAGAGAAGTTGAGCAAATCAACCAAGGTCACACAGTTAGGAAGAGGTGGAGATGAGATTGAAATCTCAGGCAGATGAGCTCCATAGACCTGCCTTTAGCCTCCAACCTGTACTATCTGGGCATGATTCCTGACAAGAGGAAATTAGAAAATAGTTTGAATTGAATAAAAGTAAAAACAAAAAACTTGGGGTGCAGCTAAAGTAGTGCTAAGAGGAAATTGGATGGCATTAAAAATTTACGTTAGATTTTTTTTTTATAAAAAAGCCTTTAAATAGACATTTTAAGTTTCCATCTTAAGAAACTTGAAAGCCAGGCGCGGTGGCACATGCCTGTAATCCCAGCACTTGGGAGACTGAGGCAGGAGGATCACAAGTTCAAAGCCAGCCTCAGCAATGGCGAGGCACTTAGCAACTCAGTGAGACCCTGTCTCTAATAAAATACAAAAAAAGGCTGGTGATGTGGCCCAGTGGTCGAGTGCCCCTGAGTTCAATCCCCAGTACCAAAAGAAAGAAAAGAAAAAGAAAAAAGAAAGAAACTTGAAAAAGAAGAGCAAACTAAACCCAAAGAAAATGGAAGGAAGAGCAGAAATTAATGAATGAGAAAATAGAAAAAATAAAGGAAAAATATCAGTGAAACAGAAAGCTCATTCTTTGAAAAGATCCATGAAATGTGTAAAAACTGGGGCCAATGTTGTGGCTCAGTGGTAGAGCGCTTGCCTAGCATACATGAGGCACTGGGTTTGATCCCTGGCACCACATAAAAATAACAAATAAAGTAAAGGAATTGTGTTCATCTATAACTAAAAAAAAAAAAAAAAAAAATTAAAAAAATCTAAAAAAAGAAATGTGTAAAACTGATCAAGACAAAAAAGAGAGAAGACACAACTTCCAAAAATATCAGGAAAGCAAGAACAGACATTACTACTGACCCTACAGACCCAGAAAAGATGAGCAGGAATATTTTGAATAACCTTAGACCAACACTTTCAGTGGTTTTGATGAAAGGGGCAAATTCCTTGAAAATGGCTAAGAAGTATCATGATTCTAACAGGCCTGTAGTGCAGTGGTCAATCCCACAGAGTCTGGCTCAGAAAAGCCTGGGTTCAAGCCCCCACTTCCCCTGCCATTTGTGGCCCATGCCTGTAATCCCAGCAGCTGGGGAGGCTGAGACAGGAGGATCACAGGTCAAAAGCCAGCCTCAGCAAAAGCGAGGTGCTAAGCAACTCAGTGAGACCCTGTCTCTAAATAAAATACAAAATAGGGCTGGGGATGGGGCTCAGTGGTCAAGTGCCCCTGATCCCTGGTACCCGCCCCCCCCCCCCAAAAAAAAGGTTTCTCACAGATCTCTCTGCTTCCGTTTCTGAAAGCAAGCTTCATCTCAGACAGTTGAGACAGTTGTAAGGATTAAATAGTTAATATATTTAATATATTTAAAGTGCTTTTAGAGCAGGGCCAGTACAAAGTAAGTGTCTAAAATGTTAAAGAAATGCCACTTGTTCACCCTCACAAAAACTCCCTCAAGTCTTCCCCTTTTTAGAGCAGCCTTTTTCTCCAAGGAAGTAAGGACCCTTTCCCAAGATTTTCTTGCAACCTTCCCTGTTCTTTTTTCTTTGCTTCTCCTTTTTTCCCATTTCACTCTTGCCTTTAAGCACTAAAGAATAAAGTACTGCATTAACCTCCTTTTCTTTAGAACTTGAAGAGGTCTTTTAAGGGATCCTGAGAGCCCAATATCTTTTTTGTTGGTGTTGTTAACTCAGCAAATTGATGATTCAGGTTAAAGGACCTTGTACACCATAAAGCACTCATTTATTATTATTATTATTATTATTATTGATATTCATATTGCTATTAATGTGTTGTCATTATTATCAGAAATACTTGGCTATCTTTAGAATACCCCTAAGAAATCATGTACCCTTTCCGACAAGTTTCAAAGTGAGGTGAAAAGCTTAGTAAGAGACTGGGAAATACAGATCATCTCAGATTTTTGTTATTAATGCATAATCTCTATGTTCACCCCCACCCCAGGCCTGGACCAGCCTTCTGGAGAACCTGACCACCAGCTACCCACAGAGCAGCCTGCAGGCAAGTGCTCAGTCCCCTGAATCCTGCCCCCTTCCCTGAGAATGGGACCTTTTGACCCCATCTCCTCTCCCTTGTGGTCACAATTGATCTGTCCCCGAAGATTCCCACTTGCATCTGTAGCTCTTCCTCTTACTGGAGTGATAAATTTTTCCTCTTACTGGAGTGATAACTTTTTTCTCTTCCTAATTTAGTTTAATTCTAAAAGAATTCGCTGATGCTGTGCTCTGTAAGGAGGTTGTATCAGTTAGTTTTAGCTGCATATCAAACCACCCGGACATGGGCACTTATAGCAACACACATTATCTCCCATGACTCCATGCGTCTGGGGAAACGGTTCTGATCTAGGCGGGTTTGAATCATCTCTACAATCAGCTGGCAGCTGGACTGAGAATCCTGGATATAGGATGGCCTCCATGTTAGTCAGCTTTTTGTCACTGTAAGAAAACATCGGAGAAAAGCAACTTAAAGGGGGAAAGATTTTTTTTTAGCTCAGTTTTCAGTCTGTGTTCAGCTGGCTCCGTTGCTTTGGACCTAAGGTGAGGCAGAGCATCATGGCGGAAGGGTGTGTCAGAGCCAGTGCTCACCTCCTGACAGCCAGAAAGCAAAGAGAGAAAGGGAGAGGAGTGGGAAGCAAGGAGAGAGCCAGGGACAGGATATAGTCCACAAGGGCATGCCCCCAAGGACCCACTTCCTTCAACTAGGCCCTATATCCTGCAGTTTCCGTCACCTCCAGATAGCTATGGATCCACCAATGGATTAATCTATTGATTGGGTTAGAGTCCCATGATCCGATCACTTTCCCAAAGCACCCCCACCCCCCAACATTGCTGCATTGGAGTTGAAGTCTGCAACACATGAGCCTTTGAGGAACACTTCATATGCAAACCATAGCATCCTCCTCTTCACATGCCTGGCCGTCATCTGGCTCTTGATTAGGACAATGGAGATAAGTGGTCACATGTCTCTCCTCGTCATATTCACAGGGAGGTGGTCATAGGGGTCCTGAGAACAGCAAGAGAGGAGAAACTAATTTACTAGCATTTTTCACGTTTCTGATTCTGTCCCATTTGTTCTTGTCTCATTGGCCAAAGCAAGTCACATGGCTCCAGGCAGAGTTGTGTGTGGGGGGGTTACTCAACAGTAAAGAAACAGCAGGACGTGGTGATACAGACCTGCGATCCCAGGGACTCAGGAGGGAGAGGCCAGAGGGTCGCAAGTTTGAGGCCGGCCTCAGCAATTTAGTGAGGCCCTAAGCAGCTTTGCAAGACCCTGTCCCAAAATGAAAAATAAAAAGGGCTGGGATGTGGCTCAGTGGTAGAGCACCCCTGAGGGTTAAATCCCCTAGTGCCAAAAAAGAAAAGAAAAAAAAAAAGAGAGAGAGAGAGAGAGATAAAAACAGGGCAAGAAGCCCCCCCACACACTTCCAGCTTTCATTGCACTTCTTGGCTATCTGTAGAGTGTCCGAACTGTGTGGCAAAAAGCCACCACGAGTCAAATGCCAATCACTGTAGAAAGAGGAATAAGTGATCTTTTCCAGGGTGGGTCATGTACTCCCCCTAGAGCCCTGTAGGAACCACACAGACAGGAGCAGGGGAGTGGCTCTTTTCCCAAAAAGAAAACAAGTGTCATTAGCAGTCAATGGCAAAATGGAGGCCAAGCAGATGTCTATTTAGAGGGACTGAACCTCGTCTTCAGGGACATGGTACTATTGGCTGGGATGGTAGAAATAAGTCATCTGTGATGAAATCTGTGGGGTGACTAGAAGTGTGCTGGAGAAGAAAGGACATCAAGGATAGACACTTGATGATTCCAAGGCTCAGTTGTGAATTTGCTTCGGTGATTCTGGAAATAGGTAGTGGTTAGTTTGTGTGACCAGAAGGTACAATTCCAGGATCCATGGTTGGGGGGCAAAACTGGAGCTTTGGAATGAGGGTGGATTATAGAGGGGGCTCAGGCAATGGTTGAACCTGCTGCTAACTTGACTTGAGAGAGGAGCTACCTGCCCTTAGGTGGTAAGAAGGGATGGAGATGGAGATTGTTGCTCATTTGCTTCCTTGACCTTGGGTGGGGGGTGCTTTGCTTGATCAGGGGTAGCTTTCTCAGACAGCTCCCACTGGACCCAGAGAAGATGGTTTGGGGCTCACTGATGGCATCTTCCACCCCTAGAACCCTCGGGGTTGCCCCTGCTGCCAGTGTTGTTTGCTGTTGGGGGTCTTCTGCTGCTTTCCAATGCCTCCTGTGTTGGGGGATTCCTCTGGCGACGGAGACTGAAACATCTTGCTGAGGGTGAGGAGAGATCCTTCCCCTGCCAGGATGGAGACCCAAGGGTGACAGGGACCCTGGGGTTGCAGCATATTTGAGGTCTCCCCAGGACCAGGTGGGGTCACTGGGGAGTCTCTGATTCCTTTCCCCCTATTTCTCTCAGGCATCTCAGAGAAGACAGAGGCAGGGTAAGTAGGGGCATTTTGCTGTAAAGAAGGCTTTGAGGGAGGAGGTTTGGGGGTGACAGGTGGCAGAGGGTCAATCACCCAGCTGCCGCCCACACCTCCATCTTGGAAGGTCGGAGGAGGAGAGAGTCAGGAATGACTATGAGGAGAGCCAGTGGACTGGGGACCGGGACACTCAAAGCTCCGTGGTGAGTGGGGATGGCTTGGACAGCTCCGATGACAGGGGGTGACAAACTCCACTGTGAGCTTCAAGGTAATCAGTTCCCTTTCTGTAACTATGGAGTAAAAGAAATGGAAAGGACTTTACCTGTTGTGTATGTGTGTGCGCGCGCGTGCACGCACACGCACATGTGTGCCCGACAGGCTAGCACGTCAGAAGTAGAGCCATATTACCACTCCATGAAGGACTTCAGCCCTCGGCTGCCTCCCACACTGGAGGAGGGATCTTATCCCCAAGGTGAGTCATGACCACAGCAGGAAGGCCCCCATTCCAAGGTCCTCCTGACATCTGGACAGGGTGCCCTGATGATTCTTCCTTCCACTCTAAACCCTGGGTTTCACAGGTCTCGAAGATGAGGACATGGCCTTTCCTGGGCACCTATATGATGAGGTGGAAAGAATGTATGCCCCACCTGGGGCCTGGGGACCCCTATATGATGAAGTACCGATGGTAAGGAGATTTGTGTCACACACAGTTCAGGCTGGAAACCTGCCTCCTACTGCTTGTATTAGTTAGGGTAAATTAGCTGCTGTGACAAAGAGGCCTGGCCCTAATCCAGTGGCCTAAAGAAGACAGTCTAGGATTGAAGATATATCTCAGCGACAGAGCTCTTGCTTAGCAGGAGTGAGGCCATAGGTTCAATTCCTGGCACTGCAAAGAAAGCAGGAAGCAGTCTATTTCTTTCTCACTTGGCTGTCAGAGGTGAGCCCTACTGTAAATGGTTATTCAGAACCCAAGTTTTTTCCCATAGTGTTCCTCTGCCATCTCCTGGAACATCCATCATCCAGGTCTCTGTGAAAGGGCCAGTTTCAGCTGGAGCAAGAGGGACAGAGTGTAGAGGAACCACAACCCTGCCTTATGGCCCAGGTCCAGAAATAGTACACGTCACTTCTGCTCTCATTCCACCAGGGAGAAGAGGGTCACCTTGCTATGCTTCACTGCAGAGGAGGCTGTTAAATGTAGTCTAGCTTGGTGCCTACATGCCTCACTACAGTTCTGCTACTGTGGAAGAATAAAGAGAAATATTTCCTTGGGTACTTAGTAACGTCTACCACAATGGTTAAGCAACTAGAGGGAAAGAACGTTTTGGCTCACTTAGCTGAGAAGTTAAGGGGTAGGATTGTCTTTAGGATCAGACAGACCCAGGAGCTTCTCCCTAAAGATTTCCTAGAAAAGATTAGAAATCTTCAAAGAAAGAGAATGCCTCTTTTCCAAAGCTCCAATGCCCAGTGATGGCATTGACCTAGCTTGGGTCATATCCTCATTGTTGAACCAGCCACCGAGGCAGGGGATGGAATATACCAATTGGACAGGCCTGGATCTGTGTCCACCTATGGAATCAGGGAGTAGAGGCCAACTCCACTCAGTTCACTGGATTGAGAGTGGGAGAAGAGAGAGAACCCAGAAGGAAGGGAAAATGGTGTCTGGGCCGGTGAAAACTGCAGGCACTTTGACCATCCACCCACCCGTTGCCCCAAAGTAAGGGAAGTGGGACAGAACGCTTGACTGTGTGTGACCTTTGCTAATGCTCTGGAATTTCTGGGCCAAGAGAGTTCCCTTTAACAACATCCCACTTGGTGCACTGTTTTCTCAGATTGTAGCGCCAACAAGGAAATAAGGTAAATCCTCCATGGCGCTGTCCAAGGTGCTGGACCGTATGTGCCCCGAAAGCACAGAACAGGGAGTCTGCAGACATTTTCTGTACAGGGTCAGAGAGTAAATATTTTGGGCCTTGTGAGACATACGGTTCTCCAAAACTGCTTAGCTCTGCCACAGTAGGGTAAAAGCAGTCATACACAAATGAATGGCTGTAGCTATGCTACAATAAAACTTTATTTTTGGACACTGAAATTTGAATTTCATGTAATTTCATATGCCACAAATATTATTATTCCTTTGATCTTCCCAACAACAATTTATAAATATCAAACCATTCTTGGCTCTCAGGCAATACAAAAACAGGTGGCAGGCTGTATTTGGCTCATGGGCCAATCTGCTCTAACGTTTGCTAAACAACTATTTTCTCCCAGCTCTAGAACAAAGCACATCTCTGGCAAAGATTACTCTTCTCAGCCGGGCGCGGTGGCGCACGCCTGTAATCCCAGCACTTTGGGAGGCTGAGGCAGGAGGATCGTGAGTTCAAAGCCAGCCTCAGCAACGGCGAGGCACTTAGCAACTCAGTGAGACCCTGTCTCTAAATAAAATACAAAAAAGGGCTGGGGATGCGGCCCAGTGGTCGAGTGCCCCTGGGTTCAATCCCCGGTACCAAAAAAAAAAAAAAAAAAAAAAAAAAAAAAAAAATTACCCTTCTCTGTCTTTTTTCTCTTATTTTGATGGGGAAGTGTTTTAGAAGTGCACATGACTAACATAATCATGACCCACATTCCAAAATTGCCATAGTTGATATCATGATCTTTTAAAAAAGGTTTGTATTCCTGACATTTAAATTATTTTCATGCCATGAAATCATAGGATATCTTGAACTTCTTTCAAAATAATCCAGTTGGTGGAAGTAGAGGGTGAAAGGCAGAGATTTAGATAAATCAAGATGGACCAAGGGATGATACTGTTGAAGTTGTGTGTTGGGTACATGGTGGTTCATGAGGGGGTTTACTATAATCACTCTTCTGTGTGTAAATTAAGTAGGACTTTTTCCCCTGGGAAGTTGAGCAGGGATGTGTGTACTCCACAGCTGTGATGATGACCCAAAAATATCTCTCCATGGTTCTAATTCTACTTTTTGCCTGTTAGGACTCTTATGACCTTCATTGGCATGGGAACAAGTATGAGGATCCAAGAGTAATCTATGACCAAGTGGCAGAAGACTTGGATGCTATGAGATCTGATTCTCTACCCTTTGAGCTGAGGGGAGAGCTGGTGTGACACCCTTCTCCATATCCCTTTCCTACACTGCAGGACATAATACTCCAATTTTTTTTTTTTTTTTTTTTTTTTTTTTTTGTACCGGGGATTGAACTCAGGGGCACCTGACCACTGGGCCACATCTCCAGCCCTTTTTATTGTATTTTATTAGAGACAGAGTCTCACTGAGTGGCTAAGTGCCTCACCATTGCTGAGGCTGGCTTTGAACTTGCGATCCTCCTGCCTCAGCCTCCCAAGTGCTGGGATTACAGGCGTGTGCCACCGCGCCCAGCTACCAATGGTCTTTTCATTCCCAACTGGGCTGAGCTTGTTAAGGGAGCTCCAGAAGACACAAAGAGATGAGTTTTTTCAAGACAGGACACAAGGGAAGGGGTGGATATGTGTAAGTAAATTAGGAAAAACATTAGAAACTCATTTTAGGGGGGCTGGGGTTGTAGCTCAATGGTAAAAGCACTTGCCTAGCATGCATGAAGCACTGGGTTCAAGCCTAAGCACCACATACACATAAATAAAATGAAGGTACAGTGTCGATCTACAGTTAAAAAAAATTAAAACCCTGCTATCTTTAAAAAGAAAGAAAAAAAAAAAAACTCATATCAGGGCTGAGTATATAGCTCAGTGGTAGAAAACTCACCTATCATGTGTGAGGCCCTGGGTTTGAGTCCCAGCGTTGCCAAAAGCAACAACAACAAAAAGCAGTTCATTTTGAGTTTGATTACATCTGAAATAGCTAATAATAACTGGAGTTTATGAACCATGGTTACATCCTTCCTGTACTTGGCTTATTGTTTTCCACATATATAAAACATGATGCATAAACTGTAGCACATGTCTAAGAATAAATAGACTATCAAAACGGAGGTTGATACAAAAGAATACATACCATATGATTTTGTTTATAGAAAAAAACTGATTTATTGTGCTATGTTTAGAGAAGACAGTGCCTTGCCCTTGGGAAGTATGCACAATTTAGGGTAAAAGGGTATTGCAGCTTCAGTTTATTCTCAGATGAGGAAAAACATGTATATTTACACAGAGATAAAAACAGATGAAACGTGGTAAAATGTTAACATTTGGGGAATCTGGGCAAAGTGTACGTTAGAATTCTTTGTTCCATTCTTGGAACTTTTCCACAGGTCTGAAATCATGTCAAAATAAAAGTTAAAGTTAAAAACTGTGTTGTAAAGGTGCATGACAGTGGCAGAGATGCAAAGAAAAGGACGTGAAGCTGGGTGTCACGGGCTCTTGGGTTCTGCCCAGCTCTTTCACTAGTGATGATGGCACACCAATCCACATATACTTAATACCACCAAACTGGATATTTCTAAATGGTTAAGATGGTAAGTTTTATATTATGCATATTTTACCACATTAAAAATTGAAGAGAAGCCGGATGCAGTGGCGCACACCTATAATCCCAGTACTTGGGAGGCTGAGGCAGGTGGATCGCGAGTTCAAAGCCAGCCTCAGCCGTGGCGAGGCACTTAGCCACTCAGTGAGACCCTGTCTCTAATAAAATACAAAATAGGGCTGGGGATGTGGCTCAGTGGTCGAGTGCCTCTGAGTTCAATCCCCAGTACTCCCCCCAACACCCACACAGAAGGAAGGGTCAATATATTTTAACCATACCCAAATTTTTCATGTTTGCATATGTTATGTTAATAATGTAATTAATAACTGTATTACCTTTTATTTTTACCCACACGAATGCCTGTAAAAACATTTTCAAGTTGTTCTGGATGCGAAAGCAATGCCCAGTTTTCTTGGCCCCTGATTTAGAAAGTCAGCACCGGCCCTCTCATCAAGGTAGCAACCACGAACGCTTGTGCAAATATCAAACCCTCCCCACTAGGGGGCGGTACTGCCCCGTTTGAGAAGACCTGATTTAGCCTTCGATCGTGAATCAGCGCGTGCATTATTGGGTTCTGGAGTTCAAGGACTAGAGGTCGGTGCTGGAGATTAAAACTGGTCAGGGAGCATCCTCTGTGTGTAAGTGGACACTGAACCCCAATATTAAAGGATAAGTAGCGCCGGGCGCGGTGGCGCACGCCTGTAATCCCAGCACTTTGGGAGGCTGAGGCAGGAGGATCGCGAGTTCAAAGCCAGCCTCAGCAATGGCAAGGCACTTAGCAACTCAGTGAGACCCTGTCTCTAATAAAATCCCTCCCCCAAAAAAAAGGGCTGGGGATGTGGCCCAGTGGTCGAGTGCCCCTGAGTTCAATCCCTGGTACCAAAAAAAAAAAAAAAAAAAAAAAAAAAAAAAAGGATAAGTAGCTGTGCAGGCGTCGAGCAGAGAGGACTCCAGGAGCACTGTGCTGGGAGGGATTTTCCTAAAATTGCTGGAAAATAAAGGGTGAGTCAGGAAGTGGTCGGAATTGAGGCTGATGAGATGAGCGAGGATCAATCACGTTATCTTAGGGGATCTGTCCTTTATAGGAGGATGGAAGTCATTTTGCAACAATAATAACAACATTTATTCCGTTTCCAACTGCCACTCCATGTTCTAAATTCTTCATATGTATTAAGTATTCTGGAACCATCAGAATCCCTCACGAGTCCTGTTGCTTTTGTCATTCACTGTCCTCCACCCCGTGTGCTGGTGACATGCAGACTGGCTTTGGAAAGCAGCGGGGCCCAGTCCCCCACTGCAGGTAGGCTTTGGTCCCTGGATGAACACTCTCTACCGGAGGATTTGGAAATAGGTCCCTCACTGAATCTAGCCAGTGTCTCACTCTTCATCCCTAGGGATTGGCGTGTGGCACGTCACATGACCGTTTGAGAGGCGGGCTTGACCCCTGTTCTTCCTGCTTTCACACTGTGTTCTCTACTCAGGCACCACGCACACACCTGTAATCTCAACGACTGGAGAGGCTGAAGCAAGAGCAGCCCAAGTTCGAGGCCAGCCTCAGCAACTTAATGAGACCCTGTTTCAAAATAAAAAAGGAGGTCTGGGGATGTAGTTCAGTGGCAGAGCGCTCTTGGTTTCAATCCCCAGTACTGCCAACCAACAAACAAAAACCACCTTTCCCCTCTGCCCCCAAATGGGTGATCACCCCCAAAAGGACCATCTGGGAACTTTGTTCATGGCTACCATGGAGCAGCCCATAGTGTCCTGCCAGGCGCTGATGATTCACCCACCAGGTCTCTCCCCCTCCCTCACCCTACCCTCCCTTTCAGGCTTCACTTTGTGTACAACTAAAGTAAATAAATAAATATTTAAAAAAATAAACACATTGTGTGCAACTAAAGCAAATAAATAAATAAGGACAGGGAATGTAGCTCAGTGGCAAAATGCCCTTAGGTTCAATCTCTACTCCTCCTCCTACTACTACAAAAAAGTGAGTCCTATTTAGAATCTATTTGTATTCATGTTAGAAGGAATCTCTAAACCTCTTGTCCAGCAAATGCTTAACACCTATTTTTAAATCATTCAACAAAAATCAAGCCCTGTGCTAAGTGGTATGCATAAACAGATGACAAAAATAAATGTAATTCCTACCCTCATGATGGTCACAGCCTGGTGAGGAGGGAGAGATTAACTAAGTGCTGACTCAGAGACGAACGAACATGGCAAGACCTATAAGGTAGCTTTGGCGTTAGAGTGTGACATGGTAGAATGTCCCATCCTCTGGAGGGGCCGCGGGGTAAGTCAGTATTCTGTTGCTGTGACCAAAATACCTGACCAGAACAACTTAGAGGAGGAAGAGTCTGATTCTAGAGGTTGATCCATGGTGGGCCAACTCCATTGTTCTGAGTCCAAGACAAGGCAGGGAACACCAATGGCAGAGAGGTAGTGGTGGAGGAAAGAAAGCTCCTGGTGGCTGGAAAGCAGAGGGGCGGGGCTTGGGGGGAGATGGGGTAGGGACAGAGAAGGAACCACAGGGAGGTTGCACCCCTCCAGGGCCTCGCTGCCCCAGTGACCTACTCCTCCGCGTACAGCCTGATGGCAAGGGTTTTTTTTTTCCAAAGGTCTTGGGCAGCTCTGCCCCTTTGGCCTTGTCAGTTGGAGGGCACTTGGCCTCTCTTTTAGCCTGTCCCTCTCTGCAGCCAGCAACTTTTCCTGGCAGCCAGTCCACATTACTGGCATTTCCTAACTTCTGGGGTTTCTGGGGGTCCCACTCCAGCTTTGGCTTCACCTTCACAGCTCCATGCATCACCCTCTCCGCGAAAGCCCACAGACCCTGCTACCCTGTGCCTGGCTGCCCAGGCCTTCCTGTGAGTCTTCAGTGAAAGCCTCTGTGACCCCCTCATTCCGGCATCTCTGCAGAACCAGCATCACACAGATGATGCCAACGTCTGCTGCCATCTCACACAACACCAGAGCTCCATGGACTCATGGATGCAGCAGCCTCTGAGTGCTGAGGTAGCTCAGCTTGGTTAAAAAAAAAAAAAAAAAAAAAAAAAAAATCTCTAGGCCCCAAGGTATGAGCAGGCACCCCCATGATCTCATCTCAAAAGAATTTTCTCTTCTGTTCCCTGGAGCCTGTAGTGGATGTGGTCTTGCAAATTCCTGAGATGCCCTCAAGTCATCTTTCCTATTGTCTCTGTGAGAAGTATTTAGCATTTCTTTAGGGGCTATAATCTCTTCAATAAGCACAACTTCCTTGGTCCCAGCATGACAAGCATTTTTTCTGGCCAAACTGCAAGTTTTAAAAATTCTTTAGCTCTCCTTATTCTCACAGGAATGCTGGACAAAAGCTGCCAGCAACCTCCTTGCCACTGATTAAATGCTGTCCTGCCTTGACATTTTCTCTGCCAGACTAATTAGACCATCCCCTTTAAATTCAGCCTCACACAAAGTCTCAGGACATGGGCAACAAGTAGCGGGCTGGGGTTGTGGCTCATAGAGCACTTGCCTAGCATGTGTGAGGCACTGGGTTTGATTCTCAGCACCACATGCAAATAAATTAATAATAAAATAAAAGTCCATCAACTAATAAAAATATATTTTTTTAAAAAGTAGCCAAGTTCTTTGCCACAATGCAGCATGAGTGGCCTCTAACCCCATTCCCAATAGAGCTCTCATTCACCTCTGAAAGCTCACGAGCACAGTCCTCCATTCCTGTCACGATTCTGGGCCATCTGGTGGAGACAGTCCAAGTCCAGTTTAAGTCGCCTTTGCTTATAACCAGAGGTTAGTGACAGCAGGAACCCCGCTCCCCAGTGCCGACTTCTGTGTTAGTCAGCTTTATGTCTCTGTGACCAAAAAGACCTGACAAGAACAACTTTGAGGAGGAGAAGTTTATTTAGGGCTCATGGTTTTAAGAGGTTCCAGTTCGTAGACGACTGACTCCATTGCTCGGGGCCCAAGGTGAGGCAGTGCATGATGGGGAAGGGCCCAGCAGAGCAAAGCTGTTCAGCTCCTGGTGGGGTCCGAAGCAGAGAGAGGGAGGAAGGGGCCACAGGGAAAATGCACAGAGCATGCTTCCAGAGCATGCTTCCAGTGACCCACCTCCTGCAGCCATGCCCCACCTGCCTAGAGGTACCACCCAGTCAGTCATTCAAAGGAGGATGGACTAATTAGGTTAGAGCTCTCATAATGGAACCATTTTACCTCCGAACATTCCTGGCTAACAGGAACTTTGTGGGGGTGGGGGGACTCCTCATAGCCACACCATAACACTACTTTATTTCTTTGATTTATTCAATATTATTCAGCACGAATATGTGCCACCCATCATCGGAGGCTGCAGCCTCTTAGGAACAAACAAGAATGCCAGGGAGAGAAGGAAGGAAGGAAGGGCAGTTTACAGATTGCAAGAGGAGATTGGGTGTGTGTGTCAGAAGCAGGTGTCTGACTTCCATGTCTGGCCAGAAGCTCTGTGCTTGATTCCCTAGAACGCGGGGTTCCCATGGGAATGTCCTTGGAGTCAGGATGAGGGGACAGTGCCCCTTAGATGTCACACTAGACCAAAGTCTCCATGCCTGTCGCCCTGGGACTTGGAATTCCCATGAGGAATTTTAGGTTGCCTCCCCATCCCTGTGGCCTCCTGGTGTCTGTCTCCCTTCTGATCCATTCTGTTCTCCATAGCCAAGGGTAATCTTCCTGAAGCCTAAATCCGAGACTTCCTGCCCAGAATCCTCCATGGCTCCCTGGTCTCATTAAGGTCAAGTCAACACTTCATAATGAATATTTAATTCCCTCACAATCAGCCCCAGGGGATTATTTTGCTTCTGGCTTCTGTCCTCTCCCTGTGTCTCCCTAGATTCTTCCTAAGCTGCCCAGCCCTCCAGTGACCGTGTTTCGAGGGCTTTGAACCAGCAGCCCCTCGCTCGGTCTCTTCTCTCCTGTTGAAGCTGGTTCCCGCAGAGGTGTTGAAACGCTGGCCAGAAAGCCATTTAATAACTTGATCCTTAAGAGAGCTGGCATAAGGACCCTGGAGGCAACCTAGCGGTCACCAGTGCAAACCGGCTTAACAAATTATGGCTGTAGACCAAAACTCTGGTTTACGGGCATTATGGAGGATAAAGGAACACATTACATGATATCATAAGGATATAATCAGGTAAATCCAATATGTGGGACATTCTACAACTTGCATGGGCTCTTTTAAAAAGCAAATGTTATTTTTAAATCTCAGGAAGACTGTGCCCCACCCTAACCCCCCTGCAAAAGTAAACTAAAAAACATAACCAAATGTAAAGCATGGACCTGATCTACTAGTTTAAAAAAAAAAAAAAAAGGTCACAAAGGTTGGGGCATAGCTGAGTGGTAGAGCACTTGCCTAGCATATGCAAAGCCCTGGGTTCAATCCCCAGCACAAAATAATAAATGAATAAATAAACAAATTTATATTTTGGTACCGGGGACTGAACCCAGGGCACTTTACCATTGAGCAACATCCCCAGCCCTTTTTAAAATATATTTTATTTTAGATATAGGGTCTTACTAAGTTGCTTAAGGCCTTGCTAAGTGGCTGAGGCTGGCTTTGAACTGTGATCCTCCTACCTCAGCCTCCTGAGCCACTGGGATTACAGGCATGCACCACCACACCAGACTAAATTAATTAATTTTAAACAGCCATTTTAGAGGCAATTGGGAAAATTTTACCATGGGTAAGATATTAGGTGCTAAGGAATTATTGATATTTTCTTATACATGAGACTCGCATTGTGGGCGTGTGGGAGTATCCTGGCCTCTCTGAGTTCTATGAGACCTTATAGAAAATCACTGAACCTGAGGTGGTCTTGGAGATCCCCAAACACAGAGGTGATTATGGCATATGCCTCTTAGAGAGACGGGCATCAATGAGATTGTGCATACACAGCTCCTTATGATCACAGCCAGTACTTACAGAACACATTTTTACACCATTAATTATGTATGTCCATTAACTGGATTCTCAAAGCAACTCTGGGAGACTGCTACTATGGTGAATTAATTTTTTACTTTTTAAATTTTTAGTTGTAGATGGACACATTTATTTTATTTATTTTTACATAGTGCCGAGGATAGAACCCACTGCCTCACACATGCTAGGTAAGCACTCTACCACTGCACTACAACCCCAGCCCAATTTTTAACTTTTTTTAAAATTTATTTTTTAGTTGTAGACGGATACAATATCTTTATTTATTTTTATGTGGTGCTAAGGATTGAACCCAGTGCCTCTCATGTGTAAGGCAAGTGCTCTACCACTGAGTTATAGCCCCATCCCCCCAAATTTTTAACTTTTATTGTGAAAAACATTGCATATTCAGGAATGGATAAAATATAGATCATGGCTTTTAAAATACTTCTATCATGAACAAATGTGAATCATCATCCACATTAAGAAAATAGAACATAGAAGCTGTGAGACACTTCTGCAACATTACAAATTCCTCCCATCCCTCAGACGTAACCATCTCTCTGACTTTTGTGTTAATCATTTCCTTGTTTTTCTTTCCCTTGCCTGACCACCCGTGTGTGCCTCCAAAATATTATTATAGTTTCATTTTCCCTTTCATATTTATTAATCAGAAATCACACATTTTGTTTGGTGTCTGACTTCTTTTGCTCAACATTGTGTTTGTGAAATTTGACCATGTGGTTGTATGTATCAGCAGTTTGTTCTTTTTCGTTGCTGTATAGTATTCCCTCGTATGATTATACTGCAATGTATTTATTTATTCTTCTTTGATAAAAATGTGGATGGTTCCCATTTGGGGCCATTATAAACATTTTTTGTGCATTTTTCCTGATGCCAATGTTCAAGTTCTCTAGGATGTATACTTAGCATGAAACAGTTGGGTTATAGATTATGTGTATTTTAAATTTTATTCAATAACAGTACACTGCTTCTCATTAAAAGATGAAGCAATTGCAACAGAAGAGCTTAGGTGATTTTCCCAAGATGGAAAAACCAAACTGCCCAGAATCCAGAGTTCCTTGCTCCCCAGAACATGAATGCATTCACTGAGCAGCCCCAGGCATGCGGTGCCCATCTAGCAAGAGGGCACTGTGACGCTGAAGGTGGCTGAGGGCTGTAACTGGGGGTTTCCTTTCCTGTTACTGTTACTCCGAACTCTGTCCCCATTGGCTAATGATTAACTGCCCCCAAAGGGCTGGCGATCTTAAAGATTAGCCCAGTTAATCAGTCACTGCCCCCCGGCTGGGCAAGGGGCAGTCGGTGCATCTGCTGCACCAGAGCCCCCCTGGCGGAGTGGCGAGGGACTCCGATGCTCCGGACCCGCCGGGTGCTCTGCTCCCAGGCCGGGCCCCCCTCGGGGGGCTGGCAGCCCCTGGACTTCGATGGCGGGGCCTTCCACCGCAAGGGCACCGCGGAGCTGGCGCGGGCTCTGCTGGTGCTGCGGCTGTGCGCCTGGCCCCCTTTGGTCACCCACGGGCTGGCGGTGAGCTGTGACCCTGAGCATCGGCCTGGAAGCTGCCCGGGACTGTCTCTGAGCCCTTGTTCCCTGTCACCCAGCTCCAGGCCTGGTCTCAGCGACTCCTGGGCTCGCGGCTCTCGGGGGCGCTTCTCCGAGCCTCTGTCTACGGGCAGTTCGTGGCTGGGGAGACCGAAGAGGAGGTGACGGGCTGCGTCCGGCAGCTGCAGGTCCTGGGCCTCCGGCCCCTGCTGGCCGTGCCCACCGAGGAGGAGCCAGACTCGGCTGCCAAGGCGGGGTGAGTAGGGGGCCGGGGCCCAGGGAGGCTGGGGCAGTGGCCGGAGGAGGGTTGACCGCCTGGACCCTGACCTCCGCTGGCTGGGCAGCGAGGCCTGGTATGAGGGGAACCTCGGTGCCATGCTGCGGTGTGTGGACCTGTCGCGTGGCCTCCGGGAGACCCCTGACCTGGCTGGGAAGAACCTCATGCAGCTGAAGGTGACGGCGCTGACCAGCACTCGGCTCTGTGTAAGGGACAAGTAAGATTATGGGGGTGCAGGAGGGGCTGCCCGCCAGGTGCCCCTCACCACCCACCGGCCACCCCGTTTCAGAAGGACCTGACCTCCTGGATCACAAAGCCAGGGGGCTCCTCAGAGCTGAGCCCACAGAGGCTGGCAGAAGCCATGGACTCTGGGCAGGTAAGGACTTGGGGTGGGGAGTGCCCGGGAGCAGAGTCCCCCAGACTAGATGTAGCAGGCAACCATAAATGGCATGGTTAGATGCAGCCGTTAGCTGCAGAATGATGCATATAGGATGTGATCCCATAAGATTATAATGGATCTGAAAATTTTCTATTATTGCCTAGTGAGATCATAGTTCTGTGATGTCATCATAACACAGTGCCATTACTTATGTGTTGGTGTAAACAAACCTGCTGTGCTACCAGTTGTATACAAGTATAGTACAGCTGGGTGCAATGTCACACACCTGTAATCCCAGTGACTCAGGAGGCTGAGGCAGGAGGATCACAAGTTCGAGGCCAACCTCAGCAACTTAGGGAGACCTGTCTCAAAATAAAAAGCACTGGGAGCCGGGCACGGTGGCGCACGCCTGTAATCCCAGCACTTTGGGAGGCTGAGGCAGGAGGATCGCGAGTTCAAAGCCAGCCTCAGCAATGGCGAGGCACTTAGTAACTCAGTGAGACCCTGTCTCTAATAAAATACAAAAAAGGGCTGGGGATGTGACCCAGTGGACAAGTGCCCCTGAGTTCAATCCCCGGTACCAAAAAAAAAAAAAAAAAAAAAAAAAGCACTGGGGGTGGGCTGGAGCCCTTGCCTAGAATGTGTGAGACACTGCATTAGATCCTCAGCACTGCATAAAAATAAATAAATAAAATAAAGGCATTGTGTCTATCTACAACTACAAATATAAAAAGGGCTGGGGATGTGGCTCAGTAGTAGAGCATCTGTCTAACATGGTTGAAATCCTGTGTTCAATCCATAATAGTACAAAAAATAAATAAGTAAAAATAAAAGTACAACACATGCAACCATATACGTACATATTTGATAATGATAACAATTATGTCACTGATTTATGTATTTTCTATATTATCCTTTCTATCATTGTTTTATTTTATTTGTTGTGATACTGGGTGTTGAACCCAGAATCGCTCTACCACTGAGCTACATCCTCAGACTTTTTCTTTTTTTCCTTTTTAAAAATTTTTTATTTTGAGACAGAGTCTCTCTAAGTTGCCAAGGCTGGCCTCAAACCTGCGATCCTCCTGCCTCAGCCTCCCAAGTTGCTGGGCTTACAGGCATGAAACATGGCACCTGGTGTTATCATTGTTTTAAAATGTACTCCTGGGGCTGGGGTTGTGGCTCAGTGGTAGAGCGCTCGCCTAGCGTGTGCGCGGCCCGGGTTCGATCCTCAGCACCACGTATGAATAAATGCGTTGTGTACGACTAAAGCAAATAAATAAATATTTTTTTAAAAATGTACTCCTAAAAACTAGTTGACTGTCCAACAGTGTGCTGTTGTGCAAGCAGCAGCTTCATAAATCTTGTGTTTGCCAAATCTCTTGCATCGAGAGGACACGGCTTGCTGGGTGTGGTAAAGCACGTCTGTAATCCCAGTGGCTCAGGAGGCTGAGGCAGAAGGATTGCGAGTTCAAAGCCAGCCTCAGTAACACGGAGGCACTAAACAACTCAGTGAGACCCTGTCTCTACATAAAACACAAAACAGGGCTGGGAGCCGGGCACGGTGGCGCCTGTAATCCCAGCACTTGGGAGGCTGAGGCAGGAGGAACTTGAGTTCAAAGCCAGCCTCAGCGACTTATCGAGGCACTTAGCAACTCAGTGAGACCCTGTCTCTAAATAAAATACAAAAAAGGGCTGTGGATGTGGCCCAGTGGTCGAGTGCCCCTGAGTTCAATCCCTGGTACTCACCCCCCAAATAAAAGAGGCCACGGACTAGTGACTGAGCTCTGGGTGTGTGGAGGTGCACTTCATGAGGTTCACACAACGGTGCATCTATCAGAATCAGTCCCCGTGCTTAAGTGGCCAATGCCTGTACCATGTTTCACTGCCACTACTTCCCAGGCTCAGAACAATGAGGATGAATGAGGCTGCAGCTCTGGTGCATGGTGGAAATGGATGGGATATGAGTCCCCTGGGGTTCTCGGGGAGGAGCTCGGGGCTGAGCGCTCCCGAAGGCAGGCTCAGAAGGCAGCTCTTTCTCCCCCAGATGACAGTGTGTCAATATTTCATCAGTCAACACAGCTACACTGATGTGTGCTGGCTGATGTAAGTTCTGATCAGACAGTAGGATTGTAGCTTGTTCATTCATGCATTCCTCTTTATCTCCATGTCCTGTTCTTTATTCCCGTTTTAAAAATATTTTTTAGTTGTTGATGTACCTTTATTTTTTATTTATTTATATGTGGTGCTGAGGATCGAACCCAGTGCCTCACACATGCTAGGCGAGTGCTCCTCCCCGAGCCCCAGCCCAGCCCTCCTTATTCCTTTTTATATCCATGTCCTGTGTCTCCCTCCTCACCATGGGCGACCACTCCATCTTGTGTAGTGTCTACCTTTTTTTTTTTTTTTTTTTTTTTTGGTACCGGGGATTGAACTCGGGGCACTCGACCACTGGGCCACATCCCCAGCCCTTTTTTGTATTTTTTTTAAATGTTTATTTATTTACTTTAGTTGTACACAATGCAATAGCATTTATGTTTACGTGGTGCTGAGGATCGAACCCGAGCGCGCACGTACGAGGTGAGCGCTCTGCCGCTGAGCCACAACCCCAGCCCCCTTTTTTGTATTTTATTAGAGACAGGGTCTCACTGAGTTGCTAAGTGCCTCGCCATTGCTGAGGCTGGCTTTGAACTTGTGATCCTCCTGCCTCAGCCTCCCAAGTGCTGGGATTACAGGCCTGCGCCACCATGCCTGGCTCTGGGCCTTGCTCTTTACCATCCCAATTTCTTTGCATTCAGCTAGAGTCCCTTGACACCCCAGCAGTTCCCATTTACCCTTTTGAGTCCCCACAAAAAGACTGTGAGTTTGGGACAATTATTGTTGCCTTGGTACAAATACATTTGTTCCTGACACGTTTAATTTGGGGTACGTATGCATGCCCTTGAGGGGTGTATTGGGGCACCTGGACCCTCCTATCTCTCTCTTTGCTTCCTGGCTGTCACGAGATGAGCGGTTCCCTCCATTATGCAGTCCCCACCTTGATGTTCTGCCTTGCCACAGGCCCATGAACCAAAACCTCTGAAACTGTGAGCCAAAATAGACCTTCCCTCCTTTTAAATTGTTTACCTCGGGTATTTTGTCACAGGGATGGAAACTGACTAACACAGTGACCAAGACAACAAAGTTCCTGCCCTGGTGTCACTTACTTGCTAGCCAAGGACAGCAGACCCTCAATCATTAAAACCAAAGTCAGTATGTGACAAGTATAAATGAGCATTGCAGGGGAAAATGAGACAGAGGAACAGAGAAGGCAAGTCCTGGAGAGAGGATTGCAAACTAATAGCAGAAGGTGAGATTAGAACACAGATGTGAGGGGGAGGGGAGAGCCAGGTAGGTAGACATCTGGGGAAGAGTGTCCTGGTAACCAGAACAAGGTCCCTCAGGTGGGAAGGCACCTGGCACATTCAAAGAGTGGCGGGGGTTGTGGCTCAGCAGTGGAGCGCTTGCCTAGCACATGCGCGGCCCGGGTTCGATCCTCAGCACCACGTAAAAATAAATGCATTGCATTGTGTACAACTAAAGTAAATAAATAAATATTAAAAAAAAAAAAAAAAGAGAGAGTGGCCGGGAGGCCAGTGTAGAGGACAGAGCAAGGAGGAACGTGGGAGCAGAGAAATCACAAAGGACCAGACCAAGAGAAGCCTTGGGGGCCACAGTGGGGCCCTTGGCCTTGGATGAGGAAATGAGGTCCCAAGAGCCTACTGTGAGGTAACCTGGCAGTTTCTGTGAGCTGGCTACTGGGCTCAGCACCTTCCATAGCATTCTGAGTCTCTGCACCTCTCCAAGCTTCAATCTCCTCACTGAAAATTGGAACTTGAATAACATTAATATCTGTCTGTTGGGATCATTGTGAAGATCAAGTACGATCACATATAAAGTCATCTATCTGTTCATTATAATAATAACAGACAGTGCATACTTATTATGTGTGACGCTGTCTTGTCCTGATGACATCCAGGAGCATTTCACATATTAACCCATCTTCTGCACACAACAACTTCAGCAAGTAGGTTCTATTATTGTCTTCAGTTTACAGAGGAGGGAACTGAGGCCCAGAGAGGTTATATGACTTGCTCAAGATTACACAGTAGGGCTGGGGATAGAGTTCAGTTGGTAGAGTGCTTGCCTCCCAAGCACAAGGCCCTGGGTTCACTCCCCAGCACCACACACACAAAAAGATTACACACTAAATGGTAGAGCCACGATTCACATCCAGAGTGTGATCTCCTATCCTCTGCATTACATCTATCTCAATAAATGGTGTCTATTGGAAATGGTTATTTTTTTCTACTTCTAACAATTTCTAAAAAACATTTTCCCCGTCTTGATGATGGGGGAGAGGAGACGTAGGCCCTGGAAGCATCTAGGGATCCTGAGCCCCTCTCTGCTCCCTGCTGCCCTCCCAGAACCTCCAGGTGTCCTGCCTCAACACTGAGCAGAACCAGCACCTCCAGGCCTCCCTGAGCCGCTTGAACCGGGTGGCACAGGTAACACCAGCCACGTCTCGCTCCCTGCCCCTGCGGGACACCCCTGGGATCCTCACCAGGGTCTCTTTCCCCTCAGCATGCCCGGGCCCAGCAGGTGAGACTCCTGGTGGACGCTGAGTACACCTTCATCAACCCCGCGCTCTCTTTGCTGGTAGCCGCCCTGGCTGTGCGCTGGAACAGCCCCGGGGAAGGCGGGCCCTGGGTGTGGAACACGTACCAGGCCTATCTGAAGGTGGGTGACCCTAACCCTCTGGAGGACCGTGGGTGGGGACCCCGCGCCTGCTCCACCTCCACCTGCCACGTACCCTGTAGGACACACACGAACGGCTGGGACGTGATGCCGAGGCCGCCCACAGGGCAGGCCTGGCCTTTGGGGTGAAGTTGGTTCGAGGTGCCTATCTGGAAAAGGAGAGAAAAGTGTTCCAGCTCCAAGGGACAGAAGATCCCACTCAGCCTGACTATGAGGCCACCAGTCGGAGGTAGGACTGGGCCAGGCAGTCTTGGGAGAGAGAATAATATGTGACCCTTAATTCATTAGAGGTCACTGCCAGCCAGTATCCTGTGTCTGTCTACATGTGACTTCCTCTCCCTGGTCCAGGACACCGGAGTGGCTGTCTCCTCCTTGGTCTCCCTGCCCCTCCCTTTGTCCCCAACTGTCACCCCATGCTCCTCTATGTGCCCTAGTTCATTCGGCCAGTTCCCTGCTTACAGACACGTGGGTTGTTGCCAATCATGTTCTGTAGGCAGTGGTGCGGGACCACCCTCGGGTAAGTGTCATCCTGTGCTGCGGTGTTTCCCCTGGTGGTGAGTCTGCCATTGTGTCAAAGACTTTGCACACTCATCCTCACAGCAGCACTGTCAGGTGAACTCACATGGCTACAAAAGGAGAAACTGGCTCAGAGAAGGGATGTCCCCTGGTGCTGGGGCAGGTGGGATGAGGGTACTTTTGGACTCCAGAGGCCCTCCCCCAGTCCCCGGGGCCTGACCCTCACCCACCAGGTGACATGAATGGGGCATCTCCCTTCAGTTACAGAGCCGCTGTCTGGAGTTGATGCTGAGCCTTGTGTCCCGCCATGGCCCCATGTGCCACCTCATGGTGGCCTCCCACAATGAAGAATCTGTTCACCAGGCAACTAAGCGGTATGATGTGGGGGATAGGGAACAGGCACCCCCTTTCTTCTTCTCCTCTGCTCACATGCCAGGGATTGGCAGAGGGCAATGGATGAACAAGAGAGGGTACAGTGCTTTGGAGAGGATATTAAAAATATTTAACCCCTACCATTCCCGTAGATCCTGTGAGCCCTGGATGGACAAGGAATTGTCCCTGATTTACTGGGGCGTGGGGAAGTCTGATGGTTCCAGGAAGTGACCAGGACTCATTGGGAATTCTTCAGGAAACTCATATAGAGTTGTTATTTATCACTGAGTTTGGAAGTACAGCTATCCCTCATTATCCACAGATGACTGGTTCCAGGAAACACCCCCTCCCCCCACAGAGAGCAAAATCCTTGGGACGCTCAAGTCCTTTGTCTAAAATGGCATATAGTATTTTCATGCACATCTTCTCCTGTACTTTTAAAAAAATTTTAGTTGTAGATGGACACAATTACTTGATTGTATTTATTTTTATGTGGTGCTGAGGATCAAACCCAGTGCCTTCTCACACATGCTGGGCAAGTGCTCTACCACTGAGCTACAAGCCCAGCCCCTCATATACTTTAAATCATCTCTAGATTACTTATAATATCTAGTAGAACATAAATGCTGTGTAAATAGTTGTTATGCTGCTTAGTGAATAATTACAAGGAAATGTATGTGTTTGGTACAGGCACAATTTTAAAATAATATTTTTCATCCTTGGTTGGTTGAATCTGAGGATGCAGAATCTGAATCTGAGGTTGCAGAATCCGTAGATACAGCAGGCCAACAGTCCTTCGATACTGAGTTACCAGAACAACCTATGGGTGTGCAATGGCTGACTTCTGCTCTTGATTCAGTCACTATCTTTTTTTTTTTTTTAAGATTTTTTATTATTTGCTTTAGTTGTACACAATGCGTTTTATTCAATACATTTTATTTGTACGTGGTGCTGAGGATCGAACCCGGGTCGCCCACGTGCTAGGCGAGCGCTCCACCACTGAGCCACAATCCCAGCCCTCAGTCACTATCTTGATGGATGATATGGCCTTTTCTGTAGAATGTGGGAGCTGGGCATTCCTCTGGATGGACCTGTCTGTTTTGGACAACTTCTGGGCATGTGTGACCACGTCTCCCTGGCACTGGGTATGTGAAGGGCCCATTCCCCATTCATACCTAGAGCTACCTGCTCCAGGCCTCATTTCCTCCCAGCCTGATCCTGTCTGCTATTTCCAACAAATTCCTGGTCAGGTTCCCATCCAGAGCCCAAAGAGCTCCATCCTCCAGCTCCTTCCAGATAAATGAGTTGTCCCAATATCTGTGGGCCTTGCAGGGCTGGGTCCCTGTGTCTTCTCTCTGCTTCTTTTTCTGGTTCTTGATCATGGGGCCACATCTCCTGTCTGCTTTGCCTGAAGATCTATGCTTCCTTCTGCTAGATGTTCAGGGATACAAAACCATTTTACCCTAAATCACAGCCTGAGGTTTCTTGAGATGTCCAGGGATGTGAATTTGGGCTGCAGATCTGAGAGGGAACTAACCCACGGCCGTAACCTTTCAGAGGTGGATCTTTCTGTTTTCTTCTTGGTCCTACTTATGGCCATCTCATTTCTTGGGATTGAGGGAAGGTGGAAGAATTTACTTCTCCTTGACTTTTTTGTAAGGGTGTAACTTTGTCTGTTTTGCAACTACGTTTTGGAAAATTTTTTCTATAATTCTCACTCTAGTGAGGCTCACAGCTCCACTGTACCCTGACAACAGTAAAATCATCAAATAGCAGCTCTAGTTTGCATTCAAGGCATAAGTGGCTTCCTGTATGTCCTTCTCTCTCAGGTCTCTTTTTTTCTTTTTAAATTTTGAATTAGTAAATTATTTGCTCTCTTAGGAGAATAATAATTGTTGTTATTATTATTATTAGGTACTGGGGATTGAACCAAGGGTTACTGAGCCATTCCTCAGCCCTTTTTATTTATTTATTTTTTAATTTCAAAACAAGGTCTCACTGAGTTGCTTAGGGCCTGGCTAAGCTGCTGAGGCTGGCTTTGAACTTGCAATCCTCCTATCTGATCCTCCAATGAGGATTACAGGCATGAGCCACCGCACCCAGCTCTTGGCAGCATTTTAATAATCTTTTTTTTGTGTGTGTGGTACCGGGGATTGAACTCAGGGGCACTCGACCACTGGGCGACATCCCCAGCCCTTTTTTGTATTTTATTTAGAGAAAGGGTCTCAGTGAGTTGCTAAGTGCCTTGCCATTGCTGAGGCTGGCTTTGAACTCGCGATCCTCCTGCCCCAGCCTCCCAAAGTGCTGGGATTACAGGCGTGCGCCACTGTGCCCGGCTCATTTTAATAATCTTAAGAAAATTCTTTTAAATGTTTACTCCAGAATCAAAATTTTTTTCTCAGTGGGAAATTTTGTCCAACTCACTCAGTCTGCCATGTTCTTAGAAGTATAAGTCTCTGTTGAAGATGAGGCCTCGGGGTGCCTCTCCCCCAGCCTGAGCCCATACCCTGCCAACACTCTCCCTCCAGGGCAGGCTGGATATATGGTGTACAAGTCCATCCCCTACGGCTGCCTGAAGGAGGTGATCCCCTACCTGATTCGGAGGGCCCAGGAGAACCGCAGTGTGCTGCAGGGTGCCCGCAGGGAGCAGGCGTTGCTCAGCAGAGAACTGTGGCAGAGACTGCTGGGGAAAAGCAGAAGGCTACCCCATTAGCACCCCCACGGGTCGTGTAATCAATAAAGATTCTGAGCTTCTGCCCAGGCTCTGTCCTGCACTGATGTTGCCTTTTTGTGGAAGGGTTCATCTCGACTTTAGCCAACCTAAGCACAGAAGATGTGTGGCTCAATAGAGATCTTTAAATGGCCCCAGCGCATACCAAGGCCATTGCTCAAGCACTAATGAAACCTCCCCACCCAACTCTGAGATCACCCATGTTGGGATAAACCTGGTCAGTGACTGATGTGGGAGCTTCGTTCATCTCAGTGGATACCCAGTAAACAGCATATGAAGAGTGCACACTGAGGCATTGAAGAGGAAAGGTTGGGCCAAGGTCACATGTCCAGGGACAGACAAAGCACTCTCCCAGTTAATAAGCATTGGATGAGGCTCTTTTTGAGCTAGGTTCTGAGGTGAATAAGTCTGGGGACATAACAGTGACAAAGACAACCCTGGACCCTGCATCACAGGGCCAATATTCCAGGAGGTGTAGACAGACCCACCTCAGACAGTGACAGCCCAGAGTGGTCAGGGCTATGTTGGGGAAGCATGGGGGCTGTGGGAAGCCAGAGGAGGCACCTGACCCTAGCCGGGGATGATCAAGAGAGCATCCTCAAGAATTCATAAGAGTAATCATGAAGATTGAAAGGAGCATTCAAAGCAAAGACGTGCAAAAACAGAAGTGTGACATGGATGGGGGGTGGGGAGACAAGGATGGAGGGCTGGAATAATACAGTCTCACAGGTCAGACTGTAGAGCTTGGCCTCTGTCCCAGGGGAACTGGGCAATCAGAAGGGCTCCAGACAGGTGAGAAACAGGGTCAGTTTGGGCTTTAGGAGACCAACCTGGCTGCCATGTAGAGGGTGGACTAGAAAGTAATGTCAGACTGGGAGCCTGAGAGAGGCTGGCTGGGGCAGGGCAGGGAGGGGGAGAGGAGATAGGTGGGCCATGAGGCTGAGGGCCAATGGGAGGGGGATGGCCAGGGCGAAGTCCAGTGCTCTGACTTGGAAAAGGGGGCAGTGGGGCCAACCCTGAGATGGGGATACAGGAAAAAACAGTTTTGGGGGGGTTCTGAGGCCACTGTGGGTCCCGGGGTGTGTGATGGCCTCAGGGGATGTCCAAGGGGAGATGTCCTGTGTCTCCCTCAGAAATGGGGCTCAGGGGAAAGGATAAAGAATCCGTGGCGGTCTGTGAGGAGCATGGCAAGACAGCCAAGGATTTAGGAAGGGCCTGCTGCCCCCCAGAGGGTCTGCAGTGTAGGCGAGAAGGGAGGAACATGCAGCTCAGCTGAAAGCTCTGAGGCAGATATGGCTCTGAGGATCCTTTTGGGGGGCGGGAAGCTACTGCGCAAGAGTAGCAGGAGCCGCTGGTGCACGTGCGCCTAAGATTCCCGCCGGACAGCACAGCGGGGCGGTGCGCTGGGGTCACGTGGTAGTCACGTGATGCGCACTACAGAGCCCAACGGTAGGTGCAAAGCCACCTGGATTGGGGTCCAGGCCTAGAACTTTTTAAAGCTTCAGACCCCTCAGCTCTCCCCCAGCCCCTCCCCAAGCCCTCAGACTCCGCCCCAGGCTCCTCCCCCAGCCCTCAGACTCCGCCCCTGCCCCCTCCCTTCACTAGTCCCTTCCCTCAGCCTCCAGGGCCCAGCCTCCAGGGCCCATCCCCAGCTTCGAAGCTGCAGCCCAGCGCACAGACGCAGCTTGGCCAGTAGTTCCCATTCGTCCTTCAGACCCTCCCGCCGCGCTCAGGCCCCTCGCCAGGGCGGGTAGACCACTCCGTCTCAGACCCAAACCACTGGCCTCTTCCTCCAACCAGCAACGTTCAGAGCTGCCTCTTCAGACTCCCACCTGTCCACGCAGCCCTTCCCCGGCCCCCAGCTTCTCTCCCAGCCCTTCTGCTGCCCTCATGCTTCAATTCTCAGGCTCCCTTACACCTGACCTTCTGGTATGGACCCCCCACCCCCACCCCCGCCCCAGGACCCACCGCTTTTCTCTTTCAAATGCCTCCCTTCCTATCAAACCCTCCTAAGTCCCCTTCCCACCCCGGCCAGTTCTGACTTCATTCTTTATTGCCCCCAGAGGCGCGGTCCTTTACCTCTTTCTGCCCTCATGAGACCCCCTAGCTGACCCCCGCGCAGGAACTGAGTCCACGGCCCACAGATGCCCTCGCTGCCCTCACGCTTCCCAGTGGAGCTGGGCTCCATGCGGGATCTAGATGCCCAGGTGGGCCGTCTGCATCGCCTGGCTGTGGCCGGGGGCCCAAGCTGGGGTCTGGCCAGGCTCCTGCGGAGAGGTGAGGGCCTGGCTGCTGGGAGGCCTGCGGGACAGGACCAAGGGGAGGGGACAGGGGGTGGATGGGTATGGAAGGTACAGCTTCAGTTGGCCAGTGAACAGTGGTATACACAGGCACCTACTGTGCGCCAGGCTCAGAAGTCCGAGATGGGGGTTTTAGAGTGAATCTAACTTCTGGATCATTGGGAATGAAATCTAACAGTGGAGGTATAAGAGGAATAAGGATGAGATATATTGGACAAGTGGCTTTTCAGATGGAGTGAAACTTCAATCCTGCAGTGGAGAGAGAGAGAGAGAGAGAGAGACAGAGACCCACCTCCTTGGAAGCTGAATAGCCTGTGCAAAGGCACTGAAATCAAAGTGAACTGGGCATGTAGTGTGCATGGGACTCTGGTAGAGGACTTGGGTCCAGAGAGTAAAGGGCTTCAGAATGTGTGTGAGTTTTGTTGGATTTTGCTCTAGGTGGGATGGGAAACCACTGGAATTGTAAGCAGGCAATTAACATCACATTAACAATTTACAATTTCTGTTTTCATTGATTTTTGTAAGTTGATTCTATATCTGGCCTATTTCTGAACTTGCTTAGTTGTTGTAGTTGTTGATTCTTTTATGTTTCTTAATTTTTATTTTTAAATATATTGGGCTGGGATTGTGGCTCAGCGGTAGAGTGCTCGCTTAGCACGTGCGCGGCCCGGGTTCGATTCTTAGCACCACGTAAAACTAAAAAAACACAACAACACATGGTGTACAACTAAAGCAAATAAATAACTATTTAAAAAAATAAAAAATATATATATAGTTGTTGATAGACTTTTATTTTATTTATTTATTTTTTTATATGTGGTGCTGAAAATCGAACCCAGTGCCTCACACATGCCAGGCAAGTACGGGGAATTGAACTCAGGGGCACTCGGCCACTGGGCCACACCCCCAGCCCTTTTTTGTATTTTATTAGAGACAGGGTCTCACTGAGTTGCTAAGTGCCCCGCCATTGCTGAGGCTGGCTTCAAACTCACGATTCTCCTGCCTCAGCCTCCCAAGTGCTGGGATTACAGGCATACGCCACCGTGCCTGGCCCCCTATTTTTAAATTTTTGTTGTTTGTTGTCTGAAAATGATTACGGCTTTGTCTCTGCCCTTCAATAATTGAACTCTAAATTTCTTTTTCTTCTCTTGAATATTGGCCAGAACTCCCAAACCATGTTGTTGGCAGACATATTTTTCCTTGTTCTTTTTCCCTCCTTTTAATTAGTGCATTATAGTTATACATAATAGTAGGGTTCATTTTGACAGAATCATACATGCATGGAATTTGATCTACTTGATTTCAGTTTCTGGGCTCCCCCTTTTCCTTCCCCTCTTTATCCTTGTTCTTGATATTAAAGGGATTAAATCTATGTTTCTGTATTATCATGCTTGCTATTGGCTAACAATTCTTATCAAGTAAGGGAGTTCCTGTCTGTTTTCTGAGGTTCCTTTCCTCGAATTATAAGTTGATATTAACTTATTTTTTTTAATATTTATTTATTTGCTTTAGTTGTACACAATGCGTTTATTTACGTGGTGCTGAGGATCGAATCCAGGCCACGCACGTACTAGGCGAGCGCTCTACCACTGAGCCACAACCCCAGCCCATGATATTAACTTATATCAAATACTTTTTCTTTATCTACTTAAATGTGTGATTTTTTTTTTTTTTTTTGTGGTACTGGGGATTGAACTCAGGGGCACTCGACCACTGGGCCACATCCCCAGCCCTTTTTTGCATTTTATTTGGAGACAGGGTCTCACTGAGTTGCTAAGTGCCTCGCCATTCCTGAGGCTGGCTTTGAACTCGTGATCCTCCTGCCTCAGCCTCCCAAAGTGCTGGGATTACAGGCGTGCGCCACCGCGCCCGGCTAAATATGTGATTTTTTTTTTTTTTTTTTTTTTTTTTGTGGTACCGGGATTGAACTCAGGGGCACTCGACCACTGGGCCACATCCCCAGCCCTTTTTTTGTATTTTAAATAGAGACAGGGTCTCACTGAGTTGCTAAGTGCCTTGCCATTGGTGAGGCTGGCTTTGAACTCGTGATCCTCCTGTCTCAGCCTCCCAAAGTGCTGGGATTACAGGCGTGCGCCACCGCGCCCGGCAAATATGTGATTTTTTAAAAAAAATATTTATTTATTTGCTTTAGTTGTACACAATGCCTTTGTTTTTACATGGTGCTAAGGATCGAACCCGGGCCACGCACGTGCTAGGCGAGTGCACTACCGCTGAGCCACAACCCCAGCCCTAAATATGTGATGTTTGTCCTTTAATCCGTGAATGCATTTTATTACATTGATAGCTTTTCTTTTTTTTTTTTTTTTTTTTTTTTGTGGTACCAGGGATTGAACTCAGGGGCACTCACCCACTGGGCCATATCCCCAGCCCTTTTTTGTATTTTATTTGGAGACAGGGTCTCACTGAGTTGCTAAGTGCCTCACCATTGCTGAGGCTGGCTTTGAACTCGCGATCCTCCTGCCTCAGCCTCCCAAAGTGCTAGGATTACAGGCGTGCGCCACCGCGCCCGGCTGATAGCTTTTCTTATGTTGAATAATCCTTGCTTTCTAGAGATAAAGCAAATTTACTTTATTTAGTGTTTTGTATATATGATCATAAGCAGAACTGACAATATAATTGTATTTTCTGGTTCTGGAAACTCTCATCTGGTTTGCAATTCAGGTCAGATTGGCCTCAGAAAATGAGCCTTACCATCCTTTTTATTTTTATTGTTTTGGAACAACTTGTGTGAGATCATCTAGTTCTTAAATGATTTGTGTTTAAAGAAGATGCCTTTGTCTTGCAAGATGAGTGCAGAAAACCAATTAGAAGACCATTCAGAAGATGGGCTTGAGTAAAATGTGACGCAGTGAATTCAGTGGTATTCAGAGGTTCTGGAAGGTCCACATTTGGAGGGATTTTGAGGCAGAGAGCCATCTGGGTTGGACCAAGTGTATGATTGTTTCTACCAAGGACACAGGGGTGCAAGGACAAGGACACCATGCATTTGCCCTCCTTGGTGCAGGGCCTGTAGAAAGGAACTCGGAATCATGGGGAGGGGCACAAATACAAAGCATGGAGCAGAGGGTGAGTGAATGGGAGGTGGCATCTGAGCAAAATGATGATGGGGAAGGACACATGGGGGAAGGCACAGGTGGCAGTGAATAAGAGGTTGCTCTCTGGATTTAGCCTTTAGGTGCAGTGTTCAAAAATGAGAGATTTCCTTATAGAATCCAGAGAGTTTGCTTTTCTTGAAGTTTGGAGGCTGGACACATGGGACCTGTACATACAATACTAAGTTAAAGTTAGAGCTGGGTGAAGGTTGCCTGTCCCAGAGAGTGGGACAATGCACAAGGTTTCATGAGGTTCCTTCCTCCCAGCCCCAGTGTGATTTTGACACCTCTGGGATGGGGAATGGATGTCTGCACGACAGGCAGATGTCATCCCTTGTTCCAACTCTGTGGACCTGATGGTGATTTCTGGTGCACCTTGTTGAGGATTGAGTCCTCAGCAGCGGGTGCATATATGTGGAGGGGGTTCTGGGACACAGATGGAACCTGGGGTCAAGGGTCACCCAGTCAAGGAGGGACTGTGGAGGCTGGGAATTGGCAAGAATGTTTGTCTAATAGCCCCTAGGACCTCCGCCCCAGGAATGTGTGGCAGGGGCAGTCCTAAGGCTCGCCGCCTCTCAGTTGTCCAGGTAGACGTGTGAAAACTCTGCCGGACAGACGGGGCTTTTCCTCTCGGCACTGTTGGGCCACAGCTCTGCCGTGCGGCTCCTGTTGGCCTTTGGCGCCAACCCCAACCAGTGAGTGGACAGGCCAAGATGCCCCCACACTCCCAGGGTCCTGAGCCTGAAAGCCAGGACTCCTTCTATCCCTTGGTGGTCCGCTTGTCCTCTGCGTTCACCCTTTCTCATCCCTGTGACTACTCCCCTTCTCCTGCCGCTTCCCGTGCTCACAGTGGTCCTCCTCTCAGCCCCCCAAAGACCCCACCTCATCCTCAAGTGACCCCTCCCACTCTGATACCCACTTCCCATGTTCACAGTGACACCCCTCATCCCCCAGGGCCACGATCCTGCCACTTTTTGTCTCTGTTCCATCCCTTTCCTCATCCATTCCCACCCTTGTTCTGCCCTAGCCGCTGCCGTGATGGCAGCACACCAGTGCATGCGGGCGCCTTCTCAGGCTGTGGCCTGGTGATGCTGCACCTGCTGCAGGCAGGGGGTGACCTGCGCCTGCATGACCAGCAGGGTCGCACACCGCGAGACTGGGCTGAGCAGGGAGGTGCCAAGCCGAGCTGGGAGGTAAGCAGTTGCGTTGGTGCAGGTGGGGACGTCAGGGCCAGCATTGTACCCAGCCTCACCCACATGCCCACATCCAGGTGCCGGAGCTGTTGCAGCTGTGTCGTGCCCATATGTCAGCACTACTGTATGGTGGTGAGCTGACACCCACTGCCTCCCTAGGCCAACTGCAGGCCACCTCTGGGAATAGCCTGTGTGGCTCCCTGTCCTCTCTGTGGCTGGTACAGACAGACAGGTAATGTTCTGCACCCTGGAGAGCCCACCCACCCACCATGCTCAGTTACTCCAGACTTACCCTAAGCCCACCTTGACTCCAGAACACTGAGGCCAGAGCAGATCAGGAGATCCCCTCAAATCCCGGCTTTGGGGTTTGGCCAGGTAAGTGGGAGGTGTTGGGGGAGCGTGGACCACCCTCATCTTCTTCGTGCCTCATGGTCCTGCTCCCCGTCCCCAGCTGAGCAGCCTGCAGCCACTGGGGCTGGTCACAGGCATACCCCTGGTGGACCCCAAGGAGCTGCTGCCAGCCCAGGGCGAGCCTGACCGCACCTACGAGAGCACTTCCCATACCCTCATGGTCAAGTGAGAGCCCCCTCTTGTGTCCTTGCAGTGCCCCCTGCCCCCTGCCCCCCTCACAAGGAAATCCTGCTCCCATGTCTCAGCCCTGCCCTCTGCTGCTCGCCATTCTCTAGCCTCCTGTGGAGGAGCCACCCTGTGGCTGTGCGGCGGCTGAAGGTCCCTGGAGCCCATCCTGATGTGCTGCTGGCTGACCTTCAGCACTGCAGGTATCCTGTCCCAGCCTCCCCGCTGCCCAGCCTGCTCCCCACGCCAGTCTCCCCCTGCCCTCCTGACTTCAGCACTTCATAACCCCAAGACAGTGGAGTATGGCGATAGCCGTGGTTAGAATCTTCAGCCCTGGGTGGGACACAGCATGGAGCCTTCCAGCTGGAGTGATTCCCCTTCCACTGGAAAGTGGATGCCCAGTTCTTTGTGCTGTGTCCTGTGGGCCTCAGAGAGGAGGTGGGCATGGGGGGAGGGTCAATGGATGGGGAGTATGGGCTTAGTGCTGGTTCTGCCACTGCGGGGCTGTGTGGCCACAGTCTCAGGTTTTCCTCTAGCTGGTGGCTCATGCAAGTGGCCTGCCCCTGCCACAGGGTGGAGGGCTGTGCTCAGGAACAGAACCCATCCTATGCAGGTTGGGGCCTGCTTGTGAGTGGCCTACTCTCCTCCTGCCCAGCACCCTGCACCACCCCAATCTGCTGCTGCTGATGGCACTGAGCCCCTCCGTGGACCTGTCGGGGCTGTGCCTCCTCTTTGAGCCCGTGTGGCTGGGCTCCCTGCATGTGGTGCTGCACTCACAGAGACCAAGTGAGGAGGGTCCCCACACTGTGCCAGGCTTGCTGCCCGGCCACCTGCTGCTGCAGGTGTTGGAGGCCCTGCTGTTCCTGCAGGCCCGCTGGCGGGCCCATGGTGGACTCACCTCCCATGCTGTGCAGCTGGTGCGGCCAGGCCTGGCTAAGGTGGGCAACCTGGAGCATGGGCGACCACTGCACCAATGCCGGCTGCGACCCAGGTGAGTGCTTTCCCCACCCGCCTGCCCTGTGAACCTCCCAGTGGCCACTGGCTCATCAGGCCCCTTGGGCTCTGCAGGCTGCAGCAGAGCTACCCTTGGGGGAACCAAGGGCTGCCCCCACCCCCTGAACTGTACCCATGGCTGCCACTTGAGCTGATCCACGGTGACATGCCTGCCACCACCTCAGATCTCTACAGCTTCTGCATCCTGGCTCAGGAGGTTTTCACTGGTCAGTGAGTGACCACCCTATACCCTGCCCCACTGAGGCATCCCACCTGGTTGGGTTCCCTGATTGTACTTCCTCATAGGAAAGCTGCCCTGGGCTGGGAGAGAGGGGCCTGAGGTGAAGGCTAAACTGGAGGCAGGTGAGAGCCCAGCTCTGGACCCCATGGTGCCAGCTCCCTACCAGGCCCTGGTTCAGGCTGGGCTGGGCCTAGGGCCTACTGACCGCTGGGGCAGCTTGCAGAGTACTCGATACCTGCTGCGGGAGGCCATGGCCCAGGTACAGGAAGGTCAGCAGGGGTTGGGGGTAGTCATGGAATCCCAGGCAGGGCTTATGTCCCCATAACCCGCCTCCTTTCCACAGGACTCATCCCCTGCGGTCAGTTCCCCATTGGAGTGGACCACACTGTCCCCTCTACTGCAGGCTTCCCCACCAGGTTAGAGGGCAAGGAAGGGCGAAGGTGGTGCTGGGTGTGGCTGATCTGTGCCTCAGGTCACAACCAGTTGCTCTCCCCAGAGAAACTGTTCTATGAGGTAACTTCCAGAGTCAGGACCAGATCCAGGCCTGTGCCCCCAGGCCCCATCCCATCCCAGGTAGGGGCCAGGGAATGGAGGTGGGGGACCCAGGGAGGTGTGGGGCACCTGGACAACCCATGCCCACTCTGCCATTGTTCTCTGCAGGCCCTGGAGACTCCTGAGGCCACAGGCCACAGTAGAATGCAGAGGAGTGCAGCCTTGGACTCCGGCAGCAGCTTGACCCTAGGCAGCAGCCTCAGCCGCAGCCCTAGCCCCAGAGCCACGGGCAGCCCGCACTGCTGTCTGGAACCTAGCTCCATAGTATGGACAGCCCAGAGCCCATTGCTAGCCCAGCCCCCACCCCAGTAGCCCCATGGCTCCCTCTCCTCTGACCAGTGGACCTCCCCACCAGGGACTCTGAACTGTCCTCTCACTGAACCTGTGACCCCTGACCAACCCTGCTTCCCTCAGGGCCCTGCCCTGCACTCCAGCTTGCAGGAATCGGCCTCCCTGCTGGGGACCCAGAGCTCTGTGGAGCAGTTTGAGAGGAAGTTCTCAGTCAAGATTCAAGCCCTGCAGGGGCTGCTGCAGCACCCACACAGGGTTGCCCCGCTGGACCCCCGGCCCTGTGAGCCCACCCCTGCCTGGTGACCAACAGGGAGGCTTCCCACACCTTGGGAGGCTGCTGGCAGGGAAGACCATGAGGGCAAGCAAAGTGGAGGACCTTGAACCCATTCCTGCTCCACCCCATTCTTCCAGGCCCACTGGAGCTTCATGACTCCCAGTGGCAGCGCAAGCCTTTTTCTCCTGCAGGCACCTAGCACTGAACTGATGGGAGGAGGGCTCTTCTGCAGCCTGCAGCAGTGAGAAATGGAGCCCCGGTGGGAGGACCCTGGGCTCCTCCTTCATCCCCGAGGTGACCACGGGTCTCTCCCTGCCCCACTACTCCCCAGGATGGACCTTCTAGAGGAGATCATGGCAGAGCTGCAGAGTGGATGCCAACTGGAAGACAAGCTCAGCCTCAGCCCCACTCCTGGCACAGACTGCTAGGGTGCCAATGGTCTCCCACCCCCAGCCTTCTAGGAGAGACTGAACCCCAATGCCCTAAAGGAAAGAAAATGATAAAGCAAACCATATGTCTGTTTTTTTCATTTGCTGAGTCTGGCCCCAGCATGACACAACAGCCACATTTTCACCATTTTTATTCATTAATTTTGTCAGATGGTTTAGTGGGGCACGTGAGGAAAGATGGGCAGGAGTTGTCCCCCCACCCCCTGTGCACAGGTCAGGACAGGCAGGGGGCTCCTGGAGGGAGAGGGAGAACAGGGTATCGGCCCAGCCCTCCCTCAGATTTGTGCAAGAGCCCTAGGAGGGAGGACGAGGGAAGATGGTGGGGAGATAGGCATACCCTTCAGCCAGGGTAGAGACACTGATTTTAGATTAGGGACCCATATCAGAAGCAAGTTACAAAGTTAGAAACCTGGGGTGGGACTCAGGAGCTCAAGTAAATACAAAATGAGGGATTGGGTTAGGCTGAGATTCACTGAGGGTAAAGGAAGGGGAATAAGGTCCTTGTCAGCTCTGGCTCAGCAGTAGCTTCGGGTCTGGCCCTCAGAATGGAGAGACCAGCTAGGAGTGGGGTAAGGGGGTGGGGGACCAGCCCCCTCCCCTCTCTGACCCCCATTTCTATACAGAGACCCTCGGTGGTGCTCACCCCCCCTCCCATAGGCTGGTGGGGCTGCTCTGTAGAGCAGGAGAGGCTCTGGAGGGCCCCAGGGGCCAGGTACCCTGTGAGGGGTGCGGGGACCCCAAGGTGCCCGCTGTTTCTGGGGAAGGCGGGGGGCTGGGGGGCCAGGATCTGAACGACTTCGGGGGTGGGCAGGAGGGGAAGAGGAGGAACAGGAAGAGGCAGGTGAAGGACCCCTGGGCCCTAGGGCTAGATTGACATAGAGGGGCTCAGGCCGGGTGGGACGTCGGGCAGGATGCTGTGGGGCTGAGTAGCCAAGATGATCAGGGGGAAAGCAGGAGGGGGGTGGGGGGTAGCTGACCAGGAAGTCAGGGGATCTGTGGAGTGGTGGCGATTGGCCAAGCATGCCATATGAGGCATTGAGCCTATCGGGGGGCATGGAGCGAAAGGGACTCCAGGACTGGGTGGGGCCAGAGTAGGAGGACCCCTCACTTGCCCCAATCTCATAGTACAGGTTCTCTCCCCTGTCAAGAGGTGCTGGAGGGCCCAGGGAGTTCCTCCAGACTGGGGCTGGGGAGCTGGGCTGGAAGGATGGGGGGCCCAGGGGATACAGGCCTGGTTTGGGGACCCCAAGGAATGGTGGCAAGCATTCCCGGGGGGCTGGGGAAAAGAAGCCAGGAGTAGGAATCTGTGAGGGGACAGAACATGGGGACTGGGCTGCCATCTCTGGGGCATCCCTGCACCCCCCACTTGCCCTGAGCTGGGCACTGACCTGTGATGGACCTCTGAGTCCCCTCCTTGAGGTCCCCATGGGCCGCTGGCTCCTCACCAGGCTCCCATCACTTTGTTGTCTTGGTAGATAGGATGGGGGTGCTGGGGCCCAGGCACCCGAGTGGGCCAGGGAGTGAGGGAGTGGCCCACTCCCTGAGATCCCCACGGGCTCCCCGCCTACTTCCAGGGATAGTGAGCGGCGGAAAGGGGAACGGGGAACAGGTGGTGTGCCCCCATGCTCCTGTTGGCTCTGTCGCTCGGCTACCTGCTGAGCCCGCTCAGCCAGGGCCAGAGGGCCATGAGGCGTGCTGGATTCTTGGGGGGTGGAGGCGGGGCCCCCCCAGGGCGCAGGAGGGTCAGGGGTGGGGGTAGCAATGGTGAATCCATACCAGGACCTACACAGAAAGGAATGGGAAGGAAGTCAGCTGTGTCCTGGGTCAACCTCAGGGTCTATGAGAGTATGAGATGGACCAAGCAGGACTCACCATGCTGGCCCTGGGTTCCCCGGGGACTAGGCAGTGCCAGCTTGCTGCTGATCTCCTGTTGACAGGTGTCACTCAGCTGGGTCTCCGCTCCACGCAGCAGTAGAGGAATAAGATGGGGGCGCAGCCCTGGGCCAGGGCTGAGCGCTGGTGTTGGAGTGACTGAGGCAGGTGTTCCCCCAGCCCCCAGCAGTTCTAGGACAGCAGGTGGCACTGATACAGCCAGGGGCTCTGAGATGTCCAGGGCAGTGGGTGAAGCAGGACTGGTGGGCCCACGAGGTGAGAGAGCCTGCGGGGTCACCCTAGGTGGGAAGGCAGAGGCAGAGGCAGGGGGTGCTGGGCTGGCAGGAGGTGCAGGGTCCCCTGGAGTAGGGCTGCTGCAGCGAAATGTAAGGGGATCAAAGTCAAGCCCCCGGAGTCCCTCCAGGCAGCGTGGTGGGCTGAAGTCCAGTTCATCACCATCATCTAGCCAGGCTGAGGTGCGGTGTGAAGGGGACCCAGAGTGTGGCCCCAGGCCAGCTGCTGAGGACTTGGAGGAGGAAGAGGAGGATGAAGAGGAAGAGGAGGAAGAGGAGGAAGACGAGGAGGACAGGCTCTCGCAGGAGCCAGCAGGTGCTGGGCCCACAGGGAAAGCATCACTGCTGGAGTGGGGTCGCCGTAGCCTGTGCAGCCTCTGGAGGCCTGGAAGGGCGCAGTTAGAAATCAGACGTCAGAGAAAACAGGACACAGGTATTGAAAGGTGGGGAAACAACACAAAGAGGCACTTCTCTAGAGAGGGCCAAAGAGGCTGTGAATTTAGGAAGAGTTGTTTAGGCAAGACCATGAAGAGACCATTCCAGACTCCAAACAAGAATGGAGTCTTGGGGCTGGGGTTGTGGCTCAGCGGTAGAGTGCTTGCCTAGCATGTGCGCGGCCCGGGTTCAATCCTCAGTACCACGTAAAAATAAAGGCACTGTGTACAACTAAAAACAAATAAATAAATATTAAAAAAAAAAAAAAAAAAAGAATGGAGTCTTGCTGCCCCATGGTCTGTGAGCATGAGACCAACAGGATCTCACACACAGCTGCTGGGCGTCCAGATGGGACTGTTTGGGGAAAGCAAGCCACCACTGTCCTATAATTTGAATGTGTGCAGACCCTACAATAGAGCACTTCTACTCCTGGGAATGTGGAAGAGCAATCTATGGCAGGGATTCCTCACCATGGGGATTTAGGATGGGATATCCGCCCCCAGAATACTAGAAAGCAATGGGGATGAATCTGGGCTATGCTCAACAACATGGATGGCAGTTAGTAACGGAGTTGTGAATGAAAAATTCATTCCATAGACAGCAAGATACCTCCTTGCTCCTTTCTTAACATTTCCTGTAAATAGTATCAGAAGCAACTAGAATTGAGCAATATGTTCTTTACACACACACACATATATATATATATTTTTAATATTTTTATTTATTTGCTTTGAGTTGTACACAATGCGTTTTTTTTATTCAATGCATTTTATTTGTATGTGGTGCTGAGGATCGAACCCGGGTCGCCCACGTGCTAGACGAGCGCTCTACCGCTGAGCCACAATCCCAGCCCCTACACATATATTTGTATGTGATAAAACCTTTGAAGCAAGGACATGATAAGCATCAAATTTAGAGGATGCCTCTGGGGGGTGAAGGAGAGGGAAGGGGCTCCTGGGCAAGATACTAGGGCTCTTCTAGCTGTGCCTAGGGAGTTGGTGGGTATTCATAATATTTAAATTTTTTCAAAAGGAATGAATAAACAAAAGACTGTTTTAAAGAACCCTGGATGAACCAATGAGTACAATGTGTAGTGGATTTTAGCCATTCATTGTTACCTAAAGTTCAGATTTTAAAAAATTTAAATATTCAAGAAACCCCAAAATCTGAAATACAACATTTGGGGATAAAACCAGGGCTTCGATTCCCCATAGTGCTGCTTGAGCACATGTAGGGCCCACCCCTGCTCACCAGCCCCGCTGGCCTGCGATGACAGAGACTCTTCACTCTTGGCAGATCTCAGTGTGACTGTGTCGGGCCGACTGCCTGCAAGGAGAGGTAGAAGAGGTAGGAGGGCCTGCCACAGATCATCCCCCCACTGTGCCAACTGCACAGCCACCCACAGCCACTGACCTGAAGGCTGTGGTGGGGCTCTGGTGCCCCCTAGCCAGGGCAGGGGCTTCTTTCGGGGGACACTGGGGCCCCGGCCTAGAGCAAAGAATGTCTTCCAGCTGCTACCCCCTGGCTTCCGCTGTTTCTCACCTCTGTCCCTTTTCCTCCTGGGGTTTGGGTGAAAAACAAAAGGCAATCTGAGTAACAGGGCACCTCCAGTCCTACACCCCTTCCCCCAATATTTCATTCACCTTTCTGCAGGTGAAGCTGGGGTCTTGGGAGTTGTGGGCTCAATGGGTGTTCCCAGCCGACCCTGGGTGCGAGCCTGGGCTTCCTCCAGTGTCAGCAGGCGAGTGGAAGGGCCACTACCCGCAAGAGACTTGGGCCTGGGGAGGAGGCAGCGGCCTAGGGAGGTCGGAAAGCGGGAAACTATCAGCTTTGGGGTCACTTAAGGCTACAGGCAAAGCCAAGCGCCACAGCCCAAGCCCCGGCCCCGCAGCATGCCCACCCGGGCTGGCAAGGCAGGGGGCCAGGGTGGATCAGGCGGGAATGGAGGTGGGGCAGCAGGCAGGTGAGGAGGAGAGGTGAGGCAGAACGAGCTGATGAGAAGGCAGCTCCCAGCAGCCAGCGAGGGCAGTGGCTCTGGTCAGTTACCTCGGGCCAGAGGGCCCTCCGACGAGCTGAATCCTGACTGGGCTGGGGTCCGGGGCAGGGCAGGGAGTCTGGGCAGGGCTGGGGCAGGGCCAAATCTGGGGACCTCCCACTTCCTCCCAGGTTGACCCATGGCCCCAAATGCCCCCAGGAGCTATAAGGGGTGAAGGAAGAACGGCGTCCTGGCCAAGAAGTGGGGATCCTGAGCGTAGGAGCTGAAATGAGAAGGAGGGGGCGGGAGGGGGCAGGGAGAGGGATGGGCCGGGGCGGGGTCCTCAAGGAGTTGGGAGGGGGGTCCAGCTTCAGTGGGGCAGGGATAGGACTGGAGCCCACCTGCCCTCCCACTGCTGCCCTGACATTGAGCAGGCAGTAGCCAAGATATCAGAGGGTAGGATGGACATACCTGCAGGGTCAAGGCCAGCAGAGGTGAAGGTGTCACTGAACAGGACCTCCACATGGGTGAGCAGGAATTCCACCACCACAGACTGCACCCGAACTTCCCGGAAGGCTGCTGCTCCACCCAGCCCCACTGACTCTAGCTCCATGGACCTGGAGGGAAGAGAAGGGGCCAGGTGCCTAAAGCCTGGGCTGGCAGGTTCTGGGTGGGCAGTATGGGTACCAGTGAAGTAGTGACTGTCTGTTTAACACAACACCTCAGACTTTCCTGAACTAACCACATGTGGAACTGAGTGCTCAACCTTTCCTCAAACTTCCCCACCTCCCACCTTCCCCATCTTAGTCAATGCAGTTCTTTTTTTTTTTTTTTTTTTTTTTTTTGTGGTACTGGGGATTGAACTCAGGGATACTCCACCACTGGGCCACACCCCCAGCCCTATTTTGTATTTTATTTAGAGACAGGGTCTCACTGAGTTGCTAAGTGCCTCGCCATTGCTGAGGCTGGCTTTGAACTCGCGATCCTCCTGCCTCAGCCTCCCAAAGTGCTGGGATTACAGGCGTGTGCCACCACGCCTGGCTGTCAATGCAGTTCTAATGACTCAGGCCAAACATCAGGATTGTCCTTGACCCCTCTCTTTCCTTCATACCCACATCCAATCTGTCAGCAAAATCTGTTAGTTCCACCTATAAAATCTATCCAGAATCTAACTCTTCTCCCTTCTACTACCCCAACCCTGGCTGTTATGGTTTGGATCACAAATGTCCCCCAAAAGTTTCCCAAGGTGGCGCTATTGTGTGGTGGTGGAACCTTTAAGATGCGGGGGGCCTAGTGGGAGGTCTTTAGGTCATTGGAGGCATGAATTTAAGGGGGATTTTTTTTTTTTTTAAAGTTTTTTTTTTTTTTTTTTTAATTTGCTTTAGCTGTACACAATGGGTTTATTTGTACGTGGTGCTGAGGATTGAACCCCGGGCCGCGCACGTGCAAGGCGAGCGCTCTGCCGCAGAGCCACAGCCCCAGCCCCTTTAAGGGGGATTTTGGGATCTTAGTCCCCTCCTCACTTTCTTTTTTGTGTCCTGGCCATTATGTGCCATGATGTGTTGCTTTACCACAGGCCAAAGCAACAGGGCCAATTGATTGTGAACTGAAACCTCCAAAACTGTGCGCCAAAATAAACCTTTTCTCTTTATAAGTTAATCATCTCAGTATTTCATTATAGTGATGGAAAACTGACTAACATACTGGCCCAGACTCTGTTCCCTTCCACATGAACATCATAGCAGCCTCCTCTCAGGCTTCCTGTCCCCATAGTCTATTCCTACCTGTAGCAAGAGGGAGCTTGTGAACAACTGAGTCAGATCAGGGCTTTCCCTATTCAGAGCCCCATCCCAGCTGTACCTCACTCCAAAATCCTCACTGTGATCCATGCGCTCTGGTCTGATTACTTCTCTGACCTCATCTTTACCTCCCCTCAGTTCCTCTCACTCATTCAATTCAGCTCCAGCCACACTGGCCTTCCTGCTATTCTTTCCACACATCAGGGACTGTCCCAAACTTCTGTTCGCACTCACTGCTCCTCTGTCTGGCTTGTTCCTTCCCAGAGTCCACATACCCTACACAGGCCTTGACTCAAATATTACCTTTTTAATGCAATCTTCCCTACCCACCTTATTTAAAATTGTAGACCTCCTTCTCTGTACCCTTGGTCTTTCTTTTCTGTTTAATTTCCCCATACTTTTTATGCCCATCATCTGATGCACCACCTATTTTACTTATTTGTATGCTTCCCAGAAGAATATGTAACTCCTCCAGGATATAGATTTTACCTGTCTTGGTTAGCAGCAAATCTGCCAGGGCTTACCTTGCTGCTGGCCATTAAAAAAAAGAAAAAGAAAAAGAAAAAAAGAAAAAGACTTACAAGCCTTCTCTGCCATTCTATCTAGAAACTTCAAACTGCCATGACTTGGTACACTTCCCTTCCCTGACTCCTCTGTTCCTTCTTGATATCAGACATTACACTGTATTTTTCTTGTTGATGATTCATTGTCCATTTCCTCCACGAGAATGTGGGCCCCCGGAGGATAGGATCTTGCTCACTACTGTTCCAAGTGCTAAGATCAAGGCCTGGTACTTGAAAAATATTTAGAGGGTCACGCTGGTAAGCTGCCAGCTTACCGTAGGAGGTTGGGTGCCCAGACAATGGCCAGGTTGCGGGCATGCATGCTGGTGTTGGCACTGTGTTGTGCCATTCGAGCCAAGTGCCTCAGAAGGTACTCCAGAGTCCTGGGAATGGGAGCAAAGGGGGACAACTGAGCCTCAGCACCCTTGGAACTCTACCACAGTCCTTCCCTGCTGCTCCTGGTTTACCTGTAGTGTGGTGGGGGCAGCTGCTGGATGACATCATGGACTCGGACCAGGCGTTCCTCCTCCCCAGGCACGGACATGGCCTCCTGAGGTTGTGGACAGGCATGATGGGGCTGGGCCAGATGCATCCCGGCACCCTCCAACCTCGCCAGCTCCCTTACTCACACTGAACTTCCCATAGAGCTGGTAGGTGAGCAAGGGGTTTGGCAGCTCTCGGAAATAGAGCTTGCAGAGGGAGGAGACGCTGTGGATGTCCTGCAGGAAGGCGGGGCCAGACAGTTCAGGGATCCTCTCACTGTCAAATTCATGCCTGAGGTCATTAGATCAGGAGGAGGGAGGTTCAGATCAAACTGGCTCACCAGGCCATATTCCCCTAGCCCTACCCCAAATTTCCACAGATGGGTGTAACTGTCTTCCCTAGGCCCAATGCTGAGCTATCCAGAGAGAGAACATTAACCCCCCCCCCAAAAAAAAAACCCTGTGTGGCAAAGGCAAGAGTGCCCCATTTTACAGAAGAGGACACTGAGGCTCTGGTGTGTGATGGCTCTGCCTATAGGCTACTGAAGGCTGACTCCAGAATGACCATGCTCCTACTGTGAAGTTGTGTCTTTCATCTGGCTTTAAGCAGTCACTGGAAAATATAGATAAAATCCTAGCAACCCTAACTCATAACTCTGGTGGGGCACAGTGCTAGCAGGTGAAGCTCCTGTGTGGAATAACCTCATTGCTGGTCTCACTGCCCCTCCAGGCTTTGAGCTCTTACTTCATGCCCTCTGTCCTCCCCTTGCTATATATATATATTTTATTTTTCAATGCTGGGGATTGAGCCCAGGGGCACTCTACCACTGAACACCTAATGCTTTTTTATTTTTTTATTGTTTGTACTGGGGATTGAACTCAGGGGCACTCGCCCACTGGGCCACATCCCCAGCCCTTTTTCATATTTTTATTAGAGACAGGGTCTCACTGAGTTGCTAAGTGCCTCGCCATTGCTGAGGCTGGCTTTGAACTCGTGATCCTCCTGTCTCAGCCTCCCAAGTGCTGGGATTACAGGCATGCACCACCGCGCCCAGCTCTAATGCTTTTTAATTTTAAGACAAAAATCTCACTAAGTTGCCCAGGCTGGCCTCAAACTTGCTATCCTCCTGCCTCAGCCTTCCCAGTAGCCTGGATTACAGGTGTGTGCCACCAGCCCCATTCCTTCCCATCACTAGACTGCTATTCATGCTGTCCCTTCTTGGCTTGGAATCCTTCTGTGGTTCCCCCTGACTCAGAATAAAAACCTGAATCCTAACAGTCATGAAAAGGCAGTGCACACACTGCCACCTCATCACCTGTTGCTTTCCCCATTGCGCTGGTTGCTTGCTCCACTGTGATTGCTTTTCCCAGGAGATCCACATGGCCCGTTCCCTCACCGCCTCCACAGCTCTTCCCCATGAGGCACCTCTGCCCACACTACTTAAAACTGCAACCTTCCTTCCTGATTGATTATGATCCTCCTTACCCCTAATCAATTTTTCTCCAAAGCATCTGTCACCTTCTAGTAAACTTTTTTTTTTTCTTTCCCATTTCTCCTTCTAGTATGTGAGCCCATAAGGGCAGAGGTTTCTTTCTTTTTTTTTTTTTTTTTTTTTTGTGGTACCAGGGATTGATCTCAGGGGCATTTGACCACTGGGTCACATCCCCAGACCTTTTTTGTATTTTATTTAGAGACAGGGTCTCACTGAGTTGCTAAGTGCCTCGCCATTGCTGAGGCTGGCTTTGAACTCGCGATCCTCCTGCCTCAGCCTCCCAAAGTGCTGGGATTACAGGCGTGCACCACCGCGCCCGGCTGTGGGCAGAGGTTTCTGATTGTCTCATTCACCATTATGACCCAGTGTGAAATAGGGCTCAGTATGTGGCAGGTGCCCAGTGAAGGTTGATCCCTCTGCTTAGGATGCTAATTCCATGCTCACCTTTCAGGCCTTAGCTGGGGTGTCACCTCCTCAAGGAAGCCCTCCCTGACCCCAGCTTTTATTCACCCCTTCTCTGTGCCCTTCTAAATTCCAATAAGTATGAACCTGGCACATAGTACAGGGCTGGACTAGAGAAGAGCTCTGTGAATCTCATGGAAGGGGTCAGTGGAGGGCCCTCACCGCAGTCTCTGGATGTTGGAGGACACGCCTGAGAGCCGGTAAATGCCATCCACCACTCCGTGGGCCTCAATAAACTCAGAGCAGCAGCGCAGCACTTGGGGTACTGGAGGAAAGCAACAGAGTCAGGGCTGGCAGGTCACATCCTAGATAGGAGGGGTGGGGTGGGGTGGGGTGGGCAAGTGGAACCAATCCTCACCATCCTGGCCTGAGTTGCTGAGGTGTTCTCCGAGGTCACAGCCAAACACTCTCTGGCGCAGGATTCCTCGCTGCCGTAGCCGCTGCCGAGAAGGGCGGGAGCGCATGAAGGTTCGGAGGAGACCAGCTAGTTTCCCACGAGGTCGAGGTACAGCTGTAGGGGAAAAGGTAGGCTACCTAGGGTCAGTACAGTCATAAGCCTGGTGGGACAGGGGGAATAGACCTGACCCCTGGTTTCCATTACCTGAGGTCAGAGAGGAGATACCCTGGGGAGCTGGGATGCCACACAGGGGACCATCAGCATCTGCGGGGTGGACAATGGGTGGAAAGGATGGATGGTAGGCAGAGGATGCAGGGGGGCCTCCCACTCTGTCCATGGCACTTACCTGCTTTTAGGCCTGGACCCGGCCGCTCTGTGAAGAGTTCTACACACTCACTGGGGAAGAACCCAACCTGAGGAGGGGTCACAGTCAGTGGCTGGGCCACCCTACTTGGCATGGCACCCTAGACCCACATGTCCAAAATAAGCCAGGCTCACCTGGAAACCTCGCTTGCCTCGCCACCAGCTCCGATCCTCTGTGGGTGGCATGTCAATCACTGAGACAATGTCTCCTACCTGGGAATGGGCAGGTGGGAGGAGGGAGATCAGAAGGGGCAGGGGAAGTGAGGAACCCAGTTGAAGCCTGCTTGCCCACAGCCTCACCTCAAAGGATAACTCATCTGGTGCCTGAGCTGTGTACCGTTTGACCACATGGGCAGCAGCCACCGCAGGGATATTGAGTGAGGCCTCCTCACTGAGGAGCAGTCGCCGGCCATGATTGTCCAGCTGAGAAGGAGGTGAGAAGGAGATGTCAGAAAAAAGTGTTAATAAAGACAGACGAGTTCCTCCACGCCCAGTGAGGTCACTGCTTGTCCCCAACTTAACAGCCTCTGTCACTCAGAGCTATTGGTCAATCACTTAAATTCCTGTCCCCCTCTTAAAACAATTCCCCCTTTTCTCCACCCTTGACATGTCCCAGGACTCTTCTGTCCCCAAGACCTTGCCACACATTCCAGCACCTGGAGTGTTTTTACTATCTAAAACCCCTCCAGTTTAAACCATGTGTTCTTTGAGTTACAGCCCAATCCATTTCTAACTGGTATACTTTAAATGCTCAGGTCCCCATAGCCGAGCACCTGCTAAAACACACTGACACACACTTCTCTCACAGGCAGGCGCCCACACAGACACTAAAATACTAATGCTTCCCCCACTCTGGCTCCTTTCTTTTCTGTGCCCACACACACTCCCAGGCTGGTTCTTACACCTCAGACAACCCTTGTTTTCTCCTAATTCCAAGCCCCCTGCCCAGGCCCACCTCCATCCAGGTGAGCACAGGCCCACAGTTGAGGTTACTATCCACCAGTCCTGACAGAGTCTCCAGGTACTGTAGCAGCAGTGGTACCAGCATCTGTGGGCAGGTTGTAAGGGTAGGCTCTTGTGAGCAGATGCTGAGAGAGCCTCTGCCCTCCCACACTGCCCTGGCTCATCTCTGGGCAGGATCAAAATTCAACCTGGATGTGTGGGTGTTGAAACATTGTCATATCAATTGGTAAACAAGTTGTGCTAAGCTCCAGAGTGCAATTGATATGGCTATGCTAACCCTCTTGTGGAATCTCTGGACCGTCCCATGAGTCCAAAACTAAAGGGAGCCTCCAGAACCCTTTTATATTTCTAAGGCTTCTCCATTCTGATTGGTTGGGACTCAGACCATACCAATCTTTAAATATTTATTTATCCTCCCACCATGATGATTTCACACATGCCTAGTGAAGACACACCAATGGCAGAGGCAGGAACTGAGAAAACAAGTATGTTACCTGGGCAGCCCTGGCACCCTCTGGGGGTGGGGGGAGCTCTGGGAGGCAGGAAAACCTTCGATCAAATATGCACCTATGGAGGTGGGCATCCAGGGAACGGAAGTCATCATAACTACGGAGAACTGGCCAAGAACGGCCCTGTGGGAGCAAGAGGGACAGAAGAGAACAGTGGTCCATTACACTGAGCTGAGGACCATGGTGGCCAGTTCCTTAGGCTACATGAAAAGCAAGGGTAGCCTTACCTGACAGGTCACCTGCACCCCAAACACCAGCTCATTCTCTCCAGAGAGGCTGGGGCCTTCACGCTCTGGAGACAGGAGGAGCTGCAGAGGGAAACAAAGGCTCACATGAGGGCCTCACTTTTGTCTCAATCCTGACCTCTCTATAGTTGGCACTATCTAGGGATGGGTCTGTGTCACCCTCCTGAACATTCCCAAGGATAGAACTTAGTGATCTTTTGGTCAGAGTATAGGGTTCTGGCACAGAACAGAAAACTAAGAAAAAAAAGCATTGAATGAATAAGTCAAATAACAATTGGATGAACAAATGAGCAGCTCTCCCCATCTGCCCTAGCCCATGCAACTCCTGCTACTGACTGCTCAGACAGGAGGAGCAGCTAGAATAGGGACAGACTTCAGTGATAAAGCAGTTGATATTGGTTCATGTTTGGGTAGGATCTCACCTTCCTACCTGGATGCAAAGACCCCCATACCTGAATGTGGCCAAAGTCAACGTTCTCATAGTGGAAATGGGCACAGTCAGCCAGCCGGGGGAAGGGACCTCGAGGAGCTGAGAGCCTGGGAGAAGGTGACACATCACCAGTGGCTCCCTCCTTCAGACTCCCTCCCTCTTCAAGCTTCCCGTCCTCCTAAGCTAAACCTTGCCCTCCCTCACCCCTCACCTCTTCCCAGGCTTCCCCTTCACACTGGGCCCCCCAGTTGGGGCTGCAGGTTGCACTGTGCCTTCCCCTGGGCTATCCAAGCTGTCAGTGCTACGGGCCTGTAGAGTAGAGAGAAGAATCAGAGGCTCCCAGAGATGGGAGCAAAGAGACAACAGGAGCATTGTTATCTGCCAGCCTGGGCCTAGAGGCCCAGGTTGCTACTTGCTCCACATGTTTTCCTGAGCATGGGACTAAATGGTAGGTCACCAGGAGGTAAGGACTGGACTACGGATAGGCTTCTTCATGTGTGGGCTAGAGTGGAGGATTGGAGGAACAGGGGCCAAGGCACGAGTCATCAACAGGAGAGAGAGCATGGTGGGCTCAGCTCTCCCTGTTTAAGACCCGTCAGCAGCCTCTGCACAGTATAGTTATCTCCTGCCACACTCTGGACAATCAACAGTTCATATATTGTCAGTCCTCTGCTTCTAACCTCTCCCCTCCTGTCAGATTCTTCAAAAGTGCCAGGATCATTTTCTCAAAACACAAATTTGGCCCTGTCTCTCCATAGATCCTGGACCTTCAATGGCTCTCTGCTGTCTTCAAGATGAAGTTGTTAATCTCTGTGGTCTGATATTCAGACTTCTCTAAACTGGTTTCTGTTTACCTTTCCAGTCCCATCTCTCCCCATTGTCCCTACTCTCAGAGCTCTTGAACTTCTGAGAGTCCAGCAAAAGCACACCTTCTCATTTCTTTCTATGCTTTTGTACACGCTATTTCCTCAGCCTGGAACCCTTGTCCCCACCCTGTCATTAGGTCCTCTCCTCATCCCTCAGGCCTCAACTCACATGTGTACTTCGCCAGAAAGCCCTTCTTGATCTTTTAGGCTGTGCCAGGCATCTCTTCGGGACTCTCTCCATCCTCTGAGGTCCTCCAATCCCAAGCTCCACAACTCTACCTGAGTTTGTCCCATCAGCCCTGAGCACTCTGAGATGCCACTGTCTGGTGACAAGCCCATTTCTCCCACTGGACTTTCATCTCCCCAGAAACAGGGTCCCAGGCTGAGACACCCCAGCATGCCCAGCACAGAGGTGGGCACAGAGTTGCTACTCTTCCCAGGGAAGATTATACTGTATTTCTCTCTGGGTCCCCAATGCCCAGTGCCAGACCAGTTGTACAGCTTGGGCTAGGTAAAACCTGATGAATAAATTAGCCAGCTACCAGATGGGAATTCAGGGATTCCCCACATTGGGCTCCAGCTTCTCCCTCCTCCATGTCCCTGCAACCCGGAGTTCATCCCTGGGTCTCACCCTCAGGGTCTGTCCCCTGCCAGCCCATGAAGCTCCCCAAGGCAGGATGGGATCTGACTCTCTCTGTGCCTGGAGCATGTCTGTTGAGTGAGGGAATGAGGTACGAATGGATGAATGGATGAATGGTGGGAGAGGGAGCCAGTGGAGGAGGGGAGATGAGCACAAGAAGATGGAGAGGACCCAAGCATCAAGGAAAGGTACAGTGCTGGCTTGTTGGGTGGAGTAAGGAGGGGAGCGACTGGGGAAAGGCTGAGGTAAGGGTTCTGACAGATGGGGGGCCGGGGATTGAGAGGAGCTGAGATGGGGTGAAAATGAGGGAGAAGGAGAAGAAAAGGGTCAGGCTGAGGATGAAGCCAGTGGGGGGTGGGGCTCAGAAATGAGAAAGGGGCTGTTGGGAGGAGGAGGGGGCTACACCAGGGAGGAGTGAGGGTGTGGATGAGGATGCCGAGGAAGGCGCTGGAATGGAGGCTGGTTTCCAGGGAGCCTCAGCAGACCCCTGCGGGGGCCACTCGCGTGGCGCGGGTCCTTCCCTGGACCAGTCCCTCCTCGTGAGCTTGGGTCCTCGGCCACTGTCAGCCCCATTTAGGGCGCGGAGAGGGTTGCGCGGAGGGGGCGGGGTCGAGGTAAGGGCTCGGACCCAGGACCTGGCCTGGGGACTCGAGGGATCGCGACGAAGGGTGAGGGCGGCGCAGGCCGAGGGTTCGGGCGGGGCCAGGGGCGGGGCGCGCAGGGAGGGGCCGCGCACGGACAGACTGACACGCGGACCGACAGACTGACGGCCGCGTGGGCCCCTCACCACCATAGTCGCGTAGCCTCCGTCAGGCCCCGGCCGCGCTAGACCTCTCGTTCATGGTCCTCGTCGCCGCCGCCGCCGCCATGGCGACACAAAGGGGAGGGCGCGAGCCGCGCGCGGGCGGCTGCAGACCCCGCCCCTAACGGCCGCCGGTGGCTCCAGCGCGCGCCCCACGGGGCGGGGGATAACGGGGACGCGGCGCCGCTTCTCATTGGCCCCACCCTTGGCCTTTTGGCGACGCCCCGCCCGCCGAGAGTATTTTCATTGGCTTTGCCTTGGGTACCACCCCCGGCCCTGTCTCTCTTCAGTCCCACCCCCGAAGTTTGACAGCGCCACGCCCATGACTGCTTTTTATTGGCTGTCATCCTCCTCCTGAGACACACCCCCAGGTTCTTTATGCTTTGCTTCCGACATTTCTAACCCTAAGCAATAGACCGTCCTCTTACTTTACTCTCAGGGACCGCTACTCTGACATTCTTAATTGGATTTTCCCATGGCCTTAGGGTTTTGCTCCAGTACTTGAGCAGCTTTTCAAAACCTCGGTCTTCTACCTTGTCAGTCCAGACTCTGACCCCCACCCACAGAATCAGGAGGGCGCTCCGCCCACTTTCGTTTTTTATTATTGCCTCGCACACCCTGAGTGGGATATAATCTTCAGCCTTCTACGACTCGCCTTCGCCGTACCCACTGAACATTTTCCTTTCTCCCCTTCTACTGCTTATTACAAGCATCCTTGACTCCTTTGTCCTGGGTAAAGGTTTAACCAGAAATGTAGAACATGATCTTGCCTCCCATAAAGCCACTCTCAATTATCCTATAACAGATTGAGCCATGCCCAGGAAACGCTCTGTAACAATGCTCTTTCCAAGAGGACGCTGTTGTTGGTCATACCCTCAAAAGAGTCTTCACCTCAGAGAGCATACGTTGGTCCATTCATTCACTTATTCCACAAAAAAACTCTGACCAATTTCGTGAATACATCAACAATAAAAACTGGGGAAAATATACCCTACCCACATCGAAGCTCAAAGCTAACGGGAAAAGACAATGAACAAAGTAAATATTTTAAAACAGCCTGGCATGGTGGTGCAAACCAGTGATCCCAGCCACTCGAGAGGCTGAGACAGCAGCATTACAAGTTCGAGGCCAGTCTAGGCAGTTTAATGTGACTGTTGAAAAAATGGAGCGGGGGCCAGCCTGGGGATGTAGCAGTGCTGGCCCAGGTTCAATTGCCACTGAACATGAATAATCGCGTTGAGAAGTGTGACTATGTTGAGGCAGCCATACTTTGAGGAAGTCCAAACCAATGGAGAGAAGACATAACAGGCATTATAGTCAACAGTCCCAGCTGAGTCTAGCCTTTAAGTTTTCTGAGCCCTGTAAGTGGTGCCACACTGTAAATGAAGAAGTTCCAGAGGATTCCATCCCATAGCTGTCAAGCCACCTTTGAGACTTCCCAGAAATCATGAAGCAGAGGTAAACTGTTCCCAGCTGTGTCCTCTCCAAATATCCCAACTCACAGAATACATGAGCATAATAAAATGATTGTTTTATGCCACTAAGATTTGGGGGTAGTTTTTTATCCACTAATAGTAATTATGGTGGTCCCTTGTGAATTAGATAATTCTTATGTGGCTCAGCTTAAGTGTATTTCCTTAGGAATCTTAGCCCTCTTGCTCAACTAGATCATGTTCTGCTACTATAAACATCTCTTGTTTTTCTTTTCGTACTGGGGATTGAACTCAGGGGCACTGGACCACTGGGCCACATCCCCAGCCCTTTTTTGTATTTTATTAGAGACAGGGTCTCACTGAGTTGCCAAGTGCCTCGCCACTGCTGAGGCTGGCTTTGAACTCTCAATCCTCCTGCCTCAGCCTCCCAAGTGCTGGGATTACAGGTATGCACCACTGTGCCCAGCCCAACATGTTTTTATAATGTTTTCAATAGTCCAGGTAGGAGGTGGTGACAGCCTAGATTGAGGTGAGGGCAGTGGAAGATGGTTAAATTTTTGGACAAATTTAAAGATACAAATAACAGAATTTGCTGACTGACTGACTGGGTGGGTGGGAGGGAAAGAAGAGTCAAGGACAACTATTAAGGCTCTGGCTTGTCCGATAAAAGGATGGAGCTGAGGAAAATGAAGGAGAAGCAAGTTTAGCTGGGAGGCTGGGAGCTCAGGAATTTGAGGACCTGTGGAATTTGAGAAGTCTCTTAGACCTTTGGGTGGAGACGCTGAGCAGCCAACAAGATGCAGAAACTCAACTCTAGGCTAGAGATAGAAATTTAGGGGGGCTGGGATTGTGGCTCAGCAGTAGAGCGCTCGCCTAGCAAGTGTGCGGCCCAGGTTCGATCCTCAGCACCACGTAAACATAAATGCATTGCATTGTGTACAACTAAAGCAAATAAATTTTAAAAAAAAGAGTTAAAAAAAAAGAAATTTAGGGACTATCAGAATGTAGATGGAGTTTATAGCCATTAGGCTAGGCAAGAGCACCTAGGAGAGAGTGTAGATAGAGAAGTCAAAGCCAGGGTCTTGGGACACACCAAAGTTGACACGTTGGGGCAATGAAGAAACAAGAGCCAACAGGTAACAAGAGAGGTTTTGGAAGCAGAGGAAGAAGTACTTCAAGGAAGGAAGGATCACTTGCACCAAAGGCTATGGCTGACACAAGCAGGACTATTGGTTAATACTTGTGTGTCTACTTAGCTTCCCACCTAGAGGACAGTCCCTTTGTCCATCTGAGACAGAAAGATCCACTCCTGAGTTGAAGTCAGATAAATTAGGTCTCAGACTTGCCCACATTTCCCCAGCCCAGAGGAAACCAGAAAATAAATTTTGCTTCAGTGGTCAGAATAGAGGAGGAAAGACGGTTCCTTAAATTGGCACAACCCCTGGACTTTCCACAATAATCCATTTCTCAAGAGACAAAGAGTAACCTGAAAAAACAAGTTTCATTGGGAAAAACAGATCGTATACAATTCAAAGTCTTCTAGCTTCAAGAGAGACTCCTTCCCTCCGCAGCCGCCTCCGTGGGGACGTCGGCGGCGACCTGGCGGGAGGGAACCAAGATCCTGGGTCTTCAGCGTGGTCCAACAGGATGGATAATTGGGCATCCACTTTCCTGGAGAAAAGCGAAGTAGAGGCTGCTCAGGATCAGGTCTGGGACTGTGGATGGGGTTCTGGGAATGTACATGGGGTTGGAGGGTGCCCAGCTGGGGTCTCAGAGGACTCAGGGGTTCAGTGTCATAGATCCTGGTGACGGAGGGTTACCGTTTCTGCAGCCTCAGCTCTGCCCTCTGAGCTCTTAGCACCTGCAGCACAGGGTCGTCCTGAAATTCGCTGCCGTCAGAGTCTGGGTGGGTGGGTAAAGAGTGAGTTCCAGGGTGCCAGACTCTTAGGAGACCAAACCAACGCCAAGATGCCAGAGGGCCCAGCAACGCGCTCACCTTCCGCAGCCTCCAGAAGTCGGGCAGCCTGGGAGAGCAAGTCCTCGGAGGCAGGCTGAGGGTCCGCCGGCGGGGGCGTGGCCACGGCCTGAAGAGGCCCCGCCTCCAACCCTGGTGGTGGAGCCTTGGGGAGTGTGGGTGCCTCCTCAGTTGGAGGCAGTGGGGCCTTGGGCTGTGGAGACCCGGCATCAGCAGTGCAAGTGGCTTTAACTTTCTGAAGCACCAACCCGGCTGGGGTGGGCGTGGCCTTGGCTTTGCGAGACTGGGCCCTAGACCTACAGTGTGTGTCAGATGGAGCGGAGGTGACCTCTGGGCAAGGGGGCGAAACCTTGGCTTGTGGGTGTGTGACTTTGACTTTGACTTTTCGAGATTCAGTGGCCACTGGAGGAGGGCCCTCAAGGCGAGGGGGCGTGTCCTCCAGGCAGTCAGGGAACAGCCGAGCTGTCACTACCTGGCCCAAGGCGCCCCTGAGCTGCAGGTCAGGCCCCTTGCCAGGGGCTTCTGGGCACAAAGTTCTGGACCTCCGAGGCTTAGGGCCCAGCTTCTCTCGCTGGATAGGGCTGCTTGGTTCAGGGGAGGGAGGGCCTGGGCCCTGGAGGGTGATGGGGGGCGTGGGAGTGGAGGCCAGGGGAGCCAGCGTGGAGACCGAGGGCACTGGGGTGGAGGGCACTGGGGTGGAGGCCGAGGGTGCTGGAGTGGGAACGGGGGTAACTAGGGTAGAGGCCAAGGGAGCCTGTGTAGAAGCCAGCAGTGTGGGAGGTACAGTCATGAGAGATACCCAGGGGCTGGACTGTGGAGCCCAGAGGAAGCCATGGGGGCTGGGAGCCCAGATAATGTGTGGAGAGGGCCCTGGGGGAATAGGAGGCCTCTCCACATATAAGGCCTCAGGGGGTCCAGGCTGGGCCACACTGCCTGACATTGGGACACAGTTAGGCTGGGTCCTCACTGCAGGGGTAGGAGAGGGCTGTGGATAGATGGGAAGAGGGATATGAGAGGGTGAGGAAGAGGGTAAAGGGTCCTACATTCCCCTGACTCCCCCCACCCCTTTCCTTCAGCTCCCCTCAGGCTTCCCCTTCCTCCAACTCACCCGAGTGTTGAGGGCTTGGGTCCGGGGCAGCACCCAGGTTCCATCACCCTCACCTCCTCTAGCCTGTTCAAGCTTCCGCCGCTGCCGCCACTGGTACAAAATGTCATCCTCTGGCCGAAGGGGTTCTCGGGAGGAGGCTGGGGCTGGGGCTGGAGTAGGGGTGGAGGCCTGGGCTGGTACTGGGGCTGCTGTGAGGGGAACAGAGGAGAGAGGAGAGAGGTAGGAGTTAGGTGATCAGCCACTGAACAAGAGCCTGTACATACACTCTTCTGCTGTGCCAGAAGATTGTTCAGACAGGCTGTTCAGTAATGCCCAGCTCCTCTCTGGAGTGGGAAGTGGGGAGGGGGCAAGGTCAGAGGAGAGAGCGTTCTGTCATTTTTCAGTTCTTCAATCATCCAATGAATATTTACTGAGCTTTTACTACATGCCATGCATATGTATTCTGGATATAGGGGTTACAGCACTGAACAGGACAGATGCCCCTGAATCTGCCCACTCCTTCCTTTGCCCTCACCCTGGTCCAGCCCCACTCACCCCACCTGGACTATCACAGCAGCTGCTATGGGCTCCTGCCTGGGCTCCCTGCTTTCCTGTCCTCCCAATCTGTGCCCCACTCATAGCCAGAGGGAGGTTGTAAACACCTAAGTGTTCAGGCCTTCCTGGTTATGAACACTCCCCTGGCTGCACGCCTCTCCTGGTCAAAGGCAACGGCCACTCTGTGTGTGTGGTTCTCTCTGTCTGGACTGATCTTCCCTCACGTATCACATGCTTCATTCCCTTACCTGCTTCAGATCTTGCCCAAATATTGCCTTCTTAGTGAGGCCTTCCCTGGCTACCCTATTCAAAATTGCAACAACCACCAGCCCTATCATTCTCTGTCCTCTGCCCTGTTTCATTTTTCTCCTGTCACTGCCACCTTCTAAATACTAAATATGGTATTTCCTGGCTTAATTATGGTTTGTCTCTCCTTCCACAATGCCAGTTACGCAAGGAGAAAGATTTTTGTCTGTCTTGTACACTACCATTGCCCTACTGTGAAGAATAGAGCCCAGTGTAATGAATATTTGAGACACGATGCAAAAAGAACTGTTTATTTTGCCCTGTCCCAGTCCCCAACTCTGTGCAAGGGAAATGGTAATGATTAAGGACAGGGCCAGGGAGCTAGGGCTGTGGCTCAGTGGTAGAGCACTTGCCTGGCACACGTGAGGCACTGGGTTTGATCCTCAGCACCACATAAAAATAAAATAAAGGGGCTGGGGTTGTGGCTCAGTGGCAGAGCACTCGCCTAGCACGTGTGCGGCCAGGGTTCGATCCTCAGCACCACATAAAAACGAGGGCATTGTATACAACAAAAACAAATAAATAAATATAAATAAATAAATAAATAAAATAAAGGTATTGTGTCCACCTACAACTAAAATAAATAAAGACTTGCCTGTCAGCAAGCTAATTATACCTTAAAAAAAAAAAAAAAAAAAAAAGGACAGGGACTATTTTTGTCCCACTGGGGCAAACAGACATCATCTCTACCACCCTGGGCATCATTTCATTGGTCATGATCAGTAGAGCTACCATGATTCTCAGACGCCCTACCATTTGATGCTGCACAGACAGCGGGGGAACGACCCTGGATCACCCCTGCTATATCCTGTGATTCTACTTTTAAACTTGGCCACTTCCCTCCACTCAGCTCTTCAGGTTCTAGCCCAGTTTAAACCAGAAGCTTCTCTCACTGGATGTAGATAGAAGCCAGAGGAAGTCTGTTAACACCCAAGAAAGTTCATCTTCTCCATGCTCCGACCTCTTTTGAGGATCGCCAGTCTAAACATTACAAGCAGATGCCTCACCATGCCTCCATGGCCCAATGTAAGAGGTCCCCTGTCAATCTCTCCCTCCTATGCCATGCTAGTCTGATCCTGCCTCTTGCCTTTTCTGGTCTATTGTCTGCACCATGCTCCCTCCCACTCCAGTCTATTATATATGCTAGAAGGCTCTAGTTCACCCCCACTTCCTCATTTAGGTTTCCATTTACCTAGCACCTTCTGGAAGCCCTCCCTGACTTCCTAGCTCCCCAACACTCTCCTTCATATCCTTCATTTCTGCATGTGTTACATATATATGGGAGGGTTGTGTGGCAATTCTCTGCCCCACATCCTCTATGCTGTGAAGACTTTGAAGGAGGGACCATGTACTCATGGTTTGTTGTGGAATCCTCAATCCTGTTCACAGGGCCTCAGACATGGTAGGATTCAATGTGTAAATGAATCGATGAATAAATTTAACTGCAAAATAACTTATGAAGTAGGTACTAATTTTATCCCCATTTTACACATGAGAAAACTGAGGCTCAGGAGGGAGAGATGAATAAAAGATGAAGCTTAGAAAGAGTGAAGAATTGGACAGGTGAGTAGGATTGGGTAGGATCATGCAACATGCATGAACACCTATGTTAACTTCTGCTTGCTTGTCCCCACTCAGGAGAGCCCTGTGAGACCAGGATAGCATCCTGGGCACAGAATAACAATAATAACCAGAACAGCAGTAATAGTAACCTAGGTCCATCATCCCATCTCTGAAATTGATCTGGAATTCAAAAGTTTGCATATTTTAGCCAGATTGCATGGTACATACAGCACAGACATGGGTCTGAGGCAATACACCAGGCTCACACATATTGAAACACAGTGGAACCAAGCCAGGCACTGAAGCATGACTTGGGAGGCTGAAGCAGGAGGACTGAGTTTGAGGCCAGCTTTGGCAACTTAGTGAGGACCTAAGTAACTTATTGAGACCCTGTCTCAAAATAAAAAAATAAAAAGGGTTGGGAATGTAACTCAGTGGGGTAAAGCATCCCTGGGTTAAATCCCTCATCCCCTCCCCCAAAAAAGGAAATATAGTGGAACCATATGAAATGGCCAATATTCATTTATCTTTTACTTATAAAAATGAAAATTCCATATGGTTCAATGTAATATACATACACCAAGAATTACGTATATTAACCCTAAATGAGATCGACACAGACTCCAAATAGACTCATCGGTCAGATTCTGCTGTCAAATCAATGTGGTACCGAATCTACAAAGAGCCTTCTGATATTGGAGCTTGTGTTCAGAACTGCAGAAAGAACGTTAGGTCTCTCATACTCATGACAACTCCTGTTGTGTTTTGTTTTGTTTTGGTACTGGAGATGGAACCCATTGAGCTACAATGGCAAAGCACCTTTTTAAAAATTTGAGACAGAGTCTCAACTAAGTTGCCCAGGCTGGCCTTGAACCTGCAATTCTCTTGCCTCAGCTTCTCAAATTGCTGGGATTACAGGTGTGTGCCACTGTACCCAGCTATGACAGCTCCTGTTGACAGACTTGTGCTAAGTGCTTCCCATGAACTCGTGAACTCATTTCATCATTACAATACCTGTAGGAGAGGGATCTGATGGTTATGACTGTTTTACAGTTGGGGCAACAAGGCCCAGAGAGGACAAAGTCACACAGCTGGTAAGCAGCAGAGATGGGATTTGAACCCAGGCTGCCCTCAATCCTTGCCTCTCGCCACTTACCAGTTGCCCTGGAGCCAGAGCCCTCGCTGGCGTCAGGGGCGAAGGTCATGGAAAAGGGAGAGAGGCCATCTGAGCTGACTGGGAAGGAGGAACTGCTGGCATCACTGGGGCTCAGGGAGGAAGAAGAGGAGATGGAGGCCTTGCTGCAAGGGGAAGGCAGAAGTGAGGCAATGGATGTCTCTGAGGCGGTGTGCTGGGCTGTAGCTGTAGCAGTGGGGAGGAGGAGGAGGTAGAGAGAGCACCTGCGTTTGAGCAGCCTGGTAGCTCTGCTCTGTAGGCTTAGCGTCTCCAGGTCCAGCAGCGGTGAGCTCCATGTGTTGAGCCGCTGTAGGACGAGAGGAGTCAGAGGCCACTCCCCACCCCAAAGGCTGCTGGGAAAGGGGCTCTGGACTGAGGGCCTCAAGTATAGGTTTCTACTCCACCTGGTACCTCACGTGGCAGCTTGCAATTTCCTCAGGGAAAGGAGACTCAGTTTTCCTCTTTGGATCCACATCCTTCATTTGCAAGTCACTGGTATTGAAGGATTGAACCAACCTTCCCGAGGAAACCGACTAATTAAAGCTTTCTATCCTCTGGTTCACAGCGATTGACTTAGGATGAGTGAATAAGAGTGAGTCCTGGGGTTTGGGATGGAGCTACAGGAAGAGCTCCTGTTCTCCATTAGAGTCGCTGAGTTAGACCAGGGAAGCCTTCGCTGCTGGCGGCCATGTTGGCTACTGTGGGGGGAAAGCCTGCCTGAGATCGAACCCAGCAAAGAACCAAGAGAGCCGAGTTCCTCCCAGTGTTGTCCAAAACACCTTGGTCTGGCCGTACCTGAAAGCATCTACTTTTGGAGCTTGCAATCACACTTAGCAAAATTAAAAAAAAAAAAAAAAAAAAAAAAAAAAAAATCCTCCTTTTAAGGTTTAATCTTCCTTGGATTGGGGGTTGGCTTTAACTCTATCTCAGGACTGGTGCTGTCAGTTGAGGTGCACAGAAGAGGGAGTGAATGAGGAGGTCACCTGCTTTATTTCCTGAAGTGGAGCCACAGCCTTGGATGTGCCGGCCACCTCGGTGGGAGCTAAAATTGCTGTTTTGGGTTTTTCTTTCCGTTCACCCGCTCCTGCTGAGAAACCTCAACTGAGTGAAGGGGCCAGAAGGAGTGGCTGCTGGGGCCATGGATCTGGAAAGATTTTAGCCTGGGGGTGGACAGGCGCAAGGAGGTAGGTACCTGCTGCACGCTGACTGCTGAGACCTGGAGACTCTGGCCGCAGCCACCAAAAGTCATCCGGGCTTGGGCCTACAGGCTGGCGTTCCTCTCGGCTTGTGGGCTGAGCTTGGCGGAACCTGTTTATATACCTGTGAGCATTAGAGGGTGGGAGGTAGGGGAAGTGAGGAGAACTAAACAATGGTAGTAATAATAATAATAGTCACAATAGCCAATGTTTACCAAACACCATGGAAAGCTATGTTCAGCAGGCCAGATAAGAATAACTGCTTTTGCCAGTTTACACGCCTGTAATCCCAGTGACTTGGGAGGCTGAGGAGGAGGATTTCAAGTTCGAGGCCAGCCTCAGCAACTTACCAAGACCCTGTCTCAAAAACCAAAAAAGTCTGGGAATGTAGCTCAGTGGTTAAGCACTCCTGGTTAAATCTCCAGTACCAAAAAAATTAAGAAATAACTTCTTTCAGAGGCACCACAAGGCCAGAGCTTAAATTATATTACAGAGCTATAATAACAAAAACAGCACGGTATTGGCACCAAAACAGACATGAAGACCAATGGTACAGAATAGCAGCCACAGAGAAACACCCACAAAAATACAGTTAATCTCATAGTGGACAAAGGCACCATAAACACACATTGGAGAAAAGAGCCTCTTCAACAAATGGTGCTGGGAAAACTGGAAATCCATATGTAACAAAATGAAATTAGACCCCTATCTCTCACCCTACACAAAATTCTAGGTATTAGACCACAGACCCTACCCCTAACAGAAGAAAAAGCAGGCCCAAATCTCCATCATGTTAGCTTAGGAACCATATTCCTCAACAAGACTCCTAAAGTGCAAGAAGTAAAATCAATAATCAATAAGTGGGGATGGTATCAAATTAAAAACTTCTTCACAGCATAGGAAACAATCAAGAATGTGAAGAGAGAGCCTACAGAATGGGAGAACATCTTTGCCACCTGCATCTCAGAGCATTAATCTTCAGGATATATAAAGAACTCAAAAAACTTAATACCAAACAAACAAACAACCCAATCAATAAATGGGCAAAGGAACTGAACAGACAGACACTTCACCGAAGAAATATGGTCAATCAACAAATGTATGAAAAAATGTTCAACATCCCTAGCAATTAGAGAAATGCAAATTAAAACTACACTGAGATTGCATCTCACTCCAGTCAGAATGACAATTATCAAGAACATAAGTAACAATAAATGTTGGGGAGAATGTGGGGGAAAAGGCACACTCATATATTGCTGGTGGGACTGCAAATTGGTGCAACCACTATGGAAAACAGGATGGAGATTCCTCGGAAAACTTGGAATGGAACTACTATTTAACCCAGCTATCCCACTCCTCGGTCTAATACCCAAAGGACTTAAAATCAGCATACTACAGTGACACAGCCACATCAATGTTTATAGCAGCTGAATTTACAACAGCTAAACTATGGAACCAACCTAGGTACCCTTCAACAGATGACTGGATAAAGAAAATGTGGTACACATATACAATGGAATATTACTCAGCCATAAATAAGAATAAAATTATGGCATTTGCTGGTAAATGGATGGAATTGGAGACTATCACAATAAATTAAATAAGCCAATCCCAAAAAAACCAAAGGCCAAATGTTCTCTCTGATACGAGGATGCTGATTCACAGTAGGTGTGTATGTGGGGAGTAGGAAGAAGGGAAAGGGGATAGGAACCGGAAAGAGTAGAATGAATCAGATATAACTTTCCTATGTTCAGCCGGGCGCGGTGGCGCGCACGCCTGTAATCCCAGCACTTGGGAGGCTGAGGCAGGAGGATCACGAGTTCAAAGCCAGCCTCAGCAATGGCGAGGCACTTAGCAACTCAGTGAGACCCTGTCTCTAATAAAATACAAAAAAGGGCTGGGGATGTGGTCCAGTGGTCGAGTGCCCCTGAGTTCATTCCCCGGTACCAAAAGAAAAAAAAAAACTTTCCTATGTTCATATATGAAAATACAACCAGAGTACTCCACATATCATGTACAACCACAAGAATGGGAAGTTACATACTCCATGTATGTACGATATGTCAAAATACATTCTACGGGCTGGGGCTGGGGCTCAGTGGCAGAGCGCTCGCCTCGCACGTGCGTGGCCTGGGTTCGATCCTCAGAACCACGTAAACATAAATGCATTGCATTGTGTACAACTAAAGTAAATAAATAAATATTTTTAAAAAATACATTCTACTGTCATATATAACTAAAAAGAACACATAAATAAAGGAAAAGAAAAAAATCTGATTAAGCTATGTTCATAACAAAATCAAGTGGGAGATGCTAGGCATGGCAGCGCATGCCTATAATCCCAGTGACTTGGGAGGCTGAGGCAGGAGCACTTGAAGCTAGATTCAGCAATTTAATGAGACCCTGTCTCAAAATAAAAGTAAAAATAAAAAGGGTTGGGGATGTAGCTCAGTGGTACAGTGCCTCTGGGTTCAATTCCCAGTATAAAACAAAAAACAAAACCTGCTTTTTGCTAGGCATGGTGGTGGTACACACCTTAATCCCAGCTATTTGGGAGGCTCTGGCAAGAGGATCCCAAGTTTGAGGCCACCCTGTCTCAAAATAAAATAAAGAAGGGATGGGCATATATCTCAGTGACAGAGTACTTGCCTTGTATGCATGACACCTTGGATTCAACCTCCAGAATCACATATACACATAAAAACTCCTAAACAAAACAAAACACTGCTTTCTATCTAGCCACCAAAAGCAAGTAGTTGTCCTTCAATAATTGTTTTCCTTTCTTATGTAGTAATACATTTTTAATTTTATCTATGTATTTATCTGGCAGTGCTGGGAATCGAGCCAGGGCCTCCTGCATGCCAGGAAAGAGCTCTACTACTGAGTTACAATATGCTGGGCCCAGTCACGCAATTTTTTGTTGGACACATAGTCATTTCTTCTATGCACTACATTTGCCATGTGACTTGTGACCTCATGACTAGATGTTTGACAAACATGAAATGAAGAGATGCAAATCTAGATATTCAATTCATTTGGAGCCATTTTGGTCCATGAAGGAAAGAACAGTCCAGGGATGGAACAGTAGTAAGACAGAAGGACCTGTATCTCTGACACCTCAAGTAGAGGCTGCCATATCAGCCCTGTTGCTTCTGCCTGGACCATTAGATGAGAGAGAAATAAATGCAATGTTGTTCAAGCTACAATTAATTTAGACTCTTTGTTACAGCAGCTGATCCTGTACTCTACAAATTCAAGTGTTCATTTCATACAGTAAACTCACCGAAAGCTTGAACTAGCCCTAGGGGTATGTGCTATTAATACCCCCAATTTAAAGATTTATGGTTTTTGTTTGTTTGTTTGTTTTTGGTACTGGGGATTGAACTCAGGGGCACTTGACCACTGAGCCCCATCCCCAGCCCTTTTTTGTATTTTATTAGAGACAGGGTCTCACTGAGTTGCTAAGAGCCTCGCCATTGCTGAGGCTGGCTTTGAACTTGCAATCCTCTGCCTCAGCCTCCCAAGTGCTGGGATTACAGGCGTGTGCCACCACGCCTGGCTCAATTTAAAGATTTTTTAAAAAATTGAGGCCAAGATTATGTAGAGAGTAAGTGATAAGCTGGGACTTGAAGCCACACAGCTGAACTTCAGAGCCCTTCATAACACACATGAAGCACCTGGCCCTACAAGAGCACTGCATAAACAGTCTGTCTGTGATGATTATTACCTTCTCCCTCCCTCTGACCCAAACTCCCCTTTCCCTTCAGGGTTTCTGGTACTTACTTGGCCATCACAGAGTCACCACTGTCAATCAGGGTAGGTGGTGGGGAGGCCCTCTCAGTGGTACTGGATGGGGAAGGGGTCCCTGAACTGGATGGCCAGGACTCCTCAAACAGTTCAGGGGAGTTGGCTGCAGCCTTGGGAGCTTGTGGGAGCTTGGATCTCTGGGACCTAGATGGGCTCAGAGTCTAAGATGGGGGAGGACACAAAAAGAAAAAGTGAGGTCTGAAGGGTCGTTCCTGTAGGGAACAAAGACACACGTGAAGTCTCAGTTCAGAGGGGAGGAAGCATATCCCACAATGTTACCACTGTTAGGGGACATAAGCAGTAGTGAGCTGTACAAGGAAAGGCTATGGGGAGGTAAGGAGGGTCTTTTTCCTAATGTCTCATCCCCATCTCTCATTATAAGCCTCCTTTCCTTCCTTTCCCTTGCTACTAGAGGTACTAGTCTCTGTGCGCAGTCCTCACCTTGGGTTGCCAGGTTTGGCTTTGGGATGGCCAATCGTGACTTCCACCCAGGGGAGCATCTCCAAAGGGGCTTTCTTGGGTGGAGAAAGCTGACAGGCTGCAAGGAAAGAATGAGATTGGAAGGCAAAGCATGGTGAGAAGAAGGCAGAACAGACAATTTTCATGGATTCCTGTAAGAGATGGACTATAATTCCCACGAAGCACTGATGCACATTCAAGATAATCATAATGGAGGCATGATTCCCATGAGCCCTTGGAGAGCCACAGAAAAACCCAGGAACCAGTAGCTGGTGGTTCTCAACTCTGGATCCATTGGCCATGGTGGGAGGGTGGGGGTTGGAGGGTGTTTAAAATTACAAACAAGCTGTTCCTACTCCAGACCAACAGAATCAGGATATCAGGAAGTGGGGCTAGGCATCCCTATATTTTTCCCACTGTCTCAGGTGAATTTTTTAAAAACTGTCGCCCAAAGGCAAAAAGTGATCTGCGGTCTGTTTTAATTTTTTTTGACACACACTAATTGTACACATTTATGAGGTACAGTGTGATAATTCAATACAATTATACAATGTATAATGATCATATCAGGATAATTATAATTTCTATCTCCTTAAACACTTCCCAGTTGATTTTGAAGAGGAGCTCGGGTTAAGAACCGTGATTAGGCTGGGAATGGTGGTGCTTACAGCAGGAGGACAGCAAGTTCCAGTCCAGCCTCTGCAACTTAGCAAAACCCTGTCTCAAAAAAAAAAAAAAAAAAAAAGTCTGGGTAATGTAACTCAGGTGGTAAAACACCTGAGTTCTACCCCCGTACCGGGTAAAGAAAAAACAAAACCCACCACCAACAACAAAAGACCCGGGACTAGACAGTACACCATACATTTCCCATAAACCCTTGAGGGACACTAGGAAATGGACTACAATTCCCATGATTCACTGGACTCCGCCTAACCGAGAAAGTTCAAAGACAACACCCTTGGGTATCTAGGGCAATTTCAAAATTAAGAAACTCAATTTCCATGTCTCCTTAGAAGCCCTTGAGGGAAAGAGTCCTTTACAGCTACCCAGAGAAAAGAACACAGGCGTTTTGGGATACCAGGGACGGTGAAGTCCAAGGCTGGGGTGGCCAAAGGCTGTGGAGCATCTTGGAGATTGTAGTTTCAATGCGGTTGAGCCCGACACTCCGGACTCTAGCATAAACTTGTGCCACCCTCACCCTTGGCCTTTCCCAAACCTCCTGTGATATCCGGAAGAGGGATTAGCCTCACCCACGGTCCATCCTGCAGCTACTCTCTGGCGCTTGTGCCAGCTCCGCTCCTTTACCCGACAAACCCAGTGCGCATCTTGTCGCTTAGCAATGCTTCATCAGCCCCGCCCTTCTCTGGGAGTGCCCGCTCAAACAAGGCGACCAATGAGAGAGAGGAAAATAAAAGTTGGAAAGGGGATAATGGGAGGTGTTTCATTGACTATAACGCAGGCATGCTTGAGAGAGCGTGTTTGATTGGAGAATCTGGAGCGTACAGCAATAATTGGCAAGACTGCGGACCAATGGAATGGGCTTGAGGTTGGACGTGATCTAAGGATTTCTCATTTTCCTGCGGTCCTGCTCTCACACCGCCCCTTTTTGTGGCTGCAGAAAGTTCTTCCCGGCTCTAGTCCAATGTGTTCTACCCATTGAAGGGGTAATTTGGTACTCTGTCTCCTTTCTAACCTCCATCAGGCCAGTCAGACCGCCCTGCCCTGATGGTCACCTAATAATCTCCCTCTTGCTGCAGGAGCAGCTGGTTTCACCCTTGCCAGGCCCGGGCTCCAGGCCCAGGTAGCGGGATCAAAATGAGCTATTTCGGGCCCCAGCGCGGGGCCCCTGGGGGGCCACCCTGGAGTGTTAGTGCTTACGCCCCCAGGCCTCTGTGTACCCGAAGCTGAGTCAGAGGCACAGAATTAGGCCCAGCCTGCTGGGGGGCTGGGCCCAGCCCGGGGCTGAAGATGGGGGTAGGCTCTGTTTTGTGTCCTTCTGACAGCCTGGCTCGGCTATTGCATTCTCCAGGAATCTGCTCCTAAGACCTCCATCTGAGTCATCCTCAGAGCTGCCAGCGGGGCGGTGGTAGGTTAAGAGAACTGAAAACTCTTTGGTGGACTTTTTGGCCCTGGGCCCCAACTGCTACATTGTGTTCTCCATACTCTAAAGGCTCCGCCCTCTTAGCCTTAGTTTCCCCTTCAAGATATTGAAGAATCTTAATGACATTTTCCTGGCGTCCTTTTCCAAGCATCCAGCAGGCGCTTAATAAATGGCCAAGTCATTATTGGGGTTTCTAAATAAGGCTCTTAATGGCCGAATCTGGCCACGGTCCCAGTGTCCCCGAGAGGCCCGTGGAGGGGCCGGCACAGGACGCACTATAAATCAGCGCCTGTGCATGCAGGGGCACTGCGGGATCCAGGGCGGCGGTAGAGGAACAGGATGGAAATCCCGGTGCCTGTGCAGCCGTCTTGGCTGCGTCGCGCTTCGGCCCCGTTGCCGGGAATTTCCACTCCCGGACGCCTCTTCGACCAGCGCTTCGGCGCGAGGGGCTGCTGGAGGCGGAGCTGGCTGCACTCTGTCCTGCCGCACTCGCCCCTTACTACCTGCGCGCCCCCAGCGTGGCGCTGCCCACCGCCCAGGTGCCAGGCACGGGGGAGGGGCAACTCGACCACTTTCAAAACCAGAGGTCTGGGTCACCCTGAGGGGGTGCTGGGATGTCCGTTGAGCGTAGTGGAGAGTGCGGCCACACAGGGGGTTCTGGAGTTCCCTCAGTATGGAATCTCAGTAACCGGGTTTGCTGAAGCGAGTGCGAGGGTCCCCATCGCTCTGAAGGGGTGGAGGGATTGACTCGTAGTTCTAAGGGGAGTGGAAGGGTTGGGTCGCTCTAAAGGGAGTCTTAATGACTCTGAAGGATATTGGTGACCCAGGGAATCTGGGGGGAATAGGCGGGCAGTGATTCTTGAATAGTTGCAGTGTTCTGTTAGTCTTGGGGAAGAGTTTGGAGGGTGTGTGTGCTTCCCCAGATGTCTCCTAGAGGTAAAGGAGAGAAAGGATCCTGTGACTTGATGAAGGGCATCTTGGCCGCTCTGAAGCAGGGGAAGGGTACCAGAAACTGCTGAGGGCGCAGGAGGTCAGGTGACCCGAGTTAGAGGGTTAAACGGACTCTGGAGACTTGTGGTTAGAGGCATCTCGACAATTTCTGGCGGGGGTGGGGAGTTAGGACCGCTGGGGACGGGGGCAGGGTGACTATGGAGTCTTTGACACTGGGGGAAGGGACTGGCTTTCTCGCCCTGGGATGGCTTTGGGCCTGACCTTGCAGGGGAAGGGAACCTTATCACTCTGTGTGTGAGGGGAATCCAATGGTTACAGGGGACGGAAGGCTACCAGTTATAGTGGGTTAAGAGGTCCTCACTGACTCTAAGTAGGGAAGGGGACTCCTCAGAGTCAGCTGTAGTTCTGGAACCAACAGGGGTGGGGCCTTGCTGAGTCTGGGGAGCCCGGCCCCTTCTGATGACAGTCCCGCCCGGCCCCGCGTCCGCTGTGCGCAGGTGCCGACAGACCCCGGGCATTTCTCGGTGCTGCTGGACGTGAAGCACTTCTCGCCGGAGGAAATTGCTGTCAAGGTGGTGGGCGAACACGTTGAAGTGCATGCGCGCCACGAAGAGCGCCCGGTAAGCGCGGGCGGGGCGGACCAGAAGGCGTGCGCAGGCGCGAGGGGTGGGGCGCCTGCGGGAAGGGGCGGGCCAGCTGAAGCCTCTCTGCCCTCCAGGACGAGCACGGATTCGTCGCGCGCGAGTTCCACCGTCGCTACCGCTTGCCGCCGGGCGTGGATCCTGCCGCCGTGACCTCTGCCCTGTCCCCCGAGGGCGTCCTGTCTATCCAGGCTGCACCTGCGTCGCCCCAGGCCCCGCTGCAGCCACCGCCTGCCGCCAAATAGAGGTCCAGGCACTCCTGAACCCCGTGGTTGCGGTGGGGGGTGCCGCTTTAGGCTCCTTTTCTTAAAGCCGATCTGACTCCGCCCAGCCAGATGTCCCAGCGCCAAGACAGACCTTCCGTCCAAATCAGAATTCCCTCCTGATCCCTCCACCCTCGACCCCACCTTTATAGCCTAGACCCTTCCAGTGACACCCTGTTCAGCTTTCAGATCCCAGCCTAGAATCCATTAGCAATGACCCCACTTTCTTGTCTTTTATCCCCTCAAGATTCCCTCCTGTACTCCTAACTTCTGAAAAAACTATTCACATACACACACTACTCCCATCCCTTCCTGGCTCTTGACACCGGATTATGATGTATGTAGCCCTGCTTGGTCAGGTATAACCCCATCCCCAAACGGCCTAGACTGCAAACCTCCCACTCCAGACAGTCTTAAGCCTGTGCCCCAATACTCTGGATCCTTTTCCTACAACCAGACACTCCACTGTCCACACCCGATTTTCTGACTTGAAACCTCATCCAGCCACATAGACTCTTGAGCTCTTTTGGATTCCCAACCTTTGGGACACCTATCCCAGGCCAACTAGGACCTCCAATCTCAAAACTGTATAGATTGCCCCCCCCCGAACCTCCCTAGACAAAGATGTGCCAAGCCCCTCCTCAGTTAACTAAAACTCTCCAGTCCCTTTGTCCTGACCTCCCATCCACCCTCCCACACTTCTCATCCTCCAGGACCCAACCAAGTAGCCAATCTCATTCCCTACAACCTTACTCCCTCACCAAATGACCCATCACCCCATGCCCCCATTCTCTCCTAGGCTCGCTCCCCAATAAATGTGCTACAGCAGTGTCAACTGCTTTGTTTGGGCTGGGAAGAACAGGCTGGAGCACAGGCTTAGTGTAGGGTTGGGGGATATTTATTGGAGGGAGCTGGGAATGTCACTGTCGGTCGTACATCTCCCGTAAGATCTTCATGCTTTCTGAATAACGAAGCTGATTCCGATGAGATGCCTCCTTCCACCTGGTGAGGTAGAATGAGGATTCAGTAATTGGAAAAAGAGGTCACAGGGGGCAAGCCAGCTGGGGGACCCTCACCTCTGCCGGATGCGTTTCCAGCGCTGCATGTTTCGATAGATGAGTGTGGAGGGTGAAGGTTCGGGCTCAGAGGGCTGTGTGGACAGAGACCAAGTGTACATGCTGGAGCCCCACAACATGACCCACAGCCTCAGGCCAGCCTCCTATACCCACCTCATCATCAGGGGTGCCCTGGGTCTCAGGCTGCAGTGGGGATGGAATGCGTGACCGGCAGGCATCTCCAGGTGGTCCAAGGGCTGTAGGCGGAGGCAGCTTGTACACATCACGACTCTTGCTGTTGGTGACTTCTGAACCCTAGGGACAGGATACCCCATGTCAGGCCCAAGAGAGTCAGAGCAAAGGGCTGGGAGTACACATTTTATCTTTCTTGCCTTTCCCAGTGACAATAGGCTTGAGGGGCTCCCTGGGAAATCTATACTTGGAGGAGTCATAACTGAAGGTCAGATACCTTAAACAGCCTAGAGGTCAGCTCTGTCTGCTCCAGGGATACCTGTCTTCTCCTGTCAGCTTAAGAACCCTTGTCTAGCCAGGTGCGGTGGCGCACGCCTGTAATCCTAGCATTTGGGAGGCTGAGGCAGGAGGATTGCGAGTTCAAAGCCAGCCTCAGCAATGGCGAGGCACTTAGCAACTTAGTGAGACCCTGTCTCTAATAAAATACAAAAAGGGGCTGGGGATGTGGCCCAGTGGTCAAGTGTCCCTGAGTTCAATCCCTGGCAACAACAACAACAAAAAAAAACAACAACAAAAAAACAACTTTTGTCTACCTTTGCCCAGCTCAGGAAACCCCATCTATACCTGTCATTCTGGGGCACCTAGGGACCCTCTTCCACCATTACCCATGGTCAGGTAGCCATGTCTGCTCTGATCTTCCCCCCCGATACCAGGGAGTAAATCCAGGGGTGCTCAACCACTGAGCCACACCCTAGCCCTTTTTTGTATTTAATTTAGAGACAGGGTCTCACTGAGTTACTTAGGGCCTCACTAAGTTGCTGAGGCTGGCTTTGAACTTGCAATCCTCCTGCCTCAGCCTCCTGAGCCACTGGGATTACAGGTGTGTGCCACCATACCCAGCTCTGCTCTGATCTTAATAGTTCAAAGGGTCATATGTATGTACTGGGGACCCCTGTCTACCCTCTCAGGCCAGATGACTAACAGATCCCCATCTGTCCCTCCATAGCCCAGAGGATCCCATGCTATACGTGGGAGCCTCACCTATCTGTACTAAGGATCCCTATTTAGCCCTTTAACTCTTGGGAATACACAATAATGGAGGTCATGTCTCAGCCCAAGGGAGCCCTGTTTCCTCTCCCCTAAGGCAACACGGCCATGTCTGTCTGCCTTAGGGGACCTCTGTCCATACCCCTAGCCTGAGGAGGGTGTACATCTGTGTGCCTCACCTGGGAGACTTAGGGACCTATGCTTGGAAACGACTAGTTTAAGGGGAGGGGCCCTCAGCCTGTCTACCCACTGCCCTCCCTGGCTGCTGGGCTGGGGCCCACCACCCATCCCACCTCCTCATCTTCGGGCAGTGGGGGCAGTGGTGAGCTGGGTGAGCATTCACGCTCGCGCACTGAGGGGCTGTTGCGCATCCAGGCTCGGCAGATTGGGTACAGCGGTGTGTTCTCACTGAACTGGGCCAAGTCCACACTCCGGTCAAACAGCTTGATCACATATGTGTCTGGGGTGGTGGGGGTGGGAGGCAAGTGAGCATCCTCATGTAGCCCTGGCTCCCTGCCCACCCACCCTTGAGGGATTGCCTACTCACTGGATCGCTGAGGCCCTCCCTCAGCCAGCCCATCATCCATCTCCCTCCTCTTCTTCCTCCGCTGGTGAGGGAAGCGGGCTGATGGCCTGTGTGAGGAGGGGAAGTGTCAAGACAGGGGTGAGGGCTGGAAACCATGTCAGCTGGCTGGGGCCCTGCCACCTTACCTTTTGCCAGTGGCTGCGATGGAGCAATCTCTGTGGGGAAAGACAGTGCATTAGCAGGCTGACCTTCAAACAAATTCCTGCTCAAAACCCCCTGAAAGGGCACCCTGGGACCCCTTGAGCCTTCTGTCCCACCCATACTTCTGGGATTCTAGACGCCAACATGAGGAGACTCAAACTGCTTCTGTCACGGTTTTTTTGTATGCAGTGCGATTAGGAGTGTATTGGAGAAAGCGCAGGGCAGAGTGGTCAGGGACTAGATGAGGAAAGGAGTTATCCACCACATTCTCGGATCCAGATCTCATAAAACAGCTTACTTGTTGTGGGTATCTGAGGGGGTTTTCCCGGCTTCCTCGTCCAGACGTTCCCTAGTAGCAGAAGAGAACTATTGGCTCAGGGTTCCCAGTGCCCAGTGTGTGACTGCACCAAGTGGACCCCATGAGACACTTTTCTCCCAAAATTGGCCTCTGGGGTCCCACCTAGATCCACCCAGGATCAGGGGTTTCAATTTGCCAGGGCTCCAGCCCCATGATCCCAGCCTGGACCGTGTTCCAACCTGTCCAGGTGACTCTTCTCCAGCAGACACTGCAGAACAGCATCCAGTTGGTTCCGGGCTTTGGCCATCTCCAACTCTGGGGGGCAAAGGGTACCAAGCAGGAGTCAGCTCTGTATGTATATCCTCCACCAGGGCCAATCCTAGTGCCTGGTCCAGGCATGCTAAAAGGACATAGCAGGCACAGACTGGGAGATACAGGAATTCCCAACATCCTTTAGAGGAGAGACAGTTTGAAGATGGGGGTTGGGGCAGCCGAGCAAAGAGACTTGGATCATGTCCACATCTCTGTCCCAGCCTTGGTTTCTCTCCTGAACCTCAAATTGTAGATCCCACAACCTAGTCACCTCCCCTTGGAAATCCCCTATGCTCTTTTTATGCACCGGGTCCTACACTGGCCTCGGTGTCTCTCTCAACCTACCACTCTTCCTGGATCCCACCATGAAGGGTGACCCCACTGTCTCCCAATCCCTTCATTAGTCTCACCATGGACTCCTGTCCCTCCCCCCCTCTCAGCCCTCTAACCCCATGACTTGACCACTTGGCCTCCTGAGTGTCTTCCTACCTACACTCTATCCTGCCCGTTCTAGTCCTGTCTTTTCTTCTTGGGATCCTAACCTGTCTCTCCTGATCCACCCTCCACAAGGTAGCCAGGGGGAACTTCCAAAAACAAAATCAAAACCAAGACTCTCTTCAATCCCCAGGACCACAAAACAAAACAAAACAAAACAAAACAAAAAAACCAAGACCGGGCTGGGGTTGTGGCTCAGCAGTAGAGCATTCGCCTAGCACTTGCGCAGCCTGGGTTCAAGATCCTCAGCACCACGCAAAAGTAAAAGCATTGTGTACAACTAAAGCAAACAAACAAACAAACAAAGACCCTGATCTTCCCCAGGTTAGAATCCCCCAGGACTCCACAGCGCCCCCAGGGGGTGGAATCTTCACTCAATCTGGAGTTCACAGGTCTATCTCTAGCCACTACCATCATCTAAGGGGTCTGAATATTTTTTGGCATTGGGGAGGACATTTGAGTTCAAACCCTCCCTTGGATTCCTATTTCTCTCAAAGCAAAAGCCTAAGTCCTCACCTGGGCCCACAAGACCTCTTTACTTCCATCTCCTCTCTACCTCAATCTGCTCCTCACTCTTGCTGACCTCCCTGCTATTCCCTCAACTCACCAGGCAAAGCTTCTATTTCTGGGCCTTTTCAAAAGACTTCCTTCCCTCAAATATCATTTTCATAGCATTCTGCCTCACCTTGCCTCACTCCCACTCCTGATCCCCTTACATCTCCTTTTTTTTTTTTAATTTTAAGATTTAAAAGGCAAGGTTGCCCAGGCAGGCCCTGAACTCCCAGGCTCAGGTGATTCTCTTATCCTCCACAGTGTCTGGAACTACAGGTTCACACCACCACACCCAGCTTCCATCTTATTTTAATAACACTTATCCCATATCATTTGACTATTATATTTTTGTTTGAATTCTGTGCCTCCCCACTGGTTTTACCAGGTCAGTCTTGGATTCCCATCAGCTCTGCCCCAACCCCAAATGACTTCTTCTGTCTGAGCTTGTTTCCCCATCCACTGCACTTCCTAATTCCTAGGATTATTGGAATATAGTGATTGTGAGAGTTAAGAGTCCTTATTTTTCAAATTCACAGCACAACGCCTGACTCATGATCACTGCTGGAATCGGAGGAACTGAGGTGGGGGCAAGAAAAGGGCCCTTCTCAGTTACCGGCTGAGAACCCCCTCCTCTTACCACACAACGCTGTCTGAACCACCACTATTCAATCTCAAAGCTACTGTCATCACAGACCGGGACGGAATGATCGATGCCTGATATTGCGATTGTCAGAAGGGCTGCAAGCAGAAGTCGCCTAGCCCGCCTTTTCGCGATACTCCTGTCTAGCAGACCTCCAGTACCTTGATCAGCACAGAGCTCCTTTTCAGCACCGCCCCCCCCCCCCCGACGATCTCCGGGTTCTCACCTGATTTCTCCACTTTCACCTTCACCGGGAACATGGTGTGGCTTCGGGGTCTGGCTAGCTGGGTCACAAAATCCCAAAAGTGCCTAGTGTCACAAATCAAGGCGAGAGGCGAGCGCGGAGAGGTCAAAGGTAAGCTCCGTGTACAGAAGGCCCTCCAGCTTGAGCAGTGTCCAGCCGCGACTGCAGCAGTGGCCGCCGCCTCCCTTCTTCCCCTTCTGTGGGTGGGCCCCTTCCACAGTCTCTTGTTCCCATTAGTCAGCGAAGTCGTCAATTTCGGGCGCTGGCCAATTGACAACTGCCCCCCGCGGCTCCCATCCTTAAGTCCCACCTTTTGGGCCGCCGTTTCCGGAAACAAACCAACGACAACCAGGGGAGCTTCCTGGGAGGTGTAGTCCTAGCTCCCGAGACTCAAGTCTTAACGCCGCCCTCGCCACGCGGGGCGCGGTGGGAAACAAAAGCTCCAGCATCGCAAAGCTTTTGGGGAGTTGTAGTGTTAGGTTTAGGGTACACAGACTTAGCTGTTTACAGAATTTAACTAGCCATAGGAGTCCCTCTGGTTCCTAAAAGGAAGACTAGTCTTAAATTAGGATGGCTCCCCTCTTACTGAGCACTCCTTAGATGCCAGCAACGTGTTAATTTCAGGTACAATCTCATTCATTTAGCAAATAATCATTAGTGCGCCAGGTATTCATCTAGGCACTGGGGAAACTGCAGTGAACAAAAATCCTTGCCCTAATGGAGCTTATCTTTTGAAGGATGGAAGATAGGCAATAAACAGGTAACATAAATGTGTGATAAGAGAAAGAAAATAGCTTGAAATGGTAACAGGGAGCAAGGTAGGAATTAAAATTTTAAATAGGAAGGTTACGGAAGGCTTCTCTGAGAAAGCTCTTGAATATTTCTATTGCTGCAGACAACACTTCCTTCAGAGAATGAAAAATTTCCACTTACCACATGTCTTGGCCCAGATAAACTCCTAGGAGGTAGCATCTTGATTTGTATTCTAATGAGAATATTGGGGCCCAGAGTAGGAAATTCATGTTTTTGTTTTGTTTTGTGATGTCAAGAATCAAACCTCCTGCATCCTAGGCTTGTGCTCTACCACTGGGCCACATCCTCAGCCCAGAAAGTCATGTTTTTGAATTCACAACTACCACTTCAGGATAGCACCCCCCAGAAGTGGAAGTGTTATTCGTTTCTTGGCTCCTCATCTGTAAAATAGGGTTCATGAACGGGAAAGTTACTATTCCAGAGGGTTATTAGTTTTCAGTGAAAAAAAAAAAAAAAGCATATATAATGTGTGAAGCACTAAACCTGGTACAAAGTAAGCACTCACTAAATGTTTTTGAATGTTAATGATCATTTTATGCTTTAACCTCCAAAAGATCTCAGGAAGTCAATATCAAAAGTTAGGATTATTTATTGGGGATGTCAGCAGAGATGATAGGTGATGGGCACATGTCTTTGGAGCTTGAGAGTGAACTTAAAGCAGAGGAGCCCATCCTGGGAGAAAGCAGGTCCCCAGTCTGTGGAGAAGTTGTCAGGGGATGCCCAAGGGTATAGTAAAGGAGAGGTAGTCCCCAAGGGCACCCCAGCGGGGCCGGTAGATCTGGAAGATGGTGATCCAGGTGGTGAGCACAATCACCCAGAAGAGGAAGCCCACAGCTGAGCGCCAGACATCTATAATGGGGAAGAGGAATGAGGAGGGTTGGCCTCCAGCTGCTCTTTGGACTCACATCCCTCTCTTTCACAGATCCCCGAATTCTGGAGTATCCACCCCACCCCCACTTCCCCTTTCTTCTGTGCCCTAGACTCACAGCCTTTGATTTGGCTCTGTTCTGTGTAGGCTGGGACGAGGAACGCCTCTCGGAAAAACCAGAAGATGTTGACCAACCACAGAAAAGGAAGGAACGCAAACCCACCTAGGAAGAAAAAATCCACACTGGGTTATAAGGATCTCTACCAAAGCCCACACAGAAGATCTAGTTCAATGGGAGATCGCTGCTGTTAGGGGCTCAGGGATCCTGGCTCCTCCCTGGGATCCAGGAATCTGATTCTTCATCTTCTTCTAGGATGAGGTGTCAACTTCCTCCTTCCTCGGGACCCTGGTCCTCCTTTCCCTTGAATCCAGGAGTCGGAGTCTCCAGCTGCTTTACCCCTAGGGACCCACAAATCCAAGCCCCTAGGCCCTCTGTCCCTCAAGAGCACTAATTCAGTCCCTTTTCTCCCGAGACCCTCAGGGATTGGCCCTTACCCAAGTAGTACTTCCGGCACAGGTTCAACTTCTCCTCATTGGACACCCGCTCCAAGTTCATATTTGCGCTAGACCCGGGTCCTCTTAAGGGTCTGCGGGGCAAGACCCAAGTAACAAATGCAAAGATCACGAACAGCCACGCCCCTATTACGACAAATCAGAGACAAATGTAGAGGTGGGTTTGATGAAAGAAAGGCACAAAGCTCCCATTAGCAAGCAGGACGAGTTAAAGAAGCTCTTTATATTTATTGGGGTTCGCGAAGCGACTCAAAACTCACCAGTGGAGTTTATTTCCTCTACCTTGGATGCCTTTGGTATTTTCAAGTAGGGACGTTTGCGCGAGATGCCGCAGGTTACTCTGGAGTTTGTAGTCCTTTCTTTTTGGCGAGGCAACGCTGTACGCATGCGCATTCAGGAATCTCCCGGTGGTGATAGTGTAAGAAGTCCGCGGACCTCCAATGCGCAAGCGCACTAGGGAGAGTGTGAGCGCGTGATAAGCATGCGGAGGCAGAGACGAACTACACTTCCCAACGCTCCTAAGCAACGGAAATGACGTAAAGACCGGGCAAGTTGGAGGGTTCGGGTAAAAATGGCTGAATATCTAGCTTCTATATTCGGGACTGAGAAGGGCAAGTGAGAACAGGCGCAGGGAGTGTCCTTTCTTGGGGGCGAGGGCTTGGGTCGTTGGTGGCCGGGCGGTTGGGGACGGTGTTTCTGGGTGTCCGAACTTCCGGCCCTAGCTCACCTCTGTCTTTGCACCTCTTCCAGGGCTAACTGCTCTTTTTACTTCAAGATCGGGGCCTGCCGGCACAGGGACCAGTGCTTCCGGCTTCACAATAAACCGACTTTCAGCAAGGTGAGTCCGGACTTAGAGCCCCGCTGGCTACCACCTCCAGGTTCTTCCCCTTCTGCTACCCTTCATCACCAGGTCCCGCCTTTTCCGGATTTCTAAGGCCCAGCCTACCGCCTGGCTGTTTTCTGGTAGGCCCTCTCTGCAGGTTCCTCCCCTTAGCTTTCAACGCCCTCTCACTGGGACTTGGCCACACCCCCGTATGGACAGACTGTGCCGCGGGGCCGTCTATTGTCTCTAGGTCCTCCCCACCTCTTCCTTAGGGGCTAGCATCGCTGATGCACTGACGATAATTAGACTTCTTTTCTGTTGCAGGGTTCCACTCCCAAACTTCAGCACGTCCCTCTCTGCATGAAGCCCTGCCCTCCGAGCTCAGGTCCCGCCCCCTTTAAATTCTGTTCTGACCATAGCGCTACTCAACCTGTATCGGAATCCACAGATCACCGCCCAAACCGCAGATGGATCGCATTGTGAGTAAGGGACCAGAAAGGGCAAGAGTGGGGCAGACAGCCTTGCAGGAAGGACATCTCCTGATTTCACCCTGCTCCCCACCTCCAGGTCACGTGAGCGCCGTGGAGGTGCAGGAACACTATGATAACTTCTTTGAGATGAGAGTTAGCAGGGGGTAGGTTGGGTTTCCTTTGCCAGCTTATGTGAGTTTCTCCTTGTCTTCTGCAGGAAGTGTTCACAGAACTGCAGGAGAAGTATGGGGAGATTGAAGAGATGAATGTGTGTGACAACCTGGGGGACCACCTCATGGGCAATGTCTTATGTCAAGGTGCTTGCTGCCAGCCCTCCTTCCCCCAGCCCTGAAATGGAAGCATTTCAATGCCTGATGACCATCACTGAAACTTCACAGTGTGAGATCCATCACCAAATTAAATCCAGTCTAGCCTCAGAGCTATTATCTAGTCCCCTGAAGATCAGGAGTTCTGCTACTGACAGCCACCCACTTTCTCCAGTTTTGTGGGGAGGAGGATGCAGAGCGAGCAGTAGCTGAACTCAATAACTACTGGTTCAACGGTCAGGCTGTGCATGCTGAGCTGTCTCCTGTCACCGACTTCCTGGAGTCCTACTGTCAGCAGTACAAAATGGGGTATGGTAGTTCAAGGGTGGGACAGACACTCAGAGTCCCAGACTCTTGAGTGTGTGCTGGGAGGATGTCAGTGACAAAAGCTTCCTCTATCTATCATCTACTCAGGGAATGTACCAGAGGTGGCTTTTGCAGCTTCATGCAGCTGCAACCCATATCCTGGAACCTACGTCAGCAGCTCTATGGGCGGGGACCTAGACACAGGTAACTCAGGACCAGTCTGCCAAGATTTCTTATACCTAAGTTCTCTATACCATGAGATGTGCCTAATCCTAAACCCCAGTCAGTGTCCCAAGTCTCTTGTACACTAAGAGTAATCCTGAACTCTATATAAAAACTAGCACCTCAGTCTTAACCCCCAAACCAGCTTGAACCTCAAATCCAAGACCAGCCTACATCTCCAACCCTGAGATTGGTCCCTGAGTGCCTTTCGTGAGACCACCGTGTGGAACACTAGTTATATTAATGACCACGCTACCCTATCCCAGAGCAGAGAGGTGTGGGGGATCTTTTCACCATTCCCAATGACTCTAACCCAGTTCTCTCCCTTCCTGTCCCCAGATCACCCCTGAGGTCCCATACTGGCTACCATCCTCTAGAAAGGAACCGTCGACGTTCCCAGACTACTGGCATAGCTGCTTCTAATACTTTGACCCACTTGCCCTTCACCCCTGACAGGCATAGATGTTTCTAGCAAGGACCCCTTCTTAAACCCGCCCCCCTTCACTCTAGCCCCATCGTCCCCAGGTTTCAGAGTTCCATTAAATAATCTGTATAACAAGCATTTTCTCTACTATGCTTCACTGAATATTTAGAACGTCAGTTGTGGGCTGCCATTTCCTTCCACTCCCACTTCTGATACAAAAAGAGAAAACTGCTGGTTTCCAGCCACACGCTCAGCGGAAGAACTTTGAACTACTGGTATGAAAGAGGCTTGGGCTCAGGTCTGTACTGGTGGGGTGGGGATACCTTTGTCTCGGAAACCTCAGCTTCTCCATTTGAGACATCTTCATGGGGAAGATATCTGCTTATGGCAGGTTGGAGGATTCCTAACATGGAGGAGATTAGGGTTAGGAGGGGAGAAGAGGTGGTTGGTAGTTCAGGGGGTGTCTCTAGTGAGTTAGGGCTGGGTTGGTGGTAATACCTAACACTTAAATTTAATTTGGTATGCGCCAGGTGCTGTTCTAAGGGGTTTACTTTTCTAAAGAGCTTTCCTTCCTTCCTTCCTTCCTTCCTTCCTTCCACACAGGGGTCTTGCTATTTTGCTCAGGCTGGTTTCCAACTCCTGGGGTCAAGCAATCCTCCCATCACAACTTCTGAGTAACAGGCCTACAGTCAGCCACCATGGCCTGACTGGCTCTAAGTGCTTCAAATAATGTAATATTCTCCACAGTAGCTGTATGTGACAGGTGCTATTCTTATCCCATTTTAGAGATGGAAAAGGGAGGTTGGGTACCAGAGGACAGAGAGGCCAGATATGAATCTGTGCAATCTAGTTTTTTTTTGTTGTTGTTTTTAGTACCAGGGCACTTGACTACTGGGCCATATCCCCAGCCCTTTTTTGTATTTGATTTAGAGACAGAGTCTTACTGAGTTGCTAAGTGCCTCGCCATTGCTGAGGCTGGCTTTGAACTCGCCATCCTCCTGCCTCAGCCCCCCAAGTGCTGGGATTACAGGCATGCGTCACCGCGCCAGGCTGAATCTGTGCAATCTACATCCAGAGTTCTCCTTAGCCATCTTGAGGCCTTGTGGACCTGATATTGGACCAGGAGCTTGCCTGGGGGCTCTGGTGGGGGTTAGGTTCCCAGCTTCCAAAGAGACCTGCCCGCACATCTCCTACTTTCTGTCTTACCCCCCCCCCCCCCCCCCCCCCGGGCTTCCTGGAAAGTGTGGCAGAAGTACTGTGGTCGGAAGTCTTGTGGTCACTGCCTGCGGTCTGCAGGCGCTGCCCAAATGAAGACCGGACACTTCCTCCATGCTGCCTTGCTGCTTATGGCTCAGGCCTTACCACAGCCGGAAGCCTCTCAGTACTGCGGCCGCCTGGAGTACTGGAACCCTGACAACAAGTGCTGCAGCAGCTGCTTACAGCGCTTTGGGCCACCTCCCTGCCTGGGTGAGGAGCTGGGACTAGGTATACGCATAAATCCGTGTGAGATAGGAGGTAAGGTAATAGGAAGCAGCTGAAGAGGTGAGTGAGCGCTGTAGGGCAGGCTTGTGAGGCTTGTTTAGAGGCAGGCAATGGCCTTCAGCAGGTAAGACAAGGATGTCGGGCCAAGCCCATGTGGAGGAGAGAGATGAGGCCGGCTAGTGGCTGGGGGTAGTGGTTGTGTGGAAGGGTAGGGCTTTCCGTAGTTGAATCCGGGTGTGGGCAGTGCCTGGTGTAGAGCGGGTGGAGGTGAAAGGGGCGGGATCAGTGTGAACAGAAGGGCAGGCGAGTGCGGGCACTTGATAGGCTGGGTGCGCATTGAAGGGGCGGGACTTACTGGGATAGGGCAAAAGAGAAAAGTTGCTGGAGCAGAGGACTTGGTGTCCGTTCACTCAGCTGCTCAGGAGCGTGCGTTTCCCACTAGACCACGAGTTTGTGGAAAACTGCGGGCTCAACGACTTCGGAGACCTCTTAACGCACCCGTTCAGAAAGTGTCCTCCTGGACAGTGCAACCCCAACGGCTCAGAGCAATGTAGTCCCTGCAGCAGTGGAGTCGCAGCCTCCACTCCCGTGGAAAGCCCTGGCAGAACCCTACAACGTTGTAAAGAGGTTGTAAAGAGGTGCTCGTAGACCTCCAAGGCCTGGGTCAGGGCTTGCTAAAGGTGGGGCAGGAGGCATGGTTTGGGGGCCGATGGTTAGGGCCTGGACCCCAGGGAGGGGGCTTAGCCATAGCAGTATCTCCAAGTGGTGTGCCTGAAGGGATGTGGGGAGAGGACTGGGTTCTGGTGTGAGTGGAGTGGGGACAGGATGGGACTGGGGATGTGGCCCTACTGAAGGATATAAGGGTGGGAGAGGCTTGAGCTGCTGGGGCAGGAGTGGCACATGGGCTCCCTATTTATTCCCATATCTTTATTCCCAGAAGCCCATCCCTCCCAAGGGGTTCTGCCCTCTGCCACCTGAAGAAACAAGAGCCCCTAGTTCACCGGTGAATTCCAATCTCTCATGGACAACTAAGAGTACCAGCATGCAGCCAAGTTTTGTTCTGTCTTTGGTCCTGATCTTAGTGCTGGTCCTACTCCTGATCTCTGTAGTGCTCCTCGTGCTCCCCCTACAAAGACGCTGCTGTCGTCGCAAGGGAAAAACCATTTCCCTTCCCTCTCCTGGCTTGGTTTGTGGAGACCCCAACACCTACACCCTCTACTCCTTGCACTCACCTTCCCCAGGTGCCCTGGAAGCAATGGAGAGAAGGACCACAGAGACAGTCTCTCTGCTTCCACTCCCAGGCAAAGGTTAGTTGGGGACAGGACACATCCAGGTGAGGGGTGGGCTGGAAGTCTGCCCTTCCTCCCCTTTACTCTTTCCATTTCCCAGATCTGTCAGGTCTGGAGTCACAGCCCCTGTCTCGCCTCCTGGATGAGCTGGAGGTGCTGGAGGAGCTGATAGTGCTGTTGGATCCTGAGCCTGGGCCTGCTGGGTGTATGGCCTATGGGACCACTCGACACCTGGCTTCAAGATACGGCCTGCCTGCTACCTGGTCCACCTTTGCCTATTCACTGCGGCCCAGTCGCTCACCATTGCGGGCCCTGATCGAGATGGTGGTAGCAAGGGAGCCATCTGCCTCTCTGGGCCAGCTAGGTGTACACCTGGCCCACCTCGGAAGGGCAGATGCACTGAGGGTGCTGTCCAAGCTTGGCTGATTTGGGATCTGCCAAGCCTACTGCTCAAAAATAGTTTCTCTTAAAGTCAACACAGCTGCTGTCTGTTCCTCATCAAGGGACCTTCTTGAAATATAATCCTAATTGGGCAAAGAAGACCCAACAGGCCACCTCCTCCTCCCCACAGAAGGGCAACATGTGGGAGAGCTGACCTCAGTGCTGCTTCTGAGCAGTCCTGCTGTACCTCACACAGCTCATCCACAGGCATTCAGCTGCATTAGAAAATGTAAGGCATTTCTTGCTTTGAAGTCTCCACAGACTGCACAATTTACTTCTAATTCTGACACTGCCTCTCACATACTGTTGAGGCTGATGTACTTCCTTGGTTCAGGATGGGCTGTGAAGGAGCCCTAATAGGAGATGGTTAATTGCGGTTAGCTGATGGCCATAAGAGATGTTCTGGTTTCCATCTGAAAGAATCTTTGTATGCCCGTGAACTATGTGACGCACCTGTGGTCCTTGTTAAAGCTAAAGATATAACTGGGTGAGGAGTCAGATTAGGATATAGAGAGAAGTAGTTGCTGGTCGGAGTCAGGCCGAGGCTGCCGAAGAAGAAAGAAGCTCTCTCTCTCTAAGAAAGTAAAAGTAAAAGAAATAGCCGGGCGCAGTGGCGCACGCCTGTAATCCCAGCACTTTGGGAGGCTGAGGCAGGAGGATCGCGAGTTCAAAGCCAGCCTCGGCAATGGCGAGGCACTTAGCAACTCAGTGAGACCCTGTCTCTAAATAAAATATAAAAAAAGGGCTGGGGATGTGGCCCAGTGGTCAAGTGCCCCTGAGTTCAATCCCCGGTACCACAAAAAAAAAAAAAAAAAATAAAAGAAAGTAAAGAGTAAAGTAAAAGTAAATAGTCAGAAGTAGTAAAGAGTCAGAGAGGTTGCTGAAAGAGACAGAGTTTTGAGAGATTGCTAAAGCCGAAGAATAAAAAACATTTCATCTTCATTCTGCCTCCGAGTTTTTCTCCCGCGGCGTTGTTGCTCCAAGTCAGGAAGCAACAGGGCTGGGTACGGAGAAGTGAGAGCTCCTACCTGCCCCCAACACCATGAACATGGGAAAACCACCTCTCCAAACATTGACAGACTTTATTGTGGGGGGTTCCCACCTGGGACCCCACCCTCTTAAATAAAAAAGTGCATAGAAAAGAAGGGATTTAGAAACCTTTGTACAATATCTACATCCTGGGCCCCCAGGGCAGGAAGGGGGCAATTGCTGGAGGGGTAGAGGCAGGCCCCTTGCCACCTGCATGCCCACATCCACTCTGAACAGGAGGGTGGAAGTGAGATGCTCTGAGGGACTAGGGATCCCTCAGGCTAGAGGCAAGATGGCAACAGGGGTTGTGAGGAGTCGTGGTGGACAGCCACGGCCTCAGTTAAGGAACCGACGGCAGCGCTTGGCGCCACAATTGCAGGGCAGCTTGTTGCTGGCATCCTCAATAGGGAACTTGTAATCATAGGTCAGCTCCTCACCACGCAGGATGCGGCGCAGGGCAAAGATGACGATGTGCTTCTGGCCCTCCACATGGATGACACGAGAGAAGCAGTTGGGCTCACATGAATGGTTGATGAAGCGGGCGGCATTGCCATGCATCGTGGCATCCACCACATCAAAGTCATCCATGCGGAACATGTAGCACCCGATGCCCTACAGAGATGGGTGGAGGGAATCAGGTGCTCTGTCCCTGCGGATTGGCCCACTTCACCCACCTCATCCTCATGGCCTGTGCAGCCCACCTTCCCATCGTAGAACTTCTCCCGCTTGTCAGTCAGCACAGAGCGAATGACAATGCCAGAGTATTCAATGACCATCTCGCCGGCATCGATGTTGCGCTTACAGAACAGGCCTCGCCCATGGATGGCTGATCTGCCGTGTAGGATGGATAAGGGGAAACTCAGGGGGGCAGAGGGCCAGACACCATATAGCCCCCTACCAGGGCACCTGTCCATCCACCCAAGGGGCACCTCCCCCAACCCCACTAACCTGTAGACACCCACAGCTTCTTTGGACGTCTTCTTGAGGTGGCGAAAGCGCATGGCCATGGGCAGCTCCAGGCTGGTGGCACGTCTAGCGGGAGATAGCAGTGTGGTATCCAGGAAAGAGGACTCTCACCTCTGATCACCCTCTTTAGGATCCTTTCAGACCACCCACAGCACCCCAGCTTACCCTCCATACCTGGTTGACCTGAGCTGTACCTCATCCTCTTCCTCATCACAGGTGGCCCCCTCAGGGAGCACCCGGTGTTGGGAGGCCAGGAAGTTGAACATGTCAAAGGTACACTTCCTGCAGGTGGAAGGGAGGAAAGGAGGGAGGGTCATACATTCCTTCATGCTGCCTACAGATTCTGTGGCCTTGGTCTACTGCTGACAGCATAGGAGGAATATGCTGTTGAAGACACAACAAAAGGGGAAATGGGTGGGCTTTAATTCTTCTGATGTGAATGTGATGTTAGAAATAACTCTTGGAGCCAGGCATGGTGGTGCAGGTCTATAATCCCAGCAACTTGGGAGCCTGAGATAGGAGGCTCACAAGCTCAAGGCCAGACTGGGGAACTTAGCAAGACCCTGTCTCAAAAAAGGGCCAGGCGCGGTGGCGCACACCTGTAATCCCAGCACTTTGGGAGGCTGAGGCAGGAGGATCGAGAGTTCAAAGCCAGCCTCAGCAGTAGCGAGGCACTTAGCAACTCAGTGAGACCCTGTCTCTAATAAAATACAAAAAAGGTCTGGGGATGTGACCCAGTGGTCGAGTGCCCCTGATTTCAATCCCAGGTACCAAAAAAAAAAGAAGAGGCTAGGGGTGTGGCTTGGTAGAGTACCCTTGCGTTAAATCCCAGTACTGAAAAGAAAACAACAAAATCCCACCACTCTTAGAGCAGCCTAGTGTCTTCTCCCCAGGACTTGGTTTCAATCCTACAGACTTAACTCCCACCCTTGAGAGCTCCCCAGACCTCTCACCGGAGATAGACCTCAGCACGGGCAGCCCCATGGGGATTCAGGGGTGGTTCCTCCTGACCCTCTCCCTGCTGGTGGTAGCGAAACTTATAGTGCTGGCAGCGCTGGGCCCCAGGCAGTTGCTCTGCCAGGAAGATGACAGCATCATGGTGAATGCCCAGGAGCCTGGCCCCACTCATTCCTGAGGAGAGAGGTAGAGAACAGATCAAATCCTGTGGAGGGCCCACCTTGCCCTCAGGGAGTTATCCCAGCCCCCAAGTCCCTGAGGATCCACCCCTTATTTACCACTAAAAGAGAGATGTCTGAGGCGTGCATGCCCTCGGGCCTCTTGCACTTTCTCAATCAGTGTTCTCCATGCTCCTGGAGTAAAACAGAGCCAGAGCAGAGTCAGGAGGAGGTCTTATGGGCTACTTTTCCTCCCAGCCACTATTGTTCCCAACTCACCCTCCAAGCTCTCTGCCTCCACACTGAAGCCATCCTCACTACTGATCTCAAAGCGCAGATGTGGGCCAGCCCGTTTTGGAGCCTGGTTCTCTTTGTCCTCTGGGGATGGAGGTTCTTCTTCAGAACTCGAGGCGTCACCTGGTCCCAATGAGCAGGTAAGAGTGGGTAAGGATCACCTTCCTGGAGTCAAAAGTCTCCAACATCCCACAGCACGCACTCCCAGCAGACACCACTTTCCCTTCCCCCAGGCACACAGTGGTCGAGTGCCCCTGAGTTCAATCCACACAGACTATGGAGTCCAATCACCCTCCTCCTGCTCATTCTGCCCAGTGAACCCTATAAAACGGCTACAATTTTTCTTAATGAGGTATTTGTAAAGGATTTCATTCTTTTTTGGTGATGCTGGGGATTGAATCTAGATTAGCCTCAAACACCCTAGGCAAGCATGCCACCACTGCGCTACCTCCCCAGCCCAGAACATGGTTTTTCTTTTCTCTTTGATACTGAGGGTTGAACCCAGGGGTGCTAAATCACTGAGCCACTTTTTTTTTTTTTTTTGGTACCGGGGATTGAAACTCAGGGGCACTCGACCTGGGCCACATCCCCCCTTTTTTTTGTATTTTATTAGAGACAGGGTCTCACTGAGTTACTAAGTGCCTCGCCATTGCTGAGGCTGGCTTTGAACTCGCGATCCTCCTGCCTCAGCCTCCCAAAGTGCTGGGATTACAGGCGTGTGCCACCGTGCCCGGCTACATTTTTTATATCTTATTTAGAGACAGGGTCTCACTTTTTTATATTTTATTTAGAGACAGGGTGCTAAGTGCCTCTCACTAAGTTGCTGAGGCTAGCTTTGAACCCACGATCCTCCTGCTTCAGCCTCCAGAGCCACGTGTGCCACCATGCCAGGCTTTTTTTTTTTTTTGGCTTTTAAAATTTCTTTTTAGTGCCAGGCGCGGTAGCGCACACCTGTAATCCCAGCACTTTGGGAGGCTGAGGCAGGAGAATCGCAAATTCAAAGCCAGCCTCAACAGTGGCGAGGCACTTAGCAACTCAGTGAGACCCTGTCTCTAATAAAATACAAAAAAGGGCTGGGGATGTGGCCCAGTGGTCTAGTGCCGCTGAGTTCAATCCCCGGTACCAAAAAAAAAAAAAAAAAAAAAAAAAGGGCTACCAGTGGTCGAGTGCCCCTGAGTTCAATCGCCGGTACCACAAAAAAAAAAAAAAAAAAAATCTTTTTAGTTGTAGATGGATACAATACCTTTATTTTTTTTTTTTTGTGTGTGGTACCGGGGATTGAACTCAGGGGTACTCGACCACTGGGCCACATCCCCAGCCCTTTTTTGTATTTTATTTAGAGACAGGGTCTCACTGAGTTGCTAAGTGCCTCGCCATTGCTGAGGCTGGCTTTGAACTCGCGATCCTCCTGCCTCAGCCTCCCAAAGTGCTGGGATTACAGGCGTGCGCCACCGCGCCCGGCTACAATACCTTTATTTTATGTTATTTATTTTTATGTGGTGCTGAGGATCAAACACAGTGCCTCACATGCCTAGGCAAGCTCTCTAGGGGCCTGCAGTTCCTTTTCTTTTTCTTTTTTTTTTTTGGTACCGGTGATTGAACCCAGGGGCACTCCACCACTGAGCCACATCCCCAATCCTATTTTGTATTTTATTTAGAGACAGGGTCTCACTGAATTGTTTAGCACTTCACCATTGCTGAGGCTAGCTTTGAACTTGCAATCCTCCTGCCTCAGCCTCCAGAGCTGCTGGGATTACAGGCATGCGCACCACCACACCTGGCTGCAGTTCCTTTTCTATAGGACTTCTCAACCATCAGAACAGTTTCAAAGAGGCATGGATTTTGAACTCTGCAGGCCACAGAGATTACGCACTCTAATCCAGTCTACCATAAATGCCCATATATCAATCATTGTTTTTCACACAAAATAAAAATATTGGAAAATATGTTTTATATTAAGTTCCTCCCTCCCTCCCTTCCATCCATGCATGCATATTGGGGATCAAACCCAGTGCTTTGCAGATGCTAAGCAGGTGCTCTAACACTGATCTACAGTTCCAACCCTATATGCAGTAAGTTTCTACAAACATAAGTAAGCTGGGCATGGTGGGACATGACTGTAATCCCAGGGGCTCAGGAGGCTGAGGCAGGACGACTGCAAGCAAGTTCAAAGCCAGACTCAGCAACTTAGCGAGGCCCTAAGTAGCTCAATGAGACCGTACCTCTAAATAAAATATAAAAAAGGGGTTGGGGATGTGGCCCAGTGGTTAAGTCTCCTGGGTTCAATCCCCAGGACCAAAAAAAAAAAAAAAAAAAAAAAAAAAAAAAAAAAGTAAAGTAAATGTAAGTATCACAAGCGTACAGACTCATACCCATAGAACCAAGTACACTGTACATTAAAGTATTTAATAGACTTCTCAGGGGTTAAAGAAGGAAAGAATAAAATTGGAGTGAAGGTCAAGGGCTCAGTATAGGACATTCTGGCTTTGGGATGCCACTTAGAAACCCCCACCACCACCACCACTGCACCTTGCTGATGGAGATGACAAGGCAAGGAAGCAGCAGAATGCAAACCAGGAATTCAGAGATTATGTCTGGGTTGGGAAAGCAATGTGAGGACTATCAGGTTATAGATGTGTAAAGCCAGAAGAGAACATCTGGGAGTATAGACAGACAAATCAAGGCCAGGATAATGATCAAGGCCTCAGCAACCCAGGGTCCACCTCTAATCACTTCTACCTCTTCTCGTACCCCATCTCCATCCTCACCTCTGCACAACAGCGCTGACTGCAGGGCCCTTGCCCAGGTACTCTTTCATTGTTCCCTCACAGTGCTCACCTAACCTGCAATGCACTGTACTGCACAATGAGTGTCTATTTCCCCTACCAAAACTTGGTATGGTCCCTAAGGGCAAGAAATGCCTGTCATAGTTACTGCCATATCCTCATGTTGTCTCTGACCCCCTAAGCAGCCTCTCAGTTAAGTAGTCTCAGTCCATCCTGCTCCACTTTTGTGCTCAACAGTTAATCTCTGTGTAATGAGAAAATCCAAACACCTGGACAGGATTGGGCCACAAATCCCAAGCAAGGCTGTTGACCACCAACTGACTTGGCTGTCCCCACTCTTGAGAGACTGCCCTCAGTGACCAACAGAAAACTTCACTTCCAGCTTCACTGAGTCCTGCAATCAAAACTACTCTGAGCAACCCCTACCCATGTCCCAATCTCTGCATTGATACTTCTCTCACCTCCACTCCTCCATCTCAGAAAGTCACCTGTTTGAAGCCAACCACCATAATAAGTTCTCCCACTCCCCTTACCCTCCACAACCATCCTTCACTTCATATCTCAACCCTCACACCAAATACTTCTAAGCAACTGCCCTACCTCCTCCTTAGATGAACTTTTGGCAAGGTGACAGATGTTGTTTTAGCTTCTCTTCATTAACTACTGTCTTTAATTCTGGATGGTGACACAATATCCTCCTCACCCCTGTTCCACCTGCTCACACCATACACTGATCCGAGATTCCACAGTGGTGTGTCCTATGGCAGCTAGATTCCCAAATGACCACTCGCTTTCCTTGACCGCTCTATTCTGGTCCTCCTACTGTTCCTGCCCCTCTTCTGGGTCCTGTGGTCATCCTCTCTAGATGATCCCCAGGACTTCATCTTTGGCTTGACTAGATACCCTGACCCTGGCAAGCCAGACAAAGGACTTAGAGGACTTTGCTGAAATGTTACTAAAGCTAAAATGTAGCCGGGCGCGGTATCGCACGCCTGTAATCCCAGCACTTTGGGAGGCTGAGGCAGGAGGATCGCGAGTTCAAAGCCAGCCTCAGCAATGGCGAGGCACTTAGCAACTCAGTGAGACCCTGTCTCTAAATAAAATACAAAAAAGGGCTGGGGATGTGACCCAGTGGTCGAGTGCCCCTGAGTTCAATCCCCGGTACCACAAAAAAAAAAAAAAAAAAAAAAAAAAAAAAAAAAACTAAAGCTAAAATGTCATTTTTATGTCTGTTTTTGCCACAAGGGCTTAAAATCCCCATGGGCATCTCTGTGACCATAGCACCTAGCCTTGGGCTCACAACCACTGGGTATGTTCTCCTTTGTTTTCAGGTGCTAAAAATTGAACCCAGGGCCCCTCTTTAATTTATACCCTCAGCTACTGGTATGTACTTTTTTTTTTTTTTTTTTTTTAATATTTATTTATTTGCTTTTAGTTGTACACAATGCGGTTATTTTTACGTGGTGCTGAGGATCGAACCCGGGCCGTGCACATGCTAGGCGAGCGCTCTACCACTGAGCCACATCCCCAGCCCTGTACTTTTTTTAAAAAAAAAAATATTATTTTAGTTGTACACAATGCCTTTATTTTTACATGGTGCTGAGAATCGCACCCAGGCCACACAGATGCTAGGCGAGCGCTCTACCGCTGAGCCTCAACCCCAGCCCTGTACTGTTTTTTGAATTGGACCAATCCTGGATGTGTCAGTCACCTAGTTGACTCAGGCACAAAAAAAAAGGGAAAGACTAGTCCCTACCTGAATAGTGGTGCCACTGGGACTCAAGCAGCAGGTCTGGGGGACCATCGGAGGCCCGGGGAGGACCACCTTCTGGAAGTGGCAGCAGAAGGGAGCGTTCCTGGAGAGGCCTGTGAAGAAAGACCTGTTAGAAAAAAAGAAGAAACAAAGGTTCCAGAGCCTCTAGGAAAAGGGGCCTAGCCACTCACCCAGAGCTTTCCTCCCCAGGGTTATCCAGGTTGAGAACTCCTCGCACTGTCGGCGTTTTCATCCTCACTCTGCTAAACCTGGTAGGGAGAATCCATGAAAAGGACAAGCTGCCTTCTCCTGCCCATTTTCCTTGCCTGCTGCCCCAACCTCAGAACATTCACTTACCCACTGCTACCAAGTCCTGGAACGTGGGGGGCATCCTCCAAGGATTCCCCATCTTCATCCAGCCGGGGGGTTTTGTTTGGGGGAGGTGCCGGCGGGGAACGACCGGAGAAGGTGGACACCCTTTTGACACGGATGGCCTGGCGCGGTGGGCTGGGGGGCCCACTGCTAAACACCAATGTCAGTGGAGGTGGAGGCGGAGGTGGGGCAGGGCGGACTACCCCTACCCCTACCACTGGCAACACACCAAGCAAGGGTCCTGGGGGCAGAGTCCAGGAGGTGGGGGTCGTGGGAGGAATGGTAGGGGGCAAAGGTGGCTGCTTTACTGGGGGTGGGACAGGTTCACCCTCCCCAGCCATCTTCACAAATACTTGCCCCAGCTTGTTGACAAGAATGATCTTGGACGTAGCGGGTTTAGAGGGCTCAGGAGCAGGGCCCAGGCTTAACACCCGGACTCCTGGGGCCCCAGGGAGCCAGGCAAATGTCCGGGTGGGATCAGCTGGACTAGGGGGCAAACCTTGGGGAGGCTGGCTGCCATTAGCCATGGGAGGTGCTGGGGGAAGTGACTCCTCTCTGGGACCAGCGGCCCCCTCCCCAGGACCCCCTAGGTTCTTCAACACAAAATCCACAATTTCTGATGGCAGGTCCTCAGGAGGTCGGGTCCTATCCCCTGAAGCCCCAAGGACTCCAGATCGGCCCACACCGGGCCCTGAAGGAGGAGTCCCCTGGCCCCGGGGTTGCTGGACTGCCTCAGCCTCACTGTCTGTGCCGTCATCCACTCCATCCAGCTGTTCAATTCGGGGGACTCCAGGGAGGGTGCCAGGTGCCAGAGCAGGGCCAGACACCACTGTCACAGGGAAGTGGACGTAGCGGGCGGTGGGGCTGTTCTCTTCCTCTGAGCTGTCCCCTGGGCCCCCATGGCTGCTCCCCACTGCCCCTGCAGCCACAATCTCTTCCTGGAAGGGCTCAGTCCCCAGTAGGCTGGCTGCAAAGTCCAGGTCAGCAGCACTCAGTCCAGACACCACTTCCATGTCCTCAAAGTCGGGGCCCAGATCTTCAGGGGGTGGTGGTGGAGATGGGGCCAAGCCAGGGGGAGCCAGCTCCCCTGAGGTAGGTGTGAGGGCTGTAATGACTGAGGTAGGAGGGGGCACCCTGAGCTGAGGGGACGATCTGAGAGGAGGGGAAGCCCGCCTTGATGGTGGCGGCCTGGGAGTCAGGGGGCTAGGACGACGGGAGCGTCTGGGTGGAGCTGGGAAGTCCGGGTCTCCCACAGTAGGGATGTGGTGGGTCAGAGAAGATGGACTTCCTGTGGGGAAAAAGGTCATTGTCAACCAGTGGCTCCAGCCTCCCCCGCTTTACCCTCCCTTAGACACTCCCCAAGTGCTCACCAGGGGAGGGCAGGGGGCCAAAGGAGACACCCCCCAAGGGCCTCCGGGAAGGCGAGTAGTTGGGCACTTTGATTCGAGCCCCTGAGAAGGAGCGGGGGGCTGTAGGAGGAGCGTTGCTTGAATCTAGCCGGAGTGGGGGATCCAGATTCTGAACAGGTGAGTGATGCTCAGGAACTCCAGGGATAAGGGCATCTGTATCTGGTGGGGGGTCCTCATGATATGGGGGCTCTGAAGAAGCAAGAGAACTGCATTATAGGTGATCAAGGATTTAGTCCAAGCCTCCCATCACAGATTCCACCCCCTCATTTAAACTAAACACACTGTCCAGGACCTCAACCCTGAAATGGTCACAACATGTACTAATATTCCTGTCATCACTTGGGCCCCATCTGTGGCATCTGTAAAATCTCTACAAACACCTCCATCAGGGTCCTTTCATGATGTTTTTTCCCCATCCTTTGCTATCTCCCCACTTCCTAGCTGCCCACTGCTCTCTACAGTAGGCACCACTTGCCATGAACTGCAACGCCCTGTCTCCAGCATAGCCAGTCCTACCACTTTCCTACCTGCCCTGAGCATCCCTGCCACATCAAACACATGGGCCCCATCCTCGTACTTCAGGCTCTCCATTAACTGGCCCCACCCAGACTTTGCAAGCTGATCTCTGCCTCCTCCTCTCAACACTCCCTTGTCTCCAGTCAGGATGGATGCACCCTCCTCTTCTCTCCAGTTCATATCATGCTCCAACTTGGAGTAAGGCTGTTAACCGACAAACACAATCCACATTTCTTCCTCCTGTTTGGCCCACAATGACCTCTGCCTTTGCTAATCTCTAAGTACATTCTTTGAGTCATCCAGCTCTAATCCCTCCCTGTCAGCAAGGCTATAAGGATGCCGGGTGGGTAATAAGTAGATCCAGGTTCAAATTCTGGCTCTACCAATTACTGCAAATAGCAAATGTCCCCCATGAGGTGCAATAAATACCACAGAACTTATACCTTCATCAGAGTTGGTGAAGCATTGAATTATTACGTAACCCTAATCCAGGAACTGTAACTACTCTGCTTCTTACAGCTGTCCACAAGTCACCACTCCTCTCAAGGTAGTCACAGGATGCTGTCCCCCCCACTCACTTCCTAGGAAATGCTGAGCACAGCCCTAGGCACGTAATGCATGGCCAGTAAGTTATGTTATTATTGTTATTATAAACAAAATACTAGTAAGCACCCTGAAGTTTTTCTCCAGGGGGCAGGGAAAGAGAGGCTGATGGGTAACCATTTAGAGAGGGCAGCATCCACGGAAAAGAATGGGGCAGTACCAAGGCCATACCTGAGGAAGGGGCGGGGCTGTGTGCAATGGTCTGGTTCTCCTCTGCTGTCTCCAGGTGAACCGGCTCTTCCCTTGGCCCCCACGGCCGATACTCTAGAATTCGGCACCGATACCAGCAGCGCCTCCGAGCATCCACTGTGCTCCAGTACAGACGGGAGCACCTGGTAAGTTGAGTGTGTGGGATGAGATGGTTAGGACAACTTGGAAAAAGGAATCCAGTCCTGGAGTCCCCCAACCCCACTGATCACCCCTGGATTGCTTACTGGTAGCCAATGGGGAAGAGCCGTCCCTCACAGTCCGAGAGATCAGAGAGAGTACCCAGGGAGTCAATTCGAATAGAGCCTATAGTGTAAACAGGAGATCAGGATGGGTAGTTGGACAAGCAAGGTCAGAAGAGTAGGGAAGAATGCAAGTGACTTACCAATGAGCACATTGATGGCATCAGGTTCAAGGCCTGTCAAAAACTTTCGCTTAAAGTTGATGCCTTCAAAGTCCACATAGACTCGGCGGAGGACATCAAAACCATCAGGGGTCACAATCTCCTGTGAAGTGGAAGGCAAATGGAGGTTACTTGATTGGTAGGGAGTGAGGGGATTGTGAGGGAATAGCTCTGTAGGCCAGGACTGAATGGTCATGTCAGAAGCTTGTCCAAAGGACTTTGGAAGAACATACAAGGAGACACTGAAAGCACAATGGGCAGGCTAGCAGTCTCCCCAACTGTCCTGGCCCACCTTGCCATCTAGGAGGTCTGTGTGTTTCTGGCAGAAAACTTTCTTGTCGTCCTGGAAGATGCAGTAGCTGGCTCGGGCACACATGAAGTGGAAGTTACTGAGGCAGGAGGACAGGCAGCAGCCCACCGTGGCTCCAGGCTTCAGGCAGAGCTCACAGCGCTGCAAACGGAAAGGGCTGCTGAGGGGACAAGTCAGGTACCAGAGCCAGGGTCTCATGCCGGGCACTGCTGATTCTAGGACTCTGCCTAACCTAGCACCTTCCTCAGCAAAGGCTCTCACTAGGCTAAACCTCTTCCTTGACCAGGGCCAGGAACACATCCAAACCATTTCAGGGTTTTTGAAGCAAAGCATTATTGTAGAGAGAAAGATTAACAATAGCTAACACTTAATGAGTGGCACTTAGCACATTCCCTGCACTGTTCTATTGTGGAACCTGCTTTACTCTATCTGGTCATCACAACTAACCCCTGCAGTCAGAATCTCCATCATCCAAGAGATCAGGAGAGGTAGGTGGACAAGCAAGAGTTGAGTGGACACTTGGCACTCTCTGAGGCCTGTCCCAAGCCTGACAGTCCATGGGGGGGATTCTGACCCAGGCACTACCTCATCACCTCATGGGGGCAGAGTGAGAGCAAAATGCCATAGTATGGCACATGCAGTACCGGTTCAATCAACAAGACTATAAGACTGAAGCCTAACTTTAGTCCCCCAAGGCTTCAGGCTCAAATTGTGGCCAGAGCTGTCATTATAGCACCAGAGTCCTGGAACAACCAAAAAAGGTACCTAGAAATAGCAGTCAAAAGACATGTCCTGGTAGAAAATGTGAAATAAGAGCTGCCTCCACTAAAGGCAGGGACCTATCCAAGACCCCAGGGTTGCCCTTCTCTTCAGGTCCCAGCCCTCACCATCTGTCTCCCTCGAGCCACAGCAGCATGCACGTTCTTGAGGGAGCCATCGTTCTCCTCAAACACTTCAGCTGACCAAATAGCACAGTTAACATGTGTCCACTCATTCTGCCCGATGTACAGAAGCCGCCCCGCCTCCTACAGGCAGAAAAGGAATTGTATGATGGGGGAGGGAGCTTCCAGGCCCCACAACCTGAGGCTTCATACAGCAGCCCTCACCTTGGAGTCCGCATCCCCATATTTGAGGCAGAGTGCACACTGACGGGGATCCTCCAGGTGTGAAAAAGCAGCAGGATCCTTGCCCTGGAAAGCTGGAAAGGATATAGAAAGAGAAGTCCAAGAATCAGGATCTGCAGACTAGCCCTCAAGTTCAAGGGCACTAGCTACCAGCACCCACATGCCAGTACCTGATGAAGGATCCCCTGGAGGCTGCCCTGATTCTGGGGTCTCAGGTTCCTGCTGTCTCCACTGAGCATACACATGGTCCAGGGATGGGGGCAACACCGCATTGGGAAGGACTCCACTGTGGACAGGCAGGATTAGCATCTGATATGTCTAACAAACAAGGACAGCTGGACTGGGGCCCGCCCACAATATTAGCCTAAACGTGCCATGACACTCTTCGTCCTCTCCCCAGTGTGGAAGTTTTCTTAGTCTCCCAAATAAGCCAGGTCCTCTTGTGCCACCTTTGATGTAAGAAATACTCTTCTTCTACCTCTCAGCTCAGACATCGCTGCTTCCAGGAAGCCTTTCTGATCCCCAGCCTCCAGCAGGTGCCTCCTCTAGGCTCCCACAGCCTCCTGGGTTTCCCCATTGCCACCCTACCCATCTAGGTCATTAATACCTGCCCAGCACCCCAAACATGAGCTCTTTAAGCAGAGTCCAATCTTACTTGCTAACTGCTCTGTCCCCATCTGCCTTGTAAAAAGTAGAAACAAAACTAAGAGCTAACTTACACAACCTGAGTCTTTGCTAGTCCACAACCCCTGGGGAATCTCATCCTGGTTTCACCACCCTCTTCTCCAACCCCGACCCTAACTCTGATCCTCATCTATTTTAGCCCAGTTTGACCCCTGGATTTGTAGGTGCCCCTGTCTTTGCCCTCACTCCCTGGTTCCCTCCTGCTACCCAGCCTTGCTCACTTTGGCAGCCGGGTACTCCGTCGCCAGTACTTGGGGTCGTGGGCGTCGAACCAGCCGAACGCAGATTCTAGCAGCTGGGGAGTGGGTTAACAGGATGAGAACTGGCTTCCCCAAAAGTTGGTGGGGGCAGGGTCTGAAGGATCCACTCTCTCCCCCCACTATCACTCAACCGCCCTAGGAACAACATCCCCCAGGGCTTACCTTTAGCAGGAGCCCCTTCATCTGGCTTCCTGCCAGGCGCTCTGGGGTCTCTCCTTCTTCTGAGTGCCTCATCAGGATGCCCACCATGTCCTCCATGAAGCTGTGCTGTAAGGGGGTTTGTCAGGGTCTGAGCCGCAACCCTAACCCTTAGCCCAGCCCTGCCCTCTCCCCTCTTGGCACCCACCTGCTCCTCCCCGTGTCCCACTCACCACAGACTTGTAGTGGCCATCCTCAAAGCGCTGACCCACAGCTTGCAGATCACAGGGTCCTGGGTGCAGCTGTTTCCCATCCTGCCCACACTGCAAATAGGGAAAGTCAGCAGGGCTAGTGCTGGGCCGGGCCCCACCCATCCTGCCTCCTGGTCCCTCCAGACCTGGGTGCACAGCAGCAGTGGGCCCGCCACCTTCGAGCTCAGCAGGCCCTGGAGCACCTGGCGCAGGCCCCCCTGTAGAGCCCCACTCAGGGCCTCTCGCCAGCGGGGCTGTGTGGCCCCAGCACATGGTCCACACGTGTACAGCACCGAGTCTGGCAGCCCGGAGAGGATCTCATAGTCTTCATCTAGAACAGCCAGGCAGGAGAGGAGAATATGTTTGGGGAGGATAGCAGGGGTCCTAGGAGCCCCTAGGCCATGAAGAACACTTAGCTGCCTGTTGTCTAAGGACCTGAGGTGGGATAGGGGTCCCCCAGGGCTGAAGCTGCACCCCAGGTACTCTGTCTACTCACCTGAGAGCCCCTCACACTTGGCGTGCACCCAGTGGTCACACTGTGCGCACTGCATCATCTTGCTCTCATAGTCATTGTCTTCATAGCAGCGTGTACAGATTGGGCAGTAGTTTCCTGGAGGAAAAGGGAAGCAGGGAAGAGTCACAGAGGCTGCAGTTACTCCCTACTCCTCACAGTCCCCGTGGGGAGCCAACCACACCTTAGACTGCTACATAGGATGCATCCATTATGCTTGTCTCCAGTCCCTAATAGTCCCCCAAAACTGGTTGAAGATGAAGCTTCTTTTCTAACTCTGCAGCTCTGATGCCCTTCAGAAACCAGGGTCTTGCTAAATGTGCTGCTTGAACAAATTAGGAAAAAGTCCCAGGTTTTGAATTGCTAACTGGAGATTTGAGTTTATAGACAGGACCTCAGAGACTGACCAAGACTGGGGTCCCAGGCCCTCCATTCCTACCACCCTCAGAGGGGCTGTATTCCTCTGTTAGATGAACTTCTGTGGAAGGGTACTCTGAATCAAAAAGTTATGTAGCTAGAAGGTAGAAAGCCACTAGAGTTATCTGTTCCAACTCTTGCTGGCAAAAGCCCTATGTCAGGAGCCTGGCCTCCTCACCTCTGGTCCCCCAGTCCCCATTTCCCTGGCAGGTCCCACCTTTCTCATAGAGCTGGGTGCATCTGGGGCAGAGGCTGTAATCTCCAGACCACTCAACATCCCAGTTCTTCCCTGGAGTTGCCCCACAGCTCTTGCAGCGCACACAGGCTGAACAGATCTGGAAGAGCAGGGTGAGATTAGAAGAAACCAGACATTGGGCTAAAGCAATACAACAGGGGAGATAGGTGAGGAGGAGTGGAGGGAACAGATGAGGCAGGAAAAAGAGGTGAAAAGATTTATGGGTAAGACAAGGAGTAAGAGGAGAGGGGCAGAAATGGACATCAGGCTACGGCAGGTGATGCTGAACCTGGGAACATGGAATGTACCGGTTCCTAAAACCATTACATCTAAATCTTAAGTCTATGTGAAAAATTTAAAAAGGAAATATTAACCAAATTCTCAAAGCAATGCCAGCCCTCCCCTCTTCCTGAAAACCCTGGGGCAAGTCTGGGGGTGGTGGTGGCATAATTAGACCGTCAAAGTGAGGGTTGTGAGCCTCATCTCTCACCCAATGGCGTCTTTTGCGTGTGGCCCGGGTTGGATAACTGGGCCCCAGGCAGGCTGGATGATAAGCATGGCGGCATCGCTCACACTCCAGAAGGTGCTATGGAATGTTGGAGAAAGTCAGCAATGGTAAAACCTACTGGCATAGGGATATATCCCTCCCTCACGCCTTCACCCACCCATTCCAGGCTTGCCCCTGTGCCCAAACCTTGGATCCCCGGCCTTTGCGCCCACAAACATGGCAGAACTTGCAGCGGCGGCAGCACCAGGTATCATGATGCTGAGGCAGGGGCCGCTCAGCCTCCTCCAGGCAGAATGGGTGGAAAGGGTCACAGCAGACTTGGCAGAACACCAACTGGAGGTGGGGTGGGAAAGAGCAAATCATGGGCACAATGTGAAAGCCAGGGGATGAGACCTAGCTGAGACGGCCCAAGTAGTCAGTCAGGAAGGGCCAATGAAGATTTGCGGGGGGTGGGGGTGGAGGGGTGTCTGTGAAAAGAAGGAGAGCACCAACCTCATGTAGGCCTTTGCTGGCACAGAGCAAGCACACCATTGGGGGCCCCCCTGGGACAGAAGTGAGCACGCTCAGGCCGCCCATCAGCCACACGTTCTCTAGGTCACAATCCTCCTAGGGGGAAGAGAGGACATAGGATTGGAGAGCAGCCAGGAACCCAGGTCAGATCCATCCTTTAAGCTCTGGCTACTCTGACATAATCAACAAGCTTCTTCCAACTACAAGCCCTGCAACCAGCCCCCCTCATTGCCATACCTTAAAATCCACACGGACCCGGTGCACACCATCTGGGGACTTCTGTTTTCCAGTCCAGCCATTGGGAAAAGAAGCAAAGGGGCCGGGGCCCAAAGTATCCTGGAGGGATGAAGGACTGGTCAAAGGCTGCCAGTCTCACCCTCTCTGCAGACTCCCCTCCTCTATGCCCTTCCCCCAGCCTGCCAAACCCTGACCTTTGCCCAGACCCCACTCTGCTTTCCAAACAGGCAAGGCCTGACTCATCCCTTAAGGCCTGTCCTCTGGTGTGGACACACCACGATACTCCGGTGTGCCCGTCACCCTGACTTGCCAGGTAGCTCCTGGAGGGCAGGAGCCATGCCTCACACAGGGCTCGGGGTTCTCGAAGCGGGCCGTGCTGACCTTGTCCAGGCGCCTTCGAGCCTTGAGCTGCAATACAGGCTGCAGGGTGGGTTTGCGGGGCCGGCTCTGCTCCTCAGGTTCTGGTGCTGGCAGCTCTAGGCAGGACACGGGAGCAGTGAGGCTTCTCCATCTATACCCCGTGATCCTCTTCTATAACCCCAATGTTACTTTGATTACCAAGGCCTTCTTTAACTAAGACCCACAAGGATGACCCTCAGGCCCTGCTCAATAAGTTCAGTGAGATCCTCATATACCAGGTTCTGCATATTCTCCTAAAACTACCTCCTCCTCTGCTCTCAGCTACCCTCTCAAGCAGACTGATAAGAGCCCTGGTGCTGAATACCTTGCCACTTCCACTCAAGACACAGGACCAGGGCTGGGCATGTAGCCCAGAGATGGAGCACTTGCCTACCACTCACTAAGCCCTTAGTTCCATCCCCAACATGGCCAAAAAAAAAAGACATACGACTGACTGCCTGATAGAAACAACATAAAGTAGTCCATACCATTTTCTCTGGGGGTCCGACGCCGAGGAGCAGGAGGACCCCCGGGCTCTGAGTCATCCGAGTCCTCGAAGATATCATAGGAGGGTCGCTGTTTGACGCAGCGCCGGGCTGACTTGCGCTGCAGTAGGAGGGAGTCCTGCTCCTCGGGTCCTGGGGGGGCCACCACCTCCTCCCGGGGCCCCCCAGTTCCCGCCCCCCGACGTGGGCCTGGAGGACCAGGGGAGGCCTCAGGAGATTCATCCGAATCCCAGGGCAACAGCGTCTTCACTATCGTCCGGCCTGTGGGAACAGGGGACTTAGTAGGATTTGAGCTCAGCCAGGGACATGGGACAATGGGATAGAGAAAAGCCAGAAAGAAGTGGGGCAGACAGAATGAATATAGGAGGAATTATGAAAACACTTGATGGGAAAGACAGACAAAGGCAGAGAACTGCAAAGATAAGGAGGGAGAACAGATAAAACGCAGTTTCCTCCACACCACAAATCTACATAAGGTTACGTGAAAAAATGCTCCTCAAACCTTGTTACCTTTTTTGGCCAGCCGTTCCATCTTACGAGCCTCTATCTTGTCACACTTTCGGTATCTGGGGAGGGGAGCAGCACGTCACCAGGGTAGGGGACTGGTGGTCTGGGGGAAGAGAGGAAGCTCTCCACAAGGATGCCAATCCCACTGCTCTGGCTGGGCAGAAAAGGAGCTGGGGTAGGAGGTCTGGATCACTGACAACCCCAGGTGGGAACAAGGCCACCCCCCAGCTACTCACACACAGCACTGCTTCTTGGTGTTGGGGCCCCCAAATTTGGGCTTATCAAGGCAGTTGACACAGGACCCACAGTCCTGCACACGCAGGCAGCCCCGACAGTGTCCACACCGGGCCATCCGCATCTTCTTGCCATGGTGGGAGGGCATTGAGCGCCGAGGTGTGTGGGTCAGGGTCCCTCCAGACCCTGTAGGCTCCAAGTCTCCCCCAGGTCCAGCTGACTCCACTTTTCCCCTCCGGGACCGGGATGGGACACTCTCAGTCTCAGATGCTGATGATGTATCTATTGCAAAAGATGGAGTGGAAATGGAGCCGCAAAGCCACCAAGCATTCTGCCTCATTTTCCTGTTCTCCCTCAGGTTCCATTCAGTTGGCCCTCTGGCTCCTACTTTCCCACACTGATAGGTTCTAGATGCCCCCGAGTCAATCTGCTTTATCAGAGACCCAGCATTTCAGTTCACTTGCCACCAAACTCCAAGCCCCCAACTAGGCTCCCTCTCTTCTAGCCCCTTGGTACACTTGGTCATACCCAAACCTGACATGGCTGTTAAGAACCCACCCCCCAAATTAATACCCCTACCCTCTGTGGCGAGATCTTGCCGGTCCCGGAGAGGGAGGGCACTGAGGCGGGGAACATCTTCAGGTACCATGGCCCGGGCCTGACCGAGGGCTACAGCAGCATGACGGCAGACATGTTTGATGCGGGGCCCTTGCACAGGTGACTCGGGGCCCTGGGAGAGGAGCAACCAGGAATAAACGTGGGCAATGGTTCCCTGTGCTCTGTAACTAGCCTACCTCAGGGAACCCTCCTCCAACCGCGTACCGAGGCGCGTTCTCTCTTGACTTCCACTGACTCATCTTCAGACCTGACACAGCCTCTGTCTGGGGTCTGCTTGACAGTCCCCATTGCCTCCTCCATTTGCCCTCCAGGGCTCAGCTGGTAGGGAAATAAACAGGGTCAGGAGCTGGGAAGTAAAGACAGATAGGGATAGGGGAAGAGCCACAGGGAAGGGATGGGATTGAGGACAAAACAGGACACTAGAGGATAAAGGAAGAACTGGTTCTGAAGGCTCCGGACGACGCTGAATAGTGTCTAGGGAGGCAGCTGGATGAACTAGGAAAAGAGGCCTGGCCACAGCACCTCACTCACCGGCATGGCCGCTGCCACCTTCTGCTGCTGCTGTTGATCAATCTTGAAGAGCTGCACCTTGGCTCTCTTGAGGAGGCTGAACATTTTCTCTTCCACCCCAGACAGTGGTAGGGAACTCAGGCTGGTCATCCGGGCCTTTTCCAGTGGTGGTGTGTGCTGTGGCGATGGCTGCAGCTGTACTTGTGGCTGCTGGGGTGGGAGTGCCTGGGGCAGTGGCTGGGTCTGTAAGGTCTGTGGGGGCTGCTGTAGCTGAGCCTGAGGCTGCTGCCCATTGATTAGAGCTGGAGCCCCATGAGGGGGCACCTCGGCCTTAACAGGAGTGGTGACCACAGGGGCAAATCGAGGCAGGCTGAGGTGGTTGGTTCGGCCCACTGCCCGTGGCTCAGGCTCAGCTGGAGAGTCATCGGCAGGAGGCGGCTCTGGCTCAGGGGCTTCAGGAGCCCCAAGAGGAGGAGTAGTAAGCACCGATTCATAGATCTTCAGGTGGGCTTCGCTGGGGGTAAACTGCGGGGCCCTAAGGAGCAGGGGCCTCCGGGAGGGTGTGGCAGGGGCAGGTGGTGGAGATGGGGCTGGTGGAGGGGCGGGGGGAGGAGGGGGCAGCTCCCGGGTTAATGAGGTCCAGCGAAATGTGGGTTCCCTTAAGATGGACCGTCTCTTCTCAGGGAGTGGGACTGGGGTAGATGGGGGAGTTGGAGCACGTGGTGGAGAGGGAGCTGGTGCTGGTTCCTGGGGAGCAGGTGGGGAGGTGGGGATGGGAGGTCTTAAAATAGTTGAAACCTCCACCTTTGGGGGCTTGGGGGGGTCTTCATCCATAAATCGCCGGGGTGTCTTGATGACTCGGGAGGAGCGGGCACTCACCACAGGCATAATAAACTGCCGGATATTCTTCAGGAAGGTGGTACTTTTGGGGGCCACAGTGGGACTGTCTTCGGAAGGGCCTCCCATGGTGGTACTGGGGTTTGGAGTGGGAGGAGAGGTACCCTCTGGCCCTGCCCGAGCAGCTTCCCGCTCTGCCCGCTGGCTGGGAGTCAGGGGAGGCCGGCCCCTCTTCCTGGAGCACGTAGCTGGGACTGCAGGAGGAGGGGACTCTTCCCGCTCCTCTGGGACTAGAGGTGGTGGAGGGGATGGTGGGGGAGGGGGAGACACAGGGGGTGGTGGAGGGCAAAGTTGGGGGGGAGGAGATGTTGAGGGGGGTGGGAGAGGAGGAGGGGGTGGAGGAGCTGGAGGAGTTAAAGGTGGTGATGGTGGTTTTGCCTCCTCATTTTCCTTGGCTAGCATCACCTCTTCCTCATCCTCAGCTCTCTCTTCCTTCTCCTCTTCCTCCTCATCCTTTTCTTCTTCTTTCTTCTCCTCTCCTTCCTCCTCTAGCTTCTGCTCCTGCTTTTTGCAACAAGGGCCCCCTCCTTGTCCAGATCCAACTCTTCTTTGGGGAGCATCCTGCCAACTTTCCCCATGTTGACCTTGACCCTGACCTGATTCAAGTCCCAAGGACAATTGTCCCATCTTCACTTTTTTGGCCTTTGAAACAAACTTGATCACGAGGGGGAGCCCACCTCGGCCTCTGCCCCTGCCTCCACGGCCTCCTCTCCCAGACTGTCCTCCACGTTTGGGGGTCCCAGGTCCTGGGCCAGGCCCCTCCTTGCACTTCCAACTGCCAGTTCGGTGTTTTACTGGAACCACAGGAGGTGGGGGTTCAGGTTTAGGGATTGTCACAGCCGCTTCTGCTACTACTACTGCTTGCTGCTTCTTCCGGCAGGGGCCTGCTGGCCTTCCTGGGGGCCGTCCCCGAGACCGACGGGGGGTGGAGGGCTCACATGCCCGGCTTCGGGGGGCTGGGGGTGCCTGGGCCCGCCGGAGAAGTTCAGTCAGTGCCTGCACCATCCGTTCTGTGCCCTCCTCACCCCGTTTCCGGGCAGGGGTCTTTGGGGGAGTAGGTGTCACATCTGATAGGCGAGGAGGAGGAAGAGGGGTCGTCTTATGTTTGCGGCCCCGACCTCGGGGGGCTCGACCTAAAAGGAGAATAGGTGTGGGGAGATGGGTCAAACTGGCCCTGCAGATTGAGGAAGGTGCTCCAGAAGGGCAGGGACTAAGTCCTACTTATCTGTTTCCCCCACAGCCCAGTCTATCTTGGACTCTGAACACAGGACATACTCGGTAACTGATGGAGACTAGCAGAACAGGGAAGAACTCACACAAAGGGCAAGAATAACATTTCTGTAAAGCTACAGAGGTAGAGTTTCCCCATCACTCACCTCGCTGGGATCGGAGCGCAGAGCGCAGGGAACTGGGGGCCACATCTTCATCTGAATGAAAACCCTGAAACTCCTGATTTAGGGGACCGGGGGTGGAGGGGAGAAACAGCAGTCAGTGTTCCCTGGTTCCACCTGGGACTCAAGGTATCAAGAAACATCCCCAGCTTACCCCTTAATGTACCTCTGCCTATTTATAAAATAAATGGACTGGAAGGTCAGAAGGGAGTAGAAAACAGGGTCTTTCACTACAAATGGAGGCACAAAGTGTTTCTGAACTCCCCTCCCCAGTGCCAGGCCCTACAAGCACAGCCACCAGTGGTTGCCTGGCCCAGAAAAAAAACACAACAGTGTCTCCTCAGGTTAGGCAAGTAAGCCCTACACCAAGGGCCAACTTCAACTCAGAACAAATTGGAACCTCTATTTACACCCTTTCAGGCCACAGTTTCTTCCTGAAGATGGGAATAGGGACACCCAAGGGGAGGAAGGAGCAGACATCAAATGGCTTATCATATCAGGCTCCACGGAGTCCTCAGGTGATTATTAGGGGTCCCAGCAATACAATCAACACTCTCCTGCCTTTTCTGAAAGGTTATGGGAATAAATCCTGAGCTGAACTCAGACCAGGCAGAGTGCCCAGTCTCAGCCTCGGTTTCATTCTTCTTCAACCCGTGTCCCAAGAAGCCCCCCACCACTCTACCTTAAGATCGGAAGAAGAACTGGGGTACCTGTGAAACTAGGGATGTGTCAAGAGATTGAGGTCCTGGGGGAAAGCCTACAGGTAAGAGTCCAGACTGCTGTAGTCTCTAGTCCACTAAAGCCATGCTGCTGCTGCTGTCAACCACCACGGGTTGGGCATGCAGTCCTCAGGGCCTTCTCGCCCACACTTCTACTCCTCTAGTCTTGCTACCAAGAAAGATCAGCCCAATACACTTCAGCAAGACCTGTTTAGGGCCCCAGAGGCTAGCTGCAGACAGGGCTTCTCTACACACTTTCCAAGGCCCTATCCACCCAAAGCTCTATGCAGACTACCTCCTTCCATGCTTGTTCCCAGAAGCCCTTCCCTCCACAGAAGCCCTGAGGATCCCACTTGCCCACGCCACCCCAAGGGGGCACCCAGGTCCCTGTAAGCCCCCGGCCTCCGCCCCACCCGGCGCGGGGGACGCCTCCGACTGCCTCACCTCATCGTCGGAATCCCCGTCACTGCTCTCCTCCTCTGGCACGCAGCCTCGGCCCGGGCTCGGGCCCCAGCCCCGGCCCCGGCCCCGGCCCCGGCCCCGCTGAACGCGCGGGCCGGCCCACAGGCGGCGGAGCCGGCGCAGGCCCCGGCGGAACCCCAGCAAACGGAGCAGGGCCGTGTCCTCCCCAAGCTCGGCTCCGCCCGGCCCCGCCGCGCCGCCGCCGCGCCGCAGAGCTACCCGCACTCTTTCGGCCCCGCTGCCCCGTCCGCCGCGGCCCCCGCCCCCGCCGGAGCCCCGCGGCCGGCCCGGGAAGCGGCCCCGCGCGGAGCCAGGCCCCGGGCAACTGCCGCCGCCCGCCGCCGCCGCCATCTTGGCACCGTGAGAGGGGCCGGGGAGGCGGGGGGAGGGGCGGCCCGTGCGCAGGGTCGGGGGGAGGGGAGCGGGAGGAGGGGCGAAGCGGGGCGGCTGCGGCTCACGACAACAACCAGCGCCGCCGCGGGGCTGGCGGGAGCCGGGGGCTGGGCGGGCCACGCGCAGGGCACCACGGGAGCGGGAGTCCGGGGCCGGGCGGCCGTCACCCTCAGACCGCACCTGAAGAGAGCACAGACCCTGCGTCGGGGCCCGAGAGGGGCGCGGCGCAGGGGCCTCCGGGAAATGTAGTCCAGACGCCTTGCTTCTTCCGCCGGCTGTTCGGACGCAAGAGCTGAGACTACGGGGTTCCCGACCGGGACCCGGAAAGCCAGTTCCCGGTCTCCGGGAGGTGTGGTCCGCGCCCGGCTCCTCCCATTGTTCTTGTCGGAGCCAGCGGCCAGAATGGACTACCACTCCCAGGGTGCCGCGAGCTTCAGATCCTGGGAACCCGGCAGACGCTGGGAAATGAAGTTGGCCTCTACAGGAGGCGTGGGCTGGAGAAGGGGCGGCGGCAAAGGGTTAAGTTTCAGGTCTAGGAGCGACTCGGTGGCCGTTCGGTCGGGTGTTGGGGCACGGTGCCGAAAGGCAGGTAGCACGGTTCGTGCGCTCGGGGAGAGGAGGCGAATGACCGAAACCAGGGCCGGAGCATGCGCTTCTTTCCATTCCTGGCCGGGCGCGCCCAGATCAGTCAGCGCACCGTGGATTGCTGTGGATGCAGCCAGTGCCTCGGATCTCACAGTCCCACCCTCACCCCTGCAAGACCTGATGTGAAGGTTGCCGGGATGCCGAGCCCTCGTGGCCGATGGCCTCTGTGGGAGGCCCGGGAACCCGGAGAGATGGAGAAGTGTCGGTCCCGCTGGTTAGCGGACGCACGGCCACCAGGGGGGCGCTACAAGACAAGGGGCTAAGCTGGGGGGCGGGGGTGCCCAAACACGGACTAAAGCCTGCGCTCGGCTTTCTTGTCCCGGCAAGAGAGCACAAGAAACTCTTTATTATGGTGATAAAATCATACAGTTATCCCCATACAGTTATCCTCACTCGTGCGAATTTCAGCCCACAGGAGCTCGCTGACCCAGGCTTCTGTAACCCGCGGTCATCCCGGAGAGGGCTCTCGGCGCCCGTCCTGCGGCGCTTCTGAAGCCAGATTTGCTAAGTCTAATTGGATTCTTGGCCAAAGAACCTACCAACACACCGTCAGGTGGTGGTGGAGGGGGGACTATCAGGAGAGGTGGAGGCCTGGGACGGCCTCGAGGATGATGAGGAGGAGGAAGAGTAGAGGAAGGTGGAGCGTATGGTCCATCCGGGCGGGAGCTGGCTGGGCGAGTGGCCGCGCATGTGCGCCTGCATGGAGGCCAGGCTAGGGCAGCCGGCCCCGCAGAGAGGGCAGCGGTAGGGAGCGGCCCCGTGCGTCCGCAGGTGCTTGGTCATAGCAGAGAAGTCCCGGGATCGCTGAGGACAGAGGCTACAGGAGAAGGGTTTCTCTCCTAGGGCAGAGGGAGGGGGAGGCCATTTAAATAAGGAAGAGGGGACGAAGGCTGGCCAAGCCTGGGGTACATTGGGCGACGGGGTAGAGAGGGACTCAGGAGTGGGTAGACTATCCTAGGGAAGGATGCCGACATATTCGCACTGGGCTGGGTGCCCATACCTGTGTGGACTCGGTAGTGTGTCTCCCTCTGATGCTTGAGTGCAAACCTCTTTCCACAGACAGAGCAAGAATAGGGCCGAGACCGAGCAGGAGGCAGGGGAGGGTGTTGGCGAGATGGGCAGCCAGCTGTGCCCTCATGACCCACACAGGTTGTCCGGGAGCCTGTGTGGACAGAGAAGTCAAAGCAGGGCAGGGCCAGGAATCCCATAGTCTTAACACCTGGGCAAGAAATCAGTAAGTCCAGTGCAGTTGAAGCAAAAATGCCCTCACCCAGCCAGGTGGCGCACACCTATAAATCCCAGCACTTGGGAGGCTGAGGCAGGAGGACCGTGAGTTCAAAGCCAGCCTCAGCAATGGTGAGGCACTTAGCAACTCAGTGAGACCCTGTCTCTAATAAAATACAAAAAAAAAAAAAAAAAAAAAAAGGGCTGGGGATGTGGCCCAGTGGTTGAGTGCCCCTGAGTTCAATCCCTGGTACCAAAAAAAGAAAAGAAAAAAAAAAAGAAAGCCCTCACCCTACTCACCTGTGTGCTCCTGCCCAGACTCTTCCATCTCCCCAGGGCTGACCTGCACAGGGCCCTGGGGGAGAGAACCTAGAGGGAGCAGAAGGAGGTGGGGGTCCCTGCTCAGATCAGGGCTGGAACTCAGCCCCAGGGGAAGAGACCGTGTGTGCAGGATAGTGAGGGGCTTACCTGGGGTAGGGCTGGAGGAAGCGAACTGGTTCTGACTCCAGAACCCTTTAGGGCTGTTCAGGGTCAGAGGGATCCTGGGGGGGTAGGGCAGGGAAAATTATAGCCATAGCAAAACCTGGGAGCCTGGTCAACACTGGCCCCTTCCTGAACTCTCAGGAGCTTGGCCCTGGTTTCCCCTGTGGTGGGAATTTATTGGCCCAACCCCAGCTTAGGAAATGTAGAGATAAGAGGTGTGGTACCCTTCATCCATCACTGCTACCTTTCTTGTACCACTCCCTCCCAGACTAGAGGTCTTCCGCTAGGCCCTTCACTCACCTCTGGTTCCAAGGGCAGACCTCCTGCCAGGTTCCAGTGATAGGTGTGCTATGGGAGAAGGGAGTGCCATATCTGGGCGGCCACAGCAAGACGCTCCACAGGGCAGACTGGTCCTCCCCCAACCAAGGTGCCTCAGCCCACCAAGGCCTGGGGATGATGCTGGTTTGGAGGGAACCTGGTGGGGGGTGGGGACTGGGGAACTCCCGAAGACTTTCCTTACAGCGCCCTGCTCTCTCTGTCACCTGCAGGACCACTCCTTGCTTTCTATCTGCTCCCTGGCAGTCAACAGGGGGTTGGCTGAGTTTCTCCTCTGATCTCGTCTCCCCCTGATCTTCTGGTATTGCTCTTGTCATCTCAGAGTACTCTATTGGTGGTTTGTGCTTGTGCAATGTCTCCTGTTCTCTCCCACCAATTCTAAAAAATTTCTTTGGTTTCTGCATCTCTCTAAGCCCCCACAGTCCTCTCTCAGAATCCCTTGTGGGTTTCTCTGGCTCCTCCTGATATTTCTTCAGCCCTTCATCCAGTTCTTCAGCCTTGTCCCTTCGAGCCCTCCTGCATGCCTCTTCCAAGGCCTGTACCCCCAAAGCCCTGGCTGCTTCCTCAAGAGGCCTCAGCTCTCCAGGCTGTAGCTCTACATTCTCCCCATAAACAAAGCTCAAAAGCTGGGCAAAGGTGGAAGGGCTGATGCCTTCTACCAGAGCCCACTGGCCCCTGCAGCCCAGCTGCTGGCTCACACCTGCTAGTACCAGGCTGTGTGCAGGGAACTCCTGGTCTCCTACAGTGATCATAGTATCACATAGTACTGGCCGGAGCCTGGCTGCTAGCTGTACCAACCTATCAGAACCATATGGACTGAGCAGTCTTGTTGGGGGAAGGGGCATTTTGCCTTGCCTGGATACTAATCTTAGGGATTCTTAGAGAAAGACCACAATGTGGGGACCTTGGCAGAAAGGGGAGGGAGAAACAGCATATTTTCAAGCCTGTGGAGGGGAGGGGAGAAAAAATGAGTTTTTGGTCCTTGATCAGAGCTCTCTCTCTTCTGAATAGATCAAATAAACTAACCCAAGAGAGGACCTAAACTTATCCAAAGTCACAACAGCAGCCAGTGGTAGAAGTGTGGTAGTGAGAGAATGGAAATTAGGTCAAATTCAAGTTTAAAGAGTAAGAACCAGAGAGTTAACAGTTGTGGGTTTAAGACTAGTATAAATAGCAATCTTTGGCCTCAGAATAGTAATCATGGATACTTCTGCAGAGGAAGACCTCCGAGCAGACTGAGCTTTCCTAAAGCTGCAGGCGGCCATCGCTTCAGGCAGCAACAGCTTTCCTCATTCCAGACAAAGGGATCACCAAAAAACAGTCAACCCTGGCATTTAGGAATACCAAGACACAACTTCACAGAAGAGCTTAGAAAGCTAGTAGGTCCTCCTCAGACAAGCCCATCATACCTGAAAGCCAGGCAGCAAGACAGGGGTCATGGCAGCAGGAGGGTCAAAGACATCCCTCAGGCATCTCCCTGAGGCTGAAGCTTCTAAAATACATCCTTGGAAGAGGAACTGGAAGAGACCAAAGACTCCTATCCAGTGAGTTAAGAATGCAGATTTAGAAGCCACAGAGAGAAGGTTCCTGACCCAATGATAGAGTAAGGTTTTGGAGAAGACTTTGGTGCCTGAGGAAGTGAGAGAAAGGGAATGGAATCTCTAGAGGGGGGAGGGTATTTTCTCCCAAGATGAGGATAAGGAGATGGGTTCATTTTGTTTCTCATAAGCCAAGAAGTGAAGAATAGAAAGAGCCGTACAAGTCACATCAAAACTACCACTTGGGCTCTTTTCTCTTTTTTGCCCATACTGGGGATTGAATTCAGGGGTGCACTATCAACTGAGCTATATCCCCCCCTCCTTTTATTTTTAAAATTTGAGACAGAATCTCACTAAGTTGCCCAGACTGGCTTTGAATTTGTGATCTTCCTGACTCAGCCTCCCAAATCCCAAATAGCTGGGATTACAGGCATGTGCCGAGGCACCTGGCTCCATCATATTGATTTTTAAGAAGAAAACTGGGAACTCAGATACAAACAGAAACACAGCTTAGAGGCCAGCAAGTACAGCAGTCCTGGGTGCAGGTTCTCCATAAGGACCCTTGTAGAAGAGAGAGTTATGACTTGGATGCCTCAGGGAAATTACAGGTTGGTAAGGAGTAGACAGGAAGAGGGGTGTAATGGGAGGAAAGCCTCAGCTGGGGAGAGGTATCCACTCACCGGTTGTAGCTGCCTCCTGACACCACATGCTCTGAACTGCTGTTGGGGATACTGCACCCCCCCTCCTAGGAGTTAGGCCCGCCCCTGACCTCAGTCCCCCATTGGATGCCCCAAGTATCAGTCTGCCATAGTCCCCCAAAGGGGTGTGGCTTTATACCTCTGCTTTACCCTGCAGGGGAGATGGCCCTTGTACTTCCACAACCCAGACCTTCTGCTTCTTAACCTCCTGTCTCTTCATTTCTGAAGTGAATCTCTGGCAATGAGGACTTTGGAATAATCTGATTTGCATTTAAGTTTCATCTCTGCCCTTTACTAGTTGAGTCAACTTGGGCAAGTCACCTCTTTGAGCCTCAGTTACCTCATCTATGAAATAGGGATAATCTCTGCTTGCCTCATTTGAAGATGAAATGGCATGAATGTGAAAGTGGTTTTATAGGTAATAGCACCATTCCGATGATACTAGTTCTCTTTCTTAGAGGTGGCAATAAAGCTGTAGTAGGTGAAAACTGTTTCTTCTATCTCAGAAGTAAAAAAGGGATGGAGAGAGAAGGAAGGAGGGCCAAAAGCATGCCTCTCCCCCATCCCTGGCTTGGTACTGGGAAGCCTCACTTGCTCTATGGGAATGAACTCTGTCATTTGGGCCACCACACTGGTGTGTGTGTGACTCAGATCCTCCCATGAAAAGGGATAACCCCAGGAACAGCCTGTGGTGGTCTTCGAAGAGGAAATCTTCTTTTCTTGGGCTGATGACAAATGACATTTCTCTGAAATCAGAACCCAGGGGTTTCTTTCATTTCCTGCCCTAGAGGTCAAGGTCCCTGGAGATTTCCCCTCCTTTCATACTTAAGCACTCTTTAGTCTGGGGAAGAGACATAGGCCTGAGAGGTTCAAATTTCTTTTTTGTTTGTTTGTTTCTTACTACTCCATTATCCCTGATCTCATAGCAAATTTTTCATTCATTCAACAAATGTTGGTAAAATATTTATGGTATGTGTCTGGCATATCATATACGTGCAATAAAGAAGTAGAAGATAAACAAGTCAGGCACTGGTAGGCTGCTCTAGTGACAAGACATAGTCTGATTCCCCTAAGCTTCTCCTTTAGATCCAGGTCCCGTCCACCCAAATACTGTCTCTAAGGTCCCCTTTCTCCCTTGGGCTCCAGGATCCTAAAATGTTCAGAGTACCCTCCTGTTCTCTCTTCCTCAAGACCTACAATGCCTTCTAGCTTGGGTGCAGGCAGGTTTTAATTCTTCCTAGATCAGACAGGGTGTGTCGGTGGGTGAGGCTTGTGGAGGGGCACCAGGGTGGGGAGAGGGGAAGATGAGTCAGAGTGAAAGGGAAAATGCAAATGGGCAAGCTGTATTCATCTGCTACTCTGAACGTTGAGTATTTTCCATTTCTGAGCTTTCTAACTCCTCATACCACCACACCCGGGGACACATTAGACACCCATGTAAAAGACATAAAACATCCTTCTGATATGTATGTAAAGACAGGGAAACATCCTTGTTCCAACACAGAAATACAAGTTCCTAAAGTCAGGGAAGAAGAGGAGAAAGCCACCAGGAAGAAGCCCCAAGTATAAAAGGAAAGGTTCAGGGGTCTGGAAGATGAACTCATGACCATGTGGTCCCCTCAACTCCCAACCCTTCGTCATGTGCCCATGACTCAGCTGCCCAACTAGTGCTGTTTGCTCATTGATGATCAAGAATTGGAGACTGTGTTCAAAGGGCAGCAACCTCTGTAAACCAAATGCAATTGACAGGGGGTGTCAGTGGGCTTTCAAGGGAACCTAAAAGGGAGGAAAAAGGGCAAGGGGACTCCCCACTGGGTAAACATAAACCCCCAAGAATGAGAAACCCCATCTTGTCTCCCATTTAGTGTCTACCCCACCTAAGGATATCCCCTTAGCACCTCCTTAGAGGAATCCTCAGGGCCGTCTGCACCTCAGCCCTTATGCTGGTGATACTCTAGGCTCTTCTCTAACCTCTTACTACATTTATTTTTTTGTACTGGGAATTGAATCCAGGGGTGCTTTGCTCACAAGCAATAACCCCAGTCCTTTTTTTTTTTTTTTTTTTTTTTTTTTAGACAGGGTCTCACCACGTTGTCCAGGGCTGGCCTGGAATTTGCAATCCTCCTGCCTCAGCCTCCTGAGTAGCTAGGATTATAGGCATGTGGCACCATGCCCAGCTTCTCCCCCTATATTCTTAGTAATGCAGTCCAAACCATCCTGCACTGAGTAGTGACAACAGATGCAAACGGCACTTTGACTTGGAAAGGTAGGGACACTGCTGATTTATTATTCTTGGAAGTTCTCCCCCTCTCTGGTCTCAAAACCTTGCCCACCTTCCACTTCCCGCCGACTCAGTAGGTGATACTCAGGAGATATCACAAGAATGTATTGTTTCCCAGGGGTAGAGGAAGAAAACCACAGGTTAGGAGGACATGAGCCTGTATCTTGGCAGAGTAGAGTAGATAGGAAACATTAGGGTAGATCATGTTGGACAAGAAGTTGTGGAAAAAGCTGTATGATTTTGACTTCTGTTCTTTTCAATACTCAGATGACCGAATCGAGTTTGAAGTCTCGTACTTTTATTCTGATAGTTTTGAACAATGAGACAGTAAGGGAAAATGTGTGAAGTGCTCAGTGCTCAGCCTGGCTGCAAAATCAGAGCTTTCCAGAAATCTTGTATCATAAGCTTCTTCAGACACAACCCAGCTTGATGTAACAATGTCAACACAGCAATACAAATATTGATTCTATTTAAATACTATAATTATTAAAAATCAGATCATCAGACTAAACCCTGGAGCTGGGCATGGTGGCACATGCCTGTAATTCCAGCAACTCAGAAGGCTGAGGCAGGAGGATTGCAAATTTGAGGTCAGCCCTGGGCAACGTGGTGAGACCCTGTCTCAAAAAATAAAAAGGATGCCAGGTGCGGTGGCGCAAGCCTGTAATCCCAGCACTTGGGAGGCTGTGGCAGGAGGATCGCGAGTTCAAAGCCAGCCTCAGCAATGGCAAGGCACTTTAGCAACTCAGTGAGACCCTGTCTTTTTTTTTTTTTTTTTTTTTTTTAATATTTATTTATTTACTTTTTTTTTTTTTTTTGGTACCGGGGATTGAACTCAGGGGCACTCGACCACTGGGCCACATCCCCAGCCCTTTTTTGTATTTTAGTAGAGACAGGGTCTCACTGAGTTGCTAAGTGCCTCGCCACGGCTGAGGCTGGCTTTGAACTCGTGATCCTCCTGCCTCAGCCTCCCAAGTGCTGGGATTACAGGCGTGCGCCACCACGCCCGGCTTATTTATTTACTTTTAGTTGTACACAGTGCAATGCATTTATGTTTACGTGGTGCTGAGGATCGAACCCGGGCCGTGCACGTGCGAGGCGAGCGCTGTGCCGCTGAGCCACAACCCCAGCCCGAGACCCTGTCTTTAATAAAATACAAACAAGGGCTGGGGATGTGGCTCAGTGGTCGCATACTCCTAAATTCAATCCCTGGTATACCAAAAATAAATAAATAAATAAAAGGGTTGTGGATATAGCTCAGTGGCAGAGCTCCCCTGGGTTCAATTCCCATTACCAAATAAACAAATAAATGCCCCGGATGATTATTTGTTTTATGAAAATGTTCTCCTCCACCGTTTTTTCCTTCTTTCAGTACTGGGAATCAAACCCAGGACCTCACGCATGCTAGGCAAGAACTCTACCAATGAGCCATATCCCCAGCCAAATGTTCTCCCTTTATTTTACTTATTTAAAATATTGAGCCCACTCCCCAAACCAAGCTGAACAAGATTCAATTTAGAAAAATTCTATTAGGAAAAATTCTTCTCAGAAACACATCTCTTTCCACAAATCAAGGCGATGAAATGCCCCACAGCATTTTATATTGATGAAGACCAATTATTCAAATCCAACATGAACTTTCAAGATATTTGCTCTTTCTAGTTAAGTATGCTCAACATGTGTCAGAGAAGCCACACAATGTGGTGAATTTGTTCCTTTCTTCCTTTAAACAGGTGCACTACATTACCCAAGAACCACATATATAGTCATACCCAGGCAAATTGAATCTAGGTCATAGAGACCCTAACAGCACACCTTTTGTGAATTAAATGGAAAACAAACTAGACTTGAAGCCAGAAACTTAGGTTCCACTGCATTCTTATAGTGGATGGCTATTCTTTAGTACTAATATGGTCTCTGGTACTTGGTACCAGTATTCACTTAAACTCAGGCAGAAAGCCCAGCTCTGATATCTTTTTGCTTTGTCCTTCCCATAAGCTGAAAAATCCAAGGGCATCTAGGAAGTGCCGAAATGGAAACTGAAAGCACCTCCTACCAGCCATGAGATCATGATCTGGGTATCCAGGGCCTGGAATTTGACATTGATGTGGGCATCCATGGCCTATGTGGGCCTCAACTCAGATCTATTCATGAGAGAGGACTGTGTAGCTGACATACACACCTTAAGTTTTCATTGTGTGTGAGGGGGGTATGTAGAGCAAGCTTGGATGTTCAGGCTAGTATGTGAGACACATAGGTGTAAGCCAATACCAAATGTGGGAAGAATAGGGGAATATTTGCAGTTTTGCCCATTCCCCATAAATAATACAGAAACCTGTTTTATTCAAATGGGTCTTAACCTCTTGGGGGTGGGGGCTTCATCCATTTGAGAATATAAGTCATAGGGCCAACCTATTACTAGAAAATTATAGAAGTTCTTACCATTTTATACATGATCAAATGACAAGAAATTTCACAGATTGTTCTGATGCCTGTACCTGAATGGGTTAAATATTCCTTTTAGCTTATCCTTGCAGCCCTTTTTGCCCCCATCCCATACACACATGCATACAATTTTCCTCCTATTTCCAGGAATCAACAGACCCCCTGAAGTCCATTCATATACTACCCCCTGCATCCCCATCCAGGGGTATATACAAAAGTACTCTGAAAGCTATACTACCATTGAACAGCAGAATGAAATACCAACACCATGCCCCATGAGTATAAAAAGACGATTAATACAGACAATCTGGGTGATTTCCTGAAGATCAGACTATCATATCATATTGTCTTATGCTCCAAGACAATACCCCTTGCACCTGTCTCTTCTTACAACCTGATATCTTCTGGAAATGACCAGAAAGAACATCGGGAAGTGTGGGGATGAGACTGAAAAGCCCCAGACAACACCTATTCCCAGTGTATCTAGAGCCACCACAGGGCAATAATAATTCATTTAGGGCAACTAGCTTGGCTGGAATTCAGAGGCTTCCTTCCCAGAACCTCCATAGGATCACTGCCTTAATCTCCTGGCCACATTGTCCAAACCAGACCCAATAATGGAAAGTCTGACAAGAGCACCTCAAATCAGAGACCCTCTAGAAATTCTTGGGACCACAGGTTCCCAGCAGTCTGGGTGCAGTGACACTTGACAATTTCCCAGTAGACTGTCAATCTCACTAACACTCATTCCCTGCCCAGGCTAAGTCCAAAAACCCAAAAAAACCTCCCAAGTACACACTAATTTCACAGGCCTCGACTCTCAGGTGCTAGATCCACATTCAGTCCAGAGACTCCAGACTCTCACTGCCCAGACACCATACCTCAAGATCAATAAACCCCCAGAACACACTTACAATGCAGGCTGGCCTCAGGGACAATAGACCAACTCAGAGGGCATGCTAGCTTGACTTTGGCCTAGCCTAGGTCCCAAAGTGCCCAGAAGCCCCCACGTCCAGCCTTTCCAGTACAGAGGAAGGCCCTAAGGAACCAACTTTCTCTACCCTCACTTTCGATCCTTAACCGGGGACACTTAAGTCCCCCGACTCCAGCTTTGCCATGTGCCAGGTTCCAAGGCCGAAAAAAAAAAAAGGGTAAAAAAAAAAAAAAAAAAAAAAAAAAAAAGTCCAGGCCGGGCGTGGTGGCGCATGCCTGTAATCCCAGCACTTGGGAGGCTGAGGCAGGAGGATCGCGAGTTCAAAGCCAGCCTCAGCAATGGCGAGGCACTTAGCAGCTCAGTGAGACCCTGTCTCTAATAAAATACAAAAAAGGGCTGGGGATGTGGCCCAGTGGTCGAGTGCCTCTGAGTTCAATCCCCAGTACAAAAAAAAAAAAAAAAAAAAAAAAAAAAAAAAGTCCATGGCACTCACCAGCTCAGACCCTGTTCCTTCTCCCCAATCTCAAACTCAGGGCAGCATAAGCCCGAGTGACCGTTAAAAGAGCCGAGCTGCGCGAGGCCAGGAGCTGGTGCCGAGAGCTCTAGGAGCCTGGATCCCGAAGCGGGCGCTGATTGGTTGCAGCGTCAGCCCGCTCTCTTTCTTGGCTCGTGCCTCATGAGAGCGCTAACAGTTGGGAGGCACCTAGGACAGCGCCACTGCTTCGAAGCTGATTGGCTGTGGAGCTCCTGCGGAGGAGCAGATCCTTGACTCTGACTGGTCCAGGGGCTTAAGCTTCGCGCCTCTAAGGCTGAGATCTCATTTGTCTTCCAGCCCGTCACCAGAGTTGATTGGCTACGGAATTTGCCCTTTCCCACCCTCTGTGAATTGGGCCCAGAACTTCCTTCACCAGAAAAACCTTGAAGGCTCCTTCGGCTAGAGTTTAGAGAAACCACCACCTTTTTTCTTTTATCCTGCTATATTCTGAGTGGTTCTATTGGAGGCGAGGGGGGGGGGGGGGGGGGGGGCGGGGGGTGTTACCGGGGATTGAACTCAGGGTCACTCAATCACTGAGCTACACTGCCAGCCCTAGTTTGTATTTTATTTAGAGACAGGATCTCATCGAGTTGCTTAGCACCTTGCTGTTGCTGAGGCTGGCTTTGAACTCCCGATCCCGATCCTCCATGTCTCAGTCCCCCACCCCAGCCACTGGGATTAAAGGCGTGCGCTACCGCACCCGGCCTGAGTGGCTCTTGTTTGCAAACCCTTTCAGTTTTCTCTCAACCTCCTGCAATCTGGAGATTTGCACTCTATATACGTGTGAGGGGGTGTGTAGGCTGCCTCCACGTTTGATTGGCTTGGAGGCTTCTAAGTGCCAGCCAGGATTCAGAAGCCTGTGGTGGCGCCCGTTTCCCGCCTCTTACCCTGCTCCACTGGTGATTGGCTGCACAACTCACCCTGCCTCACCCAGAAGTATTCGGGAGCAGACACAAGACCGAACAGCGCCTTGACCGGTGATTGACTTAGATACTCTCACTACAATTCTCCTTGGTTCGACTCTCTGGGGAGCCAGGATTAACTATGTACCGCGGGTACCAGCCATCCACCATACCGTAGCCCGCTGCGCTGCCCCAACATTAAATGGCCTAGAGATTAGAACCCGGCCAGCGGACTTCCGCCTAGGCATAGCTTTTGGTGCTGACAAATCGCGAGCTCGCACCACGCCAGTCTCCCGCTGCCAGCTGACCGCACTCTCCTCGCACCAGCCGGCTGCGGTTGCACCACTGATTGGCTGGTACCGGTCTCGTCTCGCGTTTGCGCTCGGACACATCCAATGAGAGCGAGGGCGCTTTAAGGAGACGGACATTGCTCTGCCGGTGCCGCTTCTGATTGGCCCGAAGGCTTACTCCTCTCTCTTGATTGATCAGAGGGTAGGAGGGAGCGGGAGTTGAGCCCAACGGTTTCAGGCAGTCTTTAGAGTTCTGCGGCGGGCTCAGCAAAGTGTTGCGAGCGCCTCCATCTGGGCGGCTGCTAGAGGAGGGCAATACGCGTAAGGAACCTGGGTCAGTAGCCAGAGCCTAAGTGGCGACAGAGACACCCTGAGAGGAGTTCCCAGCCCGAGAGGGAGCGAAAACCTCAATAAGTACAGGTCTTCGTCGCGGTCGTCGCGGTAGTATTATTAGCAATCGCAGCTGGTGCTACGGAGCCCTTTCCACGCACCGAGCTTTGAGCCTCATCTCCTTGAATCTTTCTAAATAAACCCGTAAGGGAGACTATTGCTATGCGGATTTAACCTCGGTCTCAGGTCATACAGCGAATATGAGCATTGCTTGAACCCTGTACTGGTTAGAGTACAGCCTTTGAGCCACACAACTGAGTTGATCTTGCAGGAGTGGACTAGGGTCTGATGTGGTCACATGGTCCCTGCCCTGTTTGCCTCATCTACAAATGAAAGGTTTGGGTTTTTGTTTGTCTTTTGGATTTGGATCTGAACATGAAGACTCTGCATATTTTCAAGTCCTCCAATATTTGAGAAAATTAATTGGTATTGTAAAAAAGATTATTTTTAAAAATCAAGGCTGATCGCCGGGCGCGGTGGCGCACGCCTGTAATCCCAGCACTTTGGGAGGCTGAGGCAGGAGGATCACGAGTTCAAAGCCAGCCTCAGCAATGGCGAGGCACTTAGCAACTCAGTGAGACCCTGTCTCCAAATAAAATACAAAAAAAGGGCTGGGGATGTGGCCCAGTGGTCGAGTGCCCCTGAGTTCAATCCCCGGTACCACAAAAAAAAAAAAAAAAAAAAAAAAAAAAAAAAAAAAAATCAAGGCTGGAAAAACAGCTCAGTGGTAGAACTCCTGTTTAACTTGTGAAGGCCTGGGATGCCCAGCACCAGGAGCAATAAAAAAAAAGAAAAGTCAACTGTATAATACCTTTGTCACTTATTGTACACTTAAACTGAACCAGGCCAGGTTTAAATGCATTACCTACATCATCTGATTGAATCCTTGTAGCAAATTCTAACAGGTATTTACTGTTATTATTCTCATTTTACAGATATGAAAACTGAGGCTGAGAGAAGAAACTGATTTCCTAAGATCTCACTAAGAGTAATGTCAGAGCTTGAATTTGAAAAGGCCTGTTTTGTCTTACTCCAGAGCCTCAGCTCCAAACCATTCATATATAATGCCTTTCATGCTAACTGCTTCAGTGTCCAGATTGCATACACACATGGTCCTGGGGAATCCTCACAACCACTCTGAGAAGTGATGATAAGACTCATTGGGCTCACCAAGATAATGCTAGTTAAGTCATACAGTTCATCTAGGGCTGAGCGAGGAATAGAATGTCACATGACCTTCTGGATCCAAACCTGAAGTTTTAATCACTCCTCCTACACTCCTTCCCATTTGACAGATAAAGAAACAGACCCTGAGAAGAAATCAGAGCTGGAATTTAGCTCCAGATTTATCTGACTCAAGTGATCACCCCCTGAGCCACATTACCTCCAGGAAGTACTTGTCTGATAGATCCTAGGTTGAATCAGTTGAGTTCTTACCCAGTCAGTCCTATTTATAAACAATGAGTTCATGTGGTCCCAATTTTGGCCGTAAAGGTGTTTGAGGGTATGTTTATAATGGCTTCTCATTGAGAAGCCCTAATGACAATTGCTAGTTTATTGAACCTTTTTTGTAGAAAGGTAGAAAGTATTCTGCATAGATTATCTCACTGATTTCCTATAATAATTTTAGTACATAGGGACTGTTACTGTCCCCATTTTATAGGTGAAGAAACTGAAAACCAGGGAGGGATTCTATGTCACGTTCCTGTGTTTACAGAGCCAGGGAATGCTGGAGTCTGGAAGGGAACACAAAGAGTCTTAACTCCAAAGTCCTCAAATTCACAGTCAGTGTGTACCCGCACAAGGGAGGGAGCCTGGGCTCTGGCAGGATGGAAAAGGATGGATTGTCAGCTTGGTTCTGAGGGTTGAATTGCAAGATTTGTAGAATTAATTGTCTAGAAAGTGGAGAAATAATTATTGTTTATTGAGCATCTACCCCATGCCAGACTCTATGCTAAGCTTTAATATAGCCCAAGAATCATAGGAGGGGGACTGGGGTTGTGGCTCAGTGATGGAGTGCTTGCCTAGCACATGTGAGGCACTGGATTCAATCCTCAGCACCACATAAAAATAAATAAAGGTACTGTGTCCATCTACAACTAAAAAAAAAAATTTTTTTTAAATCATAGGAGGACCTGTGGTTAAGTAGATGAATACTGGATCCAAATCTGCCTGTGTTCATTTCCTAGTCCTGCTATGCATTAGTTGTAAGACCTTTGGCCAGTTACTTAATTCCTCTGGGGGCTGGGGTTGTGGCTCAGCAGTAGAGGGCTCGCCTAGCACATGCGCAGCCCAGGTTCCATCCTCAGCACCACGTAAAAATAAATGCGTTGTGTACAACTAAAGCAAATGAATATTTTTTAAAAATTAATTCCTCTGGACCTGAATTTCCTCATCTATAAAATGGGGATAATAATAGTACATACCTATCAGGATAGAGAGGATCAAAAGAAGTAATAGACCAGTGAAATCTCTTCTCTTCCCAACTGTCCTGGAAACTGTTGTTTCTTTGCAATCCACTGCTTTGACTCTGCTGTAGATCCTGAAAATTAAGGCTGGATATCTGACATGGGAAGTCTGTAAGAAGTGCATTCTCAGAAGAGGCAGCAAGTGCAGAAGCCCTAACGCAGGAGTGAACTTAGTATGTTTGAGATACAGTAAGAAGTCCAGCTGGAGCCAGACAGTTGATTAAGACTCAGGAACTCAGCTCAACTGCACAAGTATTCATAACATATTTAGAAATAACCCTGTACTTTTGAAAGCATAAAGGAATTTCACTAAGTTCACTAAGCTTTGATCTCTGGAGAAAACAAAGACCATGATTACTTGAGGCTCAGCAACCAAGATTACTATGGGATTTAGATGTGAAACTTAGAATTCAATTCTTGTAGCTCCTTGGAGCCCATGGGTAGGCATCAAAAGACTTGTATTTACTTAAATACTAACCTCCACAGTATATGTCATCCACGATGAGCTCTGGAGAAGACCCAGCCCCTGCCTTCACCTTCACAGATTCCACCTAGTCTGCAGATAGAAAAAGCAAATCAAGTAAGACAGGGAATCACACTTGACAGTGCCTTAGAGGGTGGGCAAGGTGTATATGATCAGAAGACAAGTGGAATGAGCAGCGTGGACACCAACAAGTGCAGCAATTTGCTTTGTATGTTGGCAGAGAAAATGGGAGGAACAGATACAGGGAGAAATCTGATGTTCAAAGTGAAGCCGGAGGAAGCACTAAAAGGCCCAGAGGAAACACTTGTGACCTACAAACACTGTGCCTGTTGCCAGACCCTCCCAGCTGGAGGCCTGGACAAAGATGGCTGCCCTAGCAAGGGCCTCCCCATGAAGAAGCAGAGTGGTATGCACATGACTCCGCCTGATGCCTGCAATGCAGACTCAAGCCCATATCACAGAACTGCCCCAGGGAACTCTTCCCCCAGAGCACAGGTCTGACATGACCTTCTGCCCAAGGATCTTTGATTCCATAGCTTCAGATGGGACTTTTATGCATATGAAGTAGTAACTTATGAAACCCGAAAATAAAAATAGCAAAAGGAGCCCGGCAATGGTGCATACCTGTAATCCCAGGGGCTCAGGAGGCTGAAGTAGGAGGATCAAGAGTTCAAAGCAAACCTCAGCAAAATCGAGACACTAAGCAACTCAGTAAGACCCTGCCTCTAAACAAAATACAAAATAGGGCTGGGGATGTTGCTCAGTAGTTAAGTCCTGGATTCAATCCCTGGTACAAAAAAAAAAAAAAAAAAAGTTCCCAGAAGCATGCTCATTGCTTTATACCATATCATATAGCTAATTTAAAAAAAATTTTTTTTGGTACTGCAGGATTGAACTGGGGGCACTTAACCATTGAGCTACATCCCCAGCCCCTTTTATTTTTTATTTAGAGACAGGGTCTTGCTAAGTTGCTGAGGCTGTCTTTGAACTTGTGATCCTCCTGTCTCAGCCTGAGATTACAGGCATGCACTACCACACCTGGCTCTATATAGCTAATTCAATAAGCAAAACCAAAATGAACACTCAAAAAACCTTTTTTTTTTTTTTTTTTTTTTTGATACTGGGGATTGAACTCAGGGGCACTTGACCACCGGGCCACATCCCCAGCCCTTGTTTGCATTTTATTAGAGACAGGGACTCACTGAGTTGCTAAGTACCTTGCCATTGCTGAGGCTGGCTTTGAACTCGCAATCCTCCTGCCTTCAGCATCCCAAGTGCTGGGATTACAGGCGTGTACCACTGCACCCAGCCATTCAAAAATCTTTTTAACACCTTCTAATTACTTAAATTATTTTTACATTTGATTATTCATTTGCATATATTAATATTCTTTGAAATACTACATTCTGCTTTCCTATTTTTCTTTTTTTATTGGTTCTTTCTAGTTACATATAATAGAATAGTTTTTGATAAAATTATAAAAGCATGGAATATATCTTATTCTAGTTAGGATCTCATTCTTATGGATGTACACAGTGGTAGAATTCACTGTGTTGTTTTCATGTATGTACATGGAAAAAAACTATGTCAGATTCATTCCACTGTCTTTCCTTTACTTATCCCCCATCCCTTCCCACCATTCCCCATTGTCTAATCTACTTCATATCTATTCTTCTATTTCCAGCATTTTAAAAGAGTGTTTTCACAAGGTTAAGTTTGAGCAGGGCACAGTGGCACATGCCTATAATACCAACTACTCAGGAGGCCAGCCCAGGTGACTTAGTGAGACCCTGCTCAAAAATACAAAATGAAAAGGGCTGGGGATATAGCTCAGTGGTAAAGCATCTCTGCGCTGAATCTCCAGTACTGGAAAGAAAAAAGGAGGAAGAGAAGAAGAAAAAGAAGGTGGTTATATTTGGGGTTTTATCACTCACTCTATCTGAGGATTTATATGATAAGCATCGCATTTGTAAGTATCAGGGATTCGAATAGGGCTGCTTATCCACAAAATGTCTTGGTATTATATGATATGGGTCACAATGACTATTTACCCCACTCCTTCCTGATCAGAAAAATTTGCTTTATTGAGGAAAAGGTTTGGTGTCATGACATAGAAACTCATTCTGTTTTGGACTTGATTGGAATCACTTTTTTTCTTTCTTTCTTTTTTTTTTGGGGGGGGTACTGGGGATTGAACTCAGGGGTACTTGACCACTGGGCCACATCCCCAGCCCTTTTTTTGTATTTTATTAGAGACAGGGTCTCACTGAGTTGCTAAGTGCCTCTCCATTGCTGAGGCTGGCTTTGAACTCCTGATCCTCCTGCCTCAGCCTCCCGAGTGCTGGGATTACAGGTGTGCGCCACTGTGCCCGGCTTGGAATCATTTTCTTGAGGAAGGACAGGAAAGTCTAATTGGGAATGGCATTTGTATGTCATGAGTGTAAATATCCAAAAGGTATCAGTCACTGCTCTGTTATTTCTAGACCCATCTGTAACACTTAATGGTAACTCAGTTGGCGTCAGACAGTGATATAATCAAGGAATGCAGTGCTTGGACTTGTAGTTTGATCTTGAATCCCTTGAATCCTGCAACCTTGCTATAATCATTTATTAGTTTCATGATGGTTTCTGTCGTTGCTGTCATCTGTGAACACAGACAGGTCTATTTATTCTTTCCCAATCTATATACCTTTTTTTTTTTTTTTTTTTTTTTTTGGTACCGGGGATTGAACTCAGGGGCACTCGACCACTGGGCCACATCCCCAGCCCTTTTTTGTATTTTATTAAAGAGACAGGGTCTCACTGAGTTACTAAGTGCCTCGCCCTTGCTGAGGCTGGCTTTGAACTCGCGATCCTCCTGCCTCAGCCTCCCAAAGTGCTGGGATTACAGGCGTGCGCCACTGCGCCCGGCTTCTATATACCTTTTATTTCCTTTTCTTGTCTTATTGTATTAGCAGGACTTCCAGTAAATGTTAAAAGGACTGTGAGATGGGACATCAATGACAATTTGATCGTAGGTTTTTTTTTTTTTTTTTTTTTGTCTTTTTGTTGTTTGTTTTTTGGACAAGAGGGATTTGAATACTTGAGGACTTTTTTTTATTATATTTCCAACAGGACTAGAGTGTTACTCCAGAAAGATCATTTTCTTAACCTTTTACCTTTTCTATTGTATTTTTATTTCAGTGTCAGGGTATCTTTTTTTTTTTAAAATATTTATTTATTTGCTTTAGTTGTACACAATGCAATGCATTTATGTTTACGTGGTGCTGAGGATTGAACCCGGGCCGCGCACGTGCGAGGCGAGCGCTCTGCCGCTGAGCCACAATCCCAGCCCCAGTGCGAGGGTATCTAACAGGTATCTAAGGGAATCTTCATGTGTTTAATAGATTTCCTACTTGGGTTTTTTTTTTTTTTTAAATATTTATTTATTTGCTTTTAGTTGTACACAATGCGTTTTTTACGTGGTGCTGAGGTTCGAACCCGGGCCGCGAACGCTCCAGGCAAGTGCTCCACCACTGAGCCACAACCCCAGCTCCCCTACTTGGGTTTTGAAACAGAAATTTACACGTGAGTTAGAGCCTTCTCTTTTCAACCTTTTGTAATATCTTGTTGAAAAAGCACCTCTTCACAAGATAATTCTGCTTACTAGAGAAATGGCCCAAGGATTAGGCTACTGTAGGCACTCTTTGCCATCTGACTTCTTTCTGGGAACTCCTCTCTTTTAGGAAATCCGAACAATGGAACACTTAAGTAGAGGCATTTGATTACCTCTGCTGGAGACTGCGGGTATCTTTTCATCTACCCTGTGTGGTAGATAATGAAAATGGCCTCCATGATTCTCCTCCATGCTGAATACCTTTGGGTAATCACCTCTCACACTAACTCTGGGCTTAGCCACATGACTTGCTTTGATGTATGAGACAACATATGTGACAAAAAGAGAGCCTTGATAATTGCTTGTGCACTTTGGGGCTTGTCCTCTTCCTCTGTTCTTGGGAACCCTGCAAGGACCACCATGTGAATAAGCCAGGACTAGCCTGCAGTAGAGGCATGGCCCAATCATCCCACACCATCATCCCACACCACTGCCAGCAAGCCCCAACTGCCACACCTGTGAGGGTGCTCTAGCCCAGCCAGCCCCCAGTTACCCCTCTAGCAGACTGCAGCTGCATGAATGAGTCCAGGTGAGACCAACAGAACTGCCCAGCTGAACTCAGCCCAAATGGTCCTTAGGTAGGATAGAAAAAAATAAGAAAAGTGCTAGAAAGGAGACAAAAAAAGCTGGGCGTGGTGGCGCATGCCTATAATCCCAGTACTTGGGAGGCTGAGGCAGGAGGATCCTGAGTTCAAAGCCAGCCTCAGCAATGGCGAGGCACTTAGCAACTCAGTGAGACCCTGTCTCTAATAAAATACAAAAAAGGGCTGGGGATGTGGCCCAGTGGTCCAGTGCCCCTGAGTTCAATCCCCAGTACCAAAAAAAAAAAAAAAAAAAAAAAAAAAAAAGAAAAGAAAAAGGACTAAAATAGGATTTAGAAATCATAAGTTTTGCATGCTTGTCACCCACTAAACCCTGTCTTCCTCCTAGGCCTGTTACTTCCAAATTCCAGGGAAATCTGTAAATCTACCTGTGCACCCCTGTGCACCGTTAAACACCCAATGGATTGATCAAAGAGATATACTATCTTGAGCAACCTATAACTTAGGGGACTTTCCAGTGCTATCTACTGATTAGATAATGAAGACCACATCAGCCTAAGAATCCTGAGAATGACAAGACCACGAGAAATCAGCTTGAGATCCTCATTCCCACATGCCTGCCTCCAAGAAATTTCCAGAAAGCTGGGAACTCACAAAACGCATCTCTCTCTTGAGATTGCCCACATTCTCCCTTAAATACATGTCTCCTTCCTACATAAACGTCTATGTCTCTAACTGGAATGTGCTGAAATTCTTTTCTATCACCTCTGCCAAGAACCCTGTTGGTCTGCCTGGAGTTCCTTCTCCTCAATCCTTCTTTGAGGACACCTCCTGTTGACAAGTCCCGAAGAACTAGAGGGGAAAAATATATTCTAGGGCATTGTATTTTGGTGACTGAGTGTACACCTTGAAAAATTAACTGTTTTTTTTTCCCCTGTTTCCTCAAATTTCAGAATAAGTTTTTATGAGACAAACTTTACTATCTGGATCTTTTTTTGGAAGGGGGTGGTACTGGGATTGAACCCAGAGGCACTCCACCACTGAGCCACATCCCCAGCCCTATTTTTTGTATGTTGAGATAGGGTCTCACTGAGTTGCTTAGCTCTTCGTTTTTTGTTTTTTGTTTTTTTTTTTTTTGGTACCGGGAATTGAACTCAGCAGCACTAGACCACTGGGCCACATCCCCAGCCCTTTTTTGTATTTTATTAGAGACAGGGTCTCACTGAGTTGCTAAGTGCCTCGCCATTGCTGAGGCTGGCTTTGAACTTGCGATCCTCCTGCCTCAGCCTCCCAAAGTGCTGGGATTACAGGCGTGCGCCACCGCCCCCAGCTTAGCTCTTCGCTTTTGATGAGGCTGGCTTTGAACTGGCAATCCTCCTTCCTCAGCCTCCAGAGCTGCTGGGATCTTCTTTTGATTGATTTTTTTCCGCAAGGCTGGGAACGGCTCCTCAAAAAGGCCTTTTTCTTGACCCTCTATGTTCTGTTTTGCATGTTTCTGTGTCCATGTGGAGAGAAGTTGAGAAAGCTGTCAATTCAGTAAGAAATAACGATACTATTCATGAGATGGTTTGTGTGTGTGTGTGTGTGTGTGTGTGTGTGTTATCAGGGATTGAACTCAGGGGCACTCGACCACTGGGCCACATCCCCAGCCCTTTTTTGTATTTTATTAGAGACAGGGTCTGAGTGGTTAAGTGCCTCGCCATTGCTGATGCTGGCTTTGAACTCAGGATCCTCCTGCCTCAGCCTCCCAAGTGCAGGAATTACAGGCGTGTGCCTCTGCGCCCGGCTCTCATGAGGTTTTTGTTGTTGTTGTAGTTGTCGTTTTGATAGTGGGGATTGAACTAAAGGGCACACTCCCAGGCTTTTGTATTCTATTAACATTTTTTTTTTTTTTTTAATTTTGAGTCAAGGCTGGGGTTGTGGCTCAGCGGTAGAGCGCTCGCCTAGCACGTGAGCGGCCCGGGTTCCATCCTCAGCACCACGTAAAAACCGCATTGTGTACAACTAAAAGCAAATAAATAAACATTTAAAAAAAAACAAAGGCATTGTGTACAACTAAAATAAATAAGTATTTTCAAAAAATTTTGGGGGGACAAGTTCTCACGAAATTGCCGAGGGTGCCGGGCGCGGTGGTGGCGCACGCCTGTAATCCCAGTACTTGGGAGGCTGAGGCAGGAGGATCGCGAGTTCAAAGCCAGCCTCAGCTATGGCGAGGCACTTAGCAACTCAGTGAGACCCTGTCTCTAATAATATACAAAAATGGGCTGGGGATGTGGCCCAGTGGTCGAGTGCCCCTGAGTTCAATCCCCGGTACCAAAAAAAAAAAAAAAAAAAAAAAAAAAAGAAAGAAATAAATTGCGGAGGGTTTCGTTAAATTGCTGAGGCTAGCCTCAGACTTGGCCAACCTCCTCCCTTAGCCTCCCGAGTCGTTGGGATTACTGGCCTGCGCCACCGCGCCAGGCTACTTCATGTTTTTAATAGATATCTTACTTGGGAAAGTGGCGCGCCACCAGCCTGGACTCAATACGGCCCTGGAGGCCATCGCCTGCAATGTGAAGAACTAACAGCCGCTTACCAGTCACCGCCTAGTAGGAAGGAGAACAAAATGAGAATCAGGAAGCCCTAGGTTCCAGCAGCGTCCCTCCGGCGACCTCTACTGGCAAGACCAGACATGACAAGTGGAACTGAAGAGGAATAAGTTGACACCTTGCTCAGGTGGGCGAGGGGGTCCCCTAATATCAACAAAAACAACAGCGATGACAATGGCCGTCATTGAATTCTTTCAGTGCTTTCACAGTTGTTAGTCACCCGTCGTCAGGAGGAAGTTTGGCTGAGGGAGGGGATAGTGGTCATTTCTGCCCCCAGTGTGTCCGAGCATGCGCTGGGTCACCGACACCTTTCAGTGAGCTGGACCCGAAGGACAGAACCGACTGCCTCCGGGTTCCCAGGGTGGGTCAGGCCTGCGGGCCCGGGAAAGGTCCCTCAGAACTTTCCATGCCCCCGCCCACGGTGTTGGGAGGGTACTGCTTCCCACAGGGGCTGCAGGAACCGGTCCACGAGGACACCCCAACACTGCTGGAGGCTCACGCCGCTGGAACGTGGGTGTGGTGCTGAAACGACCCGCCTCCTTTCCTGGCTGGCTTCGGTTTTGGTTTTCATTCTTCTCTTTTTCTTCTAGGCATCTACTCTTTTTTTTTTTTTTAATATTTATTTATTTGCTTTTAGTTGTACACAATGCCTTTATTTTTACGTGGTGCTGAGGATGGAACCCGGGCTGCGCACGTGCTAGGCAGCGCTCTACCGCTGAGCCACAACCCCAGCCCCATCTACTCTCCTTTGACATGTCTGTTTCCCTTATTAATTTCATCTGTCTCCCCCGTCCCCAGAAGGTAAGCTGTATAAAGTGAGAGTCTGAAGTCTAATTTGTTCCCCGTCTGGTTCCCAGATCCTAGAAGAGCCCTGGATGGACAAGATAGGCTAGCAATAAATAATAGAATGAATGACTGAGCCTAGGACCTGGCGCTGGGCGAAAGCCAGCGACTCAGGAGATTGAGGCAGGAGGATTGCAAAATCAAGGTCAGCCTCAGCAATTTAAGGGGACTCAGTTAAAAAAAAAAAAAAAAAAAAAAAAGTCTTGGAATCTAGTTCAACGTCAGAGTGCCTCAGGGTTCAATCCCTGGTATGGGGGTGGGGAGGCGGGGGTGGGGAATGAGTCAATGATATTCACAATTTTGCTTAAAAGATATTCACAATTTGCCACCTAGGACAGGGACCTCAGCATCCTGTCTCAGCATAGCTTCTAGGACCCCAGTTCCTGGAGGTACAAGCTATTAGTGATCTCTCTGCATAACATAAGCTCTCTGCATCTGAAAAGTTCACTTCTACAGTAACATAGCTCTTAAATGGCCGTGATTTGCATCACCATTCTCAAAAACCTTACATAACAATGTAAATTTTTCCATTTAAGGAGGTTGACCCACTCTGGGCTCTCCCAGTTCTCATTCAAAATTCTTATCTGCAAGGTCACCTACAGGGGCGGCAGCAAAGTCAGTGGCCATATTTTCCCGAGGAATATTTCTGCCTCCAGCTTCCTATCCCTCTGGAAAGTCCTTTCCCTGCTCTCTGCTCTGTCTCTGACTCAGGACTCTTAGCCTACTGGTTCTTAGGGGACTACAATCAAAATTTTTTCTACAACCCTTTAAACTATTTGGTTAACACTGTTGAAAGCATTTGATCAATCCCATAAGTTGGCCGCTTGGTAACCAGAACATTTGGTGAGTGGGTTTTTAGTAAATTGTCCTGTTCCCTGACTTCTGTTCCATTCCTCAGCCCCTGTGTAATTTCTTTCTGCAATCCAAAATGAAGACATTCTGAAATCATGTCATCAGATAAAAGGTTTCAAATAAATATGTAGTGGGGAATGAAATCTACCAGATTATGTTATGTCCTTGTACGAATATATATATATATATATATATATATATATATATATATAATTAAACGAACAAAAACACAATAGGAGTGAGACCAATCGAATAGCAGATAGGGAAGGGAAAAGGAAGGTCCTGGGGAATGAGATTGATCAAATTATGTGCATGCACAACTGTGGCATAATGAATCCCACTGTTATGTGTAATTATAATATACCAGTATTAAAAAGTTTCAAATAATGGCCAGGTGTGGTGGCACACGCCTGTAATTCCAGCACTTGGGAGGCTGAAGGCAGGAGGATCGCGAGTTCAAAGCCAGCCTCAGCAATGGCGAGGCACTTAGCAACTCAGTGAGACCCTGTCTCTAATAAAATACAAAAAAGGGGCTGTGGGTGTGGCCCAGTGGTCAAGTGCCCCTGAGTTCAATCCCTGGTACCAAAAAAAAAAAAAAAAAAAGTTTCAAATAATGGCAATGGGTCCTCTGAAAAAATCACACTACAAATGTAAGTGTAAATTATTTTTAAAATAGTCACCATTTTTGGGCAGGGGTTGTAGCTCAGTGGTAGAGTGCTTGCCTAGCATGTGTGAGGCACTGGGTTCAATTCTCAGCACCACATATCAATCAATCAATCAATCAATCAATAATAAAGGTCCATCAACAACTAAAGAAATATTTTACAAAATAGTCACCATTCTGGGCTGGGGTTGTGGCTCATCGGTAAAGCACTGTCCTAGCACATGCGCGGCCCGGGTTTGATCCTCAGCACCATGTAAAAATAAACACATTGTGTACAACTAAAGCAAATAAACAACTATAAAAAAACAAAAAAAACAAAATAGTCAACATTTTGTCAAACTGTATAATCATTCTAGAATTAAACTAATCATAAAGATAAAACTACATTAAGAAAGGTTATGCATACACAAAACTTTCCCTTCCCCCCCTTTTAAAAAAAATTTTATTTATTTGCTTTAGTTGTACACAATGCGTTTATTTGTACGTGGTGCTGAGAATAGAACCCGGGCCGCGCATGTGCTAGGCGAGCATTCTGCTGCTGAGCCACAATCCCAGCCCTTTTCCCCCTCTTTTCTAGAGTTGGTTATAAAACCAGAAATATACCTTTGGCTTTTTAAAAATAAACTTTGGAAGAATTTTAGATTTACAGAAAAGTTGCAAAGATAATACAGAGAGCTCTTGTATACACTTCACTCAGTTGTAGCTTCATCCAGGTACCCCTAGTGCTAACATATTGCATAACAAGGCATGTTTTATGAACACTAATTGATTAACATCAAGAAGATATTATGATATTATTAACCAAATGCCACACTTTATTTAGATTGAACTGTTTTGTTTTGTTTTGTTTCTGTCTTTTTTTCTCTCTTCCAAGATCCAATTGAGGATACCACTAAATTTAGCATTTATTTATTTATTTATTTATTTATTTATTTTTGTGGTACCAGGGATTGAACTCAGGGGCACTTGACCACTGGGCCACATCCCCAGCCCTTTTTTGTATTTTATTTAGAGACAGGGTCTCACTGAGTTGCTAAGTGCCTCGCCATTGCTGAGGCTGGCTTTGAACTCGCAATCCTCCTGCCTCAGCCTCCCAAAGTGCTGGGATTACAGGCATGCGCCACCGCGCCCAGCTAGCATACATTTATTTTTGTACTTTGCATTTTTCTCATTGAACAGTGTGCCTTGCAGACGGTTTCATATCAGCAGATATAAATGTGGTTCCTTTTAAACTTAGCTGCATAGTATTTTATGGTACAAAAGAAAAGAATTATTTAACAAGTTTCTTTTCTCACTAATGTGATTTAGGTAGTTTTTCAGTTATTTTTTAATTTTTATTTTTTTAGTACTGGGGATGGAGCCCAGGGCCTGTTACATGCTAGGCAAGTGTTCTACCTCTGAGCTACACTCCCCAGCCCAATTATTGTTTTGAATTCACTTTTTTTTTTTTTCAGTACTGGGTACTGAACCTAGGCCCACTCTACCACTGAGTTACATTCCAGCCCTTTTTATGTTTTGAGACAGAGTCTGGCTAAATTGCTGAGGCTGACCTTGAATTTATGATCTTTTGCCTCAACCTCCTGAATTGCTGGGATTATAGGAGTACTCCACTGGTCCTGGCCCAGTTATTATTATTTTTTTTTAAGCTTTGTAGTTATAGATAGTGGTTGGGTTCATCCAACAAACTCATAAATGCGTGGAATTCAATTTCAGTTCATGATCCTCCCCACCTTCTCCTCTCCAGTTATTGCTCTTGAATCATACTTGTAAGTAAATAGGTGCACATGTAGGGTAGATTCCCAGAGGTAGAACTGCTTGGGTCAAAGAGGTTTTATATATTTAAGTTAAAAAAAATCCGGGGGCTGGGGCTGTGGCTCAGCGGTAGAGTGCTCGCCTAGCACGTGCGCGGCCCGGGTTCAATCCTCAGCACCACGTAAACATAAACGCATTGTGTACAACTAAAATAAATAAATAAATATTTAAAAAAAAAAATCCGGCTGGAGTTGTGGCTCAGAGGTAGAGCGCTCACCCACCATGCGTGAGGCACTGGGTTCCATCCTCAGCACCATATAAAATAAAATAAAGATATTGTGTCCACCTATAACTAAAAAGTAAATATTTTTAAAAAACCCAACTTGCCCTCATGGAAAGAATGTAAGCAAAAATGAACAGCCAGAGATGCACTTCCTGCTTGATTACTATAGAACATTATTGTTTATTCTTCCCATTCTTTGATCTCAGATGGTGAAAGAGAGTTTGTCTCAGTGGGTCAGGACAGAGAGAGAAAGGGAGAGGTAAGTCTGGGGAGGTGGACAGAAACCAAGCTACAAGGACCCTCGGTGCCAGGTGAGGAGCTAGACCTTGTGCTGAGGGAGCTATAGAATAGCGCATGGTTGGAAGTCAGGGAGGCCTGTGGTGGTGTAGGGGTGCAGCAGGAATCACCATGAGTAGCTGACTCTCCCTCCTGTGATCCTGGCTCTGACCTTTTTGCTCCCCTCTCACCCACAGGCACTGGCCTCTCAGGGAGGGGGCCAGGGCAGACAAACTTGTCCTGCCAGCTGCTAGGCTGGCTGAGCCACACTCTGCAGGTATGTGGCCAGACAGGGGTAGGGGCAGACCTGGGACAGAGATGGAGGCCTGCCCGCCTGACCACCTGGAAGCCAGCTCTGCCCCAAGAGCCTCCCATCTGGCAGGATCTGGCCTGTCTTAACTGCTCAGGGAGAGACTGATGCGTTTAGCAGAATAATTCTTCCCCCACGTACATCTCACGTCCAGCAGTGGCATTTTTAAAATGATATTTATTTATTTGTTTTAGTTGTACACAATGCCTTTATTTTTACATGGTGCTGAGGCTCCAACAGGGGTCCATGCACATACTAGGCCAGCGCTCCCCTGCTGAGCCACAACCCCAGCCCCCAGTGGTGGCTTTTTATTGATATTTAATTCTTGACTTCTGTTGGAGGACAAAAGCAGTTATCATAAAATATGTGGAAAATACCCAAATATCCAAGAAATGAAATAAAAATTCCCTGTAAGTCCCCTTTTTCTTAATAATCAATGTTAACCTTCTGGAGATTTTTTTTTTTTTTTTTTAATCTTAGTGCAAACATGGGCATGGGTTTTTATCACATAAATTTTTAGTTAATAATTTCTCACATATTTTGCCATGCCATCAAATACTGCTTTTCAGTGTGACTTTGAAGGGGGAAAACAGATTTCATAATATTGATTTCTAATAACTTCATATACATTCTTTAAATATTTGCCACCAAATATTTCATATTAACTCAAAATATGCTTATCCCAGGGGTTGGACATTTTTCAGTGAAAACACTTTGAATTTCAAGTGTGACTTTACTTTCCAAAGTGCAAATATTCAAGTCACTTTAATGACTCAGTTTCTGTAAGGTGAGAATGGGTGGAGGAGCCCCAAACATTTGAAACTGGGGTCCCAGCAGGCAGTTTATTTATGCTTTTTTTTTTTTTTTTTTCTGATAACAAAGGATAGAGAAAATCCCTGATTCATATAAAAATAGTGTACCATTTCTTGAGCTCTTAGGGTGGGGCCCTCTGCCATGGAGTGGGGACTGTTGCACCTCATTATATAGAGGGGCACATGGAGGCTCAGAGAGGCTGTTGTGGGCTCTCAGAACCCAGTGCTGTCTCTTTGCTTCAGAGAATCCCAGCCACAGACTAAGTCACTGTAACCTTGCTCAGGAAGACACCTGATTTTAGAAGCAGGTTAGGATAGAATCCCCCCATTTCCTCAACCTGTTTACAAGCTGGACAAATATGTACTGAGGGGTTGGGGACAAGTTTCATTCCAGAGACCAAAGAAAAGCCAGTTAGGCCAGTTAACCCAGAGAAACTTTTTTTTTTTTTTTTGTTCTGGGAATTGAGCCCCGGGGAGCACTTAACCACTGAGCCACATCCCCAGCCCTTTTTATATTTTACTTTGAGACAGGGTCTTGCTAAATTGCTTAGAACCTTGCTAAATTGCTGAGGCTGGCTTTGAACTTTCGATCTTCCTCCAGAGCCACTGGGATTATAGGCATGTGCCACCGTGCCTAGCCTAGAGGGACGCTTAGGTGCTAAAAAATATATGGTATGTATCACTTCTAGATAGTGTTTTAGAAATTCTGGTTTAAAAAGTAAAGTGCCGGGTGGGCGCGGTGGTGCACGCCTGTAATCCCAGCACTTGGGAGGCTGAGGCAGGAGGATCAAGAGTTCAAAGCCAGCCTCAGCAATGGCGAGGCACTTAGCAACTCAGTGAGACCCTGTCTCTAAATAAAATACAAAAAAGGGCTGGGGATGTGGCCCAGTGGTCAAGTGCCCCTGAATTCAATCCCCGGTACCAATAAATAAATAAATAAATAAATAATAAAAAAATAAATAAAAAGTAAAGTGGCATTTTTGTTTCCAAAAAATAACAAATGATCTTTATAAAAATTGTTTCAAACATTATGAAGCTTTATATTCCTCTTCCTGTCAGCCCCACCCCCGCGTTACTCCTCAAAGGAGTCTATCATGGGAAATAGGATATATGTATTCTTATTATGAAAACAAAACCACTTTAGTTCAATGCTTCACTTTTTCACTGAATAACAACTTTTTTTTTTGGTACTGGGGATTGAACTCAGGGGCACTCGACCACTGAGCCACGTCCCCAGCCCTTTTTTTGTATTTTATTAGAGACAGGGTCTCACTGAGTTGCTAAGTGCCTGCCAGTGCTGAGGCTGGCTTTGAACTCGGGATCCTCCTGCCTCAGCCTCCCAAGTGCTGGGATTACAGGCGTGCGCCACCATGCCCGGCTCATGAACAACAAGTTATGATGTGACACATCTATACTCTGGAATACATTGCAACAATTTTTTTTTTAAAGTAGATTCAGGACTGGGGGTATAATTCAATGATAAAGTGCCTGCTTAGCATGCATGAGGCTCTGGGTTCAATCCCCAGTACTGCCAAAAAAGAGTAGATTCATATACACTGACTTAAAAATATATGGTTAGGTTGGGGGCTAGGGACATAGCTCAGTTGGTGGAGTACTTGTCTCGCATGCACAAGGGCCTGGTTCAATCCCCACCACCACCAAAACAAATTAATAATAATAAATGATTAGGTAAAGACAAAAGTCATAAAGCAGTATTTAAAGCATAATTCCAGGGCTGGAGGTGTGGCTCAGTAGTAGAGTGCTTACCTAGCATGTACAAGGTCTTGGGTTCAATCCCCAGCACTGTACAAAGAAAAAGAAAAGAAAAGAAAAAAAAGAAATGATTCTGTAAAATGTACACATAAACTTTTGAAAAGCCAAAAAGGACATTAACCTTGTGTTAATAGTAGTTATTAGGGGTTTGGACCAGATTTGGGGGAGGGGGATTACTGGGGAGTGGATCACAGAACACATCTACTTTTTTATAATCTTTTAAATGGAAAGGTTACAAATGACTTCCTTTTCTAAAAGCTGCCCCCTGCCATTCTTTTTTTTTTCCTTTTTTTTTGTGGTACCGGGGATTGAACTCAGGGGCACTCGACCACTGGGCCACATCCCCAGCCCTTTTTTTTTTTTTTTTTTTGTATTTTATTAGAGACAGGGTTTCACTGAGTTGCTAAGTGCCTCACCATTGCTGAGGCTGGCTTTGAACTCGCGATCCTCCTGCCTCAGCCTCCCAAAGTGCTGGGATTACAGGCGTGCGCCACCGCGCCCGGCTCCCCTGCCATTCTCAAAAACCTTAAACCATTTCTTTAAAAAGGTCAGTGCATACTAAGTTGTAGTTAGAGAGGAGGAGGGAGTTCTGATGTGGTACTGCACAGTCGGGTGACTAGAGATGACAATAATATGCTAAAGCTAGAAGGAAAGATTTTTGAATGTTTTTGCCATAAAGAAATATAAACTGGGCATGGTGGCACACCTATAATCCCAGAGATTTGGGAGGCTGAGGCAAAAGGATCACAAATTCAAGGCCAGCATGTGCAACCTAGCAAGAACCCTGTCTCAAAATAAAAAGGTCTGGATATTGTTCAGTGCTGGAGCACCCCTAAATTAAATCTCAGGTACTGCAAAAACAAACAACAAACATCTGAGGAGATAGTTATGTTTACCCTGATTTAAGCATTACACCATGTACATGTATCAAAACATCACATGGTACCCATAAATGTGTACAAATTTCATGTTTTTTGTGTCAGTTAAAAAATTTTTTAATAAGCTGGGCGCGGTGGCGCACGCCTGTAATCCCAGCACTTTGGGAGGCTGAGGCAGGAGGATCGCGTGTTCAAAGCCAGCCTCAGCAGTGGCGAGGCACTTAGCAACTCAGTGAAACCCTGTCTCTAAATAAAATACAAAAAAGGGCTGGGGATGTGGCCCAATGGTCGAGTGCCCCTGAATTCAATCCCCGGTACCACAAAAAAAATAAAATAAAATAAAAAAAAATAATAATAATAATAAAAAAAGAAAAGGCTAAAGTTCTGCTGGACCAATCCTACATATGTATCTATAGGAATAAAAGTAATGTATATAAATGTATATAATTTTCAACTTTTTTCTACTCTCTATTTTCTTTTTTGTTCTTGTTGGTACTGGGGATTGAGCTCAGGGTCACTTTACCACTGAGCTACATCCCTAGTCCTTTTGTTTTTTATTTTGAGATAGAATCTCACTGAGTTGCTAAGGCTGGACTCAAATTTGCAATCCTCCTGCCTCAGCCTCCTGAATTGCTGGGATTACAGATGTGCCCGGCTTTTACTCTGTATTTCTCAGAGCTTTTTCCATCCTAAAACACAGAGTTCTCATTCATTATTTTGTTCCATGTGTGGTATTCTTGAAATGGGCATAGCATAGCTAAGTTAACCAGTCCTCTACTAAAGGTTATTCAAGTTACTATAACAAACTGTGATAAGCAGAGGCAACTTAAACCGTCTCCACCTGAGGGCATATTAACCCTGTGCTTTATAAACCCTGCCCTTGCTATGAGCGGGAGCAGGTGCCATATTCCACCACCATGCTGGGGGTCTGAGTTGGTGGCCCCCGCCAGAATAAAGGCTTCTTTGGCTGTTACGTGAGTGGCTTGTGAGACTTTTTTCCCCTCCGAATTGGGTACAACAAAACTTCCTTATAGGGGCTGAGGATGCAGCTCAGCGGTAGAGTGCTCGCCTAGCACATGCGCGTTCCACGTAAAAATAAATGCATTGTGTACAACTAAAGCAAATAAATAAACGTTAAAAAAAACCACTTCCTTGCCGGGCGCGGTGGCGCACGCCTGTAATCCCAGCACTTTGGGAGGCTGAGGCAGGAGGATCGCGAGTTCAAAGCCAGCCTCAGGAATGGCGAGGCACTTAGCAACTCAGGGAGACCCCTGTCTCTAATAAAAATACAAAAAAAGGGCTGGGGATGTGACCCAGTGGTTGAGTGCCCCTGAGTTCAATCCCCAGTACCACACACACACAAAAAAAAAAAAAAAAAAAGAAAAGAAAAACACTTCCTTATATGTGCTTCTTAATTATGACATATTTTTATATCAATTCCTAAAGAGCTGTCTTCTTGGGCTGGGGTGTGGCTCAGCGGTAGAGCACTTGCCTAGCATGTGCGCAGCCCAGGTTCGATCCTCAGCACCACATAAAAATAAATGCATTGTGTACAACTAAAGCAAATAAATAAATATTTAAAAATAAGAGCTGTCTTCTTTTTGATAGCCATAGAGAATTCCAGTCTAAGAAAATGAATTATATACCCCATTCTCTGATGATGGATGGTAGGTTGTTTTTTATTTTTCACACTAATAAATAATGACCTTTTTGATCTTTACAATTTATTTTGCGTGTGGTGCTGTGGATTGAACCCAGGGCCTTGTATGTGTGAGGCAAGCACTCTACCAACTGAACTATATCCCCAGCCCTGATCTTTACAATTTTCAAGGTATATATATATTTTAAAAAATTTTACAAGCTGGGTGTGGTGGCGCATGCCTGTAATCCCAGCACTTGGGAGGCTGAGGCAGGAAGATCAAGAGTTCAAAGCCAGTCTCAACAATGGCGAGGCACTTAGCAACTCAGTGAGACCCTGTCTCTAAATAAAATACAAAATAGGGCTGGGGATGTGGCCCAGTGGTTGAGTGCCCGAGTTCAGTCCCTGGTACCTAAAAAAAAAAAAAAAAGGGATACTGAGATTCTGTCGTGGAACCTTTAGAGAACTCGCTGGAAGCTATAATTCCTAGGAGGAATAAGTCTATCACTTGTTTGTCTCAACAGTCCTTGGGACAAACAAATCCCTTCCCCAACACTATCACTGTATACATCCTTAGCAGCACTATCTAAGCACTGTCTTCTCTTCCCCAGTCACAGGGTGGGCCAATGCCTAAACCAAGACAGTAAGATTTAAGTCCTGATCTTGGCTAAGGCTATTTGGAGAGAGACACTTCCTCAATCCTGTGTTGCTTAGCTATAAAGATAAAAGTCTAGTGTTGCTGGAGAAATCCTCTCTGAGAACACAGCAGGTCTTCTAGAACCCTAGATTGAACTCCTGGATCCAGACATGCCTGAAGCCAGCCCTTTAGACTCAACGTTATGAACCAATAAATTCCATTTTATGCTTCAGTCAGTGCGAGTTGGATTTCTGCCACCTCTGTGAGCAAAGCTCTTGTTCATTCACCCTCACTCCAAAAGAAAACGAATTCATTCATTCAATCAATCCATCAGCATTTATTGAAAATCCGGTCCATGCTTAGTCCTGAACTGGGTAATGATGGGGACAGGAAAGTGATCATCATAGAACTTGTCCCTCCTCTCCTGGCAATCCTAGTCTACCAGAGCTTAAATAGATAATTAGATACAGTTTAAACAGCAGGAATGGCAATGCGCACCAAGAGAGAAGTTTGGGAGCTACCTGGGAGGCATCTGTGAAAGGGTGGCGGGACCAGGCACGCTTCTGAGGATGGGACTTTTAAGTTGACACCTAAAGATGGGTGGGGAATCAGCCTGGTGCTATGAGGTCAAGGGCAAAGGCCCCAGGCACACAAAGCTGGAGGTTTGGGAGACACACCTAAGGTCAGTGGGGCTTAGAAACCTGGAAAAGAACTTTGAGATTGGAGGAGGGGAAGGGCCAGGTGGCCGTGGAGGCCCAGGTTGGAGGACACCCAGTGCGTAGGTGGCCTCCCCTTCTTGTTCCTCAGAGCGTGGTGTAGAAGTACATGGCTGTCAGCATCACGGGGAGCTGGGTGAGGAGGCAGTGAAGTGGGGGTGCCCCACCGACCCCCCCCTCCGCCCCCCGCCCAGCCCACGGGCTCCGCCTCTCACCGTCCACATCAGGATGGCAAAACCAAACCACGAGATGCCCCAGGTGTAGCTGTCGATGGCGTGGCCAATGTGCTCGAAGCAGCCCTGGGCAGGGGGACAGCGGGGCTTGAGAAGGTGCCCTGGGAGGCTGGCAGCTGCGGGACGGTCACTGTGCGCCCTTGGAGAAGTCACTTCTGTCCCTGAGTCTTGGTGACCCACCCGGGCCATAGGATCATGGCGGTGTCCACCACCCAGGCAGGTTTTGGGGAACAGGGAGGGGACATTGAACCCAGATCCCGAGCAAGTAGGTGCTGCCCTGATGGCGGCCCTGATGCCAGCCCGAGGGTGCCCTCGTGCGGAGCCCACTTTTCATGCTGCCACACACACAGGTCCCTGGAGTTTGAAGTCCATCCTTAGGTTCAGTCTGGTTCTGACACAGGCCCATTTAGAGATGGGCTGAGTGGGGCCAGAGCGCCACACCAGTGTGGCCTTCACGTAGCTCTCCTGCCCCCGCCTGGCTGCAGCCACCAACAAAGGCCCAGGTGTCTGTCCTGGAGTCAGAGCTGGCCCAGCAGGAGGCCAGCTCTGCCATTTTTCTGTGGTAGGGCCTGCATATTATTCGGGCCCTCTGAGCCTCGGTTTTCCCATCTGTGAAGTGGCAATCTTGAGAGCGGCCACAGAGTTCCCCAACATGATGCATGTAAGCGCTCTGCATGGAGCTGGGGCTTGAGAACTGGCTGTCCTGTTGTGACCCTGGTAATGACCTGCGTCCGGGCTCCCCAGTCCCTGATACCTGATTCAGGACACGCCATTGTAGGGTCCCAGGCAGCCAAAAGTGGTTAGTGGGACCAGTTCTCTTCTTAGTCTACCTGTCTCTGTCCTGGTCTTGCGGTAGTTAAAGCACCTCATTGGTTTCCCGACCGCCTGAAATCCACTCCCAGCTCACTAGTGACTGACCTCTCAGTTTTGTCATCCGTAAAATGGGGTCATTACAATCTTTACCTCATAAGGTTGTCATGAGGATTAAATAAGTCTGAAAGCCCTTAGAAGATTGTTTTGTACAAAGGAAAGGATTGAGAAATGTGGGTCGTTATTGAGGTTGGACTGTGGTTCTTGTGTTGCTCTCATTTCTGGACAACCTTGGACAAGTGGCAGGTGCCAGGTCTGGGTCAGACAGGTCCTGTGTGCTTCCTGATGACTTGCAGAGAGAGTTGGGGCAACAAGAGACAGAGGAGAGAAGGAGGAAGCCAGAAAGGGAAGAGGGGGAGGGGAGGACCGAGAGTGGATAGTGGGAAGGAAAGAGAGAAAGCAGAGAGGCTGCCAGGCTCCATGGTGCACGCCTCTAATCCCAGCAACTCAGGAGGCTGAGGCCGGAGGATCACCAGTTCAAGGCCAACCCAAGCAACTTAGCCAGTCCTTGGATCTCAAAATTTAAACAAATAAAATAAAAAGGGCTGGGGATGTAGCTCAGTGGTGGAGTGCCTCTGGGTTCAATCCCTGGTACGGGAAACAAACAAACAAAAACCCCAGAAAGGGAGTGGTGGGAGGAAGCAGAGACCAGATAAGGATGGCTGGACAGGTAGCAAAGGGAAGGGACATACCTTGGTGAACAGGTAGTCTACGTGTCCCAAGCGGCAGCCCTTTTCGTTGAAGGGGATGAAGTTTCCTGTCCGGCGGCAGCACAGTGGAGGCCAGGGGAATACCACCTCTGGGGTGGCTGCCCTGAAGGTTGATGTGTAGTTTACCCAGTCCATGGGACCAGATGTGCCACAGCATTCTTGCTGGAGAGAAAGTTGGGGGTGAGGCAGACTGGGACTCAGAGGGGACAACCACTTGCCTGAGGTCACACAGCAGGGAGAGGCAAGCTTGGCCTTTGCCACACAGTTGGACTCAACTTGTCTGTGTGTGTGTGTGTGTGTGTGTGTGTGTGTGTGTTTCTCCATGTGTGAGAGAGTGAGGATCACTGGTATTTGTTCCAGGACCAGGAGACTGGTGGGAGATTTGGATCAAACACAAACTCGTGATTTATTTTGAAATTCTTTTATCAACCACTATGGTGATAAACTGACACCAAAAGGAAGATTTCTGTTTTTTTTTTTTTTTTCCCCCTGGTCTCAGTGGGTGTCTCATTTGTGGCCCCTGAATGAAGAGAAGACAGGCTTGGGCATCCTTCAAACATGGTTCACCTGGCCAGCTGTAGGATTGGGGCTGGGTTAGGACCTCAGTTTCCCTTATGACCTCATTTCTTCCTCTTCTCCTGCAATAGCATCTTGGATTCATTTTTGAGTGTGGCTTCTAGAACCTGGTGGCCTGGGGTTGACTCCGTCCAGTTCTATGATTGAGCACCTGTGTAACCTCATTCAAATGGCAAGTCCTTCAATCTCTTGCCTCAGTTTCCTCGGTGTGAAAAAGTTGATCTCCTGTTCCGAGCAGTTATAAGGACTGAACAAGCCAGCAGTGTTTTGAGGGCTGGGGTTGGAGCTCAGTGGTAGAGCACTTGCCTAGCATGTGTGAGGCTCTGGGTACCTTGAACAGTGCTAGACAAAAGTCAGTGCTCAAATGTAACAGAAAACGGCACGGTATTGGCACCAAAATAGACATGTAGACCAACGGTACAGAATAGAGGACACAGACAAACCCACATAAATACGGTTATCTCGTACTAGGCAAAGGCACCAAAATCATACATTGGAGAGAAAAGATAGCCTGTTCAACAAATGGTGCTGGGAAAACTGGAAATCCATATGTAGCAGAATGAAATTGAACCTCTATCTCTCACCCTGCACAAAAATCAACTCAAAGTGGATCAAAGACTTAGAAAGTAGAATAAAGACCCTGTGCCTAATAGAAGAAAAGTAGGCCCAAATCTACATCATGTCAGCTTAGGACCCGACTTCCTTAACAACACTCCTAAAGCACAAGAAGTAAAATCCATAAATGGGATGGATCCAAACTAAAAAGCTTTTTCTCAGCAAAGGAAATAATCAATAACGTGAAGAAAGAGCCTACAGAATGGGAAAAATCTTTACCACACACACCTCAGATAGAGCACCAATCGCCAGGATCTATAAAGAACTCAAACACTTAACACTACCACCACCAACAACAAAAACCCAATCAATAAATGGGCTAAGAAACTGAACAGACACTTCACAGAAGAAGAAATACAATCGATCAACAAACATATGAAAAAATGTTCATCATCTATAGCAATTAGAGAAATACAAAAAAAATTCTGTAAGATTTAATTTCACTCCAGTCAGAATGGCAATTATCAAGAATACAAGCAGTAATAAGTGTTGGTGAGGAAGTGGAGGAAAAGGCACACTCATACATTGCTGGTGGAACTTCAAATTGGCGCAACCAGTGTGAAAGCAGTATGGAGATTCCTCAGAAAACTTGGACTGGAACCACCATTTGACCCAGCTATTCCACTCCTTAGTTTGTACCCAAAGGACTTAAAATCAGCTTACTACAGTGACACAGCCACATCAATGTTTAAAGCAGTTTGATTCCCAATAGCTAAACTATGGAACCAACCGAGATGCATTTCAACAGATGAACGGATGAAGAAAATGTGGTACATATACACAATGGAATATTACTCAGTCATAAAGAAGAATGAAATTATGACATTCGTGGGTAAGTGGATGGAGCTAGAGAATATCATGCTAAGTGAAATAAGCCAAACCCTCCCCCAAAACAAACTCCAAATGTTTTCTCTGATAAGCCGATGGTGATCCATAATGAGGCAGGGGTTAGGGAAGAATGAAGGAAATTTGTATTGTGCAGAGGTGAGTAGAGAGAAGGGAGAGAGGAGGGGGTGTAGGGATGGGAAGGATGGTGGAATGAGACAGACATTATTACGCTATATACACGTATGATTACATTACTGGTGTGACTCAGCACCAAGTACAACCAGAGGAATGAGAAGTTGTGCTGCATTTGTGTGCAATATGTCAAAATGCATTCTACTGCCATAAATAACTAATTAGAACAATTTTTTTTTTTTGGTACTGGGGATTGAACTCAGGGGCCCTTGACCACTGGGCCACATCCCCAGCCCTTTTTTGTATTTTATTAGAGACAGGGTCTCACTGAGTTGCTAAGTGCCTTGCCATTGCTGAGGCTGGCTTTGAACTCGAAATCCTCCTGCCTCAGCCTCCCAAATGCTGGGATTACAGGCCTGCGCCACCGCGCCCCGGCTAGAACAAATTTTAAAACTTAAAAAACACCAAATTAGTGCTCAATTAATGACTGTTCTTATTGTTATCATCATTACTATGGAGACAATATGAATTTAGCCTGCCGGGTTCAAATCCCAGCTCTGCCACTTACCAACCATATGACCCTGGCCCTTTCTGGGCCTGTTTACTCTCTGGAAAATACTGATGAGCAAAGCCCTTCCCCTGGGAGTGATCCCGGGAATGGACGCCTTTGAAGCACTCATTCACTACAAGCGGGCAGGACTGGAGCCACGCCCACCTCGCCCACCTCAATCATGATGCGGTCCCAAAGGCGCGTCAGCTCCTGGCCCTGGTCCGAGTCTGCGCTGTAGAAGGTGAGCATCTGCTTGGTGATGAGGGATGGGTTGGACACCATCTGCGGAGGACACGGGAGAGCAGGAGCCAGCCGCTGGTGGGGGAGCGGTCGCCCTCCACCCACTCCCGCGACCCTCTCCACTCCCGCCGCTGCCCGCGCGCCCCTCCCCGGGCCTCGGGCTCACGTAGTCGCGGTGGGTGTAGGAGGTGATGCAGGAGGCGCACTCGAAGATGTAGACGATGAGCATGAGCACCAGGTACTGGAGAGAGAGCGGGAAGGGACCGTCAGGCCCGGCAGGGCTGCCCGCGAAGCCACTGCCCTTGAGGGACCGCTCCTTGGGTAGTAAGCGCATTTGGGGGGCTGTGGTGTGGCGGCGAGTTGTGTGAGACCCTGTTCCATCCCCGTCACCGCAGATGGGGAGGGGGAAGAAACAGGACTTTAAAAAACAGCATAGGCCAAGCCGGGTGCGGGGGCGCAGCCTGTAATCCCAGCACTTGGGAGGCTGAGGCAGGAGGATCGCGAGTTCAAAGCCAGCCTCAGCAATGGCGAGGCACTTAGCAACTCAGTGAGACCCTGTCTCTAATAAAATACAAAAAAGGGGGGACTGGGGATGTGGCCCAGTGGTCGAGTGCCCCTGAGTTCAATCCCCAGTACCAAAAAAAAAAAAAAAAAAGGACACTGGGTGCTGATGTACCAGCTCCACTGCTGAGAGATGGGACAATGTCACGTGACACACCCTACTGCTTTCAAACAGTGTCCTTATCACATAGAGAAATGTGTACTCAAGTATTTATAGGTGAATGACTCTGCGTCTAGAAAATGTTTCAAAACACCCCAGGAAGGAAATGTGGCCAGTGTGAGGGTGGAGTGGGGCGACCGTGTGGCCAGTCTGTCGCTCTGGTGGAAACCAGGGGAGAGGTTCGCGGGGCTCCAAATGCCATTCACTCTATCTATGTTTGAAATTTCCCACAGTAAAAATATTTTAAATTCTGTTTTAGTTAATAACAAACTAGAAGGGGGCGGGACACAGACACATATGTATTTTTTAACTGGCTTGGTGGACTTTTAGGACTTTGATTAAATTGTTATGCTAGAAAATTAAATATAGGATAAGAAAAAAAAAAAAACAAGATGAAAGAAAGGCGGGAGGGAAGGAGGAAGGCAGGAGGGAAGGAGGAAGGCAGGAGCAAGAAAGCCCTCGACAGGTTCATTTTATTCAGGATAAAACCACAGCCCCACAAAGCCCAGCCAATTGGCCACCTTCTTGGGTCCCTCCCTGTCCCCCTATCTGTCTGCCCACTGGCTGCCCAGCTTCCTCCCTCCTTGGCCATGGCCCCAGGACCCCTACCCCCTGGCTCCCTCTGGCCTCAGGGCCTTTGCTTATGCTGTCCCTCCACTTGGAATACTCTCCCTCCAAATGCTCCCTGGCTCACTCCCTCGCCTCCTCCAGATCTTCACTTCTCTGACTGTGAGGGCTTCCCTTTCCCCTCCCCAGCCCCCAACCTCCCTTCCTCTTCGCTCCCCTTGGTCGCTGGCTTTTATGTTTTGCTCAGTACTATACCCCCAGAGCCTAGCGCGGGGCTCTGCGCGTGCTTCCTGCTCAAGAAACACTCATTGACTGAGGAAGTGGCTGCTCCTGAGATTCCAAGAGACCCTCTGCCATAGAGGAAGCACAGCTCTGCCTCTTCCCCAGGGCCTGCACAGGGATCCCTGCTCTCCCCATCACCTGGGAGAGGCCATGGGCCTCTCTGAGCCTCAGTCTCTTCATCTGGTAAATGGATTGCAAAGCATTTACTTTACAGGGCTTCTGGGAGGATTGAGAGAGCTCATTTTCCAAACTGCTTGTTTCAATGTCAGGCCCATGAGAAGCTCTTGGCAAGTGTGCGTTATAGTTGGCAGAGATTCAAGAGCTGGACCCCTCAGCTTAAACCGGCTGTGCCACCGATTGGCTGTGTGAGCCTGCATAAGTGACTTCACCTCTCTGAGCCACAACTTCAATTTCTGTCAAACAGGGTTATAGAGATGATGACAATAATGATGACAACAATGATGACAGTGTCTCATGTGGTGCTGTGAGGAATAAATGAACTAATCCATCTGAGCATTTAGGTCCTGGAACAAGGTGGTCGCGTGTTACATTGGGGTTCCAGTCCTGGCCCTGCTGCTATGACCATGCCGCTGTCCAGAGCTTCCCTCCCTCCCCTGGGCTCCAGTTTCTTCACCCAGTCGGGGTAACCGGGAGCCTGGGTTAGGGGGCTACGGGACAAGAAGGTGAAATAACGGCCCTGAGGCTCTGAACAAGGCACCGTGCAGAATTCTAGGGGCTGTGGTGGCGCTACGCGTCCATCTGTCCCCACCCCCCACTCCTGGGGCCTCACCGTGAGGGTCATGGACCGCCGGCGGCACAGTGCTGCTCCCACACCAAAACTGGCCACCACGAAGAAGGAGAAGCCACAGAAGATGGCAATCCAGGCGCCAGCGAAGACGTCATCCTTGCCCGAGACGCCCATCAGTGGGTACACCCGGTACTGGTCAGCTGTCACCCACACAGTCTCGGCAAACAGGGCCAGGCCTGACAGCTGGACAGGGCAGCTGGTGAGGAGCGTCTGCGGGGCTGGCGGCCCAGCTCCGGGAGCCTCCCCTGCCCTCTCAGTCGAGTGGGTACACAGAAGAGTGGCAAGGCCCCGGTCCCCCATGGGCAGGAATGAGACTGGGTAGAGGCCAGGAAGGAAGGGAGGGCCTAGCCACCCCCAGCCCCCACATCCCAGCTGCCAGTTGCTTCAAGGAGATGCCACATGCGAAGCCCGGAGCATGCGACTGGCACAGACAAGATGCCAGGCCACGCTGCCTGCCCTCAGCAGTGCTGCTGTCCCCGAGGAGGGGATTCATGGCCATGGCCCTAAAAACGACAGGTGCATCGACCTTTCGGTCCAGTGACCGCAGTGCCAGCAATCAGTCCCACAGACACATGTGCCTGGGCAGGAAAACCACAGACCCACAAAACCGTTCCTGCAGGACCATGACGAGGCCAGTGCCACAGAACGGCGTGGTATGCAGTTGTCAAAGGGGCCTGGGGACTCTCTGAGGCCTCCTATGCCTCCTATGCAGTAGCTTAGAGTGTGAACAGAAGAAAACAGAGTACAGAGCAGGATGTGGAGTGAGCTACATTTTGGGGCCAGAAAAGGAGAAAATAGGTATATATGTCTATGCAGGGCGCACACACACACACACACACACACACACACACACATGAATATTTATATTTGCTTAAAGAAATATTGGAGAAATGAAAAATCTGGTGACCTATGGGGATGCATGGAGAACAAGGAGGGAGAAAGACTTCTCCGTGGACACCCTAGACAACAATACAGACTAACATGTACAGAAAACACAACACTCAACTGTGTTCCAGGCCTGGGTGCAGGTATACTTTATGTGTGATAAGCATTATTGTTACCAGCTGTAGTGTCCTATTGTTGTTCTGGTCAATGCAAATAATGACCGTGTGTGTGTGTGTGTGTGTGTGTGTGTGTGTGTGTGTGTGTGTGTGTATGTGTGTGCCCAGCTCTATTCTAAGCACAAGAATTCAAGAACTCATTCTATCCTCACGGCATTCCTGTTTTATCTCCATTTTACTGATGAGGAAACTGAGGCCCAAAGAGGTTGAATCACTGGAGCCAGGGCTCACAACTAGAAAGTGGCAGAGCTGGGATCTGAACCCAGGCTGTCTGGCTCCAGAGCCACAGGCAAGCATCGTATATTTAAAGACAATGTTGGGGCGGGGGGTTGTGGCTCAGTGGTAGAGCACTTGCCTAGCATGTGTGAGGCCCTGGGTTCAAGTCTCAGCACCACATATAAATGAAATAAAGGTCTATTTACAACTAAAATAAATATATATTTTAAAAAGACAATGTTAATTATAGACATTATTATGGCTTGAGGGTGTGGCTCAGTGCTAGAATGCTTGCCTAGCACGCCTGAGGCCCTGGGTTCCATCCCCAGCACCAAAAAGGAAAAAAAAAAAAAAAAAAAAAAAAAAAAAAGACATTATTCATTTTTGTGGGCCTCTTGTGTGCCAAGCAGTCACTTATCATGATAGCTAGCATTTGCTGAGTGCTTTTTTTCTGAGTTGAGGGCCATACATGGACTTATCTCTCCCACAACAATCCATACAACAAAGACACAATCTATAGATAAGGAGGAGGAGGAAAGAGAAGGCAGGTTCCTCCCTGAGGTCACGTAGCTAGGGAGAGGCCGAGCTGGGGTTTGAACCTGGTTGCTCTGACTTGAGACTAAACATAGGTCCACTGGAGAGTCCCTGGCCCTCAGCCCCCGTCCCCAGGCTCAGGGATACCACCTCCCCACCACACACCCACTTGGCTTCCCAGCACTGGGGCGTGGCTCACCAGAATAATGATGTTGCCCACGACCAACAGCCCCACCACGACGGGAGACCCCTTCTCCTCATCTGCTGCTGCAGAAGCCATAGTCCTGTGTGGCACATGGGCAGAGATAAGGCCAGGTGGGGAGGGAGGGACAGGCTGGACTCCCCATCTCCATTCCACACCCAGAGGCTTCAGGGCTACCAGACGGTGCTCCGCTCTCTGCAGGGGTGCAGGCTGGTACCCATGTGCCCAGCCTCCCACATCCTTGGCAGTGAGCCCTTTTGCAGCAGAGAAAGCCTAGGCTTGGGCAGGGCAGTCACTGGCTGGTACTCAGCACTGGCCTTCGGGGAGTCTCGGCCCCTCCCAGCTCCCCCTGCCTAGTCCGCACTCCCAGGGTCCCCACCTCACCTTCTCTGCCTAGGGGCTCTCCGGTCAGCCCCACCCACAGCAGCTCCCTATATATGCTCAGGCCCCTCCTTGGGCCAGTCTCCGAGGAATGGGGAAGGGCTCTGGAGGAGGGGTCGAGAAGCCCAGAGGGCAGATCCGGATGGAGAACAGATTTTAGGAGCTCCTGCCAAGCAAGTTATTTATAGACCTGAAATTCTAGATTGTGCTGATATCTGGCCCCCTGGACAGGGTGATGTGTCACGGCCGCTGGTTCCCAGGCTGCAGTGGTGGAGGAGGGAGGGCTGGGGGGCTGATATCCCACCCGATATCTAGGACATGGGCTTTCTTGGGAGCCTGAACTAGCTTCTTGTCAGGTCCACCTAAGAACCCCGAATCTCAGAACTGCCTCCTCTCCTCTGTGTGGACTTGGGCAGGTAGCTTCACCTCTTTGAGCCTGGAGCCCAGGTGGAGACCCAGGCAAGGATCCAGGGACCCCCAACTCCTATCCTGGCAGGCAGGAGAGGAGGACAGAGCCAGACCAAGGCAGGGTGAGGGGAGAGGTGGAAGGCATGCTTAGGAGGCCGATTATAGAGCTGTGGGCTGAGGAGAGGATGATGTGTGAGGCGAGTGTAAGAGGGGAAAGAGGAGTGGGTCAGAAGAAAGGAGGGGCTTAGTGGGAGAAAAGTAGCCCTGCCCCCAACACACGCACACAACCAAACACGCACACAGCTGGAAGTTTCTTCAGGCTGCAGAATCAGAGACATCTAGGGATGGCACACCAGTAATCCCAGGAGTCTGAGGCAGGAGGACTGCAAATTCGAGGTCAGACTCAGCAACTTAATGAGACCCTGTCTCAAAAAAAAAAAAAAAAAAGAAAGAAAGAAAGAAAAAAGAAAAGGGGCTGGGGTTGTAGCTTAGCCTGAGCTCTGGCCCTGGGTTCAATCCCCAGTCCTGGGGTTGGGGCGGGTTGGGAGGGGAAGAAATCTAGAATCAAATCCTAGTTCTGCCTCCACGTGCGGCCTGACTTGGCGTGCACGTCTGCAAAAAGGGTGCTCTCAGACCACGTGCGCAGGCGACGGTGGGAACTGAGTGAAGGCACCTCTGCAAGGGATGAATGCTGCGGGGCCTCGCCGCTGTCTGCCGAGAGCCCCATGATCTCTCCTATGTCGCCCTCTAGTGGCGCAGGGCTGATCCCGCAGGAGAAAACGAGGGCTTGGGGCCTCCAGACCTTCCCCAGAATTTCCCAGCCCCAACGCCAGAGCATTTGTGTTTTCTTTTCTTTTTGGTGTGTGGTACCGGGGATTGAACTCAGGGGCACTTGACCACTGGGTCACATCTCCAGCCCTTTTTTGTATTTTATTAGAGACAGGGTCTCACTGAGTTGCTAAGTGCCTCACCATTGCTGAGGCTGGCTTTGAACTCGCGATCCTCCTGCCTCAGCCTCCCAAAGTGCTGGGATTACAGGCGTGCGCCACCGCGCCCGGCGAATTTGTGTTTTCTCTGGGAGTCCACCCTTCCCCATTGCATGCGAACAAATAACATTTAAAATTCCAATGTCAAGACGCCAGCCTCAGCGATTTAGTGAGACCCTGGGTCAAAATAAAAAGGGCTGGGGATAGAACTTAATGGTAGAACCCTTTTGGGTTCAACCCCCTGTGCCAAGAAAAACAAAAAACCAAGCAACAAAATAAAAAGAAGACACTGGCTTGGTTATTAAGACGCATGAGATGTTTTCCAGTTAGAATTGTTAATTTGGTTGTGTCAATCCGCTTTAGATTTAAACTAGTTTTTCTTTTTCTTTTCTTTTCTTTTTTTTTTTTTTTTTTTTTTTTTTTTTTGTACTGGGGATGGAACTCAGGGCACTCGACCACTGGGCCACATCCCCAGCCCTTTTTTGTATTTTATTAGAGACAGGGTCTCACTGAGGTGCTAAGTGCCTCGCCATTGCTGAGGCTGGCTTTGAACTTGGGATCCTCCTGCCTCAGCCTCCCAAGTGCAGGGATTATAGGCGTGCGCCATCACGCCCAGCTTCTTTCTTTTTTTAAGACTTTTTTTTTTAGTTGTAGGTGGGCACAATACCTTTATTTTATTTATTTATGTGGTGCTGAGGATCGAACCCACTGCCCCACGCATGGGAGACAAGCACTCTACCAACTGAGCCACAACCCCAGCCCTAGTTTTTCTCTCTCTCTCTTTTTTTTTTTTAATATTTATTTATTTGCTTTAGTTGTGCACAATACAATACATTTATGTTTACGTGGTGCTGAGGATCGAACCCGGGCTGCGCACATGCTAGGCAAGCGCTCTACCACTGAGTCACAACCCCAGCCCAAGTTTTTCTCTTTTGATTTACATTTATATTAAGGACTAATAAGAAAATTTAAATAATAATAATGTGCATGAACTGTCAAGTACATCTTACAAGTTTGGTTTAAATAATTTACAAAATAACAGAGCCATGCCACTAATTTGAAATATTTCATTTTCAAATAGTTGGCAACTCTTAGTATTTGCAAGTTATATAAAAGGTCTAATAAAAGCAAAAAGTTGTCATCAATGGGGCATTAATAATAATTAATGAACGGCCTCATTTTTTTTTTTTTTTTTGTGGTACCAGGGATTGAACTCAAGGGCACTCGACCACTGGGCCACATCCCCAGCCCTTTTTTGTATTTTATTTAGAGACAGGGTCTCACTGAGTTGCTAAGTGCCTCGCCATTGCTGAGGCTGGCTTTGAACTCGTAATCCCCCTGCCCCAGCCTCCCAAAGTGCTGGGATTACAGGCGTGCGCCACCACGCCCGGCTTGAACGGCCTCATTTTGTTTTGCAACATGAAGCAAGTGTTCTTTGATTTCAGGCTTGAATATTCACTATTATTTCTTGCGGTTCATAAGTCAGTATTCCAAAGAATAAATGTGAAGTGCTAATTGTTGCCTTTTAAAAAATGCAATGCGGGGCTGGGGCTAGGGCTCAGCGCTAGTGCGCGCTTGCCTGGCATGTGTGAGGCACTGGTTCGATTCTCAGCACCACATATAAATAAATAAAATAAAGGTCTATCAACAACTAAAAATAAAAAATAAAATATAATTCCATTCTCCTAGAGTTAAACATATGCCTACCCTATGACACAGTCATTTGTCCTTGGGAATTTCCCCATTTCTGTCTATCAAATGTGGCTAATGTAACTCAGAATATTCCCAAATTGGAAGCCACTGAAATGTCCCTCAATAGTACAGTGCAGCCAGGCATGGTGGCACATGCCTGTAATCCCACTGACTGGGAGGCTGAGACAGTAAGATTGCAAATTCAAGACCAGCCCTAAGCATTAGTGAGACTATGTCTCAAAATAAAAAAATAAAATGTACTGGGGGTGTGGCTCAGTGGTTAAGCCCCTTTGGGTTCAATTCCTAGTACCAAAAAAAAAAAAAAAAAGAAAAAGAAAGAAAGAAAGAAAGAAAGAAAGAAAGAAAGAAAGAGACTACAATTGCTGGGCATGGTGGCACATGTCTATAATCCTGGTGGCTCTGAAGGCTCAGGCAGGAGGATCGCGAGTTCAAAGCCAGTCTCTGTTATAAAATACAAAATAGGGCTGGGGATGTGGCTCAGTGGTTGAGTGCCCTGAGTTCAATACCCAGTACCTGCCCCCCCCAAAAAAAAACAAAATTTTGCTGAGGTTGACTTTGAACTTGCAATCCTTCTGTCTCAGCCTCCCAGTCTGCTGGATTACAGACATGCCCAGCTGTAATTACTGCGCCTGGCTGTAATGCAGTCTTATGATGGAATCATGGAGAAAGACTCCTTTTGAAGCTACTGTCTCCTCAATGTCTTTCTAAGCTTGCATTGAGTGGACCTCGACAGGCCTCTGCATTTGACTAGACTTTTATCACAGATTTTTGTTGTTTTTATTTTTTCATATCTTTATGGTGCTGGGAGTGTATTTATTCTTTTTTTAAAATATTTTGAGTCTGTTCTTCTTTTTTTTTTGGTGGTACCGGGGATTGAACTCAGGGGCACTCGACCACTGGGCCACATCCCTAGCCCTTTTTTTTGTATTTTATTAGAGACAGGGTCTTACTGAGTTGCTAAGTGCCTCGCCATTGCTGAGGCTGGCTTTGAACTCGCGATCCTCCTGTCTCAGCCTCCCAAAGTGCTGGGATTACAGGCGTGCGCCACCGCGCCCGGCTTCTTCTTTTTTTAAAAATATTTGTTTATTTGCTTTTAGTTGTACACAATGCGTTTATTTTATTTGTATGTGGTGCTGAGGATGAGCCTAACCCGGGCTGCGCACGTGCTATCGAACCTGGGCCGAGTGCTAGGCGAGTGCTCTACCATTGAGCCACAACCCCAGCCCTGGAGTGTATTTATTCTTAAGATGAGATGCTGTATTTTGTTTTCCATTTTCAGTGGTGAAATTTTTCTTTTTTATTATAAAATAATTCAAGCATACAAAACAATGTAATAAGTTATATTTTATTTAAATACTGACATACCACTGGGCTTTGTCAAATATAAGTATTTTTCTACATTCACTGCATTTTTTTTTTTTTTTTTTTTTTTTTTTTTGCTTTTTGTTTATCTTTGGGTTCTGGAGATTGAATCCAGAAGCACTTGCCACATCCCCTGCCCTTTTTATTTTATTTTATTTTATTTTATTGGGGCACTAGGGATTGAACCTTCTACACTCTTTCCTTGTTGTCCTTTATAGATCTCAGGTGTCATGGGTTGAGTTAATTCCACACCCTCAGCAATTCAGCGAGACCCTGTCTCATAATAAAAATTTAAAAATGAGCTGAGGATGTAGCTCAGTGGTAGAACGCCCCTGGGTTCAATCCCCAGTACCTCAAATGTTGGCAAGGATGTAGAGAAGAGGGACCTCTTATATACTCTTGGTGAGAATTAGCACAGCCATTATGGAAAATAATATAGAGTTTCATCAAAAATTAGAAACAGAATTGCCATATGATCCAGCTGTCCCACTTCTATTTATCCAAAGAAAAGGAAATCAGCATGTCAAAGAGATCTGTGCACTCTCATGTTTATTACAACATTATGAGACTCGTGTGTGTGTGTGTGTGTGTGTGTGTGTGTGTGTGTATTGCCAAGGATTGAATCCAGACCCTGGTGCATGCCAAGCAGGTGCCCTACCCCTGATCTATATTCTTAGCCTTGTTGCAGCATTACTTACAATAGCCAAGATATGGAATCAACTGACGTGTCCATCGACATATGAATGGATAAAGAAAATGTGCCCCCCCACTATTGAGCCTTAAGAAAGAAATCAATCCTGCTGTTTGTGATAACAGGGATGGGATGAAACTGGAGGACATTCTAGTAAGTGAAATAAGCCAGGCAGAGAACACAAATATTGCACTTTCTTATTTAAACGTGGACTTTTAAAAGGTTGAGCTCACAGAAGTGGAGAAGTAGATCTGTGGTTGACATGGCTTGCTGGAAGGGGAGATAGAAAGATTTTTGTCAAAGGGTATTGAGTTCCAGCTAGACAGGATGAACGAGTTCTGGAGATCTATCTGCAGCAGGTGACTGTAGTTAATAATATATCATAGCCGGGCGTGGCATGCCTGTAATCCCAGCACTTGGGAGGCTGAGGCAGGAGGATCGCGAGTTCAAAGCCAGCCTCAGCAATGGCGAGGCACTTAGCAACTCAGTGAGACCCTGTCTCTAATAAAATACTAAAAGGGCTGGGGATGTGGCCCAGTGGTCAAGTGCCCCTGAGTTCAATCCCTGGTACCAAAAAAAAAAAAAAAAAAAAAAAAAAAAAAAAAAAAAAAAAAAATCTATCTATCTATCTATATCGTATACTTGCACATTGTTAAGAGAGCAGATCTTAAATGTTTAACCACAAAAAATAAGTATGTGAGGTGATGGGTATGTTAATTAACTTGATTTAATTATTTTACAAAGTATACACATATCACAACATCATGCTATAAACCATAAATACATATACATATACATTTTATTTGTCAATTATACCTTAATAAAAGTTGAAAAGATTAAAATCAGCAAAGGATTTGAATAGACATTTCTTCAAAGAAGATTTATGAGTGGCCAATAAGCACATTAAAAGATGCTCAATATCAGTTAATCATTAGGTAAATACAAATCAAAACTGTAATGAGATGCCACCTCATGCACCCACTAGGATGGCTATCATCAAAAACAAGGAAAAGCGGAGTACGGTGGCACAGGCCTGAAATCCCAGCACTTGGGAGGCTGAGGCAGGAGGATTTAGAGTTCAAAGCCAGCCTCAGCATTTAGAAACTCAGTGAGACCCTCTCTAATAAATACAAAGGGCTGGGGATGTGGCCCAGTGGTCAAGTGCCCCTGAGTTCAATCCCCAGTAGCAAAAAAAAAAAAAAAAAAAAAAGCTCAGTGAAGTAGAAGGTGATCAAGAGGGAGGGAGGGATGGGAAAGGGGAGGAAATTTGGAATGAATTTAACAAAAATCATGTTATATGCATATATAAATATTCCACAGGGAATGCCATCCTTATGTATATGTAGAAAGTACCAATCAAAAATAAATAAACAAGTAAAAGGAAGATCAGTAGAGTAGAGGAAAGAGAAGAAGGGCAGGGAGAAGGAGAGGGAAAGAGGGAAAAACAGGACTGAAATCTAATTCCATGCATATATGATTTAGGCAAAATGAACCCACTGGGCATGGGTTATAACTCAGTGGTAGAGCACTTGCCTAGCATGTGTGAGGCACTGGGTTCAATTCCTAGCACCGCAAATAAACAATAAATAAAAAAATAAGGTCCATCAACCACTAAAAAAATAAAAATAAAAAAACACAGAAGTATATATTTAAAAAATGAACCCAGCTACTGTGTGTAATTATAGTGCTCTAATAAAAAATAACTGTTCTCTGTCTGTCCCTGTATCTCTCCCTCTCACTTCCCACATTGAGGAAACTATGACATTTGCCTGGTATAATATCATACATTCTGCATTCTGCTGATTCTTCCGAAGGTCATTTAACTGGTTCCCAGCCCCCACACTTCCTATAAACTGCTCACTGCATCTATCCCAGACTCCCTTGCCGTTCATAGTGGGGTTGTGACCTGGCAGCGTCAGCAGCATCTGGGAGCTTGTGAGAACAGCTGAATCTTAGACCCATCTAATCAGAATCTGCATTTTATTTTTTTATATTTTTAAATTTTTTGGTATTGGGGATTGAACCCAGGGGCCTTAACCACTGAGTAACAACCCCAGCCCTTTTTCATATTTTATTTAGAGACAAGTTCTCACTGAGTTGTTTAGGGCCTCGCTAAGTTGTTGAGGCTGGCTTTGAACTCGTGATCCTCCTGCCTCAGCCCTCAGCCTCCTGGGCTGCTGGGATTACAGTCATGAGCCACTGCGTATGACCCTAGAATTTTTTAAAAAAAATTTATTTATTTGCTTTAGTTGTACACAATGCGTTTATTTGTATGTAGTGCTGAGGATCAAACCCGGGCCGAGCACATGCTAGGTGAGCACTCTACCTCTGAGCCACAACCTCAGCCCTGGCCCTAGAATTTTAACAAGCTACATTTTAACAGACTCTCCAGGCATCTTGAATGTGCCTCAAATCATTCTGCATCTTAGAATCCCCTGGGGAACAAGAACACTCTCCGTGTCTGGCTGCATCCCAGACTGAATATGTATAACTGTCTGGGTTTGGGCCTGGACTTCAAGATTTAATAAAATGCCCCAGGTGATCCTCACATACAGACAAACTTTAGAGATATTAAATTAGAAAGATTATATTAAGGTTTGATTTTTCAAACAAGTTTTTGTAAGGCTAATTCACAGGTTACAACTTCATTCCCAAATGCATTTACTTCAACAAAGATGATATATTGAAATGTCAAAGGCCACATGGTTATAGGCAGACTTAGCAACACCCAAAACCTGAAGCTTGGGCACTACAGTAGAGGCTGAAAACTCAGGGTGCTCCTTTGGCTCAGCAGAGCAGTGGAGGACACAAGATTAAATGGGTGGGACAGGAAAGCTGAATATCTTGCTTGAGAGAGGGAGACTTCAGAGCTGGGGGAGTCACAGGGAGGCCAAAAGATGGCGTGAGGGGGTAAAACCAGGAGAGAAGCCTTAGGGTGGTGCAGTAGGTCTTTTTCTCAAATGTATTGAGCACCAAGTGAATGCTCAGTCCTGTGTGCTCAGGCCTGGGCAGGGCCATGCTGGGAACACAGTGGGGACCATGACACCTCTGTTCTTGGCCTCTTAGGCTCACGGTAGAGAGGAAGAGACAGACATTGACCAGAGAGTGGCAGCCCAGCGTGGTCAGGGAGATGATGAAGTGACCAATGATACACAGCCAGAATGATCAGGGCCACGATGGAGAAAACAAAGGTGAATGTGCAGGCCCAGAGGAGGTGCCTGACCCAGGCTGGAGCCTCTGTGGAGGCTTCCTGGAGGAGGGGACATTGAAGGAGAGATGGTAGTTGGTAGGGAAAGGCAAGGAGGAATGATCCTGACAGAGGGAGCCTGTAGGACTTGAAGTGGACAAGCACCTTGCGGTGTTCACAGCCTCCAAGGGAGGCAAGCCTTAGTTTCCGGTTGCTACACCTGCAGACCAGGGACGGGGCAACTTGTGAAGAATAGAGGTTGATTTGGATTTGTGGTTGTGGAGGCTGGGAAGTCCAAGAGCACGGTGCTGACATCTGTTTGGCTTCTTCTGGTGAGGGCCTCATACTGCCTCAACTTTCAGTGGGCCCTGGAGGGGGAGGCGGGGCTGTGGGAGACAGGCAGAGCCGCAGGGGCTGCCTGGCTTTTATAACAGCCCACCCTCAAGGTAATGAGCCAGTTCCAAGAGCGTGTAAACTCATGCCAACAAGACAGCATTTTTAAAGGCCCTATTGGCTTTCACCACAGTTAGAATGGGGACCAAGCCTCGACATGAGTTTTGATGGGGAAGAACCAGATTCAAACCATAGCAGAGGCCAATGTGCCTGGAGCAACTAATATTTAGAGAGAATTTCCAATGCACAGCACACTGTTTTAGGCACTTGAAATGTACCAGGCACTGTTCTAGGCATCCTTCATGTACCATCTCTTTTTTTGGTGTGTGGGGGATACCAGGGTTTAAACCCAGGGGTGCTTAACCACTGAGCCACATCCCTAGTCCTTTTTATTTTTTGAGACAAGATCTCGCTAACTTGCTTAGGGCCTCACTAATTGCTGAGGCTCACTTTGAACTCTCCATCCTCCTATCTCAGCCTCCTGAGCCATGGGGATTACAGGTATGTGCCAGTGCACCTGATATTTTTTTTTTTTTCAAAACTACTTCATGGGTGGTGCTGAGTGCTTCTGACCAGAGGCACATGTTTGGTTTCTGTCTTTGTTTGGGGGTGCCATAACAAAATATCAAAATCTTATAAACAGGGCTGGGGTTGTGGCTCATCTAGCACGTACAAGGCGCTGGGTTCGATCCTCAGCACCACATAAAAATAAATAAATACATAAAATAAAGGTATTGTGTCCAACTACAACTAAAAAACAAATCTTATAAACAACAGAAATTTATTTTTCACAGTTCTGGAAGCTGGTAAGTCCGAAATCAAGGCACCAGTATCTTTAGTGTCTGGTGAGGGCCTGCTTTCTGGTCATAGATGGTGGCTTTTGCCGTGTCCTCACATGACAGCAGAAGGGGCAAGGGATTATGGGATTTTGTTGAAGGACACAAATCTCATTCATGAGAACTCTACTCTCATGACCTAATCACCCAGTTCCTAATGCCATCGCCCTGGAGGTCCGAACGTCAACATATGAATCTCGAGACACCTTCAGACCACAGCAATTGTCTCTTTTGGTGACGTTCGTAGCCATTTCTGCTCAATGCCCAGTACCAGTGGGGTTGCAAAATGCCAATATTCTAATTATCTTTCCTTCTTTATTTATCGACTGGAATCAGGTATTTTAAAAGTAATGTAGGGCTGGGGTTGTGGCTCAGCAGTAGAGCGCTCGCCTAGGTTTGATGCCCAGCATCACATAAATTAAAGGCATTGTGTACAACTAAAGCAAATAAATAAATATTTTTTAAAAAGTAATGTAAAACCCTACTGTAAGGCTATATTCAAACCTGTAAAATGTGGGGTCATGTTGAATTGAATATAATGAAACAAGAATCTGAGGCAAGTCAATTATGTTATATCCAAATTCATGTCATCACAGGGTTTTAGTGCCTCAGATTCCTCTTATGAATGCCTTTTGTGCTTAATGTACCTTGAGAGGTTTGTTTACCTTCATTAAACCCTCCTAAAAAGGCACCTCAAAAGGAAACCCCACAGCTGCCTGACCTGGGGGAGGGTGCGGAAGCTGTCAGTTCTCTCACTGGTAAAGCAGGGCTTATCATAGCGCATTGCTCACTGAGTGGCCGGAAGGCCTGAGATGTGTTTGGCATGGCAGTTGATATGGCATATATATTGATATATATATATATATATATATATTTTTTTTTGTACCGGGGATTGAACTCAGGGCACTCGACCACTGGGCCACATCCCCAGCCCCTTTTTTTGTATTTTACTGGAGACAGGGTCTCACTGAGTGGCTAAGTGCCTCGCCATTGCTGAGGCTGGCTTTGAATTTGCGATCCTCCCGCCTCAGCCTCCCAAAGTGCTGGGATTACAGGTGCGCGCAACCGTACCTGGCTGGTATGGCAGTTTTATAGCTTGCAGCTAGATATATCTTTTTTTGTGTGTATGTGTGTGGTACTGGGGATTGAACTCAGGGGCACTCGACCACTGGGTCACATCCCCAGCCCTTTTTTGTATTTTATTAGAGACAGGGTCTCACTGAGTTGCTAAGTGCCTCGCCATTGCTGAGGCTGGCTTTGAACTCGCGATCCTCCCACCTCAGCCTCCCAAAGTGCTGGGATTACAGGTGTGCCACTGTGCCCGGCAGCTAGATATATCTTAAGAAGAAACAGGTAGAAAGTGGTGTTCAACTGAATTGAAGGAGAAGATGAGAGATGGTCTGTGACCAGCTCCTTCAAGAGAAGCGACTGAGAAACCGCCTCATGGCCACCTTTCATGAGACTGCTTATTTCCCTCTGTGTCAGGAGAAAATTCCAGGGCACTCTGCTGAGGTTAGAATCAGACCACAGTTAGGTCTGGCCTGTGTGGCTCATGTGAATATGTACAGGTTGTGGAGTGCCATGGAGGAGTTGTCCCCCATAATATCACCCCACAAGTTGTGTCCATTGGTAAGAAGAGAAAACAGACCTTTCTAGAGAAGATAGCTATTGGCCATCATCTTTCCCAGGCATTAGATGGCCATCACTAATGGACAACCTGGGTACTTCCATTTGGGAAGCAATAAGGAGTTTGCACACAGGAAGGAGTCTTGCAAAAACTACTTAACCTGCCAATCAAGGCTGTAGAACTAAGTTCCAGTTCATATGATGGTAGAAGAGCAATATCAGCATGAAGAAAACAGCAAAACAAATCCGGAGTGAGGTACGTTCTGCAAGACACTGGCTTTGAAGTCTCCCCTTTAAGCGGGGCATAGTGGTAAAGAGCTATTGGAAGAACATTAAAAATCCTGGAGGGTTGGGTGTGGGTTGGGCGTGGTGGTGCCCGCTTGTAATCCCAGCACCTGGGAGGCTGATACAGGAGGATCGCGAGTTCAAAGCCAGCCTCAGCAATGGCGAGGGAACTTAGCAACTCAGTGAGACCCTGTCTCCAAATAAAATACAAAAAAGGGCTGGGAGCTGGGTGCGGTGGCGCACGCCTGTAATCCCAGCACTTTGGGAGGCTGAGGCAGGAGGATCGCGAGTTCAAAGCCAGCCTCAGCAATGGCGAGGCACTTAGCAACTCAGTGAGACCCTGTCTCTAAATAAAATACAAAAAAGGGCTGGGGATGTGACCCAGTGGTCGAGTGCCCCTGAGTTCAATCCCCAGTAACCACACACACACACACACAAAAGGGCTGGGGATGTAGCCCAGTGGTTGAATGCCCCTCAGTTCAATCCCCAGTACCAAAATAAATAAATAACTTAAAAAAAATCCTGGAGGCCTAATAATCACATGCAGAACATGAACCTCAATTGTATCCTGGTTCAAAAAACAAATGATCTATCTGAACAACACTATGGAGGACTTTTTTGGTGCAATGTGGGAAATTTGAATATGAACTGAATAGGAGATTTTAAGGAATTAAGTTTTTCTTATGACTGATGATGGTGTAAAGAAACATGACATTTCTCTGAGATACATGCTTACATATTAGGAGTGATGTGAAAAGTATTTGGCAAGTATTATCAAGCAGTTTTTTTTTTTTTTTTTGGTACCGGTGATTGAACTCAGGGGCACTCGACCACTGGGCCACATCCCCAGACCTTTTTTGTATTTTATTAGAAGCAGGGTCTCACTGAGTTACCAAGTGCCTCGCCATTGCTGAGGCTGGCTTTGAACTCGCGATCCTCCTGCCTCAGCCTCCCAAATGCTGGGATTACAGGCCCGGCTTTTATCAAGCAGTTTTGACAAAAAAAAAAAATGAGGGCTGGGATTGTGGCTCAGCAGTAGAGCGCTCGCCTAGCACGTGCGCGGCCCGGGTTCCATCCTCAGCACCACGTACAAATAAACGTATTGTGTACAACTAGAGCAAATAAATAAATTAAAAAAAAACATGAAAACAGATAACATGACAAAATGTTAACAATTGTTAACCTCAGGTGGTGGGTACCGGGGTGACCATTGTACTATTTCTTCTGTATGCTTAAAATTTTCATAATAAAATGTTGAAAAGGGTAACAGTTTTTTTTTTTTTTTTTAAATCCCTGCTTTCAAGAAAATCACATTCTAGAGGTTGTGGTATGACAATGATTAAGGACAAATAAGAAAAACACTTGGAATGTGACTGATAAGTGCTTTAGAGTTTTTTTTTTTTGTACCCGGGATTGAACTCAGGGGCACTCGATCCCTGAAGTGCTTTAGAAACAAACCGAGTGAAGGGGTTCAACATGTGGGGAGGTGATGGCTCAGTGGTCAGGGTATCTGAGTAGAGCCCACAAGGTACCACAGGGGAGTGGGCAGCCTGGTTATCTGGTGGAGAGACATGCCAGGCCGAGCAGAACAGCAAGTGCACAGGGCCTGGGGTCCGTGCCGGGCTGGTGTGTTGAAAAATCTCATGTGCTCATATCCTTCCTGCCACACCAAAGAGGTCAGTGTGGTAGGAAACTGGGAGGGCCAACAGCAGATCGGAGAGGAAATGGGAGGGTCATATGGTCTTATCAAATCAAATACATTTAACTATATTTATGAATGCTCCTAAGTGCATGGACTATCTCTGGAGGAAAAACAGGAAACAGAATGGTGACAGTCTTTGGGTAGAGTCGGGCAGCTGGAATCAGGGAGCCCTACACCTTGACATTTCACTGGATGTTTTGTTTGAAATTCTGCTGTTTCTTTGCTATTTCTGATGCATGTCAGAAGCTTCTACGGTCCCTCAAGGTCCCTGTGCATGCACAAGGACCTGTTTACAGGTCCTACCACTGGGCAGGTGCTTCACAAGATCCTTCCCTAAGGCCATTTCCCTCAAAACAAGGATCTCTTTGCTCACTTGGAAGTGCATCAGACAGGTTTTTTCCCCCACAGGAATCTGTCTTGAGGACACATCATTTCAGCCACGAGATGGCGCTCTAGCAGCGATGCTGTCAGTTCCTTGCTGACGGGTTTGGTAGATTATTTTGAACTGTTTTATTGTGTGGCAATCCTTCTTTGGGGTCACTGGGGAAGTTCTTTTTTTTTTTTGGTACAAAGGATTGAACCCAAGGGTGTTTAACCAATGAGCCACATTCCCAGCAGCCCCCACCCCCCCGCTTTTTTTTTAAACATAATACCTTTATTTTATTTGTTTTATTTTTATGTGGTGCCAGGGATTGAACCCAGTGCCTCACGCATGCTAGGCAAGCACTCTACTACTGAGCCCCAACCCCGGCCCCCCAGCCCTTTTTTTTGTATTTTATTTTCAGATAGGGTCTAAGTTGCTGAGGCTGGCTTTGAACTCACAATCCTCCCAACCCCCCCAGCCTCCTGAGCTGCTGGGAGTACAGGCTTGCATCACCACACCCAGTTGGGAAAGTTCTTTATTTGACCTAAAATGACTTTCAATCACTGTGATCTACATGACAAAGGCCCAAAACACAGGTTGAAATGACCCATTGTGCAGAAGACAGCTCAGAAGATATTAAGATCTATTGTAGCCGGGCACAGTGGGCATGCCTGTAATCCCAGCACTTGGGAGGCTGAGGCAGGAGGATCGCGAGTTCAAAGCCAGCCTCAGCAATGGCGAGGCACTTAGCAACTCAGTGAGACCTTGTCTCTAATAAAATACAAAAAAGGGCTGAGGATGTGGCCCAGTGGTCGAGTGCAACTGAGTTCAATTCCTGGTACCCCCCCAAAAAAAAAGAATCTATTGTTTCTTAGGTGTAATAATGAGAGTGTGACTGTTTTAAAGATCAGTATCTCACTGGGTGTGCACATGCCTGCTGTACTGGCTTCTAGAGAAGTTGAGGTAAGAGTGAAGGCCAGCCAGGGCAACTTAGTTAGACCCTGTATCAAAAGATTGAAAGGGCTGGCGATGTAGCTCACTGGAACACTTCTGGGTTCAATCCCTAGTACTGTATAATAAATAAAATTTTAAAAAATCTGATACATATGCTCTGGAATAAAATATAGTTTCTGAGACTTGCTTTAAAATTATCTAGAGGCCGGGCACGGTGGCGCACGCCTGTAATCCCAGCACTTGGGAGGCTGAGGCAAGAGGATCATGAGTTCAAAGCCAGCCTCAGCAATGGCGAGGCACTTAGCAACTCAGTGAGACCCTGTCTCTAATAAAACACAAAAAAGGGCTGGGATGTGGCCCAGTGGTCGAGTGCCCCTGAGTTCAATCCCCGGTACCACAAAAAAAAAAAAAAAAAAAAAAAAAAAAAAAAAAAAAAAATTATCTAGAAAGGGGTAGTGAAAGAGGTCATTGTTAAAGCTAGGTAACATATGTGTAGAAATGATCATTTCAAAAATTATACATAAAAAAGTTAGCTAGGCACAGTGGCACATGCCTATAATCCCAGCAACTCAGGAGGCTGAAGCAGGAGGATCCCAAGTTTGAGGCTAGCCTCAGCAACTTAGTGAGGCCCTATAAATAATTTAGTGAAATCCTGTATCAAAAAAATAAATAAATAAATAAATTAAAAAGCGTGCGCCAGCCGGGCGCGGTGGCGCACGCCTGTAATCCCAGCACTTTGGGAGGCTGAGGCAGGAGGATCGCGAGTTCAAAGCCAGCCTCAGCAATGGCGAGGCACTTAGCAACTCAGTGAGACCCTGTCTCTAATAAAAAACACAAAAAAGGGCTGGGGATGTGGCCCAGTGGTCAAGTGCCCCTGAGTTCAATCCCCAGTACCAAAAAAAAAAAAAAAAAAAGCGTGCGCCACTGTGCCTGGCTTCCTTTTTTTATATTTTATTTAAAGACAGGGTCTCACTAAGTTGCTAAGGCTGGCAAACTTGTGATCCTCCTGCCTCAGTCTTCTGAGCCACTGGGATTATAGGCATGTGCCACTAGGAATTTGAAGCGTTGTTTTTTTTTTTTTAATATTTTTAATTTTATTTTTTAGTTGTAGTTAGATACCTCTATTTCATTTATTTATTTTTACGTGGTGCTGAGATCAAACACAGGGCTTCACACATGCTAAGCGAGTGCTCTACTGCTGAGCCACAACCCCAGGCCTTGAAGCTTTCTTCTTTTTTGGTACCGGGGACTGAACTCAGGGGCACTCGACCACTGGGCCACATCCTCCAGCCCTTTTTTTGTATTTTATTAGAGACAGGGTCTCACTGAGTTGCTAAGTGCCTCGTCATTGCTGAGGATGGCTCTGAACTCGCGATCCTCCTGCCTCAGCCTCCCAAGTGCTGGGATTACAGGTGCAGACTCAGCCCTTGAAGCTTTCTAAAAGCTATTTTGTAAAAACACACATTCTATTGATTGTCTGGCATGGAGGAAGCCAAAGTTCAATTAAATTAAAAAGTAAAATAATTGCCAGGGCACTGATTCAGCTTCTTGCTCTGCTGTCCAGCTCTTAAACACACACAGTCTTGGACTTTTCCAGTGAAATTTTATTAGTTAAGTCATGATTCAGGGTCCCAGGGTAGGAACTACCAAGTACCCAGGTCCCCCTTTACCACCCTGGGAGAAGGACGGAAGACAGGAGAGGCAGGATGGAACCAGTTCAGATCTTCCCAGGAAAAGTGCCTTCTGCCCGGCGGTCATCCCAAGTTGAGACCTGTGGAAATATAAGCCTGTGTCACTCCACATTCTTTGGGGAAGCCAAATGGATGGATTTGTCTCCCCACTTTATCCATCTGTGTATATTCAATCAACAAATAACTGCAGGTGCCTACTATGTGTCAACCACCATCACAGGAGCCAGAGAACCAGCAGTTACCCCAAAAGACAAAAATTTATCTCCTTGGGGCTGGGTTTGCGGCTCAGAGATGGGGCGCTCGCCTAGCATGCATGAGGCACTGGGTTTGATCCTCAGCACCACATAAAAGTAAAATAAAGATATTGTATCCACCTATAACTAAAAAATAAATATAAAAAAATTTTCTCTCTTTGAATGAGCTGACACACTGGGGGAAGTAATGGGCAGAAACATTCCAGACTCACTGCAGGGATGTTCCTGGGGAGATGTCATTGCTCAGGTGTCCCAGAGTGTGGCTAGGCCTGCTTCTGCAACCCCAAAGCCATCACTCAATGCTACTTATCAGAACAGAGGAAAGGTTGAATACCAGGCAGCTGCATTACAATGAGGATGATTTATGTTCTGGTACCAAAGGATTTCCAAGATGTGTCATCAAGTTCAAAAAGGCGCCAGAGTACAAAGTAAAGTACTAAGGTTAATCACAGATATTGCATGGCATAAAAATGCCAGACATAGCCGGGCGTGGTGGCTCACGCCTGTAATCTCAGCACTTGGGAGGCTGAGGCAGGAGGATCACGAGTTCAAAGCCAGCCTCAGCAATGGCGAGGCACTTAGCAACTCAGTGAGACCCTGTCTCTAATAAAATACAAAAAAGGGCTGGGGATGTGGTCCAGTGGTCGAGTGCCCCTTCAATCCCCGGTAGCAAAAAATAAATAAATAAATAAAATAAAATAAAAATGGACAGGTCCATATCCAATTGTTAACACTCTTCTTTAGTGTTCTCTGCTTTGGGGACTTTTCTATAGCATTTACAAGCATACTCCTTTTGATATACCTACCAACCCACCTGCCTACACATACTCCCCAGCTTTTGCTCTCTCTTATTTGTTAGATATTAGAGGAAGTAGATAAAAACATGGACAATAGAGAATAAATCTGAATCCCCACCCATTATTTCCTAGTTGTGTGACCTTAGGCAAGTTACTCCACCTACCTGGGTCTCAGTTTCCAATTCTGTAAAATGAGGATACTGATAAAGTATCTACCTCATATGTTCAACCAAGTGCTTACAAGGGCTCTGGTCCAGTGTGCCTATTTTATTTATACACACACAGTCTTGGACTTTTCCAGTGAATTTTTATAAGTCATGAATCTCGCCCTCTCTCTCTCTCACACACACACACCTCAGAGCTTTCTGTATTATATCACATAAATCAAAACGTTCTCTATAAAGGTTATCAAGATAATATAGCACCATTTATGTAACTGGTTGTTTCTAAAATGTTCCCCATTAAACACAATTCTGCAATGGGCATACTTACATATTAAAATTTTTGTAGGTGCCGGGCGCGGTGGCGCACGCCTGTAATCCCAGCACTTTGGGAGGCTGAGGCAGGAGGATCGCGAGTTCAAAGCCAGCCTCAGCAATGGCGAGGCACTTAGCAACTCAGTGAGACCCTGTCTCTAAATAAAAATACAAAAAAGGGCTGGGATGTGACCCAGTGGACGTGTGTGCCCCTGAGTTCAATCCCTGGTACCACAAAAAAAAAAAAAAAACAACCACATCACAGGAGCCAGAGAACAGCAGTTACCCCAAAAGACAAAAATTTATCTCCTTGGGGCTGGGTTTGCGGCTCAGAGATGGGGCGCTCGCCTAGCATGCATGAGGCACTGGGTTTGATCCTCACACCACATAAAAGTAAAATAAAGATATTGTATCCACCTATAACTAAAAAATAAATATAAAAAAAATTTTCTCTCTTTGAATGAGCTGACACACTGGGGGAAGTAATGGGCAGAAACATTCCAGACTCCACTGCAGGGTGTTCCTGGGGAGATGTCATTGCTCAGGTGTCCCAGAGTGTGGCTAGGCCTGCTTCTGCAACCCCAAAGCCATCACTCAATGCTACTTATCAGAACAGAGGAAAGGTTGAATACCAGGCAGCTGCATTACAATGAGGATGATTTATGTTCTGGTACCAAAGGATTTCCAAGATGTGTCATCAAGTTCAAAAGCGCCAGAGTACAAAGTAAAGTACTAAGGTTAATCACAGATTTTGCATGGCATAAAAAATGCCAGACATAGCCGGGCGTGGTGGCTCACGCCTGTAATCTCAGCACTTGGGAGGCTGAGGCAGGAGGATCACGAGTTCAAAGCCAGCCTCAGCAATGGCGAGGCACTTAGCAACTCAGTGAGACCCTTGTCTCTAATAAAATACAAAAAAGGGCTGGGGATGTGGTCCAGTGGTCGAGTGCCCCTTCAATCCCCGGTAGCAAAAAATAAATAAATAAATAAAATAAAATAAAAATGGACAGGTCCATATCCAATTGTTAACAATCTTCTTTAGTGTTCTCTGCTTTGGGGACTTTTCTATAGCATTTACAAGCATACTCCTTTTGATATACCTACCAACCCACCTGCCTACACATACTCCCCAGCTTTTGCTCTCTCTTATTTGTTAGATATTAGAGGAAGTAGATAAAAACATGGACAATAGAGAATAAATCTGAATCCCCACCCATTATTTCCTAGTTGTGTGACCTTAGGCAAGTTACTGCCGGGCGCGGTGGCGCACGCCTGTAATCCCAGCACTTGGGAGGCTGAGACAGGAGGATCGCGAGTTCAAAGCCAGCCTCAGCAATGGTGAGGCACTTAGCAACTCAGTGAGACCCTGTCTCTAATAAAAACACAAAAAAGGGCTGGGGATGTGGCCCAGTGGTCAAGTGCCCCTGAGTTCAATCCCCGGTACCACAAAAAAAAAAAAAAAAAAAAAAAAAAAAAAAAAAAAATTATCTAGAAAGGGGTAGTGAAAGAGGTCATTGTTAAAGCTAGGTAACATATGTGTAGAAATGATCATTTCAAAAATTATACAAAAAAAGTTAGCTAGGCACAGTGGCACATGCCTATAATCCAGCAACTCAGGAGGCTGAAGCAGGAGGATCCCAAGTTTGAGGCTAGCCTCAGCAACTTAGTGAGGCCCTATAAATAATTTAGTGAAATCCTGTATCAAAAAAATAAATAAATAAATAAATTAAAAAGCGTGCGCCAGCCGGGCGCGGTGGCGCACGCCTGTAATCCCAGCACTTTGGGAGGCTGAGGCAGGAGGATCGCGAGTTCAAAGCCAGCCTCAGCAATGGCGAGGCACTTAGCAACTCAGTGAGACCCTGTCTCTAATAAAAACACAAAAAAGGGCTGGGGATGTGGCCCAGTGGTCAAGTGCCCCTGAGTTCAATCCCCAGTACAAAAAAAAAAAAAAAAAAAAAGCGTGCGCCACTGTGCCTGGCTTCCTTTTTTTATATTTTATTTAAAGACAGGGTCTCACTAAGTTGCTAAGGCTGGCAAACTTGTGATCCTCCTGCCTCAGTCTTCTGAGCCACTGGGATTATAGGCATGTGCCACTAGGAATTTGAAGCGTTGTTTTTTTTTTTTTAATATTTTTAATTTTATTTTTTAGTTGTAGTTAGATACCTCTATTTCATTTATTTATTTTTACGTGGTGCTGAGATCAAACACAGGGCTTCACACATGCTAAGCGAGTGCTCTACTGCTGAGCCACAACCCCAGGCCTTGAAGCTTTCTTCTTTTTTGGTACCGGGGACTGAACTCAGGGGCACTCGACCACTGGGCCACATCCTCCAGCCCTTTTTTGTATTTTATTAGAGACAGGGTCTCACTGAGTTGCTAAGTGCCTCGTCATTGCTGAGGATGGCTCTGAACTCGCGATCCTCCTGCCTCAGCCTCCCAAGTGCTGGGATTACAGGTGCAGACTCAGCCCTTGAAGCTTTCTAAAAGCTATTTTGTAAAAACACACATTCTATTGATTGTCTGGCATGGAGGAAGCCAAAGTTCAATTAAATTAAAAAGTAAAATAATTGCCAGGGCACTGATTCAGCTTCTTGCTCTGCTGTCCAGCTCTTAAACACACACAGTCTTGGACTTTTCCAGTGAAATTTTATTAGTTAAGTCATGATTCAGGGTCCCAGGGTAGGAACTACCAAGTACCCAGGTCCCCCTTTACCACCCTGGGAGAAGGACGGAAGACAGGAGAGGCAGGATGGAACCAGTTCAGATCTTCCCAGGAAAAGTGCCTTCTGCCCGGCGGTCATCCCAAGTTGAGACCTGTGGAAATATAAGCCTGTGTCACTCCACATTCTTTGGGGAAGCCAAATGGATGGATTTGTCTCCCCACTTTATCCATCTGTGTATATTCAATCAACAAATAACTGCAGGTGCCTACTATGTGTCAACCACCATCACAGGAGCCAGAGAACCAGCAGTTACCCCAAAAGACAAAAATTTATCTCCTTGGGGCTGGGTTTGCGGCTCAGAGATGGGGCGCTCGCCTAGCATGCATGAGGCACTGGGTTTGATCCTCAGCACCACATAAAAGTAAAATAAAGATATTGTATCCACCTATAACTAAAAAATAAATATAAAAAAATTTTCTCTCTTTGAATGAGCTGACACACTGGGGGAAGTAATGGGCAGAAACATTCCAGACTCACTGCAGGGATGTTCCTGGGGAGATGTCATTGCTCAGGTGTCCCAGAGTGTGGCTAGGCCTGCTTCTGCAACCCCAAAGCCATCACTCAATGCTACTTATCAGAACAGAGGAAAGGTTGAATACCAGGCAGCTGCATTACAATGAGGATGATTTATGTTCTGGTACCAAAGGATTTCCAAGATGTGTCATCAAGTTCAAAAAGGCGCCAGAGTACAAAGTAAAGTACTAAGGTTAATCACAGATATTGCATGGCATAAAAAATGCCAGACATAGCCGGGCGTGGTGGCTCACGCCTGTAATCTCAGCACTTGGGAGGCTGAGGCAGGAGGATCACGAGTTCAAAGCCAGCCTCAGCAATGGCGAGGCACTTAGCAACTCAGTGAGACCCTGTCTCTAATAAAATACAAAAAAGGGCTGGGGATGTGGTCCAGTGGTCGAGTGCCCCTTCAATCCCGGTAGCAAAAAATAAATAAATAAATAAAATAAAATAAAAATGGACAGGTCCATATCCAATTGTTAACACTCTTCTTTAGTGTTCTCTGCTTTGGGGACTTTTCTATAGCATTTACAAGCATACTCCTTTTGATATACCTACCAACCCACCTGCCTACACATACTCCCAGCTTTTGCTCTCTCTTATTTGTTAGATATTAGAGGAAGTAGATAAAAACATGGACAATAGAGAATAAATCTGAATCCCCACCCATTATTTCCTAGTTGTGTGACCTTAGGCAAGTTACTCCACCTACCTGGGTCTCAGTTTCCAATTCTGTAAAATGAGGATACTGATAAAGTATCTACCTCATATGTTCAACCAAGTGCTTACAAGGGCTCTGGTCCAGTGTGCCTATTTTATTTATACACACACAGTCTTGGACTTTTCCAGTGAATTTTTATAAGTCATGAATCTCGCCCTCTCTCTCTCTCACACACACACCTCAGAGCTTTCTGTATTATATCACATAAATCAAAACGTTCTCTATAAAGGTTATCAAGATAATATAGCACCATTTATGTAACTGGTTGTTTCTAAATGTTCCCCATTAAACACAATTCTGCAATGGGGCATACTTACATATTAAAATTTTTGTAGGTGCCGGGCGCGGTGGCGCACGCCTGTAATCCCAGCACTTTGGGAGGCTGAGGCAGGAGGATCGCGAGTTCAAAGCCAGCCTCAGCAATGGCGAGGCACTTAGCAACTCAGTGAGACCCTGTCTCTAAATAAAAATACAAAAAAGGGCTGGGGATGTGACCCAGTGGACGTGTGTGCCCCTGAGTTCAATCCCTGGTACCAAAAAAAAAAAAAAAAAAAAAAAAAAAAAAAAAAAAAATTTTGTAGGAGGCCTACATGTGGAATTGGCAGATCAAAGGATAATCTTTTCATTTTGAAATAGCCTGCCAAATTTGACCTCAAAAGTGACTTGATGGGGCCAGGCGCAGTGGTGCATGCTTATAATCCTAGCGGCTAGGGAGGCTGAGACAGAAGGATCACAAGTTCAAAGCCAGCCTCGGCAAAGGTGAAGTGCTAAGCAACTCAGTGAGACCCTGTCTCTAAATAAAACCCCAAAATGGGCTGGGGATGTGGCTCAGTGGTCAAGTGTCCCCAAGTTCAAACCCAGTTTAAAAAAAAAAAAAAGTGACTGAATCAACTTACAGAACCAACAGCACTCTGCCACAAAACCTATTTTGCCAAATTTAACTTGGCAATATTAACCTTTAGTAACTTTTGGTCCAGACTGCAAGGTTAAAACAAGTACCTCTCTTGTTTTAAGTTGTGTTTCCCTGATGACTGGAGTGAAGATGAACACCTTCTCATGGCTGGGGTCCATCTGGAACCCTCCTCCCAGGCTTGTATATTGTCCATAGTTCTTTCTCTTTTTGAACTCCTCAGCTGAGTGTTTACCTTTTATCACTTTTTAAATTGTTCAAACTGACATTTAACCCACACAATGCTTGGGAAAGACAGGCAATGACTGGCTGATCTGATCCTTTGGCAAATTCCCTTTTGCCCAAATAATCTCACTTCATAGAAAAGGAACTAAGGAAATCATCCAAATACAGGCAAAACTTTTCCTGTCAAGGAATCACTAAACACTAAAGCATTATTTTAAAAAGGGAAGAAGGCTGTCCCTTCCTCTGGAGATGGTCCATATTCTCCCTTGAATGTGCCTCTAACAAACCTCTAAGTCTCTGACTGGTACATGCTGAAATTCTGTGGTCACACACGTCAAGAACCCTGTCGGAGCCGGGTGCGGTGGCGAACGCCTGTGATCCCAGCACTTGGGAGGCTGAGGCAAAAGGATCGCGAGGTCAAAGCCAGCCTCAGCAATGGTGAGGCACTTAGCAACTCAGTGAGACACTGTCTCTAATAAAATATAAACAAGGGCTGGGGATGTGGCCAGTAGTCCAGTGCCCCTGAGTTCAATCCCCAGTACTACCCCCCCCCAAAACAAAACAAACAAACAACCCTGTTGGTTTGAGTCGAGTTCCCCCTTCTCTCTGGGAACTCCATGGACTCTACTTTGGAGATATCTCTTTCCCCATAACACCTCTTGGTGGCCCACATAGGGAACTTTGGGGACACTGACTGACTGAAATAATTCTATGGTTAAGACGACTGTAATGTGAGGATTCCAACTCATCCCAACAACTGAGACCAGTCTCTTTTCTGTCCCCATTAGATTAGACAGGCAAAGGTTCAAATCCCTGGTAGGGAAGTTCTTTACCCTTTGCCAGCCGGAAGCAACCACAGAAAATGGATCTTTGCTCCTCATCAACCATTAGTGATCTAAGTTTGGGAGTGAGAAATGAGGGATTTGGGAATAAAGGGAGAGACAGCGAGTATCCCAGTAATCCTCCATGAACCACTGAATGCAGGAAATACCCATGAAATGCTGCAGCTCCTGAGACTCGCTCCCACCCTTGACCCATACCCTTGCCTGCAAAGTAACCTGAGTACATGTGCAAGTGCAGGGAAAACTGGCACAAAATCACGTAGCTCTATCCTGATTCTACCTCTAGCAACTGGCCCTCTGTTAACACCCCACACTAGCAGGCTGCTGTCTCTCTGGAGGTGGTCCGCCTTCCCTCTTGAATGTGCAGTCCTTGCTTTTGGAATGTGTATTCCAAATGCTTCTCACTGCCAAGAGCCCATATTCTCCCTTGAATGTGCCTCTGCTTCCCTAAATAAACCTCACTGTTTCTAGAAAAAAATAAGAAAGTAAAAGACAAAAAGAATGAGTCCAGTTCAAGGGGCAGAGAAGTTTTTCTAATTATTAAAGATGATGGGATGATGACTACCTAATAACGGAGGAGATTGTATTGGTGTGAAAATAGGTATATAATGCATGTTAGACTAAAAATAAAAGTGCAAAACAATATCTAGCATATTCATAAATATAAAAAAGTACACATATACACTAGCACACAGAAAAGGAATATATGACTTACACCCAATTGCTAGGGGCTCAGAAAGGATTAACAGAGAGACCAAGGATATAGCTCAGTGGTACAGCACTTGCCTAGCCTATGCAAGGCCTAGGGTTTGATCCTGAGAACTACAAAACAAACAAACAAAAAAATAACTGGAAGGTGCTATAATATTATCAGCCAGAACAGGAAAAAGAAAAATTTATCTGCACCCCCTTTTAAAAAATTTGTTCTAATTAGTTATACATGACAGTAGAACACATTTTGATTCATTGTACACAAATGAATATCTACCCTTTTTCTAGTTATTAAGATTTTGTGAAGTGGTTACACAAACATTTATCTTTACTTACATCAAAGTTTTGGAATAAAGAAGCCAGAGCTTGAAGAGTAATCTTGAACTCCTTTGTTTTCCCCCCACCCAGCTCTTCTTTTTTTGGGGAGGGGGATGCAGGAGTGTGTGGGGTTTATTATTTAGTCTTGTTTTTTTTTTTTTTTTTTTTTTTTGATTCATCAACTGATGGACAGCCCTTAGGAGAGGAAGAAGAATTGATTCCACATTCCACTTCCTACATCTAGTTTAGAAAATGTATTCCCCACTTGGTTCTCTTAGGAAGTAGTAAATGCCTCGTTTAATAATACACTCCTTTTTGAAAGTTGCCTTTTCTTTCCATCTTTGATTGAACTCAGGGGCACTCGACCACTGGGGGCCAGTTTTTGTCTTTTATTAACAGGGTCTCACTGAAAAGTGCCTCGCCATTGCTGAGGTGGGAACTCACGATCCTCCTGCCTCAGCCTCCCAAAGCTATCATTGCCCTCTTTCTCTTCATCTTTAGTATTTGATGAAATTCATAAAAATGCACGCCTCCTCTTCTAGGATGCACGACTGTGACTTTCAAGGAAATTTGTTTGCCATTTGGTAGTTTTTTTTTTTTTTTTTTTTTTTTTTTTTGTGGAGGGGGTTCATTTTTAAATTCTTTCACTGATAAATGAAGAAAAGTGTTGTACCTTTTGAAATACACCAAATGAATTTGGTTTGTAATTAAAAAACAATATTTTTCCCTGTCCAAAAAAAAAAAAAAAAAAAAAAAAAAAAAGAGGCCAGGGCTGCTGGGCATAAAGGGTCCTGTGCAGAATGCATTTATACTCAGCCCTAATGGGGCAGACAGAGAGGGGACGCTTGAGTGGAGGAACCATACAACCAGATGCTCTTCATGTAAGGGGCTGGACCAGTGAACTGCAGGCTTGGGTGTAGGGCAATGACAGGGCCAGAAACACACTTCCTAGGACCCTGGCCAACTCACACCTAATGATGGCCCCAAGGATGAATGAGGGATGTTACAGAATCACAACATTGTATTATTTAAGATCACCCAGGGAGAAATCCTGGGCCCAGAGTACTCAAAAAGACTCTTTGACAGGTGAGAGGAAATCCAAATAAGGAAAATATGCCTTTAAGGCATTTCGTTCTAAAGAAATAGGCCCGAAAGATTGTAGGTTCAGAATGCTTAATATACTGAAAAAATACAACATAATCTCCATTAAAAAAAGAACCAGTTAAAAGCTGGGCGCGTGGGCTGGGGTTGTGGCTCAGCGGTGCAGCGCTCGCCTAGCACGTGCGCGGCCCGGGTTCGAACCTCAGCACCACGTACAGGTGAACCCATTGTGTACAGCTAAAGCAAGTAAATAAAAAAAAAAAAAAAAAAAAAAAAAGCTGGGCGCGGTGGCGCATGCCTGTAATCCCATCACTTGGGAGGCTGAGGCAGGAGGATCTCGAGTTCAAAGCCAGTCTCAGCAATGGCGAGGCACTTAGCAACTCAGTGAGACCCTGTCTCTAATAAAATACAAATAAAAGGGCTGAGGATGTGGCCCAGTGGTTGAGTGCCCCCGAGTTCAATTCCTGGTACCAAAAAAAAAAAAAAAAAAAAAAAAAAAAAAAAAAAAACCAGTTACATAAAACCATCTACAAGTTATTAAAATACATATGTATTGTCACGATAAAAGGCTCCAAAACACACCGATATGCCAAAGCAAGTCACAGGATAGAATATACAGGATGAATATACAGAAAGTTCCACAAGCTTATTATATATAGTAAATCTATATAGAGAAAAATTGAATCATTTAATAGCAGTTACCTTACGGGAAGGAGACTGGAGAGTACAGAGGGCTTTTGCTTTTTATTTTACTGTTCTGCTTCCACTTGTTTTTTAAATGAGCACTATTTTTTTTAAATATTTATTTATTTGTTTTAGTTGCACACAATGCTTTTTATTCAATGAGTTTTATTTGTACGTGGTGCTGAGGATCAAACCCAGGCCGCGCATGTGCTAGGCGAGCACTCTACCGCTGAGCCACAACCCCAGCCCCCTATTTTCATAATAGTATCACAATGTGATTCTAAGGCACATGGGTTTTCACTCATATCTGAAATTAGCATGACATATTAATTTTCAGCAATTTAAAAAAAAAAGAAGCAAGCCACATATGATGGCGCACACCTGTAATCCCAACAGCTTGGGAGGCTGAGGCAAGATGATCACAAGTTCAAAGCTAGCCTCAACAACTTAGTGAGGCCTTAAGCAACTCAGCAAGATCCTGTCTCTAAATATAACGTAAAAGAGGGCTGGAGATGAGGCTCAGTGTTTAATCCCTGGTTAAAAAAAAAAAAGATTCAAACATCTCTCAACATGTCTTATAGTCAATGGGGTCCTTTGATTTGATGAAACAGGGTAATGCTGAACATAAATTCTTTGTATTAAAAAAAGAGGACATAGCAAAAGGTATTAAAATATTGACAAAAGGTCTCATCAGATCAGGGCTAAAAGAACTGCCTTATTGTGCTGTTATTCTTTGGAGAGTCCTATTCAAGTAGGTAAGGATGAAATAACCTCAGACTTACTCTAAGAATATTTCAGCAAAGGAAAGAAGGAAAAGAAAATAAATAATTTAATCCACTGCTTGCCTCGCATGCATTAGGCCCTGGGTTCAATCCTCAGCACCAAAAAAATAAAATAAAATAAAAAAAGTTCACTATAAAAAATGGACAGGGCTGCATGATATATCTGTAGAGCGCGTGACTAAAACTGATCTAGCAAGATGGCCCTGGTTGCCTTGGCAGAGGGTCAGGACTGGTTGAGCTACCAGTGAAAGAAGGAAGGGAGACAATTCTTCTAGGCTGCAGAACAGGCATGAATCCCATGGAGAGTGTGATGCCTTGTCCTCCCTTTGCACCCAGAGATGAGCTCCCACCGAGTCACCACATCCCCTTCTGCTAAGTCTCCTCCCCAACATCACAAGAGCCCCTGTGGAAGGCACATACCCAGGATATGGGGCAGAGGGACTTGTACACACGCCGGTACCACTCACATACAGAGACATCACCCCCTTTTGCGGTCATTGCCTTCTGGCAGCGGTGGAAGTCTGTAAAGAAAAGGGATCAGGGTCAGCCCAGACCAAGACCTACAACATATTTTTGATCAAAATTCACCTTTTTACCTCATGACCAATTAATACATACGTGTTTACACACTCAGGAAACACAAATGTACAAGTGTACTAAAAGGGGCTAGATACACCTCACTAAATTGATTTTGCAACCCTAAAGAACTGCTGTTTAAGCTGGGCGTGGTGGTGCATGCCTGTAATCCTAGCACTTGGGAAGCTGAGGCAGAAGGATCGCGAGTTTAAAGCCAGCCTCAGCAATGGCGAGGCACTTAGCAACTCAGCAAGACCCTGTCTCTAATAAAATACAAACAAGGGCTGGGGATGTGGCCTGAGTTCAATCCCTGGTACCAAAAGAAACAAAGAACAGCTGTTTAATTTGAAAATTCTGGACTTAGGACTGATGACGAAACACAAAGGGTATGTGAGGAGATTAGGGAAGTCTAGAACCAGGGCAAGGCAAGGGGAAGATGGTCTTGATGCTAACTACTAGAGAGGAAGGTAAGAGGGGGATTAAAAAAAAAAAAAAAAAAAAAAGCAGGAGAAGCTGAGCGCAGTGGCGCACGCCTGTGATCCCAGCACTTGGGAGGCTGAGGCAGGAGGATTGAGAGTTCAAAGCCAACCTCAGCAATGGCGAGGCACTTAGCAACTCAGTGAGACCCTGTCTCTAATAAAATACAGAAAAAAAGGGCTGGGGATGTGGCCCAGTGGTCGAGTGCTCCTGAGTTCAATCCCCGGTACTAAAACAACAAACAAACAAAAAAACACAGGCAATTAAAAAAACCAAAATTGCTCCAGGCATTCTGTTCCTGGGCACATTCCCTAGAGAAAAAGGCATGTACATGGACATAAAATAACATTTATATGAATATTTACAGCAGTAGCATTTGTAAGAACCCCCAAATGGATACAACAAATTAGGAAAAAAAAAAAAAAAAAAAAAAAAAACAAAGAAAAAAGAAAAAGCCCCAAATGGAAATCATACAAACATCCATGAATAGAATAAATTGTGATGAACTGTACAACAATGAAAATGAGCAAAGCATATGCCAGAGCATAGGTCAATCTGAAGCACTGCCTGAAAAACTCCAAACACAAAAGGAGACATACAAAAGGAGACTTCATATTCATGAAGTTCATAAAGAAGCAAACCTAAATGTGATGGTAAAACAAAAGTGTGATTACCTTAAGTTGGTGAGGTCACATCTCTAGTAGGGAGTAAGATATGGCATTCAAGACAGGGCACAAAGCAGGGAGGGGAAGCCAGCATACTGGCAATATCTATTTTCTTTGTGGATTATGGCCATACAGGGCTCACTTTAGAATTATTAATTTAGCTGGACATTTTATTTATTTCCTGTATGTTATATCAAAAGCACGCACACACACACACACACACACATACTCCTTTAATGTAAAAAAAAAAAAAATCATCATAGGAACCAAAATTTGTAAAGCCAGCCCACATCCTGAATGCAGTTGGTGATGAGGACCATGGACTCTTCTGAGATAAGATGTCCAGAATAAGAGGGAGGAGGGTGGGATGCATAGGTCCCATAAAATAAGGCAAAAGGTGAGTGACTTGAGATGTGGGACCAGGGGAAGGTCTGTGTTCCTCTATCACCACGCCCTGCTTACCCACATAGTTCTGCCAGCAGTTCCTGGTCTGGTTCTGGTTGGGGAAGCGGCTGTCAAAAGGGGCAGTCTTATAGTTCTTGATTTTGGTCTTTATGTCTTCTGACATGATGCTGACTCCTAGAAACAAAGAGAGTGGGTATTGGCAGGGGTCTCCCAGGGGCCTGAGCATGAAAATGTCAGACCAACCAGAGCTAACGGAGGAGACCCAGACATACAAGAATGGGTTGGGTGTGAACAAGTTATAGGGAAACTCCTTAGTAAAACCAGGCCTGGTCCCAAAATAATACTAGCTAACATTCACTGAGGGCTTACTACATGCCAGGCCCTGTTCTACACATTTTACTCTAAAAGGCAGGGCCAGGCACAGTGGCGCACGCCTATAATCCCAGCAATTTGGGAGGGTGAGCAAGAGGATCAAAAGTTCAAAGCCAGTTTCAACAACTTAATGGGACTCTGTCCCAAAATAAAAAGGACTGACGGGGGAAGTCAACAGAATGAATCAGACATAACTTTCCTATGTTCATGTAGGAATACACGAACAGTGTAACTCTACATCATGTTTAACCACAAGAATGGGATCCTAACTGGAATGGGTTGCACTCCATATATGTATGTCAAAATGCACCCTACTGTCATGTATATCTAAAACAGCAAATAAAAAAATAAAAGTAAAAAAAAAACTAGAGATGTGGCTCCGTGGTAAAGCACCCCTGGGTTCAATCCCCAATACTCTTTTCCCTCCCCTGCAAAAGGCAGCAATTATTATTATTATTTAAATATTTATTTATTTGCTTTAGTTGTGCACAATGCAATGCATTTATGTTTATGTGGTGCTGAGGATCTAACCCGGGCCACGCACATGCTAGGCAAACGCCCTACCACTGAACCACAGCCCCAGCCCCCAGCAATTATTATTACTATTCCTATTGCCCACACCAGGAATGGTCAGGGTGTTTAAGTGTCTTCCCAAGGTCATATAGCATACAAATGGTGGGGCTGTCTCAGTCATTGGCAGAACCTACACTGCATAGGTTCTCTTTATCTTTTTGGTGCCACAAACTCCTCAGCGGTCTGACAAACACCATAAACCTGTTTCTCAGAATGTTTAAATGCATTTAAATTTTGCAAAAGATGACAAAGAAAAGCAGTTACACCTAGCTGAGGATTTTCTGAGTTTTATAATTTTGAATAAATGATAACTGAAAATGATATTTTGTAACATTTGCAATAATGACCAAATATAAGAATATTTGTGATTGCTGGGCACAGAGGTGCACAGCACGCCTGTAATCCTAGCAATTCCAGAGGCTGAGGCAAGAGCATTGCTCAAGTCTGAGGCCAGCTTGGGCAACTTAGGGAGACCCTGTCTCAAAATAAAAAATTAAAGCCACTCAGGAGGCTAAGGCTGGAGGATCACAAGTTTGAGGTTAGCCTCAGCAACTTAGCAAGGACCTGAGCAACTTAATGACACTGCCTCAAAATAAAAAATAAAAAGGACTTGGGATGGGGCTCAGTGGTAAAGTACCCAGAACCCTCCTCCACCCTCCAAAAAGAATATCTGATTTTTTTTTTTTTTTTTTTGGTACCAGGGATTGAACTCAGGGGGACACTTGACCACTGAGGGGTCACATCCCCAGCCTTTTTTTTTTTTTTTTTTTTTGTATTTTATTAGAGACAGGGTCTCACTGAGTTGCTAAGTGTCTCGCCATTGCTGAGGCTGGCTTTGAACTTGCAATCCTCCTGCCTCAGCCTCCCAAGTGCTAGGAGAATATCTGATTTTGATCCCTGATAGTTATAGCTGCTGCTGCTGCTATTACCGAAGTTGTTCCCTTCATACCTAACTGAAAGAAATTTTTACTACATTTCAATTAGAGGTTAGTAAAACTAAGGATGCAATCTCCCCTCCCCCATATCATCACCCATTCAAGTACTGGCACTCCATGAATTCTATCAACTCTGTGCACCCAGGGTTGAAAATCTTTGATGTGTCTCTGAGAAGCTGACACACAGTTTTCATCTGGAATCTGAGAGAAAGTGCCTATGTTCCAGAGAATCTGAGAAGCCGTGGTGCCACACTGAGGTGCACTGGTCAGTGTCAAATACAAGCGGCCCAAAGTACTGGCAGATGTCTGGAGTACCAGAATAGGCTTTCGGGGGTCCTGGGCAGGGGAATGAGGAGGGCTTGGACTCAGATGCAAGAGTAGTTCTGTGCAAGATCTCAACCTTATATTAAAGGATAAGGGTCGATCGAAAATGTTGCGGACCCTCCAACGTCTATGAGGGAGGAGGGAGGAGACAGGCTGAGACCCAAAGAAGCGTGAGGCCACACTTGTGCACTAGTGATTAAAAGCACTGCAGTCCCAATTACTGGGTCCAAACCCTGGTCACTGTATAGCTTCGGCTGAGCAGCTTACCATCTCTGAGCCTATTTCCTCGTTGTAAAAGGGGATAATCACAGGACCTACCTCACAGGCCTGGAAGTAGGATTAAATGAAATTATATAAATTGCATGGACTATTACTGCTGGTATTAAGAAAGAACTATATTATAGTCAGCTATTACTATTATCAGAACGACAGGACCACAGGACCCCAGTGTTAAAGGCGGGCGGCCGCCGCAGAACGCAAGCGTCATCCCGCTCTCCGGGAAGCTGGGGTCGGGTTCCTCAGCCCTCATGGGTGGGGTCCCAAGTTCCCGAGCCCTCCACACTCACCTAAAGACGCCCCTGAAGCAGCTCGCAGCTCAATGTCACCCTTAGCAAAAACGCCAGTGTCAGACAGGAAGCGGAACTAAGACCGACCGGAAGCGGGGTGAAACGGAAAATAAGGGAGTTTTTTCCAGCGGCTAGAGCGCCCCGGAGAAGCCACTCAGGCCACGCCCACACAAGAGAACTTCGACCTCCTATTGGACTGAACACCTGTTCATCATCACTGTCTGCCCAATGGTGAGCTTGCTCGGACTCAGGATGTCGGAGTACGGATTTTTACTCCCTGCCTTTACCCGGGGAAATTCTACATCCCGGGACTGACGGGGGAGTGTCCTAGCGAATATCCTAGGAAATATATCCTAGCGAAAGTACTATTATTCATGCCAGAGATATTTATTTGGCATTAATATAAGGGTTGAGAAGGCATCGCTGAAAAAAAAAATTCCATCCCCTCATAATTATTACGGCATCAATTGAAAATGAACCAGTCTTTCTGCCAGTTTCACTAGTCACAGAATGAGGAATGCTCAGACGCCACCTCCTTGGTCATTCATATATTTCCTCAAACCTCAAAAAGCACAATTTAACAAAGATTTGAATGACTGAGGGCTCATAAACCAAAGTTCTACATCACAGAGAGAAAAGGGTTTGTGATGAATCTGGCAGAAATGGTTTCATCTGGGAAAATGGCAACTCTATTATCTTTCTACTCACGTTTTGTCCTTGATGCCTTTCTTTGTTTCACAGTCCATAGCTGATCTATTTTAAAAATTTGGCCGGGCGCGGTGGCGCACACCTGTAATCCCAGCACTTGGGAGGCTGAGGCAGGAGAATCAAGAGTTCAAAGCCAGCCTCAGCAATGACGAGGCACTTAGCAACTCAGTGAGACCCTGTCTCTAAAAAAAAAATACAAAAAAGTGCTGGGGATGTGGCCCAGTGGTCGAGTGCCCCTGAGTTCAATCCCAGGTACCTTAAAAAAAAAAAGTCGTTTTGCTTCTGCCTTAAAAATATACCCAGAATTTCCCCCTGCAACATGTAGTTAAAACTATCATCTTCTCCAGTCTGGATTATTGCAGTAGTCCACTCCCTGGCCTCTTGGCTCCCCTGTTGCCCTCTTCAGTATGTCCATTTAGCCAAAGGAATGCATCTCTCTCTCTCTCTCTCTATCTATCTATCTATTTGTTCTTTTTAGTTATATATGACAGTGTAATGTATTTTGACACATACATGGAGTGCAACCAATTCCAATTAGGATCCCATTCTTGTGGAGTTACATTGGGTGTATTCATATGTGAACATGGGAAAGTTATGTCTGATTCATTCTACTGTCTTTCCTATTTCCATTCCACCACCCTTTCCGTCATTCCCCTTTGTCTAATCCAATGAATTTCTGGTCCTCCCTCCCTCCTTCCCTTATTGTGGGTTAGCATCCATATATCAGAGAGAATATTCGGCCTTTGTTTTTTGGGATTGGCTTATTTCACTTAGCATGATAGTCTCTAGTTCCATCCATTTACTGGCAAATGCCATAATTTCATTTTTCTTTATGACTGAGTAATAAGGAATTCTGTTAACACCTCTGTCAGAAGGAGTCTTTTCCTCAGCCCAGAACTTCCCCCACCCCAGTTTTTGATCTGACTCTTAATCTAAAGCCAAGTTCCTTACAAATGATCTACTTAATTTGGTCCCTTTATACCTTCATAGTCCCCTCTCTTTCTCATCCTCACCACTCCAGGCACACTAGTCTTCCAGCTGGTGCCTAAACATGCAGTCTGGCTTTCCCTTAAGTGCCTTTGCTCTTGTGTTTCCCTTAGTTTGGAATGCTCTTCCTGTAGATGGCTCCTTCTCTCCCTGCCTTCAGTTTGCTCAGATGTCACCATCTGGATGAGTCCTTCTCAGACCAACTATTTAAAATTGCCATTTTGCCAGTCTCCCATCCTCCTTCCCTGCTCCATATAGCTCTTGTCTTCTCATATGCCATATCCTTCCTTTTTTTTTTTTTTTTTTTTTGTACCAGGGATTGAACTCAGGGGCACTTGACCACTGAGCCACATCCTCAGCCCTTTTTTTGTATTTTATTACAGACAGGGTCTCACTGAATTGCTAAGTGCCTCACCATTGCTGAGGCTGGCTTTGAACTCTTGATTCTCCTGCCTCAGCCTTCCAAGTGCTGGGATTACAGGCTTGCCCGCACCCTGCCATATCCTTCCTTTTAAATCATTTTACTTCTTTTTGTCTCTTTCAATAGAATACAGGCATTGTAAAGGAGCAGTTTTTGTCTGTCTTATTCACCAGTCCATCTAAAATAGTGCCTGACACATAGGGGGTGCTCTATAAATATTTTTTAATGAATAAGTGAGGGGGACAGCTGAGGACTAGTAGAGGGAGGTAATTAAGAGAATTGTTTTCTCCCTCCCCTTAGTTGGGCCTCTGAAGCTTTCCACATATTGTCTTTGAAGCAGCATTAAGTTCTAACTGGATCAAGGACCTCTTATTCTGTGTCCATCAACAATGCAATCATTAGCCGGGCGAGGTGGCGCACGCCTGTAATCCCAGCACTTGGGGGGGGTGAGGCAGGAGGATCGCGAGTTCAAAGCCACCCTCAGCAATAGTTGAGGCACTTAGCAACTCAGTGAGACCCTGTCTCTAATAAAATACAAAAAAGGGCTGAGGATGTGGCCCAGTGGTCGAGTGTCCCTGAGTTCAATCCCCGGTACCCACCCACCCCCCAAAAAGAAAAACCACAATGCAATCATTTGTGGAATTACCTGTTTACATGCTGCATTCATCCTCTTCAATAACATCTTCCTAAAACCCAAATCCCTCTCCTGCTCAAACCCCTCTATGACTCTCCAGTGTCCTGGAGACAACGTTCAGACTCCTCACCATGGCTCCTGGACCCTTGGTGAACTCCTGTGAACTGGCTCACATTCCTTTTTCTAGCCACACCCATATTATTGAATGGTGCTGTGAGATTTTCCACCTCTGAGTCTTGCTCTTGCTGTTTCTTCTGCCTGAAACATTCTTTGCCTACTTGACTCCTCAAATCAATTGTTTCTTCCTCCAGAAAGGTTTCCCTGACTCTCCTCCTCCTGGGCGAGGTCAATTGCCTCCTTTTGGGCTCCTAAATTCCTCTGGAGTTCTTCATCCCAGCCCTGACCATTCTGGTATGTCCCTATCTGATGATGGGTCTGGGATCTGTCTTCCCAGAGCACTGTGAACTCCCTGAGTGTAAGCTGCCTGGTACCGTAACCCGGGATGAAAACTCTCGGAGGCAGAGTAGAGCTTTTCTTCTTGTCTTCTTAGCTTAGAATCTTAGAGAGAAAGAAAGATAGCAGAGAATCTTAGAAAGATTATTTTTTAGAGCTTCTTGCTTTTTCATTGCTCTTATTTCTTAGCTTAGAGAGAAAGAAAGCTTGAGCTTAGAGAGTCTTAGAAAGAAAGATTTTTAGAGAGAAAGATTAAAGCGAGCTTTTCTTCTTGTGGAGTCTTAGAGAGAAAGAAAGATAGAGCTTAGCTTAGAGAAAGATTAGAGCTTCTTTCTTCTCTCTTCTTTCTTCCTTCTTCTTTCTTCTGTCTTCTGTCTTCCTCAGGAGTCTCGGCCTAACTCTGACCAGTCATTACTTCTTCTATCTGGTTTCTCTTCTGTCTTCTATCTGGTTTCTCTTCTGTAACCGCTCTGCCTACGTTCTGGCCGCTCTGATTCTTCTGACCGACCGAGTGACTGCCCGGCTGACTGAATTCTCCGTTCTCCTAACTCGGACCGCTTTCACCCGTTTATATACCTTCAGGTTTGCGGGTGCCTACAGGTGCGTCACATACATATCAGGTGGAACTTATGGCTTCCAGCTAGCTGCAACAGCCCTTCCTAATTAGGGCTCCTTCACCTGAGGTCAGGGTTCAGGGATGTTTTGATGGTGTATCCCCACTATCACCTGCAAGAGGACCACACAGTAGGTTCTCTGTAGGGGCTTAGTGGTTCCCAGAATGGGATGGCTCTCAATAAATTCCCAGTAAGCTCTCATTAGGGTCTGGGTCTTGGTTCTCTGTCCTCCAACTTGGAGCAGGGAAACAGAGTACCTGTGGTATTGGGGGAGCCAAGCATTAGGTCTAATTCCTTGATGATTCCTAGCACTGGGAAAGCACCAAGTAAATTCTTTTCCTAGTCTGAGTCTTATCTTCAAGGGGACACAGCCGATGAACTTCCATGATTGGGTCTTGTGTTAATCAGATTTTCATTACATAAGGAAATACCCAAGGTAGCCTACTTTATGAAGTGAAGAGATTTATTTTGGCTTGCCATTCTAGAGATATAAGATCCAAACAGCATAGCTCAGGCTCTGACCAGGGCTTCCCATTGACTATGTCCCTTTATAATGAATGACCTTTTGTTGGCGGGTGTTTTGTTTTGTGATACTGGGCATTGAACCCAGGGGTTCTCTACTACTGAGATACATCCCAAGCCCTTTTTAATTTTTATTTTGAGACAAGGTCTTGATAAGTTGCCCAGGCTGACCTTGAATTTGCTGTTCTTCTGTTGCTGGCAGTCTTGAGGCAGCCCATAGCATGAGAGACAGGAAACACCGCTCTGTCTCCCTCACTTCATAACGCCACAGGATTCAATTGTGGGAGTTCTGCTATAATGACCTTATCTAATCTGATCATTTCCCAAACTGGCCACCTCTAAACACTATATTTTCTACTCTCCTAATACCATTAACATAAGACTTTGGGAATTAAATTCGCACATAAATTGGAGAAACAAACCATATTCAAGCCTTATGTTATGGTTTGGATGTGAGGTGTCCCCCAAAAGCTCACATGTGAGACAATGCAAAAAGGTTCAAAGGAGAAATGATTGGGTTGTGAGAGCCTTAATCCAATCAGTGAATTAATCCCTTGATAGGGATTAACTGAGTGATAACTGAAGGTAGGTAGGATAGGGTGTGGCTGGAGGAGGTGGCATTGGGGACATGGTTTGGGGGTGTATATTGTGTATCTGGCCAGTGGAGTCTCTGTTTGCTTCCAGATCATTATGTAAGCTGCTTCCCTCTGCCACAATCTTCTGCCTTACCCGGAGCCCTGAGGAATAGAGCCTGCCATCTATGAATTGAGACCTCTGAAACAGCCCCCAAATAAACTTTTCCTCCTCTACAATGGTTCTTGTCAGGCAGCGGAAAAGCTGACTTATCAGGTCTGATTCCTTTGAAAGTCCCTGCCCATGGCAGACACACAGTAGACCTTATGGATACTAGGTTGGATTCCTTTGTATGTCCCATCACAGAGTGGGCATACAACTGATTCCCTAAGTTAGGTCTGGTTCTCAAAGTCACGGTTGTCTTGGGATCTTCCCCGCCAGAGGTGGTTGGCTTCTTAACTCCAAAACTAATCACTGAGCTGAGTGGTGCTTAGGCTGCAGGTGGGGCGAAGGTGTATCAGTAGGGAGGGGCCTACGGGCTTAACGGGGAGGGATCTGAGAAACCGGTAGCAAGGGGGCAGGACTTAGGTACCGAGGAGCTCTCAAAAGGGGCGGGTGTTGGGGCTAAATGGATATATAAAATAAAGGTATTGTGTCCAACTACAACTAAAAAATATACATATTTAAAAAAAAAAGGAGGGGAATACCTAGACCCTGGTAATCTAGGGACCAAAGGGATGGGGACCCAGGCTTCTGGATTATGTGAGATGAGGATCCGACGCTTGAGCACTCCGAAGTGGGGAGGCCAAACTCCTAAATGTGGGGGAACACACGTAGGCACTCTAGCGGGTCTAGTCAGTGTCAGCGGGAAGGACACAGACAAGCACGCGCGACAAGGTTTGAGAGGATAATTTTATTGGATCCCTGTTCCTTGACCGTCCTCTGAGCAGTCCCGACTGGGTAGACCCGGCACTCGGCCCCCGAAGCGGTATGTGTACTTGCGCCCACCGCTCTTACGGACAATGTCGCGGCGGTAGTAGTAGCGCAGACCTCGGCTCAGCTTCTCGTAATTCATGCCCGGCTTCTTCTTGCGCTCCCCCCACAGCCGCGCCACCTAGGTCGGAGGTGGGACTTAGTCAGAGGACGGGTGGGGCGGGGCGAGACAAGACGGGGAGCGGACTTGGGGACTCGGCTAGGTCTGGACGCGGGTTAGGCACCGCCCAGGAGGATTGAATGGGGTTGGTTGACGCGGGGTCCCGGACTCTTTTTAAACCCGGTCTAGAGAGGGCGAAGGTTGGGGCGGGGCCAAGGATTAGGCACAAGTGAATGGCAGGACTCCTTTGGATTAGAGTCGACCGGCAGCATTTGGCGGGCTGGGGAGTGGGGGATAGGGGAGCTGCCCACCTCTTTGGGGTCGCACAGCTGGAACTCGCGGCTGTTGCCTGTCCAGCGGATGCAGCTGCTACGCGCCTGGTCGTGGAGCAGCTCCAGGAGGAACTGCCACAGCTGAATGGGACCTGAGGGGTAGAGGCAGGTGAACACTCAGGCTTCTGAGCCCCCGACCACGCCTTTTGGACTCCCTCACCTGGAAGTCTCAAGGGTCCAGGTCCGCCCATTCGAGACTCCAACAGGAGTCCCAACCCCCCCTCCTTGGGGATCCTTGAGTTCGGATCCCTCCATATAAAGGAACCAAGTGTCGGCCTCAGGGACCCAGAGGTCCAGAGTCCCCATCTAGGAGATTTAGGAGTTTGGCCCCTCCATCTTGGAGATTCGGGCGTCCAAATCCTCATCTCTTTCTTCTGACATAACCCAGGAGCCTGGACCCTCCTCGTTCCCTTGGTCTTTAAAAGGCCATCAGAGTCTTAGTCCTCTCGCCCCTCCCCTCGAGTTCTCCGGTACCTAAATCCCTCCTTTCACGGCCAGTTTCCTGGGTCTGACCCCTTGGGTGCCAGGCACCGCCACGTTACTCTGTTTCGCTACCTCGTCAGTCTTCCACGTCCTCTCACCTCGGTGGTTAGTTTTGGGGTAACGACCCAAGGCATCTCGGTCAGACTGCTGACTCTGTCCGGAGGAAGTGGTGAGAGCTGAACTCTGGTACCCCTTCGAAGAGATGCTGCAGTCTGTATGCAGCCCCGGATCCCACGAGGTGGTGCAGTTCGAACCCACAGGCCCACTCCACGAAATGGCACAGTCCGCACGCGGTTCCCCGCTGAGACCATTGCCCCAGTAGGTGGCGCCATGGGAGCCGACAGAACAGTCCCAGCTGATGGTGTTTCTAGCAGCCTGGACGTGCGACCACGAGGTGTCACAGTTCTGGCCCACCGTTCCTTCGGAACCGGTGAAAGGGACAGGACCGGGGCCGGGAGGGGAGGGGCCCAGGATCTGGGAGGCGTGGTTCCAAGGGTCGGAGGCGGTGCCGGACAGGTCTGCCCAGTCTCCTGACCACGCAAGGGCCTGAGGGGTTGGCTCTGTGAAGAGGAACAGAATCCAAGTGAGGGGAGCTCAGGGGTCCTGGTTCCCGGACCCCTTGAGAGTTCTAGGGGTTCTAAGCTTTCACTCCTGGTGCCTCCGGTCCAGGGTTCCCAGATCAAGACCATGCCACCTTGAGGATGCTGGCGTCTTTAGTCCTAGCCCCATTCCGCTTCAAAGAGTGGGGAGGGGGATTCCAAACCTCCAGGCCCAGCCCCTCAGGACCCCTCCTCCACTGACCCTCCGCATACGCTCACCTGCTCCCCATGACGCTTCTGGATGTGGTAAGGAGGGGCTCCAGTCCAGCTCTGGGAATCCTGTGAGGGATTAGATCACAGCTGAGTTTAGGAAAGGGCACAAGATTCAGAGACCTCCTCAACCACCCACCCACCCACTGGTCTTACGTGTCAGGGTTTGGGAGTTATTCTGTCAGGACTCAGGACCCTCTCTTTCTTTGACCTCAGGAGTCCGGGAATGCCCCCTCTTCCCTTAGACCTAGGAGCCCGGCCTCCCCCTTTCCCTCCAGGACCCAGCGGTCCCAACCCTGCAGCAACCTTTCCAGCATGTCTCCGCTGTGGGCGTTTCTCCTTGGAGTGCCAGTTCAGGAAAATAGAAGCCAAATTCAGCTCCTTCTGCAGACAATAAGGACGTCAAGGCCCTGTCAGGGGTCAGCAGAGGCCCCTACCCCGGCACCCTCCCCTCACATATTGTCTCAGCCCCTGCAGCGTACCCAACCCTGACAGCTTGTTTCCCGGAGGCACTTCCTGTGGTGATGCTTCATCCCCATTCCACAAGTCCATGGATGCGTCTTTTGAATATTCTGGGTTGGGAAAAGTGCAATGAGCAAAGGATGACCCTTAGGGACCCTGAAGTATGGGACCCTGTGCTTGCCTCCCTCAGACCCAGGAATCTAGCTTTTGTTCCCTCCTTCTACAGGAACCTGGAATCTTGGCCTCCAGTCCCCTTTCCTCTCAAAGGAGGAGTGAGGGGTCTTTTTCTCGCTCAGGCCCAGGAATCCAGGCCCCCTTACTTCTTGGGAATCTAGAAACCGGGTCCCTCCTAACCCAGACACCCAGGCATCCATCCAGTCCCAGTTCATGGCTCACCTCTGGTGGGTTCCTCTGCCCCCAGCCGGGGGTCTCAGCTCCATTTCATACCATGTGCCCCCTCCCCCTGGGAGCCTGGGCAGGGGGAATTTTCCGAGACGTCAGAGCAGGGGGTCGCAGCTTGGGTCAGGTTGCAGGGGTTGGGGCGGGGCCGAGTGCCCCCCCCCCCTTAGCCTCAGGGATGCGCACTGGCTCTGGAGCTGTTTGTTGCCAGGGTAGGCGTTTTGGGCTTGGACGAGAGATTTTGGGGACAGCTGGCTGGGTGAGACGCAGGCGGGGCGGGGGGGGGGGGGGGTAGTGCTGAGGTGTGTTTACAGGGTGATGAAGGTGGGGCGAGAGGCTTGGTGGATAGGTGCTCCGACTTGGGGATTTGATCCTGCGACATGGGAGGTGGTGGGGGAGGAGGACCTGGGGTCAGCTGGGCTGCACCGGGCTTATCTGCAACAGGAAGAGGGATTTCCGGCCAGATGCCCCCTCCCCAGCTGACGTCACAATTGGCAGGGTGAATGTGGGGTGGGGTGGGGTGGAAGGAGAGGAACACCAATCCCCCAACAGGCTCAGCTGGGAAGGGCCTCCTGGAGCTGCCCCCAAGGAGTGTCAATCATAAGAATAATAACACCAACAACTTAAACGATAAACGCTAGTAATAACAATAGCTAACCTTAAATGAGGGCTTGTTGTTATATGCCAGAGAATCATGTGCAATGTTCTTTCATTTAATGAAGGCCCATTTTATGAGGTAGATACTATTCATTCCTGTTTTATGAAGGAGGAAATTGAGGCAGACATCCTCCCACTTCTCTTTCCAGAGCCCATGTACTTCCATGCTGTAAGTTTGAAGCACCTGGAAAATTTTGAGTATAAACTGAATGAGATATCAAATGGAATTATTAGATGTGGTGATGGTGTTTTATGAAAAGCTATCTCAGCCCGGTGCGGTGGTGCACGCCTGTAATCCCAGCACTTGGGAGGCTGAGGCAGGAGGATCGCGAATTCAAAGCCAGCCTCAGCAATGACTAGGCACTTAGTAACTCAGTGAGACCCTGACTCTAATAAAATACGAAAAAGGGCTGGGGATGTGGTCCAGTGGTGGAGTGCCCCTGAGTTCAATCCCTGGTACCAAAAAAAAAAAAAAAAAAAGTCTCTGTGAAGAAATGAACACAGATATTCAGGGATGAAGAGTTATAATGAGCTGAGCATGGTGGCGCATGCCTGTAATCCCAGCACTTGGGAGGCTGAGGCAGGAGAATCAAGAGTTCGAAGCCAGCCTCAGCAATGGCGAGGCACTTAACAACTCAGTGAGACCCTGTCTCTAATAAAATACAAAAAAGGGCTGGGGATGTGGCCCAGTGGTTGAGTGCCCCTGAGTTCAATCCCCGGCACCAAAAAAAAAAAAAAAAAAAAAAAAAAAAAAAAAAAAGTTAATAATGTCTGTAACTTGCTCCAAATAAGAAAAAACAAGGGGCTGGGATTGTGGCTCAGCAGTAGAGCGCTCGCCTAGCACGTGCATGCCCGGGTTTGATCCTCAGCTCCACGTGAAAATAAATGCATTGTATACAACTAAAAGCAAATAAATAAATATTTAAAAAGTTTTAAAAAAAAAGAAAAAAACAAAACCCATTAATACACATGAACATGTTTACCTGAAATTCAGTAACTAGGTATTCCATATTGTTATTTGCTGTCTGGCAACCCTTAGCTCAGGTAACCTGGCTTTAGATACTGTGCTTGTGCCAGACCTCCTATACAAATAAGGAAATATTTACCGCTAAGAATAATCTTTTTAATATGGAGAGTTACCAATATTCAAAATTATTTGCCATTCTGGAGGTAGGGGTTGTGTGGAGAGCACTGCTTTTCTGTTCATTTTACAGAAGGGAAACTGGACCCCAAGAGTCATTTGGAACTGGGATTGGAACCCAGTGGGAACAAGCCACTGAACCCTGGGGTGTAACTGGTTCCTCCATCCATTCACTGCACGTATCTGAAGGGAGTCCTGGCCTCCTTTCCCTGAAGCTGGCCTCTCTTGTCTGTATGTGTCTGTCTCCACGTGTTTCTCCCCCGGTTTTTGTCCCCAGCTATGGGTCCCTGTTGCACCAGGACTGAATCCAGTGAGGCCTTGTCACCCAGTATCTCCAGACAAGTCTAGCTCTCTTCCTTCTCCGAGTGTTCCCAACTTTTCCATCTTTCTGAGTTTTCTCCCCATCTCCCTTCCCATTGCAGTCTCTAGTAGTTCTTATCACTCCACCTGAGCTTTCCCCTCTCGCTCCATCTCTGTACCTTTGCCTGTTCTTCCTTTCCATCTCTGTGCATCTCTTTCTGGGGGCCTTGACAAGACTCCTGTGTATACTGTAACAACCCTTCTTCCTGGAATCACTCTTTTTCCATATCCTTCCTTGTCCCAGAGGTTGCGGTAAGCAGATCAGGGATTAGAAGGGCTAATGATAGGGAAAAGGGGGTTTGAGGGTCCTGGAACTGGGAGGTCCAGCCCAGGTGGCAGGGGGCTAAGGGCACTTCCTGCCAAGGAGGGAGGCCCTCACCTCTCAGACCAGACTGGAAAATATGACGTCAGAGAGGAGGCAGTAAACTGAGGAGAAGACAGGAACAGAAGAAATTTGATACCTCTGCTGGCCAATCTCCTTCCTGAGAGTCTTGGTATTGCCCCTCCCCCCATACTTTAGAGTCCTTCCCTGACTTGTCCCCTAGCCCAGGGTTCTGAAGGCTGCATCCCTGGGAGACTTTCATTCCTTTCCCACACTCCAACCCTGCAAGCCCCTTAGAACCTGCCCTAACCTCCTTCCAAACCTCCAGTGCTCAACGGTGGTCCATGGCCTTCTAAACTGACAATATGTGATGCCAGTCCCTGCTTGGGGCCTGAACTTTGTCCCAGCTTCTCAGGCTCTCTGCTGCCTTTAGGGTTAAGCCTAAGCTCTTAGCCTGGTGTTCAAGATCCTGCTTGGACACCTCTTCAGCAGGTGGAGGCAAGCTCTGAGAAAGAAAAAGACCCAGACATACAGATATTTAGAGACAAGAAACAGAGGGCACAAAGAGAGACTCACACAAGTTGGCTGATGTTTGGCAGAGTGAAGAAACTATAAACAGAGATCCAGAGGGTAAGAATGGCAGGAAAATGAGTTTCAGAGTGGACAGTTCCTTTAGGAAGTCCTCCCTGACTCTCAGGTCAATACCCAGGGCTCCCCACCTGCTGGCCTTGGCCAGTCTGGGCTCTCAGTTTGGCATGAGGCCTACCCTGACAGTGGACCATGAACTCTGAAGAAGCAGGGTACAGGACTGTTTGTCACCACTGAGTCCCCAGCATCATCCAGGCCCTCAATGAGAGTTTGTTGACTGCTTAAAGCCTATAAAAGCTGTGAGCTCCAGAAGGCAGGGTCTAGGAGGCCTCCTATCTTGATGCTGATAACACAGGCCGGTGTATGGACACTGATCTGAAATCTGAGCCTTAGCTTGGCTGTCACCTTCCCAAAGCCTCCCTTCCTGCTCCGGAATAGGTGGCACTCAGTAAGCACTTAAGAGGTTTTAAGTGGAGGTAATGGGCACACAGTAGGGGCTCAAAATGTCCATCTGGATATTTTGCCTGGGTAAAACTTTGAGGCTATTCACATTGTCAGGCAAGGGAAAAGCCTGGTATCCAAAGAGTTCTTCCAAGCACAGCCAGGGATGGAAATGAAAGTAAATTTATTGAAACTGGTTTTGGGGGAGGTGTGTGGATAGTTGGGGGTTTTCCAAAGACAGCTCTGGGGAGGAGCCAGCGCCCGGCCAGGTGGGAGCGGGTGCCCTGCCACAGACCCTATCTCAGTCCCAACTTCTTCTTTTCCTTCTGCTTCTTACGGACCACATCCAGGTTCCGATCCTTCCACATGCTCTTCCGAAGCTTGATGGGGCGTGAGCCCACATATTTCCCTGTGGGACAGGAGGACTTAAGGTCAGGCTTGGGGTAAGGCTTAGGCCAGATGCCTGCCATACCCACTGCCCCTAGGGAAAGCCTCACCCACCATTCATCTCACGCATGGCGCGCACATAGTCACTTGGGTCCTTGAAGCTGACGAAGCCATAGCCCTTGGTCTTGCCTGTGCGCTTGTCACGGATCACCTTAGCCTTAAGGAAGGATGGGAAGCGGCTGAAGGCACGTGCCAAGATGTCATCATTCACCTCATTGCCCAAATCCCCACAGAAGATCCGGAAGTCATCTGGGGTTGAGGGAGAGAAGTCAGAGGATGCAGATGCTGGCCCCTGTCCACCCTATCTGAATGACCCCATCCTTAAGCCCTCTTCCTCTATTCCCAAAGTCTCTACCCTAGGATCCTCAGTGGTAACAGCCAACACCCGTGTAGTATTTACCTTGTGCAAAGAACCCTGCTAAGTACCTGGGTTGGGGGCTTTACACATCTGATGCTTCCAATAGCCCTTTCACACTGAGGCACAGAGCTGTCAAGTAGCTTTCCAAACTTACACAACTAGGAGGTAGCAGATGGGACATAAGCTCTGGCATCTGGCTCCAGGGTCTTCACTTTTAACCTCTAACTGAATTGCTTTGTCTTACCCAGGACTGTCACACATTCCCATGAAGAAGCCCTGAATTCTGACCTGGTCCTGGCCTTCCTTCTGAAACCCTGGTGTTCCTTGGTCTCCTAGACACCTCTCCATGGATGTCCCTGGGCCCCTGACACTTACCAGCCTCCCACCATGGCACCTCCGCACCACAGGCTTCACCTTCTTTTTTCTTTTGGTACTGGGGATTGAACTCAGCGGCACTCAACCACTGGGCCACATCCCCAGCCCTTTTTTGTATTTTATTAGAGACAGGGTCTCACTGAGTTGCTAAGTGCCTCACCATTGCTGAGGCTGGCTTTGAACTCTCGATCCTCCTGCCTCAGCCTCCAAGTGCTGGGATTACAGGCGTGCGCCACCACGCCCGGCAAGCCTTCACCTTCTTTAGCTATGTAGAGGCTGCTCTAATTCTACCTGGAAATGAGAAACTGTGTGACTTTCTCCAAAGCTGATCTCAGCTGCCACTCTTGGGAATATCCTTGGGCAATATCCTAGGCCTGAGCCTAGACTAGTCATGTTCTACCCCAGTGAAACACTATCCCCAGAAAGCACGTATTATTATTTTCTTTTTGGAGATAGGAAAATGAGGCTTGAAAGGCTAACTACCAAGGTCTCAGAACTAGGGTCCCAAACCAACACTGGCCCCATCTGGACCAAGGCTGCTTGGCCCTGGCCTAGGCCAGGTATATGGTCCCAGGAGAGGAGGCAGAAGTTGAGGACTGGGTGGGAGGTAAGTTTATTTTCTTCCTCAGCTATTGGTACGGTTGTCCCATGGCTTCTGTGATGATTAAGGACACTTTGAGAACAAGCTAGGCCATCCCAGGAGGAAACAATCTGACAAACTAAGAGGGTAGGATCTTCTAAGACATTTGGCCTGGACACTTGAAAAAACTATACAACACAAGAGGTGGTGCATGCCTGTAATCCCAACATCTTGGGAGCCTGAGACAGGAGGATTACAACTTCAAAGCCAGCCTCAGCAACTCAGCAAGACCCTGTCTCAAAAACAAAAACAAACAAAACCCCAACAAACAACCAACCCCCCCCAAACAAAACAAACACAAGGAAGTGGGAAAAAGACCATTCTCATTGAAAGATAATATGTGGCTGCAGAGGTGCCTCCTGAGGCCAGGTAGTGCATGGGCTGGCTTCCTCTCCTAGCCAAAGCATCTTCATGGACAGGCCTCTTCCCACTACCCTCTAATCACTCTTGCTGCTGAGGGTGACAATCCAGGGAAAGGTTCACAAGGGGCTCAGCAAGCAGAGGTACCTCCTAAAGCTTTCTGCTGCCCAGCTGGATCTATAGCTACCAACCTGGGCCAGTGGGCAGGGTGCTGGTTGAAATCTAGACATGCCACTGACCTTCTACCCCACTGTGCCTCCCAGGCCTTATTTTATATGAACGAGCACTCATTTCTCCTGGGTTTGAGACTTGGTCAAGTGAATCCCAGGATCTAACTGTGCTTAGCCTGCATTATCTATCATTTATGTATTTAGGGTTATGGGATGGAATACAAGACCTTGCACGATAGGCAATTGCTCTGCCACTGAGCTGTGACCACACAGCCCTCTAAACCCTGTTTAAACAGAACAAAACAAATAGTAGGATATATAATATAATGTAGAGACATAAAACTACATTCATTCTGGCTTGGGAAAAATAGCTGTAATAGTGTTTTGAGAAAACTGGGGAAATATGAATATAAATTGGCTATAAGATGTCATGGAATTACTGTTAATTTTCTTAGATAATAATAATATCTTTTATGATATGAAAGAAAGTGTCTTAGAAAAAGAAAAACTAAGGTATTTAGAAATGATGGAATAACTTCACTTATGATTTGCTTCAAATGACTGAGAAAAAGACAAGGGGCTGGGGTAGCTCAGTGGTAGAGCACTTGCCCAGCATGTGTGAGCGTTCCATCCCCAACACTGCAAAACTACAACAAAATATATACATACACAGAGGAATAAAGTGAACGAAGCAAAATGTTAGCTGTGGAATCTAGGTGGTAGATAGGCCATTCACTTTCATTCTGTACTTAAAAATTTTTTCATAAAAAGTTGGGGGAAGCCGGGCGCGGTGGCGCACGCCTGTAATCCCAGCACTTTGGGAGGCTGAGGCAGGAGGATCGCGAGTTCAAAGCCAGCCTCAGCAATGGCGAGGCACTTAGCAACTCAGTGAGACACTGTCTCTAAATAAAATACAAAAAAGGGCTGGGGATGTGACCCAGTGGTCGAGTGCCCCTGAGTTCAATCCCCGGTACCACAAAAAAAAAAAAAAAAAAAAGTTGGGGGAAAAAGAATGCTCTTTTGACTTTCAACATGGCAGGCCCATCCTGAGTAAAAACAGGGGCCAGAAAGCCCAAGGTATCTATCACGCCACCAGGTTCTGGCCTGTGGTTGTGGGAGGGACCTGCCCCTCAGATCCTGAGTCTGGCCCTCCTTCAGTCTGGGTTAACTACAGAGAGCTGTGGAATTACGTGGCTCCCCTTCCCTGACTATAGCCCAGAGAGGCAGCATGACCTGTCCCTGGTGGATCAACACTCATGCTTTAGCCACCTACCTGCATCCCACTCCAGCAGGCTGGGGTCTTCCCAGCTGCTCCCAGCTGCTGTGCGAATGCAGCGTTTCAATTTCTCTGGCTTCCCTTTCTTCTTGTCTTCACCCAAGGGTTCTGGGACCTGCAGAGGAAAGGGGATGGGATGCCAAGGGCTTGGTGTTAGAGTCTCTCACTCTGCTCTGCCCCCTGGCTGTCCTGCCTTTAGTTACAGGACTGGATATGATTCTAGGTATGGAGTACTTGGGTCTACCTCCCTTTTCCCCCGAGTCCTCCTACCCTCTGGAGAGAGGACTATATGTTTTCTGTGTGTGAAAACTAACAGGCTTCTGCCTATCCTCCTAGCCCTTTCTGTCCCCTTTTTGTTATGCTCCCTGCTTACCTCAAGAGCCATAAGGCCAGGAGGTGGCTCAGGCCGAGGAGGCCGGGGTCGTGGACGCAAGGACAGGAGCTCAGGAATGCGCAGTGGGGGCAGTAGGCCACGAACCACCTCCAGTGGGAGGGGCAGGGGCTCAGGTTCAGGCAATGGCATGGCCAGGGCCAGTGGTAGGCTGGGCCCAATGACTGCAGGGCCAGCTGGGGCACCTCCTGCACCCACAGCCACGGCTGCACTAGCCTCTTCCAGCCCGGCTGCTGCTGCCACCACTGCTTCTTCCTTTTCTTTCAGGCCCAACCCCAGGCCTAGGCCTAGTTCTCGGGGTGCTGCTGGCTCTTCCTGTGGGCAAGAAGAGGGCATGACGGGGGTCAGATCACAGATCTGTATCTTACTTCCATCCCCATCCCACACAACAAAGTAAGCCTCTAAAGCCAGAGAGCAGGCAAGAAAGGGAAGTTTCTAGTCAGACATAAATTGAGAACAATAAGCAGAGGGGGAGAGAGAGGCAGATACAGGTAAAAACATCAAGACCCAACAACAGGGACATCAAAGGAAAAACAGAGACAGAAACAGACCCTCAGCATGTTTCTCTCTACTCTTCAAAAGGTTTGGCCATGGAAAGAAACAGAGAAAGACAGAGGCAAACAAAGATAAGAGACCAAGTCAAAGAAATGAAGCCAGGGGAAAGGCAAACAGACATATCACATGGGGTCAGGATTGAGGGTCTCCCTGCCCACTGCATGTCTGATGTTAGTCCACACTCACCAGGGGAGGCCTCAGAGCAGCCATAGAGCCCAGGGGGGGGCCTGGAGCCCGAGCCATTGGTGGCAGCATCATGGGTGGTCCAGGGGGCCCAGGAAGAGGGGGTCCTACAAGGGCCTGGTGAGGGGGCCGCAGGGCCATTGGACGGGGAGCACCAGCTGCGGGAGAGAGAGCAGAATCTGTCAGGGTGTTAGTGGGGGTGTTGGAGGGCTTGGGGGGGAAGTTGTGTGGCGGGGACGATGACCCTGGCCCCCTCACCTGCTCTCTGTAGCACGTGGGGGACGAAGGCCGGACGCAGGATAGAGGCCCTCTGAGGGGCCACAGCTGTGGGAAAGAGAGATGGGGGTGTATGTCATGGGGGACAGGGGCAATTGGGGCAAGGTGTATGTGAGAGTACTCTCAGTGTCCAAGAAATCCTGGAGAAGAGTCTGGGGACTCTTCTGGAAGTTGTGAAGGTTTTTCCATGGATTCACTATCCATAAGGATCTTCTGTGGGCCCCAGCCCTGTGGTGGGCAGTGCTAAGGACCCACCAATAGACCAAGAGTTCCCAGGGAGCTACTGTTTCAAAGTAGGAGAGAACAGATGCATCACTAGAGACTGATAGTCCAGAGTGGTCAGGGCTGAAATGGGGGAAAACTCAGGTGGAGGGATCAGGGATAGGAGAGGGAAGGCCAGGGAGCTGTCAAGAGTCCAGATGAGGGCTGGGATTGTGGGCCAGTGGTAGAGCGCTCGCCTAGCACGTGCGCGGCCTGGGTTCGATCCTCAGCACCACGTACAAATAAACGCATTGTATACAACTAAAGCAAATAAATAAATATTAAAAAAAAAAAAAAAAAAAAAAAGAGCCCAGATGAGCCCTTTGACCAGCCTAGATTAGAGGTTTCCTGGAGAAAGGGATCTATGAGTTGAGACCCAGAGGATAATGACGAGTTAGGCCAAGGGTTGAGTGGAAATGTTACTGGCAGAGAGAACTTTTATAAGCAATACCTTTTTCCCCCCTTTTCAGTTTAATGGGATTGTCATAAGGAAGTGGAGGGCTGGAAAGCAACATGACAAGGGTTGAAGGATCAGCAGGCTTTTAAGCATAGCCTTCTTGGCTAAGCCATGGATGTCTTTTTGAGGATATGGGGGAACCATAGTAGTATTGGAAGGTGGGTGAGGTGATGAAGTCAGACATGCATTTTTTTTTTTTCCCAAAACTATAGTAAAGAGTAAGAAATGTCATCTTGAGACACTGAGGCAGGAAGATTTCAAGTTCAAAGCCAGCCTCAGCAATTCAGTGAGGCCCTAAGCAACTTAGTGAGACCCTGTCTCTAAATAAAATATAAAAAAGGGATGGGAATATGGCTCAGTGGTTGAGCGCCTTAGGTTCAATTCCAGATACCCTTCCCCTGAGACAATTCAGAAACGTTAATACTTCTCATGTCATATCAGAAAAGTGTAATAAGCCGGGCGCGGTGTAATCCCAGCACTTGGGAGGCTGAGGCAGGAGGATCACGAGTTCAAAGCCAGCCTCAGCACTGGCAGGCACTTAGCAACTCAGTGAGACCCTGTCTCTAATAAAATACAAAAAAGGGCTGGGGATGTGGCCCAGTAGTCGAGTGCTCTTGAGTTCAATCCCTGGTACCAAAAAAAAAAAAGTGTAATAGATTTAGATAACATAATCAACAAATTTGATTTAATAGATATTATGCCAAAATTTTATATCTAAATGAAAAATAAATGTCACAAAAACTGACAATGTACATAGGGGTTACCTGAAAAACAAAAGGTGGAAAAATGGTAGAGTGGCTTGTGGAGAGGATAGGTTGGAAGATAATAGCTGAGTTACAAGGAGCAGTGGAGAGAAGGGACCTCAACAAAAGCACTGCTGGAACATCTCAGCAATGTTCAGGGATCTTGAGGAAACAGGGTATCTCTCTCTGCTAGGAAGCAGGCCACACAGGGTATGACTACTGGGTGAGGAGCTTGATGTTTTTGTTTGACTTGTTCATGCCCTCAACAGATAGTATATAATGCTTACTGTGCCACAGGTACCAAGACTTGCTCCTCTTATGGAGCTGACATTTTAGAACAAGCAAAAGATGCTGATGATAATCACCAAAAATAAGTAAACTGCATAGCTTTTTGTAAGGTGTTAAATGCTGGGGAGAAACATAGCAAAGGTTTTGGAATAACAGAGGGGGGTTGGTCTGACCAAATTAACTTGAGAAACTCAGGAAGGAAGTGCACAATAAGGTTTGTGCTTTAGAAAGATGACGATGTCAGGCTGCGGTTGTGGCTCAGTGGTAGAGTGCTAGCATGTGTGCGGCCCGGGTTTGATCCTTGGCACCATGTAAAAATAAAGGCATTGTGTACAACTAAAACAAATAAATAATTTTTTTTTTTTTTTTTTTTTTTTGTGGTACCGGGGATTGAACTCAGGGGCACTCGACCACTGGGCCACATCCCCAGCCCTTTTTTGTATTTTATTTAGAGACAGGGTCTCACTGAGTTGCTAAGTGCCTCACCATTGCTGAGGCTGGCTTTGAACTCGCGATCCTCCTGCCTCAGCCTCCCAAGTGCTAGGATTATAGGCGTGCACCACCATGCCCGGCCAAATAAATAAATATTAAAAAAAAAAAAAAAAAAGAAAGAAAAAAAGAAAGAAAAGAAAGATGATGATGTCAGGTGAGGATGAATGAAGAAGATTTAAAGCAGTGATCCAGGCAAGAGGCTGAATGGCCTAAATAATTATGCCTGGTTATATGTGGGGGTCCTAGCTCCCAACTCACCTGCTCGCCGTAGGAACATGGCTTCTCGAGCCTCTGGACTGTCCAGGTGACTCCGATCAGCAGGGCCAAAGCCAACTGTTGGGAGGGAAGAGATGAGGATGGAGGGAGGAGTCATGGGCATCCCTTTTTGCCACCCTGTCTGATCTCCTGACCCCCCCATCTTGCCATTCTTTACTTACCTGGGCCCACAAAAGGAGGTCCACCCACCATGGGAGGAACTACTGTGGCTGCAGCAGCTGCCCGGGCCTCTAGAGTCTGTTGCACCTGTTGGGGAGGAGATTAGAATGAGAGGCCTGACTTAGTGCTCCCAATCTGCCCTGGCAGGCTCACTCCAGGAGCCAAGGCTTTCATCCTTTATGTTCTGTGTGGGGCTGGCTATCTGTCAGGTCTCAGTTAAAATGTCAATTTTCAGGGAGGCTCTTAGAATCATATTAGCTAAAGCTGTCTTTACCTTCTTCTAGTAGCAACTTTTTTTTTTTTTTTTGGTACGGGGGATTGAACTCAGGGGCACTTGACCACTGGGCCTCATCCCCAGCCCTTTTTTGTATTTTTATTTAGAGACAGGGTCTCACTGAGTTGCTAAGTGCCTCGCCATTGCTGAGGCTGGCTTTGAACTCACAATCCTCCTGTCTCAGCCTCCTAAGTGCTGGGATTACAGGTGTGTGCCACCGCGCCTGGCTTAGTAGCAACTTCTTTCTTCACCCAGCTTCATGTGCCCCATAGCACTTGGTACTATCTGAAATTATTTCCAATCTGTCCTCCCCCATCTACCATGTCACCACCCTGGTCCTAGCCACCATTATTATCTTGCTTAGATTATACAGTAACCTCTTCCTCAGTCTCCTGCATTCTGCCCTTCTCCCCTACAGTCTATTCTACAGACATACAGAGCCACCTTGTTACATCTAAGCTGAACCACATCATCTTTCTGCTTAAAATCCTCCAACAGCTTCCCATCTTGAGTAAAAGCCAAGGTTCTTTTTTTTTTTTTTTTTTTTTTTTGGCACTTGCAGGGGCGGGGAGGTACCAGGGATTAAACTCAGGGGCACTGGACCACTCAGCCACATCCCCAGACCTATTTTATATTTTATTTAGAGACAGGGTCTCACTGAGTAGCTTAGCGCCTCGCTATTGCTGAGGCTGGCTTTGAACTTGCAATCCTCCTGTCTTAGCCTCCAGAGCTGTTGGGATAACAGGCATGAACCACTGCACCTGGCAAAGCCAAGGTTCTTATAGTGACCCATGTGGCCCTACAAGATCTGGCCTTCATCACCTCTGTCTTTATCTTCTCCCACTTTCCTCTCCGCCCATTCCACTTCAGTCACTGATCTCCCTGATAAAAACGATCACCTGCCTCAGGGACTTAGCTCTAGCAGTTCTCCGCTGGGGATACTCTTCCTCCAGATATCTGCATGGTTCCCTCCCCCATTATCCTTTTTTTTTCCTTTTGTGGTACCGGGGATTGAACTCAGGGGCACTTGACCACTGGGTCACATCCCCAGACCTTTTTTGTATTTTATTTAGAGACAGGGTCTCACTGAGTTGCCAAGTGCCTCGCCATTGCTGAGGCTGGCTTTGAACTCGCCATCCTCCTGCCTCAGCCTCCCAAAGTGCTGGGATTACAGGCATGCGCCACCGCACCCGGCCCATTATCCTTTATATCTTTGGTAAATGTCACCTTCTCAGAAAGGCCTTCCCTGGGCTGAGAAGACACTATTCTTCTTACCACACTTTGACTTCTCTCTCCCTAGTAAAACAAACTCCATAAAGGCAATGATTGGTTTTGTTTTGTTCTCTGCTAAATGTCCAAGGCCTAGAATAGTGCCTGGTACATAGAAAGAAAACAATAAATTTTTTTTTTTTTTTTGAAAAAATGAATGGCTTTCACTTACTTAGTATTTTGTTGTTGTTGCTTTTTTTTTTTTTTTTTTTTTTTTTTTTTTTTTTTAGGGAGGATGGGGGGCATACCAAGGGACTGAACTCAGGGGCACTCAACCACTAAGCCACATCCCCAGCCCTATTTTGTATTTTATTTAGAGACAGGGTCTCACTTAGCACCTCACTTTTGCAGAGGCTGGCTTTGAACTCGCGATCCTCCTGCCAAGTGATGGGATTACAGGCGTGCAACACTGTGTCCGGCTTAGTTTCCTTTTAATAGTCCCTCTGCACTAGTCATATATAGCTAGTTACTGAGCCCTTGAAATTTGACAGAGATTGACAAGAATTATTTAACTTAAGCATAAATTTTAAATAGGTACAGATCATAACCATCATCGCAGAAAGTTCTATTAGCTAACATGCTCTAGAATATAAGCTCACAAAAGGAAGAAATATTGTGCGTCTTGGTCACTGTATCCTCAGTGCTTGGCACATGAAATGTTTCACATGCTAATTAAATTCACAAGCCAAAACGTCAACACTTATCTGTGTACACACATTTGCTGTGTTAATGGCAATGCCTTACATGCCTTAGCTCAGCCTTACCTGCTGGTATGTGTTGGTCGCGATAATTGGGCGGATCACAGGAGCTGCTGGGACCTGCATCGCTTCTACAGTGGGGACCGTGGGCACCGCGGACACAGCGGTTGGGATTCCAGTTACTGGAGCCCCCAGAACTTCCTGCTCAAACCTGGGGGAGAACACACACCAAAGATCAGGTCCTCGAACCAATTCTGGAACGCTGGGTACATCGCGACAGCGCCTTCATCCCTGACAACGTCTCCATTTCCCTACCCGCCCCCCGCCCTGAAGATTCCACTTCCCCAGGAAAGAGTTAAATCTCGAGCCTATCGCAGCATGGAGGCGCCAAGGTTCAGTAGCTCTAGTTCTGGGATGGCTTTTATCACCCCTTCTCGAGGGCCTTACAGGGCCATCTCTGCCTCCATTTCCTTCAAGCGTTCCTCGCCGCTCTTGCCCGGGATGCCGGCACCAGGGCCCGGGACCACGGGTCCTCCGGCACCCGGGAGCCCCGGGGCTGGCACCGCCCCAGCCATTGCTGCCGCCGTCCTTGTCGCCGCTACTACAGTTTCTGCTCAGCGGTCGCAGTGGGTCCTGCCGTCTACTCCCTGGCTTCGCCAGGATGTGCGCCTGCGATGACGTACACCGAAAGCGACAAACTCCAGGACGTGACGTCACACGTCGGTGAGTGAGGGCCAATGAGAATTGGCCACACCCCAAGAAGGAATATCAGCCAATCAGAGCGCCGGAAGGATGAACTAACGGAAGAATCTGGGTCAATCAGAGCGCTGTGAAGAGAGGTGGCCTCCCTTTCCAGGCGGAACGTGGGCAAATGAGAACGAAGCAAAGTCAGTTGGTCTCATCCCTAAAGTGGAATCTGGACCTTTGAGAACGCAGGAAAGTTAGGAGGCCCCACCCTTGCCATAAGCGAGTCGTATGCCAGAAGTTTGTAAACACCCTGAGGTCCACGTCAATCCGGGCCTGGGCCAGGCTGGAGACAGAGCCGGGGACTGGGAACTCCTACACTGGATTGACAGGCACACTATCCGTGACTTCCAGAAAAACTAGAGACGTCATAGGGGGAAGCTCTGGGAAAGCGCCTGACCCTGAGGCTTCCTGAAGACATTTGGCATCTGAAGACATTTGCTAGAGAAAATGGGGAGATTTTTTTTTTTTTGGGGGGGGGGGTAGAAGGAACAGCTTATGCCAAAGCCCAGTAATCCAAAGTGTCAACTCAGAAGTGCGTGGTGGGTTTGGTCTCTACGGCCCTTCTTGGGACATGGTTGACTTCTTCCTCTTAATTCCGCCTTTCCTCAAAGCGTTTTATTATTTTCAAACATACACAACATTAGAACAGCATAATGAACCTCTCAAACACTACCAATATTCTACATTTTCGGTTTCATTTATAGTTCTCCATTTTATATATTTATTTTTTAGTTATAGGTGGACACAATATCTTTATTTTCATGTGGTGCTGGAGATCGAACCCAGGGCCTCACACATGCTAGACGAGCGTTCTACCTCTGAGCCACAACCCCAGCCTTCTCTCTTTATTTTTGTGGCACCAAAAATAAAGCAGGGCCTCATGCATGCTTGGCAAGCTCTCTACCACTGAGTTATATCCCCAGCCCAATTTAAATTACTTTTACTAGAGATGTTCAAACCAAATTCCAGACATCATTCATAAATACATCAGTATGTCTAATAAATATTTTAAAACAATTGCATTAATTGTGCCATTATTTACTAATCCCATCAAATTAATTCCTCAGTATCATCTAACATCCCGGCCACATTCAACTTTCCCTGTCTTGAAAATATCTTTGTACAATAATATTGTAAAATCGGGATCCAAATAAGGTCAACACAATGCATTTTTTCTGTCAAAACTATTAATTGCCTTTTTTTATTAAAGCATTGTTGTTAAAGTCAATACTTTATTCAGATTTCCTTAGTGTTTACCTATTCTGTTCCAGCATCTCATCCAGGATACCATATTACATTTAGTTGCCATGCTTCTTGGGTTTTTCTTGTCTGTCAGTTTCTCATAGTTTCCTTTTTTTTTTTTTTTTTTTTTTTTTTTTTTTTAATAATCCTGACAGTTTTTAGGAGTGTTGGCTCAGGTTCTTTTGTAGAATGTGTTTTCATTTGGAATTTGTCTGATGTTTTTCTCAAAATTAGGCTGGGGTTATGGGTCTTTTGGTGAAGGACCACAAAAATAAAGTGCAATTATCATATATCAAGGGTACATACTATAAATGCAACTTACCACTGTGGATGTTAACTGATCACCTGGTGGAGGTAGTGTTTGTTATGCTTCCCTATAAAGTTAGTTCAAAAAATGAAACAAACCAAAACAAAAACAATAAAACTTTTCCATGTTCTTTAGAAAAAAGTCACCATATGCAGCTGTGCTTACAGAGTGGGACGTTATGTTCCACCTCCTTAAGGGTGGGATAGCTACATAAATTATTTGAAATTCTTCTTTATTATATACATATTAGTATTATATATTAATATATAAGACTGCAGTTCTTATATATTAGACAAAAGCAAAGAAGTAGTTTTTTAAATGTCACTGGGGACCAAGGTCTTAGTATAAATGAAAGATGTAATGTAAATGGACACCCTGGGGCTGGGGTGTAGCTCAGAGGTAGAAATGAACTTGTTCTGGCCTGCACAGGCCCTTGGTTCAATCTTTAGTACCACGAAACACACAAAGTAAACACTCTATCATTTGAATTGGAAATGTCAGAATCAACTTGTGATTTTTCTCTTTCTAAAAACTGTGTTTCCCTACTGAAGATCTTAATATAATGACAACACAGTAACAACCCTAGTGTTCATCAAGACTGTGTCGTCTCTGGGTAAAAGGAACCAGGGATCCTTGGGATAATAGCCAATTTTAGATCTGGAGGAGGAGATGTGCAAAATGTTTAAGGGTGATCTTGTGCCAAAAGAAAGAAGTCCTCCAGGACTACCGTGGTTGAGTCAGAAGGAATCAGGAGCCAATCTGAAAGTGCTCTCACTGATAAAAGATAGAATTTTGGCAGGGATTGGGTACAGGGGATTGAACTCAGAGGCACTCATCACCAAGCCACATTCCCCAGCCCTATTTGTATTTTATTTAGAGACAGGGTCTAATGAATTGCTTAGTGTCTCGCTTTTGCCGAGGCTGGCTTTGAACTTCTGATCCTCCTGCTTCCGCTTCCTGAGCAGCTGGGATTACAGGTGTGTGCAGACAGAATGTTTTGAACAGCAAAAAGAGTATCTGCAAATAAATAAAATTAACTGCAATAGTTTGAAGCCCATTGAATAGGCTTGAATGTGTAAATTCATAATGGCACAAATACTACGTCAAAGATTCTCCAAAGTGGGATTGTCTGGGCAAAGGTAAATGCTCATGTAATTTTTTTATGGCAATTACCCCAGAGGTGTTCCATGTTGCCTGTGAACTGATGTATCAGTGTCCTTTTTCCCATAACCTTGTCAACAAAGCTAGCTGTCAAAATTCTAGGTTTCCTGCAGTATGGAGATTCCTTAGAAAACTTGGAATGGAATACCATTTGACCCAGTTAACCCACTCTTCAATATATACCCAAAGGGGGTTGGGGTTATGGCTCAGTGGTAGAGTGCCTGCCTGGCATGTGTGAGGTACTAGGTTCAATCGTCAGCATCACAATAAATATATAAATGAATAAATAAATAAAGCTATTAAAAAATGTATATATCCAAAGGATTTAAAATCAGCAACTATACTGATGCATCCACATCAATGTTTATAGTAGTGCAATTCACAATAGCTAACCTATGGAACCAACCTAGGTGCCCTTCAACAGATGAATGGATAAAGAAAATGTGGTATATATACACAATGGAATATTACTCAGCCATAAAGAACAATGAAATTATGGCATTTGCCAGTAAATGGATGGAACTGGAGACTATCATGTTAAGTGAAATAAGTCAAACCCCAAAAAACCAAAGGCCAAATGTTCTCTCTGATAAGTGGATGCTAACACACAATAAGGGGTTGGGGAGAGGAGAATAGAATTTCACTGAATTAGACAAAAGGAAATGAAGGGAAGGGAGGGGAGATGGGAATAGGAAAAACACCAGAATTAATTGGACATAACTTTCCCATGTTCATATACGAACCCATGACCAGTGTAACTCCACATCATGTACAACCACAAGAATGGGAACTTATACTCCATATATGTACAATGTCAAAATACATTCTACTGTGTTATATATAACTAAAAAGAACAAAAAATTTAAAAAAATTGGGTTGCCTTTTTGCTGGTCTGATAGATGGAAATATATCAAAGCTTGGTTTCAATTTGCTTTGTAAAAAATTTTCCTTTCTTTTTAAAAATATTTTTTTATTTTTTTTCTAAAATATCTATCTATTTACTTTAGTTGTACACAATGCAGTGCATTTATGTTTACGTGGTACTGAGGATCGAACCCGGGCCACGCACGTGCGAGGCGAGCACTCCGATGCTGAGCCACAACCCCAGCCCCAATATATATATATATATTTTTTGGTACTGGAGATTGAACTCAGGGGCACTCGACCACTGGGCCACATCCCCAGCCCTTTTTTGTATTTTATTAGAGACAGGGTCTCACTGAGTTGCTAAGTACCTCGCCATTGCTGATGCTGGCTTTGAACTCGTGATCCTTCTGCCTCAGCCTCCCAAGTGCTGGGATTACGGGCGTGTGCCACCATGCCCAGCAATATTTTTAGTTTTTTTTTTTTTTTTTGGTACTGAGGATTGAACTCAGGGGCACTCGACTACTGGGCCACATCCCCAGTCCTTTTTTGTATTTTATTAGAGACAGGGTCTCACTGAGTTGCTAAGTGCCTCGCCATTGCTGAGGCTGGCTTTGAACTCGCGATCCTCCTGCCTCAGCCTCCCAAGTGCTAGGATTACAGGCGTGCGCCACCGCGCCCGGCTTATTTTTAGTTTTGATTAGTTTATTTGTTCATTTTATAGTCAAATGCATTGAACTATATGTCAAAACACATAGTACACAAATGGAACACAACTTTTCATTGCTCTGGCTGTACATGGTTCAGAGTCACCTCAGTAGTGTAACCATACATGTATATAGGATAATAATGTCTGCCTCTTTCCACCATCCTTCTCATCCCTACAGCCCCACCCGTCCCCTCTAATTTCCTTCATTATTTCCTATCCCCCTGCCCCATTATGGATCAGCATCCGCTTATCAGAGAAAACATTTGGCTCTTGGCTTTTTGGGATTGGCTTATTTCACTTAGCATGATATTCTCTAGTTCCATCCATTTACCTGCAAATGCCATAATTTCATTCTTCTTTAAGGCTGAGTAATATTTCATTGTGTATAAATACCACATTTTCTTTATCCATACATCTGTTGAATGGCACCTAGATTGGTTTCATAGCTTAGCTATTGTATTATTATTATTATTATTATTTTTGTGGTACCAGGGATTGAACTCAGGGGCACTCAACCACTGGGCCACATCGTCAGCCCTTTTTTGTATTTTAATTAGAGACAGGGTCTCACTGAGTTGCTAAGTGCCTTGCCATTCCTGAGGCTGGCTTTGAACTCGTGATCCTCCTGTCTCAGCCTCCCAAAGTGCTGGGATTACAGGCGTGCGCCACCATGCCCGGCTTAGCTATTGTAAATTGAGCTGCTATAACCATTGATGTGGCTGTGTTGCTGTAGTATGCTGATTTTAAGTACTTTGGGTATAAACAGAGGAGTGGGATAGCTGGGTCAAATGGTAGATCCATTCCAAGTTTTCTGAGGAATCTCCATACTGTTTTCCATAGTGGTTATAACAATTTGCAGTCCCACCAACAATGTATGAGTGTATATTTTTCTCCACATCCTTGTCAACACTTATATTTTCTTGATAATTACCATTCTGACTGGAGTGAGATGAAATCTTTTTTTTTTAAATATTTTTTTATTTGCTTTAGTTGCACACAATGGGTTTATTTTTACATGGTGCTGAGGATAGATCCCGACCGCGCACATGTGCTAGGCGAGCGCTGTACCACTGAGCCACAATCCCAGCCCAGAGATGAAATCTTTCTTTCTTTCTATTTTTTTTGGTACCGGGGATTGAACTCAGGGGCACTCCGCACTCGACCCCTGGGCCACATCCCCAGTCCTTTTTTGTATTTTATTAGAGACAAGGTCTCACTGAGTTGCTAAGTGCCTCGCCATTGCTGAGGCTGGCTTTGAAGTCATGATCCTCTTGCCTCAGCCTCCCAAGTGCTGGGATTACAGGCGTGCTTTCTTATGCTTTAGGAGTCTCATTAAAGAAGTCAAGTCCTAAGACAACATGATGAAGATTTGGGCCTACTTTTTCTTCTATTAGGCACAAGGTCTTTATTCTACTTTGTAAGTCTTTGATCCACTTTGAGTTAATTTTTTTTTTTTTTTTTTTTTTTTTGGTACTGGGGATTGAACTCAGGGGCCCTTGACCACTGGGCCACATCCCCAGAACTTTTTTGTATTTTATTAGAGACAGAGTCTCACTGAGTTGCTCAGTGCCTAGCCATTGCTGATGCTGGCTTTGAACTCACCATCCTCCTGCCTCAGCCTCCCAAGTGCTGGGATTACAGGCGTGCGCCACCGCGCCCGGCCCTTGAGTTAATTTTTGTGCAGGGTAAGAGATAGAGGTTCAATTTCATTCTGCTACGGATGGATTTCCAGTTTCCCTGGTACCATTTGTTGAATAGGCTATCTTTTCTCTAATGTATATTTTTGGTGCCTTTGTCTACTTTGAAATAACCATATTTATGTGGGTTTGTCTCTGTGCTTTCTATTTTATACCATTAGTCTGTGTACTTTGGCACCAATACCATGCTTTTTTTTTTTTTTTTTTTTTTTTTTTTTTTACTATTGCTCTGTAATATAGTTTAAGGTCTGGCATTGTGATGCCTCCCACTTCACTTTTCTTACTAAGGACTGTGTTGGCGATTCTGGGTCTTTTTATTTTTCCAAATGAATTTTATGAATGCTTTTTCTAGTTCTATGAAGAATGGGATTTTTATAGGAATTGCATTAAATTTGCATAAAAGTTTTGGTAGTATGGCCATTTTGACTACTTTAATTCTGCCTATCCAAGAACATGGAAGATCTTTCCATCTTCTGAGGTCTTCTTCAATTTCTTTCTTTAATGTTCTGTAGTTTTCATTGTAGAGGCCTTTCACCTCTTTGGTTGATTCCCAAGTTTTTTTTTTTTTTTTTTTTTTCTTTTTGAGGGTATTGTGAATGGGGTAGTTTTCTCTTGTAGTAGATTCATCGCTTATGTATAGAAATGCATTTAATTTATGGGCATTGATTTTGTATCCTACTTTGCTGAATTCATTTATTAGTTCTAGAAGTTTTATGGTGGAATTTTTGGATCTTCTAAATATAGAATCATGTCATCAGCAAACAGTGGTAAAGTTTTGAGTTCTTCTTTTCCTATGTGTATCCCTAGCCCTTTAATTTCTTTCATCTGATTGCTCTAGCTAGAGTTTCAAGGACTATGTAGAATAGAAATGGTGAAAGAGGACATCCCTGTCTTGTTTCAGTTTTTAAAGGGAATGCGTTTAATTTTTCTCCACTTAGAATGATGTTGGCCTTGGGTTTAGCATAGATAGCTCTTACAATGTTCAGATATGTTCCTACTATCCCTAGTTTTTCTAGTGTTTGAACATGAAGAGGTGCTGTCAAATATTTTCTCAGCATCTATTGAGATAATCATATGAATGTCTTTAAGTCTGTTGATATGATGAATTATGTTTATTGATTTCCGTATGTTGAGCCAACCTTGCATCTCTGTCAATTTGCTTTTTCCTTATTACTCTGGGCATCTTTTCTGAGAAACATTCATTTATAGATTTTGCCCATTTTTCAATGGACTTGGAATTTTCCTTCCTAGTCTGACACTATAGACACACAGACACACACACACACACACACACACACACCCGTTTATGGTATAAGTTGTAAATATTTTGTCCAAATTGCCGTTTCTTTATTTTGCTCATTTTTTTCTTTTTGCCATGAAAAAAGTTTATTATTTATTTATTTTTTTGGGGGGCACTGGGTATTGAAGCCAGGGGCACTCTATCCCTGAACTACATCCCCAGCCTTTTTATTTTTATTTTTGAGATAGGGTCTCACCAAGTTACGTAGGCTGGCCTTGAACTTGCAATTCTCCTGTCTTCAGGCTCTGAAGTCTCTGGAGTACTGGTGTGCACCACTGTGCCTAGTGCAAGTTTATTTATTTATTGTGGTACCGGGGATTGAACTCAGGGGCACTTGTCCACTGGGTCACATCCCCAGCCCTTTTTTGTATTTTATTTAGAGACAGGATCTCACTGAGTTGCTAAGTGCCTCGCCATTGCTGAGGCTGGCTTTGAACTCGCGATCCTCCTGCCTCAGCCTCCCAAAGTGCTGGGATTACAGGCGTGGTGTGCCACCGCGCCCGGCACAAGTTTATTTTTATGTAACCAATGCTGTTACTATTTTCCTTGATTGTGTCTATATTTTGTCATATTTAGGAAATTTTAACCTTTTTTTTTTTTTTTTTTTTTTTTGGTACTGGGGATTGAACTCAGGGGCCCTTGACCACTGGGCCACATCCCCAGAACTTTTTTGTATTTTATTAGAGACAGAGTCTCACTGAGTTGCTCAGTGCCTAGCCATTGCTGATGCTGGCTTTGAACTCACCATCCTCCTGCCTCAGCCTCCCAAGTGCTGGGATTACAGGCGTGCGCCACCGCGCCCGGCCCTTGAGTTAATTTTTGTGCAGGGTAAGAGATAGAGGTTCAATTTCATTCTGCTACGGATGGATTTCCAGTTTCCCTGGTACCATTTGTTGAATAGGCTATCTTTTCTCTAATGTATATTTTTGGTGCCTTTGTCTACTTTGAAATAACCATATTTATGTGGGTTTGTCTCTGTGCTTTCTATTTTATACCATTAGTCTGTGTACTTTGGCACCAATACCATGCTTTTTTTTTTTTTTTTTTTTTTTTTTTTTTTTTTTTTACTATTGCTCTGTAATATAGTTTAAGGTCTGGCATTGTGATGCCTCCCACTTCACTTTTCTTACTAAGGACTGTGTTGGCGATTCTGGGTCTTTTTATTTTTCCAAATGAATTTTATGAATGCTTTTTCTAGTTCTATGAAGAATGGGATTTTTATAGGAATTGCATTAAATTTGCATAAAAGTTTTGGTAGTATGGCCATTTTGACTACTTTAATTCTGCCTATCCAAGAACATGGAAGATCTTTCCATCTTCTGAGGTCTTCTTCAATTTCTTTCTTTAATGTTCTGTAGTTTTCATTGTAGAGGCCTTTCACCTCTTTGGTTGATTCCCAAGTTTTTTTTTTTTTTTTTTTTTTTTTTTCTTTTTGAGGGTATTGTGAATGGGGTAGTTTTCTCTTGTAGTAGATTCATCGCTTATGTATAGAAATGCATTTAATTTATGGGCATTGATTTTGTATCCTACTTTGCTGAATTCATTTATTAGTTCTAGAAGTTTTATGGTGGAATTTTTGGATCTTCTAAATATAGAATCATGTCATCAGCAAACAGTGGTAAAGTTTTGAGTTCTTCTTTTCCTATGTGTATCCCTAGCCCTTTAATTTCTTTCATCTGATTGCTCTAGCTAGAGTTTCAAGGACTATGTAGAATAGAAATGGTGAAAGAGGACATCCCTGTCTTGTTTCAGTTTTTAAAGGGAATGCGTTTAATTTTTCTCCACTTAGAATGATGTTGGCCTTGGGTTTAGCATAGATAGCTCTTACAATGTTCAGATATGTTCCTACTATCCCTAGTTTTTCTAGTGTTTGAACATGAAGAGGTGCTGTCAAATATTTTCTCAGCATCTATTGAGATAATCATATGAATGTCTTTAAGTCTGTTGATATGATGAATTATGTTTATTGATTTCCGTATGTTGAGCCAACCTTGCATCTCTGTCAATTTGCTTTTTCCTTATTACTCTGGGCATCTTTTCTGAGAAACATTCATTTATAGATTTTGCCCATTTTTCAATGGACTTGGAATTTTCCTTCCTAGTCTGACACTATAGACACACAGACACACACACACACACACACACACACCCGTTTATGGTATAAGTTGTAAATATTTTGTCCAAATTGCCGTTTCTTTATTTTGCTCATTTTTTTCTTTTTGCCATGAAAAAAGTTTATTATTTATTTATTTTTTTGGGGGGCACTGGGTATTGAAGCCAGGGGCACTCTATCCCTGAACTACATCCCCAGCCTTTTTATTTTTATTTTTGAGATAGGGTCTCACCAAGTTACGTAGGCTGGCCTTGAACTTGCAATTCTCCTGTCTTCAGGCTCTGAAGTCTCTGGAGTACTGGTGTGCACCACTGTGCCTAGTGCAAGTTTATTTATTTATTGTGGTACCGGGGATTGAACTCAGGGGCACTTGTCCACTGGGTCACATCCCCAGCCCTTTTTTGTATTTTATTTAGAGACAGGATCTCACTGAGTTGCTAAGTGCCTCGCCATTGCTGAGGCTGGCTTTGAACTCGCGATCCTCCTGCCTCAGCCTCCCAAAGTGCTGGGATTACAGGCGTGTGCCACCGCGCCCGGCACAAGTTTATTTTTATGTAACCAATGCTGTTACTATTTTCCTTGATTGTGTCTATATTTTGTCATATTTAGGAAATTTTAACCAACTTCTAGTTTATAAAGGAATTCACTGTCTTGAAGCTCATATTTGTATGTGAGGGAGAGAAAGAATAAAGTAAAATACAGTGTATGTTAGAAGCTGTACTACGGGAAAAAAAATTAAGTAGGATGGGTGGATAAAGACACTGGTGTTAGCTGGGCATGGTGGCACATGCCTGTAATCCCAGCACTTTGGAGGCTGGGGCAGGAGGGTTGCGAGTTCAAAGTCAGCCTTAGCAATGGTGAGGCACTTAGCAACTCAGTGAGACCCTGTCTCTAAATAAAATACAAAAAGGGTGGGGATGTGGTCCTGTGGTCCAGTGGTCAAGTGCCCCTGAGTTCAATCCCCGGTACCAAAAAAAAAAAAAAAAAAAAGACACTGGTGTTTAGAGTTCATTAGGGAGGTGGGGGTTGGGAACTGTGATTGGAGGGCGGGCCAAGACCCAGCTGTGGAAGGGGTATATTAAGGATTGTGCATAGGAAAGCAATGTGTAAGGACCAGGAAACAGTAGTCATGGAAAGGAGGAAAGTTGGGATTTGGGGCTCTGGAGAGGAATTGTGAGGAGGAAGTTGAGTAGCGAGTTTCAAGATCATAAAGATGTCAAATCTCCCTCATTTGTAAATTAGTGCACTACCAATGAAACTACCAGCTGTATTTGTTTTTCTTCTGGCACTAGGCATATAAGTATAAAGTTTGTTTCATTTGGAAAAAAAAATTAGCAAGAAGAGACAGGGAAACCTTGAAAAATAAAAGCCCAAGAGGACAACCTCTTGTTTCAGAGACTAAAATGTATTACAAAGCCTTTATAATGAACACCTGTGACAGTGGCACAGCAGGGTAAGATACACAACAGGTCTGGAAAGAACCCAGACACAATTTGGTTAAGCATGGAAGTTTAGTGTATGGAAAGGTGATGTTTCAAATCAGTGGCAAGAGTTTTACTTTATAAATGGAAAAATAATCCACACAGCAAAATGCACAGGCTTTAAGAGTAGAGATGATTAATCTCTGCACCTGTGTACCTCCCACTGCTCTTGATGTCTGAGAGCACAAATCCTGTTACCCTAGGAAGTTTCCTCATCTTCTCTTTTGATCCCTGCTTGCTCTGACTGGGAATTTTTAGTAAGTGCTATTGGGATACATGCAAAATAAGACAATATTGAAGCTGTTTGCCAGGATAAATTCCAAATGGTTCAGATTTAAATGGAAAAAAAAAAATTTAAAATCTTAACGACTATCTTATCTCCTGATCCCACCCCCCATTCCCACCTCATTGGGTTCCTCAGTGGCCTGCACACCAGCACATTCCAATGTACACTGTAGCCTCAACCTGCAAACCCTTCCTGAGGCCCATGTGACTCCTGCGTACTACAGTGTAGTTCCCTAGCACCTAGAGAAGGTGCTCAGTTACATTTGCTTGAGAGTGAAAGTGATGGAGGACTTTAAAGGGTACCTGGAGTATGGTCCAGAGTATGATATTCTCTTAGCTTTGGTGGGATGAAAGGGCAGGGACATGGGAATTGAGCGGAGCAGCAGAGCAGCCTGAGGGGACTGCAGGCTAGACACGAGGGGCTACAAATTCTGGCCATGCTTTCTTTTCAATGTTTTATTGGGGGAGGTGAGGTGTTGGGGTGAACAAAATGTGAAATTCTTGATTCTGGTTTGAGGCCCCCTCTTCATCTGCACAATTGCTGCAAAGCTCCCTGGGCCTGGACCCAGCGCAGCCGCCACTGGGGCAGGGACAGGCCCTGGCAGAGCTCCCCGGAGAGGGTGGCTTGGCCTGGCTGCTCCCACCTGGGAAACGACAGTGTCAGATGGAAGGCCCAGCCTTCTGGACCTGCACTGGCTTTCTACCATCATCATGACCTCAGTCTTTACTTTCCACCCACCTCAGATCCCTCCCTCTCTCATGCCCGCCTCTCACCAGTCTGCCATGACTCCCTGCAGTTTAGGGACTCGCTCCAATGCCTGTTTCAGCAAGTTCTCCAGCCTCTTCAGAGCCTGGCCCAGGTTCTCCTTCTGTTCCTTTTCCTGGGATGCCTGGATCTGCAGCAGCTCTGGAGGTTAGAAACCAGGGAGGCAGCTTTGAGGCCTCTGGCTTGCGGGAGCCTTGCAGCCAATAGGTCACCAAGTCTCCACTCACCAGTCTTGACCTCAGCATCTCTCCCAAACCTGTTCCTCCTCCTGGGTCCTCATGTCAAGGCAATACCACCCACCTCCACCAGGTCTCATCCTACCTAGATGCCTTCTTCTTTACCTTCATCAGGTCATGGCCCATTCATTCAGCTTCCAAAGTTAGGTAATGCTTTTTTTCCCCCTCTCTCTTATTCCTTTGTTTGTTTTTGCGGTATTGGGGATGGAACCCAGGGCCTTGTGCATACTAGGCAAATGCTCTGCCACTGACCTACAATCTCAGCCCACGTTTCCTGAGTTTATTTCTCCTGTTTTCTTACTCCATTTTCAGCCTCCCTCATGTTCCAGGCCTCAGTCTCTTACTCTGGTCACACTTCAGAGCAGCGACCTGGCACCCATGACCTGGCAGTCATAGTGATCTTTCTGAAGCCTAATCCTGATCCTCTCCTTCTCCTGCTTAGAACCAAGGGTTCCCTAGGCTCCTCAAGACAGAGTCCAAGTCTTCAGCCTAGTATTTGAGTCTGTATTATGTGGCCCCTGCTCTCTATTCCTGGGAAAAAACCTGACCCAATCCCAAGGCCCGTGTGAGATACCATTTTTCCTTAGGAAGCCCCTTTTCCTTTAGCATCTCTCATTGCAAGGCTTTCTCCTCAGCCTTCTCCATTTTTTTTTTAATAACTTTTTAAAAAAAATATTTATTTATTTGCTTTAGTTGTACATAATGCGTTTTACTTTTACATGGTGCTGAGGATCGAACCCGGGCCGCGCATGTGCTAGGTGAGCGCTCTACCACTGAGCCACAACCCCAGCCCCAGCCTTCTCCAATCTTAACTCTTGTGGTATTTCTCCCTAGGACTGTGACTGGGCCTAGTCCCTCTTTATGTGTCCAGCTCAGAGCAGTTATAGATTAGTAGCATGAGCAGATATCGTGTGCCTGAATCCTGACTCCATCCCACCTTGCCTTGTGACCTCGATCATGACCCTTGTCTTTTCTTAACTATATCTGTTGGCAAGGGGACTTAACTGAGTCATAGGCTAGTGGGGCAGGGAGCAGATTGGAGAACTCTGGCAATTGGACCCACAGGGCTTGTTGACAGGTTTGAGGGCAGGTTGGAATCTGGGAGGAATTAGGAACAACTGCTGTGTTTCTAGCTGAATCACCTGGATGAGGAGGGTGGGATAATATACTTAGGAAGGAAACCAGGAAGAAAAGAAACAAAATTGCTCTTTGGAGTAGAGTGAAGTTATAGATATAAGGTTCAAGATGCCCATGAAGTTGGGCATGGTGGCGCATGTCTGTAATCCCAGTGGCACCGGAGGCTGAGGCAGGAGGATCACAAGTTCAAAGTCAGCCTTAGCAACTTAGTGAGACCCTAAGCAACTTAGTGAGACCCTGTCTCAAAAATAAAAAAAGGGGTGGGGATGTGGCTCAGTGGCAAAGCACCCCTAGGTTAAATCCCTGGTACCAAAACAAAAACAAAAACAAACAAACAAACAAACAACCTCAAAACAACAACAAAAACAATGTTCATGAAGTCGGGACATGCTGTGATCTGTCTTGGACTATTTGGGCTACACACTGTTCCTTTTCCTTGGGGTGAGATGGAAGGCAGGGAGACCCAAACTCAAAGGTCTGAAAATGGTTTCTTCCTATTTGCCTGATTGTGTCCCCAATTCATCTCTCATCAATTCACCTCTTCCATTTATCTATAATGATTCCTTGCTCTGTGCTTCTACCATGGGTTTCTTGGGGCTAGACAGCTGTCTCCTCACTCCCCATCAAACTATATGGGCTAGCGTCTGGACATCTGCGAGTTTCTGTTTTCTTATCTGCAAACTGAGGGTCTTAATAATCCCTTCCCTCACAATGAGGAGTCAAAGAGACCATGTATCTACAGAGACAGCTACAATCACACTAGACACACAAAGTGCATACTGTATGCTAGGTACTGTTCAATGCCCTATTTGGGTCACCTGACTGAATCTTCCCAGCAACTCTCTATGATACTGTCACTTTGCTTACCCTACTGAGGAGGAAACTGAAACATGGGAAGATCACTCGACAAGGAAGGAAAAGGTTTGACAAGAGAATCCGGGTAGTTTAACTCCATAGTCTAGCTATGGAGGACGATGAGTGAGTACTTGGCAAATGGATGGCAGTGTTGTCTAGTGGTCAGGAGCACAGGCCCACGTCAGACTACCTAGGTTTAAATCCCAGCTCTACCATGTAGGCAAACTACTAAGCCCTCTGTACCTTAGTTTCCTTCTCTGTAAAATGGGGAGAACAGCAGCACTTACTACATGGACTTGCCATGCGGCAAACAACTGGATGTATTTCAAGCACACAGGAAGCACTGAATAAGCAGTGGTGTTGTTTGTTATTAGTCAGGAGGCTGATGGTGCTGAGAGTGCACAGGGATACTGGATATGGGAAGCAGTGCAGGCCTACCCTGGGTGGATGAACCCGATGGCAGACTGGTCTTCATGTGGAGCAGATCCCCACAACGAAGACTCTGCTGGTCCTGGAAGAATAGAAGGTCCTGACGAAGAGAGGCAGCCTTTGGGAGGAGCAGCTCTGGTGCCTGGAGAGAAGGGGAGAACAGTCACCTTGGGGTGAAGATTGGAGAGGGCAGAGGGCAGACAAGTCATAGAGCACAGGCACTTACCTTCCCTGTGGGCAGCCCCAGTATGTGGTTCAGCGCTATGAGGCTAGAGCCCCTTGGGGACGCAGGGTGCAGCTGGTGGATGGATGGTAGGATTGTGGGCAGGGGCTTCAACCTGGGGTGGGGGAAAGTCCAGATTGGATAGAACACTGGAAGGCAGGTTGAGTTCTAGAAGCTCTAGGGGCCCAAGAACTTGGAGGTGAAGCTGGGCGCGGTGGTGCATGCCTGTAATCCCAGCACTTGGGAGGTGGAGGCAGGAGGATCGCGAGTTCAAAGCCAGCCTCAGCAATGCCAAGGCACTTAGCAACTCAGTGAGACCCTGTCTCTAATAAAATACAAAAAAGGGCTGGGGATGTGGCTCAGTGGTCGAGTGCCCCTGAGTTCAATCCCCAGTACCAAAAAAACGAACTTGGAGGAGGACCAGACTGGGGCTGGTGAGGACTGGGCAGCCTGGAAACATTGAAGCTACATTTTTTGAGGAGGTGAAGGAAGTGACAGTCAGCCATGTTAGGGGAGACAGGGCTGACCCCAGTCTTACCCTTCAGGGCTATGCCGCAGCAGAGTGCTTAGCACAATGTGGGGCAGATGTCGGGCTTCCTCCTCCAGACAGCGAAGCAGCTCCTGGCTCTGTGGTGCCACTGCCTCGGAGGTGGGGATGATCTTTCGCTGAACCACAGCCAGTACCTGTTGGGAGGGAGAAAGAGGATGGCCAGCCTGCCTCCACCCAGCCTCATCCCTAGCAGATTTAGACCCCTGTTCCACACAGTATCCCAACACCCATCTCACCTCTCCAGGACTCCGGCATAGGCGTGTCTTGCTGGCCGAGTTTCCCTTGATGAGCAGGCGGATCTGTTCCTGGGTTTCTTCCTGGGGAACCAAGATGCTATTCAGAGTAGCTGTGCATCCTTCCCTCCTCATACTCTATGCAAAGGGTCCTGCTTCCTCTTGGGAGTTTCACCCTGAGCTTCCTCCCCGCTGAAAGGCCCAGTTCCTGTTTACAAGGCTCTAAGCCTCCACTCTGGCCCTCCCCCAGTCCCAGGCCCTGCCTCTCACCACCAGCTTGCGCCAGTGCAGGATCCTCTGCTGCTTGGCCTGCAGCTCCCTCAGCAGAAGCTGCCTCTGCCCAGCTGCATCCTCCAGTTCCTGACTCTGGGCCCGCAGGGCCTTGAGCTCTGCCCACAGTCCACAGCATCTAAGTCCCAGCATTAGTGCTTTCCTGGGGGGCAAGTAGAGAAAGCAACAAGAGAGAAAGGGGACTGAGACCCACACTGGGAGGAAGAGATCCGCAGGGATGCACAAGGAACCACAAACACCCGGAGACAAAGTGTGAGGAAAGGGAGCCAGGCGCAGCTACAGAGGTAGGAAATATCCTAGGTCTAGAGATGCCTGGGAGAGAGATGGTCTAGAGGCCTCTGCTGAAGGAGCCCCCTTACCTCTCACTGGATCCCAGGGTACGTCTCTCTATCTCCTCCACCAGGCCCTGGAGGTGGCCAGTCAGGATTTGATGCTCCTTCAGGAGAGCACCCCGCTGGGTGACTAGAGCACCCACAGCCTGCCAGCCCTCCTAGGGGTGGGTACAAAGTTTTTGTGTGGGTATGATCCATGGGGATGAGGGGGTTGAGTAGGTCTTGGGAAGGTGCCTGGGGTTACCTGGATGAGATGCCCCATGGATGGCAAGGCCTGGCTGGAATCTGACTGGTCCGGAGCCTGGGGACTGGGGTGGGGGCAAAGCTGCTGAGGGAACAGCCCTATATCCTTGCCTTGGTACTTGGGATGCACTTCTACCCCAAGCCTGTTCCTGACCCTGTCCCAACTCACCCACCTACCTGCCTGCCTGAATATAGGAACATTCCACTCCATACCTGGACAGCTCCATATCTCTGAGCCCATCCCCTTGGCACAAGGATCGAATCTCTGCTTCACGCTCTGCAGCCAGGTACTCCAAGGCAGCCAGGACGTGGCCTGGAGGGTGGTTTGTCAGTAGTGCCTGGTGGACAAAGGTGAAGTCAGGACCAGGTTGGGGCAGGTTTGCATGATGGGACCCCATGGGATTGAGGTAGGGATGACGACTTATGAGCAGGCAACCTATAATTTTCATGGGTCTGGAAGATGTGGCCTTTCCTCTCAGCCCTGCCATCTCACCTCCACTGAGTCAAGCCACTGCTGATATGAAGTTCCAAAGTGGTCATCACGGGGGCTTCTGTTGGGGTGGGTAAAGGGAATGTTATAAGACAAATGTTATAAGACAAATCAAATACCTCTCCTGAAGAGAATGTTATAAGACAAATCAAATACCTCTGTAATTACTACCACCCCACACTAAAGTAGGGATTGTCATTGTCCCCATTTTACATATGAGGAAACTGAGCCCATCTGGGCATGCTAGACTGGAGATCCTTAACTCTACAGTTTACAAGTCTTGGGGCTTTTATATGGGCACTAAACCTGGGATGTCCTCTTGACCCTAGCTAAACCTCCTTCCCAGAGAACGCCTCACCTCCCTGCTTCCTTAGCTGGGTCTCTTCTAGTTGTTTGGAGCCTTGCAGGCTTCCCCAACCCCAATAGCTGTGACTATCACATCTTCTTCTTCTTCTTTTTTTTTTCCAGAAATTTTTTTTTTTTTTTTTTTTTTTGTGGTACTAGGGATTGAACTCAGGGGCACTCGTCCACTGGGTCACATCCCCAGCCCTTTTTTGTATTTTTATTTAGAGACAGGGTCTCAGTGAGTTGCTAAGTGCCTCGCCATTGCTGAGGCTGGCTTTGAACTCGTGATCCTCCTGCCTCAGCCTCCCAAAGTGCTGGGATTACAGGCATGCGCCACCGCGCCCGGCTTTTCCAGAAATTTTTTTAAGTTGTAGATGGACATAACACCTTTCTTTAAATTTATTTGTATGTGGTGCTGAGGATCAAATCCAGTGCCTCACACATCCTACGCAAGCACACTATCACTGAGCTACAACCCCAGTCTTGGGACTGTCACTTTCTACAAGGGGTCACAGCCTGGAAACTGTGTCAGGGCAGGGCCTGGACCTGATACAGCCCAGAATCTCAGCAACTGAAGAATTAATACACAAGTGACTTTCTGCCTTTAAAGTAAAAGTAAAAGTTCTTTGGAGGGTTCCTGGGTCCTATGAGCACTTACTGGATGGTGCCAGCCCTGGCTTGGAGAATCAGAAGGTTCTGCAGGAACTGGGCCCGGAGGGTGCAGGCTGTTCGGACATCACGCTTTGGAGGAGAGGGCAGGACATGATAGGGACCGAGATGTCAGACTGACCCCAGACTCCTTACACCTTCTTCTATGGCCCAGGGCTCTTACCAAGACCACAGGCTGCAGGGCCACAGCTGTTGATGTCAGGGGTCCAAAGGTCACATCCACTTTGGCCTTCCTGGAGGAAGAGTGCAGTTGGGGAAGGGTACCTAGGAGAACAGTTGTCTGTGCCCCAGCCCCTCCTCCTGCCAGCCTGGCTAGTCACAGGTTTTGCTGAGCCTGGGTCTTAGGGGCCACCTCCGAGATTAGGCCACTGCTATCTCCTGGCAGGACTACTGCATGAGCCCCTTCACTGCTCTCTCTGCTCCACCCAGTGGTCAGAAATCATGTTTCATACAACCTGGGGAAGATGAAGTCACTGCTCAAAACCCTCCACAACGAAGGGACCTTCCCCTGACATGTTCAGAATGACAACAGTGGACAACAGGCAGTCTTTCTAGTACTATACATGGCTTACTACATATAACTATCATATCTACCATAAAAGGGTGATGTGAATATTACCATATTCCACAAATCTTAGAAACTGAGGTACAAAGAAGCTAAATACGTAGCCCAAGCTCACACAGTTATAAGTGGCCAAGGCAGGGCATGAACTCCATCTACCAGTAAAACTCATATGCTTCCAGGGCCCTCTGACTGCTTCTCCTACCTCACCTCTTCACCTTGTCCCTCCTGTATTCAAATACTGAGCTGTACTGCCTCCTGGCAGTTCTTCCCGAAGGCCAAGATTGCAGCGCTGGCAGTTCCCTCTCCATGAACATTCCTGCCCCTACCCAAGTCACCTCCTTAGAGAGGCCTGTCCTGAGCACCCTAGCTCAGGTAGCAAACACCTCTCCCTGTCACACAGCCTTTGTTTCACTGAACTTATTTCTCCCCAGAATGACAGGACCTGTTTCCTCGTTTGCAGTCTGCCCTCTCTACATCAGAGCATAAGCTCCAGGAGCATAATCAGGGGCTTGTCCTGTGTCTATTGTTACCCAAGAGATGGTGACAAAACTAACTGGCCTTATGGACCTTAAATTCTGAAACCCAGTAGGGATCAGGGAAATAATGGGATCACAAAGGTGAATATGTAGCCTTAATAATATGTGCCTGTAATCCCAGCACTTGGGAGGCTGAGGCAGGAGGATTGCAAGTTCAAAGCCAGCCTTAGCAATGGTGAGGCACTTAGCAACTCAGTGAGACCCTGCCTAATAAAATACAAAACAGGGCTGAGGATGTGGCCCAGTGGTTGAATGCGCCTGAGTTCAATCCCCAGCATTAAAAAAAAAAAAAAGGCGAATATGTGGCAACCAGGTGAAGGCTTGTCTCTTGGGCAGATGAGGCCCACCTTTGTATGTCCTGTAGGTGCCTGAGCTGATTGTGCAGCTGCTGCGTTGAGACTCGAAGTCCATACTGCTGTCTTCGCAGGTTTCCAGATTGGGCCCGGAGAAGGAGAGCTCGATATTGGGTATCCCGTGTGCTCTGCAGCATCTGCTCCAAAGCTAGGTCTGTGGGACAAACAGGGGTCAGCACTTTTCCCACCCAGCATTACAATGCCCATCTTCCTGGCCCCATGGGTCACCCTGAGCCTCAGTCTCTTTCTCCATCAGCTCCAGGCTCTGGTCTAACTCTTGGATCTCTGTCCGCAAGCGGGCTGCAATGGCTTCCAGCTCCAACTTCCGGCGGACCTGGGGGGATCAGATATAGGGTCAGTGGCTTGCTATGACTGTGGCTTAGCCTGGCTTGACTACCTTTTGGGAGGCACCAGGCTCCTTATTGGCCAGGGGAGTGGTAAAGGAGTTTTCCTGTGCAGCTTCTGATCTGGTGCAGAAGCATTGGTATGCTCTCTGGCTCTATCTTTCCTCATGGAATACTTTCACTTATCCTGCTGGCAAGGTTTTTTTTTTTTTTTTTTTTTTGTCTGTGCTAGTGATACATTTCTGTCTCAGTGGTGATCTCTCTTGCCTGAGCCCCACATCGAGGAGTCCTGAGGTCTTCTCAAAGAATCCCCCTGGATGTCATCTAGGATCTTGTACCAAATGGATCCCAAACTGGCCTTTGCATCTCTTCCAAATCTGTCCCATTCCTCTTCTCCCTTCACCAGCTTTGATGGGGCACAACACAAATTGTGCCATTGTGCCAGCTCATTTCTGGCTCCCCTGGACTGTAAGCCTAGGAATGCAGGGATCAGGGAATGTTTTGTGACCCAGTGACCGCAGCATATCCAGCACTAAGCAGGGCCTAGAGCAAAAGATGTACAAGTTCTTTCTTGGGTGAAAAAGAATCTTACAGCATAGGCTTCTCACCTCTGGACTGTCCTGGTGGCCATACCTGAAGAAACCATGCCAGAGTTAGGATGTGTGTGGGGTTGCAGGGGGAAGGGCAGGAAGTGTGAGGCTGTGGGTGGGGACAAGGCCAGATGGGACTGGAGAAGATAGGATGGGACAGCATTGAGAAGCGCTTACCACAGTAAGTTTCCCCGGATCTTCTTGACACTGCTGTAGTGGAGAAGTCGAGGAAGAGGAGTTATTGTGAGGCTTGCCTGTGCCCTCTTCCTGGCACCCTCCCCTGATCCCACTGGCTCACCTCTGACTATGCACATGCTGCAAGATGTAGGCCCAGATGTCAGCCCCCTGGCCCAGACACAGCCTGTGGGGACAGTGTGTAAGGTTATGTCTGCGGCACAACGCAGGTGAAGGATGCTTACTGCTAGGGTGAGGGTAGTTGGGAAAGTCTTTGGTAAGGAGTTCTCACTTCTGGGGGAGGAAGGCCCTTCTTAGTCACAGGGAGGGTGAATTCCTACTATGTACGGGGGCATCCTCACTCCAAGTGGGATGCTCCCTGTCTCCAGTAACTTCCAGAGGTGGGGGCGAGAGGTGGTCTTCCTGGAAGTGCTCTCATGACCAGACAGGGTCATCACTTCTACAGATTCAGTCTCCAATGTGGCGGTTATTGCTAAGAGGTGGGGATGGCAAAGTGGGGTCACTATCCTGGCCTATCCCTCAAATCCAAGATGCCCTACTTGAGCTAAGTACTGCCACGATAGGAAGGCTTCAGGAACCCGGGTCTGGCGGCCTCAGTGAGCTGTGGGGTTCTGCTTGCCGGCGACTCACTTGGGAACAGGGAGACCCTACTGCTCGCCCGACTCACCTGCGGAAGGTGGACTCCGGGGCCCGGGACGCCGCGGGCACCCGCATCTCTTCGGCCGCCCAGCAACCGAGTTCCCGCGCTTGCGGAACTAGCTCCATGACGGCGCCCGGCCGCGGCCGCCGCCTCCCGCACCCTCCTTCGAGTGTGGCGCCCTCCTCTGACGTCACGAGAGCGCCAACGGCGAGGCGACCGGTGGCCCGGAGGACTGCGATCCCTGAGCCGCTGGGCCCGGGCGCTCCTGCTGGTGCCGCAGGCTCGCCGCTCCCGCGCTTGGCCCTCTGAGGGAGAGGCCGGCGCCGCTCGCCTCCCGCCGTCCTCCCGCTCACCACCAGCTGTCCAAGCCGAGGGGTCCTTAACGCCCTCTCTATATTCTGGAGAAGCGGGGCTGGCATCCCCAGAGGACCAGAACCGGTCGAGGAGAGGCGGCACTCACTGCCGTAAGATTCAGAAACAGGCGTCCCGTGTCCGAGCGGAGGTGGAGAGCGCAGAGCGTGACCCCAACAGCTCCCTGCTACCGGCCTTTCAGGCCTTCGCTCTTGCTCCCCGTGTCGTTAGTGTTCAAGGAGCTGGCCCGGAACGCTAGTGACCGCCTGGTCCCCACCGTCAGGAGCTCACAGTTCAGTGGGGAGGTGGACGCATCACTAGGTAGGGATGGTAGAGAATAAGCAGCAGGGGTGGGTCATTTGGGGACAGATAGAGCTCCGAGCGTTCTGGAGGGCGCAGAGGCCTAGAGCAGAGAGGTGGAGGTTCAGTGGGAGTGGGCGTGGGGTCCAGAGCTAGTGAAACACAGAATTCTGGGATTCTGGGAAGTGGTAATGTAGTAGGAGATGAGGGTGAGGACCCCGAGATCTGGAAGCAACAATTTAATAGTGGGCATGGCCCGTGGGATAATTCCCAAAGTCTGGCTATGAGTGCAGCAGGGCTTATGCGTAAGCAGGTTTGGGTTACATTGAGGCAAGGGAGTTCTGCGATTCTATTGGCGGGTGCACCTTACGTTCCTTATATGAGTACAAGCTTGTCAACAGACTAGGGGATTTCAGCTCATACTGCTTGATGACTTTCACTGCATTAAAAGCCTGGGGGATTGGTTCTTTTGTCCCAGTTATTTTGTTTTCTGCTTCTGCTACTGTGGTCATCTTGTTACAGCTATCTGACAGCCACTGCAAGCCTCTCTGGTTAAATGCCAGTAAGCAGAGCTGCTGTATACCAATGTGTGAAACCACAGCCTGTCAGCTCTTAAGGGGCTAAAGTTTCCATTTTGTTCTACTACATTAACATTTTAGGGACCTCTCATCCATTATGCTTACATAGGTTGCCACTCTGTGCTCACTGTCCAGGACAGAGCCTGGCCCTTTAGTTACTGACTAAAGAAATGTGTGTGTGGGGGGAGGGGAAGGTGATGGCATGTGACTAAAGTTGGGTACCCAGGGAGGAGGCTAGGGCAGGATGAGAGGTGTAGAGTAAGGGCAGGGAAGGACCAGGGTGGGGCTGAGAGGCAGGTCAGGGGTCACTGCCTGGATGGATCATGAGGCTGAACTGTAATGGTGGGGGTATCAGGGTTCAGTAGTTCAGGGTTCCTGGATGGGGTGGACCTTGAAATGGGATCCTGACAGCAGGTGAAGCTTTGGGGAGAAGCAAGGGTCAGTGTGTGACCCTGTGGGTTAATGGAGTCATGGAGACATCCAAGGCTTGGGCCTCTCAGACCCAAGGACAAGGGACCTTGCTCACCACTGAGATAGCAGGTTTGGAAGAGAAGCTGAAGATTCCTTTGAATCCTTCTCAGAGACTGAGAAGCAGAAGAGAGCGTCAAAGGTTGATGTACTTTGGTGGGCTTCCAGGAGTAACAATTGGCAGTGTTGATTCCTTGATGTCTGCCTTCTCCACAGCTGTCATTCCCCACAAGCACCTCCACCCTCGGTCCTGTGTAGTGTTGACTACTTAAAAATCAGTCAATTAGACACCTTGTCTGCCATGGGTCTATGAGCTTTTCTGGGGGCTTTGAAGGTGATTGAGACCTTTAAAATGTATTGGCTGTTAAAGGAATGAAAAGACAAGTCACAGACTTGGAAGAAATATTTGCAAACCCCATACCTGATAAAGGACTTGTATCCTGAATATGAAAGAACTCTTAAAATTCAACAATAAGAGCCGGGCGCGGTGGCGCACGCCTGTAATCCCAGCACTTTGGGAGGCTGAGGCAGGAGGATCGCGAGTTCAAAGCCATTGCTGAGGCACTTAGCAACTCAGTGAGACCCTGTCTCCAAATAAAATACAAAAAAGGGCTGGGGATATGGCCCAGTGGTCAAGTGCCCCTGAGTTCAATCCCCAGTACCACAAAAAAAAAAAAAAAAAAAAAAAAAAAAAAATTCAACAATAAGAAACAACCAATACAACAAATGGGCAAAAGATATGAACAGATACCTCACCAGATTACATATACCTATGGCACATAAATATAGGACAAGATTCTGAATAGAATTTCATCTGGGAATTGATAATTAAAACAATAATGGGATACCACTAGATATCAATTAGAGTAGCTAAAATCTAAAACTCTGACAACACCAAATGCTGGTGGGGATGTAGAACAACAGGAATTCTCATGCGGTGGTAGTAGGAATGCCAAATGACATGGCTGCTTTGAATGAGGGTTTGTAAATTCATCATAGAACTAAACAGTTTTGCCACACAATCCAATGTTTTTGAAGGATATTAGTCATACTTTATGGCATTTAACAAAAATTTTTTTTTGTGGTGCAGGGGATTGAACTCATGGCCTTGTGCATTTGAGGCAATACATTCTACCAACTGAGCTATATCCCCAGCCCCATGAACTGGCATACTCTTATTCCCTTGTTGGTTTGTCACCAGCATGTTAGTGAATGTTGACAGAAGCTTAACACCAATTTCTTCAGAAACTTTTTATTTTTTTTCTTTATTGATGTTGGGAACTAAACTAGTGTTAGGTGAGTGCTCAACCACTGAGCTATATCCTGAGCTCAACAAAATTTTTTTTTTTTTTTTTTTTTTTTTTTTTTTTTTGGTACCGGGGATTGAACTCAGGGGCACTCAACCACTGGGCCACATCCCCAGCCCTTTTTTGTATTTTTATTAGAGACAGGGTCTCACTGTTACTAAGTGCCTCGCCATTGCTGAGGCTGGCTTTGAACTCGCGATCCTCCTGCCTCAGCCTCCCAAAGTGCTGGGATTACAGGCGTGCGCCACCACGCCCGGCTTCAACAAAATATTTTTAATATCAGAGCTATATACATTATATTTCATGTGTTCTGTGACTGCATATTAAATTTACTTGATGATCAGAGAATGTGGTCATGGTAGATTCTTGTCATTCTTGGGTGACCCAGTATCTGAGTCCTCCCACCCAGCCCCATTGCTGGGAGGGCTTCATCTCCTAAGAGAAAGCCCTCCTCATACTGGCAAAAGAGATGGTGGTTAGATCTTCTTTCAGCTTTCCATGTACCTAGGGCCCTAGCCCAGCCTACCTGCTCTAGCCTGGTTGTTCCTGTATCTGATTAACATAATCTTTTTCTTGTTATTGTACCCATGTTATTATAATAAGATTGTTAAACATCTCTTAAATTGTCAAAGGTATTATTGTAGAAAGAGAATGGTAAAAATTGTATAATGAAAATGATTTAAAAATTTTGGCCACTTACACTTCTGCTTAAAATAAGTAATAGGGATCAAATTAAATTGTCTGAACAAATTTGTAAAACGAGCTACAATGTATGACACGACAGTCTTGAAGACAATGCTTAGCAGGCAGTAAAGGATGGTGACCCCTGAGAAGGGAAGCAGAGAAGGGTGAGCCCCATGGTCGCCTTAGCTTACTGCCTGGAAAGGTTCTGGAGACTGAGCAGACCTCATCTTCCTGAAATGGAGGAGAAGGAGCCAGGAGTGCACAGAAGGCAGGACAGTTTGAGTTCACAGGGTGTGGTCCTGGAGAGGAGAGAAGAGGCCAGGAAGAGAACTTCAGAGGTCTTCACAGGGTTCCCCACCAGTGTTCCATAGAGAGTGTAATGATACTTGCATGTGCAGGAGGAAACTGCCTGAGGGTAGAGGAAGAGACATCTGAGAATAGGAAAGGGAACGACCAAGGAACATGGACGATCCCACCTCCTGAACACCTTATAATTCAGTGGGTATCGGGAAGAGATTCTTACTTTAGTAGCAGGGAAAGATTAAGCCTAGACTAAATCCTTCTCTGAAACTGATTAAAAAAGACTAAAAGTGCCAGGCGTTGGGGTGCAGGACTATAATCCCAGCAGCTTGTGAGGATGAGGGAGGAGGAGATAGGGAGTTCAAAGCCAACTCCAAAAACTTGGTGAGGCCTTAAGCACTTCAGTGAGATCCTGCCTCTAAATAAGATGTAAAAAAGTGCTGGGGAGCTGGGTGTGGTAGTGTTCACATTTAATCCCAGCAGCTTGGGAGGTGGAGGCAGGAGCATCACGAGTTCAAAGCCAGCCTCAGCAATTTAGCAAGGCGCTAAGCAACTGAGCCCCTTCTCTAATAAAATACAAAATAGGGCTGGGGATGTGGCTTAGTGGTCAAGTGCCCCTGAGTTCAATCCCTGGTACCAAAAATACCAAACAAACAAAGAAACAAAAACACAACAGTGCTGGCGAAGTGGCCAGATGGTTAAGTCCTCTGGGTTTAGACCCTGGTACAAAAAAATTGTACATATATATATACTGGGGGTGGGGAGACTTTGAAGAATGAAGCTATTATATATATGCTTCCCAGAAAGAATTTTTTAAAAATATTTATTTATTTGCTTTAGTTGTACACAATGCGTTTATTTGTGCGTGGTGCTGAGGATTGAACCAGGGCCACGCATGTGCTAGGCGAGCGCTCCATCGCAGAGCCACAACCCCAGCCCCAGAAAGAATTTTTAAGAATATTGATTAAAAAAAGAATATTTATAGAAATGCATATATTCCAGTACCCAACAACATGAAATTAACATTATCTGTTAGCTAAAGTTAGGATATGGCTCAGTGTTGGAACTCTTGCCTAGCATTTAGGTGGTCCTGGATTTATGACCCAGCAGTGTAAAAAAAATAAAAAAAAATGAAAGAACGAAAATGTATGAATGAACAATCATAAGGCATGTAAAGAAGCAGGGAAATATGTCTCATAATGAGGAGGAAATCAGTAAATTAAAAATAAGCCAGAATGTACATAGATGATAGAATTGGAGGCAAAGATATTAAAACAGCTCTTATAACCACATACCATATGAACTAAGTGCTAGAGGATTTAAAACATTTATGTATAGGCATGAAAGAAAAAAATATGCGTATTTCCACTTTAACTTCTGGAGATGAAAACACAACATTTGAAGTGAAAAAAAAAAAAAAAAAAAAACCCACAACCGATAGGAATATTAACAGAATCCTGCAGAAGACAGCGTAATGAAGGCATACATATCATTCATCTTCTCCTGCCTGTGATTAAAATACCCGATGAGAACAAGTTGGTGGAGGAAGCTTGTATTTTGTCACATGGTTTCCACGGTGTCCATTCATGGTAAACGAGTACCCTTGACCTGGGCCTGAGGTGAAGATGAACATGATGGCAGGAAGGCACTGCTGAGGAAGGCTCTGTGGTTCAATCCGTGGTACAAAAAAAAAAAAAAAAAAATATAGGTGGGGTTGTGGATTAGCGGTAGAGCTCTCGCCTTGCAGGTGTGTGGCCTGGGTTCGATCCTCAGCACCACATAAACATAAATGCATTTCATTTTGTACAACTAAAGTAAATAAATATTGAAAAAAATGTAAAAAGATGAAAAAAAGATACACTATTTTTTTCTTAGAAGAGAATTATCATATGATTAGGCAATTATACTTCTAAGTATATTATATAAAAATAATTAAAAATAGGGTATCTAAGAGGTATTTGCACATCTATGTTTGTTGCAGGATAATTCACAGCAGCCAAAAGTTAGGAGGAACTGTACATTAATGCGTGAGTGAATAAACAAAATGTGATATATACATAAAAGTGAATATTATTCAGCCTTAAAATAAGGAAATTGTGATACATGTTACAAAATGGATGAATCTCTAGGACAGATTAGTACGTGAAATGAGCTAGTCCCAAGTAGACAAGTGCTGTGTGCTTCCATTTTATGAGGCGCCAGGAGTAGTCAGAGATTCCTAGAGATAGAATATAGCTTGGTGCTTGTCAGTGTCTTGGGAATGAGAGAAACAGGAGCTTGTTGTTTAATAGGTACAGCATTTCAGGTATAAAAGATGAAAATGGAGGGCGGGGCTGTAGCTCAGTGGCAGAGCGCTTGCCTTGCACAAGTGAGGCATTGGGTTTGATTCTCAGTACCACATAAAAATAAACAAATAAAATAAAGGCATGCTGTCCAACTACGAAAAAAAAAAAAGATGAAAACGGATGTGGAAACTCGTTATGTAACAATATAAATGTATTTGACACTGTGTAGAAAACAAGGCTGTTCCTAGTCTATAGAACCCATTTCTAGTTCTGGAAATCTGTCCCCAGGCTTAAGAAGGATCCGGTGGGATGAGTTATACTCTTCCTAAATCTGTGTGTTGTTTTGAAGCCCTATGTCCCAGTATTTCAGACTACTGTGTGTATGTAGGTAGGGCCTTTAAAGAGGTAATTCGGTTAGAGGTTTTTTTTTTGTTTTTTTGTTTTTGTTTGTTTGTTTGTTTGTTTGTTGTGGTACCGGGGATTGAACTCAGGGCCACTTGACCACTGGGCCACATCCCCAGCCCTTTTTTGTGTTATTTTATTAGAGACAGGGTCTCACTGAGTTGCTTAGTGCCTGGGCATTGCTGAGGCTGGCTTTGAATTCGTGATCCTCCTCCCTCAGCCTCCCAAAGTGCTGGGATTACAGGTGTGTGCCACTGCGCCCGGCTTCAGTTAGAGTTTTTTAGGGTGGGCTACAATCCAATAAGACTTGTGTCCTTATAAGATTTTAGGACACACATAAAAGAGAGGGATGACTGCGCTGGGGTTGTGGCTCAGCGGTAGGGCGCTCGCCTAGCATGTGCGAGGCCCGGGATCCATCCTCAGCACCACGTAAATGCATTGTGTACAACTAAAGCAAATAAATAAATATTAAAAAAAAAAACCAGAGGGATGACTGTGTGGAGACACAGCAAGGTGGTAGTCATCTGCATGCCAAGAGATGGTCGTTTGAAGAATCCAAACCTGCTGAGACCTTGATCTTGGATTGCCCGTCTCCATGATGGTCAGAAATTAGATTTCTGTTTTTTAAGTTAGTGTTGATATATATATATATTTTTTTTTTGGTATTGGAGATTGAACTCAGGGGCACTTGACCACTGAGCCACATCCCCAGCCCTTTTTTGTATTTTATTAGAGACAGGGTCTCACTGAGTTGCTAAGTGCCTCGCCATTGCTGAGGCTGGCTTTGAACTCGCGATCCTCCTGTCTCAGCCTCCCAAGTGCTGGGATTACAGGCGTGCGCCACCACGCCCAGCTAGTGTTGATATTTTATGTCAGGATCCCTAGCAAATGAACAGTGACCTGTTTCTGAATGATTTCTGGACACCACTCCAGCTGCTGCAAAGCCCTCAGGACGAACTTGAGCAGAAAAATCACCATTCACACAGCACGGAAATAAGACACAGTGATCTCATGCAAGACTTTCCCTGCATGACAACATGTCCTCCAAGGCCAACTAACCTCCCTCTATCCCGCTAATGCGCTTCACACTAACACCCTGACTTGCTAAACCAAATGTGATGTCTCTTTTGTACTCTAGGGACAGCTGAGAGCATCCTTCCCAAACACACATGAGAGTCTTCAGTGGTTCCCAGTGAGGACTGTGATAAGAGAACTAAAGGGACTCCATCTTGCTCTTCAGCAGCCATCTGCTGTTCCGAGAAATAGTTCTGTTTCTCAGAAATAATAGAATACAGAAAGTCCTGCCTGTGTACCCATTAATCGTTACCTAGCATAATACGCTTGACAGCATAAAAGCAGCAATTCCTATACAATGTAAAATTGCTGTCTTTGGTTTCCATTTTTCCTGGGCAAATACCTTGTCAGAGATTGATTGTCTAGACATTAGTAACCATTCTCTAACATGTACTCAACTAGGGTCATCATGACCCCATTCCCTTCTACTTGATCGTTGCTATATCAACCTGGAAAGTCCCGTGGGAAATATTATTGTACCCGTTGCTTTGTCTTACTAACTGCCTAGATTCAGCTTCTGTACTGTGGCTTGCCTGCATTGGCTAAAACCCTGCAATTGAATATTCCGCCCTCTGTGATTTTGCTCTTTATAAACCCTTGAAAAATCACTGCCTGCGCGCCATCTTGTCACACTGTGTGATGTGTGAGGATGGTGGCCGCTGATCAGCTTAATAAAGGCTTTTTATTGGCATTAGTGTGATGTGGCTTGGAGTTTTAATTGGCATTATGCTGGATACAACATTTTTGGTACAACATTTTTGGAGGCCCCAGCGAGATCCTTTTTCCTTGCCGTGTCACACCCAAATTAACCTCCTGTCGCAGTCTCCTGGACTCCGTCCTGGAGTAGAGAGGAGCTCCTGAGAGACATTTCTCAGCCTCGCTCCTGGGAGGATTCCAGCCTGCCATCAGGACAATTTAAAACAAGCCACCTGTGATCTGTGATCTGGTGAGTTAACTCTCTGGGGGACATAGGTCAGACTGGACGCAGTCACTTACACCTAGTCCCAGGACCAGGCGAGACGTCGCTCTGGTTCACTGGTGGGCACCCCTGTGTGGTGTGGCCCAATCTGGTCATTGTCTGTCTGTTCGTCTTTCTGTTGTCCGTCTAGTTTGTGGCTATCTGTGTCTTTGCTTTGCTCTGTGTGCTGAGTCTCTTTTTAAGTCAGTCAACTGTGAGAACCAGTAAACTCAGTGTGTCACAGTCTTAACCTGTTTTCAGGATTTCCAGAAACGTGCTTCTGACTACGGAATGTCTGTTAACAAATTAGATTTATGAAAATTCTGTGAATTAGAATGGCTTACTTTTTAGGTCTGTAGGCCCTCACAAGGAACAACTAACCTCCCTACTGCCCTAGAGTAAAAAAAAAAAAAAAAAAAAAAAAAAAAAAAAATTGTTTTCAGGCAGCAGGATATCCAGATCAAATGATTTATATACAAATCTAGATTGACATATTTACTGATGAACGTAAATGGCTAAAACGTTGCATTACAGGTTACAAGTCTTCTGATTCAGAGCTCCGAAGAAAGAGCACCATTTTATTGGCCCAAAAGGAACCTGTTAATCGGAAATCCCCTGGGCCCCTGGTTTTAGATAACTCTGAAGCGGAGACTACTTTCCTCTTGGAACCTCCTCCCTACCCGGCGCCCAAATCCATCCCCTCTCATTTTCCCTTCTCCAAACCTTTCCTCCTTGCCCCTCCCTCCTCGCCTTCACCTCCCTTGTTTCCACCATCCCTTTCACCTCTGGCACCTCCCTCCTCTGCAGGGGCCAGTCCCAATGGGGATCCAGGGGGTCCTGAAGGATAAATGGCATCCCATCGGAGGAAGGAATGGGACAAGGAGTCGTTCTATTTGAGTGATCTCCAGAGAGAGAGCTAATCCTGTTTTCTCTGGGTCTTTATTTATATGCTTATTCTTTTATTATAGGCACAAAATCATTCCAACAAAATGCGTCATTAATCTATAGTTTCCAGATATGTCTAATTCTCCCAAGATGTAACAGTCCTTTATTTAACAGGTGCCAGACTACGTAACCAGACTCTATGTCTCCTAACCTAATCTTATAACTTTAGAGTATACCTACACCTGAAAGCTTATGAGTCTAAAGGTATTTCTATAATCATTGATAACTCTTGTAGTCCTTCTTTTAAGGAACACATGTCCTATTCTAATTTTAACATGCAGTGCCTACTTTTTAAAGATTGGTGAGGTGGAACAGTGAGAGTGGAAAAGGAACAATAGATCATACCTGTTGAGTTGCTTTCTCAGAGAGTTTTTTTGTTCTTTTGTTAAAGTGCACCAGGCCTTAAATATTTGCAATCTTTAACTAAAAGGTAAGCTTTGTACATCAACCCAACATGCCAACAAATTTGCCATCAATATTAACTATGTATTTTCCAACTTCATCATAAATCCCTGTGTAAGGTAAAAAAAAAAAAAAAAAAAAAAAAAAAAAACAAAACTTAAAAGGGTCTATTGGAGCCGGGCGCGGTGGCGCACGCCTGTAATCCCAGCACTTTGGGAGGCTGAGGCAGGAGGATCGCGAGTTCAAAGCCAGCCTCAGCAATGGCGAGGCACTTAGCAACTCAGTGAGACCTGTGAAGGAGCCTATAATCAAGGAGATAGCTAAAGATTGCGGTTAGCTGAGAGCCATAAAAGATGTTCTAGTTTCCACCTGATATTAATACATTATTCAAAGAATCTTTGTATGCCCGTGAACACTGCGTGATGCACCTGTAAGCTTGAGCTGTAAGCACGTGTCCTTGTTAAAGCTATATGTATATAACTGGGTGAGGTTCGTTAGTGTGTGTGGGAAGAAGAAGGTGGTGGTTGGAGTTAGAGCATTTGGAGTGATTGCTGGAGCTGGAGAGAGAAGAAGAATAAAAGACCTTTTTTCATTTTCATCCTGCCTCTGAATTTTCCTGTGGCGTTCGCGGCTCCAAGCGACTTCCGCTTCAGGCAGCGACAGGTGGTGGCCTGTACGGGGAATTCGGCGGCCAGGTAAGAAAAAAGAAAATTTAAAAAGATGGGAGCAAATATAACAAAAAGTCGGTTTATAAAAGCCATGAATGAAATTTTTGATATTGAGAACTCAGATAGTGAGAAAAGTGAACAAGAAAGCATATCCTCTGATTCAGTTGAGACCAGCAAGGAGAGTAGGAATGTAAATTCAAAAGTAAGATCTGCAAAAGCCATCAGAAGCTTAATAAAATTAGCTGAGGAGTATGTACTCTCCTTAGAAGCTGAAACTCAGGATACTAGTGAAACTAATAATAGTAACAAGGAGCCAAACCATGAAAGTACGGTCTCCTCCACTGAGCCGGTTAGGAATTATGAAGCTAGTAGTGAAGAGGAATCAAAAAGCGATTCGGAGAGCACAGTCTCCAATAAAAAGAACAAAAAGAAATTAAAAAAGAGAAAAGACCGTCAAATAGAGGAACCACTAGTGCCCTCTGCTCCTTCATGGATAGAATCCCTAACAGAAACAATAAAGAGTATTGATCAGAGTGTACGTGCCCTTGAGGTAGAAATTGGTGGCCTTTCTGAGCGCTTATATGCTCTCGAACAACATAGACCGCAGGAGCACCTAGAACTGCCAGTATTTCAAAATGAAGAAGGACAAAGGTATCACGAGTCCCTAGACTTTAAAACAATAAAGAATTTTAAAGAGGCGGTAATGACTTATGGGCCTCAAGCTCCATTCACATTAAGTATGATAGTTACTTAACACCCTAATCTTAGCCCCCTCAGATTGGAAATTTATCCAGGATTTCAAAAAATGGGGCACGGGGCCCAATGCCCCGGGGCCCACGTATGTACGAGGCACTAGAGGAGGAAGGCCCTCAGATTCAAATGATTCCTCGTCACAGTCCCTCCTACCCATTAACTCCCTTATCAGAGGGACAAGAGGAAGTGCAGGATTAGATCTCTGTTCTACTGCCTGGATGGTCCTGACACCTGAAATGGGGGTTCAGCTGATTCCTACGGGAATCAGGGGACCTCTCCCTTCAGGAACTGTGGGACTAATCCTTGGGCGTAGTTCCAAAAGTTTATTAGGCTTTAATGTTATACCAGGGGTTATTGATTCAGATTATAATGGAGAGATTAAAATAATGCTAAGTACACACAGGGGCATCGTCTCCGTAAATCAAGGAGACAGAATCGCACAGATGCTCCTCATTCCCAGTCTCCATAATTCTTTTAAAAGCATGCCACAAAATAGAAATAGCAGAGCATTCGGTTCCACTGGTTCAGGACCTATGGCTTTCTGGGTCCAGGACTGTTCACGGAGGCCTATGTGCAAATTAAAAATTCAAGGTATAGAGATGGAGGGGCTGATTGATACAGGAGCTGACTCTTCCATCATAAATCTACAACAATGGCCTAAGCACTGGCCTCTACAGAAAGCCTCAACCAGTTTAAGAGGCTTGGGATACAGTAATACCCCAGCTCAAAGTGCTGTAATCTTAAATTGGCAAGACAATGAAGGCCATACAGGAACATTCAAACCCTATGTTTTAAACAGCTTGCCAGTTACCTTATGGGGAAGAGATATCTTTACGTCAAATGGGGCTACACCTAGCGACCAAGCCTGCAGGTGTTAAGAATAAAAATCCTAATCATAATATAAAAAAGGCAAAGGACATTTTTTCTAGGGGCCACTGAGAAAACAATTTTAAAAATACCATGGCTCTCTAATAAGCCAGTTTGGGTCCCTCAGTGGCCCCTATCCAAATAAAAATTGCAAGCGGCCCATCAATTAGTTAAAGAACAATTAGAAGCAGGACACATAGAGCCTTCCACCTCTCCCTGGAATTCTCCCATATTTGTAATTAAGAAAAAATCAGGAAAATGGAGACTATTACAAGATCTAAGACAAATTAACAAAACAATGCAAATTATGGGCCCTACTCAACCTGGACTTCCTAATCCTGTAGCTATTCCAAAAAAACTATTACCTTATAACCCTTGATATAAAGGACTGTTTCTTTTCCATTCCCCTACATCCTCTGGATGCCCCCAGGTTTGCTTTTTCAATTCCTTCTATTAATAATAATGGCCTGCCGGGCGCGGTGGCGCATGCCTGTAATCCCAGCACTTTGGGAGGCTGAGGCAGGAGGATCGCGAGTTCAAAGCCAGCCTCAGCAATGGCGAGGCACTTAGCAACTCAGTGAGACCCTGTCTCTAATAAAAACCAAAAAAAGGGCTGGGGATGTGGCCCAGTGGTTGAGTGCCCCTGAGTTCAATCCCCGGTACAAAAAAAAAAAAAAAAAAAAAAAAAAAAAATGGCCCTGATAAAAGATATCAATGGAAAGTATTGCTGCAGGGAATGGCAAATAGCCCTACACTGTGCCAACTATATGTGGACAGAGCTATACAGCCCATTAAAAACAAATATCAAGACCTCATGTGTCTACACTACATGGACGATGTTTTATTAGCTCACCCTAATCAACAAATCTTATTTAATATATTTAGTGAAATAACAAAAAATCTAAAAAAATATGGATTATATATAGCAGAAGAAAAAGTTCAAAGCAGATCACCTATACTATATTTAGGCTTTAAAATCATGGATACTTTTGTTAAACCCCCCAAAATTCTAATAAGTAAAGAACATTTGACCACCCTCAATGATTTCCAAAAATTACTGGGTGACATTAATTGGCTTCGCCCTACACTAAGCCTCACTACTGGACAATTAAAACCCTTATTTGACATCCTTCGTGGGAACCCTGACCCATCCTCACCTCGAACATTAACTCCTGAGGCCAGGAGAGCTCTAAAATTAGTAGAACAGGCCATTGAAAGATCCCATTGTGATAGATTTGATTTTGCACAACCACTAATACTGATTATTATTCCTTCACAATGTACTCCAACAGGAGTATTTTGGCAACAGGGACCTATATTATGGATACATTTGCCTGTCTCTCCTAAAAGTACAATTGAGTCTTATACCTCCATGGTGGCTAAACTTATTCTTCAAGGACTTAAAACCTCTACTAAAATATTTGGAATTCATCCCGCTACTATTATTACTCCTTATTCATCGTCACAGGTTGAATATTTGTGCTTCAATGATAATGATTGGGCTATAGCTAGATGCTCTACTTCTGCAAATTTTGACAATCATATTCCTAAATCTCCTATACTGTCCTTTTGTATCAATCATCCTATCATATTCCCACAGGTAATAAAAAATCAACCCATTCCTAAAGCATTTAATGTATTTACAGATGGCTCCTCTAATGGTACTGCTGCAGTAGTCACTCAAAATGAAAAAATGATTCATATCACTAATCAAAAATCAGCTCAATTAGTGGAACTCGAAGCTATAATAATAGCTCTGGAAAATTTAAAGAACAGCCTATGAATATTTTTTCAGACAGCCATTATATTGTACATGCTGTCCCAAAATTGGAGCTAGCAGGTCCAATAGCACCACATACTCCAGCTTTTAAATTGTTTTCTCAAATCCAAAATCTCCTATGGCAACGAAAAGAACCTTTATTTATAGGTCACATAAGAGCTCACACTAATCTGCCTGGTCCTCTCCATGAAGGTAATCAAAAAGCTGATGCCCTCACTAAAACAATATTTATATTTACTACAGTACAACAAGCTACTTTATTTCATTCCCAGTTCCACGTTAACAGCACTACCTTAAGACAAAAATTTAAAATCACAAAAGAACAAGCTCGTAGAATTGTAAAAGAATGTCCATCTTGTGTAACACTTTTGCCCAATCCACATTATGGGGTTAACCCACGAGGTTTGATGCCCAATCATTTGTGGCAGATGGATGTCACAAATGAGCCAAGTTTTGGAAAATTATGATTTATTCATGTCACCATAGATACATGCTCAGGCATGATTTTTGCTTCTTTACATTCCGGAGAAAAAGATACTATATCTCATTGTCTGCAAGCTTTTGCTGCATTGGGCATCCCCCAAATGCTTAAAACAGATAATGGCCCTGCATATACATCCACATCCTTCAAACAATTTTGTACAAAGTTCAATATTATCCACAAAACAGGTATCGCTTATAATCCTCAGGGACAAGGAATAATTGAAAGAGCAAATCGGACACTTAAAAATATGTTACTAAAGCAAAAATATGGAAACTGGAAAAATCCTAAGGACAGATTGGCAGTTGCCCTGTTTACCCTAAATTTCTTAACTTTAGATTCTAATGGACATTCGGCTGGAGATAGACACTGGAACCCACACCAACAACATAAACCTTTGGTTTACTGGAAGGATGTTCTCTCAGGTACATGGAAGGGTCCAGACCCAGTATTAATTTGGGGGAGAGGATCTGTTTGTGTTTTTCCAAAGCATGAATCCTCTCCAATATGGATACCATCTAGATTGATAAAGCAGGTACAAAGTCAAAAGGATCAAGACGAAGTTATTGAGGAGTCTAGACTGAATAAACAAGTACAAAATCAAGAGGACCAAAATGAAGGTATGGAGTGATTCCCTTAAAAGAGTCCTCCATTAAATTTACAACTTAAATTTCATTCTTCCCGGCCGGGACAAGAAGATCTCTCTTCAGTGTATACACAATTGTACTTTTTTTTTCTCTTTTATATATGTCTTTATATCTGTGCATTTGTCTAAATTTCATGTTAATGTGATGTCACAAATATATGTTTATATGTGCGTCTGTCTAGTGTGACGTCACAAATAATTAAGCGCTTAAAAAATAGGTAGATAGATATAGATCCAAATAACGTTAATTCATTTAAGTTTAGAATATTCTAATTAGATAATCAATAGATAGATAGATAGATAAATAGATATTCATATAAGTTCAGAATATTTTAATTAGATAATCAATTATAATGATAATCAATTTTGATTTATAGTTGTCTCCGGGACTTCTCTTCAGCTGTGAATATGTTTAATGTTGTATAACCTGATATTTTGGTGTTCCGACAGAGGATCATTTATTTGTTATTAACTTCATTTGTTTAATAGCTGATTAATTTGAATTATTTCAACAGGTATAGGATTGCTGTGTATATAGAGACTCGAGGATTCCAGCTAACAAATTATTTTTCCAAAGTGCCTTTAGCTTTTCTTTATCTTTAATGCAGTAAACACCCTCAGTTTCTCTTTGATTATTTCTGAATGTGATATTTTGCCAGCTTATGTTTGTGGGAGCTTAAGCAGCAATGTGTGTGAGCAGAGATCAACTTTTATTTTCTACTCTAATAATTCTTTTTTTAGTTTGACAGCTCACCTTTTGATCTCAGTGCTGGAATAGCACTGCCTTTCCCTTAATAATGGATGCTTGAGTTTTTAGGTAGTGGGCCCTGAAGATTTGCCGGTGGAAATGTCTAGACATAAAAAAGACGGCTGCTGCTACAACTGCAGGGACCGCGGTCGCTGCAAGCATCCCTGCTGCTCAAGCATCAAACAACCTAACCAGAAGTGTGGCCTCTGCTCTGCATGCATGGGGCCTCCTGAATCTATGTGTTATAACTTATGGACATTTTGATTTTCCATTATTTTGGGACATTACGGGACAATGCCTTGCGGGTATTTGTCTAAGAGAACTCAGTGCGTTACTTGATGAAACTAAGGGCAGCTGATTGGCTTAAAGAACTTGATACGCTATGGAAACTTGGCTCGTCAGCAGTAGGCTTACCGCCTTTAAGCTGCAGCATCTCCTAAAAATTGGACGGCTGTTAGTCAACACACAGTCGATCCTGAAGGGCTCTATTGGATGGCTGGTTAGCCTATGACGGGTAAGATCCCCAGAAGGGGACAACCTAAGACACGGCACAGTCGCACGGGACAGTCTAATGTGGCCGGCATGTCAACCTAAGCCAGGAGTCAGGACAGCCTAGACTCCCATGACGGGTAAGAATGTCGGTTGCACATGGACGTCCTAGAACATCCCCTCTTTTAAAACTAAAAGAGGGAAATGAAGGAGCCTATAATCAAGGAGATAGCTAAAGATTGCGGTTAGCTGAGAGCCATAAAAGATGTTCTAGTTTCCACCTGATATTAATACATTATTCAAAGAATCTTTGTATGCCCGTGAACACTGCGTGACGCACCTGTAAGCTTGAGCTGTAAGCACGTGTCCTTGTTAAAGCTATATGTATATAACTGGGTGAGGTTCGTTAGTGTGTGTGGGAAGAAGAAGGTGGTGGTTGGAGTTAGAGCATTTGGAGTGATTGCTGGAGCTGGAGAGAGAAGAAGAATAAAAGACCTTTTTTCATTTTCATCCTGCCTCTGAATTTTCCTGTGGCGTTCGCTGCTCCAAGCAACTTCCGCTTCAGGCAGCGACAACCCTGTCTCTAAATAAAAATACAAAAAAGGGCTGGGGATGTGACCCAGTGGACGAGTGCCCCTGAGTTCAATCCCTGGTACCACAAAAAAAAAAAAAAAAAAAAAAAAAAGGGTCTATTGGAAGATATCATTATCTTCCTTTAATCAAGTAGGTAATATATGTTTGGCCCTATACTGTGGGTAAAATAATTCTTTCTCTGTAATTAGGCCTTTGCAGGGGTTATGACTTTAAAATAGGAAGCTCAGTAGAAATTATTAACTGAGGGGCAAACAACTCTTGTTGCCTTAGTTTCTCCCAGACACCTGTGGACATTTCTCAATTATGTTTTTAGACCCATTCTGGAAATATTCTTGCATATCTGAACAACATGTATTTCTCTCTTAGAGTTGGCAAATTTCCTGTCATCCATACAGTGGGTACTGGAACGCCTTTGCCACTCCTCGCCTTCTCCTCCATTGTCTCCACCTTTCCCATCGTCAGGTGTCCTCTCCACATTTCACAAAATCCTTCTTTTACTCATCAACCACAGAGACTCACCTCTCTTTTAGAATCAGTTCTCTATACCCACCAGCCCACCTGGGATGACCGTCAACAACTTCTCCAAACTCTGTTCACATCTGAGGAACAAGAATGCATCAGACGAGAAGCTCAGAAATCTATCTTGGGTGCTAATGGCTGGCCCACAGATGACCCTGTCCTGTGGGAAGCCATGATTCTCTCCGTCTGTCCCAACTGGGACCCCAATGAAGATACAGCTAAGGAGGCTCTAAACCGGTTTTGCCAGACTCTACTGTGGAGAGTTCAAACCACCCTTAGAAGGCCCACTAGACAATCCCTAGCAAATCTCCAAGTGCATTCTTGGAGTGCCTCCTACAGGCTTACTGCTCTTACACCCTATAGATAAAGATAGCCTTTGTAACCCTGTCGGCTCCCAATATTAGGAAGACACTCCAAGAACTTAAAAAGTTAGAGGAAAAGGTTTTATCTAAATTGGTGGAAATTGCCCAATGAGTTTATAATAGCAGAGATCTTCCTAGAGAAAGACAAACCAAAAGAATTACTAAGGTCTTATTGACTGCCACCAAATGACCTAATGCCCCTTCTAGAGGGCCACCTACTACAAGAGGTAAAAAATTTTAAAAAAGGGACCAATGTGCCTACTGTAAGGAAAAAGGACATTAGAAAAACAAATGCCTACAGAAAGCCCGGAATTCCAGACCCTCCAAACCGAGGTTAGGAAAGGTCCTTTCTATACTGGATGAGGACTGATGGGGCTGAGGCTCTATTACAATAAGCCCCCAAGAGCCTATGGTCACCTTACAAGTAGGGGGCAAACCCACAAAGTTTCTGGTAGACACTGGAGCTATCAGTGCTGCAGCAATCCGGAGAACCCCTGTCAAAACAAAAAATCCCTATACAAGGAGCCACCGGAAAAACCCAATATTGCTCTTGGACAAGAGCGAGAATCACAGATTGTCAGAACTCCAACAAGAGGTTCCAAAAGTATGGGCTGAAACAAACCTCCCGGGGTTAGCTACCCACCGGGCTCCCATCATTGTACAACTGACTAGCAATGCTACTCCTGTAAGAATTAAACAGTACCCCATCAGCCATAAGGCACGATTGGGAATTGCTCCACATATTAATAAACTAAAAAAGGAGGGAATACTGTGCGATGCAAATCACCATGGAATACTCCCCTCCTGCCAGTCCAAAAGGCCGGAACTGATGAATATCGCCTGGTCCAGGACTTAAGAAAAGTCAATAAACGGGTGGAAACTATCCACCCCACAGTGCCTAATTCTTATACATTGCTGAGTCTGTTGTCTCCAGAGTACCAGATCTATACAGTAGTGGACCTAAAAGATGACTTCTTCAGCCTTCCTCTGGCCATGGTAAGTCAGTCTATTTTTGCCTTTGAGTGGACTGATCCTGAGGGGAGATTTTCAGGAAAGATTACCCCAGAAGGATAGATAACAAATACCAGGTTGACACATTACCAAACCTGTTGCTAGACCCACAACGAGTAAAATTCTCAGCTACTACAACCTTAAACCCAGCCACTTTACTTCCTGACGATGATCCGTCTCAACCTGCACATGACTGTCCAGACATATTACAGCTTCCAGGGAACCAGACCTGATCTACGAGATATCCCCTGGGAGAAACCGGAGGAAACCCTCTTCACGGATGGAAGCAGTTTCATGATAGATGGCGTCAGGTATGCCGAAGCGGCTGTAGTCACCAATGACAAGGTAACTGGGCCCAAGTGTTGGGACATGAGACCTCAGCTCGAAGGGCAGAACTCATAGCTCTAACTCAGGCCCTCAGATTTGGAAAAGACAAAACTGCCAACATTTATATGGACAGTAGGTATGCTTTTGCTACAGCTCATGTGCATGGAACCATCTATAAAGAGAGAGGTTTATTAACCTCAGGAGGAAAGACTATTAAAAATGTTCCAGAAATCCTGGCCTTGCTGGAAGCCATTTGGCTACCAAAAAGAGTTGCTATCATACATTGCAAGGCCCACCAAAAAGGAGAGACATTAGAGATACAAGGAAATAATTTTTCTGATCAAGCCGCCCTAAGACCAGTGGGGCCATTAACTGTTCTTCCAGTCCTCCCTGAGCAGATCCTGCCTTCACAGCTGTAGGAGCCCTGTTTGGGGAGATGGCTTGAATTGCGGTTGACTATGAGCCGTGGAGATTTGGGCATTGTCGCCTTCCGTAGTCTCACGGGACTTGTCCCGGGATCTCGAGTGACTTGGCCGAGATTGCTGATCGGGTCAGCGCCATTTTGGTGTGTGTGTACGGTGCGTGTTAGTCGTTGTTAGAGCCAGAGAGAAAAGTTATCAGAATAAAAAGCTGTTTGTCTCCAGTTTGCCTCTGAACTTCTTCCCGCGGCTTCGTTGCTCCAAGCGGCCATCGCTTCAGGCAGCAACACACAGCCTATTTGCGGAGCCCTCTTCCATCACCTACATCAAGGGACCCATTTGGGTGAAACCAAAATGATTGACCTGCTCAAGATGAAGTACCACTTCCCAGGACTTTACTGAAGTAAAAGTCAACAGGTGTAGATATAAATATTTATTGTTTTTGTAGACACCTCCTCAAGGTGGACAGAGGCATTTCCCACCTAAACAGAAACTGCCCATATTACAAGAGATTATTCCCAGATTTGGCCTCCCCTTATCTATAGGGACTGACAATGGCCCTGCCTTCATGGCAAAAATAACTAAATCTTTGTCTGAAACCATAGAGATTAATTGAGATTAATTAGAAACTCCACTGTGAAACTTTAACCAAGTTAATTTTGGAGACTGGCAAAACATGGGTAGACCTCCTTCCCTTTACTCTCCTTCGTGTCTGCTGCAATTCCTATAAACAGGGAATAACCCCTTTAAAATTATGTTGGAAAGACCCCCACCCTTGTTAATGTCAGTGCCCAGGAAGTTAATATAACTATTCGCCATTGGGGAAACTTACCTAAATTAACACTGGGTGATTACTAGGCCAAAAACTTTGTTTTCATACCTAGCTTCAATCTCCAATACTCGCCCTACTAAGAGTCTTGTACAAGAAACATCATCCCATCAAGGGGTTATAAAAATTACCTGATTGCCCCCAAAGGGACATGGTTTGCCTGTACTTCTGGTCTAACACTTTGCCTTATTTGGTCAAACTAGGACAGAAATGCAAACTCCATGCACAGTACCCAGATAGACAAAGACATATCAAAATTTAAAAAGTCTGTATCCAGGCTAAAAGAATCCCTAAACTATTTAGCAGAGGTCACCCTACAAAATAGGAGAGGTCTAGGGGCTGGAGTTGTGGCTCAGTGGCAGAGCGCTTGCCTCGCATGTGTGCGGCCCGGGTTCGATCCTCAGCACCACGTAAACATAAATGTATTGCATGGTGTACAACTAAAGTAAATAAATAAATATTAAAAAAAAATAGGAGAGGTCTAGATTTGCTGCTCCTAAAACAGGGTGAATTGTGCATGACATTAAGAGAACAATGCTGCCTTCATGCTAATCATTCAGGTGTCATCAGAGATAGTTTGTCTCTAATAAGGAAGAGACTAAAAGAAAAGAAAGAAACCCGCAAAAAACAAGAAACCTGGTATGAACGTTGGTTCTCCCGGTCTCCATGGCTTACTACTTTAATCAACACTATAGCTGGTCCCCTGCTTATTATACTTTTAGTACTTATGTTTGCTCCATGTGTAATAAACTATGTAAACAACATACATTCAACAAAACATCCAATCTGTCAAGCTCATGGTATTGCGTGCCCATTATTATCAGTTGACCTCTGGAAACTTAGATAAATTAGACACAGATGTGTAACGACAAAGATTTGTCTATTCCCATAAGACCAGTGGGGAATGTGATAAGAGAACTAAAGGGACTCCATCTTGTTCTTCAGCAGCCATCTTAGGAGTTCCGAGAAATAGTTCTGTTTCTCAGAAATAATAGAATACAAGAAAGTCCTGCCTGTGTACCGATTAATTGTTACCTAGCATAATACGCTTGACAGCATAAAAAAACAGCAATTCCTATACAATGTAAAATTGCTCTCTTTGGTTTCCATTTTTTCCTGGACAAATACCTTGTCAGAGATTGATTGTCTAGACGTTAGTAACCATTCTCTAACATGTACTCAACTAGGGTCATCTTGACCCCATTCCCTTCTACTTGATCGTTGCTATATCAACCTGGAAAGTCCCGTGGGAAATATTATTGTACCCATTGCTTTGTCTTGCTAACTGCCTTGATTCAGCTTCTGTACTGTGGCTTGCTTGCATTGGCTGAAACCCTGCAATTGAATATTCCGCCCTCTGTGATTTTGCTCTTTATAAACCCTTGAAAAATCACTGCCTGCGCGCCATCTTGTCACACTGTGTGATGTGAGAGGATGGTGGCCGCTGATCAGCTTAATAAGGCTTTTTATTGGCATTAGTGTGATGTGGCTTGGAGTTTTAATTGGCATTATGCTGGATACAACATTTTTGATACAACAGGACATGAGTGCCCCATGACACAATCCAAGACCCTCCCTAACACTTGCAGTGACCTCTTCTTCCAGCCACACTGCCATTTATAAGATCTCCTTGGCATGGACAGTGTTTACAAATCTGCAATTACTTAGTGACTGGTTCCTGTGATCCCCCATACTTCCCCTGACCACCCAGGATACCCTCAGTGATCCACTCTGACAACCCCAGCTAGTCCTATCTGGTCTGCATTTGCCTTAAAAAAGGTCACTTTATTTCAGAGGCCCTGGCTGCCTCTTCAGTGGACATCCCTTAGTGAGCCATTTTAACAGCCCATCTGCCCTGATGTAGCCAGTGTTTGCCGATGTGGCTTTGTCCGTCCTGATATGGCTCCTCTGTCTCAATCTGACCCCTTCACCCATTACAACTTCACCATTCTTCCATAATAACCCCAATGTTCTGATGTTCCCCATCACATCCTTCCTTGCCCGCCTCCATGTGATGGAATGATCACCTCACCATCTCGTCAGAATGCCTGTCTGCTGCGGTCAAGTGTTAGTCCTTCCCTTGAACTGTGCTTGTCCCAGGATTCTCTGATCAACAGAGCCAATTATCTCTGTATCCCCTTTACCCACGACACCCTCTCTCTCCATTGGGTTCTCACCACTGCACTACTCTTCCTGTCTAGTGATGGTGCACTAGAGGGGATAAAAGTCCTCTCCCAAGGGAGCTTCTCTCTGCCAACTCATGGACCAGGTCTCCACCCAGCATCCATATTAGTTGGACACTGCTTGAGGCATATGGCTCTTTGCTGCAAAGCCTTGGCTTTGTTCTTGGTCTCCACCATGAATACCAACAATCCAGGCAGAAGTGTGCATTCCAAATAGACAGTCAGGGCTGAATCAAATTCAGGTACCCAACTAACAACTAAGTTGTTAGGTACCCACTAACAACTTCCTTCTACCCCCAACCAGCTTCCAGATCTTTTCAGCTACTTCTCCATCCACTTAGAATAGCCTCCCTCTTCTAAATCTGTGCCCCCTCCAAATATTTTCCTTTCTGCTTCTAACCAACTCCCGTCCCCATCATTCCTCCCTACCCCTCCTCCTCCTCTCTGTTCACCTTAAATGTGACCATTAGGGCAGCTGGATCTGGCATTACTAGGACTACACAGAAGCTCTTAGAAGTCACCAGCGATTGCCATTGTGGTGTTGGAGAATCAGGTGTCAGAATTGCTTGGTTGGTATGTGGATAAACCTCCCCACCATTCCTGGTGTCAGACTGTTGTTTGAATAGTGAGCAAGATTAGGAAGAACTCTCTTTTTCTCCTGATCTCAAATGATTTTCCTCTGTAGACATTGAGGAGCAGGAGTCCCATTCATCATAAATAGGTATTTACTGCCAGGTTGTTATGGTATATAGATATGACATGTCTCTCCAAATCTCACGTGAGACAATGCAGGAGATCTGAGGTGAAAGGATCTGTTTACAAGAGTCTAAACCTAATCAGTGTGCTGTTCCATTCAAATGGATTAACTGGCTGGTAACTGCAGGCAGGTAGGGTGTGTCTCAGGAGGTAGGTCTCTGGGGTCCCTGTTCAACAGAGCCCTCTCGCTGCTTCCTTCTTGCCACACTCTTTTATGTCACCCTGTGCCCAGAGCCATAGATTTGGCCATTTACGGACTGAGACCTGTGAGACCATGAACCCCAGACAAACATTTCCTCTTCTGTGTAGTTCATTTTGGTTCTTTAGCTCACAGTGACAAAAAAAAAGTGACTAAAACACAGGGTTTAGTTACATTGTTACATGTATTTGGTGGTTTGTTCATGTGGAAAGAAGGAGGTCACCTTAGGATTGTCAAGATGATTATAAGCACGAGTGGTACCAGGGCCAAAGCAATGCTTATGACGGCCAAGTAGAAGGTTATTTCAGAGGACTTGGCTGCCTTGTCATACTCTTTGGCTTGATTGTGGCGTGCCGTCTGAGTTCAGGGGAGAGAAAACAGGAAAAGAAAGCATGAAATGGGTACTTGAAGGGGGTGAGCTGTGGGACTCTAAGGACCCAGTTTGGGATCTGAACCATAGCTCAGGTTCCCAGGATAAGATGGAGAACAGGGAATAAGAGGATCAGGGTCAGGGCCAAGAGGGAGAAGGAGGATGTGGTTTGGCATCATGGGGATTCCCACCTTGTATGAAAAGACCAAGGCTGGAATTCCTAGGGGCCAGAAGCAAATGAGGGCCACGAGTGATATGATTAAGTAGTCATTGGGCTCCTTTCCTGCCATCCTTGAGATTATCCGTCATTTCAACCACTGGTGGGCAGAGAGTAGGTTAAGTCGGTATGGCTTCTGGACTCTACCATTCCTTCCCATTCCTTCACTTTTTACCCTAATACATCTCTTCTTGGCTCCTATAAAATCTTGATTAACTCCTTTTAAACTTCTCATTAACTCCTTGAAATTCCCACTATATCCTCTCTAACCTCTCTCTAGGCTTGTTTAGTACTTTCAGGTCCGTTAGTACTCCCCACCTTCTGGTCCTATAATTTGTCTCCCTGTAACCTATTTTCCTGGGTCCTAACACCTCCTCCAAGTTCTCTACAATCATTTTGATGATTCCCACCATGGGTTTTCATATGGCTCCTTCCACTGTCCCCCAGCCCCAAATCTCTGCCTCTGATGAGTGTTATTCCCTCAAACCTCAACTGATCCCTTACAGCATTTTTTACCTATAATGCTGCCAGTGTCCTCAAAGCAGCCTCATTTCCATCCTGTAAAACACATTGTGAATAATATCCTCACACTATCATTTTTAATCTGTAAAACCTTCATTATAAATTAATTATTCCCCTCTAAACCTGCTATAAAATAATGCTCTCACTGATCCTTATGTAATCTCCCCCACTTTTCCCTATGAATCCTTCATTGGTCTGCTCTAACCCCTTACTACTCACCCATGAACTACCTGGTTGCTCACCCAAATCTTTAGGTTGTCTAAGACCTTCTTTGAATACCTGTAAACTCTGACTCCTTTTCCTTTTTTATCTATGGTCTGTTCTCTGTCCCCTTATAAATTCGTGTCCTGTGTCCCTCTAACAACTTCCTTCTACCCCCAACCAGCTTCCAGATCTTTTCAGCTACTTCTCCATCCACTTAGAATAGCCTCCCTCTTCTAAATCTGTGCCCCCTCCAAATATTTTCCTTTCTGCTTCTAACCAACTCCCGTCCCCATCATTCCTCCCTACCCCCCTCCTCCTCCTCCTCCTCTCTGTTCACCTTAAACGTGACCATTAGGGCAGCTGGATCTGGCATTACTAGGACTACACAGAAGCTCTTAGAAGTCACCAGCGATTGCCATGGACACCAGGCAGGTCCCCCTCCTATGCTGCTTTTCTGCTTCTATGGGCTGATTGGAGGTGCAATGACATTCCAACCTAGATGCTGATTGGCGGAATGGTCTTATGCGCTCACGTGATTGGTCAATACAGGATTCTGTGCTTACGCCTTCAAAATGGATGTATAAATAGGCTTCATCTTCTTAAAGCTTAGCTAAATCTGCTCACCAAGAACCCCTTCCCTACTTGCTTTCTTGCTGTGTAAGGGCCTCTTCTGGATGCTCAGAGCTTCTGAGGTTTCCCAAACCTCAACAGCCTGACCACCTGGCTGTCACTGACTGCAATGGGACCCAGCTTGGGAGCCCTGTCAGGGCAGGGCCTGGGCCTCATGTAGCCCAGAATTCCTTGTAGGAAGAATTACTAAACGACTTTTTGCCCCCAAATCCACTTTCTTTGTAGGGTCCATGGGGCCTGGGGAATCAGGAGGCTCTGAAGGAACTGGGCCTGGTGAGGGCAGCCTGTTCACATATCCCGCTTGGGAGAAGTGGAAAGGTCATGGCCACACAAAGACATCTGTCTGACCCCAGACTCCTTACCCCTACCTCTATGGTCCAGGACTCTCACCAGGATCACAGGATCCAGGGCCACAGCTGCTGATGTCAAGGGCTCTAAGGAAACATTCACATTGGCCTCCCTGGAGGAAGAGTGCAGTTAGGGCAGGTTTTACCTGGGACAAAAGGTGTCTGTGCCCCAGCCCCTCCTCCTGCCAGCCTGGCTAGTCACAGGTTTTGGTGAGCCTGGGTCTTAGGGGCCACCTCCAAGATTAGGCCACTGCTATCTCCTGGCAGGACTACTGCATGAGCCCCTTCACTGCTCTCTCTGCTCCTCACCCTGTAGTCTCTGCTCCACCCAGTGGTCACAAATCATGTTTCATACAACCTGGGGAAGATGAAGTCACTGCTCAAAACCCTCCACAAGGAAGGGACCTTCCCTGACATGTTCAGAATGACAACAGTGAATAACAGGCAGCCTTTCTAGTACTATAGGTGACTTAACTCACCTAATTCTCATACCTACTCTAGCTGATTCAATAGATCTTAGAAATTGAGGTACAAAGAAGTTAAGTATCATGCCCAAGCTCACACAGTCATAAATGGCCAAGGCAGGGCATGAACTCCATCTACCAGTAAAACTCATATGCCTCCAGGGCCCTCTGACTGCTTCTCCTACCTCACCTCTTCACCTTGTCCCTCCTGTCTTCAAATACTGAGCTGTACTGCCTCCTGGCAATTCTTCCTGAAGGCCAAGAGTGGAGCTCTGGCTCTTCCCTCTCCTGAATACTTGTGCCCCAACCCAGGTCACCTCCTCAGAGAGGCTTGTCCTGAGCACCCTAGCTCAGGTAGCAAACCCCTCTCCCTCTGTCACACAGCCTTTTCTTCATTGAACTAATTTCTCCCCAAAATGACAGGACCTGTTTCCTAGTTTGTTGTCTCCCTTCTCTGCATCGAAGCATAAGCTCCAAGGGAGTAGGGGCTTATCTTGTGTCTACTGTTGTTCCTGTAGACATGTTGTTCTTGATGTACAGTTGGTACTATTCCTGGCACTGGAAATACAGGTATATAAGATGACCAAACTCCCTAGCTTTATGGACATTAAATCTATGGTTGGGAGTTCAGAATTCTGGAACCCAGAAAGGAAATGGGAAGAACATTGGGATCTCTAAGGAGAATGTATGGCTATCCGTGTGAAAGCTGGTCTCTTGGGCAGATGAGGCCCACCTCTCTATGTCCTGCATGTGTCTCAGCTGATTCTGAAGCTGCTATGTTGGGTCTTCAAGTCCATGCTGCTGTCTTTGGCCCCAGTTTGGGCCACGAGGAGAGCTCGATGTTGGTTGTCCATGTGCTCTGCAGCACCTGCTCCAGAGCTACCCAGAATTATAATGCGCATCTTCCTGGCCCCAGCCAAACCCTGAGACTCAGTTTCTTGCACCATCAATTCCATGCTCTGGTCTAACTCTTGGATATCTGTCCGCAGGCGGGCTGCAGTGGTTTCCAGCTCCAACTTCTTACAGACCTGGTAGGATCAGGTATAGGGTCAAATACTCACTCTGACTGTGGCTTAGCCTTGCCTGACTACCCTTAGGGATGCACCAGGCTCCTTAACTGCCAGGGGTAAGGAGTTTTCCTGTGCAGCTTCCTGTCTGACACAGAAGCACTGGTGTACTCTCTGGTTCCCTCTTTCCTCCTGGGCTTGTATCACATCCTACCAGGTTGTTGTCTGTCTGTGCTAGTGATACATTTCTTTTTCAGTGGTGATCTCTTATTAACCCCTACGTCGAGATGTCCTGAGGTCTCCTTAAAGCCTCCCCCTGATGTCATCTAGGTTCCTTGCACCAACTAAAACTGGCCTTTTCATCTCTCCAAATCTGTCCCATTGCCCTTTACTCCTCCCAGCATTGTTGGAGCATACCTGCAAATGTGCCATTACATCGGTGGATTTCTGGCTCCCCTGGACTGTAAGCCTAGGAATGCAGGGATCAAGGAATGTTTTGTGACCCAGTGACCGCAGCATATCCAGCACTAAGCAGGGCCTAGAGCAAAAGATGTACAAGTTCTTTCTTGGGTGAAAAAGAATCTTACAGCATAGGCTTCTCACCTCTGGACTGTCCTGGTGGCCATACCTGAAGAAACCATGCCAGAGTTAGGATATGTGTGGGCTTGCAGGGGGAAGGGCAGGAAGTGTGAGGCTGTGGGTGGGGACAAGGCCAGATGGGACTGGAGAAGATAGGATGGGACAGCATTGAGAAGCGCTTACCACAGTAAGTTTCCCCGGATCTTCTTGACACTGCTGTAGTGGAGAAGTCGAGGAAGAGGAGTTATTGTGAGGCTTGCCTGTGCCCTCTTCCTGGCACCCTCCCCTGATCCCACTGGCTCACCTCTGACTATGCACATGCTGCAAGATGTAGGCCCAGATGTCAGCCCCCTTGAAGGAGCCCTAATTAGGAAGGGCTGTTGCAGCTAGCTGGAAGCCATAAGTTCCACCTGATATGTATGTGACGCACCTGTAGGCACCCGCAAACCTGAAGGTATATAACCGGGTGAAAGCGGTCCGAGTTAGGAGAACGGAGAATTCAGTCAGCCGGGCAGTCACTCGGTCGGTCAGAAGAATCAGAGCGGCCAGAACGTAGGCAGAGCGGTTACAGAAACCAGATAGAAGACAGAAGAGAAATGACTGGTCAGAGTTAGGCCGAGGCTCCTGAAGAAGACAGAAGAAAGAAGACAGAAGACAGAAGAGAGAAGAAAGAAGCTCTAGTCTTTCTCTAAGCTAAGCTCTAAGCTCTATCTTTATCTATCTTTCTAACTCTAACTCTAAGCTCTAAAAGCTAAGCTCTATCTTTCTTTACTCTAAGCTACTCTAAGCTAAGAAGAAAAATCTTTCTTTCCCTCTCTAAGAAAAATCTTTCTTTCCCTCTCTAAGCTCTAAGAAAGTAGAAGTAAAAGTAGTAAAAGCTTAACTCTGCCTCCGAGAGTTTTTATCCCGGTTTACGGTACCAGGCAGCTTACAAATGGTGGTCCGTCCGGGGCTCGGCAGGCAGAGAAGAAAAGCTAAGAAATAAGAGCAATGAAAAAGCATAGCCTCAGACTCAGTTGAGACCAGCAAAAAGAGTAGAAACAAGAGAGCAGAGCCTCTGACTCAGTTGAAGCCAGTTAAGAATTAAGCCGAAGCAGAGTAGCTGGCCAAAAGCTGAAGCAGAGTAAAGCCGAAGCAGAGTAGCCAGCAAAAAGCCGAAGCGAGCCGGCCAAAAGCCGAAGCAGAGTAGCCGGCCAAAAGCCATAAAAAATATAGAGAAAAAGCCTTGAGCTTTAGTATAAAGAAAAAAGCCATGAGCTTAAAAGAAAATAGAGAATTAAATAGCATGGTAAAAACCATGCAGAAAAAAAGCCATTGAGCTTTGGCAAGAAAGCCATAAAGAAAAAAGCCATAAAAATAAAGAAGAGACAAGGGAAAAAAAAAAAAAAAAAAAAGTCAAAGCCGCTTATGCAGTTGTGCTTAACTAAGTGCGTTAGCTGCTCCTCAGCAGTAGGCTTCCTTAAAAGCCGCAGCACCTCCTCAAAAAGGGCTCAAATATCCACCCTTTCAAAAATAAAAGGTGAAAAGCTAGGTAGGGAAAATAAAAGAAAATAGAGAAAATAAAATAGAGAAAATAGAAAGCACCTTTTTAAACTAAAGGGAAGGAATATGAAGGAGCCCTAATTAGGAAGGGCTGTTGCAGCTAGCTGGAAGCCATAAGTTCCACCTGATATGTATGTGACGCACCTGTAGGCACCCGCAAACCTGAAGGTATATAACCGGGTGAAAGCGGTCCGAGTTAGGAGAACGGAGAATTCAGTCAGCCGGGCAGTCACTCGGTCGGTCAGAAGAATCAGAGCGGCCAGAACGTAGGCAGAGCGGTTACAGAAACCAGATAGAAGACAGAAGAGAAATGACTGGTCAGAGTTAGGCCGAGGCTCCTGAAGAAGACAGAAGAAAGAAGACAGAAGACAGAAGAGAGAAGAAAGAAGCTCTAGTCTTTCTCTAAGCTAAGCTCTAAGCTCTATCTTTATCTATCTTTCTAACTCTAACTCTAAGCTCTAAAAGCTAAGCTCTATCTTTCTTTACTCTAAGCTACTCTAAGCTAAGAAGAAAAATCTTTCTTTCCCTCTCTAAGAAAAATCTTTCTTTCCCTCTCTAAGCTCTAAGAAAGTAGAAGTAAAAGTAGTAAAAGCTTAACTCTGCCTCCGAGAAATTTTTATCCCGGTTTACGGTACCAGGCAGCTTACACCCCCTGGCCCAGACCCAGCCTGTGGGGACAGTGTGTAAGGTTATGTCTGCGGCACAACGCAGGTGAAGGATGCTTACTGCTAGGGTGAGGGTAGTTGGGAAAGTCTTTGGTAAGGAGTTCTCACTTCTGGGGGAGGAAGGCCCTTCTTAGTCACAGGGAGGGTGAATTCCTACTATGTACGGGGGCATCCTCACTCCAAGTGGGATGCTCCCTGTCTCCAGTAACTTCCAGAGGTGGGGGCGAGAGGTGGTCTTCCTGGAAGTGCTCTCATGACCAGACAGGGTCATCACTTCTACAGATTCAGTCTCCAATGTGGCGGTTATTGCTAAGAGGTGGGGATGGCAAAGTGGGGTCACTATCCTGGCCTATCCCTCAAATCCAAGATGCCCTACTTGAGCTAAGTACTGCCACGATAGGAAGGCTTCAGGAACCCGGGTCTGGCGGCCTCAGTGAGCTGTGGGGTTCTGCTTGCCGGCGACTCACTTGGGAACAGGGAGACCCTACTGCTCGCCCGACTCACCTGCGGAAGGTGGACTCCGGGGCCCGGGACGCCGCGGGCACCCGCATCTCTTCGGCCGCCCAGCAACCGAGTTCCCGCGCTTGCGGAACTAGCTCCATGACGGCGCCCGGCCGCGGCCGCCGCCTCCCGCACCCTCCTTCGAGTGTGGCGCCCTCCTCTGACGTCACGAGAGCGCCAACGGCGAGGCGACCGGTGGCCCGGAGGACTGCGATCCCTGAGCCGCTGGGCCCGGGCGCTCCTGCTGGTGCCGCAGGCTCGCCGCTCCCGCGCTTGGCCCTCTGAGGGAGAGGCCGGCGCCGCTCGCCTCCCGCCGTCCTCCCGCTCACCACCAGCTGTCCAAGCCGAGGGGTCCTTAACGCCCTCTCTATATTCTGGAGAAGCGGGGCTGGCATCCCCAGAGGACCAGAACCGGTCGAGGAGAGGCGGCACTCACTGCCGTAAGATTCAGAAACAGGCGTCCCGTGTCCGAGCGGAGGTGGAGAGCGCAGAGCGTGATCCCAACAGCTCCCTGCTACCGGCCTTTCAGGCCTTCGCTCTTGCTCCCCGTGTCGTTAGTGTTCAAGGAGCTGGCCCGGAACGCTAGTGACCGCCTGGTCCCCACCGTCAGGAGCTCACAGTTCAGTGGGGAGGTGGACGCATCACTAGGTAGGGATGGTAGAGAATAAGCAGCAGGGGTGGGTCATTTGGGGACAGATAAGAGCTCCGAGCGTTCTGGAGGGCGCAGAGGCCTGGAGCAGAGAGGTGGAGGTTCAGTGGGAGTGGGCGTGGGGTCCAGAGCTAGTGAAACACAGAATTCTGGGATTCTGGGATTCTGGGGAAGTGGTAATGTAGTAGGAGATGAGGGTGAGGACCCCGAGATCTGGAAGCAACAATTTAATAGTGGGCATGGCCCGTGGGATAATTCCCAAAGTCTGGCTATGAGTGCAGCAGGGCTTATGCATAAGCAGGTTTGGGTTACATTGAGGCAAGGGAGTTCTGCAATTCTATTGGCGGGTGCACCTTACGTTCCTTATATGAGTACAAGCTTGTCAACAGACTAGGGGATTTCAGCTCATACTGCTTGATGACTTTCACTGCATTAAAAGCCTGGGGGATTGGTTCTTTTGTCCCAGTTATTTTGTTTTCTGCTTCTGCTACTGTGGTCATCTTGTTACAGCTATCTGACAGCCACTGCAAGCCTCTCTGGTTAAATGCGAGTAAGCAGAGCTGCTGTATACCAATGTGTGAAACCACAGCCTGTCAGCTCTTAAGGGGCTAAAGTTTCCATTTTGTTCTACTACATTAACATTTTAGGGACCTCTCATCCATTATGCTTACATAGGTTGCCACTCTGTGCTCACTGTCCAGGACAGAGCCTGGTCCTTTAGTTACTGACTAAAGAAATGTGTGTGTGTGGGGGAGGGGAAGGTGATGGCATGTGACTAAAGTTGGGTACCCAGGGAGGAGGCTAGGGCAGGATGAGAGGTGTAGAGTAAGGGCAGGGAAGGACCAGGGTGGGGCTGAGAGGCAGGTCAGGGGTCACTGCCTGGATGGATCATGAGGCTGAACTGTAATGGTGGGGGTATCAGGGTTCAGTAGTTCAGGGTTCCTGGATGGGGTGGACCTTGAAATGGGATCCTGACAGCAGGTGAAGCTTTGGGGAGAAGCAAGGGTCAGTGTGTGACCCTGTGGGTTAATGGAGTCATGGAGACATCCAAGGCTTGGGCCTCTCAGACCCAAGGACAAGGGACCTTGCTCACCACTGAGATAGCAGGTTTGGAAGAGAAGCTGAAGATTCCTTTGAATCCTTCTCAGAGACTGAGAAGCAGAAGAGAGCGTCAAAGGTTGATGTACTTTGGTGGGCTTCCAGGAGTAACAATTGGCAGTGTTGATTCCTTGATGTCTGCCTTCTCCACAGCTGTCATTCCCCACAAGCACCTCCACCCTCGGTCCTGTGTAGTGTTGACTACTTAAAAATCAGTCAATTAGACACCTTGTCTGCCATGGGTCTATGAGCTTTTCTGGGGGCTTTGAAGGTGATTGAGACCTTTAAAATGTATTGGCTGTTAAAGGAATGAAAAGACAAGTCACAGACTTGGAAGAAATATTTGCAAACCCCATACCTGATAAAGGACTTGTATCCTGAATATGAAAGAACTCTTAAAATTCAACAATAAGAAACAACCAATACAACAAATGGGCAAAAGATATGAACAGATACCTCACCAGATTACATACACCTATGGCACATAAATATAGGACAAGATTCTGAATAGAATTTCATCTGGGAATTGATAATTAAAACAATAATGGGATACCACTAGATATCAATTAGAGTAGCTAAAATCTAAAACTCTGACAACACCAAATGCTGGTGGGGATGTAGAACAACAGGAATTCTCATGCGGTGGTAGTAGGAATGCCAAATGACATGGCTGCTTTGAATGAGGGTTTGTAAATTCATCATAGAACTAAACAGTTTTGCCACACAATCCAATGTTTTTGAAGGATATTAGTCATACTTTATGGCATTTAACAAAATTTTTTTTTGTGGTGCAGGGGATTGAACTCATGGCCTTGTGCATTTGAGGCAATACATTCTACCAACTGAGCTATATCCCCAGCCCCATGAACTGGCATACTCTTATTCCCTTGTTGGTTTGTCACCAGCATGTTAGTGAATGTTGACAGAAGCTTAACACCAATTTCTTCAGAAACTTTTTATTTTTTTTCTTTATTGATGTTGGGAACTAAACTAGTGTTAGGTGAGTGCTCAACCACTGAGCTATATCCTGAGCTCAACAAAATATTTTTAATATCAGAGCTATATACATTATATTTCATGTGTTCTGTGACTGCATATTAAATTTACTTGATGATCAGAGAATGTGGTCATGGTAGATTCTTGTCATTCTTGGGTGACCCAGTATCTGAGTCCTCCCACCCAGCCCCATTGCTGGGAGGGCTTCATCTCCTAAGAGAAAGCCCTCCTCATACTGGCAAAAGAGATGGTGGTTAGATCTTCTTTCAGCTTTCCATGTACCTAGGGCCCTAGCCCAGCCTACCTGCTCTAGCCTGGTTGTTCCTGTATCTGATTAACATAATCTTTTTCTTGTTATTGTACCCATGTTATTATAATAAGATTGTTAAACATCTCTTAAATTGTCAAAGGTATTATTGCAGAAAGAGAATGGTAAAAATTGTATAATGAAAATGATTTAAAAATTTTGGCCACTTACACTTCTGCTTAAAATAAGTAATAGGGATCAAATTAAATTGTCTGAACAAATTTGTAAAACGAGCTACAATGTATGACACGACAGTCTTGAAGACAATGCTTAGCAGGCAGTAAAGGATGGTGACCCCTGAGAAGGGAAGTAGAGAAGGGTGAGCCCCATGGTCGCCTTAGCTTACTGCCTGGAAAGGTTCTGGAGACTGAGCAGACCTCATCTTCCTGAAATGGAGGAGAAGGAGCCAGGAGTGCACAGAAGGCAGGACAGTTTGAGTTCACAGGGTGTGGTCCTGGAGAGGAGAGAAGAGGCCAGGAAGAGAACTTCAGAGGTCTTCACAGGGTTCCCCACCAGTGTTCCATAGAGAGTGTAATGATACTTGCATGTGCAGGAGGAAACTGCCTGAGGGTAGAGGAAGAGACATCTGAGAATAGTAAAGGGAACGACCAAGGAACATGGACGATCCCACCTCCTGAACACCTTATAATTCAGTGGGTATCGGGAAGAGATTCTTACTTTAGTAGCAGGGAAAGATTAAGCCTAGACTAAATCCTTCTCTGAAACTGATTAAAAAAGACTAAAAGTGCCAGGCGTTGGGGTGCAGGACTATAATCCCAGCAGCTTGTGAGGATGAGGGAGGAGGAGATAGGGAGTTCAAAGCCAACTCCAAAAACTTGGTGAGGCCTTAAGCACTTCAGTGAGATCCTGCCTCTAAATAAGATGTAAAAAAGTGCTGGGGAGCTGGGTGTGGTAGTGTTCACATTTAATCCCAGCAGCTTGGGAGGTGGAGGCAGGAGCATCACGAGTTCAAAGCCAGCCTCAGCAATTTAGCAAGGCGCTAAGCAACTGAGCCCCTTCTCTAATAAAATACAAAATAGGGCTGGGGATGTGGCTTAGTGGTCAAGTGCCCCTGAGTTCAATCCCTGGTACCAAAAATACCAAACAAACAAAGAAACAAAAACACAACAGTGCTGGCGAAGTGGCCAGATGGTTAAGTCCTCTGGGTTTAGACCCTGGTACAAAAAAATTGTACATATATATATACTGGGGGTGGGGAGACTTTGAAGAATGAAGCTATTATATATATGCTTCCCAGAAAGAATTTTTAAAAAATATTTATTTATTTGCTTTAGTTGTACACAATGCGTTTATTTGTGCGTGGTGCTGAGGATTGAACCAGGGCCACGCATGTGCTAGGCGAGCGCTCCATCGCAGAGCCACAACCCCAGCCCCAGAAAGAATTTTTAAGAATATTGATTAAAAAAAGAATATTTATAGAAATGCATATATTCCAGTACCCAACAACATGAAATTAACATTATCTGTTAGCTAAAGTTAGGATATGGCTCAGTGTTGGAACTCTTGCCTAGCATTTAGGTGGTCCTGGATTTATGACCCAGCAGTGTAAAAAAAAAATAAAAAAAAATGAAAGAACGAAAATGTATGAATGAACAATCATAAGGCATGTAAAGAAGCAGGGAAATATGTCTCATAATGAGGAGGAAATCAGTAAATTAAAAATAAGCCAGAATGTACATAGATGATAGAATTGGAGGCAAAGATATTAAAACAGCTCTTATAACCACATACCATATGAACTAAGTGCTAGAGGATTTAAAACATTTATGTATAGGCATGAAAGAAAAAAATATGCGTATTTCCACTTTAACTTCTGGAGATGAAAACACAACATTTGAAGTGAAAAAAAAAAAAAAAAACCCACAACTGATAGGAATATTAACAGAATCCTGCAGAAGACAGCGTAATGAAGGCATACATATCATTCATCTTCTCCTGCCTGTGATTAAAATACCCGATGAGAACAAGTTGGTGGAGGAAGCTTGTATTTTGTCACATGGTTTCCACGGTGTCCATTCATGGTAAACGAGTACCCTTGACCTGGGCCTGAGGTGAAGATGAACATGATGGCAGGAAGGCACTGCTGAGGAAGGCTCTGTGGTTCAGTCCGTGGTACAAAAAAAAAAAAAATATATAGGTGGGGTTGTGGATTAGCGGTAGAGCTCTCGCCTTGCAGGTGTGTGGCCTGGGTTCGATCCTCAGCACCACATAAACATAAATGCATTTCATTTTGTACAACTAAAGTAAATAAATATTGAAAAAAATGTAAAAAGATGAAAAAAAGATACACTATTTTTTTCTTAGAAGAGAATTATCATATGATTAGGCAATTATACTTCTAAGTATATTATATAAAAATAATTAAAAATAGGGTATCTAAGAGGTATTTGCACATCTATGTTTGTTGCAGGATAATTCACAGCAGCCAAAAGTTAGGAGGAACTGTACATTAATGCGTGAGTGAATAAACAAAATGTGATATATACATAAAAGTGAATATTATTCAGCCTTAAAATAAGGAAATTGTGATACATGTTACAAAATGGATGAATCTCTAGGACAGATTAGTACGTGAAATGAGCTAGTCCCAAGTAGACAAGTGCTGTGTGCTTCCATTTTATGAGGCGCCAGGAGTAGTCAGAGACCTAGAGATAGAATATAGCTTGGTGCTTGTCAGCGTCTTGGGAATGAGAGAAACAGGAGCTTGTTGTTTAATAGGTACAGCATTTCAGGTATAAAAGATGAAAATGGAGGGCGGGGCTGTAGCTCAGTGGCAGAGCGCTTGCCTTGCACAAGTGAGGCATTGGGTTTGATTCTCAGTACCACATAAAAATAAACAAATAAAATAAAGGCATGCTGTCCAACTACGAAAACAAAAAAAAGATGAAAACGGATGTGGAAACTCGTTATGTAACAATATAAATGTATTTGACACTGTGTAGAAAACAAGGCTGTTCCTAGTCTATAGAACCCATTTCTAGTTCTGGAAATCTGTCCCCAGGCTTAAGAAGGATCCGGTGGGATGAGTTATACTCTTCCTAAATCTGTGTGTTGTTTTGAAGCCCTATGTCCCAGTATTTCAGACTACTGTGTGTATGTAGGTAGGGCCTTTAAAGAGGTAATTCGGTTAGAGGTTTTTTTTGTTTTTTTGTTTTTGTTTGTTTGTTTGTTTGTTTGTTGTGGTACCGGGGATTGAACTCAGGGCCACTTGACCACTGGGCCACATCCCCAGCCCTTTTTTGTGTTATTTTATTAGAGACAGGGTCTCACTGAGTTGCTTAGTGCCTGGGCATTGCTGAGGCTGGCTTTGAATTCGTGATCCTCCTCCCTCAGCCTCCCAAAGTGCTGGGATTACAGGTGTGTGCCACTGCGCCCGGCTTCAGTTAGAGTTTTTTAGGGTGGGCTACAATCCAATAAGACTTGTGTCCTTATAAGATTTTAGGACACACATAAAAGACAGGGATGACTGCGCTGGGGTTGTGGCTCAGCGGTAGGGCGCTCGCCTAGCATGTGCGAGGCCCGGGATCCATCCTCAGCACCACGTAAATGCATTGTGTACAACTAAAGCAAATAAATAAATATTAAAAAAAAAAAACCAGAGGGATGACTGTGTGGAGACACAGCAAGGTGGTAGTCATCTGCATGCCAAGAGATGGTCGTTTGAAGAATCCAAACCTGCTGAGACCTTGATCTTGGATTGCCCGTCTCCATGATGGTCAGAAATTAGATTTCTGTTTTTTAAGTTAGTGTTGATATATATATATATTTTTTTTTGGTATTGGAGATTGAACTCAGGGGCACTTGACCACTGAGCCACATCCCCAGCCCTTTTTTGTATTTTATTAGAGACAGGGTCTCACTGAGTTGCTAAGTGCCTCGCCATTGCTGAGGCTGGCTTTGAACTCGCGATCCTCCTGTCTCAGCCTCCCAAGTGCTGGGATTACAGGCGTGCGCCACCACGCCCAGCTAGTGTTGATATTTTATGTCAGGATCCCTAGCAAATGAACAGTGACCTGTTTCTGAATGATTTCTGGACACCACTCCAGCTGCTGCAAAGCCCTCAGGACGAACTTGAGCAGAAAAATCACCATTCACACAGCACGGAAATAAGACACAGTGATCTCATGCAAGACTTTCCCTGCATGACAACATGTCCTCCAAGGCCAACTAACCTCCCTCTATCCCGCTAATGCGCTTCACACTAACACCCTGACTTGCTAAACCAAATGTGATGTCTCTTTTGTACTCTAGGGACAGCTGAGAGCATCCTTCCCAAACACACATGAGAGTCTTCAGTGGTTCCCAGTGAGGACTGTGATAAGAGAACTAAAGGGACTCCATCTTGCTCTTCAGCAGCCATCTGCTGTTCCGAGAAATAGTTCTGTTTCTCAGAAATAATAGAATACAGAAAGTCCTGCCTGTGTACCCATTAATCGTTACCTAGCATAATACGCTTGACAGCATAAAAGCAGCAATTCCTATACAATGTAAAATTGCTGTCTTTGGTTTCCATTTTTCCTGGGCAAATACCTTGTCAGAGATTGATTGTCTAGACATTAGTAACCATTCTCTAACATGTACTCAACTAGGGTCATCATGACCCCATTCCCTTCTACTTGATCGTTGCTATATCAACCTGGAAAGTCCCGTGGGAAATATTATTGTACCCGTTGCTTTGTCTTACTAACTGCCTAGATTCAGCTTCTGTACTGTGGCTTGCCTGCATTGGCTAAAACCCTGCAATTGAATATTCCGCCCTCTGTGATTTTGCTCTTTATAAACCCTTGAAAAATCACTGCCTGCGCGCCATCTTGTCACACTGTGTGATGTGTGAGGATGGTGGCCGCTGATCAGCTTAATAAAGGCTTTTTATTGGCATTAGTGTGATGTGGCTTGGAGTTTTAATTGGCATTATGCTGGATACAACATTTTTGGTACAACATTTTTGGAGGCCCCAGCGAGATCCTTTTTCCTTGCCGTGTCACACCCAAATTAACCTCCTGTCGCAGTCTCCTGGACTCCGTCCTGGAGTAGAGAGGAGCTCCTGAGAGACATTTCTCAGCCTCGCTCCTGGGAGGATTCCAGCCTGCCATCAGGACAATTTAAAACAAGCCACCTGTGATCTGTGATCTGGTGAGTTAACTCTCTGGGGGACATAGGTCAGACTGGACGCAGTCACTTACACCTAGTCCCAGGACCAGGCGAGACGTCGCTCTGGTTCACTGGTGGGCACCCCTGTGTGGTGTGGCCCAATCTGGTCATTGTCTGTCTGTTCGTCTTTCTGTTGTCCGTCTAGTTTGTGGCTATCTGTGTCTTTGCTTTGCTCTGTGTGCTGAGTCTCTTTTTAAGTCAGTCAACTGTGAGAACCAGTAAACTCAGTGTGTCACAGTCTTAACCTGTTTTCAGGATTTCCAGAAACGTGCTTCTGACTACGGAATGTCTGTTAACAAATTAGATTTATGAAAATTCTGTGAATTAGAATGGCTTACTTTTTAGGTCTGTAGGCCCTCACAAGGAACAACTAACCTCCCTACTGCCCTAGAGTAAAAAAAAAAAAAAAAAAAAATTGTTTTCAGGCAGCAGGATATCCAGATCAAATGATTTATATACAAATCTAGATTGACATATTTACTGATGAACGTAAATGGCTAAAACGTTGCATTACAACGGTTACAAGTCTTCTGATTCAGAGCTCCGAAGAAAGAGCACCATTTTATTGGCCCAAAAGGAACCTGTTAATCGGAAATCCCCTGGGCCCCTGGTTTTAGATAACTCTGAAGCGGAGACTACTTTCCTCTTGGAACCTCCTCCCTACCCGGCGCCCAAATCCATCCCCTCTCATTTTCCCTTCTCCAAACCTTTCCTCCTTGCCCCTCCCTCCTCGCCTTCACCTCCCTTGTTTCCACCATCCCTTTCACCTCTGGCACCTCCCTCCTCTGCAGGGGCCAGTCCCAATGGGGATCCAGGGGGTCCTGAAGGATAAATGGCATCCCATCGGAGGAAGGAATGGGACAAGGAGTCGTTCTATTTGAGTGATCTCCAGAGAGAGAGCTAATCCTGTTTTCTCTGGGTCTTTATTTATATGCTTATTCTTTTATTATAGGCACAAAATCATTCCAACAAAATGCGTCATTAATCTATAGTTTCCAGATATGTCTAATTCTCCCAAGATGTAACAGTCCTTTATTTAACAGGTGCCAGACTACGTAACCAGACTCTATGTCTCCTAACCTAATCTTATAACTTTAGAGTATACCTACACCTGAAAGCTTATGAGTCTAAAGGTATTTCTATAATCATTGATAACTCTTGTAGTCCTTCTTTTAAGGAACACATGTCCTATTCTAATTTTAACATGCAGTGCCTACTTTTTAAAGATTGGTGAGGTGGAACAGTGAGAGTGGAAAAGGAACAATAGATCATACCTGTTGAGTTGCTTTCTCAGAGAGTTTTTTTGTTCTTTTGTTAAAGTGCACCAGGCCTTAAATATTTGCAATCTTTAACTAAAAGGTAAGCTTTGTACATCAACCCAACATGCCAACAAATTTGCCATCAATATTAACTATGTATTTTCCAACTTCATCATAAATCCCTGTGTAAGGTAAAAAAAAAAAAAAAACAAAAAAAAACACAAAACTTAAAAGGGTCTATTGGAGCCGGGCGCGGTGGCGCACGCCTGTAATCCCAGCACTTTGGGAGGCTGAGGCAGGAGGATCGCGAGTTCAAAGCCAGCCTCAGCAATGGCGAGGCACTTAGCAACTCAGTGAGACTCTGTGAAGGAGCCTATAATCAAGGAGATAGCTAAAGATTGCGGTTAGCTGAGAGCCATAAAAGATGTTCTAGTTTCCACCTGATATTAATACATTATTCAAAGAATCTTTGTATGCCCGTGAACACTGCGTGATGCACCTGTAAGCTTGAGCTGTAAGCACGTGTCCTTGTTAAAGCTATATGTATATAACTGGGTGAGGTTCGTTAGTGTGTGTGGGAAGAAGAAGGTGGTGGTTGGAGTTAGAGCATTTGGAGTGATTGCTGGAGCTGGAGAGAGAAGAAGAATAAAAGACCTTTTTTCATTTTCATCCTGCCTCTGAATTTTCCTGTGGCGTTCGCGGCTCCAAGCGACTTCCGCTTCAGGCAGCGACAGGTGGTGGCCTGTACGGGGAATTCGGCGGCCAGGTAAGAAAAAAGAAAATTTAAAAAGATGGGAGCAAATATAACAAAAAGTCGGTTTATAAAAGCCATGAATGAAATTTTTGATATTGAGAACTCAGATAGTGAGAAAAGTGAACAAGAAAGCATATCCTCTGATTCAGTTGAGACCAGCAAGGAGAGTAGGAATGTAAATTCAAAAGTAAGATCTGCAAAAGCCATCAGAAGCTTAATAAAATTAGCTGAGGAGTATGTACTCTCCTTAGAAGCTGAAACTCAGGATACTAGTGAAACTAATAATAGTAACAAGGAGCCAAACCATGAAAGTACGGTCTCCTCCACTGAGCCGGTTAGGAATTATGAAGCTAGTAGTGAAGAGGAATCAAAAAGCGATTCGGAGAGCACAGTCTCCAATAAAAAGAACAAAAAGAAATTAAAAAAGAGAAAAGACCGTCAAATAGAGGAACCACTAGTGCCCTCTGCTCCTTCATGGATAGAATCCCTAACAGAAACAATAAAGAGTATTGATCAGAGTGTACGTGCCCTTGAGGTAGAAATTGGTGGCCTTTCTGAGCGCTTATATGCTCTCGAACAACATAGACCGCAGGAGCACCTAGAACTGCCAGTATTTCAAAATGAAGAAGGACAAAGGTATCACGAGTCCCTAGACTTTAAAACAATAAAGAATTTTAAAGAGGCGGTAATGACTTATGGGCCTCAAGCTCCATTCACATTAAGTATGATAGTTACTTAACACCCTAATCTTAGCCCCCTCAGATTGGAAATTTATCCAGGATTTCAAAAAATGGGGCACGGGGCCCAATGCCCCGGGGCCCACGTATGTACGAGGCACTAGAGGAGGAAGGCCCTCAGATTCAAATGATTCCTCGTCACAGTCCCTCCTACCCATTAACTCCCTTATCAGAGGGACAAGAGGAAGTGCAGGATTAGATCTCTGTTCTACTGCCTGGATGGTCCTGACACCTGAAATGGGGGTTCAGCTGATTCCTACGGGAATCAGGGGACCTCTCCCTTCAGGAACTGTGGGACTAATCCTTGGGCGTAGTTCCAAAAGTTTATTAGGCTTTAATGTTATACCAGGGGTTATTGATTCAGATTATAATGGAGAGATTAAAATAATGCTAAGTACACACAGGGGCATCGTCTCCGTAAATCAAGGAGACAGAATCGCACAGATGCTCCTCATTCCCAGTCTCCATAATTCTTTTAAAAGCATGCCACAAAATAGAAATAGCAGAGCATTCGGTTCCACTGGTTCAGGACCTATGGCTTTCTGGGTCCAGGACTGTTCACGGAGGCCTATGTGCAAATTAAAAATTCAAGGTATAGAGATGGAGGGGCTGATTGATACAGGAGCTGACTCTTCCATCATAAATCTACAACAATGGCCTAAGCACTGGCCTCTACAGAAAGCCTCAACCAGTTTAAGAGGCTTGGGATACAGTAATACCCCAGCTCAAAGTGCTGTAATCTTAAATTGGCAAGACAATGAAGGCCATACAGGAACATTCAAACCCTATGTTTTAAACAGCTTGCCAGTTACCTTATGGGGAAGAGATATCTTACGTCAAATGGGGCTACACCTAGCGACCAAGCCTGCAGGTGTTAAGAATAAAAAATCCTAATCATAATAAAAAAGGCAAAGGACATTTTTTCTAGGGGCCACTGAGAAAACAATTTTAAAAATACCATGGCTCTCTAATAAGCCAGTTTGGGTCCCTCAGTGGCCCCTATCCAAATAAAAATTGCAAGCGGCCCATCAATTAGTTAAAGAACAATTAGAAACAGGACACATAGAGCCTTCCACCTCTCCCTGGAATTCTCCCATATTTGTAATTAAGAAAAAATCAGGAAAATGGAGACTATTACAAGATCTAAGACAAATTAACAAAACAATGCAAATTATGGGCCCTACTCAACCTGGACTTCCTAATCCTGTAGCTATTCCAAAAAAAACTATTACCTTATAACCCTTGATATAAAGGACTGTTTCTTTTCCATTCCCCTACATCCTCTGGATGCCCCCAGGTTTGCTTTTTCAATTCCTTCTATTAATAATAATGGCCTGCCGGGCGCGGTGGCGCATGCCTGTAATCCCAGCACTTTGGGAGGCTGAGGCAGGAGGATCGCGAGTTCAAAGCCAGCCTCAGCAATGGTGAGGCACTTAGCAACTCAGTGAGACCCTGTCTCTAATAAAAACCAAAAAAAGGGCTGGGGATGTGGCCCAGTGGTTGAGTGCCCCTGAGTTCAATCCCCGGTACCAAAAAAAAAAAAAAAAAAAAAAAAAAAAAAATGGCCCTGATAAAAGATATCAATGGAAAGTATTGCTGCAGGGAATGGCAAATAGCCCTACACTGTGCCAACTATATGTGGACAGAGCTATACAGCCCATTAAAAACAAATATCAAGACCTCATGTGTCTACACTACATGGACGATGTTTTATTAGCTCACCCTAATCAACAAATCTTATTTAATATATTTAGTGAAATAACAAAAAATCTAAAAAAATATGGATTATATATAGCAGAAGAAAAAGTTCAAAGCAGATCACCTATACTATATTTAGGCTTTAAAATCATGGATACTTTTGTTAAACCCCCCAAAATTCTAATAAGTAAAGAACATTTGACCACCCTCAATGATTTCCAAAAATTACTGGGTGACATTAATTGGCTTCGCCCTACACTAAGCCTCACTACTGGACAATTAAAACCCTTATTTGACATCCTTCGTGGGAACCCTGACCCATCCTCACCTCGAACATTAACTCCTGAGGCCAGGAGAGCTCTAAAATTAGTAGAACAGGCCATTGAAAGATCCCATTGTGATAGATTTGATTTTGCACAACCACTAATACTGATTATTATTCCTTCACAATGTACTCCAACAGGAGTATTTTGGCAACAGGGACCTATATTATGGATACATTTGCCTGTCTCTCCTAAAAGTACAATTGAGTCTTATACCTCCATGGTGGCTAAACTTATTCTTCAAGGACTTAAAACCTCTACTAAAATATTTGGAATTCATCCCGCTACTATTATTACTCCTTATTCATCGTCACAGGTTGAATATTTGTGCTTCAATGATAATGATTGGGCTATAACTAGATGCTCTACTTCTGCAAATTTTGACAATCATATTCCTAAATCTTCTATACTGTCCTTTTGTATCAATCATCCTATCATATTCCCACAGGTAATAAAAAATCAACCCATTCCTAAAGCATTTAATGTATTTACAGATGGCTCCTCTAATGGTACTGCTGCAGTAGTCACTCAAAATGAAAAAATGATTCATATCACTAATCAAAAATCAGCTCAATTAGTGGAACTCGAAGCTATAATAATAGCTCTGGAAAATTTAAAGAACAGCCTATGAATATTTTTTCAGACAGCCATTATATTGTACATGCTGTCCCAAAATTGGAGCTAGCAGGTCCAATAGCACCACATACTCCAGCTTTTAAATTGTTTTCTCAAATCCAAAATCTCCTATGGCAACGAAAAGAACCTTTATTTATAGGTCACATAAGAGCTCACACTAATCTGCCTGGTCCCTCTCCATGAAGGTAATCAAAAAGCTGATGCCCTCACTAAAACAATATTTATATTTACTACAGTACAACAAGCTACTTTATTTCATTCCCAGTTCCACGTTAACAGCACTACCTTAAGACAAAAATTTAAAATCACAAAAGAACAAGCTCGTAGAATTGTAAAAGAATGTCCATCTTGTGTAACACTTTTGCCCAATCCACATTATGGGGTTAACCCACGAGGTTTGATGCCCAATCATTTGTGGCAGATGGATGTCACAAATGAGCCAAGTTTTGGAAAATTATGATTTATTCATGTCACCATAGATACATGCTCAGGCATGATTTTTGCTTCTTTACATTCCGGAGAAAAAGATACTATATCTCATTGTCTGCAAGCTTTTGCTGCATTGGGCATCCCCCAAATGCTTAAAACAGATAATGGCCCTGCATATACATCCACATCCTTCAAACAATTTTGTACAAAGTTCAATATTATCCACAAAACAGGTATCGCTTATAATCCTCAGGGACAAGGAATAATTGAAAGAGCAAATCGGACACTTAAAAATATGTTACTAAAGCAAAAATATGGAAACTGGAAAAATCCTAAGGACAGATTGGCAGTTGCCCTGTTTACCCTAAATTTCTTAACTTTAGATTCTAATGGACATTCGGCTGGAGATAGACACTGGAACCCACACCAACAACATAAACCTTTGGTTTACTGGAAGGATGTTCTCTCAGGTACATGGAAGGGTCCAGACCCAGTATTAATTTGGGGGAGAGGATCTGTTTGTGTTTTTCCAAAGCATGAATCCTCTCCAATATGGATACCATCTAGATTGATAAAGCAGGTACAAAGTCAAAAGGATCAAGACGAAGTTATTGAGGAGTCTAGACTGAATAAACAAGTACAAAATCAAGAGGACCAAAATGAAGGTATGGAGTGATTCCCTTAAAAGAGTCCTCCATTAAATTTACAACTTAAATTTCATTCTTCCCGGCCGGGACAAGAAGATCTCTCTTCAGTGTATACACAATTGTACTTTTTTTTTTCTCTTTTATATATGTCTTTATATCTGTGCATTTGTCTAAATTTCATGTTAATGTGATGTCACAAATATATGTTTATATGTGCGTCTGTCTAGTGTGACGTCACAAATAATTAAGCGCTTAAAAAATAGGTAGATAGATATAGATCCAAATAACGTTAATTCATTTAAGTTTAGAATATTCTAATTAGATAATCAATAGATAGATAGATAGATAAATAGATATTCATATAAGTTCAGAATATTTTAATTAGATAATCAATTATAATGATAATCAATTTTGATTTATAGTTGTCTCCGGGACTTCTCTTCAGCTGTGAATATGTTTAATGTTGTATAACCTGATATTTTGGTGTTCCGACAGAGGATCATTTATTTGTTATTAACTTCATTTGTTTAATAGCTGATTAATTTGAATTATTTCAACAGGTATAGGATTGCTGTGTATATAGAGACTCGAGGATTCCAGCTAACAAATTATTTTTCCAAAGTGCCTTTAGCTTTTCTTTATCTTTAATGCAGTAAACACCCTCAGTTTCTCTTTGATTATTTCTGAATGTGATATTTTGCCAGCTTATGTTTGTGGGAGCTTAAGCAGCAATGTGTGTGAGCAGAGATCAACTTTTATTTTCTACTCTAATAATTCTTTTTTTAGTTTGACAGCTCACCTTTTGATCTCAGTGCTGGAATAGCACTGCCTTTCCCTTAATAATGGATGCTTGAGTTTTTAGGTAGTGGGCCCTGAAGATTTGCCGGTGGAAATGTCTAGACATAAAAAAGACGGCTGCTGCTACAACTGCAGGGACCGCGGTCGCTGCAAGCATCCCTGCTGCTCAAGCATCAAACAACCTAACCAGAAGTGTGGCCTCTGCTCTGCATGCATGGGGCCTCCTGAATCTATGTGTTATAACTTATGGACATTTTGATTTTCCATTATTTTGGGACATTACGGGACAATGCCTTGCGGGTATTTGTCTAAGAGAACTCAGTGCGTTACTTGATGAAACTAAGGGCAGCTGATTGGCTTTAAAGAACTTGATACGCTATGGAAACTTGGCTTGTCAGCAGTAGGCTTACCGCCTTTAAGCTGCAGCATCTCCTAAAAATTGGATGGCTGTTAGTCAACACACAGTCGATCCTGAAGGGCTCTATTGGATGGCTGGTTAGCCTATGACGGGTAAGATCCCCAGAAGGGGACAACCTAAGACACGGCACAGTCGCACGGGACAGTCTAATGTGGCCGGCATGTCAACCTAAAGCCAGGAGTCAGGACAGCCTAGACTCCCATGACGGGTAAGAATGTCGGTTGCACATGGACGTCCTAGAACATCCCCTCTTTTAAAACTAAAAGAGGGAAATGAAGGAGCCTATAATCAAGGAGATAGCTAAAGATTGCGGTTAGCTGAGAGCCATAAAAGATGTTCTAGTTTCCACCTGATATTAATACATTATTCAAAGAATCTTTGTATGCCCGTGAACACTGCGTGACGCACCTGTAAGCTTGAGCTGTAAGCACGTGTCCTTGTTAAAGCTATATGTATATAACTGGGTGAGGTTCGTTAGTGTGTGTGGGAAGAAGAAGGTGGTGGTTGGAGTTAGAGCATTTGGAGTGATTGCTGGAGCTGGAGAGAGAAGAAGAATAAAAGACCTTTTTTCATTTTCATCCTGCCTCTGAATTTTCCTGTGGCGTTCGCTGCTCCAAGCAACTTTCGCTTCAGGCAGCGACAACCCTGTCTCTAAATAAAAATACAAAAAAGGGCTGGGGATGTGACCCAGTGGACGAGTGCCCCTGAGTTCAATCCCTGGTACCACACACACAAAAAAAAAAAAAAAAAAAAAAAGGGTCTATTGGAAGATATCATTATCTTCCTTTAATCAAGTAGGTAATATATGTTTGGCCCTATACTGTGGGTAAAATAATTCTTTCTCTGTAATTAGGCCTTTGCAGGGGTTATGACTTTAAAATAGGAAGCTCAGTAGAAATTATTAACTGAGGGGCAAACAACTCTTGTTGCCTTAGTTTCTCCCAGACACCTGTGGACATTTCTCAATTATGTTTTTAGACCCATTCTGGAAATATTCTTGCATATCTGAACAACATGTATTTCTCTCTTAGAGTTGGCAAATTTCCTGTCATCCATACAGTGGGTACTGGAACGCCTTTGCCACTCCTCGCCTTCTCCTCCATTGTCTCCACCTTTCCCATCGTCAGGTGTCCTCTCCACATTTCACAAAATCCTTCTTTTACTCATCAACCACAGAGACTCACCTCTCTTTTAGAATCAGTTCTCTATACCCACCAGCCCACCTGGGATGACCGTCAACAACTTCTCCAAACTCTGTTCACATCTGAGGAACAAGAATGCATCAGACGAGAAGCTCAGAAATCTATCTTGGGTGCTAATGGCTGGCCCACAGATGACCCTGTCCTGTGGGAAGCCATGATTCTCTCCGTCTGTCCCAACTGGGACCCCAATGAAGATACAGCTAAGGAGGCTCTAAACCGGTTTTGCCAGACTCTACTGTGGAGAGTTCAAACCACCCTTAGAAGGCCCACTAGACAATCCCTAGCAAATCTCCAAGTGCATTCTTGGAGTGCCTCCTACAGGCTTACTGCTCTTACACCCTATAGATAAAGATAGCCTTTGTAACCCTGTCGGCTCCCAATATTAGGAAGACACTCCAAGAACTTAAAAAGTTAGAGGAAAAGGTTTTATATAAATTGGTGGAAATTGCCCAATGAGTTTATAATAGCAGAGATCTTCCTAGAGAAAGACAAACCAAAAGAATTACTAAGGTCTTATTGACTGCCACCAAATGACCTAATGCCCCTTCTAGAGGGCCACCTACTACAAGAGGTAAAAAATTTTAAAAAAGGGACCAATGTGCCTATTGTAAGGAAAAAGGACATTAGAAAAACAAATGCCTACAGAAAGCCCGGAATTCCAGACCCTCCAAACCGAGGTTAGGAAAGGTCCTTTCTATACTGGATGAGGACTGATGGGGCTGAGGCTCTATTACAATAAGCCCCCAAGAGCCTATGGTCACCTTACAAGTAGGGGGCAAACCCACAAAGTTTCTGGTAGACACTGGAGCTATCAGTGCTGCAGCAATCCGGAGAACCCCTGTCAAAACAAAAAATCCCTATACAAGGAGCCACCGGAAAAACCCAATATTGCTCTTGGACAAGAGCGAGAATCACAGATTGTCAGAACTCCAACAAGAGGTTCCAAAAGTATGGGCTGAAACAAACCTCCCGGGGTTAGCTACCCACCGGGCTCCCATCATTGTACAACTGACTAGCAATGCTACTCCTGTAAGAATTAAACAGTACCCCATCAGCCATAAGGCACGATTGGGAATTGCTCCACATATTAATAAACTAAAAAAGGAGGGGAATACTGTGCGATGCAAATCACCATGGAATACTCCCCTCCTGCCAGTCCAAAAGGCCGGAACTGATGAATATCGCCTGGTCCAGGACTTAAGAAAAGTCAATAAACGGGTGGAAACTATCCACCCCACAGTGCCTAATTCTTATACATTGCTGAGTCTGTTGTCTCCAGAGTACCAGATCTATACAGTAGTGGACCTAAAAGATGACTTCTTCAGCCTTCCTCTGGCCATGGTAAGTCAGTCTATTTTTGCCTTTGAGTGGACTGATCCTGAGGGGAGATTTTCAGGAAAGATTACCCCAGAAGGATATGGATAACAAATACCAGGTTGACACATTACCAAACCTGTTGCTAGACCCACAACGAGTAAAATTCTCAGCTACTACAACCTTAAACCCAGCCACTTTACTTCCTGACGATGATCCGTCTCAACCTGCACATGACTGTCCAGACATATTACAGCTTCCAGGGAACCAGACCTGATCTACGAGATATCCCCTGGGAGAAACCGGAGGAAACCCTCTTCACGGATGGAAGCAGTTTCATGATAGATGGCGTCAGGTATGCCGAAGCGGCTGTAGTCACCAATGACAAGGTAACTGGGCCCAAGTGTTGGGACATGAGACCTCAGCTCGAAGGGCAGAACTCATAGCTCTAACTCAGGCCCTCAGATTTGGAAAAGACAAAACTGCCAACATTTATATGGACAGTAGGTATGCTTTTGCTACAGCTCATGTGCATGGAACCATCTATAAAGAGAGAGGTTTATTAACCTCAGGAGGAAAGACTATTAAAAATGTTCCAGAAATCCTGGCCTTGCTGGAAGCCATTTGGCTACCAAAAAGAGTTGCTATCATACATTGCAAGGCCCACCAAAAAGGAGAGACATTAGAGATACAAGGAAATAATTTTTCTGATCAAGCCGCCCTAAGACCAGTGGGGCCATTAACTGTTCTTCCAGTCCTCCCTGAGCAGATCCTGCCTTCACAGCTGTAGGAGCCCTGTTTGGGGAGATGGCTTGAATTGCGGTTGACTATGAGCCGTGGAGATTTGGGCATTGTCGCCTTCCGTAGTCTCACGGGACTTGTCCCGGGATCTCGAGTGACTTGGCCGAGATTGCTGATCGGGTCAGCGCCATTTTGGTGGTGTGTACGGTGCGTGTTAGTCGTTGTTAGAGCCAGAGAGAAAAGTTATCAGAATAAAAAGCTGTTTGTCTCCAGTTTGCCTCTGAACTTCTTCCCGCGGCTTCGTTGCTCCAAGCGGCCATCGCTTCAGGCAGCAACACACAGCCTATTTGCGGAGCCCTCTTCCATCACCTACATCAAGGGACCCATTTGGGTGAAACCAAAATGATTGACCTGCTCAAGATGAAGTACCACTTCCCAGGACTTTACTGAAGTAAAAGTCAACAGGTGTAGATATAAATATTTATTGTTTTTGTAGACACCTCCTCAAGGTGGACAGAGGCATTTCCCACCTAAACAGAAACTGCCCATATTACAAGAGATTATTCCCAGATTTGGCCTCCCCTTATCTATAGGGACTGACAATGGCCCTGCCTTCATGGCAAAAATAACTAAATCTTTGTCTGAAACCATAGAGATTAATTGAGATTAATTAGAAACTCCACTGTGAAACTTTAACCAAGTTAATTTTGGAGACTGGCAAAACATGGGTAGACCTCCTTCCCTTTACTCTCCTTCGTGTCTGCTGCAATTCCTATAAACAGGGAATAACCCCTTTAAAATTATGTTGGAAAGACCCCCACCCTTGTTAATGTCAGTGCCCAGGAAGTTAATATAACTATTCGCCATTGGGGAAACTTACCTAAATTAACACTGGGTGATTACTAGGCCAAAAACTTTGTTTTCATACCTAGCTTCAATCTCCAATACTCGCCCTACTAAGAGTCTTGTACAAGAAACATCATCCCATCAAGGGGTTATAAAAATTACCTGATTGCCCCCAAAGGGACATGGTTTGCCTGTACTTCTGGTCTAACACTTTGCCTTATTTGGTCAAACTAGGACAGAAATGCAAACTCCATGCACAGTACCCAGATAGACAAAGACATATCAAAATTTAAAAAGTCTGTATCCAGGCTAAAAGAATCCCTAAACTATTTAGCAGAGGTCACCCTACAAAATAGGAGAGGTCTAGGGGCTGGAGTTGTGGCTCAGTGGCAGAGCGCTTGCCTCGCATGTGTGCGGCCCGGGTTCGATCCTCAGCACCACGTAAACATAAATGTATTGCATGGTGTACAACTAAAGTAAATAAATAAATATTAAAAAAAAATAGGAGAGGTCTAGATTTGCTGCTCCTAAAACAGGGTGAATTGTGCATGACATTAAGAGAACAATGCTGCCTTCATGCTAATCATTCAGGTGTCATCAGAGATAGTTTGTCTCTAATAAGGAAGAGACTAAAAGAAAAGAAAGAAACCCGCAAAAAACAAGAAACCTGGTATGAACGTTGGTTCTCCCGGTCTCCATGGCTTACTACTTTAATCAACACTATAGCTGGTCCCCTGCTTATTATACTTTTAGTACTTATGTTTGCTCCATGTGTAATAAACTATGTAAACAACATACATTCAACAAAACATCCAATCTGTCAAGCTCATGGTATTGCGTGCCCATTATTATCAGTTGACCTCTGGAAACTTAGATAAATTAGACACAGATGTGTAACGACAAAGATTTGTCTATTCCCATAAGACCAGTGGGGAATGTGATAAGAGAACTAAAGGGACTCCATCTTGTTCTTCAGCAGCCATCTTAGGAGTTCCGAGAAATAGTTCTGTTTCTCAGAAATAATAGAATACAAGAAAGTCCTGCCTGTGTACCGATTAATTGTTACCTAGCATAATACGCTTGACAGCATAAAAACAGCAATTCCTATACAATGTAAAATTGCTCTCTTTGGTTTCCATTTTTCCTGGACAAATACCTTGTCAGAGATTGATTGTCTAGACGTTAGTAACCATTCTCTAACATGTACTCAACTAGGGTCATCTTGACCCCATTCCCTTCTACTTGATCGTTGCTATATCAACCTGGAAAGTCCCGTGGGAAATATTATTGTACCCATTGCTTTGTCTTGCTAACTGCCTTGATTCAGCTTCTGTACTGTGGCTTGCTTGCATTGGCTGAAACCCTGCAATTGAATATTCCGCCCTCTGTGATTTTGCTCTTTATAAACCCTTGAAAAATCACTGCCTGCGCGCCATCTTGTCACACTGTGTGATGTGTGAGGATGGTGGCCGCTGATCAGCTTAATAAGGCTTTTTATTGGCATTAGTGTGATGTGGCTTGGAGTTTTAATTGGCATTATGCTGGATACAACATTTTTGATACAACAGGACATGAGTGCCCATGACACAATCCAAGACCCTCCCTAACACTTGCAGTGACCTCTTCTTCCAGCCACACTGCCATTTATAAGATCTCCTTGGCATGGACAGTGTTTACAAATCTGCAATTACTTAGTGACTGGTTCCTGTGATCCCCCATACTTCCCCTGACCACCCAGGATACCCTCAGTGATCCACTCTGACAACCCCAGCTAGTCCTATCTGGTCTGCATTTGCCTTAAAAAAGGTCACTTTATTTCAGAGGCCCTGGCTGCCTCTTCAGTGGACATCCCTTAGTGAGCCATTTTAACAGCCCATCTGCCCTGATGTAGCCAGTGTTTGCCGATGTGGCTTTGTCCGTCCTGATATGGCTCCTCTGTCTCAATCTGACCCCTTCACCCATTACAACTTCACCATTCTTCCATAATAACCCCAATGTTCTGATGTTCCCCATCACATCCTTCCTTGCCCGCCTCCATGTGATGGAATGATCACCTCACCATCTCGTCAGAATGCCTGTCTGCTGCGGTCAAGTGTTAGTCCCTCCCTTGAACTGTGCTTGTCCCAGGATTCTCTGATCAACAGAGCCAATTATCTCTGTATCCCCTTTACCCACGACACCCTCTCTCTCCATTGGGTTCTCACCACTGCACTACTCTTCCTGTCTAGTGATGGTGCACAGAGGGGATAACAGTCCTCTCCCAAGGGAGCTTCTCTCTGCCAACTCATGGACCAGGTCTCCACCCAGCATCCATATTAGTTGGACACTGCTTGAGGCATATGGCTCTTTGCTGCAAAGCCTTGGCTTTGTTCTTGGTCTCCACCATGAATACCAACAATCCAGGCAGAAGTGTGCATTCCAAATAGACAGTCAGGGCTGAATCAAATTTAGGTACCCAACTAACAACTAAGTTGTTAGGTACCCACTAACAACTTCCTTCTACCCCCAACCAGCTTCCAGATCTTTTCAGCTACTTCTCCATCCACTTAGAATAGCCTCCCTCTTCTAAATCTGTGCCCCCTCCAAATATTTTCCTTTCTGCTTCTAACCAACTCCCGTCCCCATCATTCCTCCCTACCCCTCCTCCTCCTCTCTGTTCACCTTAAACGTGACCATTAGGGCAGCTGGATCTGGCATTACTAGGACTACACAGAAGCTCTTAGAAGTCACCAGCGATTGCCATTGTGGTGTTGGAGAATCAGGTGTCAGAATTGCTTGGTTGGTATGTGGATAAACCTCCCCACCATTCCTGGTGTCAGACTGTTGTTTGAATAGTGAGCAAGATTAGGAAGAACTCTCTTTTTCTCCTGATCTCAAATGATTTTCCTCTGTAGACATTGAGGAGCAGGTGTCCCATTCATCATAAATAGGTATTTACTGCCAGGTTGTTATGGTATATAGATATGACATGTCTCTCCAAATCTCACGTGAGACAATGCAGGAGATCTGAGGTGAAAGGATCTGTTTACAAGAGTCTAAACCTAATCAGTGTGCTGTTCCATTCAAATGGATTAACTGGCTGGTAACTGCAGGCAGGTAGGGTGTGTCTCAGGAGGTAGGTCTCTGGGGTCCCTGTTCAACAGAGCCCTCTCGCTGCTTCCTTCTTGCCACACTCTTTTATGTCACCCTGTGCCCAGAGCCATAGATTTGGCCATTTACGGACTGAGACCTGTGAGACCATGAACCCCAGACAAACATTTCCTCTTCTGTGTAGTTCATTTTGGTTCTTTAGCTCACAGTGACAAAAAAAGTGACTAAAACACAGGGTTTAGTTACATTGTTACATGTATTTGGTGGTTTGTTCATGTGGAAAGAAGGAGGTCACCTTAGGATTGTCAAGATGATTATAAGCACGAGTGGTACCAGGGCCAAAGCAATGCTTATGACGGCCAAGTAGAAGGTTATTTCAGAGGACTTGGCTGCCTTGTCATACTCTTTGGCTTGATTGTGGCGTGCTGTCTGAGTTCAGGGGAGAGAAAACAGGAAAAGAAAGCATGAAATGGGTACTTGAAGGGGGTGAGCTGTGGGACTCTAAGGACCCAGTTTGGGATCTGAACCATAGCTCAGGTTCCCAGGATAAGACGGAGAACAGGGAATAAGAGGATCAGGGTCAGGGCCAAGAGGGAGAAGGAGGATGTGGTTTGGCATCATGGGGATTCCCACCTTGTATGAAAAGACCAAGGCTGGAATTCCTAGGGGCCAGAAGCAAATGAGGGCCACGAGTGATATGATTAAGTAGTCATTGGGCTCCTTTCCTGCCATCCTTGAGATTATCCGTCATTTCAACCACTGGTGGGCAGAGAGTAGGTTAAGTCGGTGGCTTCTGGACTCTACCATTCCTTCCCATTCCTTCACTTTCCCTCTTCTAAATCTGTGCCCCCTCCAAATATTTTCCTTTCTGCTTCTAACCAACTCCCGTCCCCATCATTCCTCCCTACCCCTCCTCCTCCTCCTCCTCTCTGTTCACCTTAAACGTGACCATTAGGGCAGCTGGATCTGGCATTACTAGGACTACACAGAAGCTCTTAGAAGTCACCAGCGATTGCCATGGACACCAGGCAGGTCCCCCTCCTATGCTGCTTTTCTGCTTCTATGGGCTGATTGGAGGTGCAATGACATTCCAACCTAGATGCTGATTGGCGGAATGGTCTTATGCGCTCACGTGATTGGTCAATACAGGATTCTGTGCTTACGCCTTCAAAATGGATGTATAAATAGGCTTCATCTTCTTAAAGCTTAGCTAAATCTGCTCACCAAGAACCCCTTCCCTACTTGCTTTCTTGCTGTGTAAGGGCCTCTTCTGGATGCTCAGAGCTTCTGAGGTTTCCCAAACCTCAACAGCCTGACCACCTGGCTGTCACTGACTGCAATGGGACCCAGCTTGGGAGCCCTGTCAGGGCAGGGCCTGGGCCTCATGTAGCCCAGAATTCCTTGTAGGAAGAATTACTAAACGACTTTTTGCCCCCAAATCCACTTTCTTTGTAGGGTCCATGGGGCCTGGGGAATCAGGAGGCTCTGAAGGAACTGGGCCTGGTGAGGGCAGCCTGTTCACATATCCCGCTTGGGAGAAGTGGAAAGGTCATGGCCACACAAAGACATCTGTCTGACCCCAGACTCCTTACCCCTACCTCTATGGTCCAGGACTCTCACCAGGATCACAGGATCCAGGGCCACAGCTGCTGATGTCAAGGGCTCTAAGGAAACATTCACATTGGCCTCCCTGGAGGAAGAGTGCAGTTAGGGCAGGTTTTACCTGGGACAAAAGGTGTCTGTGCCCCAGCCCCTCCTCCTGCCAGCCTGCTAGTCACAGGTTTTGGTGAGCCTGGGTCTTAGGGGCCACCTCCAAGATTAGGCCACTGCTATCTCCTGGCAGGACTACTGCATGAGCCCCTTCACTGCTCTCTCTGCTCCTCACCCTGTAGTCTCTGCTCCACCCAGTGGTCACAAATCATGTTTCATACAACCTGGGGAAGATGAAGTCACTGCTCAAAACCCTCCACAAGGAAGGGACCTTCCCTGACATGTTCAGAATGACAACAGTGAATAACAGGCAGCCTTTCTAGTACTATAGGTGACTTAACTCACCTAATTCTCATACCTACTCTAGCTGATTCAATAGATCTTAGAAATTGAGGTACAAAGAAGTTAAGTATCATGCCCAAGCTCACACAGTCATAAATGGCCAAGGCAGGGCATGAACTCCATCTACCAGTAAAACTCATATGCCTCCAGGGCCCTCTGACTGCTTCTCCTACCTCACCTCTTCACCTTGTCCCTCCTGTCTTCAAATACTGAGCTGTACTGCCTCCTGGCAATTCTTCCTGAAGGCCAAGAGTGGAGCTCTGGCTCTTCCCTCTCCTGAATACTTGTGCCCCAACCCAGGTCACCTCCTCAGAGAGGCTTGTCCTGAAGCACCCTAGCTCAGGTAGCAAACCCCTCTCCCTCTGTCACACAGCCTTTTCTTCATTGAACTAATTTCTCCCCAAAATGACAGGACCTGTTTCCTAGTTTGTTGTCTCCCTTCTCTGTATCGAAGCATAAGCTCCAAGGGAGTAGGGGCTTATCTTGTGTCTACTGTTGTTCCTGTAGACATGTTGTTCTTGATGTACAGTTGGTACTATTCCTGGCACTGGAAATACAGGTATATAAGATGACCAAACTCCCTAGCTTTATGGACATTAAATCTATGGTTGGGAGTTCAGAATTCTGGAACCCAGAAAGGAAATGGGAAGAACATTGGGATCTCTAAGGAGAAATGTATGGCTATCCGGTGAAAGCTGGTCTCTTGGGCAGATGAGGCCCACCTCTCTATGTCCTGCATGTGTCTCAGCTGATTCTGAAGCTGCTATGTTGGGTCTTCAAGTCCATGCTGCTGTCTTTGGCCCCAGTTTGGGCCACGAGGAGAGCTCGATGTTGGTTGTCCATGTGCTCTGCAGCACCTGCTCCAGAGCTACCCAGAATTATAATGCGCATCTTCCTGGCCCCAGCCAAACCCTGAGACTCAGTTTCTTGCACCATCAATTCCATGCTCTGGTCTAACTCTTGGATATCTGTCCGCAGGCGGGCTGCAGTGGTTTCCAGCTCCAACTTCTTACAGACCTGGTAGGATCAGGTATAGGGTCAAATACTCACTCTGACTGTGGCTTAGCCTTGCCTGACTACCCTTAGGGATGCACCAGGCTCCTTAACTGCCAGGGGTAAGGAGTTTTCCTGTGCAGCTTCCTGTCTGACACAGAAGCACTGGTGTACTCTCTGGTTCCCTCTTTCCTCCTGGGCTTGTATCACATCCTACCAGGCTTGTTGTCTGTCTGTGCTAGTGATACATTTCTTTTTCAGTGGTGATCTCTTATTAACCCCTACGTCGAGATGTCCTGAGGTCTCCTTAAAGCCTCCCCCTGATGTCATCTAGGTTCCTTGCACCAACTAAAACTGGCCTTTTCATCTCTCCAAATCTGTCCCATTGCCCTTTACTCCTCCCAGCATTGTTGGAGCATACCTGCAAATGTGCCATTACATCGGTGGATTTCTGGCTCCCCTGGACTGTAAGCCTAGGAATGCAGGGATCAAGGAATGTTTTGTGACCCAGTGACCGCAGCATATCCAGCACTAAGCAGGGCCTAGAGCAAAAGATGTACAAGTTCTTTCTTGGGTGAAAAAGAATCTTACAGCATAGGCTTCTCACCTCTGGACTGTCCTGGTGGCCATACCTGAAGAAACCATGCCAGAGTTAGGATATGTGTGGGCTTGCAGGGGGAAGGGCAGGAAGTGTGAGGCTGTGGGTGGGGACAAGGCCAGATGGGACTGGAGAAGATAGGATGGGACAGCATTGAGAAGCGCTTACCACAGTAAGTTTCCCCGGATCTTCTTGACACTGCTGTAGTGGAGAAGTCGAGGAAGAGGAGTTATTGTGAGGCTTGCCTGTGCCCTCTTCCTGGCACCCTCCCCTGATCCCACTGGCTCACCTCTGACTATGCACATGCTGCAAGATGTAGGCCCAGATGTCAGCCCCCTGGCCCAGACACAGCCTGTGGGGACAGTGTGTAAGGTTATGTCTGCGGCACAACGCAGGTGAAGGATGCTTACTGCTAGGGTGAGGGTAGTTGGGAAAGTCTTTGGTAAGGAGTTCTCACTTCTGGGGGAGGAAGGCCCTTCTTAGTCACAGGGAGGGTGAATTCCTACTATGTACGGGGGCATCCTCACTCCAAGTGGGATGCTCCCTGTCTCCAGTAACTTCCAGAGGTGGGGGCGAGAGGTGGTCTTCCTGGAAGTGCTCTCATGACCAGACAGGGTCATCACTTCTACAGATTCAGTCTCCAATGTGGCGGTTATTGCTAAGAGGTGGGGATGGCAAAGTGGGGTCACTATCCTGGCCTATCCCTCAAATCCAAGATGCCCTACTTGAGCTAAGTACTGCCACGATAGGAAGGCTTCAGGAACCCGGGTCTGGCGGCCTCAGTGAGCTGTGGGGTTCTGCTTGCCGGCGACTCACTTGGGAACAGGGAGACCCTACTGCTCGCCCGACTCACCTGCGGAAGGTGGACTCCGGGGCCCGGGACGCCGCGGGCACCCGCATCTCTTCGGCCGCCCAGCAACCGAGTTCCCGCGCTTGCGGAACTAGCTCCATGACGGCGCCCGGCCGCGGCCGCCGCCTCCCGCACCCTCCTTCGAGTGTGGCGCCCTCCTCTGACGTCACGAGAGCGCCAACGGCGAGGCGACCGGTGGCCCGGAGGACTGCGATCCCTGAGCCGCTGGGCCCGGGCGCTCCTGCTGGTGCCGCAGGCTCGCCGCTCCCGCGCTTGGCCCTCTGAGGGAGAGGCCGGCGCCGCTCGCCTCCCGCCGTCCTCCCGCTCACCACCAGCTGTCCAAGCCGAGGGGTCCTTAACGCCCTCTCTATATTCTGGAGAAGCGGGGCTGGCATCCCCAGAGGACCAGAACCGGTCGAGGAGAGGCGGCACTCACTGCCGTAAGATTCAGAAACAGGCGTCCCGTGTCCGAGCGGAGGTGGAGAGCGCAGAGCGTGACCCCAACAGCTCCCTGCTACCGGCCTTTCAGGCCTTCGCTCTTGCTCCCCGTGTCGTTAGTGTTCAAGGAGCTGGCCCGGAACGCTAGTGACCGCCTGGTCCCCACCGTCAGGAGCTCACAGTTCAGTGGGGAGGTGGACGCATCACTAGGTAGGGATGGTAGAGAATAAGCAGCAGGGGTGGGTCATTTGGGGACAGATAGAGCTCCGAGCGTTCTGGAGGGCGCAGAGGCCTAGAGCAGAGAGGTGGAGGTTCAGTGGGAGTGGGCGTGGGGTCCAGAGCTAGTGAAACACAGAATTCTGGGATTCTGGGAAGTGGTAATGTAGTAGGAGATGAGGGTGAGGACCCCGAGATCTGGAAGCAACAATTTAATAGTGGGCATGGCCCGTGGGATAATTCCCAAAGTCTGGCTATGAGTGCAGCAGGGCTTATGCGTAAGCAGGTTTGGGTTACATTGAGGCAAGGGAGTTCTGCGATTCTATTGGCGGGTGCACCTTACGTTCCTTATATGAGTACAAGCTTGTCAACAGACTAGGGGATTTCAGCTCATACTGCTTGATGACTTTCACTGCATTAAAAGCCTGGGGGATTGGTTCTTTTGTCCCAGTTATTTTGTTTTCTGCTTCTGCTACTGTGGTCATCTTGTTACAGCTATCTGACAGCCACTGCAAGCCTCTCTGGTTAAATGCCAGTAAGCAGAGCTGCTGTATACCAATGTGTGAAACCACAGCCTGTCAGCTCTTAAGGGGCTAAAGTTTCCATTTTGTTCTACTACATTAACATTTTAGGGACCTCTCATCCATTATGCTTACATAGGTTGCCACTCTGTGCTCACTGTCCAGGACAGAGCCTGGCCCTTTAGTTACTGACTAAAGAAATGTGTGTGTGGGGGGAGGGGAAGGTGATGGCATGTGACTAAAGTTGGGTACCCAGGGAGGAGGCTAGGGCAGGATGAGAGGTGTAGAGTAAGGGCAGGGAAGGACCAGGGTGGGGCTGAGAGGCAGGTCAGGGGTCACTGCCTGGATGGATCATGAGGCTGAACTGTAATGGTGGGGGTATCAGGGTTCAGTAGTTCAGGGTTCCTGGATGGGGTGGACCTTGAAATGGGATCCTGACAGCAGGTGAAGCTTTGGGGAGAAGTAAGGGTCAGTGTGTGACCCTGTGGGTTAATGGAGTCATGGAGACATCCAAGGCTTGGGCCTCTCAGACCCAAGGACAAGGGACCTTGCTCACCACTGAGATAGCAGGTTTGGAAGAGAAGCTGAAGATTCCTTTGAATCCTTCTCAGAGACTGAGAAGCAGAAGAGAGCGTCAAAGGTTGATGTACTTTGGTGGGCTTCCAGGAGTAACAATTGGCAGTGTTGATTCCTTGATGTCTGCCTTCTCCACAGCTGTCATTCCCCACAAGCACCTCCACCCTCGGTCCTGTGTAGTGTTGACTACTTAAAAATCAGTCAATTAGACACCATGTCTGCCATGGGTCTATGAGCTTTTCTGGGGGCTTTGAAGGTGATTGAGACCTTTAAAATGTATTGGCTGTTAAAGGAATGAAAAAGACAAGTCACAGACTTGGAAGAAATATTTGCAAACCCCATACCTGATAAAGGACTTGTATCCTGAATATGAAAGAACTCTTAAAATTCAACAATAAGAAACAACCAATACAACAAATGGGCAAAAGATATGAACAGATACCTCACCAGATTACATATACCTATGGCACATAAATATAGGACAAGATTCTGAATAGAATTTCATCTGGGAATTGATAATTAAAACAATAATGGGATACCACTAGATATCAATTAGAGTAGCTAAAATCTAAAACTCTGACAACACCAAATGCTGGTGGGGATGTAGAACAACAGGAATTCTCATGCAGTGGTAGTAGGAATGCCAAATGACATGGCTGCTTTGAATGAGGGTTTGTAAATTCATCATAGAACTAAACAGTTTTGCCACACAATCCAATGTTTTTGAAGGATATTAGTCATACTTTATGGCATTTAACAAAATTTTTTTTTGTGGTGCAGGGGATTGAACTCATGGCCTTGTTCATTCGAGGCAATACATTCTACCAACTGAGCTATATCCTCAGCCATACTCTTATTCCCTTTTTGGTTTGTCACCAGCATGTTAGTGAACGTTGACAGAAGCTTAACACCAATTTCTTCAGAAACTTTTTATTTTTTATTCTTTATTGATGTTGGGAACTAAACTAGTGTTAGGTGAGTGCTCAACCACTGAGCTACATCCCGAGCTCAACAAAATATTTTTAATATCAGAGCTATATACATTATATTTCATGTATTCTGTGACTGCATATTAAATTTACTTGATGATCAGAGAATGTGGTCATGGTAGATTCTTGTCATTCTTGGGTTGCCTAGTATCTGAGTCCTACCCCCCCGGCCCCATTGCTGGGAGGGCTTCATCTCCTAAGAGAAAGCCCTCCTCATACTGGCAAAAGAGATGGTGGTTAGATCCTCTTTCAGCTTTCCATGTACCTAGGGCCCTAGCCCAGCCTACCTGCTCTAGCCTGGTTGTTCCTGTATCTGATTAACATAATCTTTTTCTTGTTATTGTACCCATGTTATTATAATAAGATTGTTAAACATCTCTTAAATTGTCAAAGGTATTATTGCAGAAAGAGAATGGTAAAAATTGTATAATGATTAAAAAATTTTGGCCACTTACACTTCTGCTTTAAATGAGTAATAGGGATCAAATTAAATTGTCTGAACAAATTTGTAAAACGAGCTACAATGTATGACACGACAGTCTTGAAGACAATGCTTAGCAGGCAGTAAAGGATGGTGACCCCTGAGAAGGGAAGCAGAGAAGGGTGAGCCCCATGGTCGCCTTAGCTTACTGCCTGGAAAGGTTCTGGAGACTGAGCAGACCTCATCTTCCTGAAATGGAGGAGAAGGAGCCAGGAGTGCACAGAAGGCAGGACAGTTTGAGTTCACAGGGTGTGGTCCTGGAGAGGAGAGAAGAGGCCAGGAAGAGAACTTCAGAGGTCTTCACAGGGTTCCCCACCAGTGTTCCATAGAGAGTGTAATGATACCTGCATGTGCAGGAGGAAACTGCCTGAGGGTAGAGGAAGAGACATCTGAGAATAGGAAAGGGAACGACCAAGGAACATGGACGATCCCACCTCCTGAACACCTTATAATTCAGTGGGTATCGGGAAGAGATTCTTACTTTAGTAGCAGGGAAAGATTAAGCCTAAATCCTTCTCTGAAACTGATTAAAAAAGACAAAAAGTGCCAGGCGTTGGGGTGCAGGACTATAATCCCAGCAGCTTGTGAGGATGAGGGAGGAGGAGATAGGGAGTTCAAAGCCAGCTCCAAAAACTTGGTGAGGCCTTAAGCACTTCAGTGAGAGCCTGCCTCTAAATAAGATGTAAAAAAGTGCTGGGGAGCTGGGTGTGGTAGTGTTCGCCTTTAATCCCAGCAGCTTGGGAGGTGGAGGCAGGAGCATCACGAGTTCAAAGCCAGCCTCAGCAATTTAGCAAGGCGCTAAGCAACTGAGCCCCTTCTCTAATAAAATACAAAATAGGGCTGGGGATGTGGCTTAATGGTCAAGTGCCCCTGAGTTCAATCCCTGGTATCAAAAATACCAAACAAACAAACAAAGAAACAAAAAAACAACAGTGCTGGCGAAGTGGCCAGATGGTTAAGTCCTCTGGGTTTAGACCCTGGTACAAAAAAATTGTACATATATATATACTGGGGGTGGGGAGACTTTGAAGAATGAAGCTATTATATATATGCTTCCCAGAAAGAATTTTTAAAAAATATTTATTTATTTGCTTTAGTTGTACACAATGCGTTTATTTGTGCGTGGTGCTGAGGATCGAACCAGGGCCACGCATGTGCTAGGCGAGCGCTCTATCGCAGAGCCACAACCCCAGCCCCAGAAAGAATTTTTAAGAATATTGATTAAAAAAGAATATTTATAGAAATGCATATATTCCAGTACCCAACAACATGAAATTAACATTATCTGTTAGCTAAAGTTAGGATATGGCTCAGTGTTGGAACTCTTGCCTAGCATTTAGGTGGTCCTGGATTTATGACCCAGCAGTGTAAAAAAAATAAAAAAAATGAAAGAACGAAAATGTATGAATGAACAATCATAAGGCCTGTAAAGAAGCAGGGAAATACGTCTCATAATGAGGAGGAAATCAGTAAATTAAAAATAAGCCAGAATGTACATAGATGATAGAATTGGAGGCAAAGATATTAAAACAGCTCTTATAACCACATACCATATGAACTAAGTGCTAGAGGATTTAAAACATTTATGTATAGGCATGAAAGAAAAAAATACATGTATTTCCACTTTAACTTCTGGCGATGAAAACACAACATTTGAAGTGAAAAAAAAAAAAAAAAAAAAACACCCACAACAGATAGGAATAATAACAGAATCCTGCAGAAGACAGCATAATGAAGACATACATATCATTCATCTTCTCCTGCCTGTGATTAAAATACCCGATGAGAACAAGTTGGTGGAGGAAGCTTTTAGTTTGTCACATGGTTTCCACGGTGTCCATCCATGGTCAACGAGTACCCTTGACCTGGGCCTGAGGTGAGGATGAACATGTGGCAGGAAGGCACTGCTGAGGAAGGCTGCTCAGCTGAGGCAGGTCAGGGAGGGAGAGAGAGAGTGAGCACATATCCAACGGGTGCCAGACAAGATAGAGTCCCTAGGGACACACCCCAGTGACTGACCTCCTCTAGCCATGCCCACCTGTCTACAGTTACCACCAAGTAGTCCATTGAAGTTATGAATCCATCAAAAAGATTAAACCACTGAGGAGGTTACAGCTCTCAGAATCCTCTCTCTCAGCTTTGCTTAACACATGAGCATTTCAGCAGCTATTCCTAAGTCCAACTCATGACACAGAGAAATAAAAACTACTTGGGGCTGGGGCTATGGCTCAGCGGTAGAGCACTCATCTTGCATGTGTGAGGCCCTGGGTTCGACCCTCAGCACCACATAAATAAAATAAAGGTATTGTGTCCACCTACAACTGAAAGAGTTATTAAAAAAAAAAGAAATAAAAACTACTCCAATTGAAACATTGAGAGGAAGAAATTGAAAAAGAACAGCGAGAGGAAAGGATTGAAACAAGTATTAGTGAACTGTGGGAGAACCTCCACCTGCCTAATGTACATGTAATTGGATTCCCCAAAGGAGAAGGGAATACAGAAAGATATTAGAAGAAATATTGACTGAAAATATTCCAAATAAAATGCAAGTTATAACCCCTCCTCCAAGTCCAAGTATCCCAATGAATCCCATGCCCAAGAGAAGTAGTTCACTACAAATATGGTGATCACATTCTCAAAACTAGTGACAACAAGAAAATCTTAAAAGCAGCCAGAGGGAAAAGGCCCTTTACAAGAGACAATGACAGCACATTTTTAATTGGAAGCAAGGCAAAGAAGAAAACAGAGGAAGCCCAGTGGGGTGGCACATCTGTAATCCCAGCAGCTTGGGAGGCTGAGATGGGAGGATCACGAGTTCAAAGCCAGCCTCAGCAATGGCCAAGTGTTAAGCAACTCAGTGAGACCTTGTCTAAATAAAATACAAAAGAGGTGTGGGGATGTGGCTCAGTGGTTGAGTGCCCCTGAATTTAATCCCTGGTACCTGCAACCGCCAAGAGAAAACAGTGGAGCACATATTGAAAGTACTGGAAGTACTAAAAAGTCCACTTGGCCAAAATATCTTTCAAAAATGAAGAATAAAAAAGAAAAGACAATTTCAGATATACAAACCCTGAAAGAATTCATTATTAGCAGATCTGAAGTACAAAAAAACAAAGTTTCAAGAGCTCTCCAATTGGGGGTAAAAGTTGTCAGATTTGAATCTATAAAAGGAAATGAAGAGCACTGGAATGGGAATAAGTATATCCAGATTTTAAATTATTACAATATCTTTAAAAATATTATCGGTCAGTTTAAAGCAGAAAATCATAGTATGAGATATATTATACAGAGACAAAATGGAAATATATTCAATAAGGTTCCTACACTATTGCAATTGTACAGGGCTATATGAAGGTTTCTGAGAAACTTTGGTCTGATCCAGTTTTCTTCCTTTCTAGCTTTTCATTCTCAGGAATGCAGCACATGTTGGGACTGCACCATCCTGAGACAAGGAGGAACTGACCAGCAGAGACTGTGCTTCTTTCTAGCGCCCCCTAGGAGCAAGATGTTCTTCAGTGCTTTATCCCTTTGAGTCCTGTGCCCCCTGGTATAAAACCTGGAGTGAGAGGCTTTCTGGGCTTCCTCCGCTATGGTGCAATTGGAGCATACACAGACAGGACTCCATCCACCCAGGCCAGCTTTCCTGAGCCTTTGGGGACTGTTTCTCAATGACTCTTAGGCTTCTATTGTTCCTTGCTGCCTACCTGTGAGCAGTGTGTCCACTTCACGTAACTTGGGTGTGGCAGTGTTCTGTCTCACCAGACACAGACAATAGTGTAACCAGTGCACAGTAGACGTGCTTTTCAGCTTTATATGAAGTATCACGAAATTACTTGAAACACAACTGATAATTTCAAGAGTTATAAACACTATAATGGTCACAAAAAGTGATGAATCAAAGATGTATAGTTGATAAGCCAACAGAGGAGGAAGGAAATGAAATAAAATAATATTCAATTGAAAGAGAGATCAAAAGAGAAAAAGAGAACTAAAGATACATGCAATGAACAGAAAACAGGAAAACAGCATATTTAAATTGGATCATATCATTGAATTACATAAGAGGTACATGGCCTAAACACCCTAATCAAAAGACAGAAGTATTCTGATGAGATTAAAAAGTAAAGCCCAAGTATACGCTATCCATAACACACACATGTTAAATAATGGTCACACGTAGAGTTTAAAAGTCAAAAGAGGGACCAGGCATGATGGCCCATGCCTGTAACCCCAGCTATGTGGGAGGCAGGACCAAGAGGATTGCAAGTTTGAGGCCCACCTCAGCAGTGTAGCGATGCCTCAGTAACCTAGGGAGACCTTGTCTCAAAATAAAAAATAAAAAGGACTTAGGATGTGGCTCTGTGGGTTCAATCCCTTTCCCCCCCAAAAGAAAAAAAATGTAAAACGATGAAAAAAAGGTAAACTATTCCTTTCTTAGAAGAGAATTATCATATGATCAGGCAATCCTACTTTTAAGCATATTATATAAAATAATTAAAATAGGGTATCTAAGAGATATTTGCACATCTATGTTTGTTGCAGGATAATTCACAGTAGCCAAAAGTTAGAAAGAACTGTACATTAATGAGTGAGTGGATAAACAAAATGTGATATATGCATAAAAGGGAATATTATTCAGCCTTAAAATAAGGATATTGTGATACATGTTACAAAATGGATGAATCTCCAGGACAGATTAGTACGTGAAATAAGCCAGTCCCAAGTAGACAAATGCTGAGTGCTTCCATTTTATGAGGCACCAGGAGTAGTCAGAGTCCTAGAGATAGAATATAGATTGGTCAGCACTTGGGAGGCTGAGGCAGGAGGATCGCGAGTTCAAAGCCAACCTCACAATGGCGAGGCACTTAGCAACTCAGTGAGACCCTGTCTCTAATAAAATACACACAAAAAAACGGGGCTGGAGATGTGACCAGTGGTCGAGTGCCCCTGAGTTCAATACCGAGCACAAAAAAAAAAAAAAAAAAAGAAAAAGAAAAAAAAAAAGAATATAGATTGGTTCTCGTCATCATCTTGGGAATGAGAGAAACAGGAGTTTGTTGTTTAATAGGTACAGCATTTCAGTTATAAAAGATGAAAATGGGGCTGGGTTTGTGGCTCAGCGGTAGAGTGCTCGCCTGGCACATGCGCAGCCCGGGGTTCGATCCTCAGCACCATGTACAAATAAACCCATTGTGTACAGCTAAAACAAATAAATAAATATTTAAAAACAAAAGATGAAAATGGAGGGCTGGGGCTGTAGCTCAGTGGCAGAGCACTTGCCTTGCACGAGTGAGGCACTAGGTTTGATTCTCAGTACCACATAAAAATAAACAAATAAAATAAAGGCATTCTGTCCAACTACAAAAAAAAAAAAAAAGATAAAAGGGATGTGGAAACTCATTATGTAACAATGTAAATGTATGTGACACTGTAGAAAACAAGGCTGCTCCTAGTCTATAGAACCCATTTCTAATTCTGGAAAACTGTCCCCAGGGTTAGGAAGGATGGACTGAACCCCGGCGTGGTGGCGCACGCCTATAATCCCATCACTTGGGAGGCTGATTCAGGAGGATCGCTATTAAAACCAGCCTCTGCAATGGTGAGGCACTTAGCAAGTCAGTGAGATCCTTTCTCTAATAAAATACAAAAAAGGGATGGGGATGTGGCCCCGAGGTCGAGTGCCCCTGAGTTCAATCCTCCTCCTCCAAAAAAAAAAAAAAAAAAGCAAGACAGTTGTGGTGTGATGAGTTATGCTCTTCCTAAAACTGTATGTTGTTTTGAAGCCCTAAGTCCCAGTACTTCAGACTATTGTCTGTATGTAGGTAGGGCCTTTAAAGAGGTAATTCAGTTAGAGTTTTGTAGGTTGGGCTACAATCCAATAAGACTTGTGTCCTTATAAGATTTTAGGACACACATAAACCAGAGGGATGACTGTGTGGAGACACAGCAAGGTGGTAGTCATCTGCATGCCAAGAGATGGTCGTTTGAAGAATCCAAACCTGCTGACACCTTGATCTTGGATTTCCAGTCTCCTTAATGGCAAGAAACTAAATTTCTGTTTTTTAAGTTACTTAGCGTTGATATTTTATGTCAGGAGCCCTAGCAAATGAACAGTGACCTGTTTCTGAATGATTTCTGGACACCACTCCAGCTGCTGCAAAGATCTTAGGGCGATCTTGAGCAGAAAAAATCACCATTCACACAGCAGGGAAATAAGACACAGTGATGTCATGCAAGACTTTCCCTGCATGACAACATGTCCACCAAGGCCAACTAACCTCCCTCTATCCCGCTAATGCGCTTCGTACTAACACCCTGACTTGCTAAACCAAATGTGATGTCTCTTTTGCACTCTAGGGACAGCTGAGAGCATCCTTCCCAAACACACATGAGAGTCTTCAGTGGTTCCCAGTGAGGACATGAGTGCCCCATGACACAATCCAAGACAGTGACCTCTTCTTCCAGCCACACTGCCATTTATAAGATCTCCTTGGCATGGACAGTGTTTACAAATCTGCAATTACTTAGTGACTGGTTCCTGTGATCCCCCATACTTCCCCTGACCACCCAGGATACCCTCAGTGATCCACTCTGACAACCCCAGCTAGTCCTATCTGGTCTGCATTTGCCTTAAAAAAGGTCACTTTATTTCAGAGGCCCTGGCTGCCTCTTCAGTGGACATCCCTTAGTGAGCCATTTTAACAGCCCATCTGCCCTGATGTAGCCAGTGTTTGCCGATGTGGCTTTGTCTGTCCTGATATGGCTCCTCTGTCTCAATCTGACCCCTTCACCCATTACAACTTCACCATTCTTCCATAATAACCCCAATGTTCTGATGTTCCCCATCACATCCTTCCTTGCCCGCCTCCATGTGATGGAATGATCACCTCACCATCTCGTCAGAATGCCTGTCTGCTGCGGTCAAGTGTTAGTCCCTCCCTTGAACTGTGCTTGTCCCAGGATTCTCTGATCAACAGAGCCAATTATCTCTGTATCCCCTTTACCCACGACACCCTCTCTCTCCATTGGGTTCTCACCACTGCACTACTCTTCCTGTCTAGTGATGGTGCACTAGAGGGGATAAAAGTCCTCTCCCAAGGGAGCTTCTCTCTGCCAACTCATGGACCAGGTCTCCACCCAGCATCCATATTAGTTGGACACTGCTTGAGGCATATGGCTCTTTGCTGCAAAGCCTTGGCTTTCTTCTTGGTCTCCACCATGAATACCAACAATCCAGGCAGAAGTGTGCATTCCAAATAGATAGTCAGGGCTGAGTCAAATTTAGGTACCCAATTGTGGTGTTGGAGAATCAGGTGTCAGAATTGCTTGGTTGGTGTGTGGAGAAACCTCCCCACCATTCCTGGTGTCAGACTGTTGTTTGAATAGTGAGCAAGATTAGGAAGAACTCTCTTTTTTTCTTGACCTCAAATGATTTACCTCTGTAGACACTGAGGAGCAGGTGTCCCATTCATCATAAATAGGTATTTACTGCCAGGTTGTTATGGTATATAGATATGACATGTCTCTCCAAATCTCACGTGAGACAATGCAGGAGATCTGAGGTGAAAGGATCTGTTTACAAGAGTCTAAACCTAATCAGTGTGCTGTTCCATTCAAATGGATTAACTGGCTGGTAACTGCAGGCAGGTAGGGTGTATCTCAGGAGGTAGGTCTCTGGGGTCCCTGTTCAACAGAGCCCTCTTGCTGCTTCCTTCTTGCCACACTCTTTTATGTCACCCGGGCCCAGAGCCATAGATTTGACCATTTATGGACTGAGACCTGTGAAACCATGCATGAACCCCAGACAAACATTTCCTCTTCTGTGTTGTTCTTGTTGGGTCTTTAGCTCACAGTGACAAAATAGCTGACTAAAACACAGGGTTTAGTTACATTGTTTCATGTATTTGGTGGTTTGTTCATGTGGAAAGAAGGAGGTCACCTTATCAATGACAAGAAGACTATAAGGAAGCCTAGAAGGATGAATGGCGCCAGGGTCAAAACAATGGCTATGATGCTCAAGTAGAAGGTTATTGCAGAGGTCCTGGCTGCCTCGTCATATTGTCTTGTTTGATTGTGGCGTGCCGTCTGAGTTTCAGGGGAGAGAAACAGGAAAAGAAAAGCGTGAAATGGGTACTTGAAGGGGGTGAGCTGTGGGACTGTAAGGACCCAGTGTGGGTTCTGAACCATAGCTCAGGTTCCCAGGATAAGATGGAGAGCAGGGAAGAAGAGGATCAGTGTCAGGGCCAAGAGGGAGAGGGAGGATGTGGTTTGGCGTCATGGGGATTCCCACCTTGTATGAAAAGACCAAGGCTGGAATTCCTAGTGGCCAGAAGCAAATGAGGGCCACAAGAGCTAAGCAAAAGTGTTCGTTGGATTCGTTTTCTGTGATCCCATCACTGCTTTGATGAGCCATTTATTCAACCACCTGGTGGACAGAGAGTGGGTTAGGTGAGTATGGATTCTGGACTCTACCATTCCTTCCCATTCCCTCACTTTTTACCCTGATACATTTCTTCTTGGCTCGTACAAAAATCTTTATTTATTTATTGTTTGGTACCAGGGATTGAACTCAGGGGCACTCGACCACGGGGCCTCATCCCCAGCCCTTTTTTGCATTTTATTAGAGACAGGGTCTCACTGAGTTGCTAAGTGCCTCGCTATTGCTGAGGCTGCCTTTTCAACCCACGATCCTCCTGCCTCAGCCTCCCAAGTGCTGGGATTACAGGTGTGCGCCACTGCACCTGGCTAAAATCTTCATTAACTCCCTTTAAACTTCTCATTGACTCTTTGAAATTCCCACATGTCCTCTCTAACCTCTCTCTGTGCTTGTTTAATAACTATATGTGCATCAGTACTCCCCATCTTCTGGTCCTATAATCTGTCTCTCTCCTTGTAACTTATTTTCCTGGGTTCTAACTCCTCCTCCAGGTTCTCTACAATCACTTTGAAGATTCCCTGCATCTTTTCTATTTGGCACCTTCAACTGTCCCCCAACCCAAATCCCTGCTTCTTAAGTCTTACTACCCCAAACCTCAATTGATACCTTATACCGTTTTTTGTGTGTTGGGGGGAGTAACGGGGATTGAACTCAGGGGCACTTGACCCCTGAGCCACAACCCCTGCCCTATTTTTTGTATTTTATTTAGTGATAGGGTCTCGTTGAGTTGCTTAGCACCTTTTTTTTTTTTTTTTTTTTCCCCCTGAGGCTGGCTTTGACCTTGAGATCTCCTGCCTCAGCTTCCCAAGTGCTGAGATTATAAGTGTGCACCACCGCGCCTGGCTCCATATTATCACTTTTAATCTGGCAAATCTTCATTATAAATTGTTTTCTTCTAAACCTTTCACATTATAAAATAATGCTCTCACTGATTCTTTCACAATCTGCCCTACTTTCCCCTATGGATCCTTCATTGGTCCTGCTCTAACTCTTTACTGTTCACCCATAAACTACTCAGTTGCCCCACCCAAACTCTCAGGTGGCCCCTCTAAGATTTTTTTTTTTTTGACTACCTGTAAACTGACTCCACCCCACTCTCTCCCCTGTCACTTTTTTTTTTTTTTTTTTTTTGGTACTGGGGATCTAACCCAGGGGCAGTTCACTATGGAGTCACATCTGCAGCTCTTTATATTTTTCATTTTAATATAGGGTTTCACTAAGTTGCTTAATGCCTCACTTAAGTTGCTGAAGTTAGCTTTGAACTTGCCATCCTCCTTCCTCAGCCTCCCAAGTCACTGAGATTACAAGTGTAAGCCACGGAGCCCAATTCCTTTTTCCTTTTTCTCCATAGTTTCTTCTTTGTCCCTTACAAATTTGTGCCCTAAGTCTTTCTGACACCTTCTTCCTACCCCCACCAGCTTCTTGAACGTTTCATCTTCTTCTCCATCTACTTTGAACAGCCTCCTCGTTCTCTGAAACCTGTGCTTCCTCCAAATACTTTTCTATCCACTTGTAACAAACTCCTGCCCCATCATTCCCCCTCTACCCTTCCTGCCCCTCCTCTCTTCTTACCTTAAACATGACCAGTAGGGCAGGAGGATCTCACATTGCTAGGACCACACAGAACCTCGCAGGAGTCACCAGGGATTGCATGGAGACCAAGAAGACCCGCCTCCTACTCCATATTTTACTTCTATTGGCTGATTGGAGGTGTAATGACACTCATACCTAGATTCTGATTGGTGTGATTGTCTTATGCACTCACGTGATTGGTCAATACAGGATTCTGTGTTTTTACCTTCAAAATGGACATTCGAGAAGGCTTCCTCTAATCACCAGAGAACCCCTTCCCTACTTGCTTCCTTAGCTGTTTAAGGAAGCCACTCAGGCTTCCAAAAAATAAATGGCCCTGATACCTGGCTGTTACTCTCTAATTGGTCCCTGCTTGGGAGTGCAGTCATGGCAGGGCCTGAAGCTCATATAGCCCAGAATTCCTCATGTGAATAAGCAATACAGAAGTGAATTCTGCCCGAAACCCAAAATTTTTGCAGGGGCCCTGATTCCAGGGAACATTCATAGGTTGTGCCCTTCCCTAATATGGGGAATCAGGAGGTTCTGCAGGAACTGGGCCGGGAGAGTGCAGGCTGTCCGGACATCACCTTTTGGAGGAGAGGATAGATAGGACATGATCAGGAACAGATGTGGTCATTGTGAGGGCTTCTGTTGTGGTGGGTAAAGAGATAGAGAATATTATAAGACAAATCAAATACGCCTGTAATTATACCACCTGACACTAGAGATTGTCATTGTCCCCATTTTACATATGATGAAACTGAGCCCATCTAGGCATGCTAGACTGGAGATCCTTAATTCTACAGTTTACAAGTCTTGGGGCTTTTACATGGGCACTAAACTTGGGATGCCTTCTTGACCCTAGCTAAGACTCCTTGCCAGAGAACCCCTCACCTCCCTGCTTCCTTAGCTGGGTCTCTTTTGGTTGCTTTGAGCCTCCCAGGCTTCCCCAGCTCCAATGCTGAGACTATCACTTTCTTCTTCTTCTTTATTTTTAAGTTGTAGATGGACACAATACCTTTCTTTAAATTTATTTATTTATTTATTTTTTAATATTTATTCATTTGCTTTAGTTGTACACAGTGCAATGCATTTATGTTTACGTGGTGCTGAGGATCAAACCCGGGCCGTGCACATGCTAGGCGAGCACTCAACCGCTGAGCCACAATCCGAGCCCCGTCTCTAAATTTATTTTTATGTGGTGCTGAGGATTGAACCCAGTGTCTCACACATCCTAGGTAAGCACTCTACCACTGAGCTACAACCCCAGCCTTGGGACTGTCACTTTCTACAAGGGGTCACAGCCTGGAAACTGTGTCAGGGCAGGGCCTGGACCTGATACAGCCCAGAATCTCAGCAACTGAAGAATTAATACACAAGTGACTTTCTGCCTTTAAAGTAAAAGTAAAAAGTTCTTTGGAGGGTTCCTGGGTCCTGTGAGCACTTACAGGATGGTGCCAGCCCTGGCTTGGAGAATCAGAAGGTTCTGCCGGCACTGGGCCCGGAGGGTGCAGGCTGTTCGGACATCACGCTTTGGAGGAGAGGGCAGGACATGATAGGGACCGAGATGTCAGACTGACCCCAGACTCCTTACACCTTCTTCTATGGCCCAGGGCTCTTACCAAGACCACAGGCTGCAGGGCCACAGCTGTTGATGTCAGGGGTCCAAAGGTCACATCCACTTTGGCCTTCCTGGAGGAAGAGTGCAGTTGGGGAAGGGTACCTAGGAGAACAGTTGTCTGTGCCCCAGCCCCTCCTCCTGCCAGCCTGGCTAGTCACAGGTTTTGCTGAGCCTGGGTCTTAGGGGCCACCTCCAAGATTAGGCCACTGCTATCTCCTGGCAGGACTACTGCATGAGCCCCTTCACTGCTCTCTCTGCTCCACCCAGTGGTCAGAAATCATGTTTCATACAACCTGGGGAAGATGAAGTCACTGCTCAAAACCCTCCACAATGAAGGGACCTTCCCCTGACATGTTCAGAATGACAACAGTGGACAACAGGCAGTCTTTCTAGTACAATAGATTGTTGCCGCCTGAAGCGCTTGGAGCAACGGAGCCACGGGAAAAACTTCAGAAGCAAACTGGAGACAAACAGCTTTTTATTCTGATAACTTTTCTCTCTGGTTCTAACAACGACTAACACACGACAAGCACACCACTAAAATGGCGCTGACCCGATCAGCAATTTCGGCCAAGTCACTCGAGATCCCGCAACAAGTCCCGTGAGACTACGGGAGGCGACAAAGCCCAAATCTCCACGGCTCATAGTCAACCGCAATTCAAGTCAATCCCCAAACAGGGCTCCTGCATTTCCCCCTTTTTGTTTTAAAAGAGGTAATGCTCTAGGACGTCTATGTGCAACCAACATTCTTACCCGTCATCGGATAATCAAGGCTGTGCCCTTGACTCCTGTCTTAGGTTGATATGTCGGCCACATGAGACTGTCCCGTGCGACTGTGCCTGTCTTAGGTTGTCCCCCTCTGGGGATCTTACCCGTCATTGGCTAACCAGCCATCCAATGGAGCCCTTTAGGATCGACTATATATGATGACTAACAGCCGTCCAATTGTGAGGAGATGTTGCGGCTTTAAGGCGACAAGCCTTTTGGTGATGAGCCAAATTGCATAGCATATCAAATTCTTTAAACAAATCTGCTGCCCTAAGTTCCATCAAGTAACACACTGAATTCTCTAGACAAATACCCGCAAGGCATCGTCCCGTAAAGTCCCAAACAATGAAAGATCAAAATGTCCATTTGTTGTAACATGTTGATGTAGGAGGCCCCATGCATGTAGAGCAGAGGCCACACTGTTGGTGAGGTTGTTTGATGTTTGAGCAGCAGGGATGCTTGCGGCGGCCGCGATCCCTGCAGCTGTAGCAGCAGACGTCTTTTTTATGTTTAGACAATGCCACCGGCAAATCTTCAGGGCCCGCTACCTAGAAACTCAAGCATCAATTATTAAAGGAAAGGCAGTGCTATTGCAGCACTGAGTCAAGAGGCGAGTTGTCAAACTACAAAATAGAATAATTAGATTAGAAAATTAAAGTTGATTTTTGTTCACACACATCGCTGGTTGAGCTTCTACAAACATAAGTTGGAAAAATATCATATTTAGAACAAAACAAAGAAAGACTGAGGGTAATTACTGCATTAAAGATAGATTAAAGAAAAGGTAAAGGCACTTTAGAGAAATAATTTGTTAACTGGAACCCTTGAGTCTCTGTATACAGAGCAATCTTTTACCTGTTGAGATAATTGAAATTAATGAGCTATTAAACAAATGAAGTTAATAACAAATAAACAATCTTAAGTCAAAACACCAAAATATCAGGTTATATAGCACTAGTCATATTGTTTGCTAAAGAGAAGTCCGAGGGACACCTATAAATCAAAATTGAAAGTACCTTCATTTATAAAATTATTTACCTAAATTGAATACTCTTAACCTAAAATGAATTAAAGTTATTTGGATCCATATATATATATATTTTCTTTTTCATAAGCGCTTTGTTCTTTGTGACGTCACACTGGACGGACGAACAAACATACAAACATATATTTGTGACGTCACATTAACATGAAATGTAGACAAATGTACAGACATAAAGACATGTATAAAAAGGAAAAAAAATACAATTGTGTGCACACTAAAGAGAGATCTCCTTGTCCCGGCCCGGAGGAATGATGCTGAAGGCCAGCTTCAGTAAAGATGTTAAGTTCTTCCCGTTTTGGTGCTGAAGGGAACGTTGACGACAGGAATAATCCACACACGAGTCAGGTTGTAGAAAATCTTTCTACTGTTCTAATTTTACTTTTCTCAGTATGGTTTTTTATACATTTCAACAAGCACAGCAATTCACATTTTTTTCTTAGGGAGGTAACATAAAGGAATTTCAGTAAAGAAGATTACAATAAAGAATTTCCAGGAATTAACTATACAATAAAAATTTCCAGTAACTAACAGTAAAGAATGTTAGGAATTAACTATAACAAAGAATTTCCAGTAATTAACTGTAAAGGGTTTCAGGAATCACCTAGGGAAGATCAGTTATTTCAACTACTGATTAATCATATCTATAGGTAGGGGAAGGTATTCTAAAAGTCTTAAAGCTAATGTTAAAAATTCTTTAACTTTAGGTGTGCCTGATCATAAAGTTATGTTGTCCTAGTATCTTCTTTAAACTTCAACTGGGCTCATCCTACCGGCTTAGCTAGTTTCTGGCTTTAGATTCCACAGGGCCATTGAATTGGTTTTATTATAGATAATTAAATATATTAGAACCTGGTGGTCATACAATAGAAATACATCAAGAGTACAGAAAGAAAGCACACAAACTTAATTCTTGGTGGTCGCATAAAGTGGCATCTCATCCGCAAAGAGGAGCCGAGCTCAGACCTCCAGGCATTTGGAGGGAGCTTGGGCTCAAACTCATTTGCATAACCAAGGAAAAACCCAGATTTCTGGATAAGCAGACAGACACCTGGCTTGATTCTTGGATTGGAAGAACTAGGCCCACACAGCCCTGAATTAACAGGTTGGGGGTAAGCTCAATTCCAGGTTGGGGAGATCTCAGACTCACAGCCCCGAATTAACGGGTTGGGGTCGAGCTCAAATCCCCAGATGAGAAACACCACAGAATGACACTTAAGTTGTGAAATATTTTGAAGGACTCTTTTGAGGGAATCATTCTGTACCTTCATCTTGGTCCTCTTGATTTTGTACCTTTTTTATTAATCTTGATTCTTCAATAACTTCATCTTGATCATTTTGATGTGGTACCTGTTTTATTAATCTAGATGGTATCCATATTGGAGAGGATTCGTCTTTTGGAAAAACACAAACAGATCCTCTTCCCCAAATTAATACTGGATCTGGACCCTTCCATGTACCTGAAAGAACATCCTTCCAGTAAACCAAAGGTTTATGTTGTTGGTGTGGATTCCAATGTCTGTCTCCAGCAGAATAACCATTAGAGTCTAAAGTTAAAAAATTTAAGGTAAACAGGGCAACTGCCAATCTGTCCTTAGGACTTTTCCAATTTCCTTCTTTTTGTTTTAATAACATAATTTTCAGTGTTCGGTTTGCTCTTTCAATAATGCCCTGACCCTGAGGATTGTATGGGATGCCTGTTTTATGGGATATATTGAATTTTGCGCAAAACTGTTTGAAAGATAAGGACGTATATGCGGGGCCATTATCTGTTTTAAGCATTTTGGGGATGCCCAATGCAGCAAAAGCTTGCAAACAATGAGATGTAACATCTTTAACTTTTTCTCCAGAATGTAAGGAAGCAAAAATCATGCCTGAGCATGTATCTATGGTCACATGAATAAATCGCAATTTTCCAAAACTTGGCTCATGAGTAACATCCATCTGCCACAAATGATTGGGCATTAATCCTCTAGGGTTAACTCCAAAATGAGGATTGGGCAAATGTGTCATACAAGATTTACAATCTTTTACAATTGTTCTGGCTTGCTCCTTTGTGATTTTAAACCTACGTTGCAAGGTGGTGCTGTTGACATGAAACTGGGAGTGAAATAAAGTAGCTTGTTGTAGCACTGAAAGTATAAATATTGTTTTTGTAAGTTCATCAGCCTTTTGATTACCTTCATGGAGGGGACCAGGCAAATTAGTATGTGCTCTAATATGGCCTACGAATAGAGGTTCTTTTCTTGCCCACAAAAGTTTTTGTATTTGATAAAACAATTTAAAGGCTGGAGTATGAGGTGCTATTGGTCCTGCTAACTCTAATTTTGGGACGGCTTGTACAATATAGTGGCTATCTGAAAAAATGTTTACGGGCTGGTCCCTAAAATTTTCCAGAGCTCTTACCACAGCTTCCAATTCCACTAGTTGAGCTGATTTGTGTGCAGTTATGTAAGTCATATTTTCTTTTTTAGTGACTACTGTAGCAGTACCATTTGAGGACCCATCTGTAAATACATTAAATGCCTTAGGAATAGGTTGATTTTTTATTACCTGTGGAAATATAATAGGATGATTAATACAAAAAGATAATATAGGGGACTTAGGAAGATGATTATCAAAATTTGCAGAAGTAGAGCATTTAGCTATAGCCCAATCATTATCATTGAAGCATAAGTATTCAATCTGTGATGATGAATAGGGAGTAATAATAGTAGCAGGGTGAATGCCAAATATTTTAGTAGAAGTCTTAAGTCCTTGAAGAATAAGTTTAGCCACCATGGAGGTATAAGATTCAATTATACTTTTAGGAGAGACGGGCAAATGTATCCATATTAAAGGCCCTTGTTGCCAAAATACTCCTGTGGGTGTATATTGTGAAGAAATAATAATCAACATCAGCGGTTGAGTTAAATCAAATCTATCACAATGAGCTCCTTCGATGGCTTTTTCTACTAACCTTTAAAGCTTTCCTAGCATCAGGAGTCAATGTTCGTGGTGAAGATGGATCAGGATCTCCATGAAGGATGTCAAATAAAGGTTTTAGTTGGCCAGTAGTGAGATTTAGTGTAGGGCGAAGCCAATTAATGTCTTCCAGTAGTTTTTGGAAATCATTGAGGGTGGTCAAATGTTCTTTATTTATTAAAATTTTTTGGGGTCTAACAAAAGTATCCATGATTTTAAATCCTAAATATAATATGGGAGATCTGGTTTGAACTTTTTCTTCTGCTATATATAATCCATATTTTTTTAAATTTTCTACCACATCACTGAATATATTAAATAAGATTTTTTGATTAGGGTGGGCCAATAAAATATCATCCATGTAATGTAGACACATGAGGTTTGGATATTTATTTTTAATGGGTTGGATAGCCTTGTCCACATATATTTGGCATATGGTGGGGCTATTAGCCATTCCCTGTGGTAAAACCTTCCATTGATATCTCTGATCAGGGCCATTATTGTTCATAGAAGGAACGGAAAAAGCAAACCTGGGGGCATCCAGAGGATGTAGGGGAATAGAAAAGAAGCAATCCTTTAAGCCGGGCGCAATCCTGTTTCCCAGCACTTTATCAGGAGATCGCGAGTTCAAAGCCAGCCTCCGCCATGGCGAACTTTTCAGTGAGACCCTGTCTCTAATAAAAAATACGGGATGTGGCCCTAGTGCCCCTGGAATCCCCAGTACCAAAAAAAAAAAAAAAAAAAAAAAGAGTAATAAGATGGAAATTTTTTGAATAGCTACGGGACTAGAAATCCAGGTTGAGTAGGGCCCATAACTTGCATGGTTTTATTGATTTGTCTAAGATCATGTAACAATCGCCATTTTCCTGACTTTTTCTTGATCACAAATATGGGGGAATTCCAGGGAGAGGTGGAAGGTTCTATATGACCTGCTTCTAATTGTTCCTGAACTAGTAGGTGGGCCGCTTGTAATTTCTCTTTAGATAGGGGCCACTGAGGGACCCACACTGGCTTATCAGAAAGCCATGGTATTTTCAAAATTATTTTCTCAGTGGCCCCGAAAAAAAATATCTTTTTCCTTTATGATAATGATTACTTTTAGGGTTAAGATTACTCTGTACTTTTTGATAATGTGTTCTTTTAGGGTTAAGATTACCCTGTAGGTTTTCACATTTAACATCTGCAGGCTTGGTTGCAAGGTGTACTCCCATTTGTTGCAAAATATCTCTTCCCCATAAAGTAACTGGTAGATTAGGTAAAACATAAGGCTGAAATGTTCCTTTATGGCCTTCATCATCCTCCCATTTTAAAATTATTGCACTTTTATCTGGGAGGTTATTATATCCCAAGCCTCTTAAACTGGTTGAAGCTTTTTGCAGAGGCCAGTGCTTGGGCCATTGGCGTAAATTAATAATGGAAGAGTCAGCTCCAGTATCTATTAATCCCTCCATTTCTATTCCTTGGATTTTTATTTTACACATAGGCCTCCTTGAACAGTCTCGAACCCAGCAAGCCATGGGACTTGAGTCAGTGGAACAAAATCCTCTATTGTTCCCTTCTTGAGGCATACCCATTTTAAATGAATTATGTAAATTGGGAAGGAGAAGCAACTGAGCAATTCTATCTCCTTGATTAACAGAAGTTATACTTTAGGGTGAGCTAAGCATTATTTTTATTTCCCCTTTGTAGTCTGAGTTTATTACACCTGGGGTCACTTGCAAACCTAATAAGCTTTTAGGACTACGCCCGATAATAAGTCCTACAGTTCCTGAGGGAAGAGGTCCCCTGACTCCTGTGGGAATCAGTTGAACCCCCATTTCAGGTGTTAACACTATTCGGGCGGTGGAACAGAGGTCTAATCCTGCATTTCCTCTTGTTCCTCTGGCGAGGGAGTGGATGGGTAGTAGGGATTGTGTTGGGGAAGCATCTGAGTGGATGCTTGAGGATACTCCTTCTACAATGCCCCGTACATTTGTGGGCCCCGGGTTATTGGGCCCCGTGCCCCGTTTTTTGAATTCCTGAACAAAGGATTTCCATGGATGTCAAATTTTGAATGGCATTTATTGGCCCAATGATTTCCCTTTTTACACCTGGGGCAGTGGCCTGGGGCACGGTATGAGCTTGGTCTTATTTATCTTTTGGGATTTTGCCTAGAATTGCCTGATTGATTATGATAATTTTGCCTGGAATATCCTGATTGATTATAATATCTACATTTAGCCTTTGTGAAATTTCGAGAGGAAGCACCTCTCATTGAGGCTGCAATCACATTTCCTGTGACAAAGGCATCATTTATATCTTTACATAGTTGTATATATACGGAAAGATCCTTTTTAGTTCTCCATGGCCTGATGGCTGCTTGGCACCATTTATTTGCATTTTCATAAGCTAATTGAACAACTAATGGCATAGCTTGGTCAACATCTGCAAACACACTACCTGCAGTTCTCAAAAGTCGATCAGCAAAGTCAACATACGGCTCATTAGGTCCTTGAATCACTTTTGACAAGCTACCTTGTAGATCCCCAGGTCCTTGTACAGTTTTCCATGCCTCTAAGGCAGCTGTGTTTATCTGAGTATATACATCTGGGTCATAATCTGTTTGAGCCTGTAAGTCTGCGAATTGCCCTTCTCCTGTGAGCATGTCTATATTATAGTTTTCAAACCCTGCAGCCGCGTTTCTTTTAGCCGTTTCTATACAAAGTTCTTGGAATTGCGATCGCCAAACCAAGAATTGCCCCCCGCTTAATGTTGCTTTACATAGACTTTTCCAGTCTGAGGGGGTTAAGCTAAAGGTATTAAGGGACTCCAGCATACTCAACGTGAAAGGAGCTTGGGGCCCATAAGTCATTACTGCCTCTTTGAGATTTTTTATTGTTTTAAAATCTACTGACTGATGGACACTCTGTCCATTTTTCTTTTCAAATGCTGGCGGTTCCCAATGTATCTGTGAGTTGTCCTCCAGAGCGCATAAGCGATCAGAAAGACTTTTTATTTCTGTTTCTAGGGTATGCAAATGCCTAGTAATACCCTTCATATTTTCTGTAATGGATTCCACCCATGGGGGAGTAGAGGACACAAGTGGCTCCTCTACCTGACCGTCCTTTTTCTCGGTCTTTTTTAGTTTCTTTTTCCTCATTTTCTCAGGATCACTTTTACTAGATTCCTCACCACTGCTAATTTCACTGATAGCAATATCCTGAGGCCCAGGTTCCCGTGAGAGCAAGTATCCTTCAGCTATTACCAATAACTCCCGAATAGCTTTAATAGCTTGGATTTTTGTCATTTTTGGGTCTCTTCCAATACTCTCTTTACTGGTCTTAGTTGGCCCAGTGGAATCTACACTTTTTTGATCACTTTCACTTTTGTCTATATACTCCTCACTGAGAACAGAGTCAGGTATATCAAGGAGTCTTTGCATAGCCTCTATCAATTGGGATTCAGTTATATTCGAACCCATCTTTAGAGACCTTTCAGTTCTTACCTGTCCGCTCCGAAGTTCCCCGTACGGGCCGCCACCTGTTGCCGCCTGAAGCGCTTGGAGCAACGGAGCCGCGGGAAAAACTTCAGAAGCAAACTGGAGACAAACAGCTTTTTATTCTGATAACTTTTCTCTCTGGTTCTAACAACGACTAACACACGACAAACACACCACTAAAATGGCGCTGACCCGATCAGCAATTTCGGCCAAGTCACTCGAGATCCAGCAACAAGTCCCGTGAGACTACGGGAGGCGACAAAGCCCAAATCTCCACGGCTCATAGTCAACCGCAATTCAAGTCAATCCCCAAACAGGGCTCCTGCAATAGATGACTTAACTCACCTAGTTATCATACTTACCTGTATTATTCAGGGTTCTCTAGAGGAATAAAATCAATGGAAGTATAATTATAAAAAGGGGGGGCTGGGATTGTGGTTCAGGCTAGCACGTGCATGGCCCAGGTTTGATCCTCAGCACCACATAAAAGTAAATAAAGGCATTGTGTACAACTAAAGTAAATAAATATTTTTTTAAAAAAAGGGGGATTTATTAGGTTGCCTTATGTGATCGGAAGCTGGATAGTCCACAAAGGTGGTCAGCAGGCTGGAGAGCTGGAAGAACCAGTAGCTGTGTAGTCCAATAGGCTGAAGCCTCAGAACAGAAGGATCAATGGTTCTACCCTAGTTGAAAGATTCTGGAAATTGCCTGGAGAATCACTGGCAGAGTACGCTTTGAAAGAGTGAAGAAGAGAGAGTCTGATATCCTCAGAAATCACAGCAGCAATCAAGAGCCTGTTCAAGAAGAATTGAATTTGCATCTGCTGCTGCTTCCTTGTTTTAAAAATTTTATTGCATCCAAGCCAAGCCATCATCCTATAGGACAGAGATGCCCATGCTTGTGGGGAGGGGTCTCCTATTCGGTTGTTTATCCCGGATGCCAATTTTTCCTACACACACCCTCATTAACACACCCATAAGCTTCTAATCATTCACATATCTTATCCAATCAAGTTGACAATTCAAATTAACCATTACATTACCTAAAAGGTTGGTATGAAGATTGGCCAATTCCATAGATCTTAGAAATTGAGGTACAAAGAAGCTAAATACGTAGCCCAAGCTCACACAGTTATAAGTGGCCAAGGCAGGGCATGAACTCCATCTACCAGTAAAACTCATTTTCCTCCAGGGCCCTCTGACTGCTTCTCCTACCTCACCTCTTCACCTTGTCCCTCCTGTCTTCAAATACTGAGCTGTACTGCCTCCTGGCAGTTCTTCCCGAAGGCCAAGAGTGGAGCTCTGCCTCTTCCCTCTCCATGAACATTCCTGCCCCAACCCAAGTCACCTCCTTAGAGAAGCCTGTCCTGAGCACCCTAGCTCAGGTAGCAAACACCTCTCCCTGTCACACAGCCTTTTTTTCACTGAACTTATTTCTCCCCAGAATGACAGGACCTGTTTCCTCGTTTGCAGTCTGCCCTTTCTACATCAGAGCATAAGCTCCAGGAGCATAATCAGGGGCTTGTCCTGTGTCTATTGTTGTTACCCAAGAGATGGTGACAAAACTAACTGGCCTTATGGACCTTAATCCTATGTGTTGTCGCCGGAAAGGGATTGCAGCCTGGAATGGCAGCGCTGTGGGAAGGAGTCCGGAGACAGGATGGAGACGAAAATATTCTTTAATCTTTCTGTCTCTGTCTCTTGTAATTTCTAACACCACATACACACTCTCACAAGAAACCAAGGCACCTACTCTTACAAGAAACTACAATATATCTATACAATAGCGATAACCCTGTCCTTTCTCTCTCTGGTCTCTTCCCATGCACCCGAGCAGGAATGGCACTAGCTCGATCTGCTGAGTCACCGCTCAAATCTCTTGAGATCCTGGACCAAGTCCCGCGAGATCCCAGGCCAAGTCCCTTGAGACTACGGAAGGCGGAAATGCCCAAAAATGTCTATGGCCCATAGTCAACCGCAATCTTAGCTATCTCCCCAAACATGGCTCCTGCATTTCCCCCTTTTGTTTTAAAAGAGGGGATGCTCTAGGACGTCTATGTGCAACCAACATTCTTACCCGTCATCGGATAATCAAGGCTGTGCCCTTGACTCCCGTCTTAGGTTGATATGTCGGCCACATGAGACTATCCCGTGCGACTGTGCCTGTCTTAGGTTGTCCCCCTCTGGGGATCTTACCCGTCATTGGCTAACCAGCCATCCAATGGAGCCCTTTAGGATCGACTGTGTAAGATGACTAACAGCCGTCCAATTGTGGGGAGATGCTGCGGCTTTAAGGCAACAAGCCTTTTGGTGACGAGCCCAATTGCATAGCATATCAAATTCTTTAAACAAATCAGCTGCCCTAAGTTCTATCAAGTAACACACTGAGTTCTCTAAACAAATACCCCCAAGGTACTGTCCCATGAAGTCCCAAACAATGAAAGATCAAAATGTCCACTTGTTATAACACGTAGATCTAGGAGGCCCCATGCATGCAGAGCAGAGGCCACACTGCTGGTGAGGTTGTTTGACATTTGAGCAGCAGGGATGCTTGCAGCGACCGCGATCCCTGCATCTGTAGCAGCAGCCGTCTTTTTTATGTCTAGACAATGCCACCGGCAAATCTTCAGGGCCCGCTCCCTAGAGACTCAAGCATCAATTATTAAAGGAAAGGCAGTGCTATTCCAGCACTGAGTCAAGAGGCGAGTTGTCAAACTAAAAAATAGAATTATTAGATTAGAAAATTAAAGTTGATTTCTGATCACACACATTGCAGCCTGAGCTCCCACAAACATAAGCTGGCAAAACATCATATTTAGAACAAAACAAAGAAAGACTGAGGGTATTTACTGTATTAAAGATAGATTAAAGAAAAACTAAAAGCACTTTGGAGAAATAATTTGTTAGCTGGAACTCTCGAGTTTCTGCATACACAGCAGTCCTTTACCTGTTGAAATAATTGAAATTAATCATTTATTAAACAAATGAAGTTAATAACAAATAAGCAACCTTATGTCAAAACACCAGAATATCAGGTTATACAGCCCTAGTCATATTTTTCGCTAAAGAGAAATCCCTAGGACACCTATAAAACAAAATTGAAGGTACCTTCACTTATTAAATTATTTGCCCAATTTGAATACTCTTAAACTTAAATGAATTAGAGTTATTTGGATCCATAAATATATATATATATTCACAAGTGCTTTGTTATTTTTGATGTCACACTGGACAGACAGACGCACATACAAACATATATTTGTGACGTCACATTAACATGAAATTTAGACAAATACACAGACATAAACACATATATAAAAAGAAAAAAAAATACAATTGTGTGCACACTAAAGAGAGATCTCTTCGTCCCAGCCGGGAGGAATGACACTTAAGTTGTGACATATTTTGAAGGACTCTTTTAAGGGAATCATTCCATATCTTCATCATGGTCCTCTTAATTTTGTACCTTTTTTATTAATCTTGATTCCTCAACAATTTCATCTTGATCCTTTTGATTTGGTACCTGCTTTATTAATCTAGATGGTATCCATATTGGAGAGGATTCATGCTTTGGAAAAACACAAACAGATCCTCTCTCCCAAATTAATACTGGATCTGGACCCTTCCATGTACCTGAAAGAACATCCTTCCAGTAAACCAAAGGTTTATGTTGTTGATGTGGGTTCCAATGTCTGTCTCCAGCAGAATAACCATCAGAGTCTAAAGTTAAAAAATTTAAGGTAAATAGGGCAACTGCCAATCTGTCCTTAGGATTTTTCCAGTTTCCTTCTTTCTGTTTTAACAACATAACTTTTAGTGTGCGGTTTGCTCTTTCAATAATGCCCTGCCCCTGAGGATTGTATGGGATGTCTGTTTTATGGGATATGTTGAATTTTGCGCAAAACTCTTTGAAAGATGAGGACGTATATGCGGGGCCATTATCTGTTTTAAGCATTTTGGGGATGCCCAATGCAGCAAAAGCTTGTAAACAATGAGATGTGACATCTTTAACTTTTTCTCCGGAATGTAAGGAAGCAAAAATCATGCCTGAGCATGTATCTATGGTCACATGAATAAATCGCAATTTTCCAAAACTTGGCTCATGAGTAACATCCATCTGCCACAAATGATTGGGCATTAATCCTCTAGGGTTAACACCAAAATGAGGATTGGGCAAATGTGTCATACAAGATTTACAATCTTTTACAATTGTTCTGGCTTGCTCCTTTGTGATTTTAAACCTACGTTGCAAGGTGGTGCTGTTGACGTGAAACTGGGAATGAAATAAAGTAGCTTGTTGTAGCGCTGAAAGTATAAATATTGTTTTTGTAAGTTCATCAGCCTTTTGATTACTTTCATGGAGGGGGCCAGGCAAATTAGTATGTGCTCTAATATGGCCTATGAATAGAGGTTCTTTTCTTGCCCACAAAAGTTTTTGTATTTGATAAAACAATTTAAAAGCTGGAGTATGAGGTGCTATTGGTCCTGCTAACTCTAATTTTGGGACGGCTTGTACAATATAGTGGCTATCTGAAAAAATGTTTATGGGCTGGTCTCTAAAATTTTCCAGAGCTCTTACCACAGCTTCCAATTCCACTAGTTGAGCTGATTTGTGTGCAGTTATGTAAGTCATATTTTCTTTTTTAGTGACTACTGTAGCAGTACCATTTGAGGACCCATCTGTAAATACATTAAATGCCTTAGGAATAGGTTGATTTTTTATTACTTGTGGAAATATAATAGGATGATTAATACAAAAAGATAATATAGGAGACTTAGGAAGGTGATTATCAAAATTTGCAGAGGTAGAGCATCTAGCTATAGCCCAGTCATTATCGTTGAAGCATAAATATTCAATCTGTGACGATGAATAGGGAGTAATTTTAGTAGCAGGGTGAATGCCAAGTATTTTAGTAGAAGTTTTAAGTCCTTGAAGAATAAGTTTAGCCACCATGGAGGTATAAGACTCAATTATGCTTTTAGGAGAGACGGGCAAATGTATCCATAATAAAGGCCCTTGTTGCCAAAATACTCCTGTGGGTGTATATTGTGAAGAAATAATAATCAATATCAGCGGTTGAGTTAAATCAAATCTGTCACAATGAGCTCCTTCGATGGCTTTTTCTACTACCTTTAAAGCTTTCCTAGCATCAGGAGTCAATGTTCGCGGTGAGGATGGATCAGGGTCCCCTCGAAGGATATCAAATAAAGGTTTTAATTGGCCAGTAGTGAGGTTTAGTGTAGGGCGAAGCCAATTAATGTCTCCCAGTAGTTTTTGGAAATCATTGAGGGTGGTTAAATGTTCTTTATTTATTAAAATTTTTGGGGGTCTAACAAAAGTATCCATGATTTTAAATCCTAAATATAATATGGGAGATCTGGTTTGAACTTTTTCTTCTGCTATATATAATCCGTATTTTTTTTAAATTTTCTACCACGTCACTGAATATATTAAATAAGATTTTTTTTATTAGGGTGGGCCAGTAAAATATCATCCATGTAATGTAGACACATGAGGTTTGGATATTTATTTTTAATGGGTTGGATGGCCTTGTCCACATATATTTGGCATATGGTGGGGCTATTAGCCATTCCCTGTGGCAAAACCTTCCATTGATATCTCTGATCAGGGCCATTATTGTTATTAGAAGGAACTGAAAAAGCAAACCTGGGGGCATCCAGAGGATGTAGGGGAATAGAAAAGAAGCAATCCTTTATATCAAGACTAATAACATGGAAATTTTTTGGAATAGCTATAGGATTCGGAAGTCCAGGTTGAGTAGGGCCCATGACTTGCATGGTTTTATTAATTTGTCTAAGATCATGTAATAATCGCCATTTTCCTGATTTTTTCTTGATCACAAATATGGGGGAATTCCAGGGAGAGGTGGAAGGTTCTATATGTCCTGCTTCTAATTGTTCCTGAACTAGTAGGTGGGCCGCTTGTAATTTCTCTTTAGATAGGGGCCACTGAGGGACCCACACTGGCTTATCAGAAAGCCATGGTATTTTCAAAATTATTTTCTCAGTGGCCCCGAAGAAAAATATCTTTTTCCTATATGATAATGATTTCTTTTAGGGTTAAGCTTACCCTGTACTTTTTGATGATTTCTTATAGGGTTAAGATTACTCTGTAGATTTTTACATTTAACACCTGCAGGTTTGGTTGCAAGGTGTACTCCCATTTGTTGTAAAATATCTCTTCCCCATAAAGTAACCGGTAGATTAGGTAAAACATAAGGCTGAAACGTGCCTTTATGTCCTTCATCATCCTCCCATTTTAAAATTACCGCACTTTTTCTGGGAGGTTATTATATCCCAAGCCTCTTAAACTGGTTGAAGCTTTTTGCAGAGGCCAGTGTTTGGGCCATTGACGTAAATTAATGATGGAAGAATCAGCTCCAGTATCTATAAGACCCTCCATTTCTATTCCTTGGATTCTTATTTTACACATAGGCCTCCTTGTACAGTCCCGAACCCAGCAAACCATGGGTTTCGAATCAGTGGAACAAAATCCTCTATTGTTCCTATTTAGAGGCATATTCATTTTAAATGACTTATGTAAATTTGGAAGGAGGAGCAGCTGAGCAATTCTATCTCCCTGATTAATAGAACTTATACTTTGGGGTGAGCTAAGCATTATTTTTATTTCCCCTTTATAGTCTGAGTTTATTACGCCTGGGGTCACTTGCAAACCTAATAAGCTCTCAGGACTTTGCCCGATAATAAGTCCTACAGTCCCTGAGGGAAGAGGTCCCCTGACTCCTGTGGGAATCAGTTGAACCCCCATTTCAGGTGTTAACACTATTTGGGCGGTGGAACAGAGGTCTAATCCTGCATTTCCTCCTGTTCCTCTGGCGAGGGAGTGGATGGGTAATAGGGATTGTGTCGGGGAAGCATCTGAGTGGATGCTTGAGGATACTCCTCCTCCAATGCCTCGTACATTTGTGGGCCCCAGGGCATTGGGCCCCGTGCCCCGTTTTTTGAATTCCTGAACAAAGGATTTCCATGGATGTCAAATTTTGAATAGCATTTATTGGCCCAATGATTTCCTTTCTTACACCTGGGGCAGCAACCTGGAGCACGGTATGAATTTGGTCTTATTTCTCTTTTAGGATTTTGCCTAGAATAGCCTGATTGATTATGATAATTTTGCCTAGAATATCCTGATTGTTTATAATGTCTATGTTGAGCTCTTGTAAAATTTTGAGGGGCAGCATCTCTCACAGCTGCTGCAATCATATTCCCTGTGACAAAGGCATCATTTATATATTTACATAATTGTATATATATGGAAAGATCCTTTTTATTTTTCCATGGCCTGATGGCTTCCTGGCAATACTTATTAGCATTTTCGTACGCTAATTGGACAACTAATGGCATAACTTGATCAATGTCTCCAAAAACTCTACCTGCAGTTCTCAAAAGTCGATCAGCAAATTCAGCATATGGTTCATTAGGTCCTTGAATTACTTTGGACAAGCTACCTTGTAGATCCCCAGGTCCTTGTACAGTTTTCCATGCCTTTAAGGCAGCTGCATTTATCTGAGCATATACTCCTGGGGTATAATGTTTTTGATCCTATACGTCTGCGAATTGCCCTTCTCCTGTGAGCATTTCTATATTATGGTCTCCAAACCCTGCATCTGCATTTCTTTTAGCTGTTTCTATACAAAGTTCTTGAAATTGCGATCGCCAAACCAAGTATTGTCCCCCACTTAATGTTGCTTTACATAGACGTTTCCAGTCTGCGGGGGTTAAGCTAAAGGTGTTAAGGGACTCCACTATACTCAACGTGAAAGGAGCTTGGGGTCCATAAGTCATTACTGCCTCTTTGAGATTTTTTATTGTTTTGAAATCTACTGGCTGGTGGCCCCTCTATCCATTTTCATATTCAAATACTGGCAGTTCCCAATGTATCTGTGAGTTACCCTCGAGAGCACATAAACGCTCAGAAAGACTTTTTATTTCTGTTTCTAGGGTATGCAAACGCCTAGTGATACCCTTCATATTTTCTGTAATCGATTTCACCCATGGGGGAGTAGAGGACACAAGTTCCTCCACTTGATGATCCCTTATCTTGGTCTTCCTTAATTTCCTTTTGTTCATTTTCTCAAAATCACCTTTAGTTAATTCCTCCTCACTACTACTACTCTCATTGGTCCTAACTGACTCAGTAACATCCTGAGTCCCAGGTTCAATTGAGACCATGTATCCTTGAAGTATCTCTAATAAATCTTGAATAGCTTTAGCAGCTCGGATCTTTGTAATTTTGGGGACGCTTCTAATACTCTCCTTACTGGTCTTAGTTGACTCAGCGGAATCTACGCTTTCATGATCGCCTTCACTGTTTTCTAAATCCTCCTCACAAACAACAGACTCATCTATATCAAAGAATTCATCAAGAGCCTTGTACACTTGGGTCTTAGTTATTTTCAAACCCATTTTAACCGCTCTGACTAGACACTCCTGCGAGGTTTCTCAGTTCTTACCTGCCGTGCTGAATTCCCCGTACGGGCCACCAACTGTTGTCGCCAGAAAGGGATTGCAGCCTGGAACGGCAGCGCCGCAGGAAGGAGTCTGGAGACAGGATGGAGACGAAAATATTCTTTAATCTTTCTGTCTCTGTCTCTTGTAATTTCTAACACCACATACACACTCTCACAAGAAACCAAGGCACCTACTCTTACAAGAAACTACAATATATCTATACAATAACGATAACCCTGTCCTTTCTCTCTCTGGTCTCTTCCCATGCGCCCGAGCAGGAATGGCGCTAGCTCGATCTGCTGAGTCACCGCTCAAATCTCTTGAGATCCTGGACCAAGTCCCGTGAGATCCCAGGCCAAGTCCCGTGAGACTACAGAAGGCGGAAATGCCCAAAAATGTCTATGGCCCATAGTCAACCGCAATCTTAGCTATCTCCCCAAACAGGGCTCCTGCACCTATGGGTGGGAGAATTCTGAAACCCAGTAGGGATCAGGGAAATAATGGGATCTGAAAGGTGAATATGTGGCAACCAGGTGAAGGCTTGTCTCTTGGGCAGATGAGGCCCACCTCTGTATGTCCTGTAGGTGCCTAAGCAGATGAGAGGTGTAGAGTAAGGGCAGGGAAGGACCAGGGTGGGGCTGAGAGGCAGGTCAGGGGACACTGCCTGGATAGATCATGAGGCTGAACTCTAATGGTGGGGGTATCAGGGAGAGGTTCAGTAGTTCAGGGTTCCTGGATGGGGTGGACCTTGAAATGGGGTCCTGAGAGCAAGAGAAGCTTTGGGGAGAAGCAAGGGTCAGTGTGTGACCCTGTGAGTTAATGGAGTCATGGAGACATCCAAGGCTTGGGCCTCTCAGACCCAAGGACAAGGGACCTTGCTCACCACTGAGATAGCAGGTTTGGAAGAGAAGCTGAAGATTCCTTTGAATCCTTCTCAGAGACTGAGAAGCAGAAGAGAGCGTCAAAGGTTGATGTACTTTGGTGGGCTTCCAGGAGTAACAATTGGCAGTGTTGATTCCTTGATGTCTGCCTTCTCCACAGCTGTCATTCCCCACAAGCACCTCCACCCTCGGTCCTGTGTAGTGTTGACTACTTAAAAATCAGTCAATTAGACACCTTGTCTGCCATGGGTCTATGAGCTTTTCTGGGGGCTTTGAAGGTGATTGAGACCTTTAAAATGTATTGGCTGTTAAAGGAATGAAAAGACAAGTCACAGACTTGGAAGAAATATTTGCAAACCCCATACCTGATAAAGGACTTGTATCCTGAATATGAAAGAACTCTTAAAATTCAACAATAAGAAACAACCAATACAACAAATGGGCAAAAGATATGAACAGATACCTCACCAGATTACATATACCTATGGCACATAAATATAGGACAAGATTCTGAATAGAATTTCATCTGGGAATTGATAATTAAAACAATAATGGGATACCACTAGATATCAATTAGAGTAGCTAAAATCTAAAACTCTGACAACACCAAATGCTGGTGGGGATGTAGAACAATGTAGCTGCCTGATGTACAGCCACAATACCGCGGGAGGAGATTCGGTGGCAGGAATCTATTATTCCTAGTCTCTTCTTCTTAGCTAAACTCTTTTCCTTATCTCTTCTTAGCTAAACTCTTTTCCTTATACTAAACTCTTTTCTTTCTTTCTCTAGCTTCTTCTGACCGAACTCTTAACCGCTCTGACTCTTCTCTATTTCTCTTCTTCTCCGACCCGAACTCTTCTTCCGACTGACCGACTGACTGAATGAATGCTTCTGACCGCTTTCACCCGGTTATTGTGGGTGCGTCACGTGCATTTACAGGTGCGTCACGTGCATACTTAATGTATGATTATTATCAGGTGGAACTTATGGCTTCCAGGTAACCGCAATAGCCATCTCCCTGATTGGGGCTCCTTCAGAACAACAGGAATTCTCATGCAGTGGTTGTAGGAATGCCAAATGACATGGCTGCTTTGAATGAGGGTTTGTAAATTCATCATAGAACTAAACAGTTTTGCCACACAATCCAATGTTTTTGAAGGATATTAGTCATACTTTATGGCATTAAAAAAATTTTTTTTTGTGGTGCAGGGGATTGAACTCATGGCCTTGGGCATTCGAGGCAATACACTCTACCAACTGAGCTATATCCCCAGCCCCATGAACTGGCATACTCTTATTCCCTTTTTGGTTTGTCACCAGCATGTTAGTGAACGTTGACAGAAGCTTAACGCCAATTTCTTCAGAAACTTTTTATTTTTTATTCTTTAGTGATGTTGGGAACTAAACTAGTGTTAGGTGAGTGCTCAACCACTGAGCTACATCCCGAGCTCAACAAAATATTTTTAATATCAGAGCTATATACATTATATTTCATGTGTTCTGTGACTGCATATTAAATTTACTTGATGATCAGAGAATGTGGTCATGGTAGATTCTTGTCATTCTTGGGTGACCCAGTATCTGAGTCCCCCCGCCCCCCGCCCCATTGCTGGGAGGGCTTCATCTCCTAAGAGAAAGCCCTCCTCATACTGGCAAAAGAGATGGTGGTTAGATCCTCTTTCAGCTTTCCATGTACCTAGGGCCCTAGCCCAGCCTACCTGCTCTAGCCTGGTTGTTCCTGTATCTGATTAACATAATCTTTTTCTTGTTATTGTACCCATGTTATTATAATAAGATTGTTAAACATCTCTTAAATTGTCAAAGGTATTATTGCAGAAAGAGAATGGTAAAAATTGTATAATGAAAATGATTAAAAAATTTTGGCCACTTACACTTCTGCTTTAAATGAGTAATAGGGATCAAATTAAATTGTCTGAACAAATTTGTAAAACGAGCTACAATGTATGACACGACAGTCTTGAAGACAATGCTTAGCAGGCAGTAAAGGATGGTGACCCCTGAGAAGGGAAGCAGAGAAGGGTGAGCCCCATGGTCGCCTTAGCTTACTGCCTGGAAAGGTTCTGGAGACTGAGCAGACCTCATCTTCCTGAAATGGAGGAGAAGGAGCCAGGAGTGCACAGAAGGCAGGACAGTTTGAGTTCACAGGGTGTGGTCCTGGAGAGGAGAGAAGAGGCCAGGAAGAGAACTTCAGAGGTCTTCACAGGGTTCCCCACCAGTGTTCCATAGAGAGTGTAATGATACCTGCATGTGCAGGAGGAAACTGCCTGAGGGTAGAGGAAGAGACATCTGAGAATAGGAAAGGGAACGACCAAGGAACATGGACGATCCCACCTCCTGAACACCTTATAATTCAGTGGGTATCGGGAAGAGATTCTTACTTTAGTAGCAGGGAAAGATTAAGCCTAAATCCTTCTCTGAAACTGATTAAAAAAGACTAAAAGTGCCAGGCGTTGGGGTGCAGGACTATAATCCCAGCAGCTTGTGAGGATGAGGGAGGAGGAGATAGGGAGTTCAAAGCCAGCTCCAAAAACTTGGTGAGGCCTTAAGCACTTCAGTGAGAGCCTGCCTCTAAATAAGATGTAAAAAAGTGCTGGGGAGCTGGGTGTGGTAGTGTTCGCCTTTAATCCCAGCAGCTTGGGAGGTGGAGGCAGGAGCATCACGAGTTCAAAGCCAGCCTCAGCAATTTAGCAAGGCGCTAAGCAACTGAGCCCCTTCTCTAATAAAATACAAAATAGGGCTGGGGATGTGGCTTAATGGTCAAGTGCCCCTGAGTTCAATCCCTGGTATCAAAAATACCAAACAAACAAACAAAGAAACAAAAAAACAACAGTGCTGGCGAAGTGGCCAGATGGTTAAGTCCTCTGGGTTTAGACCCTGGTACAAAAAAATTGTACATATATATATACTGGGGGTGGGGAGACTTTGAAGAATGAAGCTATTATATATATGCTTCCCAGAAAGAATTTTTAAAAAATATTTATTTATTTGCTTTAGTTGTACACAATGCGTTTATTTGTGCGTGGTGCTGAGGATCGAACCAGGGCCACGCATGTGCTAGGCGAGCGCTCTATCGCAGAGCCACAACCCCAGCCCCAGAAAGAATTTTTAAGAATATTGATTAAAAAAGAATATTTATAGAAATGCATATATTCCAGTACCCAACAACATGAAATTAACATTATCTGTTAGCTAAAGTTAGGATATGGCTCAGTGTTGGAACTCTTGCCTAGCATTTAGGTGGTCCTGGATTTATGACCCAGCAGTGTAAAAAAAAATAAAAAAAATGAAAGAACGAAAATGTATGAATGAACAATCATAAGGCCTGTAAAGAAGCAGGGAAATACGTCTCATAATGAGGAGGAAATCAGTAAATTAAAAATAAGCCAGAATGTACATAGATGATAGAATTGGAGGCAAAGATATTAAAACAGCTCTTATAACCACATACCATATGAACTAAGTGCTAGAGGATTTAAAACATTTATGTATAGGAATGAAAGAAAAAAATACATGTATTTCCACTTTAACTTCTGGCGATGAAAACACAACATTTGAAGTGAAAAAAAAAAAAAAAAACACCCACAACAGATAGGAATAATAACAGAATCCTGCAGAAGACAGCATAATGAAGACATACATATCATTCATCTTCTCCTGCCTGTGATTAAAATACCCGATGAGAACAAGTTGGTGGAGGAAGCTTTTAGTTTGTCACATGGTTTCCACGGTGTCCATCCATGGTCAACGAGTACCCTTGACCTGGGCCTGAGGTGAGGATGAACATGTGGCAGGAAGGCACTGCTGAGGAAGGCTGCTCAGCTGAGGCAGGTCAGGGAGGAGAGAGAGAGTGAGCACATATCCAACGGGTGCCAGACAAGATAGAGTCCCTAGGGACACACCCCAGTGACTGACCTCCTCTAGCCATGCCCACCTGTCTACAGTTACCACCAAGTAGTCCATTGAAGTTATGAATCCATCAAAAAGATTAAACCACTGAGGAGGTTACAGCTCTCAGAATCCTCTCTCTCAGCTTTGCTTAACACATGAGCATTTCAGCAGCTATTCCTAAGTCCAACTCATGACACAGAGAAATAAAAACTACTCGGGGCTGGGGCTATGGCTCAGCGGTAGAGCACTCATCTTGCATGTGTGAGGCCCTGGGTTCGACCCTCAGCACCACATAAATAAAATAAAGGTATTGTGTCCACCTACAACTGAAAGAGTTATTAAAAAAAGGAATAAACACTACTCCAATTGAAACATTGAGAGGAAGAGATTGAAAAAGAACAGCGAGAGGAAAGGATTGAAACAAGTATTAGTGAACTGTGGGAGAACCTCCACCTGCCTAATGTACATGTAATTGGATTCCCCAAAGGAGAAGGGAATACAGAAAGATATTAGAAGAAATATTGACTGAAAATATTCCAAATAAAATGCAAGTTATAACCCCTCCTCCAAGTCCAAGTATCCCAATGAATCCCATGCCCAAGAGAAATAGTTCACTACAAATATGGTGATTACATTCTCAAAACTAGTGACAACAAGAAAATCTTAAAAGCAGCCAGAGGGAAAAGGCCCTTTACAAGAGACAATGACAGCACATTTTTAATTGGAAGCAAGGCAAAGAAGAAAACAGAGGAAGCCCAGTGGGGTGGCACATCTGTAATCCCAGCAGCTTGGGAGGCTGAGATGGGAGGATCACGAGTTCAAAGCCAGCCTCAGCAATGGCCAAGTGTTAAGCAACTCAGTGAGACCTTGTCTAAATAAAATACAAAAGAGGTGTGGGGATGTGGCTCAGTGGTTGAGTGCCCCTGAATTTAATCCCTGGTACCTGCAACCGCCAAGAGAAAACAGTGGAGCACATATTGAAAGTACTGGAAGTACTAAAAAGTCCACTTGGCCAAAATATCTTTCAAAAATGAAGAATAAAAAAGAAAAGACAATTTCAGATATACAAACCCTGAAAGAATTCATTATTAGCAGATCTGAAGTACAAAAAGAAATTTTTTCAAAAAGCTCTCCAAGTAGGAGGAAAAAGATGTCAGAACTGGAATGCGAATAAGTATATCCACAGTTTAAAGTATTAAAATATCTTTAAAAAGATTATCAGTCAGTTCATAGCAGAAAATTATAGTATGAGATGTAACACACATAGACAAAAAAATGTGTGAAACAATAGCACAAAGGATAGGAGTGGGAAAATGGAAATATATTCAATAAGGTTCCTATACTATTGCAATTGTACAGGGCTATATGAAGGTTTCTGAGAAACTTTGGTCTGATCCAGTTTTCTTCCTTTCTAGCTTTTCATTCTCAGGAATGCAGCACATGTTGGGACTGCATCATCCTGAGACAAGGAGGAACTGACCAGCAGAGACTGTGCTTCTTTCTAGCGCCCCTAGGAGCAAGATGTTCTTCAGTGCTTTATCCCCTTGAGTCCTGTGCCCCCTGGTATAAAACCTGGAGTGAGAGGCTTTCTGGGCTTCCTCCGCTATGGTGCAATGGGGGCACACACAGACAGGACTCCATCCACCCAGGCCAGCTTTCCTGAGCCTTTGGGGACTGTTTCTCAATGACTCTTAGGCTTCTATTGTTCCTTGCTGCCTACCTGTGAGCAGTGTGTCCACTTCACGTAACTTGGGTGTGGCAGTGTTCTGTCTCACCAGACACAGACAATAGTGTAACCAGTGCACAGTAGACGTGCTTTTCAGCTTTATATGAAGTATCACGAAATTACTTGAAACACAACTGATAATTTCAAGAGTTATAAACACTATAATGGTCACAAAAAGTGATGAATCAAAGATGTATAGTTGATAAGCCAACAGAGAGGAAGGAAATGAAATAAAATAATATTCAATTGAAAGAGAGATCAAAAGAGAAAAAGAGAACTAAAGATACATGCAATGAACAGAAAACAGGAAAACAGCATATTTAAATTGGATCATATCATTGAATTACATAAGAGGTACATGGCCTAAACACCCTAATCAAAAGACAGAAGTATTCTGATGAGATTAAAAAGTAAAGCCCAAGTATATGCTATCCATAACACACACATGTTAAATAATGGTCACACGTAGAGTTTAAAAGTCAAAAGAGGGACCAGGCATGATGGCCCATGCCTGTAACCCCAGCTATGTGGGAGGCAGGACCAAGAGGATTGCAAGTTTGAGGCCCACCTCAGCAGTGTAGCGATGCCTCAGTAACCTAGGGAGACCTTGTCTCAAAATAAAAAATAAAAAGGACTTAGGATGTGGCTCTGTGGGTTCAATCCCTTTCCCCCCCAAAAGAAAAAAAATGTAAAACGATGAAAAAAAGATAAACTATTCCTTTCTTAGAAGAGAATTATCATATGATCAGGCAATCCTACTTTTAAGCATATTATATAAAAAGAATTAAAAATGGGTTATCTAAGAGATATTTGCACTTCCATGTTTGTTGCAGCATAATTCACAGTAACCAAAAGATAGAAGCAACTGTACATTAATGCATTAATGGATAAACAACATGTGATACATACATAAAAGGGAATAAATATTATTCATCCTTAATTAAGGAAATTGTGATATATATTACAAAATGGATGAATCTCCAGGACAGAATAGTAAGTGAAATAGGCCAGTCCCAAGTAGACAGTGCTGTGTGCTTCCATTTTATGAGGCACCAGGAGTAGTCAGATTCCTAGAGATAGAATATAGCTTGGTGCTTGTCAGCTTCTTGGGAATGAGAGAAACAGGAGCTTGTTGTTTAATAGGTACAGCATTTCAGTTATAAAAGATGAAAATGGAGGGCGGGGCTGTAACTCAGTGGCAGAGCATTTGCCTTGCACAAATGAGGCATTGGGTTTGATTCTTAGTGCGACGTAAAAATAAACAAATAAAATAAAGGCATGCTGTCCAAGTACAAAAAAAAAAAAAAAAAAGATGAAAACGGATGTGGAAACTCGTTATGTAACAATATAAATGCATTTGACACTATGTAGAAAACAAGGTTGCTCCTAGTCTATAGGACCATTTCTAGTTCTGGTAAACCTGTCCCCAGACTTAAGAAGGATGCGCTGGGATGAGTTATGCTCTTCCTAAATCTACATGTTATGTTGAAGCCCTAAGTTCCAGTACTTCAGACTATTGTCTGTATGTAGGTAGGGCCTTTAAAGAGGTAATTCAGAGTTTTGTAGGATGGGTTACAATCCAATAAGACTTGTGTCCTTATAAGATTTTAGGACACACATAAAACAGAGGGATGACTGTGTGGAGACACAGCAAGGTGGTAGTCATCTGCAAGCCAAGAGATGGTCCTTAGAAGAAACAAAACCTGCTGACACCTTGATTTTGGATTTCCAGTCTCCATAATTGTAAGAAACTAAATTTCTGTTTTTTAAGTTACTTAGTGTTGATATTTTATGTCAGGAGCCCTAGCAAATGAACAGTGACCTGTTTCTGAATGATATCTAGACACCACTCCAGCTGCTGCAAAGATCTTAGGGCGATCTTGAGCAGAAAAATCATCATTCACACAGCAGGGAAATAAGACACAGTCAAAAAACAGTGACCCAAACCTTGCTCAGCCTTCTAGTTGGACAGCCCTGTGTGATGGGACTTCTGTTACTAAGCCTGGGGAATTTCTTATTAATTTTCTATAATAAACACTTGATTAGCCTTTACAAATCCCAACAGACTTTGTCACAAAGAGCCATTACATGCCTCACTGACATTTAAGGATACCATAAGTGGTTCCCCATCACCCCACAGTGATGTCATGCAAGACTTTCCCTGCATGACAACATGTCCACCAAGGCCAACTAACCTCCCTCTATCCCGCTAATGCGCTTCACACTAACACCCTGACTTGCTAAACCAAATGTGATGTCTCTTTTGCACTCTAGGGACAGCTGAGAGCATCCTTCCCAAACACACATGAGAGTCTTCAGTGGTTCCCAGTGAGGACATGAGTGCCCCATGACACAATCCAAGACAGTGACCTCTTCTTCCAGCCACACTGCCATTTATAAGATCTCCTTGGCATGGACAGTGATTACAAATCTGCAATTACTTAGTGACTGGTTCCTGTGATCTCCCATACTTCCCCTGACCACCCAGGATACCCTCAGTGATCCACTCTGACAACCCCAGCTAGTCCTATCTGGTCTGCATTTGCCTTAAAAAAGGTCACTTTATTTCAGAGGCCCTGGCTGCCTCTTCAGTGGACATCCCTTAGTGAGCCATTTTAACAGCCCATCTGCCCTGATATAGCCAGTGTTTGCCGATGTGGCTTTGTCCATCCTGATATGGCTCCTCTGTCTCAATCTGACCCCTTCACCCATTACAACTTCACCATTCTTCCATAATAACCCCAATGTTCTGATGTTCCCCATCACATCCTTCCTTGCCCGCCTCCATGTGATGGAATGATCACCTCACCATCTCGTCAGAATGCCTGTCTGCTGCGGTCAAGTGTTAGTCCCTCCCTTGAACTGTGCTTGTCCCAGGATTCTCTGATCAACAGAGCCAATTATCTCTGTATCCCCTTTACCCACGACACCCTCTCTCTCCATTGGGTTCTCACCACTGCACTACTCTTCCTGTCTAGTGATGGTGCACTAGAGGGGATAAAAGTCCTCTCCCAAGGGAGCTTCTCTCTGCCAACTCATGGACCAGGTCTCCACCCAGCATCCATATTAGTTGGACACTGCTTGAGGCATATGGCTCTTTGCTGCAAAGCCTTGGCTTTCTTCTTGGTCTCCACCATGAATACCAACAATCCAGGCAGAAGTGTGCATTCCAAATAGATAGTCAGGGCTGAGTCAAATTTAGGTACCCAATTGTGGTGTTGGAGAATCAGGTGTCAGAATTGCTTGGTTGGTGTGTGGAGAAACCTCCCCACCATTCCTGGTGTCAGACTGTTGTTTGAATAGTGAGCAAAATTAGGAAGAACTCTCTTTTTCTCCTGATCTCAAATGATTTACCTCTGTAGACACTGAGGAGCAGGTGTCCCATTCATCATAAATAGGTATTTACTGCCAGGTTGTTATGGTATATAGATATGACCTGTCTCTCCAAATCTCACGTGAGACAATGCAGGAGATCTGAGGTGAAAGGATCTGTTTACAAGAGTCTAAACCTAATCAGTGTGCTGTTCCATTCAAATGGATTAACTGGCTGGTAACTGCAGGCAGGTAGGGTGTGTCTCAGGAGGTAGGTCTCTGGGGTCCCTGTTCAACAGAGCCCTCTTGCTGCTTCCTTCTTGCCACACTCTTTTATGTCACCCGGGCCCAGAGCCATAGATTTGACCATTTATGGACTGAGACCTGTGAGACCATGAACCCCAGACAAACATTTCCTCTTCTGTGTTGTTCTTGTTGGGTCTTTAGCTTACAGTGACAAAATAGCTGACTAAAACACAGGGTTTAGTTACATTGTTACATGTATTTGGTGGTTTGTTCATGTGGAAAGAAGGAGGTCACCTTATCAATGACAAGAAGACTATAAGGAAGCCTAGAAGGATGAATGGCGCCAGGGTCAAAACAATGGTTATGATGCTCAAGTAGAAGGTTATTGCAGAGGTCCTGGCTGCCTCGTCATATTGTCTTGTTTGATTGTAGCGTGCCGTCTGAGTTTCAGGGGAGAGAAACAGGAAAAGAAAAGCATGAAATGGGTACTTGAAGGGGGTGAGCTGTGGGACTGTAAGGACCCAGTGTGGGTTCTGAACCATAGCTCAGGTTCCCAGGATAAGATGGAGAGCAGGGAAGAAGAGGATCAGTGTCAGGGCCAAGAGGGAGAGGGAGGATGTGGTTTGGCGTCATGGGGATTCCCACCTTGTATGAAAAGACCAAGGCTGGAATTCCTAGTGGCCAGAAGCAAATGAGGGCCACGAGAGCTAAGCAAAAGTGTTCGTTGGATTCGTTTTCTCTGATCCCATCACTGCTTTGAGAAGACATTTATTCAACCACCTGGTGGGCAGAGAGTGGGTTAGGTGAGTATGGATTCTGGACTCTACCATTCCTTCCCTTTCCTTCACTTTTTACTCTAATACATCTCTTCTTGGCTCCTATAAAATCTTGATTAACTCCCTTTAAACTTCTCATTGTCTCCTTGAAATTCCCACTATGTCCTCTCTAACCTCTCTCTATGCTTGTTTAGTACTTTCAGGTCCGTTAGTACTCCCGACCTTCTGGTCCTATAATTTGTCTCCCTGTAACCTATTTTCCTGGGTCCTAACACCTCCTCCAAGTTCTCTACAATCGTTTTGATGGTTCCCACCATGGGTTTTCATTTGGCTCCTTCCACTGTCCCCCACCCCAAATCCCTGCCTCTGATGAGTGTTATTCCCTCAAACCTCAACTGATCCCTTACAGCATTTTTGACCTATAATGCTGCCAGTGTCCTCAAAGCAGCCTCATTTCCATCCTGTAAAACACATTGTGAATAATATCCTCACACTATCATTTTTAATCTGTAAAACCTTCATTATAAATTAATTATTCCCCTCTAAACCTGCTATAAAATAATACTCTCACTGATCCTTATGTAATCTCCCCCACTTTTCCCTATGAATCCTTCATTGGTCTGCTCTAACCCCTTACTACTCACCCATGAACTACCTGGTTGCTCACCCAAATCTTTAGGTTGTCTAAGACCTTCTTTGAATACCTGTAAACTCTGACTCCTTTTCCTTTTTTATCTATGGTCTGTTCTCTGTCCCCTTATAAATTCGTGTCCTGTGTCCCTCTAACAACTTCCTTCTACCCCCAACCAGCTTCCTGATCTTTTCAGCTACTTCTCCATCCACTTAGAATAGCCTCCCTCTTCTAAATCTGTGCCCCCTCCAAATATTTTCCTTTCTGCTTCTAACCAACTCCCGTCCCCATCATTCCTCCCTACCCCTCCTCCTCCTCCTCCTCTCTGTTCACCTTAAACGTGACCATTAGGGCAGCTGGATCTGACATCACTAGGACTACACAGAAGCTCTTAGAAGTCACCAGCGATTGCTATGGACACCAGGCAGGCCCCGCCTCCTATGCTGCTTTTCTGCTTCTATGGGCTGATGGGAGGTGCAATGACATTCCAACCTAGATGCTGATTGGCGTAATGGTCTTATGTGCTCACGTGATTGGTCAATACAGGATTCTGTGCTTACGCCTTCAAAATGGATGTATAAATAGGCTTCATCTTCTTAAAGCTTAGCTAAACCTGCTCACCAAGAACCCCTTCCCTACTTGCTTCCTTAGCTGTGTAAGGGCCTCTTCTGGATGCTCAGAGCTTCTGAGGTTTCCCAAACCTCAACAGCCTGACCACCTGGCTGTCACTGACTGCAATGGGACCCAGCTTGGGAGCCCTGTCAGGGCAGGGCCTGGGCCTCATGTAGCCCAGAATTCCTTGTAGGAAGAATTACTAAGCAACTTTTTGCCCCCAAATCCACATTCTTTTTTTTTTTTTTTTTTTTTTTTTTGGTATCGGGGATTGGACTCAGGGGCACTCCACCACTGGGCCACATCTCCAGCCCTTTTTTGTATTTTATTTAGAGACAGGGTCTCACTGAGTTGCTAAGTGCCTCACCATTGCTGAGGCTGGCTTTGAACTCGTGATCCTCCTGCCTCAGCCTCCCAAGTGCTGGGATTACAGGCGTCCGCCACCATGCCCGGCAAATCCACATTCTTTGTAGGGTCCATGGGGCCTGGGGAATCAAGAGGCTCTGAAGGAACTGGGCCTGGTGAGGGCAGCCTGTTCACATATCCCGCTTGGGAAAAGTGGAAAGGTCATGGCCACACAAAGACATCTGTCTGACCCCAGACTCCTTACCCCTACCTCTATGGTCCAGGACTCTCACAGGATCACAGGATCCAGGGCCACAGCTGCTGATGTCAAGGGCTCTAAGGAAACATTCACATTGGCCTTCCTGGAGGAAGAATGCCGTTAGGGCAGGTTTTACCTGGGACAAAAGGTGTCTGTGCCCCAGCCCCTCCTCCTGCCAGCCTGGCAAGTCATAGGTTTTGGTGAGCCTGGGTCTTAGGGGCCACCTCCAAGATTAGGCCACTGCTATCTCCTGGCAGGACTACTGCATGAGCCCCTTTACTGCTCTCTCTGCTCCTCACCCTGTAGTCTCTGCTCCACCCAGTGGTCACAAATCATGTTTCATACAACCTGGGGAAGATGAAGTCACTGCTCAAAACCCTCCACAATGAAGGGAACTTCCCTGACATGTTCAGAATGACAACAGTGAATAACAGGCAGTCTTTCTAGTACTATAGGTGACTTAACTCACCTAATTCTCATACCTACTCTAGCTGATTCAATAGATCTTAGAAATTGAGGTACAAAGAAGTTAAGTACCATGCCCAAGCTCACACAGTCATAAATGGCCAAGGCAGGGCATGAACTCCATCTACCAGTAAAACTCATATGCCTCCAGGGCCCTCTGACTGCTTCTCCTACCTCACCTCTTCATCTTGTCCCTCCTGTCTTCAAATACTGAGCTGTACTGCCTCCTGGCAATTCTTCCTGAAGGCCAAGAGTGGAGCTCTGGCTCTTCCCTCTCCTGAATACTTGTGCCCCAACCCAGGTCACCTCCTCAGAGAGGCTTGTCCTGAGCACCCTAGCTCAGGTAGCAAACCCCTCTCCCTCTGTCACACAGCCTTTTCTTCATTGAACTAATTTCTCCCCCAAATGACAGGACCTGTTTCCTAGTTTGCGGTCTGCCTTCTCTGTATGGAAGCATAAGCTCCAAGGGAGTAGGGGCTTGTCTTGTGTCTACTGTTGTTCCTGTAGACATGGTGTTGTTGATGTACAGTTGGTACTATTCCTGGCACTGGAAATACAGCTATATAGGATGACCACAGGTGAAGGAAGCTCATTCCAAGGGTGATGATGGTAGAGAGTGTTTGGTAAGGAGTTCTCACTTCTGGGGGAAGGAAGGCCCTTCTTAGTCACAGAAAGGTGCGTTTCTACAAAAATGTGGGCATCCTCATTCCAGGTGGGTTGCTCCATTTCTCCAATTACTTCCAGAGGTTGGATTGAGAGCTGGTCTGCCTGGAAATGCTCCTTCCGGACAGGGTCATCACTTCTACAGATTCAGTCTTCAGTGTGGTGGTTATTGCTAAGGGGTGGGGTGGGAGTGTGGGGGTCACTATCGGGGCTTGTCCCTCACATCCGGGATGCTCTTCTTGAACTTAATACTGCCAAGTTGGGCAGGTCTCAGTGAGCTGTGGGGTTCTCACTGTCGGTGACTGCAGAACGCGGAGACCCTCCTGCCTGCTCGACTTGCCTGAGCAGCCTGGACTCCGGAGCCCAGAACGCCGCGGGCACCGTGCGCATCTCTTCCGCCGCCCAGCAGCGCGGTTCCAGCGCTTCCTGCACTAGCTCGGTACAGCGCCCGGCTGCAGCCGGCGCCTCCCATACCCTTTCAAATGTGCCGCCCTCCTCTGAAGTCACGAGTGCGCCAGCGCGAGGCGACCGGTGGCCCCGGAGGACTGCGAGCCAGAGCCACTGGGTCTGGGAGACGTTATGAAACTTAAGTGTGTAGGAGATATCTGCACAGACACATTCGGCGCCACTTTATTCACAATAGCCAATAGGTGGGAAGCAAGCGTGTGTTGTGGTATGAATGGATAAACAAAACGTAATATATACTTACAAGGGAATATTTTTCAGCCTCATAAAAGAAGGAAATCCTTGCACATGGTTACAATATGGATGTATCTCCAGGACAGAATAGTAAGTGATATAAGCCAGTCACAGAAAAGACAAATACACCGTGTTTCCAATTTTATGAGGCACCAGGAGTAGTCAGATTCCTAGAGGTGGAATGTAGAATGGTGCTTGTCAGGGCCTGGGGGATGGGGAAACAGGAGCTAGTTCTTTAACAGGTATAGTGTTTCAGTTTTAAAAGATGAAAATGGATCTGGAAACTGGTTGCATAATAATATTATGTATTTAATACTGTGCAGAAAATATGGCTTCTCCTGGTCTATAGAACCCATTTCTAAGCCAGGCCCCGTGGTGCACGCCTGTAATCCCAGCACTTGGGAGGCTGAGGCAGGAGGATCCCAAGTTCAAAGCCAGCCTCAGCAATGCCCAGGCACTTAGCAACTCAGTGAGACCCTTTTTCTAATAAAATACAAAAATAGGGCTGAGCCGGGCGCGGTGGCGCAGGCCTGTAATCCCAGCACTTTGGGAGGCTGAGGCAGGAGGATCGCGAGTTCAAAGCCAGCCTCAGCAATGGCGAGGCACTTAGTAACTCAGTGAGACCCTGTCTCTAATAAAATACAAAAAAGGGCTGGGGATGTGACCCAGTGGACGAGTGCCCCTGAGTTCAATCCCTGGTACCAAAAAAAAAAAAATAAAAATAAAAAAATAAAAAAAAATAGGGCTGGAGATGTGGCCCAGTGGTGGAGTGCCCCTGAGTTCAATTCCTGGTACCAAAAACAAACAAACAAACAAACAAACAAAACAAAACAAAAACAAACAAACAAAACAAAAACAAACAAAAAACAAAACAAAAAACCTAGAACCCATTTCTAATTCAGGAATCACATCCTTAGGCTTAAGACAGATTCTCTGGACCAACTTATACTCTCCCCAAATCCATACGTTGAATTCGTAAACTCCAGTACTTCAGATCATTGCCTGTATTGTAGGTAGGGCTCTTAAAGAGGCTTTTTAATACTCAGTGGGAGTATTTAGTATTTGCTTTAATCAATATTATTTGTATCTTTATAAGAACATTAAGACACAAACGAAACAGAGGGATGACTGTGTGGGGACACACAAAGATGGTAGCCATCTACAAACCAAGGAGATGGGCATTAGAAGAAACCAAACTTACTGACATCTTGATCGTGGACTGCCAGTGTCTGTAATGGTAAGAAATTTAAGTTCTGTGTTTTAAATTACTTAGTCTATGATGTTTTGTGACGAAGCCCTTGAAAAATGAACAATGTACCTTTTCCTGAATGATTTCTGGATGTCACTCCAGCTGCTGCAAAGCCTTCAGGGTGAATTTGAGCAGATAAATCACCATTCACACAGCAGGGAAGTAAGGCATATCAAAAACAGTGACCCAAACCTTGCTCAGCCTTCTAGTCAGACAGCCCTGTGAGATGGGACTTCCTGTTACTAAGCGTGGAGAATTTCTTATTAACTTTTGATTTAATAAACACTTGATTAGCCTTTACAAAATCATAACAGACCTGTCAGCAATCATTACAAAGAGCCATTCCATGCCTCACTGACATTTAAGGATATCCGGAATGGTTCCCTACCACCCCACAGTGATCTCATGCAAGACTTTCCCTGTATACATGACAATATGTCCACCAAGGCCAACTAACCTCCCTCTATCCTGCTAATGTGCTTCACACTAACACCCTGACTTGCTAAACCAATGTGATGTCTCTTTAACACTGCAGAATCAGCTGAGAGCATCCTCCCAAACACAGTGGTTCCCAGTGAGGACATGAGTGCCCCGTGACATAATCCAAGACCCTCCCTAGCACCTGCAATGACCTCTTCTTCCATCCACACTGCCATTTATAAGACCTCCTTGGCATGGACAAGTGTTTACAAATCTGCAATTACTTAGTGACTGGTTCCTGTGATCCCCCACACTCCCCCGGACCACCCAGGATTCACTCTGACAACCCCAGCTGTTCCTATGTGGTCTGCATTTTGCCTTACAAAAGGTCACTGACAACCCTTAGTGAGCCATTTTAACAGCCCATCTGCCCTGATGTAGCTAGTGTTTGCTGATGTGGCGTTGTCCATCCTGATATGGCTCCTCTGTCTCAATCTGACCCCTTCACCCATTACAACTTCACCATTCTTCCATAATAACCCCAATGTTCTGATATTCCCCATCACATCCTTCCTTGCCCGCCTCCATGTGATGGAATGATCACCTCACCATCTCGTCAGAATGCCTGTCTGCTGCGGTCAAGTGTTAGTCCTTCCCTTGAACTGTGCTTGTCCAGTAGTCAGTCTGTGATTGACAGAGCCCATTATCTTTGCACCCCCTTTACACATGACACCCTGTCTCTCTATTAGGCTCTCACCTCTGTCTCTTTCTTCCTGTCTAGTGATGATGCACAACTCTTGGATCAGGTCCCTACCTAGTGTCCTTACTGGTTGGACACTCCTGGAGGGTGTCTCTTCACTGCAAAGGACTTATATCCAAAATATCAAAATATCTTAAAACTCAAACAATAAGCAAACAAACAACCTAATAAATATGGGCAGCAGATATGAACATGTACTTTACCAGAGAAGATAGACATATGGCATGTGAAATTATGAAAAGACTCTCATGTCATCTGTGAATTACTAATTAAGACAACAATGGCATATCACTAATTATCAATCATAAAAGCTGAAATCTAAAATACTGACAACACCAAATGCTGTTGGGGATGTGGAATAACATTCAGTGGTAGTGGGAATGCCAAATGACATGGCTGCTTGAAGGAGGGTTTGGAAATTCACTGCAGAACTAAACAGTATTGCCACACAATCCAAGATCTCACTCATTATCCAATTTAAGAATTTTATTTGAAAAAAACAAAAAACAGCTCTCTAGGTAAACATTCTGCTTTTGAAGGATATTAGTCATATGTTATGAACTGGCATACTTGCGTTTCCTTTTTGGTTCATTACCAGCATGTTGGTGAGCTTTGACAGAGCATAACACCAATTTCTTTTTTTTTTTTTTTTTGGTACCAGGGATTGAACTCAGGGGCACGCGACCACTGGGCCACATCCCCAGCCCTTTTTTGTATTTTATTAGAGACAGGGTCTCACTGAGTTACTAAGTGCCTCGCCATTGCTGAGGCTGGCTTTGAACTCGAGATCCTCCTGCCTCAGCCTCCCAAAGTGCTGGGATTACAGGCGTGTGCCACTGTGCCCGGCTCATAACACCAATTTCTAGAGAACCTTTTCATTATTTATTCTTTTGGGTTGCTGGGAATTAAACCAGTGTGCTAGGCAAGTGCTCATCCACTGAGCTACATCCCAAGCTCAACAAACTATTTTTTTAAAACAAACTGGCTATATACATTATATTTCATGTGTTATATGACTACATATTTAAATTTACTTGATGGTAGAGAATGTGGTCATGGTAGACTCTTGTCATTCTTAGATGGCCTACTATCTGACTTTCCCCCCTATGCCTGGGAGACCTTCATCTCCTAAGAGAAAGCCCTCCTCATACTGTCAAAGAGATGATAATTAGCTGCTCTTTCAGCTTTCCATGTACCTAGGGCCCTAGTCCAGCCTACCTGCTCTAGTCTGGTTGTTCTGACATCTGATTCACTTACATGCTTTTCTTGTAATTGTACCCATTTTTTAAAAAAATACTTTTTAGTTATACATGGACACAATATCTTTGTTTATTTATTTTTATGTGGTGCTGAGGATCGAACCCAGTGCCTCACATGTACAAGGCAAGTGCTCTGCCACTAAGTCACAACCTCAGCCCAGTTGTACCCATTTTGTAGTAAGGTTGTTAAACGTCTCTTCAATTAAGCCAAAATATAATTGCAGACGAGAGAGCAAGGGTTGTAGAATAAAAAATATTAAAAAATTAATGGTCACTTCCACGTCTGGTTAGAATGGAGTAACAGGGATCAAATTAAATTGAACAAATTTGAAGAATGGGCTAAAATGTATGGAATAACAGTGTTGAAGACTATGGATGGCAGATAATAAAGGAGAGTGTCTCCTAAGAAGGGAAGTGGACAGGTGTGAGTTTCCAGACTTCAGTGCAAGGAGCAGGGACTGAGTAGAGCCCACATCTTCCTCAAATTGAAGAGATGGAGTTAGGAGTGTGGAGAACTCAGGACAGCTTGAGTTCACAGGATGTGGTCCTGGAGAGGAGAAAACAGGCCAGGAAGAGAACTTCAGAGGTCTTCACAGGATTCCCCACCACTATTCATCAGAGCATGTAATGATATATGCATGCGTGGGAGGAAACTGACTGTGGGTAGAGGAAGAGACATCTGAAAATGGTAAAGGGAACAATCTTCCAAACTCACAGGGAGTCAAGGAGCATGGACGATTTCATCTTCCAAACTGGAAAAACTTATTGGTTAGGAGGAGATTCTTCCTTCAATAGCAGGGTAATATTAACCCTAGACTAAATCCTTCTTTGACACTGACTAAAGAAGCTTAAAAGCAAGGCCTTGAAGGATCATGCTATTACTTAACTACATTCCAAAAAAAAATTTCAAGAATATTTAGAGAACTGTAAAGTTTCCAGAACTCAACAGTATAAAACCTGGAGTGAGAGGAATGAGAGGAGTGAGAGGCTTCCTCCCGTATGGTGCAGTTGGGGCTCACACAGACAGGACTCCATCCACCCAGGCCAGCTTTCTTGAGCCTTTGGGGAATGTTTCACAATGACTCTTAGGCTTCTATTGTTCCTTGCTGTCTACCTGTGAGCAGTGTGTCCACTTCATGTAATAAGCTGTGTGTGGCAGTGTTCTGTCTCACCAGACACAGACAATAGTGTAACCAGTGCACAGTGGACATGCTTTCCAGTTCTATATGAAGTGTTACAAAATTAGTTGAAAGAAAACCGATAATTTCAAGAGTTATATTGTAAAACCTGAAACAGCCTTGAAGATGATGAAACAAAGACATATAGTCAATAAGCCAACAGAGGAGGAAGAAAAATGAAATAAAAATATTTAATCAAAAAGGGGATAGAAAATGAGGTAAGAGAGAACTAGAGATATATTCAATTGGTAGAACATAGGAAGATAGTATATTTAAGTTGGAGCATAACATGCACTTACATTAAATGTACATGGCATAAATACTCTAATTAGAAGACAGAAGTATTCTGATGAGAAATTACAAAGTAAAAACCCAAGTATATGTTATCCGCTATCCATGAGAAACTCATGTTAAATGATGGAAATACAAGGAGTTTAAAAGTAGAAAGATGGAGCCGGGCGTGGTGGCGCACGCCTGTAATCCCAGCACTTTGGGAGGCTGAGGCAGGAGGATCGCGAGTTCAAAGCCAGCTTCAGCAATGGCAAGGCACTTAGTAACTCAGTGAGACCCTGTCTCTAATAAAAATACAAAAAAGGGCTGGGGATGTGGCCCAGTGGTGGAGTGCCCCTGAGTTCAATCCCCGGTACCAAAAAAAAAAAAAAAAAAAAAAAAAAAAAAGTAGAAAGATGGACAAAGATGTACAATTTCTTTGGTAGAATAGAATTATCATCTGATCCAGCAACCCTACCTTGGGGGGATATATATATATAAAATTCTTTTATATGTATGGTCTCTAAGAAATATTTGTACATACATATTCATTGTAGCTTATTCACAAGGCAAGTAGGTAGAAGCAACCACATGTCTATTTTTGTATGAATGGATAAACAACATGTGATATGTACATATAAGGGAATATAATTTAGCCTTTAAAGGAAATTCTGATTCATGTTACAACATGGAAGCATCTCAAGGATTTTGAGCTAGTGACAGAAAAGACTGTCATTCCATTTATATGAGGCATGGAATGTAGTCAGATTCATCGTAGAATGGTGCCTCTCACGGCCTGGGGGATGGGAGACCTAGGATTTTTTTTTTTTTTTTTTTTTTTTTTTTTTTTTTTTTTTGTACCATGGATTGAACTCAGGGGCACTCAACCGCTGAGCCACATCCCCAGCCCTATTTTATATTTTATTTAGAGACAGGGTCTCACTGAGTTGTTTAAGTGCTTCGCTGTTGCTGAGGCTGGATTTGAACTCACCATCCTCCTGCCTCAGCCTCCTGAGCTGGTGGGATTACAGGTGTGCCCCACCATGCCTGGCTAGGGACTTCTTTAATAGGGACAGAGTTTCGGTTTCAAAAGATGAAAATGGACCTGGAAACTGGTTGTATAACAATATTAATGTATTTAACACTATGCAGAAAACATGGCTGCTCCTAGTCTATAGAACCCATTTCTAATTCTGGAAGCATGTCCCCAGGCTTAAGAAGGATGTGCTGGGATGAGTTATGCTCTTCCTAAATCTGTATGTTATGTTGAAGCCCTAAGTCCCAGTACTTCAGACTATTGTCTGTATTGTAGGTAGGGCCTTTAAAGAGGTAATTCAGTTAGAGTTTTGTAGGGTGGGCTTTAATCCAATAAGACTTGTGTCCTTATAAGAAGATTAGAAAACAGAGGGATGACTGTGTTGGGACATAGCAAGATGGTAGTCATCTGTAAGCCAAAGAGATGGGCCTTAGAAATCATTAAGCCTGCTGACACCTTGATCTTGGACTTCCAGTCTCCATAATGGTAAGAAATTAAATTTTTGTTGTTTAAGCCACCTAGTCGATGATATTTTGTGGTGATAGCACTAGCAAAGTGAACAATGTACCTGTTCCTGAATGATTTCTGGACATTACATGAGCTGCTGCAAAGCCTTCAAAGTGAACTTGAGCAGAAAAACACCAGTCACACAGCAGGGAAATAAGACACATTCAACGAAAGTGACCAGGGAATCTCCTAGCCAAACAGTCCTGAGATGGGTCTTCCTGCTACTAAGTTTTGGGAATACCTTATTAACTTTTTTTTTGGAAACAGTTTCATTGAACTATAATCCATATGCCATAAGCCAACCCACTGAAAGTGTACGATTCAATGATTTTTAGTGTATTAATAGAATTGTGTACCCATTATCAAGATCTAAGTGTAGCTGGGCATGATGGTGCACACCTGTAATCCAAATGACTTGGAAGCTGAGGCAGGAGGATCTCAAGTTCAAAGGCAGCCTCAGAAATTCAGTGAGGCCCTGATCAACTTAGCATGACCCTGTCTCAAAAAAAATTAAAAATCAAAAATCAAAAAGGGCTGGGATATGGCTTAATGGGTTCAATTTCTGCTATCCAAATATTAATAAATAAATAAAAAGAACAATCTAAGTGTAGAACATTCTCATTACTCTCAAAATAAATACTCTGAAAAGAAATACTGAACCCTTTACTGGTCACTCCTTACTCACTCCTCCTACCTGAGCCCTAGTCTTATTAGCTTTTGATGTTAAACTCTTGCTTAGCCTTTACAAAATCCTAACAAACCTGCCAGCAATTGTCACAAAGAGCCATTTCATGCATCACTGACTTTCAAGGACACCCCAAACCCATCACCTCATGGTGACCTCATACAAGACTTTCCCTTTATGACAATATGTCCACCAAGGCCAGCTAACCTCCCTCTATCTCGCCAACACTCTTCACACTAAACACCCCTGAAGATGAAAGCATCCTCCCCAAATGCATATGAGAGCCATCAGTGGTTCCCAGTGAGGACATGAGTGCCCCATGACACAACCCAAGACCCATTTATAGAATCTCCTTAGCATGGACAAATGTTTACAAATCTGCAACTACTTTTTAAAAATAGCTTTATTTTACTTATTTATTTATATATGATGCTGAGGATCAAACCCAGTGCCTCCCTCACACCTGCTAGGCAAGCACTCTACACTGAGCTACACCTTCAACCCCTCTGCAATTACTTTTGGACTGGTTCCTGTGATCCTATATACTCTCCCCTGACCGCCCAGGATACCCTCAGTGATTCACTTTGACAACCCCAGCTGGTCTATCTGGACTGCATTTTGCCTTAAAAAGTGTCACTGACAACGCTTAGTGAGCCATTTAACAGCCCATCTGCCCTGATGTAGCCAGTGTTTGCTGATGTGGCTTTGTCTGTCCTGATATGGCTCTCTTAGTCTGACCCCTTCACCCACTACAACTTCACTATTCCTTCATAATAACCCCTGATGTTCTGATATTCCCCATCACATCCTTCCTTGCCCTCTTCTATGTGATGGAATAATCACCTCACCATCTCATCAGAATGCCTGTCTGCTGTGGTCAAGTGTTAGTCCTTCCCTTGAACTCTGCTTGTCCCAGTACTCTGTGATTGACAGAGCCCATTATCTCTGTACCGCCTTTACCCATGACAACCTGTCTCTCTATTAGGCTCTTACCTCTGTCCCTTTCTTCCTGACCAGTGATGTACAACAGGGGATAAAACTCATTTCCCCAGGGAACTACTGCCCTCCCAACTCCTGGACCAAGTCTCTACCCAGCATCCTTATTGGTTGGACACTGCTGGGGTGTGTGGCTCTTTGCTGCAAAGCCTTAGCTTTTTTCTTGGTCTCCAATAAGAATATCCAGAACCTAGAAGGAACTGTGGGTTACAGGTAGATAGTGTCAGAATTAAGTCAAAATTTAGGCACCCACTTGGTACCTTCTCAAGAATCTGGTGTCAAAATTTGCTCATTGATACGTGGAACAAACTCCCCACATATCTGGAGTGAGACTGTTGTTTGAGTAGTGAGCAGGAGTAGGAAGAAAACTTTTTTTCCTCCGATCACAAATCATTTGCCTCTCCAGACATTGAGAAGCAAGGGTCCTTTTCAGCCCAAGTAGATATATACAGCCAAGGTGTTATAGTTTAGATATGAGATGTCCACCAAAAAGATCATGTATGAGACACTGCAAGAATGTTTAGAGGTGAAATGACGGGGTTATGAGAGCCTTAAACCAATCATTGTACTACTCCACTTGAATGGATTAACTAGGTGGTAACTGTAAACAGGTAGGTCTCTGCAGTCCCTGGTGAACAGAGCCTCTCTGCTTCCTTAATGCCATGTCCTGAGCTACTTTTCAATCACACTCTATCACTGTGGTGTTCTCTCTCCTCTTGGACCCAAGCAGTAGAATCTGCTTTCTGTAGACTGAGACCTCTATAACTGTGAACCCCAAATAAACTTTTCTTTCTCTATATCATTCTTGTCAATTCTTTTGGTCACAACGATGAAAAAAATTTGACTAAAACACAAGGTTAAGTTGCACTGTTGTATGAATTTGCTGGCATGTTCATGAGGAGAGAAGGAGGTCACTCTAAAAATGACAGCAACATCAAGATGTATAGTGGGACCAGGCCAAAAATAATGGCACAGATGGCCCAGCAGTACGCTTTATCAGAGGCCTTGGCTGCCTCGTCATACCGTTGTGATTGATTGTAGCGCATCGTCTGAGGTCAGGGGAGAGGAAACAGGAAAAGATGAGCTTAAAGAGTTATTTGATAGGGGTGAGCTATGGGAGTATAAGGGCCAGTAGGGGAATCTGAACCTACAGGAGGTGCCATAGTTCAGGCTCCCAGAGGAAGGAGGAGGAAGAAGCTGAGTCAGGGTCAAGGCCAAGAGGGAGAGGGAAGATGAGTGTTGGTGTTGTGCAGATTCTCACCTTGTGAGAATAGAGTAAGGATGGGATGCCAATGGGACAGCATATCATGACGGCTAGGAGGGCCATGACATAGTGGTCATCGGATTCCTCATTTTCTTGGCTGTCATCACTCATTTATTCAATCCTCTGGGGGCAGAGAGTGGGTTAGGTGAGTATGGCTTCTGCACTCTACCATCCTTCCCATTCCCTCCCTTTTTACCCGAATGCATTTCTCCTTGGCTCCTATAAAATCTTCATTGACTCCCTTTAAAATTCTCATTGACTCCCTGTAACTCCCACTAAGTCCCCTCTAACTTCTCTCTATGCTTGTTTAAAACCTTCATGAACTCCCCACCTTCTGGGCCCTATTATTATCTCTCCCTGTAACCTATTTTGTTGGGGCCTCAGACTTCCTCCATGTCCTCCACAATCGCTTTGAGGATTCCCTTCATCGTTTCTCATTTGGTGCCTTCTACTGTCACCCACTCCAAATCCTTACCTCTAATGAGTCTTACTCCCCCAAGCCTCTAACTGATGATCCCTTACAGCATTTTGTTCCTGTAACGCTGCCACTGTTCCCAAAGCAGCCTCCTCTTTTCCTCTGTAAAACACCCTATGTATAAGATTCTTACAATATCACATTTAATCTATAAAGCTTTCATTATAGCGGGGCGCGGTGGCACACGCCTGTAATCCCAGCACTTGGGAGGCTGAGGCAGGAGGATCGTGAGTTCAAATCCAGCCTCAGCAATGGTGAGGCACTTAGCAACTCAGTGAGACCCTGTCTCTAATAAAATACAAAAAAAGGCTGGGGGTGTGGCCCAGTGGTCAAGTGCCCCTGAGTTCAATCCCTGGTACCAAAAAAAAAAAAAAAAAAAAAAAAAAAAAAAAAAAAAAGCCTTCATTATAAGTTAATTGTTCTCTTCTAAACTTCTCACTCTATAAAACTTCTCATGTCCACAATAACTCTTTCACTGATCCTTTTACAATATCCCCCACTTTTTACAATATCCCTATGAATCCTTCATGATCCTACTCTCTTTACTATTTATTCTCACATAATTTCTTTGGTTTCTCCACCCAACCTTTAAGTTGGCTGCTGTAAGATTTTCTTTGACCACCTGTAAACACTAACTCCTTTTCCTTTTGTATCTGTAGTCTCTTTTCTGTCCCCTTATACATTCATGCCCTGTTTCCCTCTAGCAACTTCTTTCTACCTCCAACCAGCTTCCTGATTCTTTGAACTTCTTCTCCATCCACTTCGAACAGCCTCCCTGTTCTCCTAAATCTCTCCCCGCCCCAAACACTTCTCTATCCACTTGTAACAAACTCCGGTCCCCATCATTCCCCGCTACCCCTCCTCCTCATCCTGCTCACCATAAACATGACCCGTAGGGCAAATGGATCTGGCCTCACTAGGACTGCACAGAAGCTTGCAGGAGTCACCAGGGATTGCCATGGAGACCAGGCAGGCCCCGCCTCCTATCCCTTTTAACTACTTCTATTGGTTGATTGGAGATGTTCAAACCCAGATGTTGATTGGTGTATGCTACTCTCTCAGGTGATTGGTTGATTCATTTATCCGTAGTTTCACCTTCAAAAGGAACCTGTAAATGGGCCCCATCTTATTAAAAACCACTGGGCCACATCCCCAGACCTTTTTTTTAAATTTAATCGCCATTTTTAAATTGTAGATGGACAAAAGGCCTTTATTTTTTTAAATTGTAGATGGACAAAAGGCCTTTATTTTGCTTATTTTTATGTCGTGCTGAGGATCATTTTACTTGAGTTTTTAGTTTTTTTTTTTTTTTTTTTTCTATGTTCTGAATACAAATCTAGTTAGATGATGTGCTAATGTTTTCTTCTGGTCAGTAGCTTCTCCTTTTCTTTGCTAACCATAAAAGCTGTAGAGCCAAAGTTTTTAATTTTGATGAAGTCCACTTTTTTTTTTCTTTTATAGAGGTGCTTTTGGTATTGTGTCTAAGAACCATGCTTAACCCAGGATCAGAAAGATTTTCTCCTATTTTCATCTAAAAGTTTAATAATTTCCCATGTTATATTCAGACCCATGATCCCATTTTGAGAGAATGATTGTATTAGATGTGATGTTTAGGCTGAGATTATTATTATCTTTTTGCATATCAATGTTCAGTTACTCCAATGCCAATTAAAAAATGATGCTTTCCTTGATAAATTGTCTGTGTACTTCTCTTGAAACTAAATTGAGTATAGTTATGTGGATCTATCTGCACTTCTCATTCTGGTTTGTGGATTGGTGTGTTTATGTTTCTATCATTATCCACTGTCTTATTATTTGTAGTTAATTCTTAAAATTTTTAAAATTATTTTTAAATTATTATTTGTAGTTAATTCTTAAAATTGGGTATTTTGAGTACTCCAGCTTTATTCTTCTTTTTCAGAAAGTTTTGACAATACTTATATAGATCTATAAATCTTTTTAGGATTTTAGTATGAATTACATTAGACTATTTGGGGAGATGTTGAGGCTTCAAATATATGAACATGATGAGTCCATTTATTTAGGTATTTTAAAATTTCTTTAATCAGCAGTAGTAGTTTTAACATACATTTTGTATACCTGATATTTTTAGGTACATACACAACTACTTGATTTTGGGGGGAGCTAATGAAAATATTATTATTTAAAAATTTAATATTAAATATAGAATTCAAGTATTATTTAAAATTACAATTTAAAAATACAATTTTAAAATTTAAAATTTTTATGTGTTGATATTACATCATACAATCTTGCTAAATTCATTAACTCTAGAAGGGTTTTTCTTTTTCTTTCGTTATTTTAATTTGTTATATATGACAGCAGAATGCGTGACAACTCATATTACACATATAGTGCACAATTTTTCATATCTCTGGTTGTACACAAAGTAGAATCACACCATTTGTGTCTTCATACATGTACTTAGGGTAATGATGTCTATCTCATTCCACCACCTTTCCTACTCCCATGCCCCCTCCTTTTCCCCCTCTCTCCCCTTTACCCTATCTAGAGTTCATCTAATCGTCCCATGCCCCCCCACCCCAACCACATTATGAATCATCATCCTTAAATCAGAGAAAACATTCAGCATTTGATTTTTTGGGATTGGCTAACTTCACTTAGCATTATATTCTCCAACTCCATCCATTTACCTGCAAACATAGTGATTTTATTCTCTTTTAATGCTGAATAATATTCCATTTGTGTGTGTGTGTGTGTGTGTGTGTATACCACATTTTATTTATCCATTCGTCTACTGAAGGATGTTGCCGCCTGCAGCAATGAGACCGCAGGAAAGAAATCGGAGGCAGACTGGGAATGAGTGGTGCCTTTATTGTTCCTTCTTCTTCTTCCTCCTTCTCTATCTTCTCCCTCTGTTGATTCCGCCCCCACAGTCTGTTTAAATACTCTTTACCCATCACAGGTGCATTAGTTCTCTTAACAGGCATACACGTCTCACAAGCTCGACTTACAGGTGTAGCACGCAGTGCCCATGAGGTACTATAAAAGTAAGGTGTAAGTTGTAGTAAACAAAGCCTTGCTTCTGACAAACAAGTAAGCGCCACCTCTTGGCTCTCAGCCAGCCACCATCTTAGAGCTACTTCCTCATCAAAGGCTCTTACAGAAGGACATCTAGGTTGGTTCCACAGTTTAGCTATTGTGAATTGTGCTGCCATAAACATTACAGGTCCGTGTCCCTGTAGTATGCTGTTTTTAAGTCCTTTGTGTATAGACTGAGGAGTGGGATAGCTGGGTCATTCCAGTTTTTCATGGAATCTCTATACTGCTTTCCATACTGGCTGCACCAACTTGCAGTCCCACCAGCAATGTATGAGTATGCCTTTTCCCCTACATCCTCGCCAACACTTATTATTATTATTATTTGTATTCTTAATAGCTGCCATTCTGACTGGAGTGAGATGAAATCTTAGAGAAATTTTGATTTGCATTTCTTTAATTGCTAGAGATGTTGAACATTTTTTCATATATTTGTTGATTGATTGTATATTTTCTTGTAAGAAGTGTCTGTTTAGTTCCTTGGCCCATTTATTGATTGGGTTATTTGTTTTTTTGATGTTAAGATTTTTGAGTTCTTTATATATCCTAGAGATTTGTTCCCAAAATGTAGGCTCTCTATTCACCTCACTGATTGTTTCTTTTGCTGAGAAGAAGCTTTTTAGTTTGAATTCATCCCATTTATTGATTCTTGATTTTAATTCTTGCGCTATAGGAGTCTTATTAAGGAAGTCGGGGCCTAATATGACATGTTGGAGATTTGGGCCTATTTTTTCTTCTAATAAGCACAGTGTCTCTGTTTTAATTCCTAGGTCCTCTATCCACTTTGAGTTGAGTTTTGTGCATGGTGAGAGATAAGGGTTTAATTTCATTTTGTTGCATATGGAGTTCCAGTTTTCCCAGCACCATTTGTTGAAGAGGCTATATTTTCTCTAATATACATTTTTATCACCTTTGTATAATATAAGATAACTGTAATTATGTTGGTTAGTCTCTGTGTCCTGTTCTGTATCATTGGTCTACAAATCTATTTTGGTGCCAATACCATGCTGTTTTTGTTACTATTGCTCTGTAGTATAGTTTAAAAATTTGTTTTGTAGTTATAGATGAACAAATGCCTTTATTTTATTTGTTTCATTTTTATGTGGTGCTGAGGATTGAACCTAGTGCCTCACACATACTAGGCAAGTGCTCTGCCACTGAGCTACAGCCCCAGCCCCTCTGTAGTATAGTTTAAGTTCTGGTATAGGGATGCCACCTGCTTCACTCTTCTTGCTAAGGATTTCATGACTGCTTTTTCTATTTCTATGAGGAATGTCATTGGGATTTTGATTGGAATTGCATTAAATTTGTATAGGTCTTTTGGTAGTATGGTCATTTCGACAATATTAATTCTGCCTATCCAAGAACAAGGTAGATCTTTCCATCTTCTAAGGTCTTCTTTAATTTCTTTCTTTAGTGTTCTGTAGTTTCCATTTTAGAGGTCTTTCACCTCTTTCATTAAGTTGATTACCAAGTATTTTATTTATTTTTTTGAGGCTATTGTAAATGAGGTAGTTTTTGTCCTTTCCCTTTTGGAGGATTTGTTACTTTTTTTTTGGTACCGGGGGTTGAACTCAGGGGCACTCGACCACTGGGCCACATTCCCAGCCCTTTTTTGTATTTTATTTAGAGACAGCGTCTCACTGAGTTGCTAAGTGCCTCGCCATTGCTGAGGCTGGCTTTGAACTTGTGATCCTCCTGCCTCAGCCTCCCAAGTGCTGGGATTACAGGCGTGCGCCACTGCGCCCGGCTTAGGATTTGTTACTGAAACACAGAAATGCCTTTGATTTATGGGTGCTGATTTTGTATCCTGCTACTTTGCTGAATTCATTTACTAGTTCTAGAAGTTTTCTGGTGGAAATCTTTTGGGTATTCTATGTATAGAATCATATCATCAACAAATAGTGCTAATTTGAGTTCTTCTTTTCCTATCTGTATCTTTTTAATTTGTTTCACCTGTCTAATTGCTCTGGCCAGTGTTGCAAGAACTATGTTAGGTAGAAGTGGTGAAAGAGGGCATACTTGTCTTGTTCCAGATTTTAGAGGAAAAACTTTCAGTTTTTCTCCATTTAGAATGATGTTGGCCTGGGGCTTAGCATAGATTGCTTTTACAATGTTGAGATATGTTCCTGTTATCCCTAGTTTTTCTAGAATTTTGAATGTGAAGGGCTGCTATACTTTGTTGAAAGCTTTTTCTGTATCTATTGAGATGATCATATGGTTCTTATCTGTAAGTCTATTGATGTGATGAATTACATTTATTGATTTCTGTATGTTGAATCAACCTTGCATCCCTGGGATGAACCTCACTTGATTGTAGTGTACCATCTTTTGGATATGTTTTTGTATTTGATTTGCCAGAATTTTATTGAGAATTTTTGCATCTATGTTCATTAGAGATGTTGGTTGAAGTTTTCTTTCTTTGATGTGTCTTTGCCTAGTTTTGGAATCACAGGGTGATATTGGCCTCATAGAATGAGTTTGGAAGTGCTCCCTCTTTTTCTATTTCACAAAATAATTTGAAGAGTATTGGTATTAGTTCTTTACAGGTCTTGTAGAACTCAGCTGTGCATCCATCTGGTCCTGGGCTTTTCTTTGTTGGTAGGCTTCTGATGGTGTCTTCTATTTCATCGTTTGAAATTGATTTGTTTAAATTGTGTATATCATCCTGATTCAATTTGGGCAAATCATATGACTCTAGAAATTTGTTGATGCCTTTGATATTTTCTATTTTATTGGGGTACAAGTTTTCAAAATAATTTCTAATTATCTTCTGTATTTTGGTAGTGTCTATTGTGATATTTCCTTTTTCATCATGTTAGTAATTCGAATTTTCTCTTTCCTCTTTGTTAGCATGGCTAAGGGTTTGTCAATTTTATTTATTTTTTTCAAAGAACCACCTTTTGTCAAATTTTTCAATTGTTTCTTCTGTTTCAATTTCATTATTTTCAGCTCTGATTTTTTTTTTTTTTTTTTTTTTTTTTTTTTTTTTTGGGTACCGGGGATTGAACTCAGGGGCACTCGACCACTGGGCCACACCCCCAGCCCTTTTTTGTATGTTATTAGAGCCAGAGTCTCATTGAGTTGCTAAGTGCCTCACCATTGCTGAGGCTGGCTTTGTACTCGTAGTCCTCCTGCCTCAGCCTCCCAAGTGCTGGGATTACAGGCATGTGCCACAGCACCAGCTCAGACCTGATTTTAATTATTTCTTGTCTTCTACTGCTTTTGGTGTTAATTTTTCCCCCCCTGGGGCTTTGAGATGTAATGTTAGGTCATTTATTTGTTGACTTTTTATTCTTTAAGGAATGAACTCCATGCAATGAACCTTGTCCCAGAGATTTTGATACATTGTATCAGTGTTCTCTTTCACCTCTAAGAATTTTTTAATCTCTTCCTTGATGTCTTCTGCAACCCATGGTTCATTCAGTAGCATATTATTTAGTCTCCAGATGTTGGAGTAGCTTTTATTTTTATTTTATCATTGATTTCTAATTGCATTCCATTATGATCTGGTAGAATGAAGGGTAGTATCTCTACTTTTTTTATATTTGCTAAGAGTTGTTTTGTGGCATAATATATGTTCTGTTTTAGAGAAGGATCCATGTGCTGCTGAGAAGAAAGTGTATTCGCTCCTTGAAGGATGAAATATTATATATATGTCAGTTAAGTCTAAGTTTTGATTGTATTATTGAGTTCTATAGTTTCTTTGTTCAGCTTTTGTTTGGAAGATCTATCCAGTGGTGAAAGAAGGTGTTAAAAGTCACCCAGAATTATTGTGTTGTGGTCTATTTGACTCTTGAACTGGAGAAGAGTTTGTTTGATGAACATAGATGATCCATTGTTTGGGGCATATATATTTATAATTGTTATGTCTTGTTGATGAATGTTTTCCTTAAGCAGTATGAAATATCTTTCTTTATCCCTTTTGATTAACTTTGGCTTGAAGTCTACTTTATTTGATATGAGGTGGAAACCTCTGCTTGTTTCCACAGTCCATGTGAGTGGTTTTCCCAATCTTTCACTTTCAGTCTGTGGATGTCTTTTCCTATGAGATGAGTCTCTTGGAGGCAGCATATTGTCAGGTCTTTTTAAAATTTTTTATTATCCAATCTGCTAGTCTATGTGAGTTTAGGCAATTAACATTCAAGGTTATTATTGAGACATGATTTGTATTCCCAGCCATTTTTGTTATTTAACTTGACCTGGTTTCTCCTTTGATTAGTTTTTCCTTTAGTGTAATACCTACCTCTGCTGATTTTCATTGTTGTTTTTCATTTCCTCTTCATGGACTATTTTGCTGAGGATGTTCTGTAGTGCAGGCTTTCTAGTGGTAAATTCTTTTAACTTTTGTTTTATCATGGAAGGTTTTAATTTCATCATCAAATCTAAAGCTTAATTTTGGTGGATATAAGATTCTTGGTTGGCACCCATTTTCTTTCAGAGATTGGTATATGTTATTCCAGGATCTCCTGGCTTTGAGGGTCTGGGTTGAAAAATTTTCTGAGATACAAATTAGTCTTCCCCTATATGTGATCTGATTCCTCTCTCTTGCGGCCTTTAAGAGTCTATCTTTATTCTGTATACCTGGAATTTTCATTATAATGTGCCTTGGTGTATATCTGTTGTAATTTTGTACATTTGGTGTCCTGTAAACCACTTGTATTTGATTTTCCAATTCATTTTTCATGTTTGGGAAATTTTCTGATATTATCTCATTGAAGAGATTGTGCATTCCTTTGGTTTGAAACTCTGTGACTTCCTCTATCCCAATAACTCTTATATTTGATCTTTTGATGCTATCCCATAATTCTTGGATGTTCTGATTATAGTTTCTTACCATTGTCACTGTGTGGTCAACTTTATTTTCCAGATTATATACTTTGTCTTCATTATTTGACTTTCTATCTTCCAAGCAATCTAGTCTGTTGTTGATGCTTTCTATTTTGTTTTTTATTTGGTTTATTGTTTCTTTCATTTCAAGGATTTCTGATTGTTTTTTTTTTCAGAATCTCTATCTCTTTCTTGAAGTAATCTTTTTCTACCTGTATTTGCTCCCTTATCTGTTTATTGGTGTCATCAATGGATGCCTGTATTTGCTCCCTTATCTCTTTGTTGGAGTGATCAATTTTTGCCTGTATTTGCTCATTTAGGTCATTCTTCAATTCACAGATCATTTTAATGATGAACATTCGGAACTCCTTCTCTGACATTTTGTCGACTGTGCTGTCCATGGGTTCTATTATTGTAGTCTCCTAGTTTGGGACATTTTCCTCCTTTTTTTTTTTTTTTTTTTTTTTTGGGTCTATGTGACTTCCTTTCTTGTAGTGTGGATCTGAGTTTCTATCCTATAATCTTGTAGTATCTGTGCAGATTATCTGTACCTCACCTTGTTGTTGGGCTGCCAGACCCGCCGGTGTCCCAGGATGTCTGCTACTGCAACTATAGGTGGTGGCAATGTAGAACCCCTCTTTTCAGCCCCAAGCCTCTTTTTGAAGGAGCCCTAATTAGGAAGGGCTGTTGTAGCTAGCTGGAAGCCATGGGTTCCACCTGATATGTATGTGACGCACCTGTAGGCACCCGCAAACCTGAAGGTATATAACCGGGTGAAAGCGGTCCGAGTTAGGAGAACGGAGAATTCAGACAGTCGGGCAGTCACTCGGTCGGTCAGAGAATCAGCGGTCAGAACGTAGGCAGAGCGGTTACAGAAGAGAAACCAGATAGAAGAAGTAATGACTGGTCAGAGTTAGGCCGAGACTCCTGAGGAAGACAGAAGACAGAAGACAGAAGAAAGAAGAAGGAAGAAAGAAGAGAGAAGAAAGAAGCTCTAATCTTTCTCTAAGCTAAGCTCTATCTTTCTTTACTCTACTCTAAGCTAAGAAGCTAAGCTCTATCTTTCTAAGCTAAGCTCTAAGCTCTACTATATCTTTCTTTCTCTCTAAGCTAAGAAGAAAAATCTTTCTTTCCCTCTCTAAGCTCTAAGAAAGTAGAAGTAAAGTAGTAAAAGCTTAACTCTGCCTCCGAGAATTTTCCCGCGGCACCGTGGCTGGCCACAACAGGCAGCTTACATCTTTTCAGTTTAACTGCTTCTTTTTGCTTCTGTAAAATGCTTGGTTTAAAGATAATAGAAGGGCTGGGGTTGTGGCTCAGCGGTAGAGCGCTTGCCTAACATGTGCACGGCCCGGGTTCAATCCTCAGCACCATGTAAACATAAATGCATTGCATTGTGTACAACTAAAGCATATAAATAAATATTTTAAAAAAAGATAATAGAAGCCAAACTGCTGTAACTCCATTTTGTTATCAGCTGCCTCAAACTGTTGCAAGTCTCCTGTCACAAGGCAAGAATAAGCCCGGGTATGATAAGCCAGCCCGTGCACAATAAGATAAGGCAATTGCAGGTCCCTGCAATGAACAGTCAGCACATTCCATAGCTCTGGAGATAGCCTCCACCAATGAAAACCTCCTTAGTCAAACATGGGCTCCCCTGGCCAATCAGGTGAACCCCCTCCCTCTCCTTGCTTCTAGCCCTATAAAAGATTCAGTCTTTCCTCAGTTCTGGGCTCTCAGTACAGATCCACTGTGTTGGTGAGGTCTGGGAGTCTGAGCTTAAGTCTGAATAAAGGCTCTTTGTTTTTGCATGCACTCCGGATTCCTTGGTGGTTTTTGGGGTCCATACTCTGGGCATAACAGCAGCAAGAACAGGAGTCAACTAGAGATAGCAGTGGGGGTGTCCCAAGATGGATGCAACATCTTTCAGAGATGGGGCTGAAAGGGTGGGACTTGCACTGGCTTTGGAATGCCTGCTCCAAGATGCAGCTGCTTCTAGGCCCTGTCTGTTGTCCCAAGGTAGAGGCTACTGGGTGGGGAAGGCTATGGGGATGGCCGCAGTGTCTCAAGATAGAAGTGGGTTAGTCCTGGGCTCCCAGGTGGTGGTGGTGGTGGTGGTGGTGGTGGTGGTGGTGGTGGGATGGACCCAGGCCTACCCTGGGCCTGGGCTCCTGCTCAGGTCAGCAGAGGCAGATCTTGTGTTTTTCTTTTTCTTTTTTCAGTTCCTTGAGATTTTCTACACAGATAATTCTGTCATCTGAAAATAAGGGTAATTTTATTTCTTCTTTTAAAATATGTATGCCTTTTGTCTCTTTTTCTGACTTATTTGCTGATTAGGACTTCTAGGCTGATGTTGGATAAAAGTGGTAAGAGTGGATATCCTGGCCTTGCTGTAAATTGCAGAGAGAGGCCTTTACTCCTTTACTCTTACATATGATGTTATAGGTTTTTTTGTAGATGTCATTTATCAGGATAAGGAAATTCCTTTTAGTCCTAATTTGCTGAGTTTTTAATGTGAATGACATTAAATTTTCTTGAATACTTTTTCTGCATCCATTGATATGATCATCTGATTTTCCTTCTCTAAATGGTTAACATGGTGGATTTCATTGACTGATTTTCCAAAATTGAACCAGCTTTGCATTCCTGGAATAAAAGCCCAGTTGGTGATGGTATATTCTGTTTATATATTTCTGATTTGTTAATATTTCACTGAGGATTTTTCTGTTTATGTCAGTCAGTAGTACACTGATATAGTATTTATCTGGTTTTAGCACCAGGATAATACTGGCTTCAAAAAATGAATTGAGAAATATTCCCTCTTCTATTTTCTGGAAAATATTGTGTGAAAATGGCATTATTTTTAGGTATAATCTGCCAATGAAACTGTCTGAGTCTGGAGGTTGTTTTCCCCCAGAGTTTTTAAATTACAAAATCAGTTTCTTTAATAGATCTAAAATTATTCATATCATTTTTTTCTCCATGGATTAATCTAGGTGGCTTTTGTTTTTGAAGAATGGGTCCATTTTACCTAAGTTGTAGAATTTATATGTGTAGAGTTGTTTATAATAGTCTCTTATTTTCCCTTTAATGTCTGAGGGGTATGTAGTGATTTTCATTTCTGATATTGGTAATTTGTGTCTTCTCTCTTATTTTATCAATTTTATTGATCTTTTCAAAGAACTGGAACAATGGCTGGAATGCCTCTTAGACACTCATGTGCTGAAGCTTTGGTCCTCGCCAATGCAGTAATGTTCAGAGGTGAGGCTTTTAGGAAGTAATAGGAACAGGAAAGCTCTGATCTCATCAGTAGATTAATCGGTTGGTAGTAATTAAATAGACCATTGGGAGGTGCTGGAAACTGTAGAAGGCAGGGCCTAGTTGGAGGAAGTAGGTCACTGGGGATGTGTCCTGGAAGGGTGTTTCTTGTCCCTGGCCCCTTCCTCTCTCTCTTTCCCAGCCTCTGTGGGGTGAGCAGCTCTGTTCTACTATGCCTTCCCCATCATGAAGTGCTGCCTTGCCACAAGCCCACGGTGGAGCCAACTGAAGGTGGACTTAAACCATGAGCCCCAATTTTTTTCCTTCTTTAAATTGTTTCTCTCAGATATTTTATCACGGCGATGAAAAGATGACGAACACAACCAGCTCTTTGGTTTCATGGACGTTTCCTATTGTTTTTTCCCTTTTTTGTTTGTGTTGATTTCTGCTCTTGTTTGCTTTGGGTTTATTTTGCTCTTTTTTTCCCCCTAGTTTCTTAAATTTGGTAATTTAAGTTGTTGGTTTGAGACTTTTCTTATTTTCTAATATAAGCATTTAAAGCTATTTCCTTCTAAGCACTGCTTTCACTGTATCTCACAAATTCTGATATATATTTCATTTTTGATCAGTTAAAACATTTTCCAGTTTTCCTTGAGGTATGAATTATTTTTTAAAAAATTCTAAAGTTGTTGATGGATCTTTATTTTATTTATTTATATGCAGTGCTGAGAATTGAACCCAGTGCCTCACACATGCCAGGCAAGCGCTCTACACTGAGCCGCAACCCTAGCCCAACCCATGAATTATTTTGACATACCTGGTGTATTTTCTAAGTGCTTGGAGATTTTTCCTATCTTTTTAAAATTTTTTAAAAATATGTTTTTAGTTGTAGATGGACACAATACCTTTATTTTATTTATTTTTTTAATGTGGTGTTGAGGATTGAACCCAGTGACTTCCACTGAGCTACAACCCCAGCCCTCCTGTTATCTTTTGCTATTGATTTCTAGTTTAATTTTATTATGGCTAGTACATTAGTTTCAAATCTATATATAGCAAACCATTATGCACTTAATGGCTTAAAATAAAACCCATTTATTCGGTCATAGTTTTGTAGGTGAGAGTTCCAGAAATGTGTTTGAGCTCTCTGCTCAGCTTCTCACAAGGCTGAAGTCAATGTGTCTGTAGAACTGTATTCTCCTAAGAAGTCTGGACCCTTCTCCAAGCTATGTGCTTGTGGCAGAATTCAGTTCTTTGCATTTTGGGGGTGGAGGCTCTTTTCCTTGCTTGCAGTCAACAGGGATCTATTTTCAGTTCCTAAAGGCTCCTTGCTTTCCTTGCTGTGAGGTCCTCTCTGTTTTCAAAGTCATCAGCAGAGGATTTCTCTCACAGTAAAATCCCTCACTCTGAGTCTCTGACTTTTTTTTTTTTTTTTTTTTTTTTTTTTTTTTTTTTTTTTTTTTTGGTCTCTGGTATCTAGATCCAGATTTAAGACCTCCTATGATTAGATTACACCTATCCAGAAAATCTCTTTCTTAAGATTAACTAGACAATAAATGTAACATAACCACAGGAGTATATCCCATTGCATTGATAGTTCCAGGGATTACATAGAGTGCATAAACCAGGGATCAGGAATTTTGGAGGACGTATTACAATGCTTCCTACCATACACATGCACACACACACAACCATGCCGTCTACAGATGGAGATAATTTTGTGCTGGTGTGGTAGCTCAGTGGTAGAGTGCTTGCAAAACATGCACAAGGCCCCGGGTTCAATCTCTACCACTGCAAAAAAATAAACAAACAAAAACACAGACAGTTTTATTCCTTTTTTTCAATCGGCATGCCTTTTTTTGCTTTATTGCAATGACTAGAACTTCTGGCACTATGTTAAATAAGTGTGGGGAGCAGACATCTTTGCCTTGTTCTTGTTATTGTTATTATTTTTAACTGGAAATTGAACCCAGGGACACTTAACTACTGAGCCACTTAACTACTGCCTTTTTTTTTTTTTTTTTTTTTTGTACCAGGGATTGAACTCAGGGGCACTCGACCACTGGGCCACATCCCCAGCCCTTTTTTGTATTTTATTTAGAGACAGCGTCTCACTGAGTTGCTAAGTGCCTCGCCATTGCTGAGGCTATCTTTGAACTCACGATCCTCCTGCCTCAGCCTCCCAAAGTGCTGGGATTACAGGCGTGTGCCACCGCGCCCGGCTACTACTGTCTTTAAAAAAAAAAAAAAAAAAAAAAATATATATATATATATATATATATATATATATATATATATTTTTAGTTGTAGATGGATACAATACCTTTATTTTATTTGTTTATTTTAATGTGGTGCCAGGGAACAAACCCGGTGCCTCATGTATGTTAGGCAAGCACTTTACCACTGAGCCACAACCGCAGCCCCTGCCCCCCAACCATTTTAAAATTTTATTTAGAGACAGGTCTCCCTGAGTTGCGTAGGGCCTCAATAAATTGCTGCGGCTGGCTTTGAACTTGTGATCCTCCTGCTTCAGCCTCCCCAGCTGATGGGATTATAGGCATGTGACACCATGTCCAGCTTGTCTTGTTCTTAGAGGGAAATAATTCAGTCTTTTATCAATTTGGTGTGTTTAGGTCTATTGCAGTCATTATTCTTCCCCTGCAGTTTTTTTTTTTTTTTTTTTTTTGCAAGTACTGTACCACGTTTCTAGCTACCTCCATAGCCGTTTAAAATTATTTTTTTTAAATTTGAGACAGTCTTGCCAAGTTGCCCAGGCTAGCCTTGAACTTGCAATCCTCCTGCCTCTACATTCCAAATGGCTAGGATTACAGTTGTGTACCACATGCCTAGCCATCATCCTTTTTGGTGCTCAGATTATACAACTCTAGGCCAGTGGGAGCACTTTCAACTTTGCTCCCATGTTGAAAATGATTTATTAAGGAAAAAGTATGTTATTAAAAAAAAGCAACCCAGAAGAGACCCAAAGAATGAATTATTACTAATTGTCAATAGGAGGCAATGTTGCCCAGCCAGTGGTTCAGAACATAGTCTTGGGAGGTAGACTGCCTGGTTCTTAATCCTGACCTCTGGGCTGATTCATTGTGTGACCTGCCCCATGTCTTCCATCTTCCTGTGCTTCATCCCTCACTTTGTAAAAATGTGGGCCACAGGGTGTGGGGAGTGAAAGATGAATGCTCAGAAGGTGCTAAGAACAGTAGCTAACACTTGACTCTAACAATTGCTGCTTTTACCATCATTGTGGAGAAGAAAAAGTAGTCAAAATCTACTACCTAAAAAGGGGCACAGGCCCAGGAGATTTTGCAGGCATGTTCATGTCAGTTCTGAAGAAGTAGCTAATTCCTGTCATAGACGTGATTCCAGAACACACAAACACATGGAACACTTCAACCCATTTTATGTTATTGGCCCTGGCCCAGTGCAAACTGGAAGACAACAGCCCCCAAATAGAAACTATAGACCAGGTTGCTTATAAAGAGCAATATGAGATATAAGGAAACAACATCTGTCACATATTAAAAAATAATAGATTGAGATCAATAAGGTTTTCCCAGGAATATAAGGCTGACTCAATCAGGAATATTTTTGTAAGTGGGCTGAATTAAAATTCCATGTGATTATCTTAATAGATACTGAAAAGTATTTGATAACTTCAACATGATTTTCTAACTTGAAAAAAATCTTAGTGAGCCAAGAATAGAAGAAAACATAAAATTGATAGAAATTTTATCAGAAATCTACAATTATTGTGTGACTGAATAGTAAAATATTGGAAGTATTTTACATAAAGATGGAAACATGATTAGGATGTCTGTTATTACTTTCTTTTTTTTTTTTTTTTAATAGCGGGAATTGAAGCTGGGGCACTTAACCACCCCAGCCCTTTTTATTTTTTATTTTGAGACAGGGCTCACTAAGTTACTGAGGCTGGCTTTGAACTTATGATCCTCCTGCTTCAGCCTCCCGAGTTGCTGGGATTACAGGTGTGTACCATGGCATCAGCTAGGATGCCTGCTAGTACTAATACTAATTTATATTGTATCAGAAGATTTAGGAACTAAAAGAAAAAATATAAAATGAGATATTAAAATTGTATGAGATATTAAAATATTGACAGTAGCTGGGTGTGGTGGTACCTGTAATCTCAGCTACTCAGGAGGCTGAGGCAAGCAGATCACAAATTCAAGGCCAGTGCAGGAAACTTATTGAGGCTTTGTCTCAAAATAAAAAGGATTGGGGATGTAGCTGAATGGTAGAGCGCTTGCCTAGTGTGCTCGAGGTCTTGGTTTCTATCTCCCATACTGCAAAAACAAACAAATGAACAATAAATAACAGCAATTGCTTTTGAGAGGAGATAGTAGTACCGGGAGCAAGCCATGAAGTGAGCACCTCTCCTCTTCCATACCCTTGTATTGCATGAATCTTTATTATGAGCACATTGGTGTGAAAGTTGTGCAAGTCAAAAATCATAATTAAAACAGAATTTAAAGACCCAAAGGAAGGAGAGAAAAATTACCTGACCTGTTTGGCCATGTGGGAAATTCTGTTAAGAGTGACCATACAGTTCTTCTGGAGGGCTTTGGAACAATTGGTGAAGAGACACACTGATAATGGAACAAAGGAAACAAACAGAAGAAGAGGAAGAACGAGAAGGAGGAAAAACGAGTAGGAGAAGGAGGAAAAAGAGGAGGAAGAAGAGGAGGAGATGAAGCAGAAAAAGGAGGGAAAAAAAAGAAAAAATCTGGATGTGCAGGTAGATTGGGATGTTTGTGTGTTGAGTTAAAAAATCAGAAAGAGCATGTGACCATTGTAAACCACTGTGCTCAGTCGTAGAACATATGTATACAGCCATAATGAATGTAAATTCTACAAATTGAGTTAAAAACCAATCTTGGGCTGGGGTTGTGGCTCAGTGGTAGAGCACTTGCCTAGCACGTGAGAGGCACTGAGTTCGATCCTGAGCACCACATGAAAATAAATAAAATAAAGGTATTGTGTCCATCTACTACTAAAAAAAATATTAAAAACAGATCTTGCTGGGTGCAGTGGTGCATGCCTTGTAATTCCAGTGGCTCGGGAGGCCTAGACCTCCATATTGCATATACCTTTCATGAGATCTTGTAGCCTCTCTAGGCCTTATCTGAGATGAGGGAATATAGGTAGTATCTGAGGTCTCTGACATCCTTCTTCATGAGACACAGGCTTCAGGGAACTTTTTATGGATATACTGACTTTAATCTCTCTACTTCTCCTCTTGTATGAATGGGGAACCAGTTACCTTTCCAGATTGGGAGAAAGGTCATCTTCATCAGCTAATCTGTAAAATCTATGTTGATTCATTGAGGCCTTTCTACTCTTTCCTAAGAGTTTGACTTTTGGATCTCAAAAGCCAGAAGAAGATTTTTTTCTTATCACTGCTCTGAGGTACTAGAAACCTACCATCCCAGGTTGAATGAAAAAACACTTAATGAGAATAAATATTGATTCACATTTCTAAATATCATCCCACCATGGCAATATTATGTCTGTTTACAGATAAAGGAGCCAGACCTAAGAAAAGTATCTTGTTCAAGTATATACAATTTTTAAATGTCACGGGGGTTATAAATCTCCATCTGCCAGCTGGGCGCAGTGGCGCACGCCTGTAATCCCAACACTTTGGGAGGCTGAGGCAGGAGGATCGCGAGTTCAAAGCCAGCCTCAGCAATGGCTGAGGTACTTAACAACTCAGTTAGACCCTGTCTCTAATTAAAAACACAAAAAATGGCTGGGGATGTGGCCCAGTGGTCAAGTGCCCCTGAGTTCAATCCCTGGTATCAAAAAAAAAAAAAAAAAAAAAAAAAAAAAAATCTCCATCTGCCCTATTTTCATGTTTAGGGCACTCTGATTTTCACATGGTCTAGGAAATACATACCCCAGCAAAACATAGATATGGACCCAGCACACACACACACACACACACACACACACACACACACACACGAAGACAGAACATTCCCTTTAATTTTATTGGTTTAAATAAAATTTTTTTTTTCTGTAAGCACATCCTAGGGTCAAGGAAGAGGTGTGGACCCCTAAGGTGGATAAAGACAGCTCTGGAAGCCAGGTCTGCTGAAGTAGTACAGACAGGTGACCTAGATGTTGTTGGGCTGCTGTGTTGCTTGGATGTTGAGTTCCTTGGCTGGTGGGTTTCTTGGATAGGGGATGTCTACTGATTTTCTTGCCTGGTGGCTGTTCAGTCTCTTTGTGGGTTGGTCTGTTGGGGAGTAGGCTTCGGGGGATGCTGTGCCTGGTCCTCACATAAATAGAAAAGCTGCGTAAATGATGCCCAAACCACCGAGTATTGCCAAAACACATAGCCAACGAGTTTTGCGTGAGAATTTGTAAGCATCTTCCCAACTGTTGCTCTTGTTAGCCTTAACAGTCTGTAAGGAAGAGAGCATAGTTGTGAGTTTTTGAACCAAGAAACCCTGAGCCCAGAATCCTTTGGGAGAAGGGTTGAAGCCCTCCCACCATTGAGGGAAAAGCCACTACCCAGGTCTCAGGACTGGAGCAGATGTAGGGGGCAGGCAGAGGATAGGATGGGCCATGTCTTTATTTTACCTTCCTTCTGTACACGAAAGCCAAAATTCCCAAGGGAGGGCAAAGAAATAGAGACAAAATGACTAAAAATAGGTGGTTCGGAGCATACATCTTCTTATTTGGGTCCATGATCTTTCCACTCAGGCGCTAAATACGTTGAGTATCTTGGGAACAGACCTTAACCCAAGACACCTCTTCTTGCTTTATTGGGAATCCCAAGACCCAGACCCGTCAAAAGCTAGTTCTTCACAATGGAGAAACCAGCGCCTCAAATCCTGATTGGCTGTCCTCATGAGGAGGCGTGGTCTCACTGTGGGCTCCTGAGGCCTCCGTGTGGAGCTCCACCCTTATCAGGACATTGACCCCGCCCACTCTGATAGGGATTGGTTGGAAATAGTGAGTTTGTATCGTGGCTCTTCCTCCTTCCTGCATACCCCTGTATCTGAGGGTGGAGCAAGTAGGCAATACCAGGAAGGCCTCCTGAGAGTTGCGGGAGAGAGCATAGTAAATGAGCCCAGTAAAAAAACTAGATTTACAGACAGGAGGTAAAATGAATAATGTCAGTAATGGATGATAAAGTACTGAATCAAAATAAAATCCTTTGTAATGTTTTGTCCATACTGACAGGAAAAAGAACAGAGAAAGAAGATGAAAAATGAGAAGGCCTTTCTTAAGAGTACCGTCTAATAAATATAGCTGGGATGACAGAATAGGAAATCAGCATTGTGGTAGGTAGAATTCTGAGGTGACTCCAGAATTCCCTCCCTGATATAAACGTGCATTTCCCCCCATTATTCAATCAAGTACTGATCTGTTTGCTGCAGTGAGGGAATTTTGCAGATGTAATTAAGGTCCCAATTCAGTTAACCTTAAATGAGAATATACTCAGTGGGCCTAACCTAATCAGGTGAGTTCTTAAAAGGGACTTAGTCTTACTGATAAAAGAGGTTGAAGGTGTGAGAGTATTGGAGTCTCTGTTTTTGGCTTAAAGATATAAGGGGCCGGCTGGGGATATAGTTCAGTTGGTAGAGTGCTTGCCTCGCATGCACAAGGCCCTGAGTTCAATCCCCAAGCACCACACACACACACACACACACACATACACAAAAGTAAGGGGCCATGTGGAAAGGAATGCAGGCAGCCTTTAGCTGAGGGCAGTTTCCCAGCCAGTGAGGGAACAGGTCCCTGAGGACAACAACAGTAAGGATCTGAATTCTGCGATACCCACATTCATTTGGAACAGAACTCTGAGCTTCATGTGAGAACCCAGCCTAGCTGACACCCTAATTTTAGCCTTGTGAGGTCCTGTGCAGAGGAAAATCCATTCAAAATTGTGAGTTAGTACCTGAGTTCATTTTCAAACACCATAGCAATTAATCATTCAGGTCAACTATCAGTGGATGCTAATATAGTACCACTGGGTTTTAGCTGGTGGAGTTAGGGGAGTGGAGGGTGTGAGGTGCCAGTTTGAAGGGAGTTGGAAGTGGGTGTGAGGTGCCATGGTGAAGTCCACAAATGTAGGCTCCAATATTGTTTGTAAAGGCTTGTCATGGTTTGTATTTAAGCCTAGTCAAGGACCTAGAAACAGTAACAATGAGTGGCAACACACATAATCCAGAAGTCAGGACATTCTTCATGGAATGAATTGATTCAGAACATTTCAAGGGGTTTGAAGGGCAAAAAAATCACACCGGAGACAACAGTGCAGCCAAGAGATTTATTCACCAGCCTTTATGGCTGGTTGGAGGTAGAAGAAGTACGGGGAGAGAGGAGTCAGGGAGAGGTAAGTGTGCAAGCTCTGGACGGAGGGATGGTGCCTGGTCGTGCTGGCTGTGGTCTCTGGAGCTGTCGGCTGGGGCGGCTGCTGTTGGGCTGGAGGCAGTGGGTCGTCTAAGTTTGGTGTAGTGGCTGCCTCTTCTCAGCAGGGAAGAGCTGTTGTGACTGAGCTCCAGATGGGCAGGAGCTTCAGTAGGGATCCCTGGTGGAGGGGGTGTACCAGAGCGACCTTTAAAGCTATTGGCTCTTTGCCCGGGGAACAGAGTGACCTGCCTGGGGAACATGAAACAAGGTCTCAGGACATGGAGATTTCCATGCGGGGGGCGGGGGGGTGGCCCATGGGCCCAAGTCCATCTATCAGGGCTAAGTGCATATTCCAGTGTAAAAAAATGTGGGGCCTGTGGTAGGGGAGGACAGAAGTCAAGGTTGAATGTGTATAGGTTTCTGGCAGTTCCCTTGGGTGATGAAAACCTTGTAATAAAAGATTGTGTGTGAAGCCAGGCGCGGTGGCGCACGCCTGTAATCCCAGCACTTTGGGAGGCTGAGGCAGGAGGATCGCGAGTTCAAAGCCAGCCTCAGCAATGGCGAGGCACTTAGCAACTCAGTGAGACCCTGTCTCTAATAAAATACAAAAAAGGGCTGGGGATGTGGCCCAGTGGTCGAGTGCCCCTGAGTTCAATCCCCAGTACCAAAAAAAAAAAAAAAAAAAAAAAAGATTGTGTGTAGTGTGTGTGTGACTAGAGTCCCCTGTTTGAGGTACCTTTGGGATGGCAACGTATCTGGGCTCTGTGTTCCTGGGCTCATGTATCACTTTTCGGGTGAATTTCATGACTGGTGTGTTCCTTGGCTGAAGGGCTGCCTTGCTTACAAGAGACTGAATGTAGAAATCACATTTACATGCAGTATGACAGCAGGCAAACTCAGACGTAGCATTTGTCATAAATGACTACTTGCTATGTCACTACTTCTCAGTTGTCTTTCCTGAACTATTGGGAATAGAGTTAGAAGAAGTGGCTTCATGGAGTGAATTGAAGGGATTAGTTTCGGTCTTTCGGAAGGTTACAGAGCCAAGATATCTTCCACCTTGAATGCTCAATTCTGGGTAGAAGTAGATGCAGGGGTGGGGAACGTGTTGGATATGCTAGAGGCCAGGAACTGAGCAGTGGAGACAGTGCCCAATCTTCATCATAGACAAGATTATCAAGGGGGAAAATTATGATGACTATAGGATGGACTGGGTGAATACCTTCAACTCTGCATCTCTTGTTTCCTGAACTTTGGCTTATCCTACTTTCTCTTTTATTCCCCACCCCCACCTTTTGTCCTTCTTTCTCTGTATAGTACTTTCTTGGCTTGGACAGTTGGGTTTTGATTTCCAGAAAGTAAAGGATTTGGCCAGTGTCTTTAAGCATAAAGGAACAAGGATGCCTCTTTCTGACTGACCGTCTGTGTATAAGTTTGTCAGCATCACCAACTTTTCCATAATTGAGATAGTTAAACCCTGCACAGACAGGTTCTCATCAAACACTGATCCTGCTGGTGCCTTGACCTTGAACTTCCCAGCCTCCAGAGCTATGAGAAATAAATTTCTATTATTTATAAATTACTCGGTCTCAGGTATTTTGTATGGTAGTGCTAAAAGAAAAACTTTAAGCAAATTGAATTTAGCAGAGCTTGTTTGAGCAAAGAACAATTCATGAATTGGGCAGAACCAGAGGAAGTTCAGAGCTCCCACCCAGCAACATAGACAAGGGAGTATTTGTAGACAGGAAACAGCTTGATTGGTTACTGTTGGGACTTTCCAGACGCTGTCTGCCAAGGGGATGGAAAAAACTCTGGCTCTGGTTGCTTACCAAGCCCTGTGGAGGACCGGGGCTAAGCAGGGGGCGTGGCTATGACCTATCCTGCAAATCGGACCTGCCCTGCTGGTCACTGATTGGTTATGTTTAGGCCTTTGTAAGTACAATCCACCCTTTAATAAAGTTGAGTTCTGGCACCGCTTCTGACCAAACTCCCCAAGTGTGACCTGGTGTCCGTCAAACGGGGGGAGGGCACTCTGGCGACTTTTGCCTGCTAGGCTTGTATTCGCCAGGTAGGCTACTCCAACCCTTTTCTGCTGGTCAGAAAGGGTCTCCTTTTGGGCCCAAAAGGGGGGTGGCTTTAGACCTTGGCCCCTTTAATAAGTAACGCGGCAGGTTACAGCTGGACATTTTGCTTTATTTTTAGGTCTAGTGTCATGAGGCAATTGCCCCTTATATGAAAGCCTGTGATTGGCTGAGACTCAGTTATTTGTTAGAAAAATATAATCTTAGGTTGAAACTTATTTACATACTATGTTAGTTTGCAGTTTGCTTCTAGGGATTCAAGATACGGAGGCAGATTTAATGTAATTAACAGCAGCACAAATGAATTAAGACATTCTCAGAAGGAAGTGAGACCAAGGGAAAACCAGAATAACTCCTCTAGCTTCATTTGCTTTTAGTTACTCATTTTAGTTGACTTTTAAAAGCACAAATTTTAGCTGGCTGCTGTGTTGCACACATGTGATCCCAGCTTCCTGGGGGCAGAGGCAGGAGGACCACAAGCTTGAGGTCAGCTTGGGCAACTTAGCAAGACTCTGTCTCAAAACAAAATTAAAAAAAAAGGACTGGAAATATAACTCAGAGTACTTACCTAGCATGTGTGAGTCCCTGGGTTCAATCCCCAGTGAAGGGCAAAAATCACACCAGAGACATCTGTGTAGCCAAGAGATTTATTCACCAGCCTTTATGTCTAATCAGAGGTAGAAGAAGTACGGGGAGAGAGGAGTCAGGGAGAGGGGAGTGTGCGAGCTCTGAATGGAAGGTGGGTGCCTAGTCGTGCCGGCTGTGGTCTCTGGAGCTGTCGGCTGAGGCAGCTGCCCTCAGGCTGGAGGCAATGGGTCTGGAGCTATCGCAGTAGCTACCGCCTCTCAGCAGGGACAAGCTGTTGAGACTGAGCTCTGGGCAGGCAGGAGCTTAAGTAGGAATTTCTGGTGGGGGGTGTACCAGAAGGACCTTCAACACCAGTGGCTCTTTGCCCAGGGAACAGGGTGAACTTTAAGCCTATTGGCTCCTGCCTGGGGAACACAGCAACCTTTAAGCCCATTGATCCTGCCTGGGAACAGAGCGACCTTTAATCCCATTGGCTCCTGCCCAGGGAAAATGAAATGAGGTTGCTTCCGGGTGGCCCATTGGCCCAAGACCATCTATCACCCAGTACTAAAAAAAAAAAACAAGAAAAAAAAAAAAAAGAGTGAGGCTTTAGTTTTGCTTGTTGGTTTGTTTGTTTGTTTGTTTGTTTTTTTACTAAAAATACCTTTGTTTTATCTTCATTTTTTTCTTTTTATTGATTAGTTGTTTTTTTTTTTTTTTTTTTTTTTTTTTATGGTACCAGGGATTGAACTCAGGGGCACTTGACCACTGGGTCACATCCCCAGCCCTTTTTTTATATTTTATTAGAGACAGGGTCTCACTGAGTTGCTAAGTGCCTCGCCATTGCTGAGGCTGGCTTTGAACTCACGATCCTCCTGCCTCAGCCTCCCAAAGTGCTGGGATTACAGGCGTGCGCCACCACGCCCGGCTATTGATTAGTTTTTGCTTTGTTCTTCAGTTTATATGTAACAGTCCCAAACCCAACACTTGGATTTTTCTCTTCTAAATTTGTTCTTTCAGTGTCTATGCCAACAGAAACTCTTTCTCCCAGCAGCATATGCAGTTCCATCCTCATGTGGTACACATAGGCCTTCAAAGAGCCCAGCTTTCCAATACTAGTACCAGGGCCCTCCCATTTGACTGCAGCATGTCTGTTTGTGTCGGGGACTCTGCCCCTGGTCCTGTCTTTAGGCCAGGAATCCCAAACAGACCCTACATGATGTGCTAGCTCTGAACAGCTATCCTTGGAGCCTTGGTTTGGAGGGCTGTAAAGTTGGCTGTACTTGGGTTCCATTACTAAGAACTTTGATCTACTAGAATGTCTGCCATGACAATACCCTTAGACATGTCAGGAAGGGGAGTGCTGGCGAGGGCCTGCGTGCTGGCCAGAAGCTCAGAAGGAGACAAGGTGTAGGTTTCATCTTGCCATATGTGGCTGTTCTGCTACTCAGGCTGTGTGGTCTTGTAACTGAATATAGGGGTCTAAGGAGGTCCCCAGAAGGGAGAAGGGGACCTCAACTTAGCCTTGGCAGGTTCTTGACTTAGGCTACAGAAAGGAATTTCAGGACATGTCAAAGAGGCATAAGCAGGGGCTGGGGTTGTGGCCCAGCGGTAGAGCGCTTGCCTAGCGCGTGTGTGGCCGGGGTTCGATCCTCAGCACCATGTAAAAATAAATAAAAATAAAGGCATTGTGTACAACTAAAAATAAATAAATATTAAAAAAGAGGCATAAGCAGAGATTTATTTAGAAAAGCAAGGACATTTACTCAGGAAAGCAAGTGATAGGATATTCACTCAAAGGGAGAAGGAGCGTGGGTGTTGGAGAGCAAGATGTGCTTTTAGGGTTTCAGATTTCTTTTAAAGCAAACTTTGTATATGATAAGCATGGGAGGTACATGGGTGGCCTCAGCAGTGTGCTTAATTCTTTTGATCGTGGGGCACAGAGGGGTCATGGTGGTTTGGTTCTTTTCAGAATCTTTAGGCTGACATTATTTAGTTAATGGTGTTTAGACTGGACCCATATCATGATCTCTAAAAATATCTCTAGGCTTCTTTTAATTAGTCTAAAAATACATTTTGTAATCTAACAAGGTAGATAGGCACAAATTAACAGGACTTACAGTAATCTAAGATTTATGGGACCTTTTAAGAATTCGAGTCTATAGGAAAGCAGGCCTGGGGAGTGTAGGTGAGGTTGTTTGTGTCGTTTTTAGACGTAACGCTACAGTCCCTCTTTCCTTCCTTGTTTGTCTCCTTTCTACCTATCCTTAGTTTTTGTTCTATCTCATTCTTACTGGCCAAGTGACTGAGAAGGCAGTCTGAAGGCCACAAAGCTGCAAGCGGCTTTCCTGGGGCCTGAATAGACCAGCAAAGCCCAAGCCAGAGAGAACTTTAGGGCAGGATTCCCAGGGTCTGGTGGGGGTCTGAATGGGGGATTTAGCTTCTTAAATTCTGGAGTCCATCTCATCCAGGTGAAGATAACTGACTGGCCTGAAAGCATTAGAGGCAACTCGGGGGCAAAAACCTTCTTCCATGGCATGCACGGCAATGATGTTAGCCTCTGAATAAATCCAGAACTTTCCAGTCCAAACTAAAAAAGGGTTATGTTCTATGTGCTACTGAAAAATCAAAACTGAGTAAAAGAACAGTCTTAATAATCAAGTTCCAGAACGAGGGGACACAGCTTGGAAAAGCACCGTTTCAGCAGAAGATGCATGGGCACGTGTAATAGAATGTTGGCAGAAAATATCAAAGGGATCCAACACAACCACAGCTGTCCTTCTGCTTCATCTTGATGCTGCTCTAAAGCCACAGGCAGGAGGCTGCTTGGTCCAGCTACCTTTGGGAATGTCACAGTGCTCTGTGAGTATATCCAGGTGCCTGTCAAAGTCCTCCACTCTCTGCTTGTGGGTTTTGAAAGCTTTCTTCAGGATCCTTTTTATTTGCTGCTTCTTTTATATCTTTTTTTAAAGGTATTGGGAAAACTCAATATCCCATTTTTTTTTTCAGATTTGGAGTTGCTTTATTCTTTATTTTTGTTTGTTTTTAAGATACACATGACAGTAGGATGTATTCTGACATATTATACATACATTACAATGTTGACCCATTCTTATGGTTGAACATGATGGGCAGTTACATTAGTCATATATTCATCATGAGTATAGGAAATTTATGTCTGATTCATTCTACTGTCTTTCCTATTCCCATCTCCCCTCCCTTCCCTTCATTCCCCTTTGTCTAATCCAATGAACTTCTCTACTTCCCCTCCCAACCCTCCCTTGTTATGGGTTAGTATCCACATATCAGAGAGAACATTCTGTCTTTCCTCCTGGCTGGGGTCTGCCAATCTGCTTCTCTTCCTAGTTCTTTTGTTTGTTCCCATTGCTTTCAGGAGTTTCATCTTATCTTTGTCTTTTTTTTTTTTTCTTTCTTCTTCTTCTGCTTTGTCATGGCAAGCTCTGAGACATCTTTTAGTTTTAGCTTCAAGGGTTCCTTATGGACCTGTTCATAGGCTTCCATGGTTCTGTCCTTCAGTTAGGTGGATAGAGTGCCCTTACCTTCCTTCTGGAGTATTTTTGCTGGGCATGTAACTTTAGATTGGCAGTTAATTTAATTTTTTTTTCAGACATTGAATATATCATTTTGCCCTCTTCTGGGCTTCATTTAGTTGCTGTTTAGAAGTCAGCCATCAATCTGTCACTCTATTGAATGGACTTCTTTTAAATATTTATTTTCTTTTTGAAATTTCCTGTATATTTATTGGCAGTGCCAAAAATCAAACCTGGGCCTTTCACATGTGGGCAAGCATTCTACCACTGAGCTACACGCCGGCCCCTAAAATATATTTAGAGTAAATTGTATTGATCTTATTTGAGCTTCATTGGGCTTCTTAAATTAGTTCATGGATTAATGTCAATCATCAGTTCTGGAAAATTCTTTGGCACTATTTTTTCAAATGTTTCCTCTGCACCATTCTTTTTGTTTGGAGTCAAGTCACATATATGACAGAACTTATTCTGTATTTCTTTTTATTTCTTTCAAGTCTGAAGTCTGTTTTATTTTTTCTGACCTATCTTTCAGTTACTATTTCTCTTTATCTCCAATTTCCTATTAATCCCATCTATTAGATTCTTATTATCATTTACTGGTATTTTTCAATTTGAGGATTTGTTTGGTTTTCTTTCAACTGGTCTCATGCCAAAAATCTAAGTTTACAATGACACCAAGAATGATAGAATTAGAATATCATCTAATTATTTATTTTATCCAATTTATTCCAGCAGTCTCAGAACAATACCAATGCTGCCACCAAAAATTATGTTTCCTGAAAACATTAAAGATTTTTTTGCTGTTCTTTTTGCCCTTACAACCTATTCATTAGGGATATATGGTTACATTTATAGTGTTTTTATGACTCTTGGAATAATCCTTTTGAAGGGCAAAAATCACACTGGAGACAACCGTGCAGCCAAGAGATTTATTCACCAGCCTCTATGGCTAGTCAGAGGCAGAAGAAGTACGGGGAGAGAGGAATCAGGGAGAGGGAAGCGTGCAAGCTCTGGATGGAGGGTCAGTGCCTAGTCTGCCGGCTGCGGTCTCTGGAGCTGTCAGCTGGGGCAGCTGCCAACGGGCTGGAGGGTGGAGCTGTTGGCGGTGCTGCGCCAGCCGGGCAGAGGTCAGTGAGTCTGGAGCCACTGTAGCGGCTGCTTCCTCTCTGCAGGGAGGAGCTGTTGTGTCTGAGCTCCAGTCAGGCAGGGACTTAAGTAGGGATTTCTGGGAGGGGGGGCAAGGTGCCTGAGTGACCTTTAACGCCATTGGCTCTTTTCCCAGTAAACAGAGTGAACTTTAAGCCGATTGGCTCCTGCCTGGGAAAATTGAAACCAGGTTGCTCCTAAAGGAATTTTCCATGGGGGAGGTGGCCTGTCAGCTCAAGCCTATCACCTTTTATGTCTGGTTATGATAACAATAGATACCCAGTTAGGACCACTTGTTTATTTTCATTTTTAGGAATTGCTTTTTAATTTCCAGTTTAAAAAATAACTACTAAAATACTTAAATGGTTCCAAAGTAAAATCAATAGAACTTGAAGATATATTGTAGCTCTGGGTTTTAATTTTCTTACTATATTTGCACATTTTGGAGAAGTCTCCTTTTATTTTTGTTAATGATCTCATCTTCATCTGTCCTAAAATCCTGGAGTACTGGAAAATCGCCTGGCATTGGAAAACACAACACAGTGGTTCAAACCTTTCTTTCTCTTCTGGATGCAGTGCTTAGTCGGGGAACTATGCCAAAACTAGGAGAATGTTTTCTCCCTACACACAAGTTATCGTCTTCAAAGCACTAGAAAATCAGAATCCATAAAATTTTAATTCCATTTCAACAAAAATGTCAGTTTTTGAATTGTTAAATTTGGTCCTTACTGATGGTCTTGGGCCAATGAAAGTTTCTGTGTCCTGAGCAAAGTAACCTTGTTTCATTTTCCCAGGGAAGGATGTTTCAATTTTCCCTGGGCAGAAGCCAATGGTCTTAACGGTCGCTTTGTTCCCCGGGAAAAGAGCCAATAGCTTTAAAGGTCGCTCTGGTACACTCCCCACTAGAAAATCCCTACTTAAGCTCCTGCCCATCTGGAGTTCAGAACACAACAGCTCTTCCCTGCTGAGAGGAGGCAGCCTCCTCTCACCAACCTTAGATGACCCACCGCCTCCAGCCTGATGGCAGCCGCCCTAGCCAACAGCTCCAGAGACCACAGCCAGCGTGTCCAAGCACCCACCTTCATCCAGAGCTTGCCCCTGACTCCTCTCTCTCCACACCTCTTCTACCTCCGACCAGCCAGGCTGGTGAATAAATCTCTTGGCTGCACAGTTGTCTCCGGTGTTATTTTTGACCTTCACTTACAAATGTTAAAAAAGAAAAAAACCCTTGCAAACACTTTGCAGGTCAGATTTTTCTCATGCTACAAAAATTTCATGTACCATTCAGTAAATTCAGTGTTAATTGTAGAAAATCATTCAAATTCAAAGTTATTAAACATTTCAAATTCTTTTTTGGTTTTCTTTTTTTATTTGTTCTAATCAATTATACGTGACAACAGAATGCTCTTTGATTCATTGTACACAAATGGAGCACAATTTTTCACTTCTCTGGTTGTACACAAAGTAGAGTCACACCATTTGTGCAATCATACATGTACCTAGAGTAATGATGTCCATCTCATTGCACCAATTTTCCTACCACTCCACCAATTTTCCACTCCTCCCCTTTGCCCAATCCAAAGTTTCTCTACTCACCCGCCTCGTTATGGATTAACATCCACTTATCTGATAAAACATTCAGCCTTTGGTTTTTTGGGATTGGCTTACTTTGCTTAGCATGATATTCTCCAACTCCATCCATTTACCTGCAAATGCCATAATTTTATTCTCTTTTAATGCTGAGTAATATTCCATTGTGTATATATACTATAGTTTCTTTATCCATTCATCTATTGAAAGGCATCTAGTTTGGTTCCACAGTTTAGCTATTGTGAATTGTGCTGCTATAAACACTGATGTGGCTTTGTTAATGTAATATGCTGATTTCAAGTCTCATTTAAGGGTATAAACTGAGGAGTGGGATAGCTGGGTCAAATGGAAGGTCCATTCCAAGTTTTCTAAGGAATCTCCATACTGCTTTCCAGATTGGTAGCACCAGTTTGCAGTCCCATCAGCAATCTATGAGTGTGCCTTTTTCCCCACACCCTCGCCAACACTTATTGTTGTTTGTATTCTTGATAACTGCCATTCTGACTGGAGTGAGATGAAATCTTAGAGTAGTTTTGATTTGCATTTCTCTAATTGCTAAAGATGTTGAACATTTTAAAAACCTTTCAAATTCTTTTCAGCAAAACAAAACAAAACAAACTTGTGTATGAAGTGGAACGTGATGGCATTCTATATAGTTGTGATTCTGGGAGTGGAACAGAGCTTCCCAGTTTCTGATTTGCTTTGGGTCTGTGACCCATCTTCTCTAGGGGAGGTGGCTTAGTCCTTTTTATGATGCTATAACAAAAGGCCTAAAGCTGGGTATTTTATAAAGAAAAGAGTCTTATCTATCTCAAAGTTTTAGAGGTTGAAATCCAGAGTGAAATGAAAGTTCACTACTGATGAAACTTACTACTGATGAGGGTCTCATGGCAGATGACATCATAATGGTGTAAACACACATGGAGGAGATCATATGGGAAGATGGGAAGCAATGTTGATCCATGATGCAAAGAAAAGACCACTGACTCCAATTTTAAATCAAATTAAAGCAAGCTTATATTGTGTACACAAAAATAGCTGGCCAGCGGCTGCCCCTCCCAAACACTGGGCTCGGGATCAGCCCCGTCCTGTGGGAAGACAAGGTTTTTATAGCACAGAGAGTTGCAATAAATAAAAATAAATAAATAATTTTTTTTTTTTTTTTTTTTTTTAAAGGATGTCTTGGGAACTTACAGCTACCAGAGTTCTGGCAAATGCGATACAAAGGCAGATAGCAGGCTAATGATCTACATGGCTTAACATTTCAAGGTAGGGAGTAAATTAAGATTCCTGTTGGAATTTATGAGGCACCACTGAGGTTTTAGGAAGGGTTGTTATCTGGTCAAGGAAGGCCAGGCCTGTGTGAGTTCAGAGCACAGGCAGGAATTCCAAACATGATTAGCCCTCAGAGTTTGGTCAGGCCAAATAAATATCTTAGTAAAACAGAAATGAAATTTTTTTAAACTTCATGACTCCCAATCTTAGGATAGAATTAGGTTGGGTTCATCAGCAAGAGAAATTTAGGGTTTAGGTTTTCTATCTTCATTACAATTTTCTCTAACCAGGTTCTTGTGAGAACTATATTAATCTTTTCTAAAAGTGATACCCCCAGTGACCTAACTAGGCCCTACCTCTTAAAGGTTCTACTATCTCAACACTGCCACACTGGGAACCAAGCTTCTACACATAACCCTGTCGGGGACATACTCAAACCCCATCAAAACCACAGTAAATGGGGCAATACTAAGCTTCTTTTGTCCCTTCTTCAGCTAGCCTATTGAAAGAGGTACTTGTCCCCTACACCCCTGGAATCTGGTGTCATCTGTGACTGTCCAGAACAAGGCCATGAAAGTCCTCCTGATGTCACCATGAAAAAGAAAAAAACAAAAAACAAAAAAAACGAAAAAAAAAACCCAACCATTTTCCAATCCAACAGGCACTGCTGATCAGGCCTTCTTACTTGAAGATATTCTCTTTTGAACTCTCCAGGTCTCTTGGTCCCACTGCTGGTGACTCACTTTTTCACTGCTCTTCCACCCTAAACTGCCCCCTTCCCCTACTTCTATAGCGTCACCCAATCTTGAGTCTACCCTAAAAGAATCAGCTGGGGTTCTGTTATACTTTAAGAAAGGATGCACTAAAGTCCCACCTCCTAGGAAAACAACCAGTCACCCATGGGTAATGTGGATAGATAGCTCAAGGAGATGATAATGTATCAATTAGAAGATTGCGTTCAAGGAAAGAGATGGGAGCTGGTCAGAATAATCAAAATTGGAGGGCTGCTGGCACTGGAGCCAACCAGGAATCCATGAGGGAGGAGCTTTGGTAGTCCTAGGTCAGACCCATAAAAAAAGTAGGAGCCTCTGACTCTCCACTCTCCCTTTGTCATGCCTCAGCTCATGATTAGAGCACACCCTAATGCCTAAGTCATATCACAGACCTTCTGGATTAAATCCTTCAAAATGCTCCCACAAGAATCAAGCCCAAGTCTTCACTCAGATATGGGGACTCACTGTCTCCTCTTCCTCATCCTACCTCTTGCCCCTCCCTTACTACATGCTGGCCCCATTGCCCTTGTTTCTGTCCGTTTCAACCACACCAACCTCCTCCTCATTTTAGGACCTTTGAACTTGCTGTTTCCCTATGTAGAACCATTTCCACTAAATCTTTTCCTGGTTGGATCCTTCTTGGCCTTCAGTTCTCAGCTCAGATGCTCACTCATCCCTCCCCTCACTGCCCATGTCCAGTTGTCTTCCTAGATTGCTCTCTACCACATCACATGATTTCTTTCCTTCCAGAGAACTTGATATCATCTGAAAAATTATGCCACTTTTTTTTTTTTTTTTTTGGTACCAGGGATTGAACTCAGGGGCACTCAACCACTGGGACACTTCCCCATCCCTTTTTTTGTGTGTGTATTTTATTAGAGACAGGGTCTCACTGAGTTGCCATTGCTGAGGATGGTTTTGAACTTGCGATCCTCCTGCCTCAGTCTCCCAAGTGCTGGAATTACAGGCGTGTGCCACCGCGCCCAGCACTTATTTATTCATATGAATGTTTTATCTTCTGTCTTCTCCATGAATTGTGAACTCCACAAAATCCATGACTTTTTTCTTGGTCACCTCTTGGTTCCCAGAGTGCAGCACAAAACCAGGCACAAAATAGGTGCCAAATAAGGATAAATGGGATGAATGAGTAAATTCCATTGTTGACAATTATGGAACCCATCTGTAGGTCACACTGGGAACTAGCAGCCAGTTTCAGATGCCCACCCAGCTTGTATTCATGAGGATAATCTTGAGTTCAATTTGAGAAAGGAAAAGCAAGTATCTGAATATTTACCTCCTTTACCCATCAAGTCAATCAGGAGGTAGGGGAGAGCCCAGGAAACACCCTCTACATTCTTTGAACCAATCAGATGCCCAGACTGAAGGAAAAACCTTGGAACTCCTCCCCCATATATGAGGAACCATTTACAATACTGATGGGAAGGCCCAGACAAAAGCAGTGTGGAAAGCAGTAGGTGGCTCAATCCTGTAATACAGCGGCTTGTGAGGCTGAGACAGGAGGATCATGAGTTCAAAGCCAGCCTCAGCAAAGGTGAGGCTCTGGGAAATGCAGTGAAACCCTGTCTCTAAATAAAATACAAAATTGGGCTGGGGATGTGGCTCAGTATTTGAGTGCCCCTGAGTTCAATCCTTGGAACACCAACCCCGCAAAAAAAAAAAAAAAAAAAAAGTAGAGTGGACTTTATTTTATTTATTTATTTGCTTTAGTTGTACACAATGCCTTTATTTTTACATGGTGCTGAGGATCGAACCCGGGCCGCGCACGTGCTAGGTGAGTGCTCTACCGCTGAGCCACAACCCCAGCCCATAGAGTGGACTTTAGATGAGGCCATCCCCATTCCTCAGGGCCTCAGCTGTCCCCTCTCCCACAGGCTGTCTGGAGACCCTCTCTCTGCTGGTCTGTCCACTGCCTGTCTGAAGTGTATAACTGCAGCTCCCTGGCCTCTGAAGGCCTTGTTAGCCTATAAGATGTTGTCTGTGCAGCTTCCAGTGGACCCTCCTGCCTCTGTCCACCGTATCCCTCCTCTGTTGCTTGTTTCTCCTTTGGGATCCCGCCCCTGTTTTCTCTGACGGGGTGAAGCATGGCACCTTGTTCCTGCACTCACCTCCCCTTCCAAAAATGGATCCTCTGCTTTGTCCTCCACCCCAGGGATTTCCCTTTGTCCTCTAGCCCATTCCCTTTCTCCTCCTCCCTTTTCTTTCCAGGGCCCCAGCCTTCTCCTTGAGATCCACCTTGGCCCTCCATCCATCACCCTACCGGTTTCTCAGAGGGACATCTCCCCATTTGTTTCCCCTTCTCTCCAGGAACCTCCCCCACTTCACCATCATTTTTCTTCCTTGGAACTCCATTTTTATTTCACTGTGCCTTTTTTTTTTTTTTTTTTTTTTTTTGTGGTACCGGCAATTGAACTCAGGGGCACTTGACCACTGGGCCACATCCCCAGCCCTTTTTTTGTATTTTATTTAGAGACAGGGTCTCACTAAGTTGCTAAGTGCCTTGCCATTGCTGAGGCTGGCCTTGAACTCGCAATCCTCCTGCCTCAGCCTCCCAAAGTGCTGGGATTACAGGTGTGCGCCACCACACCTGGCTCACTGTGCCTTTTGACTCCATCTCCCAAAGACACTCCTCCCTCCTTGCTCCTCTTTTTCCTTGGGTCCTGCTCCAACCCTTATCCCTACCTTGACCTTAGGTTTCTCCCCAGGGAAGCTCCTAAACCTTCCCTTCAGCTTTAACCCAACCAAGGACCCCTCTCTGCCCTGGCTCACCTATTTATTCATATGAATGTTTTATCTTCTGTCTTCTCCATGAATTGAGGATACTCCTACTACTTTGCCTCCCCACGTCCAGCAGACCTGGGATGCCAACAGCTGTGGAGAAAGGAATTTCAACCTGACCTTGGCCATGGGCATCATAAGTGTCACCCTGGGCTCGTTGTTTATGTTCTTCATTTCCTCTATCCATGTTACCTGGCGACACATACCTCCACAGTCCTGGAGACCCCAAGAATGACCTGGCCTCCTCTCCCTCAGAGTGTTGCGGGGGGGGGGGGCTCCTTGTTCCCCTCATTCCCTTTGGACTCCAGATGCTCATGCTCTGACTCTGCCCCTGAGACAGTCTCCTCTCCATTAGCATATCAGAGAACAATAATCATGGAAGGAGATTTCTGCCTTCTGAGTGATCTTTTATTTTCCATGTGTGAGTTCCCCCAGGGAGCACTGATTCATTCAATGAACATCTTGTGAACACCAAGGAACCTCCCAAGACCAAGCCCAGTGGTCAGTGTGAAGCTATGAGAGGGGCCTTGGTCCTTCCATCCTCTTTCATTCATTCCTCTAGTCCAGTTTCAAATTTCAGTTTGTACCAGAATATGTGAAGGGCTCATAAAGTGTGTTGGATGGGCATCACCACCAGAATTTCATATTCAGTAGGTCTGGGGTAGGGCCCAAGAATCTGTATTTCTAACAGATTCCTGGTCCAAAGACCATGCTTAGTAAACCACTGTTCATGGTGGATTCTTCCCCTGGGGGTGCTAGCTCATGGCTTTCCTATCAAGGCTGGTCATTCCTCAGTGCCTTGCCAATGTCTTCCCTCTGCATCTCTTCCATCCACAGATTTTTACGGGTTGAGCTGGAAGGTTGTAGCTCTTTCTCACCGCCAGTAGTCTCCCAGAGCCAATGTCATATGGACACAGACATGCTTCCCTTCCATCTCCAAAGACCAGGAGTGTTATTAAGAAGAACAAATAGGGGTTTGGGGTTGTGGCTCTGTGGCAGAGCACTTGCCTAGCATGTGTGAGGCACCAGGTTCGATTCTCAACACAGCATAAAAATAAACAAATAAAACAAAGGTCCATCAACATCTGAAAAAAAAAAAAAAGAACAAATGGGCACAGTTGGGAAATTTTCAGTACGGGGCGCTTGGTTGACTGTCTCAAATTGTGGTTGCTTTCCTCATCATTTTACATATTTTCATCTCTTTCTTTTCTTGTTGATCTGGCAGAACCACGGAAAAACTACCACTGAACACAGACACTTTGCTCACTTGTACTGGGTTTCCTTCAGTCCCACACATGGGGTTAATGTAAAGGAAATATTGAAATCATTCCAAATGAAAAAATCTAAGGAAGACTTGATGGTTTGTAGGCTGTGTGTGTCTTTGAATGTGTGCAGGGTGTGCTGGCGCAGTGCCACTACTACATTCAGCTACAACGCCTCGGTCCCTGTTCCGGTTCTCACCAACCTACTGTACCCCACCTCAGAGCCTTTGCACCCGCTATTCCCCATGCATAGAACCCTCTTCCAGGATCTCCTGTTGGCTGACTCCTCTTGTACTTCCAGTTTCAACTCAAATATTCCTCTCTCCGAGAGGCTTTTCTTGCACATCCTACCCTACTCCCAGCCACCTGTAGTCCTCTGCAGTTCTTCTCATTTTCCCTCATTGCCCTTAGTTCACAATCAAATGATTTCATTTATTTATATGAGTGTTTTTTTTCTTTCTTTCTTTCTGGGGTATGAATTCAGCAGAATCATGGTCCTGTCTGCCAGACCACGTGGCCCTCCGAGTACATCCCGGGCCTAAAGTACAAGAAGCGACAAAGAGGAAGAGCAACATATCTGCCCATTACACTAGTAGTGTGAAAGTGAGACCCACGCATTATATGTTGAGCCAATCAGCTGTTTAAACTGGGAACAACGGCAACAAGAAGGGCAAGTCACTGTAACCCAGTTCCCTCACTCATTAAATCAATCACTAGGGCACCAAGAAAGACGTTAGGTTGGGTAATGCCCCTTACGTACATTGAACCAATCAGAATCCACATTTAAGCATTGGAGGCACGCCCATCACAAAGTAGCCAATCATAATGAAGTAGTTGTCAACAGTGAGGGCGCCCCTGGGACCCCAATCTCCAAGGCGCCTCCTGAACTGAGCAGCCAGGGAAGTCCTAGGGTCATTGGGTACGTTGGTGATGGGTTATCAGTAGGGTAGGAGAATTGGAGCATGTGTACATCTGGGGTGGCAAGTTAGAGGGGGAAGGTGTAGCAGTTAGAGGGACGGCAGGGGGTTATGGGGTGAGGCAGGCACTTGGCCTTAGGAGAGGACAGAAGCAGCAAGGCTGTTATAAGGGAACTTGGAGGTGTGGTTGGCTTTGGCTTAGGACACTGCCTTCTTGGCTTGGGGCAGTGTTTTTTTTTTTTGGTTCCTAATTTGGCGGGTCCTCATATTTTTTTTGAAACTCGCGTGACTCTTCTCCTGACTCCATTACCCCTGTCTGCAGATTCCACTCACCCAGCACCTCCTCAGACCTGGTCCATGGCTACTGTAACTAGACCCAGGGACTCAGAAGCCCAGGTCACCTCAAAGAAGACCAAGCAGATACAGCCACCACAGCCGGCTGTCATGACATCTGTGCCTCCCCCACAAAGAGATTACATGTGTCTCTCTATCATATCCTTCTTTTTCTTCATTTTTCTGGGAATCCCAGCCCTGATTTTCTCCATTAAGGTGGGCACTACCCAGCTCCCATCAAATTTCTTTGTCCCCACACCAACATCCTCTTTCACCTCCTCCTTCACTCTTCATGTTCCTGGGGACTTGTCCTTACCCTCCTCACCATCTAGTTGTCCTTACTGATCCCCAGGATGCTCCTGGGCTGCTCCAAATCCTGCCCAAATTCACTTTCTCATCCTGCCCCCTTGATCACTTGCTTTCTCCCCTGGGGGACTAAACCCTGCCCTTATCTCCCTCATGCCACCATTCCTGATCTTGTTCTTGCCCTCTATACCCAGGAATGCCATTCCCTCATCTCTTTCTCCTCTTGGAAACACTCCCACCAGCTTGCCTTCACCCCTACAGACCCGGAATGCCAACAACCATGGGGATCTGAGAAAAGCAAAGAGATATTCCAGACTGGCCTTGGCCTTCAGCGTCTCAAGCATTGTGTTGGGCATCGTTGTGTGTGTTTGCGCTACTGCAGTTGAAATTAAGAAACATAAAGTATGAGATCATCCTGAAAGCCTGCTTCCATCAATTAGGGTAGGGACTGCTCCTCCTGGAGCCTTTGACCTTGGATGTTACCTGTGCTGGAGGTAGCATTTTTAAGAGCAATAAAGTTTATGAGGAGGTTTCTGCTTTCCCATTCATTTGCTGTGGGTTTGGACACACAAGTTCACGCAGCCTTGTCATTCCACTTTGCTGAGAACCATGGGGTTCACCCAGATATTCAATTCACATTTACTAGGCAACTGTGCCAGGCACTGTTTTAAGTCTCAGTGGTTCAGTGCAGATTCAGACAGATGAGGTATTTTTCTCCTTAAAACTTATATTATATAGCCGGGCGCGGTGGCGCACGCCTGTAATCCCAGCACTTTGGGAGGCTGAGGCAGGAGGATCGCGAGTTCAAAGCCAGCCTCAGCAATGGCGAGGCACTTGGCAACTCAGTGAGACCCTGTCTCTAAATAAAATACAAAAAAAAAAGGGCTGGGGATGTGGCCCAGTGGTCGAGTGCCCCTGAGTTCAATCCCTGGTACCAAAAACAAACAAACAAACAAACAAACAAACAAACAAAACTTATATTATAGTCAGACATGAATAGAATTCCAATAAAATAGAAGACCTAGAGACAAACCCACATAAATAGAGTTATCTAATACCACACAAAGGTGCCAAAAACATACATTGGAGAAGGGATAGTCTTTAACAAGTGGTGCTGTGAAAACTGGATATCCAAATGTAGAAGAATGAAGGTGGACCCCTGTCTCTCACCCTGTACAAAAGTCAAAGTGCATTAAAGACTTAGGAAATAGACCAGAAACTCTGCAACTACTAGAAGAAAATGTAGGCCTAACATTCCATCATACTAATACAGGACCCCTTAACAAAACCACCAAATCTCAAGAAATAAAACTAAAAAATAATAGGTGGGATGGCATCAAACTAAAAAGCTTCTTCACAGCAAAGGAAATGAGTGTGAAGAGAAAGCCTATGGAATGGGAGAATATGTCTGTCTGCCATCGGCTCCTCAAATAGGGTAGTAATACCCAGAATATATAAAGAACTCAAAAAACTTAGCACCATCAAAACAAATAACCCAATTCATAAATAGGCAAAAGAACTAAACAAATACTTCCCCAAAAGAAGAAACACAGTGGCCAACAGATACATGAAAAAATGTTCAACACCTTTGGCAATTAGGGAAATGAAAATCAAAAACACATTGAGATTTCATCTCGTTCCAATCAGAATTCAACAGATGAATGGATAAATAAGTAGACACACCCAGTGATGTCATTTGCTGGTAAATGGATAGAACTGGAGATTATGATGCTTAAGTGAAATAATCCAGACTCACAAAGTCACAGGCTGAATGTTGTCTGTGATATGTGGAAGCTAGTTTAAATTAGGGGGTAAAAGAGAGAGAAAGAGAAAAGAAGTGGAGGTGGCAGAATCCATAAAAATAAAAGAAAAATCAGGGGAGTAGAAGAAGGGGATTGAGAAGGAGAGGTGGGATAAGGGAAACCAGTAGAATGAACCTGACCTAACTTTCCAATGCACATGTGTGAATATAGTACAATGAATCTCACCATTACGTATATCCACAAAACAATTTTTTTTCTTAAAAAAGTAAAATAGATCAGTAGAGTAGAAGAAAGGGAACAGGAAGAGGGAGGGGGAGGATAAGGGTAAGTACTGGGTACTTAATTGGAGCAAATTATACTCCGTGTATTCATAATTATGTCAAAATAGATCCTAATGTTATATATAGCTATTATAAATCAATAGAAAGAAACTTAAGATTTTAGGGCTGTAGCTTAATGGTAGAGTGCTTGTCTAGCATGCATAAAGTCCTGGGTTCAATCCCAAGAAATGCAAAAAAACAAAACAAAAAGCTCTCACATTATATTGAGAAGACACAGAAAAAAGAAAAAAAAAAGGAGCAAAATGGAAAGCCAGAAGATAGTTCTAGATCCAACACCAACAGAACTCTCTTCAACAACAGGACTGTTATTTCATTTGCTTTGTCCCAAACAGTAGCTACTACTAGCCAAATGTGACTGGTGATGTTTGTAATGTGGCTAGTGCAACTGAAGAGCTCAATCTTTTATTTTATTAATTATAATTGAATTTAATTTTCCAAGTGTGGTTAGTGGCTACCACACTGGGAAGCCCAGTTCTAGGCAGTGGTCAATGTCATAAAAGGAAAGAATGAACTTGGGAGAGCTGGAAGAAAGACATAGGACAGAGTCACTGGGGAGCTGAACTGTGACCTGAGGTGGAAAAAAACAGCCATAGAAAAATCTGGGAAGAGGAAAAAAGAGGAAGGGAGGGAAATTGGTGCGTGGGGGTGTGTGGCGAATGGGGACTGAAATCAAATTCCATGCATGTATGATTTTGTCAAAATGAAACTAACTGGGCTGGGGTTGTGGCTCAGCGGAAGAGCGCTCCCCTAGCACGTGTCCTACACGTGTGCGGCCGGGTTCGATCCTCAGCACCACGTAAAAATTAAAAAAAAAAAAAAAAAAACGCATTGTGTACAACTAAAGCAAATAAATAAATATTAAAAAAAATGAACCCAACTACTATATATAACTATAATGCTCTAATAAAAATCATCTGGGAGAAGAGAGAGTTCCAAACAGAACAAGTTCAAAGAGGAACCGTGAGTCTCCAAGGAAGGAATGAGCCTGGGAAGAGAAAGAAAATTAGTGGACTGGCGCAGAACAAAGAATATTAACAAAGAGGCAGGCAGGAGACCAATCACCAGAGCCCTGAAGGTCAGAGGAAGAAAGTTGAAGTTTGAATATGAAGGGATATTATCTGGGGCATCAAACAGAGAAAACACAGGTTCTGATTTTTGTTGAAAAAAAAAATGAGTTCCATGTTCTTTTTTTGGCGGGGATTACTAGGGATTGAACCTAGTGGTGCTTAACCCAGTGACTCAGTAGCCACATCCCCTGCCCTTTTAAATATTTTATTTTGAGACAGCATCTTGTTAAGTTGCTTAGGGCCTCACTAAGTTGCTGAAACTGGCTTTGAACTCATGATCCTCCTGCCTCAGCCTCCAGAGCTGCTGGTACTATAGGTGTGCGCCACTGTGCTCCGTGAGTTCAAGGTTCAAATTGGATGTAGTCTTTTTCTAAATAATAGCTAAGGGAAAATATAAACTAAGGAATTCATGTTGTTTAAAGACAACAAAAAACTGTGGATGCAAGGAATTCCAAAGGAGTTAAATTCTAGGGAATAAATATCCAGGTGTTGCCGCCTGAAGCGCTTGGAGCAACGGAGCTGCGGGAAGAAGTTCAGAAGCAAACTGGAGACGAACAGCTTTTTATTCTGATAACTTTTCTCTCTGGTTCTAACAACGACTAACACACGCATCACACACCACCAAAATGGCGCTGACCCGATCAGCAATTTCGGCCAAGTCACTCGAGATCCCGGGACAAGTCCCGTGAGACTACGGAAGGCGACAATGCCCAAATCTCCACGGCTCATAGTCAACCGCAATTTAAGTCATCTCCCCAAACAGGGCTCCTGCATCCAGGCCTAAGTGGAGAGGAGTGAGGCATGCGCATAGCTGCAGCTTCTGAGGAACAGCAGGGAGAACAGTGTGAGTAGAATGAAAGGAACCCCGGGCAGTGGGAGGGGTGAGCCAGGGAGGCAACAGGGCCACCCCACTGGGGCTTTGCGTGCCACGTGAGGACTTTGCTTTTAGCTGCAGTGAGATGCAGCTGGATGAGCCCAGAGGACTCTGATCTGGGTTGGGGGTTCCCAGGCTCCTTCTGACTGAGTTTGAGGAGCAGATTGTGGAGGTGGGGGAGGCTGCTGGGATGTCCAGGCGGTTGGGCAGAGGGAGAGGCTGGGCCAAGGTGGGAGCAGAGGAGAAGGGAGAGAGAGAGAATTGGGTTCTGGATATGACCTTAAGGTCCCAGAACAAGGGACCTGGCAACTTCCCAAGTGAGTAAGGGCTCTGCACCCAGGCACAGGACAGTGGACTTTCCAATCTGGACAAAGGAGGGAGGAGGGAGTGGTGCAAGGACGTGGCTGCCCACCTAGTTAGATTGGGAGGCAAACCTTGCTGCCTGCTCTGACCCCAGCTTGCCCCAGGGTCTGGCCTGAAGATGAGGGAGAAGCAAGGTTGCTTCTTTCCCAGTCCCTATCTCAACCTTCCTAGGGTCTGGAGGTAGAGGGAGGGTGACCTGCCCAGGAGGTGAAGGACATTGCAGAGTCCACTATCTTATCAGGGAGACGCAAACATGTACTAAAAGTCACGGTCACAATGAGGTCCTTTACTTGGCAAACAGTCCCTGGGGCCAGCCTGGGCTGGCCCTGGGCTGGGAAATGCATACAGTGGACTGTGGTGCTCATGGGGCCCAGAGGGGAGAAGAAGTAGCAGCAGATTGTGACAGCACAGAGTGGTCAGGGCTAGCGTGGAGGAAACTCAGAGAGGACAAGGCTGTGATAGGGAAGCCCAGGGAAGTCCTGGACCCATCCTGGTGCTTGGAACCAAGATGGTCTCTTGGAGGAAGCGTCTGTGCCTGACACAAAAGGTGAGCAGCAGTTGAACAGGGAAGAGGTGGGGTGTAGCTTTCCAGCAGAGGCAACTGCATGTGATCCTGAAATGATCAGTTTGAAAAACAGAAGATCTGGGCACACTAAGTCCTCAAGCCTGAAAGGAAAAATGGGACGAAGGAGGGACAACGTGGGTCTGAGCCCATCAGGCCCTGGAGGACACTGAGTTCCGGAGAGTGTGTATGGACAGGGGTTCCAGGAAACTCTTATTCGAATTTCCCTTAAAAACCCACTCAGTGCTCCCCGTCTGATTCATAGTCCATCCTCTGACCCTTCTTTCTAAGGAAAAGAAAAAAAATTTTTTTTCAATTCCGACCATTGCTTGTTCACAAAAAAAAAAAGCCTCCAATTGATTTGTGCTCCCCAGGCTCAGAGAAATCTTGCACTATTGAGCTAATTGGATCTTGTCTCCCCTGCCACATTCTTGTGAGAAGTCTTTGCCATGGGAGTTGCTCATCAGCCTGAAATGGCAATGCTCAGTCCACCTGGGCTACAGTAAAGTCCATCCAGGTGCCAAAGTCATCGGGATCCTTCCCAGATTCCACCTGGGGCAGAAGCCTCTGTGCTCGCCTCCCTGAGACGGGGATCAGTATTACCTGGACACGTTAGAAGAATAAAATGCACAAGCAAAATACCCTGCCCCAAAGACAGAACTTAAGTACCATCTGAAGGCAATCAGGGAAGCAGCTAGAAAGATTTAAGCATCCACATGGCTGGGAACTGCAGTCAGAGTGGACAAGGCCACGGTGCTGGTACAAGGTCAGATTGAGCCAGGCATTGCCATTAGGTGGTTGGGTGTGGGAAAGCTGGGTGCTGGGGGAAGTTGTGAGGGCTAGGGCAGTGGCTTGTGGACTCAGGCTCGGACAGTGGCTGTGTGGAGGATTCAGGCACAGGAATCCAATGTCTGCCTTGCTCTAGAGGGTTTAAAGACTCAAAGATGAGGCACGTCCTGACACAATGCTCTCAGAAGGGTACACATCATTTCTGTGTTTCTGCTCAAAGTGAACGACCTGAATATAATCAGGAAAATCCATCGGCAAACTCAAACTGAAGGAAAAATCTTCTAAATAACTAATATTATTCTTCCAAAATGCCAAGGTCACGGGCTGGGGTTGTGGCTCAGTGGTGGAACGCTCGCCCAGCACGTGTGATGCCCTGGGTTCGATCCTCAGCACTACATAAAATAAATAAATAAAATAAAGGTATCGTGTACAACTAAAAAATAAATGTAAAAAAAAAAAAATGCCAATGTGGGCGCGGTGGCGCACGCCTGTAATCCCAGCACTTGGAAGGCTGAGGCAGGAGGATCGCGGGTTCAAACCCAGCCTCAACAATGGCGAGGCACCTAGCAACTTAGTGAGACCCTGTCTCTAATAAAATACAAAAAAGGGATGGGGATGTGGCCCAGTGGTCAAGTGCCCCTGAGTTCAATCCCTGGTACCAAAGGGGAAAAAAAAAAAAGCCAAGGTCATGAAAGCAAAGGAGAGTGAGGAAATGTCACAGAGCAGAGGAGACCAAGGGGACATGATAATTACATACAAGCAGTGATCCTGGCTTGTATCCTGGACTAGGAAAAGAACATTAATGGGAAAACTCAAATAAATTCTCTAATCTAGTTAATATTGTCTTATCAATGTTAGTTTCCTGAATTTCTTCATTAGAGTGTGATTATATAAGAGAATGTCCTTATTCACAGGAGCCACATACATATCTATGGGGAAAAAATCCTGTCTCTGTCTCACAAATTATTCAGCCAAAAAAAAAAAAACAAAACCCTTTAAATATATCTATCCATCCATCTATCCATTCATCCATCTATCTAGCATAAATGTAGCAAATCATTAAATTTGGGTGAAGGGTCGGAATGTGTTTATTTTACTATCTTTGTAACTTGTAGGTTGAAATAAAGTAAAAAAATTAAGATTTACAGTAACAAAATAAAGATAAGAAGTGAGAAAGAAGAGAAAACAAATGAAGCAAAGATCTCAGAGGGACAGCCTCGGTCTGGCAGAAGCTGTCTGCTCCCAGTGATGGCTCCTCAGTCTCACCAACTGGAACTTCGTGAGATTCTGTGATTTATGCAGATAGGACCCAGGCAGCTGCCCCAGGTCCTGGGAATTTGGGGGGACAGTGGCTGGTAGGCCAAAGGTAGAGGGACCAGAGACAGTATGGAGCACCTGAGGAGTTCCCAAAGACTGAGAATTCACACACAGGGCTCAGAGATGAAGCTCGGTGCACCAATGGTCTCACTGCAGTAGCACTTGGGGACTGCACCTCATGCTTCTCTCTCTTGGGGTTTTCTTTTTCTTTCTTTCTTTCTTTTCTTTTTTTTTTTTTTTTTTTTTTTTTTTTTTTTGGTACCGGGGATTGAACTCAGGGGCACTCGACCACTGGGCCACATCCCCAGCCCTCTTTTGTATTTTATTAGAGACAGGGTCTCACTGAGTTGCTAAGCGCCTCGCCATTGCTGAGGCTGGCTTTGAATCTCCATCCTCCTGCCTCGGCCTCCTGGGATTACAGGCATGCACCACTGTGCCTGGCTTCTCTTGGGGTTTGCTATAGCAGGCAGGGCATGAGCAGTGGGGTGGGTGTGGGGAGGAGCTCAGGCTGCCCAACAGCTTCGACTTTCCCAGGTGACCTGCTCCAGATGAGAAGGACATTGCCAAGGCAATTATCTAATCAGCTCCACTTTCACCGGCCCCAGGAACATGCCCACCCCCTGGGCCAAACATGCCCATACAAAGACCCCAGCATTCTACCAGCCCAGCCCCTCACTGCTGTTCCCAGAGGTCCCTGCCTGGGGGGATTTGGACTTCTGGGTGCCTGGAAGCACCAAACACCTCGGGCACCAAACACCGAGTTTGGGCCAGGATGCCTGGACACATCCTTTCCCTATTTCTCACCTTGGCTCCTCCATCTGGCAGGGTGGGGTGGGGACAGGGGAATGGTTAAGAGCCCTGGTGGCTGTAGCTGGTTGTGTAGAGTGCTTCTGAGACCCTCTCTGAACCTCCCCAAGGCTCAGTTTCCCCCTCTGCACAATGGGAATGATAGAGTCCCTTCACAGGGGTTTGTTGCAAGAACCCGTGAGGTCACGCATGTGCAGAACCTAGCACATTCTTGGGGCTACCTGGGTGATGTTTGGTGTCTTTCATTGGTGGTACCATGTAGGAGTCAGGCTCTGGGGTCAAAAGTGGGCTGGAATCCTTAGGCATGCCAACCTTACACAAATTCCTTACCTGTCCTAGGCCTCAGTTTCCTCATCTGTACAATGAGCTCACGAGAGAACAAAACTTTGCAGGGCTGTTGTGAGAAGCTAAGGAGACCATCTGAGTAGAGCACACAGGGCACAGCTAGCCCATAATAAGTCCTCTCAGTAAATGACAGCCATTATAGAGACTATTATGGGCATCCTTCCTGCAGGTGACCAGGCCTGCAAGAGGACACTCTGCACCTGATCTATCTGGTTCTGAGTCTTGACTTTATCATGCCCTCTCTTGGGGACCATGGGCAAGTAGCTTGACCCCTCTGTGCCTCAGTTCCCCATCTGTGAGGGGAGTCCCCATCTCACAGAGTTGTTGGAAGGTTAAATAAATCCTCACACGAAATCTTGCGGCACAGCCTGTCACACATGTCACTGTATGCTTTTTTGTTTGTTTGTTTGTTTTTGGTACCAGGGATTGAACTCAGGGGCACTCGACCACTGGGCCACATCCCCAGCCCTCTTTTGTATTTTATTAGAGACAGGGTCTCACTGAGTTGCTAAGCGCCTCGCCATTGCTGAGGCTGGCTTTGAACTCATGATCATACTGCCTCAGCCTCCCAAGTGCTGGGATTACAGGCGTGCGCCACTGCGCCCTGCTGTCACTGTATGTTTGTTCTTTTTATTGTCATTGCTGTGGTATTCCCGGTGATTCCTGGTCTGCGTTAGGCTGCACTGGGGTTTGGGCAGGTTGGTGCAGTCCTGTAGGAAGTGCCTGTACCGTCCAGGCCTCGAGGTCACGCCAAGGAGCTTGTAATCAGCTGTAATCAGCCAGTTCTGCCCCACCCCACCCTCCCTGGGTATATCAGAGCTGGTCTGGCCCCCAGGCTCTGCGGAGGCCAAAGGAGGCCAAGCTCTAGGCACCATGGGGAAGGCAGTGAGTGGGGTCCTGGCTGGGGGTAGGGGAAGTGGGGGCAGGGTCCCGGTGACATCTAATGCCTCACTTGTCCCACCTCATCTCCCAGGAGAATTATGAGCTCTACTCAGTGGAGCTGGGGCCTGGCCCTGGTGGGGACATGGCCGCCAAGATGAGCAAGAAGAAGGCAGGCGGTGGGGGAGGCAAGAGGAAAGAGAAACTGGAAAATATGAAGAAGGAGATGGAGATTGTGAGCATTGGGCCAGGCTGGGGCGGGCAGGGGTGGGGGCTGGGAAGGAGGCAGTGGGCAGGGGTGGGAGCTGGTGAGAGCCAGACAGCAAGTGCCCTGTCCCCCACCTCACAGAACGACCATCAGCTGTCAGTGGCGGAGCTGGAACAGAAGTACAAGACCAGTGCCACCAAGGTGAGCTGGGGCTGGGGAGGAGAGGGCACAGCAAGGGCAAGAGGGAGAGAGAGGAGGGAGGGGACAGGACAGCATTAGGGCGTGGATCTCAGAAAGACAGAGACAGGGAGGGGCAGAGACAGGGAGAAAGTAACGTGGAGAGAGACAACCAGAAGGGAGACCAAAAGATGAGAGGAGAGACAGGAGAGAGGGAGGAGGAGCTGGGTGGGGGAGAGAGAGTGGAAGAGGAACAAGACAACAAGAGAGAGACGCGGAGAGAGAGGGGCAGGGGGGAAGGAGACAGAGGCAGAGGGGTGCATGGGGACAGGAAGGCCCTGTGACCTCCACCACAACTCCACCCCTCTGTTCCCAGGGCCTGTCTGCGAGCCTGGCAGCTGAGCTGCTGCTGCGGGATGGGCCCAATGCACTGCGGCCACCGCGGGGCACACCAGAGTACGTCAAGTTTGCCGGCAGCTGGCAGGAGGTCTGCAGTGCCTCATGTGGGTGGCTGCTGCCATCTGCCTCATCGCCTTTGCCATCCAGGCCAGTGAGGGTGACCTCACCACTGACGACAATGTGAGTGGTGGGCCCTGCAGGCCAGACACGGGATACAGGGACCTGTGGGACAGAGGACATTGAGCCTGGGACTCAGGACAAAGGGACCGCAGGATGGGGATTCAGAGACACAGAGATGCAGTTCTGAGACGTGGATCCCGAGGGATGCAGGACACTGGGACGTGAGACACACCCAAGAACATAGGTCACAGGGACGTCTACCCAAGACTCATCTTGGTGGGACATAAAGACATAGAAATGCAATATGTAAGATATGGCACTTGGGAAACAGAGGACATAGGACAGACTAAGGCCACGGGCACAGGGGACATTAGGACTTCATATGAGACACCAGGGACATGAGGGACATGAGACATAGGACACGGCACATGGGGAGATATAAGACACTAGACATAGAAGCAGACGGAGGAAATGGCGGTGCAGGACAAAGGGATATTTGATATGCAACAGGGTCAGAAAAAAGGACATGGGGACTCAGGGACATTTATGACGTTGGGCAGGGGTTTGAAAAGTCATAGGACAGGTGACATGGAATGGGGACTAAGAGGTACATAGACGTGGGGACTGGGAATTTAGCATAAGGTCTGCAACGCACAACCGCATAGATATGGGGACATGAGAACAAAGGGACTAGTGGGTGTAGGAGACGCAGAGGGTGGCACACGGTGTAGGAGCCCTGTTTGGGGAGATGGCTTAAATTGTGGTTGACTATGGGCCATGGAGATTTGGGCATTGTCGCCTTCCGTAGTCTCACAGGACTTGGCCCGGGATCTCGCGGGACTTGGCCCGGGATCTCGAGTGACTTGAGCCGAGATTGCTGATCAGGTCAGCACCATTTTTGGTGGTGTGTGTGGCGCATGTTAGTCGTTGTTAGAGCCAGAGAGAAAAGTTATCAGAATAAAAAGCTGTTTGTTTCCAGTTCGCCTCTAAACTTCTTCCCGCGGCTTCGTTGCTGCAAGCGGCCATCGCTTCAGGTGACAACAACACGGATTATAGAAAAGACAAAAATGTGGGGAGATAGGACATGGCCATGGCCATAACAGACTTGGGAGACACAGGAAAAGGGAACACATATGACCAAGGGCCATCCAGACATGGGGCACGAGCCACCGGGAGACAGGGCCATGGGGAAGACCCAGAATTCAGGAGCCAAAGGACCCAGGGCAGGAGAGACTGAAAATACAGGACAGGTGAACGTGGACTTCAGGACATGCTGGTGGGTCTCAGACCACAGGGAGCAGTAGAGGGGGAAACCACAGAGGTGACCCCAAGGATTCCAGGGGACCAGGGAGGGGGTGTGGTCTTGGGCAGGGAGCGTCTGACCCTTACACATAGCCCCTCCCCCACTCCTCCCGCAGCTCTACCTGGCCATTGCCCTCATTGCTGTGGTCGTGGTCACTGGCTGCTTTGGCTACTATCAGGAGTTCAAGAGCACCAACATCATCGCCAGCTTCAAGAACCTTGTGCCCCAGGTGGGTCCCCAGGCCCTGGCCTCATCAGATTCCCTTTCTCATCCAAACCACTCAGGCAGGATCCTGGCATTTCTCTGTGGCCTCTTCCATCAGGCCTACCCTGCCCTTAACTATGACCTCTATATCTCCCCTAGTGCCTCAACTGTCCCCATGTTTCACCTCCCCACGTCCCTTTACACTCACGACCTTCACCCCCACCTCTGCCCTGTTCTATTTTGGTGTCCCTGCCCCACAGCAAGCCACTGTGATCCGAGATGGGGACAAGTTCCAGATCAACGCAGATCAGCTTGTGGTGGGTGACCTGGTGGAGATGAAAGGTGGGGACCGCGTGCCAGCTGACATCCGCATCCTGGCAGCCCAGGGTTGCAAGGTGGACAACTCCTCACTCACCGGAGAGTCTGAGCCACAGACCCGCTCCCCTGAGTGTACACACGAGAGCCCGCTGGAGACCCGCAACATCGCCTTCTTCTCCACCATGTGTCTTGAGGGTCTGTGGAGCCCCTTCCCTCCATTCAGTAGCCACATGGCCTCCATGCTCCCCATTCCTCCCCCGCTGGTTCTTCTGCTATGTTCTGTGGCATATTCCTCCCACCCCACATGACTGCCCCCGCTCCAGGGCACACTGCCTCTATCACCTGCTATAACTACCCTGTTCCTGCTGCCTCTGTTGTCTCCACACTGCCCCACCGACGGTGCACGCTGCAAAGCACACCCCCATGCTGCCTACCCCACCCTGAGCCCCTCTTGGCCCCACTGCAGGCACAGCGCAGGGCCTGGTGGTGAACACGGGCGATCGCACCATCATTGGGCGCATTGCATCTCTGGCCTCGGGAGTGGAAAATGAGAAGACGCCCATTGCTATCGAGATCGAACATTTCGTGGACATCATCGCAGGCCTAGCCATCCTCTTTGGTGCCACGTTTTTTGTGGTGGCAATGTGCATAGGCTACACCTTCCTGCGGGCCATGGTCTTCTTCATGGCCATTGTGGTGGCCTATGTGCCTGAGGGACTGCTGGCTACTGTCACAGTGAGTGAGGAGGCAAAGGGGGTGCAGGGAGCTGAGAGTCTGTCCATCTGTTTATTTATTCATGCAGGCTTCCACCTCCCACCTTCCTATCCGTCCATCCATCCACCACCTCCCCATCCACCTCCACTTTCCCATCATCCATTCATTCAGCCTTCACCTGCTCCAGGCCATGTCCTGGACCACATATGAGGGCTTGACTGGAGGAGGCTGAGGTCCCCTGTCGGCAGCTGTCCTGTACCCAGGCCTTACATAGTCAGCATGTAGTCCAAGACCCACCCAGAGGAGGCTCAGGAGGTTCATTTTCTCATTTTGATTGTGCTCATAATAGAACCTGAGGAATTTCAGTTGGGACAGCTCAGAGTGTATCTGGGCAGATTAGGAAAGGCAACCCAAGCAGGAAGCACAGATGGACAAAAGCTTGGTTTTTGTTTAGTTTTGTGTTTGGCAGAATATTGCACTTGAAACGCTGTGGTTGGTGTGAAGAACTCCCCAGTGCTCTGAGTGGAGGAAAATGGGACTGGAAGCAGGGATTTGTCCCTGTGCCTGAGTTTTTCACCTCTCTCCCAGGTCTGTCTGTCCCTGACAGCCAAACGGCTGGCCAGTAAGAACTGTGTAGTCAAAAACCTGGAAGCAGTGGAGACCCTGGGCTCTACATCAGTGATCTGCTCTGACAAGACCGGAACCCTCACTCAGAACCGCATGACTGTGTCCCATCTATGGTTTGACAACCACATCCATACAGCTGACACCACGGAAGATCAGTCAGGTCTGAAGATAAGAGGGGACAAGTACTGGGACAGGATCCCCTGGATGGTGGAGACCTGAAGGGAGCCTGGGAAGGCTTTGCCTTAATGGGAAGAGGGCGGGAACTGTGTCTAGTGGGGGACTCAGCTCCAGGTTTGTGACGGGGCGCTATGTCCGTTCTCACAGAAGACTGGGTATTGGGTCTAGAGAGAGGGCTCTGTTCAAGGGTATGAGGAGGGAGTTTGGTCCCACCAGGCCTGGGGAAGGGACTCCAACCTGAGCGCAGGGGGAGGGGCTCGGTTCTGGTCTGGGAGATCCGGGGCCAGCCCGGGCGTCTGGTCTTCAGGACAGACTTTCGACCAGTCCTCGGAGACGTGGCGGGCGTTGTGCCGTGTGCTCACCCTATGCAACCGCGCCGCCTTCAAGTCCGGCCAGGACGCGGTGCCTGTGCCCAAGGTGAGGTACTGGGGGGACTCCGGGGCATGCTGGGAGCTTGGTGAAGCCAGGTTCGATCTTGACGATCGGTCCCGATCCCAGCGCATCGTGATTGGAGACGCGTCGGAGACTGCGCTGCTCAAGTTCTCCGAGCTGACGCTGGGCAATGCCATGGGCTACCGCGATCGCTTCCCCAAAGTCTGTGAGATCCCCTTCAACTCCACCAACAAGTTCCAGGTGTGCAGCCTGAGCGACCCGCCCAGCCCACGGTCCTGACCCTCCCAGATCAGGCCTCACCCACAATTAGGGCGGGCCTACGCCGCTCTCAGTACCGCTTTTCTCCAGAGTCCCAACCACCCCTCGTCCTGCCCACAGCCCAGACCCCCTATGGTTAGGTCCCGCCTACATCTAAGCACTGGTCCCTCGCAGCAGGCATATCCCCTCTGCGAGACGATCTTGGTATCAGGCCGTCCGTGAGTAGCTAGCCATCAAATCCTGTTTCCAGCCCAACTCCGTGGCTCTGAGCCTAGCCCCGCCTAGCCCTCGGCTCTACCTAAGACGGGCCCAGCACACCCTCACAGTCCTTCACCTTCTCTCCCCCCGAGACCCTCAGACCGCCCCCCGCCCCGCCCCCATCCTCCGTGGTCTCGCCCACAGCCCGCCCCTTCCCTGCCCACAGCTGTCCATCCACACACTGGAGGACCCGCGCGACCCGCGGCACTTGCTGGTGATGAAGGGCGCCCCCGAGCGCGTGCTGGAGCGCTGCAGTTCCATCCTCATCAAGGGCCAGGAGCTGCCGCTGGACGAGCAATGGCGGGAGGCTTTCCAGACGGCCTACCTCAGCCTGGGAGGCCTGGGCGAACGCGTGCTCGGTAAGACTCGCCCTGGGTGGGTCACCCGGTGTGCGAGGAGGAGCTAGCACAGATCCTGCCCCGCGCTGACCCTGCCTTTCTCTTCTGATCTGCCCCACTCCACACATTCACCTTGGACTTTCTCTGTCTCAGTCCTGACCTCTGTCTATCCTCAATTACTAACCCAGTCCCTCCACTCTGGTCCTCACCCTCCTTACCTAACCCGTGACCCCTTGATTTTTTTTTTCCAGCCCTTGCCCCGACTTCCACTTTCCAGTTTCTTCTATTGACCCTTTGACCTTCCCCAGGCCCTATCTCAAGACTCCCCCCACCCCAAATCCTTGTCCTGATCTTCAGCCTCCTTCAATTTTTGTCTTGACTCCTTATACTCCCCTAACCCCTGCCTTGACCCTGGAAGGTACAGACCTGTGGTCCAATTCTGTTTTTAATTTTATTTTAAACTTTATTTGTTGTGTGACCTCTGGCAAGAAATCTTCCCTTCTGTCTGGCTTGGTGGTGCATGCCTGTAATCCCAGTGGCTTGGCAGGATTGCAAGTTCAAAGTTAGCCTCAGCAACTTAGCAGACCCCGTACCAAAATAAAATGTTTTTTTTTTTTTTTTTTTTTTTTTTTTTAAAGGCTGGGGATGTGGCGCAGCGGTTAAGCCCCCCCACCCCCCTTCAATCCATGGTACAAAAAAAAAGTTTCCTTCTCCAACCCTCAGTTTCCTCATCTGCAAGATGGGGATGTGCCTCACAGAGTGGTTGCAGGAATGGATTCAGATAACATGCTGGGCATCCACAGGTGCTTGATGCAAGATGCCTGGTTATTTTGCTCATCTCCTGGACTTGCTAGAGTAGAGTCTGCTCAGGATTCCTCTTTCACTTCCCTATTTTCTGGTAGGTTTTTGCCAGCTCTACTTGAATGAGAAGGACTACCCACCTGGCTATGCCTTCGACGTGGAGGCCATGAACTTTCCAAGTAGTGGCCTCTGTTTTGCTGGACTCGTATCCATGATTGACCCACCCCGGGCTACTGTTCCTGATGCTGTGCTCAAGTGCCGCACAGCCGGCATCCGGGTATGCCACTGGGGAGAGGACCAGGCAGTGGTGAGGACAGAGGGTAGCAGTATTTGGGGATGAGGAAACCCAATGGCAGAATTCACCTGAAACTGGCTTGAATCAAATATATTGGTTCATGGTGCTGAAAGGTTCCAGGGAATGCAGCTTCAGGTATAGCTGAATACAGGTGCTCGGTATCATTAGGAATTTGCTCATGTCTCAGCTCTATTTTTCTCTCTGCTGGCTTTATTCCCAAGAAGTTGCTCAATTTGGGTGGGTAAAGATGACAGCCTGCCCCCTCATAACCTACAGCTCCCATCTGTCCTGCCAGATTGGGTCACATGTTCATTCCTGAACAAGTCATTGTGGCTGGAGGATAGCATACCTGCCCAATCTTGGTTAGGAACCTCATTTCAACCAATGGCCTGGGGGACAGAGATGGTTCCTCAATGACAAATCAAGGGTGGAAGAGCCACTGCTGAGCAAATCATGCCCAAGCTCTTCCTCAGGTCTCTAAGCTCCTATGAGCTCTGGGCCTCTCTCCCTCTCTGGGCTCATTCCTTAGCCCTTCCCCCCATTCACACCCGTTGTGCTGGTCTCCCTGCTTTTCCTCCAACAGTTCAGGCATATTCTCACTTCCCACCCTTGTCTATGCCCTCCGCCAGGAGTGCTCTTCTTATAGATTTCCCTCACCTCCTTCTGGTCTCTGCTCAGAAGTTTCTTTCTCAGTGGGGACTTCCCTGGGCACAATTAACCTGAGCTTCCACTTCCTTTACTTATTTTTGAACTTATTTTTCTCCCTCCTCTAACATGCCATATCATTTATTTATTTTGTCTATTTACTGTCCCTCCCACCAGAATGTCAGTTCCACAAAGTAAAGGAATGCTTTCCTCACACTTGGTTGAATAAATGAGTGTATCAGCAGATGCCTACCAGGGAGGACAGGAAGACTGGGTTGATCTAAAGGTGTCAAGGGTCTGCTGGTTCCCCCGCAGGTGATCATGGTTACGGGTGACCATCCCATCACAGCCAAGGCTATTGCAGCCAGTGTGGGCATCATCTCAGAAGGCAGTGAGACAGTGGAGGACATTGCTGCCCGCCTCCGTGTGCCTGTGGACCAGGTTAATCGGAAGTAAGTCCCCCTCAGCCTGCCCCATGGTTCTCCCACAGGCTTCCTGCTGAGAGCCTCCTGCCCCCCTCCCCAGGGATGCCCGCGCCTGCGTGATTAATGGCATGCAGCTGAAGGACATGGACCCTTCAGAGCTGGTCGAGGCACTGCGCACACATCCCGAGATGGTGTTTGCTCGCACCAGTCCCCAGCAGAAGTTGGTGATTGTGGAGAGCTGCCAGAGACTGGTGAGACCCTGCTGACGAGGCTGGGCAGATGGCCGGGCTGGTCCTGGGCTGGCATCTCTTTGACTCTCCACCTGTACCCATCGCTTGCAGGGAGCAATTGTGGCCGTGACAGGGGATGGTGTGAACGACTCCCCGGCCCTGAAGAAAGCAGACATTGGCGTAGCCATGGGCATTGCTGGCTCAGATGCTGCTAAAAATGCAGCCGACATGATCCTGCTGGATGACAACTTCGCCTCCATTGTGACGGGCGTGGAGCAAGGTCTGGCCAGGCTAGGGAAGGGACAGGCTGTGTAGGCGCAGGTGGCAGTGGGCTGCCAGGAGGCTGAGGTACTTGCCGTACCCCCACAGGCCGACTGATCTTTGACAATCTGAAAAAGTCCATTGCCTACACTCTGACCAAGAACATCCCAGAACTGACCCCCTACCTCATTTACATCACCGTCAGCGTGCCGCTGCCCCTCGGGTGCATCACCATCCTTTTCATAGAACTCTGCACCGACATTGTGAGTCTACAATCCCAACGCCCCCACCCTACCCATGGTGCCACCCATGGAAGGACACAATGAGCCATGGTCACCACATACACTCCTGGACACAGAGTGACAGATAAGATGTAGGCACACATAACAGATGGCCAGGAGTGGACATGCAGGTGGGTAGGCTTGGTCAGACATACAGGTGGACACTCAGGGAGGCATGGAGAGACCATGGACACAGGGGACTCAAGAAAACTTGGATAGAGATGTTGACAGATATCTGGCCAAATATGGATCACAGACAGGCATCTCTAAATAGATATGGACAAACAGATCCCCTCAAATAGACCAGCCACAGATACAGCACCAAATGCAGCCAGGTACATGGCTATGTTGACACGCTTATTAGTTTAGTGCCTACTCTGGTCCCACCCACGGTAATTTACGTACTGTTGTCCTTATAACCACCCTATGAGATGGGTTCTGTTGTTCCCATTTTGCTGATGAGGTCATTGAGGCATAGACCTGACTTGCTGCAGGTCACACAACTAGTAAGTGGCACATCTGGGATATGAGTCCAGGCAGGCAGGTGCCCCAGGCCTGTGCACTTGATCAGTACACTCTGCTGCAACTGTGTCACAGACCGTCAGTGGGGGTGTGGGGAAGGGGACACAGGGACACTGAGAAACTGAAGAGATACAGAGAGTGACAAAATGGCTGGGGACAGGGACACACAAAAGCAGAGAGACAGTCACAGAGAAAGAGGTTAGAGACAGACAAACAGATGAAGTGACAGGAAGTGAGAAAGAACTAAAAGGAAGCAGAGGCCCAGACTGGATGACCCCGAGACCAGGGCACCAAAATAGACAGAGAGGGAAGGAAAAGGAGGAGATGAGCAAGGAGGGGAGAGGAGAGGGGGAGAGAATGACTATGACCATAGGACAAAAGCAGACATTCTTTTGGAGATGGATTCCAGGAACATGTGGCCAGACACGCCAGAACATGGGGGCCAGCTGGACCCACGCTGTCCAGGCAGGCATGGTCGTAGTTACTGCAGGTCCTGCCTCCTAACCTCAATCCCGTTCTTGTCAAGGGGTTGTAGTGGGGTGACTCTAGAGTTTGGAGGACAGGAGCCCAGGCAAATCCTCAGCCCTGGTTTCTTCTGCTCCTGGCTAGTTCCCATCTGTGTCCCTGGCATATGAGAAGGCTGAGAGTGACATCATGCACCTGAGACCACGGAACCCAAAGCGAGACCGACTGGTCAATGAGCCCCTGGCTGCCTACTCCTACTTCCAGATCGGTGAGTGCCTGCAGGCCAGGACAGGGTTCCCGACTTGCTCTGGCTCTCGTGTTTGTTTCCTGTCTCTGTTCCTGGTCTCTCTGCCCCCTCCCTCGTGTCTACTGTCTCGGGTTTTCCTGGAATGCTTTCTTTTTCTGTCCCTGTCTCTCTGTGCCTCTATCTCTTGTGTTCCTAATGATCTCTCTTGGGGTCCTTGCTCTTCCTGTGTCCCTGTCTCTGACTCCATGTCTGTGTTTCTGTCCCTATGGACTGTTTCAATGTCACCAGTTCTCCCTGTGTTCCGGACCTTCTTTGTGTTTCTGTTTCCATCTCTGTCCCTGTCCCTCCTTGTGTCTCCTTGCCTGTCTTCCAGGTGCCATCCAGTCATTTGCTGGCTTCGCTGACTACTTCACAGCCATGGCCCAGGAGGGCTGGTTCCCTCTGCTGTGTGTGGGGCTGCGGCCACAGTGGGAGGACCACCACCTCCAAGATCTGCAGGACAGCTATGGCCAGGAGTGGGTGAGCCCCTTTTCCATCCTATTCCATTGCTCCCTCCTTCCCAATGACATCCACCTGTGTGGTCCATACTCACTGCCCACACAGAACCGAGTTCGGCCACAGCATCCCGGGCACCCACACTCTCTTCCAATTTTGGGGGAAGGGGCCTTTCCCAAACCATCTCTGGCCCCATACCCTGCTCCTGATGCCCACAGCTGCAGGTGGGCCTCTCTCTTCCCTAATAGTAGCACAGCACCTTAGGTGTGGAAGTTTTTTTTGTCATTTTCCTTGCAGTATCCCTCACACACAGTATTGGTGTGTGTGGCCCATTTCAATGAAGGTTTGGAGCACAGTGAGGCTAGAGGTGGCTACCAGATGTGTTTAGTTTGCTCTAAATAACTGGATACGGATCAGGATAGTATTTACTGTCATTAGTGAAGAGTGCAGATCTTGGAGCCAGATCGTCTGGATTCATGATCTGGCACTGCTCCCCATGAGCTGTGTGACCCTGGGCAAGTTGCTTTGCCTCTTGTCTCAGCTTTCTTACCTATAAAGTGGGGATAATACTAATGCCTACCTCAGTGTTTTTCAGTTTGTTAGTGGAACAGCAGCAACAGTAGTATCTGAGAAATGTGAATGACCCCTCTGGGGTCAGAAACTCTGGGGGTGGGGCCTGGAATTCTGTTTTAAGCAGCGCTTCCCAGAGTCTGATGCATCCTGCAGACTGGCACCACCCATCTATTTACTGCATAGGGTTGCTGGGAGGATGGAATGAAATAACACACAGGGAACACTGGCTGCCTGGAGTACAGTAGCTGCTCCCTACACAATTAGTTGCTATTAAAATTAGCTGTGCTGGGGCTGGGGTTGTGGCTCAGCGGCAGAGCGCTCACCTCGCACGTGTGCGGCCCGGGTTTGATCCTTAGCACCATGTAAACATAAATGAATTGCATTGTGTACAGCTAAAGTAAATAAATAAATATTTAAAAAAAATTAGCTGTGCTGAGGAAAGAGACTGCACAGTGGCTGTGCTGGAAGTGGGGCATGTGCCCTCTGTTCCCCAAAGGCCCACCTGGCCCACTTCTCTCATTTTCCCATCTGCCTGTCCCTGGAATCACTGGACTTTGCAAATCTTGCCTCGAGTTTCCATTTCCTTTTCCCAGACCCCTTCTTTTGGGTGCCTGGGGAATTGACTTCTCTGTTCATTGTGAAGCAATCCAGCCTGGCCTACTGTCTGCCCAGGCAGAGTTGTCCAAGCTCTGCTAGACTCTCAAACCTCGAAGATGCTGCCTCTTTCCCTTCCCCTAAGCCTAGCCCCTGATGTGAGAGGAAAGAACACTTAGGGGCTCGTGGCCCAGGACTTGGTGCCCAGCAGAGGCTGTGTCTGGGTTTAGGCTAATCTGGTCTCCTTCTTGTGCCCAGACATTCGGACAGCGCCTGTACCAGCAGTACACCTGCTACACTGTGTTCTTCATCAGCATCGAGATGTGCCAGATAGCTGATGTCCTCATCCGCAAGACACGCCGCCTCTCTGCTTTTCAGCAGGGTTTCTTCAGGTGTCCCTAGCTGACCTCAGCCCCACCCCACCCTCCCCTCCCATCCCTGGTCACAACTCCCATCAGACCTGGATGAGGGCTCACTGAGCCAGCAAACGCCAGCACCAGATGTGGTGTGTCAGACACCCGCATACCCAAACCTTCCTGTCCGTTGGCCGTTGCTCTCGCATGTGCCTCTCTACTGGCCCTTCCGTGTTTCCCAAAGGGCTGATGCTGACAGGGCTGGCTCCCGCTATTGGAGAGGCGTGGGCTGCTCCAGTGTTAGATGTGTAGAACAGCCCCTGTTGCCTGACGGTTGACCTGCCTTGACCCAGCACCCTGATTTCCATCTGGTCCCCAACTTCTGATGGTCTATCTTCATCCCAAGCCTGCCAATCTGAGTCTGTCCCATCCTGCCCCACCTGCAGGAACAGGATCCTGGTGATTGCCATTGTGTTCCAGGTCTGCATTGGTTGCTTCCTGTGCTACTGCCCCGGAATGCCCAACATCTTCAACTTCATGCCCATTCGGTGAGGGGTGGTGAGGTGTAAGCAGAGGGATGGGGACACAGACCTTGGGATGGCCTTCACCTTGCCATCTTGCCTGTGCTTCAGGTTTCAGTGGTGGCTGGTCCCCATGCCCTTTGGTCTCCTAATCTTCGTCTATGATGAGATCCGGAAACTTGGAGTTCGCTGTTGCCCAGGGAGTGAGTGTGGAACTGGGGGGGTTGGAGGCGGGGGCTGAAACATTCTCAGAGATGCTGCCCTGACCTTTGATCTTTAACACTTGACCTCCAAGCCCTCTGTATCAAGCTGCTATTTCATAACCTCTGAGGCTGTTGTTCCCTCTGACAGGCACCCCCCAGCTCTGAGACTCCTTTCTCCCTCTCTCCCCCAGGCTGGTGGGACCAGGAGCTCTACTACTAGAAGGCGGGCTGCCTTCAGGCCATCCCTGCATGCAGCACAGGCAGGTGAGGGTGGGGCTCACGGGACCTTCTGGAAGGCCACCAAATCATCTGTATAATCAAGAGTCCCAGCCCTCCCCATGTCTGCTTCTGAGCCCATGGCACCCCAACCTTGGAGGAGCTCTATTCACTGCTCTTCCCCACTCCAAGCTCCCTTTCTCCTGGGGAAGCAGTCCCTAGGCGCTGGCTGCTCTTGGTGAGGTGTGCTTGTCCTTGGGACTCCAGGCTGGGCAAGAGGGCTGCCTGGGAATCTTCGTTAAAAACAGTCACATTATGTTTGCCAATAATAAAACAATCCCCCATTGACTGTGCTTTTAAGTGGTGCCAAGTGCTGTCTTAAGTGTTTTTCATCAGCGCCACTGACCTCTCATAGTCCTACGGTACAGGACTATTTATTCAGGGTTGCAATATCTCCAGGGCCTAGAACACAGCCTGGCAGATAGTAGGTACTCAATAAACCTTCCTTGAAGGCGGGAGGTTGGGGAGCTCAGGGGTACAATGCCTTGCTTAGCATTCACCAGGCCCTGGGTTCAATCACTAGCACTGCAAAACAAAACAAAACACAGAAACCAAAACAGAAAAACCACCCTACCCCCAAAATCTTCCTTGGGAAATTCAATTCCAATTTCCTTGCATAAGGTTGCAGAATTTAAAGGTAAGTTGGGATGTGGCTGCAGGTGCCCTCTAGAGATGGCCGTTAGCCACTCCAGTGTGCTGTGTACCACCTCCAGGCCTTTGATTCTCAGCATTACTTCTCCCTCCTGGGAGCTCCCTGATATGAGGGGATCCAGATTTTCCCCACATGAAGCACCACTGTCCCCTGCCCTGCACAGGGTTCTGCCCTCATTCTACTTGTTCACTCCTTTGCCCCTGCAAAGGTCAGTCCCCCAACCAGCTCCTCATCTGAAGCTAACACTTCCAATTGCTGGAAGCAGCCATCTTCACCTACCCTGCTGGCCACTCCTTTCCCCAGTGCTCTTTGCTTATCTCTCTTCCCTTTTTATTATGAGTTTCTCTGGTTGGGCCCTGGGCTTCTTCCTCTTCACCACAGACCCTGATGACTTCGATTCTGTCTCTGCAGCGATGCCCACATCTGACTCCAGCCTCTCCTTGGGGTGACCAGGGTCTGTTTCCAAACCTGTCTCCATTTACTGTTCAATCTCACTGACAGCACCACTCTCCCATCAGTGTGAATCTTTCTCCTTAGGAGTATTGGGAACTTTTGGGGAACAACAAGTCCCAAACTTGTGCTATTCCAGACTCCTCTGCACCTTTCCTCACCTCTCATCTCCCCAATATGTCCTCTGCTGATCAGCAGAAACACAGTACACTGGTCACCACCACCTCTCTAGGGGCTTCTAGCCTCCATCCTCCTGCTCTTGCCAATTCTGTGCTGGTCCAATTCTGGCCTTATGGCATGTATCTCCTTCCATACAATAACCAGAAACCAAAATTTCTAAGCTAAATTTAACCCTGTCCTTCCCCTTCCCAAAGCTCCCCACAGGTCCCCATTGCCCTGGTCAATTCAATCCTCCAGTCAGCCTCCAGTGATCTGGTGTCTGCCAACCCCTAGCGTCACAAGCCCCCTTGAACTTGTTCTGCTAGTTCTTAGCTAAGGTTCCCAGAACATCTACTTTGCCCTACCCACATCCTCTCCACAGAGCCCAGCCTACCTCCAGGGTAGGTCAGACAACTCCTCTGGGGCTCCAGCAACCCCATTTTCCCTTCACAGCTCTCATCACTGCAGCCAGGCTCATGGCAATCTACCGCTGCCCAGGCTTCTCCATCACATCTGATCATTCCAGCCTGTGCTCCCCTGACCTCAGCCCTAACCACTCTATTCTCCTTCATCCTACAGAAGATGGGATTATTTCAGACGTTAGTTATTTCTGCAATCTTCACCTATCTCAGTTTGTGTAAAGGGCTGGGCAAGTCATGAGAAGGAGGTGTGGGAGAAAGTGACACTACCACATATCTACCCAGATGGGCTGTGGGTGTACCCCATCTACTTTCTCATTAAAACTGAAGTGATCAATCACTCCTAGCCCCCAAGAAACCTGTGAACTATCTTAGGGTACTGAAGAACGGTGGGGCAACAGGTGGCTGAGGGTAAATGCACACTCTGAAAACACCAACTGCCATAGCAGGGCTGAATAGAGCCATCCCTTCCTAGGACTGAAGTTAAATAACATGTAGGGCTCTGTAGAGCTTGGTGGAGGGTGAAGGCAACTGTCCCATCCCAGTGGGAACACTAGGGCTGGGGAATACTTTCCTGAGAGGGCAGGATTTGCATCAAGCTTCAGCTTGACATTCAAAGGCCCACTTCTAGTATATCTCCCTCAGAGAGGGGGAGGAGGTGGGGCAAACAGCTGGTCCAATGGACCAAAGCAGGTGGGTGGTGGTGGTAGAGGGTGGCATCTAAGACAATATCCAAGCTGTTGCTAGTCCTATATTCCACCCTGAGGAGACTCAGGCCAGAATTTGACCTGAGTGGCACAGGATTGGGTCAAAGCACCAAAAAGCTCAGAATCGAACTCACTTATGCCCACCCATGGTGGCCCTCTGATTTTTTTTTTTTTTTTTTAATATACTGGGGATTGAATCCAGGGGTGCTTAACCACTGAACCACATCCCCAGCCCTTTCTATATTTTATTTAGAGACAGGGTCTTGCTAAGTTGCTGAGGCTGGCTTTGAACGTGCCTCCTGCCTCACCTCCCAAGTCGTTGGGATTACAGGCGTGTGCTACTGTGCCCACTTGGATTGAATGATGTTAAGAATTTGACTGAGCAAATCAATCCAGAGAAAAACTCTGGATAGAGCAAAGGTCACTCTTTATGGCATAATGAGAAGCCACAAATTGTTGTAAGCAGGTGAGGGTGACCCAGCACAACAGGTTACAGATTGACACCACCCCCACCCACTGCCCCCACCGACTGTCATGATCAGAGGATGAGACTGGGGCTGGGAACCTTAGAGGTAACTAACCAGGGAAGAGCCCAGGTGGGAGAGGGAACAGTTGAAGGTGTGAGGAGAGAAGGAGGAGCCCTCAAGAGCCCTTTCTTGGATTCTAGCTCCCTGCCATCAACTGTTCCCTGGCCTCTGTGGCTACTCAAAGGTCATCTACTTTAAGCTCTTCATCTACCCTAGAAAACCAGGAGTCTGAGGAATTGTCAGGACAAAGGACAAGTCAGTGGACTGACTAGCATCCCAGCTTGTTTACCTGGTTCCAAAGCCAGAACAAGGGTCTCTAGGACCTAGGTGGACATGGTATTGGGAGACAGTTCTTGAGAGAGAAATGGAGGCAGAAACAACTTTCCAAATACTGTTTACTTCACTAAAACCTGGAGAAAGTCAGGGAAAAGGTTACCCATCCTAGGAGTGCACATTGACAACGGCAACATACAGGGCCAAAGTACTGAGGGCCAGCAGCCCTGTTACCACTGCTCGGGCCAGCAGTGCTGTCCAGCTGCCCAGGGAGCAGAGGTGAACGAAGGTCCTGTGGGGAAACATCACAATGAGGAAAGGACAGCAGAAAACCCACCCTCATTTGGACCCAGCCTCAAAGCTTCCTGAGCTTACTCCATGACAAAGGCCTTGTAGACACTAAAGAACATCAGCAGGAGGACAGCTGGCCGGAAGGTATGGTACAGGTCATAGCGTGTTATCATCCAGACCTGAGCAGATGCAACGATGTAATGGACCTGAGAGGAGGGAAGCAAGAAGTTGGGGCCAGGCCTTGGGGAAAAATATGGCCACCAGCAAAAAGATATATGTGGCAGGGAGAGCAGGACTGCATACCAGACTGATGTTGGAGTCAATGCTCATCTGGATGTATTTCCAGTCAAACTCAATGCCCCTGGCTCCAACCCACAGGGGGATGCAGCTGAGAAATGCAAAGGGAGGGAGGATTTTCTGGTATCCAGACAGCCTTGACACCCAGACTGAGGCCACCCCCTCCCCAGCATCCCTATCCACCCAGGTGTCCTTTCTTAGGATAGTATGGGCTCCAGGGGAATGCACACACCGGGACATAATGAGCTCCGCGGTGGCCCAGCCTAGGGCAGCAACCATGATCTTGTACTCCCCCTTGCCGGCATTCCGGGACATGACAAGGTTTAGGCCTATCAGGTCTGCCACATCTACGCTGGCCTTCATGAACTCCTGTGGGTCAGGGTGAGGCATGAGTAAGCACAGGGCCAAGTGGCCCCACTTGTGCACTCCCTGTCCCACCCTTACCCTACTCACCCCAATGAAGTCATAGATGCCACCTTCCCAGGTGGGGAAGAAAGTGGCCAAGAACAGCATCTGAGAACAGAAAGCAGAAAGGTCACCTCAAGGTGAGGGGGAAAAACCATGTGTGTTCTGTGGGAAGTTAGTGTGCATGTGAAAAGTTGGACACTAGATTCCAGGGGTCTTTCTGGGAGAGAGTGACAAGATCACAGGACTAGGGGAGACAGAAGGTAGGTGTCTGATGTCTGAGGGGGCTGGAAATTCACCGGGGGAGATAAGGTCTAGAGGTGTTGGGGTGGCTACTCGAATAGTGCTAGAAGCACCGTGTGACACGAGGCGGGTGTGGGGGGGGTATCAGTTATCGCTCTTAACAGTACCCAAAAACCTCTGTGCCAACCCTACAACCGAGGTTTTCTCAATTTTACCAAAAAAGTGCTAAGAAAAAGTTGCTTCAAGACCTCATCTCCGGTTCCACCCCTTCTGGGGTCCATACTCCAAGGGACCTATGCGGAGTCCTGAAAGCGATCTCACGGTGGGGGGACAGCGGCAGAGCCGGGTCCCTGGGTCTGGAGAGCGTAGGGGCCAGACACGTGGGGTCCGGGCGGCCCTCACCTTGCATAGCTGCACAAAGAGGTAGGTGACCCCGGCCTGGACGCATTTCCAGAAGGCGTTGTACTCAGACCTGGAGAAGCGGGCGGTGAGGGGTCGGCCTGGGCCCCGCGCCCTCTCCGCCCCGCGCCCGTCCCGCACTCACAGGCCGCTGCACTTGTACGTGATGAAGTAGGGGAAGTAGGCGAGGGCGAAGCAGTTCCCGAAGTGGAACAGGGTCATGACGCCGGCCGCCCGGTCCCGCCCGCGCGGGAGTCGCGAGGCGACCTCTTCCGACGTGGGTCTCTTGCTTCCACCGGCGCTCTTGCCGGGGCAGGGGCCCGGCGCCCACCTGACTTGCCGCGGCCCGCGCGCGGCCTTCTGGGAGCGGTAGTTCGGGCCCAGGCGTCGCGCGCGGTGACGTCAGAGCGCCCTCTTCCGAGGGCTCCAGAGCCGAGCGCAGTGGAAACAGCTTCTCCGCCACGCTGCGTCTTTGCTGCCGCAGCGGTCCCCGTTTCCCTTAAACGGAACCCGGCTCTGAGCCCAGCGGCAACCTTCGTCCGTGGGCGGACCTTAAACCCGGCCTAGAACCCGCCGTGACCCATGCAGAGAGACGGACGCAGATGCGAGCACTTTGGCTTTTATTTCACCGCTGACCGAGCAGCGTAAGGCCCTCACGCCGCGCGCCGCCCATCCCAGGGAATCCTAGCGTGGGAACGGGATTCCGGAATCCGAGCTTGGAGCAGCAAAGGAGGGGCCTTCCTTTTCACTGCTCTCGGCTGAACATATAGCGGATCAGGTCCACCACCCGATGACTGTAGCCGTACTCGTTGTCATACCTGTGGAGGAAAGGAAAAGGCGACAAGGGAGTCCCTCCCGGCCACCCGTCAGCTTAACCCCCTTCAAAACTCTGACATCTTCCTCCTTACCAGGAAATGAGCTTCACAAAGTTGTCGTTGAGGGCAATGCCAGCGTTAGCGTCGAAGATGGACGAGTGGGTATCTCCGAGGAAATCCGTAGAGACTACCTGTGCGTCAGAATTTCGAAGATAAGGGTGGGTAAATAGAGAAGGACCCAGAGCTCAGGCTCTGACTCTTAGACACATTGCCCATCCATTCATCTGAGAGGTGGCCATGAGCTTGTGTCTCGATGACCAAGATCTGGTCAACTTGGGCCCTCAGAACAGTGTCTTAAGTGGAAGGAACCGCAAGCACATAGGCCTGAGCTTATAGTGGAAGGCCACAGGAAGGTTTTCAACAGTGGGGGTTTTGATGCCATTAAAACAAGAGAACCTGGCTCTTGTGTGAGGGTGATCTGCAGGAGCTAAACCAGGCACAGCACCAAGCAAGGCCCAACACCAAGGCAGATGCATAGAAAAGGCACTTCAACTGTGACATCAACTCACAGGAAGGCATCTGGCATGACCTGGCTCTAAGCAAGTGTTGAAAAATGGGAGTAATAGTTGTCTTTAGTTCACTAAACATGCATCGCGCATCTTATATTGTGCATAAGCATACAGCTGGAGCTACAGAAGTGAAAAGATAGTTCTTAAATTTCTGCTTTCTTGGAGTGTACATGCTATTGTTGCCAATAGTATCCATGAAGTAAAATTTCTGGTGAGGAAAAGAGCCACAGAAAACATTCTGAGGGGGAACCTTGCAGAGGAGGGGGATTGAAGTAGAGACTTGGAGGAAGTGAGGGCAATTCTATAGCTAACTGGGGGAAAAGTGTTGCAGACCAAAGGAGCAGCAAGTGCAGAGATCCTGAGGCAGAGAAGTCTATTTTCCCAGTCCTGCATTTCCTACCTTGGCACACTGAAAGCAGCTTTTGGGGCAAGTGGAAATCACAGTCCCTCCACAAAGGGCTCCTCCCAATGCTCCTCAGCCCCTACCTACCTGATCCTCGGTGTAGGCAAGGATGCCAGACAAGGGCCCTTTGGCTGCTGCTTTTACAGCTTCCTTGATGGCTGAGTAGGAGGCACCCTGGGCCAGGCGGCAAGTCAGGTCCACAACAGATACGTCTGGGGTTGGCACTCTGAACGCCATTCCTGTTAGCTTCCTGGAGAATCCCACATTGGGGGTGGGAGTCAGATCCCAAGCACTTCTGCCTGCATTGCCTGTTGCCTCGGGGCTTGGCCAGTCCCTGTTTTTCCCTCAAGAATTGGGGCTAATTCAGTCCTCCCATGGTGTGTCCCCTGCCCCTGGTTGCAGCATCCTGTCCTCATACCCTTTGAGCTCTGGGATGACTTTGCCCACAGCGCTGGCAGCCCCAGTGGAGGCTGGGATGATGTTCTGGTGGGCACCCCGTCCATCTCGCCAGGCTTTCTTTGAAGGTCCATCCACTGTCTTTTGGGTGGCAGTGTAGGAGTGGACTGTGGTCTTGGGGAAGAAAGGGCTGAGGTGAAGCCTTCCTGCTCCTAAGCTCCCATGCCTCCTTTTCTTAGGATTGGGGTGGAGGCCAGTGGGGCCACCACCACAGACCACAGGAGAGGCACATACAGGCCAGAGGACTGGACATTATGTTAAAAGGCCTCTCCATTGTTGGGCCTCTTTCTGAAACCACTGTCCCTGCTAACTCCATACCCTAAAAGCAAGGCCTGGGAAGAAGAAGGTGGGTTTCCTTGCCATCCCTCCCACCTTAGCTCCAACTCACCATCAGTCCTTCCAGGATCCCAAATCGCTCATGGATGACCTTGGCAAGGGGGGCCAGGCAGTTGGTGGTGCAGGATGCATTGCTGCAATGGCCCAGGTGTGCAAGGGCACTGTAAGCTTAGTTGCAGAGCCACCCCTCCACCCTGACCCTGTTGGGTTTGCATCCAGGTCTGCATTTTGTGAGAAGTCAGGATGGGGACAAGAGGGGTCAGTGGAGGTGCTGTCAGATTAGGGAGGCACCACTGGTGCCTGGGGGAAGCTCCCTAATCATGTTTTCCAGAAGTTGTGCATTTCTAATAGGTAGTTTCAGGGTGACATTAATATTGTGGCTGGTGAGACTTGGGAACAAAGAAGCAGGAGCAGGTTGATGTGAAAGAAACACCAGGGATCAAGTGGGAGTGGGGGCAGGGAGGGTGAGTCCCTCCTCTTCACAGGCTGGCATGTCCTGCAGTCACCACTCACACTTCAGGATGTTGCTGCCCCTGTTACCTGACGATGTTCATGGTGCCAGGGGCGTAGTTCTTCTCATTCACACCCATGACGAACATTGGTGCATCCGGCGAGGGTGCAGTGATGACGACACGTTGGGCCCCTGCTGTGATGTGTGCCTAGGGATTGAGCCCAGGGGTTAGGTGCTTCATATGCAGTGGCCCCCAGCCAGCCCTGGGCACGTGTCCTCCACTTACTGTAGCTGCCTCTAAGGATAGGTACACGCCTGTGGACTCCACCACGTAGGGGTTCCCGACAGAATTCCAGGGGATTTCTTTGGGATCCTTGCTGCAAAGGGGTAGAAGGGCTGCGAGTCAGTGTCCCCTGTGTGGCCTCACCTTCAGAGTGTCCACAGCCTTCACCATTTGAAAAGCCCTCCTGCCTGGCCTGCAATCACCTGTTGCTCTGTCCCATGCACACCTAGCTACCCCAAATGGATGCCTTCTTGCTGGCCTTTTCATCACTGTCCCTTTGCAGACCACTTTTCCTTTCTTGCCTGCACCAACCCTGCTGTGCCTAGGTATAGGCTGCTACCTCCCCAACTCAGGTCTGACTTCCGTAGGGGAACCAAACCTGGTTTTGCCCATTGGGCTCAGACCTGCTCAGCGTAATGCTGCCCAGACTGTGGACCTTGTGACAGTGAGGCCTACTCAACTGTCTTCTGGTCCCCAGCCCTGACCTCCTTATCAGGAGCCCTTGTAGCCCCTTTTGTCTTGGCCACCCAGCTCCTGCAACAGGAAGCCTGCTGCCAGAAGCCAGGAAGTCCTCGAAGACAGACACCTGCATCCCAAGAGTGGCCCTGGAGCATTGTAGCTGAGACAGCCCTGTGGCCAGCAGTGGCTAGTGGTTTACAGTAGAATCGTGAAGGAGGATTTCTGTTCCCTGTTATAAAAAATCTACATAACATGACATTTTGATAAATATTTGTATTTTAAACATATTAGACATCTACCATTACACTATTCTTGGCTGTAGCAAGCAGAAAATGAATCAACTGTATGCTAGTCTCATAAATAAATAACAGGGATATTGGCTTCTGTGAGTGCATCTGTTTTGTCTTCTAGATCATTCCATAGCATAGGGCAGGATCTATTTCCCTTGCTGTTGAGCCTGCTTCCTGCCATGGGCCTTCAGTCAATCAATGTTGGTATTTTTTTTTTTTTTTTTTTTTTCAAGCCTTTCTGTACACGCTTACTTGAACACCTGCCATGCACTTGTGTTCCGAGCTCCTTACCTGCATTAGGCTCATTTAACCTTCAAGACCTGAGGAGTAGGTACTATTGTAATATTTTTGGAGGGGCCAGAGTCAGGTCAGAGAGGAAGGGAGTAAGTAGCAGGGCCAGTGGAGGGTGCAGGTCAGCAGTCCTAGCTGTGCCGCCTGAATGAATGAATAAGTAGGCTCCCCTTCTTCTCCCTGGGCCATGGCACGTGGTTATTCTCTCCCTGCTCAGTCACCTACTCTCTCAGTCCACATTTTTCATCATCGGCCCAACTAGCTCTTCTCTGATGTCCCACATTTCCTGCCTTCCAAGTTGGGGGCACTTAAACAAGTTCTTCTATAGCATTGCTGAATTGGCATGGGACAGAGTCAGCCCTCAAGAGACCTCAGCCGCCCATCACAGGCCCTCCCTCCTGCCCACAGGATTGTTGTGAGAATTCCATTAATTTTTCAAGGAAGTAGAGTGTCTACCATGGGCCAGGCCCTGTACCTGTACCTGCCAGTGCCAAAGCAACAGTGGTAAGCACAAACCAATAGGGCTCTCCCTGCAAGTAGGTACACCCTTGTGGGAAAACGCCCTTCCAAGTGTTTTACAAATGCCTGTTAACTCCACTCATGCTTCCAGCTACTGCTGTGGAGGACATGATCATTATCCCCATCTGATACATGAAGAAACTGAGGTTTGGGCAAGTTTGATTCCTTGCCCAAGGAGTCACCCAACTGGGAAGAGGTGAGGAGGGCAGAACACAGCTTGTGCTAAGTGCTAGAGAAGACCAGTAGGGCATTGGTGGAGAGGGGCCAAGGAGGAGAACTAGGCAAGCCTGCAGGCCTTGCAGGAAGCTGCAGAGGGTTGATTGTGCATGTGTGTGTGTGCACATGTGTACACATGTAAAAGGCTGAAACAACCACAGGATCAGCAGTGGCTAATTATATTAGAAAGTTAAGTAGGTATAATATTTCCCTTTTCATAAATTTTTAATTCTTTTGATATTTGAGAATGTTTGAAGCATATTAACTGATAACGTTACTGCTTTTGTCTTACTGAAACTATCTTTTTAAAGAAGGGTGGGATTTACTATGAACAGGAACTATGTGAGGTGGGAACTAGGAAGTTAGCATTGCCAGGGTGTGAGAGGTGCAGGCTCAGGATCCCAAGAGGTGGGTGGCATGACAAGGCTGCAGGTGGGGTGCACAGTGTGTGCAAGGCCATCAGGAGCTGGAACCTTATTCGTGGATGGTGAGAAGCTATTGTGAGATTTAACCAGGTTTGGTGGATGTGTCACAAAGGCCTCTGGCTCCTGGGTGGAACCTAGTAGAAAGAAACAGCCATGCTCTTCCTTGGAAGGGAGAGGGAGAGGTCTGAGGGTTAAAGTTGAGTTGTAGACAAGGTGAATTGATAGGCCTGTGGCAAGACGTGCAAATGTGTGTTAAATACAAATAGTTCTCGAGAACGGTGGGGCATCTTACAGATTAGTGTTTCTTAATCATTTTAGAGGTCAAGGACCTTTCTGAGACTCTTTCTCCAGACTAGTACCCAGAAGCATACACACACAATTTGGGGAGTTATGAACCCATGTGAGGCTAGAATCCTCTGCCTTACTGTGTCACAGACACGTGTCGGACCTCTTGCCCTTACCACTGGAAGACAGCCATCTCCTGGTTGTCCACAATCAGCCGTTCATTCTTGCATTCCACATTCCCCTTATATCGGCCGTGAGTGGAGTCATACTTAAACATGTACACCTGCAGGAGACAGAATGGACCCTAGTCTTGGAGGGGCAAAGCAAATAGCCCTGGAGTGAACCTGGGTGAAGTTTCCACATTGGAGCAGGAAACCCCCTCCCCACCCCAGCCCCACCCTTTTTGGCTCTCTCCTGTCCCTGCTGCTCACCATGTATTCTGGGTCAATGAATGGGTCATTCACTGCCACCACCTTAACTCCCTTTTCCATGCAAGCTCGCAACACCAGACGACCAATTCGGCCAAATCTGTTCAGGGACAGGAGGAGGAGGGGGTGAGAGAGAAAAGGGTCATGGGGATGCTATAGTTTCAGTGTCCCCACCAAACTCAAGTTGAACTGTAATCCCGTTGTCAGGTATTAAGAGGTGGTGGCTTATGGAGATGAGACTTGGGAAGTAATTAAGGTTAAATGAAGTTGTGAAGGTGGGACCCCTCCCCCACCCCCATGATGGCATTAGTGGCTTTATAAGATGAGGAAGAAAGGTTGAAGCGAGCGTGCTTCCTCTGTCTCACCATGTGAGATAGTCCCTACCAGCAAGAAGGCTCCCTCTCTATGTGACCCCTTGACCTTGGACTTCCCACCCTCAAGAACTGTAAAAAAATAAATTTTATTTTCTTTATAAATTATCCAGTTATAGTGACAGAAAACCAACTAAGATAGGGGAGGGGGCCCACTCAAGGGAACTGGGTGATAGTACCCAGTTTAGGGAAGAAGGCAGCCACCTCTTTGCAGGCCACAGTCATCTCTTGTGAGATGAGCTCGCCAGCCTTTTACCTGCATATTCTGCTTCCTCTCCCTCTCTGTACCCTGCCCTCTAGTCTTAACCTTGTAGCTGGGTGGATCTCTTAAAACTTCAAGTTAGATTTTGTCTCTTAGCCTGAGAACCTCCACACTATCAGTAAAACAAGATCCAGGCCCCCGATGGGTTTTCCTCCTCCCTCCCCCTCCCCGTTGCTGGCTCTAAACCTGCTCCTCTGACTTGCTGACTTCCAGGTTGTCCTTAAACACACTGAGCTTGCCTCTTCCATCCCAGAGCCCTTGCTGTCCCTCTTCTGGGAAGACTTTTTCCCAAGCAAGGTACCCAACTGGCTGCCTCTTTTTAGACATTTAATCTTTTAAGTTGTAAATGGACACAATACCTTTATTTTGTTTGTTGTTTGTTTGTTTGTTTATTTTTATATGGTGCCGGGGATTCAACCCAGTGCCTCAAGCATGCTAGGCAAGCGCTCTACCACTGAACCACAACCTCGACCCCCTGGCTGCTTTTTGTCACCCATGCCTCATTCCCATGTCACCTGCCAGAGACCTTCCCTGACTGCCCTCTCTGTCCTCACTACCACTGAGTCTATACTGTTGATAGCACACATCAGTAAACTCTCGTTTCTTTGATTATTGTCTCGCCCAGAGTGTGAGCTCTCCCAGGCCCTGTTTACCCTACTCCCTGCTGTTTTTCTGGGCTGGCAGCCCTGGTGGTGAGAAATGGGGAGATGCCCAGGCCTGTGACTTCTGGAATAGTTCAGGTGCAAGGGTAGACTCACCCATTGATGGCTACTTTCAACTCCCGACTTGGAGGATTCTTCTTGAGGGGGGTGGTGGTGGAGGAGGAGGAGGAGGGGGAGGTGGCTTTCCCTCTTCCCTAACTGGAGGAGCTAGGGGTTTAGGTGCAGGTTCAGGCTCTGGTTCTGGCTCAATCTTGGGTTCACACGGAGGTGGTGGTGGTCTGGCCACTGTGGGGAGGGGATGATAGTAGGGGAGGAAGGTCATGAGCTGTGTACCTTGTAAAAGAACGAACCATCTTTGCCACCCAGAACTGATTGTTGGCTCCTGGCCCCTGGTGGCCACCCATGTAGCCCATGTTTTCTGACCCATTTGACCCACAAAAATAAGCAAGAAGTGGGGTGGTTTTAAAATATTAGTGGCAGGGCCCCTTCTCTGGAGATTCTGATTCAGTGAGTATGTATTTTTAGCAGTTGGTTGGAGATGTATTCTCTGTGCCTCCGTTTCCTCCTCTGTGAAGTGAAGATAAAATAATACTTTCAGGGCATGACTGTGAAGATTAAATGAGGTAATATGTGCAGTGTTTAGGAGAGAGCCTAGAAAACATTCCACATGTTAGTATTTCAAAGATTGTTTCCTGAACTTGTAATTGATCTAGTCTACTTGTTCCCAAACTGTTCTGATAATAAGACTTACTGGAGGAGGCCTCTTCCTAGAAAAATCTAATTTAGAGGGTCCGTACTGAGGCCCAGGAATCCTATTTTTAACAAGCATTCAAGGTGGATATTACCCTTGGGGAAGTTTAGGAGATAGATTGTATTATACCACACAAACCCCTGTTGGCTCCTACCTCCTCACTCCCCCTCCTAGCCTGAGCTTAAACACCTATGCCTGGAGATGTATGTCCACCTGAGCTACAGGTAAGAAGAGGAAGGAAGAAGTAGAGACAGCATTCAGGGGACCTGGGTGGCAGAGGGTTTCAAGCTGGAAATCAGACCTGGATGCCAGCTCCTGGATCAGTCACCTGCCTCTGTGTGGTCTTGGGCAAGTTAATGAAATTTTCTGGTCTATTTCGTGGGTGTCACATCTGACTCTCTATCTGTAGGTTACTGGAAGAGTTCAGTGAGATCTCAAGGCACGAGTAGAGCTGATTTTAATATAGAGGAGGCAGGAAGTCAGACACTGTGAGTATTTATGAAGGAGAGAAAGAGGAGGCCAGAGGGGCTGGAGGATGCTGGTGGGAGCTGCTTTGGGCAAGTGGAATCAAAAGTACCCCAGGAAGTGGTGGGGCTAGGAGCTGGGGCCAGCTGGCTTATCTTGTCTCCCTGACATCTCCCTGCTGCTACAGACCTGTGGCCTGAGGCAGGACTCTGGGTGTCTCCAGCAGTGATGCATGTTCATAAAGGTATTAGTCAGTGCTTAGTGGTAGCAGTGGCCCTGTGGTCACTGAGGATGTTTGCATTCCTGGAGGTCCTTCTGCTGTCATAAAAGGTGGAGATTTGTCCTGGGTTAAGAGTGGTCACCTGCGCCCAACCAGCAAACTTTCAGAAGAAAACCGCCCCCCTCCCCATCCACTCTAGGTGGGGTATGTGGGCAGAAGAAAAGCTGCCCCGGCCACCAGGTGCTGTGCTGGGCTCTTCACCCACATCAGCTCAGCTGAACCCTGTGAGGCATGTGCCATGAGCCCATGTGGAGGGGGAAATGAAGCCCCAGGTCGCAAAGTCAGCCAGTCCCTGGTGGTAGCCTGCCTGCTGCTGTGTCTCACAGGGCCTCCTGGATCCTGAAGCCCTGTGGAAGCTTGGCTCTGCCCCAACCCCATCTACCCTGCCATGTCCTGGCTTCCCTTATCCCCCACATGGGGGAGGTGAGGAAAGGGGAGGAAATGGGGTTTGCTCTTCCAGAAGGCCTGGGCTCATCTGGCTGGAGTGTGTGTGTGTGTGTGTGTGTGTCTGTACCTACACTCATATGTACCCACACCTCTGGCTGGGTGAGGCAGGAGTCTGGAGTCCCCAGGCTCTGGGTGCAATACCAACACCACTGCCCCTTGGTGAGAGAGAGGGAAATGGTTAGCCCTCTCTTAAGCTCTGTTTGTCCCTCTAAAATGAGGACGGTGAACACACTGGTCTGAGTGAAGGCAAAGTGATTAGTGCGCCCCAGAGGGTTGAGAGTGCGGGTCCTTTGTGCAGTACAAGGAGAACAAATCCACCAACGCTTGAAACAGCCCCTTTATGGCTGGTTGATGCGAGGGAGCATCAACGTAATGTCAGAAACCCACCTGCCTAGGTCCTTCCCACAATGGCCCCTCATAAACCTACCCTCTTTTTGTCGCCCTTGGTCTGGGCCCTGCCTTTGCCCCTGTCCCCATTCTTCCCACCCCCTGCTAGTGGCGCAAAGCTCTCCCAACTCAGCGGGCATAGAACCCTCCCCTCCCCGGTCACCACAGGACCAGAGGAAAGCGGCTCCTGGAGGAAAGGGACACGCAGGTGCGTGGCGGCGCCACCCCTCGCCGCTGCCTCTCCGTAGACCCTGGACGGTGCGCACGCTCGCTCGTGGGAGGAGACAGGCCACGAGCGCCCCGTGCTGGGGCGGAGGGCTCCCCGGCCGCCCTTTCTTCCCTTTGCTGCGGTCGCCCCGCAGCTTTTCTCACCCGGGCATGGCTGTCGCAGCAGCTGGACAACGGTGACATTGGTGAGGACGATGTCACGTTTCGACATGGCCTCCTAGGGTATCGTGGCCTAGCCTCCTCAGGACCCGCGGTGATGTTATTGAGTGGCGGGGCACCGGGTCTAGGGCTTCTAAGCAAGAAGTCACAGTGCCCAGTGACGTCACAGAGGAGGCAGTGTGCAGGCCACAGGAGTTGGGACTACCGCGGCCCCACCCGCATGGAGCCGCGGGACTGCCTCACTGTGCGCCACCATTCGAAGGGCACCCTTTGGGATCTGGACTGGAACCCACTGTTTTACACGGGCACTCATAGCTCTTTTCTCTGGCCTCTGTCCCCTGACATGCTGGCTTCTTGCTCCCCGACCTCTGGATAGTTATCCTAGCGGTTTCCTTACGCCTGGAAATGCCTGGACAGCCCCACCCAGGTAGTTTCTTGGCTGTTTTATGGCTTCCCTTAGATGCCATTCTTCTGGCATGTCCCAGGCCCTTCTGGACTCCCCATCTAAAATGCCCTCTTTTCCCAGTGACTGACTGTCCTCACCCCACCTGCCCCAGTCTCTGCCCATCTTCCAGGAATGCTTGTGTGTGACTTCCCCATCCTGGGTTGGATGTTCTAAGATGCAAAACTACTGTAGAGCCGGGCGTGGTGGAGCCAGCCCGATCTCCCAGCTACTCAGGAAGCCGAAGTGGGAGAATCACTTGAGCCTGGGAGTTCCAGACCAGCCTGGCAATAGACACAGACCCCTATCTCAAAACACAACCAAGCAACGGAACAAAACCCCAAAATACTTAGGAGCTGTACTTTCTATAATTTTATTTCCCTCATAGCATATGCCTAAATATCATCTTTTTATTCATTTATTTTCATGCCAATTGTCTCTGCCACTATACTGTAAAATCTAGAAGGGCAAGGGCCTTGTCATCTTTGTCACTTCTACGGCCTATTGACTAGAAAAGTGTTTGGCACTTGAAAGGTGTTTGCTCAACAAATAGTATAGGCCTGCCTTGGCGATATTGTAGGTTCAATTCCAGACCACTGCAATAAAGCAAATGTGGCAATAAAGTGAGTCACACATTTTTTGGTTTCCCAGTATGTATAAAACTTCTGTGGGAGTCGGGCGCAGTGGCGCACACCTGTAATCCCAGCACTTGGGAGGCTGAAGGCAGGAGGATCGCGAGTTCAAAGCCAGCCTCAGCAATGGTGAGGCACTTAGCAACTCAGTGAGACCCTGTCTCTAATAAAATACAAAAAAGGGCTGTGGATGTGGCCCTGAGTTCAAACCCTGGTACCAAAAAACAAACAAACAAACAAAAAACAAAAAACAAACAAACTTCTGTGGGGCTGGGGTTGTGGCTCAGTGGTACAGCACCTGCCTCACATGTGTGAGGCACTGGGTTTGATCCTCAGCACCACATAAAAATAAATAAAATAAAGACATTGTGTCCATCTACAACTAAAAAATAAAAAATAAAAAAATTCTGTTACTTTCATTGATTAGTGTGCAAGAGTACAATGTCTGAACAAAACAATGTACATATCCTAATTTTGGGGGTGCTGGGACTTGAACCCAGGTCATCACCCATGTCAAGCATATACTCTTACCATGGAGCTACACCCCCAGCCCCCACATATCTTAATTTTTAAATATATCACTATTATTAAAAGATGCTGCTGGGCACAGTGGCACACACCTGTAGTCCCAACAGTCCTGGAGGCTGAGCAGGAAGATCGCAAGTTCAAAGCCAGCTTTAGCAACTTAACAAGACCCTGTGTCAAAAAATAAAATAAAAAAGGCTGGGGATGTGGCTCAGTGGTTAAGTGCCCCTGGGCTCAATTCCTGGTATACAAAACAAACAAACAAACAAAAAAAAAAAAACTAATTTGTTGGAAAGTAGCACTGATAGGCTTGCTCCATGCAGGGTCACCACAAACCTTTGATTTGTAAAACAAGTACTATCTCCAAAGCACAATAAGGTTAAGCACAGTAGAACAACACATGCCTGTACTTGACGAATAAACAAATGTAGCCTTCAGGTTTCTTCTCACTCCCAGTCTTAAAGCAGCCTCCAAGCCATATCTTCTTGTAGCGTCCATTCTTTTCCTTGTAGGTTTTCATGGGGTACTGGTTCCATATCTCCCACACTGGGCTCTAAGCTCCCCGTGGGGAATGAATCGTGGCCTGTTGTGTTCACCATTGTGCCTCAGCACCTAGAACAGTGCTTGGAACAAAGCAGGCTTTCAATGAATGTTTTGGGGAAGAACAGGGAGACAAATGGCTCTCTACCCCAAAGCCCAGGGGTGGGGGCTTGCTTGCACATCTGTGACTCATTGGCAGGCGCCTTCACCTGCAGGGCCAGTTGACATGCAGCTGTGATCAAGATTTAGGGGGTGTGGGGGTTTGTGTCAGTTAGGAGTCACCAGCCCAGAGAAAGGGGTGGAAGCAAAAAGTCACAGAATGACGTAATCTTTCCCTTCCGCAATGTCCACGGGAACTCAGTTTGCCAAAGTGCCCTCCATGCGTCAGGAATTGGCGAGGCTCTCTTGCTTGGATGGCCTAGGAGAAGTGGAACTGAAAATAAATTGGAAGAAAGATGAGGCAGTTTAAATGAACAAAGGCCAAAATGCAGTTGATTAATCAAACAAAGAGGGTCAAGCTTTTAACATGCACCATCCAGGAGGGGGAATAACCCAGCACAGACAGAACCAGGACCAAAACGGGACTGAATGTAGATGCAATTGAAATTTTTCTTAGAAAATATAAAGGATCAAAACTGATGCTAGAGGAGATGGCAAATCCAACTAGGCCAATAACAAGAAAAGAAAGAGAAGAGGTTACCATATATCCTTTCAAAGTCTGTTTCAGATCCTGAAAATGTTTGAGCAGTTCTACCTAAACCTTAGTGAACAAATATTGTCATTCTATACTAATGGTTGCAGAGCTCCCGTGTGGAGAGGGGTGTGGGTGGGGCACTAGCTGTAACACGCTTGGATGGGCAAGCGACTGTGCATGCATACACTTCTGAGGGAAGACCGTGAGTGCTCAGCTACTAAAACTTTCTCCACTTATTCTAGGAAACCAGCATAACCATGTTACCAAAACCAGCCAAGGCTGCTGGCATGAACAAGGAAAACTCTAGATCAATCTCAGTTATGGAGTTAGAATGCAAAGTCCCTAATCAAATAGTTGAAAATGGGAACAGAGAGACTGAGAAGAGGGATTGGGGTGCACAGAAGATGGACGGGATAGGGCAGAAAGGGGTGGAAAAGAAAAGATGGAGAGCATTTCTAAAGAAGAAGTCCTACCTCTCCATCTCTGGGTGAGTTAGAATTTTTTTTTTTTTTTTTTAACCAGGAATTGAACTCAGGGGCACGCGACCACTGGGCCACATCCCCAGCCCTTTTTTGTATTTTATTAGAGACAGGGTCTCACTGAGTTGCTAAGTGCCTCACCATTGCTGAGCCTGGCTTTGAACTGGCGATCCTCCTGCCTCAGCCTCCCAAGTGCTGGGATTACAATGTGCGCCACCGCGCCCGGCTGAGTTAGAATTCTTCAGCTCATCACCCACACTTCACTGGCCAGCAGTCTCCTGGCCTGGGACATTCCCTCTTAGAGACTAGACAAGGGTGATAATCCACACCTGAGGTTTCCCAGGGATTTGCCTTTGTTCTTGGAGCAGGAAACTAGGAAACAGAAGCACAAGCTTGTACAGGTGGTTTGGTGAGTGGCCTCTATGGGCAGAGCCTGGAATAGGCAGAAACTTCTGAGTCTCTAGCCTGGGATGCCCAGCTCTGGGTGGAGTCGAGTGTCCAGGATCTGGGGTGGAACCCTAGGTCCTCTGAGGGGAGTGGGCCTTGTGCCCTGATTTGAACAAAGCTCGGAAACACGTGTGGATTCTCGCCACACCTGGGCACCCACACGCATACTCTGCCACCCGCACCTGCTCACGCCCTGCACATTCCTTTGTGCCTGGCCTTCCCACCAGCAGTCCCACTTCCACCCCCTCACTCAGTGTCATCCTTGGCATCAAAACCCAAATATCTTTCACCCCTGCACCCATCTCTACCCACCCACTGACTCTCGAGAGCACACCCCTGCGAACTAACTCCCAGGTAGAGAGGCTGCCATCGACCTACCAGCCACCGACCTACCAGCCACCGCCTGACCTCGCTTCTAATGTCCCTCTTCAGCCCTAAGCCCAACTCCCAGCTGTCTCCCTCTCCAACCTGAGCCTGTATGTCAACACTCAGGGCTTTGGGTCAGGGCTTAAGAGGCCCCAGGGGAGGAGGGCAGGGAGGAAGAGCTCCTGGCCCCCAGCCCACTTTCTGGCTGACAGCTCCTGCTGCCCAAGGTCTTCAGCCCCTCCCCTTGGCTGCCTCAACCGGCTTTTCAGGAGACACTGCGTCCTGTCCTAGCTCAGCTCATGGCAATCAGACCCCTGCCCTTGCCCAAGGGCTGGGAGGCAAGAGGCCTGGGTTCCATGATGAGAATGTCATCCTGACTTCAAATCCACAACCCTCCCCAGGGGACCCTATATTGCCCTGGGGACCCAGGCACCCATCCTTCCAGCACCCTGTGAGACTCAGGATTGGATTCTCTTCCCTGGGCCTTTTCTAACCCACCCATGCATTCTATCTATAAATATTTACTGAACCCCAGGTACTGTTCTAGAAGCAAGAGATCTAGCAATGACCAACACAGAGAGAGGCCCTGGTTTCTGGAAGTTTACAATCTGGTAGGTGAGACACACAATAAAAAATAAAGGTGATTTCAGATCATATGAAGTCCTCTAGGAACAAAAGGGTGATTTTATGGAGAGTAATTGTAACATCATGCCACGCTCAGGAGTGTCAGGGATGGTCAGGAAGGTGACATTTGAACCAAGTACAGAATGAGGAGGAGTTGGCCACGTGAGGCTCTGGGTCCTGCGTTCTATGCAGAGTAAAGATCAAGTGCAAAAGAAGAGAGGCCCCAGGAGTGTGGTGTGTTTGAGGAGCTGGGACAAGGCCCTTGTGGCTGCAAAGAGGAGCTGAGAGTAGGAGCGGGGACAGCTCCAGCTCTCCCGGAGTTCTCCCTGGCTCCCCCACCCCCAACTGCAAACTCCATCTTTCCAGACTCTCACTGCCGGGGAAGCTAAATCCCTGAGAGGAGCCACAGTGCTGCAGGTCATCTTGGTCCCTGGGATGGAGGGTGATTGAAGGTGGGTTTGAGAGAGAGGAGCCCTGGACAGAGGAAGTGGTTGGCAGGGCAGACATCCTCCTTTGGGGTGGAGAGCCAGAGCCAGGCAAGAAGCAAATATGCCAGGTTCTTCTGCATGCGTGACTCACCTTCTCTTCCTCCTCCTCTTCGTTGCTCAATCCCAAATCTCCCTGGGAAATACCTTCTTGACTGGGACCAAGTCAGTGCCTCGCAGGGGCAATTGAGTCATGAGGGGTGGAGAAGAGGGCGGGAGACAGAGGATAAATAGCAGCCTTGCTTCCCGGGCTCCTCTCTGCATCCTCCCCACCTTCCCAACACCATGCGCCTTGACAGTTTTTCTCAACTCCTGCTGCCTCCTACTGCTCCTGGGAGCCCTGCCTGGATGGGCAGCCAACGATGACCCTATTGAGAAGGTCATTGAAGGGATCAACAGAGGGCTGAGCAATGCAGAGAGAGAGATGGGCAAGGCCCTGGAAGGCATCAATAATGGAATCACTCAAGCTGGAAGGGAAGTGGAAAAAGTTTTTAATGGACTTAGCAGCATGGGGAGCCAGGCCGGCAAGGAGGTGGACAAGGGGATCAACCACGGCTTGGACAAGGTAGCCCATGGGATCAACAATGGCGCTGGACAAGCAGGAAAGGAAGCAGAGAAGCTTGCCCATGGGGTCAACAACGCTGCTGGACAGGTTGGGAAGGAGACAGACAAAATGATCCACCATGGGGTCCATCATGGGGTCAACCAGGCGGGAAGTGAAGCAGGGAGGTTTGGCCAGGGGGCCCACCATGCCATGGGGCAGGCTGGGGACGAGGCTGGGAGGTTTGGCCAGGGGGTCCACCATGCTGCAGGCCAGGCAGGCAAGGAGGCAGAGAAGTTTGGTCAGGGGGCTCACCATGCTTTTGGTCAGGCTGGCAAGGAGGCAGAGAAGTTTGGTCAGGGGGCCCACCATACTTTTGGTCAGGCTGGCAAGGAGGCAGAGAAGTTTGGTCAGGGGGCCCACCATACTTTTGGTCAGGCTGGCAAGGAGGCAGAGAAGTTTGGTCAGGGGGCCCACCATACTTTTGGTCAGGCTGGCAAGGAGGCAGAAAAGTTTGGCCAGGGGACCCACCATACTTTTGGTCAGGCTGGCAAGGAGGCAGAGAAGTTTGGTCAGGGGACCCACCATACTTTTGGTCAGGCTGGAAAGGAGGCAGAGAAGTTTGGCCAGGGGGCCCACCATACTTTTGGTCAGGCTGGAAAGGAGGCAGAGAAGTTTGGCCAGGGGGCCCACCATACTTTTGGTCAGGCTGGAAAGGAGGCAGAGAAGTTTGGCCAGGGGGCCCACCATACTTTTGGTCAGGCTGGAAAGGAGGCAGAGAAGTTTGGCCAGGGGGCCCACCATGCTTTTGGTCAGGCTGGAGGAAGGAAGGCCAGAGCTCAAGCTTGGTCAGGCTGGGGGGCAGAGAAGCTTGGTCAGGGGCCCACCATGCTTTTGGTCAGGCTGGAAAGGAGGCAGAGAAGCTTGGTCAGGGAATCCGCTATGCAGCTAGTCAGGCTGGAAATGAGGGAGAGAAGTTTGGTCAGGGGGCCCACCATGCTGCTGGTCAGGCTGGGAAAGAGGCAGAGAAGTTTGGTCAGGGGGCTCAAAATGCTTTTGGTCAGCCTGGAAGGGAGGCAGAGAAGTTTGCTCAGGAGGGACACCATGCTTTTGGTCAGCCTTCGAAGGAGGCAGAGAATTTTGGTCAGGGTGCCCACCATGCTGCTGGTCAGGCTGGGAAGGAGGCAGAGAAGTTTGGTCAGGGGGCTCAAAATGCTTTTGGTCAGCCTGGAAGGGAGGCAGAGAAGTTTGCTCAGGAGGGACACCATGCTTTTGGTCAGCCTTCAAAGGAGGCAGAGAATTTTGGTCAGGGTGCCCACCATGCTTCTGGTCAGGCTGGGAAGGAGGCAGAGAAGTTTGGTCAGGGGGCCCACCATGCTTCTGGTCAGGCTGGGAAGGAGGCAGAGAAGTTTTGGTCAGGGGGCCCACCATGCTGCTGGTCAGGCTGGGAAGGAGGCAGACAAAGTGATCCCAGCGGCCCAGGATGGACTTAGCCATGCAGCAAAGGAGGCACTGCAGTTTGGCCAGGATCCTCATCCTGTTGCAGGGCAGGTTGGGAAAGAGGGAGGCAAAATAACCTATAGTGTCCATCCTGGTGTCAACCAGGCTGGGAAGGAGGTGGAGAAGTTTGGCCAGGGAGTTCACCATGCCGTTGAACAGGCCGGAAAAGAAGCAGACAAAGTGGTCCAAGGGGCCTACAGTGGGGTCAACCAGGCCGGGAAGGAGGCAGAGAAATTTGGCCAAGGGGTCAACCATGCTGCTGGTCAGGCCGGAAAGGAAGCGGAGAAACTTGGCCAAGGTGCCCACCATGCTGCTGGCCAGGCCGGGAAGGAAGTGGACAGGTTGCAGCAGGATGTTCATAATGGGGTCAACCAAGCCAGCAAGGAGGCCAACCAGCTGCTGAATGTAGGTGAACAGGGGCGGGGAAACTGGGGAGAAGGGGGTTGTGGGAGGGAGAGGTTAAACCCTTGGGATATTTGGGGAGCCCATATGTAGCCTTTGGTGAAAGATGCCTGGGGCAGCCGTATAACCATGTCCCCCTTCTTCCTCCACATCTCCCTTCCCAAGGAGCTGGTGGTCAGCTGGTCAGATGGATTAAGCCATCTTATCTGTAAAGTCCCACCTCAGATAATGTGGAAGGAACCTAGTCCACTTTAAGGGAGATGCTCTCCTAGTTAAGGGGGCCTGCAGTGAGGATCACGAGGCCTCTCTCAGAAACAGGAAACAGTTCTGAAATCAGATCTCTGAAGTGCAAACAGAATGAGTGTTGAGAAAACTCAGAGTATAACAGCGAGTGTGGGGAACAGCTTTGGAGATAAGCTCTATTCTGCTTCATCTTCATAACAACACTCTGAGGTAGTCAGGATGAGGATGCTGACTCTCTGATGCTCAGATAAGAACTGGAGGCCCAGAGAGGCTAAGGGGATTTGCAAGGTCATGTGACTAGTGCGCAGCTTTGGCGACTTGCAGGTCAGGGTTCTCTTTCCTCGGCACTGCTGATCAGGGAAGGCCTGCTGGAGGGTTTTTCCTACCCGTATGTAGAGGAAGCACGTTGGAGGCCAGGTAAGCAGTGCCACTGACAACAGAACAGCTGCCAAGAAGGGACCTGGAGAACAGCGGGAGGCTGACTCCCGTGTGCCTCAGTCCCCCGTTCTCTCATCTCCACCAAGAGTCCTTGGGATCAGCAAGCTGGGAGACCATCTTGAGGACGGACCCAGGTCTCCAAGCCCAGAGTCACATCCGCTGTCAGGCAGGAAGCCAGGGATTGGGAGTAGGGAGAAGGGAGGAAGAAACAGGATAGAAAGGGAGGAAGAGAGGGTCCTGAGTCAGGCTGCCCAAGGAGAGCCAGGAGGGGGTGGTTTGTTGCAGGTGGCCCTTGCTAGGGGTAGGGGTGTGGCTGGGGAAGCACTGCTGAGTGACTGGGGATGGGGACAGGGATAGGGATCAGCCCGAGTTAGGGTTGAGGCTAAATTGTGTGTAGAAGTGTTGATTGGAGCTGAGGTCTCGCACGTGCATGGGTGCTCTGCATTCTCCTTCCAGTGAAGCCCCTTCTCAGTGGTTGGGGGCTTTTCTAACACCAAACCAAAAGGGAGTCTGGGAAAGACCCGTCAGTGGAGACAGACGTCCTTCCTGGGGGTTCTTCCCATCTCCCACAAAATTCTCACGGCAACATGGACTTTGGGTTTTCTCCCTGGACAACAGTGAGGAGGCCCAGGGGTCAGCCTGCGCCTCCCTCCCCAGCCCGAGCCAACCTATATGGGGAAGGGAAAAGGGACTTAGGAAACCCTCATGGGCTGAGGGGTGGTGGTGACCATCTGGGCTTGTCCACAGGGCAGTCATCAAGGAAGCGGGGCTACCGGCCAGCACGGAGGGGCGCAACCACCACATTGGCGTCTGGAGTAAGTCTTCTGGGCACTGCATGGACTTGGTGGGGGGAGCGGGGGCCCCTGGGGTTCCACCGAGGATGGGGTGCAGGTTGGGGATTGACCTTCTTGTCCTTGAATTCCAGGCCTCGGTCAACAAGCCCTTCATCAACTTTCCAGCCCTGTGGAGGGTGAGTGTTGCGTGGCTTCTGCCTCCTGCTTTCCATCTTGAGAGGTAGCCCGCACCCCTTCCCGTGGCCTGTGGCCTGCTCGGGGACGGCTTTCCTGTGGGCAGACTCAGCCTCTGCAGAGACCCTCTGACCTGTTCTTCAGCCCTGGCCTTCCCCTCTGTCGCCTGCTCTCAGCTTTGGGTGTTTTCCATTCCCAGAGAAGCTGGCAGGAATCCCCTCCAGAGCGCTTGCACAGAGGCAGGGGGCGGTGGGGGCGGAGCTGCCAGGCTGTCCTCCACTGGCCGCCACGCTCCCCTCCCTCTCTCCCAGTGGCCAGCTGGCTCCCCTCCCGCGCCGCCCTCCAGCGAGCCCCTCTGCTGCCCCGCCCTTGCTGCCTTGCCTCAATGTGCTGGGTGTTGTGGGAACTCGGGCTCTGTGGTTCTCTGGTTGAGGGTGTAAAGGCTCCTGTGGGATCCTGGTCCTCTGGGCTAGAAGTCCCAGCCTTTTCTTTGTGTTTAGTACATAAGTTGCCTGAGACTGGGGTGCAGAGCTGAGGGTGTGTGACAGCCCCATCCTAGGCACCTTGTTGATCCCCTGGGTCTGGGGGTGGCAGAGGATGCTCTGAGATAAACCGCACAGGGCTTTCCCATTCCTACAGAGGCCCCCAGTCCTGTCTCTTGGGAGGGCTGGCTCCCTATCCTCCGAATATCGAGGTGCCACCTTCCTTAAGATATTCCCCAGAACATAAGCAATTCCCAGGCCCCAGTCACCAGCCTTCCCCTCCTGCCCAGGAGAGGGCGGGGCCAGGTCTCCCCTCCTCTCAGCTGGAATCCCCACTCACTTCCTCTCTCCTCTTTCCCAGAGCGTCGCAAACATCATGCCCTAAACTGATGCCGTGACCTTGCTGAGCAGATAGATGTTCCTCTTGTCACACCAGCTGAAATGACCCAGAGGAGCTGGGGGCTGGGGGAATGGGCATAGGTTCTCAGAGTCCCTTAAGGGGGCTGTACTAAGGTTTGTGAATAAAAGTGGCACAATGTCCTCTCTCATCATGGTCCCCTGTGCTCCCTAAAGAGGGGTGGGTGGGGGCGGGGAGGGGACTGCTAACTCTTCATCTTGTTCTTTGCTGAAGGAAAGTGGGGGACCGCTGCTCAGGATGGGTTGCGCTGGAGATCTCAGGCTGCTGAGCTTGAAGAGGGCGGTTCACAGGGACACACTACGCTTTGCTAGTGTGCTTGGCACTGGGAGAGCAGCCATGCAGGGAAGCCACTGCTTGTGAATGGTGGGGACAGGAGCACCAGAGACAGAATGGAGGAGCCTGGGTGGAGCCCGAGGGGGTAGCGTTCTCATCCAGGGGGGTGTGGCACCCAAGGAATAACAATAATAGCTTGTCTTAATTGTGCAATGAAGACGTGCTGGGAGCTTGGCATGAATGACATCACTGAATCCTCCCAGCCACCCAGTTAGGTAAGAGGTACTGCCACTGCCCCCATTTTATAGGGAGGCACGTGGGGGCTTGCACAGGTTGGGAAACACGGCCAAGTTTACATGGTCAGTAAGTGGAGGGAGAGGAGCCACCCCAGCCACCTCTCAGGCTTTGTTAGGAGGGGACCCAGTGAATAAGGAAGGAGGACAGAGAGACACTGGGAAGGTCTCTCTGGGGAAGGAGAGGGGAAGGATGAAAGGCTCAGGCAGGAGACCTGAGGGAGGGACTCTACCAGTGACAAAAGGTGTCAGGAGGCAGCTCTCTGCTCCCTAGAGGCCGCAGTTTCCTGCTGTATAAAAGCGTCGGCAGGGGAGCACCGTGGGAGGTTGCTTCCAGCTCCCAGATTCCATCCGTGGGAGGCCCAAAAAATAAGAGCCAGTGCTTTTGCCTTTGGGGAATTTGGCCCTCCCGGGAGGTGCATAGAATATGAAAACAAACACGAGGCAGAGCACCATAGAACTAAATGACCCACCCGGGAGGGAAGGGCCTGCATTTGCACAATAAAGGTGATATCCTGACACTTGAGATTCACTGTCCTTTTCCTTGTTGGCAGAATATCATTTTATTGCATCTGTTTCTTCTCTGACCTGCAATCTTTTATTTTGAAAATGTTTCAAACACACAAAAAAGATGAAACAATTTTACAGTGGACACCTGCTCTCACCATGTAAGATTCTGCCATTAGCTTTTTATCATGTTTGCTTGACCACACATCTATACTTCAAACTGTGTTATTGATATAGTTTTGATGCATTTCAAAGTAAATGGCAGACATCTGTTTGCTGCACTTTGATAAATGGAATCATTCATTCCTATGGGATACTTATTGAGTGTCTCCTTTTACTGGACTCTTTCCTATGCACTGGGAAGTCCTTCCTTGAAGGAATCCTGCAGGGATTGCATTTGCAAAGACAATATGGAAGGGTATCATTGTTTTATCAAATAAAAACTTCCATTGGCTGGATTTTTATGCATACTTTGAGGCTGGCTCTGTTTAGAGGGGATTCCTGAAAGGACGAAGAGACACGGAATAAACTGTAGGAGCTGATGATGGTCAATGGAAAGCGAGAGCTCTGAGCTGATTTTGAAGGGTAAAGGAGACACAGAGGGTTAAGGGTCTTCTCCTGCCTGGAGGCCTTTACTTCCGTCCCCTCTGTGGGGAATGTTCTCCATGCCTCTCTGTCTCCCAGCCTGGCTCTTCCTCACCCTCAGGTCACCACTGCCTTGACCACCCAACCCAAACATCTCCTACCCTTGTCATTGTCTCACATGGTACCCTGATCTTGTCCTTCAAGTAACTTGCGACAATTTGTAATTGGATTACAAACACGACTTGTCTAACATCTGCTTCCCTCCTAGACTAGGAGGTTCAGGAGGTGAGGTCAAGGCCAGCACAGGTATCTGGCATTTGAGCAACTGGGCCTGAGCAGACCTGGCAAAGGCCATGGAATAAGGGTGAGCAAGAACTGGGCTGCTTTGCCAAGAAGGGTGGGGAGTAACAGAAAGGGCCAGTTTCTGCAGATGTTGAAGAACAGGGAGAGGAGTTTGGGAGGGACTCCCGTAAGCCGACTTTATTGGGTGCTTACTGGGTCTGCGCTAAGCACTTACAGACATGATTCATCCTGTCCTCACAACCACCTCATGGGGCAGGTACCATGATTACCCTCCATGGATGATGGAAGATGAGGCTCAGGGAAGGGACACAGTCGCCTGAGGCCACTCAGCCAGTGGTGATGGCAGGGCTTGAATTCAAGAGTGCTTCCCTGCTAGTAATCTCTACTAGTGAGGTCCCCTGCTTTCCCGTGATCTTTGACAAGGGAGAGGAGCTATTTCAAAATAAATCCTCTTTAACAAAAGCATTTCTGCCTTTGACCTGTTCAGGACATGCACATGTGTATATGTGAGTGTCAAAATTAGACAATCACCAAGAAAGTATTCCAGCACTACCAACACCCCCAACACTCCCAAGAATATGCACTGAGTTCCTTTGTCTGCCAAACACTTTTCTAAAATCTGTTACATGCACTATTTCAGTTGATCCGCATGTTCACCCAGTTTGATAGACAAGGGTGCACAGATGGATAAAGATCACGACTGATAAATCAAAACTACATTGAGATTCTATCTCACCCCGGTCATAATAGCTGCTAAAGAGAGATCTGTATACCCATGTTTATTGCGGCGCTATTCACAAAAGCCAACTCATGGATGCCCATCAACGAATGAATGGATTAAAAAGATGGGGTGTATATATACAATGGAATTTTATTCAGCCATAGAGAAGAATGAAATCATGTCATTTGCAGGAAAATGGATGGAACTAGAGATCATTATGTTAAGTGAAATAAACCAGACAGAAAGATAAGTATCACATCTTTTCCCTCATTTGGGGAAATGTAGAGAGGGTGGAAGGCGACACAGATGAAAGGTCGATTAGGGAAGGGGAAGGGGACCCAGGAGAGGGGAAAGGTGGGTAAGAGAGGGCAGTAGGAAGGGTGGGTGCAATAAAAGCATATTATATACATGTATGGAAAGGTCACAATGCAACCCACTAATTTCTATCATCAATATATGCTAATAATCATAGTAATAGGAAGAAGAAAGATTAGAAAGTAAGAATGAACTCTAGAAAAAGAAAACAAAAACAAAAAGATCATAGCTCGTGAGCTGGACGTGAACACGATGAGCCCCAGCGCAGGCGCTGAGGATGCAGTTAACCTGCAGATGCCTGTGGGAGGCCCGGACCCTACAGAAGGGAGCAAAGACCCCCTCAGACCCAAGACCTCATCTGCAGCACACTACACTTGAGTCCAGCCTTCATTCTGTTCCTGACGTCTCCTCCTGGTCTCTTATTCCACAAGCTCCCAAGTCTGTCCCCCAAAAGAACTGTGTTAGCATTTGTGTCAAAAGTCAAAGTCCACCAGGCGCGGTGGCGCACGCCTGTAATCCCAGCACTTGGGAGGCTGAGGCAGGAGGATCACAAGTTCAAAGCCAGCCTCAGCAATGGTGAGGCACTTAGCAACTCAGTGAGACCCTGTCTCTAATAAAACACAAAAAAGGGCTGGGGATGTGGCCCAGTGGCCCAGTGGTCGAGTGCCCCTGAGTTCAATCCCCGATACAAAAAAAAAAAAAAAAAGTCCAAGTCCTATCTGGAAGACAGTTTTAGATTATAACCATAGATCTATATGTGCATTTTTGGTCAAGTGCTTGTGTTTATTGTGCACAAAGTTCATACTACATTTCACTACCTCCAAGCTTTCTAGATGTCCTGAGGTGACAGTGTATCATAAAAAGCAGAGCCAGTGAATTAGCCAACTTGTAAATATCTTTTTGTTACACCTGATAGAAAAGATGCATCCTGGACATGGAATTGGGATGCCTCTGGGCAGTGTGTCTCAGGACTGTGGATTAGGCTGCAGCAGAGGGGCAGAAGCACACAGAGAAAGGCAGGAGCAAGCGCTCAAGGATTTACGGTTTTCTGTGAGCCTTGGTGTGTGTGCTTCTTCTGGCTGCATTCACTAGGGACGTGCTTTCTTGCTGATATTTTGGTAGTAGAAATCTTGTAATGAACCCTCTTAGAAACACGCTTGGTGGACTCTGTTGCTTTGTCTCCTTGTAAATTGAGGGTTATTTTAGTTGTGATTCTGCCAATGTCTCTCTAGAGACCTGTTGCCATTTCTGTCTTCAGAGACGTTTTTGTCCCCAAGAAAGGCAGGATTACAATTTTTCTAACAGATTGAGTTGGTGTAGTATATTCTTGGTTATTAAAGCTTCTCATGTAGCTCTGGGATTTTGAATTGGTGAATATTCATGGTCTATGTATTGGATATGGAAAATGACAAACTCCAAAATAGTGTGGCCTGGGGAGAGGGGAGGAGGGAGAAGGCAATACATTGATCCTTTCCCAATACATTCTTTCTCAGTGATAAGACAGGCCCCAGGGAGGAGCCAGTCATCAAGGCTGGAATGACCTTCTCTGGGAAGAGGCCAAATCATGGATCCCTCCCCAAATAAATCCTTTTCCAGATACTAACCATTGACCCCAGACCCTCCATCTGCTCCAGTAAAGACAAATCCCAGATACTGACCCCTGACCCCAGACCCTCCCCGCAATCTTGCCCAGTAAAACAGACCCCAGGTTCCCGAGTGCCCAGACTGACATGCTCATTAATTAAGTCACCTCTCAGTGTAACCTCTAAAAGCACAGACTCACCCTTTGGCCAGTGGCTCATTTTCCACCAGGAAAGTGGGCCTATCAGAGGCAAGACTCCGTTCCTGAATAAAGGCTTTTGATAATCTGTGAAGTCTGCGTCCGGCCCGATCCTTTTGTGCGAACAGTATGGAAAAGCACACCACACACTGTGATCTCAGTCACACAAAATGGGACCCTGTGTGTGTGCACGCAGGACCTGGAAGGACGCCATCTACGTGGCTTGTGGCTGCATGACTTTGTTCTTTGCTTGTGTTTTTCTGTTTCCCGTAATGCACACGTTAACGTTTAAAAAATAAATAAAAGCTCACAATGGTCCCCCAAATCCCAGAGTCTAGCCCTTTTATGTCTTTTGATCTCATCTCATCCCCCACCCATTCATCCTATGCCATAGTGGTCCTCAAATAGAGTAAGCAGACTCCAGCCTCAGGGCCTTTGCACTGCTTGGAATACTCTCATCCCTGAATATTAATGGTTTGTTCTCTCACTGCCTTCAGGTCTCAGTTGATCTGTCATATCTGAAGCAGCCCTTTCTTGACTACCTTATTTATAATACCTCCTCTCTCTTCTCTATTCCCTCCCCACCACTGTATTTTTCTTTGCAGTGCTCATTACAATCTGATAATCTTATTGTCCGGTTTAACCCACCCGGACTTTGAGCTTCTCAAGGAGAATGGTGTTGCTTCTCTTCCCTGCTGTATCCCCAGTGCCCGGAGCAGGCGTGGCACAGAGAAGTTGCTCCATAAGCCTTTGTTGAACCAATGAAGTAGTGAGTGAGAGAGAAAAAGCTGAAACCAGAGGTTTCTTAGGCAAGACATGAGCATGTCAGATTGGGGATGTTATTAGAAGAAAAGGGAGGCATGGAGATGCCGGAGAAAGCTGTTTGGAGGAAGATCAGGTCATGGTTTGACCTCCTACATCTTGCTGCAATCTTCTCACATATGATCTTCGGTGCAGTGTTTAGCCACTCTGGATCTCAGATAACTCATCAAAATGGGAATGACATTGATTTGTGGAGGTTATAGTGAGGGTTAAATGAGATCATGAGTGTGAAAACACCTGAAATTCTATTTGGTTCACAATGGAATTGAATAAATAAATGCACCTTAAGACTGAGTCAAGCGGGGCGTGGTGGCACATGCCTGTAATCCCAGCAGCTTGGGAGGCTGAGGCAGGAGGATCATGACTTCAAAGCCAGCCTCAGCAAAAGTGAGGTGCTAAGCAACTCAGAGAGACCCTGTCTCTAAATTAAAAAAAACAAAAAAGGCTGGGGATGTGGTTCAGTGGTTGTGCCCCTGAGTTCAATCCCTGGTAGTAAAAACAAACAAACAAACAAACAATCAAACAAAAAAACCCCTCAGGTCCAGAATGTCTGAGGGCAGTTTTTCCCAGAAGGAAGAACGTGGTGGTTTGGGAGAATTTAGGTGGTTCGTGAATGTGAGTTTGAATAATTCTGAATCACACCGAGAAACTTATTCTCTATTCAATTTCCTTCTGAGTCTTCAGATTGTGTTAATGAGGAAGACTCAACTTCTGCTCCGGTGTCCCCAAACACCCCTCTCATACTTGTTAAACTTCCTGCTATAGTGCAATACCATTGTTTGCATCTCTGTTTTTCTGGATATTTCTATCTGTGGACAAGTGATTCTGACTTCCCACTTGCATAGCTGATAGAAGCACCCTCTTAAAATATTCTTAAGTGGGAAGGTAAGCTGGTTTAAAGATCATTGAGATCAATATGTTACTGATAAAGAATGGAGAAGGAAGGAGGCAGGGGTACAGATCAGTGAAGGGGGAGTCCCCAGAGGGAGTCTGGGACACAGTTAGTGTCCTCTGCCCTTGATCCTGATCTGTGGCTGAAGGAAGCAGCAAGCTCAGGGGCTGGGGGCTCCAGCACCAATCCTGGGGGCCCAGATTCATTCCTGCAACTCATAAATTCAACTCCATTCAGAGAACAGCCGGAGGGTTTTGACAAGCAGGGGTTGGCATGAGACAATGACATGACAGAAAAGGCTCTGGGGCCTGGGCTCAGGAGGGAGGCAGGTCTGGGCTGGCTCATGGTGTCCTCTCTGAGCCCAGTGTCTATGTCCCTAAGTGGGATAATAATAAGACCTATCCGTATGATTCTGAAGGTGCTTAGCCTGGTGCTAGGCACAAAGAAAGGCTTTGATAAACTGGAGTTGCAATTATTATTATTTTTATTATTATCACCATCACCATTATTACCTTCATTAAAGAGTCCGAGATGGGACAACAGGGAGGCGGGTCTGAGGACAGGCAGGGAAGGTGTTTACATGCTGACGAGTGTTGGATGTTACAAGTCGGGTGCGGGTGTCAGGGTGGAGGGGGAGAGGAAGGGAGAGACTGACGGAGAGACGTTGAGAAAGGCAGATGGAAACCGGCCCCTCCTAACCCGGTGATGAATCCCAGTGATACGAGACAGTGCCAAGTGGGAGGGCCTGGGGCCCCTGGGAACAGAGAGGCAGCCATACTCGCCAAGCAGGGATGAGGCCTGGGGAGGACTCCCGAGATCCTCATTCAGGCTGGGACTGAGGATGAAGGCACGATGGCTCCTGACCTTGGGCCGACCCTGCTCGCTGACCAGCACCGGCTCCTGGGGAGGATGGGGAGTGGGTGCCGTGAGCTGGTGGGGTCCCTCCCCTCCTGGGTGGCCGGGAACTCACTCAGGCACACGGGTAAACAGGACGGAAGCCTGGGTCAGCTGCTCCCTCCCTTGGTCCTTCCCTCCCACTCTTCCCTGGGGGGTAGCCGGCCCGCCCAGCTCCTCAGCTCCACACCCAGCTCTCCCAGGGGACAGCATCATGGACACCAACTGAAACACCTTGAGGACCACTCTCAGAGGCCCGCCATTCCTTCTCGAACCTCAGAACCTCCAACGCAGCTCCGTGGCTTCCAGTGTCTCTCCGTGGGCTGGAAGAGTGTCAGGCACCTTTAGGTGGCAGTAGCGGTGGGGGGAGATGGGAGCAGCGAAGGCCAGCCGAAACTGAGAAGGGCCAAGAAAGGGCTCCTGCCTCTCCTCCTGGTGCCCCTGACCAGGCCTGCACGCGTCTAGGCCAGGGCCCTTCCAGTGGGCTTCCCTCTCCTTGCTGTCCTGCTGGGTCCTGCCTTGATTCCTGTGCCCTGAGTGCCCCCCACCTACCTCCAACGCCTCCAGGAGATACCAACACCTATCTCCTTAGCTGCCCCGTCCCCACCCTGCGCCCCAAATTCCTGGGGTTGGGCAACTGGAACTCTCTTGTATCCGTCTCATTCCAGTTCTCCCTCCCTGCTGCCCGGGCACCCTCTCTGTTTCGACAGACTCTCAGACTCACAATTACAGCTCATTAGCCTATCGGTGGCTGGGCCCTGAGTCACTGGGGGAGGAACCCTGACTGCCCAGCCCTGTCACCTTCTCCCAACCTGCGGTATAAGGAGTAGTGACAGGGAGGAGGACTCTGGGAAGGCTGGGGAGTCTGGGAAAGGAGAGAGAAGGCTGTGAACTTGGAGGGAGGGAGAACAAAGGCAGTGGAGAGGGGAAGCAGGGGACACCGAGGCCAGAGGAGGGAGAGGGCGACGAGAAGCAGGCTGGTGCTTCATCTCTGAGATGAAGGTACAGGGGTCCCTGGCCTGCCTCCTGCTGGCCCTGTGCCTGGGCAGCGGGGCTGCTGGCCCACTGCAGAGTGGAGGGGAGAGCGCCGGGCGAGGGCTGGGAGACGCCATCAGCCATGGAGTTGGGGAGGCCATTGGCCAAGGAGCTAAAGAGGCCACCAGCTCTGGAATCCAGGGTGCCATTGGCCAAGGGGGTGGAGAGGCTGCTTCTAGAACCAGGGAGCTGGGGGATGCGCTCAGCCACGGGCTCGGGGAAGCGTCCCGTGCCCTCGAGAACACCGGGAACGAGGCCAGCAGATACATTGAGAATGCCATTCACCGTGGAGTGGACGCAGCCCGCGGCCCTGAGGCCTGGGTGAGTGGCTGGGAACGTGGAAGTGGGGCGGTGGGCTGAGGATCTTGGGGGGTGGCTGAAGGGACGAATGGGTTTCGTATCTGTGGCTTTCTGGGGCCAACTTTTGCACTCAGTTCCTTCCTCTGCGTCTGTGGAGCCTCTTAACCTGGTCCCCGCTTTTCCTGGCTGCTCTCCATCTTCAGGCTCTTTGGCCCGTCCTCTGCCATCAGAGTCAGAGACGGCCGCGCTGAGGCGATGTGTTGTCTTTGCAGGGGACATCTGGAGGCCATGGCATATTAGGCCATAACCAGGGCAATCTTGGAGGCCCAGGGTCTCCCTGGGGCCAGGGACACCCCGGAGGCTCAGAAGGCAGCTTTGGAACCAACTCTCTGGGAGGGTCCTCAGGCCAGGGAGGCAGTGGAGGGAGCTCCGAGAGCAATGCTCAGGTGAGCCCAGCACCCCGCCCTGCCCCCGCCCGCCCCCCCCCTGAGCCCATCTTCCAGCCTCCCAGGTTCTTCCGGGTCCCACAGTCTCACCTTCTCTGCAGGGAGCAGTGGCCCAGCCTGGCTACGGTTCAGTGAGAGGCAGCAGCCAAAATTCAGGGGTAAGAAGAAGAGTCTGGGGACAGAGTGGGTGTCTGTGACAGAAAGAGGGGGAGAGACAAAGAGGAAGGAAAGCGGGGGAAGGGGGCCGGGGTAGCAGGAAGATTGATGGGAAGAGATGGATACAGAGGAGCCTGGGAGAAGGAGGGAAGTGAGAGGGGAGGGGAGGAGGGACGCCCAGCCACAGGCCGCAGGTGAGGCCTGGCTTGTGGAGGTGACGCTGACGGACAGTTAGCCCCACTGGTCGGGTCCCCTTCCTTCTGCAGTGCACCAACCCCCCACCTTCCGGCTCCGGTGGAAGCTCTAGCAACTCTGGGGTAAGAGCAGGGCAGCCTGTGGAGGGAGGGGACATTCTGGTCCCCTTGCACTGGGCAGGGGACCTGCCCCAGCTGGAGGGCAAGGGGAGGAGGGACACAATCCTGGTGCCTGTCCTCCACCCTCCATCCTGCCCCTCAGGAAAGCAGCAGCTCACAGTCAGGCAGTGGCGGCAGCAGCGGCCATGGTGGCAGCAGCAGTGGCGGCAGTAGCCATGGTGGCAGCAGCAGTGGTGGCAGTAGCCATGGTGGCAGTAGCAGTGGCAACAGCGGCAGTGGCAGCAGCTCTGGGTCCACCCGGGTAAGTTTTGCCCCTTGTTTGGGGGCAGGGATGGGATGAGGGTCCTGGTGGTGCCTGCTGAGGAGATGGGCTCTGGGGTCCCCTGAAAGCCACCACAGCTCTGGAGTGGGTGGCATCACGGGCAGTCATCATCCTGGGGCTCCCTCAGCTTCTGTTCCCCACCTGCCCAGTCCAGCCACAGGGCTCCTCACACAGGTATGTCAGGTTTACTCAAAAGCTGCCCTACCTACTCTACTTGCTTCCCTTCCACCGTATCACAGCAGGGAAGTCCTACCTCCTGTCTAACCTCTATTCCTTGCCCACTGGGCAAGTCTGAGTGGAGTTGGGAGTGGTGGAGGGAAGAAAAGAGGTGGGCCCAGAAAAATATGATACTTGTTTTGGAAGCTCTCAGAACACGTGAGGATGCGTCCAGGGCTGTGGCGCAGACGGCACTAGTAACTATGGTGCATGGCATGGTGCCCGAGAGGCCCAGGAGGGGTCTGCCTTAGGGAGGGAGAGGAGCCTGGGGACAGCCACGCTGGGCTCCGTGGGGGTCTGGAAAGGTGTCAGGCAAGAGAAGGCAGGAAATTACCGCAAAGCCGAATAGCAAGCTGCTTTCACGTGCTGCTCCTTATATTTCCCTCTTTCCCCTGGCTAGGAACGACTTCCAGAAAATTCTAGGGATTTGGATCAAAGCTTTTCAGTCTCCAGGGTAAGGACTCTACAATCCCGTTTCCTTCCTGCATTCTAAGAAAGGGACAGGGGTGAGGAAGGGCTGGGCAGGAGGAGCCCCACCTGCCCCCTGGTGGCTGGATGGCTCCTGTGTGGCTGGTGGGGGTGGAAGGCGGGGCATCGGCTCAGACTCCCCAAATCACCTCCCGTTTCCAAATACACACCTGGTCTTCTCCCTGCTCAGAACAGCTTCCCTTCCCACAGTGACCAACTGGCTAAAAAGGGTGAAGTCTCGCGGGAGGGTGGTTTTTTTTTTTTTTTTTTTTTTATTGGTACCAGGGATTGAACTCAGGGGCACTCGACCACTGGGCCACATCCCCAGCCTTTTTTGTATTTAATTAGAGGCAGGGTCTCACTGAGTTGCTTAGTGGCTTTGAACTGGCGATCCTCCTGCCCCAGCCTCCCAAGTGCTGGGATTACAGGCGTGCGCCATCGCGCCTGGCTGCGGGAGGGTGTTTACCAAAGATCCATAAAATGACTGGAACTCCCTGGTCCCTCTGCGAGGCCGTGGCAGCCAGCGTGTGAACCCTGCTTTCCTTCTAGGGATCTGACTCGGGTTCTTCCTCATCAGGCAGCAGCAGTGGAGGCAGTGGTGGCTATAAGCCCGAGGTCAGTGGCTGGGGAGTCACCTGGGCACAAATCTCCCTCAAACTGTGGGGAGAAAAAGAAGAGGGGTCAGCCTTTGTGGGGGCTTTATCCAGAATGGGGGGAGCGTTGCTGCTGAGGAGGGCCAGTTAAAACGCTGCCCCTTCGGGGCTGGGACTGGTGTTTGGGAGGGGACAGAAAGTCTTCCCTTTCTCCCGCAGTGTGACAACCCAGGGAATGAAGCCCGAGGGGCCGGAGGATCTGGGAGTCAGGTGAGAGATGAACCTGCGCTAAGGATGCCTGTCTTTATTGTCACTGTCGCTGTCTGTGTGCCGGTTCTCAGGAGTCCACTGGGCTAAGCCCTACTCCCTGTCTCAGGGCAACCGACAGTTTAGGTGGAAGAAACTGAAGGCATGTTCTTAATCATACCAACAGTCTCCAGGGTAATAGTTGGTTGTGAATCTTTTGTGATACACCTTACTATATACCACCAATGGGGCTGTGGGGCGTGCCGTGTAAACTGGTTGTTTTAGAAACAATCATTTCATTGTCCCATCCCTGGCCGGTGAACAGAATGCAGTGAACTCTGCCTGAGGATATTTCTGGAGAACACATTTCCTCCTGGTTGATCTGGAAGTCTGGACGTTAGGGTCTGCAGAGTCAGGGGGAGGCGCGCACAGCTAGAGGCTGTGCAAAGGTGGGTCCTGATTCAGCAGGTCCGGGTGGGGCTGAGCTTCTGCAGTTCTTACCAGCTCCTGGGGAGGGTGCCCCTGCGGGGCCAGGCAGTGGTGGCAACAAGGCCCACAGGGCAAGGAACAAGGCCAGAAGGGAGAAGAAGGATGGTGGTTGTGGGTGGCCCTGAGATGGACTGGCTCTCTGAGAGTTCCTCAGGTACTAGGGTGCTAGCAGCCCCACCCTTGTTAGGGTGCTAGAGATTGGATCAGGGGTGCTCTACCACTGAGCTACAGCCTACAAAAAGTTACAAAAGATCAGCCCTTTTTATTTTTTGAGACATGGTCTCCCTAAATTGCCCAGGCTGGCCTTGAACTTGTGATCTTCCAGTCCTAGCCTCCTGAGGTGCTGGGATTACAGGTGTGCATCAATCTGCCTGGCAGGTTGCTAATCTTGTGTTGATTCACAGTTTGAAATTTTTTTTCTCAGTTTGTAACACTTATTTCTAGTTTTTTAATACCCCAATGTCTAAAGTTCATAGGGAGTCAAAAAATCTCACTCTTTTCTTCTGTGGTTTCTGCTCTCGGTGTATTGCTTCACATGTCATCTCTTTTCCAGTATCATAAATACTTATATAATTTCATAATTCCCATTGTAACTCTTTAATCCATCTGAACTTTACTTTGCTTCTCGTTGGTCTAGTTCCACTCCTTAATCTCTCCAGACTTTAGCCTAACCCGATTGGGGTTGGGAAGCCCTTCATGAGGGGTTAACAAGCTAAAAGCAGAAGGGAAGAAACTGATGAGTGTAACTAATATTTCCATCACTTCTTAACTGACATTTCCAGCCTCAAATATCACATCATTTCCACTGCTGATTTAAGATGCCACTAATAAATACCTTCATGGTTGTGGGGAGCTTCTGGGAGTTCTGATTTGCTAAATAGATTCATCCGTCCTGGTCTGGGTAACCACACAGCTTTCTTTATTTTTTATTTTTTAGTTGTTGATGGACCTTTTATTTCATTCACTTATTTTTATACGCGGTGCTGACAATCGAACCCAGTGCCTCACACTCTACCGCTGAGCCACGACCCCAGTCCGCCACACAGCTTTCTTTACCGTAGCTTATGGTCCAGGGCTATCTGTCAGCACAAGTCGCCTCCTGCCAATGATCTTTTCCAGTGTTTTCCTACCTGCTCCCAAACCCTTTATCCTTCCAAGTGAATCATAAAATTATTTTGACAACTTCCCAAGGAGAATTCCAGAAGGACTCTTAGAGGAATCGTATTGTCAACACATACATTTTTGAAGATGGCCCTGGATCTGGAACAGGGATCTGGATTTCACTGTCTTATCCGCTGGGGCTTCGGTGGAGGGCAGGGAGGACCCGGTAGTTCCAGGAACATCAGGGTAGCGAGGTGGCAGGACTTGAAAGTAGCGGCTGAGCCCCTGGTGAGCGGGATGAAGGTCACAGCAATACGAGCAGAGCGGCCTTTTCCCATCTTGGGTCTACACGTTAGCTCTGGGAACGAGGAGGTGACCATGGAGGAGCCTATCTCTAATTTGGGAGGAGACTAACGGGTCTGCTGGGCCACCTGGGCTCCCACTGGCTTGCCAGCTGGCTCCCCTTTCTTCCCAGAGCAGACGTTAGCCCTGCTGGGGTCCTCCGGGTTGAGTCAATTCGGCCCGACAACCCGGCTTGTTCCTGCTTTAAAGCCGGGGAGAGCTGAGACCCTTCCTCTTGCATTCTGGGCAGCTCCCAGAAGTGGAGGTAAACAGAGATGGTGATGTTACCCACAAACACCACAAGTGAGCAGTAACTCGGCCCCTCACGTGAGGAGGGTGACACAGGATCTCCAGGGAAGACAGAGTTCCTTGGAGAGAAGGAGCCCGTCCTTGGGGTCCTGGGAAGTCCTCTGTCGTGCACATGTCTCAGTCCCCTGCTTCCTGAAATCCGCTACCTGCACCCTTTTTTCTGCTGCTCCTCCCCACGGACTTCTCCACTTTCTGTCTCCCTAGGAAAGCAGACAGCACAGTCACCTCATTGGAGCGTCCAATCAACAGGTGAGCCAGCGGGCAGCCAGGGTTGGCTTTAGCAGAAGGAATGGTGGGGGGGGGGCATGGGACAGAATGCCAGGGACCTGGGGAAAGAAACAAAAATGTCAGTTTCTTCTTGTAAGCTGCTTTGAAACTGTGTCAGTTGACCATTGGGTGACCAAGATGGCAGTCTGCGTGCGGTCTCCATCCTCCTCCTTCATTCACTCTTCCCACCCTTCCTTCCAGCTGGGATCAGAGCCTTAGTACTTTTGCGAGGGGGAAAACGTACTAAAGTAACAGAAGAATGGCCAAGGGCTTATTGTTGAAAATCATACTTAACAAGTCATGTTGAGAAGTGCAAAGTTGCTGGACTTGGGGTTAGAAGATGGGGGTTCACGTGTCATCTGTGCATCCTCAGGCAAGCCAGTTACCTCTCTGAGCCGAGGTTTCTTTGATTAAAAAAGGGATAGTGAGGTCTGACTTGCTCACCTCCCACAGTTACTGTAGAGCTTTCTGTGTCATCGCCAGACCAAGGTGGTGCAGAGTCCAGGTAGGGAGACGGATCCCGAGGCCAGCTGCTGGACTCCTCTTGAATTTCAGTCTCCTCATCTGCAAAATGGACTCAGTTCCTGCATAGGAATATGGCTGGATAAAGCACAGTGCTCGGCACATACTGGGACCACACTTTAGCTACTCTTGTTATGAGTGTGTTTTGGGATAAGAGAGTGTGGAGGCAAGAGTGTGAATCTGACTCAAAGGCCGGGTGGGGCTACTAAAGTCATCCTAGGACGGCTTTTTGTTTTTGGTACCGGGGATTGAACTCAGGGGCACTCGACCACTGGGCCACATCCCCAGCCCCTTTTTGTATTTTATTTAGAGACAGGGTCTCACTGAGTTGCTAAGTGCCTCGCCATTGCTGAGGCTGGCTTTGAACTCACGATCCTCCTGCCTCAGCCTCCCAAGTGCTGGGATTACAGGCGTGCACCACCGCGCCTGGCTTCCTAGGAGGGCTTTTTAAGGTGGAAATTCTAGGTGCCATGTGATGAAGGAAAGCAGGTCAGTTTCCGGAGAGGAGTAGAGGAGTCTGAGCAATAGTGGACACAGTGGGCCTGCAGCAGGTGGGCAGATGCATGCATGACAGGACGTGGGATCCTTAAGCTGAGCAGTCCCTTTCTCCCCACCCAGGGGCAAGGGTCCAGTGGGGACAGTGGAAGAGGTGATGCTGTCAGCGGACTCAATACCGTGGTGAGCGGAGGCGTTCCTTCACCTTGGGCTGGGAACATGCTGTCCAGCACTCTGGGCCCTCTTGACACCCCTATCTCCCGCCCCTGCCTCTTGTTCACAAGGTGGCTTCTTAATCTCACCCCATTTCTCATTCATTCCTTAGAATTCTCAGACATCTTCTGGGCTCTTCAATTTTGACACATTCTGGAAGGTGAGTTCTGTGAGATCACTCTGCCCGCTCTCCTTTAGAAAAACCAACCCCTCCCTGTCCTACACTCAGCAGAAGTCCTTGACTTCTCCTGGTCGGAAGCCCTGAGCTGAGTACCTCCTGACCTGATTTGGACATTCCTTTTGTTTCCTTTGCAGAATTTTAAATCCAAACTGGGTTTTATTAACTGGGATGCCATAGAAAAGGTGAGTGCTGGCAGGCCTTGCGATCCTGATCTTGGTGGGAGGGGAAGAAGCGAAAGCTCTGCTTGGTGGGCCTGGGGAACAATAATGATGGCCACTAAGAAGGTATTCAGGCAAGTGCGAAAACCCAGATCCAACCAGCCAAGCAGAACTTGGGGGAGGGCCAGCAGAGACCTGAAAAGACAGGGAGAAATTGGGCACAATTGGGAGCTGGGAAGAGGGCTTGGGACGGGCCTCTTTAATGCCTCAACATGTAGACCTGACCCAGTTCTGAACCTTAGTTTCTCCTCTAGACCTGGAAGGAAGTTTAAGGAAAAGGATGTAGGCCTGATCATAGGGCATAGATTGCATGGGAGTCAAGTAGACCTAAAAGGCCGCATGAGGACTGACACATCCAGAGAAAAAAGGCAGAGAAACAAACAGCTGCCCAGTGCCTGATGGTGACAGGCATCAGTCTGGGTCCTGTACATATGCAAGCTTAGAAGATAGTTGGGACCTAGAACCTCTCTCTCCTTCCTCCCTTCCCAACCCTCCCTCTTGGAGGGGAAACTCTAGGCCAGGCTGATTTGACACCAGAATAGCAGTGTTGGGGGTGCTGGACAGGAAGGGAGGGAATACAGGGGCAACGAACAATCCAGGCAGAAGCTGTGACTTGGTGGCCCACTGCTGTGATTTATTTGAGCCACTCCTTTAGTTTGTTTTGAAGAATATGAATTAGAGCTGGGCAAGGTGGTGCACACTTGTAATCCCAGCACTTGGGAGGCTGAGGCAGGAGGATCACGAGTTGAAAACCAGCCTCAGCAATGGCGAGGGACTTAGTGACTCAGTGAGACCCTGTCTCTAATAAAATACAAAAAAAGGGGCTGGGGATGTGGCCCAGTGGTCGAGTGCTCCTGAGTTCAATCCCCGGTACCACAAAAAAAGAAAAAGAATATGAATTAGAGAGCTAGGGATGTGGCTCAGTGGTCGAGTGCTTGCCTGCCATGCATAAGGCCCTGGGTTGGATTCCCAGCTCCATTAAAAAAGAATGGCTGGGCACAGTGGCTCACACGTGTAATTCCAGTGGCTTGGGAGGATTGCAAGTTCAAAGCCAGCCTCAGCAACTTAGCAAAACCCTAAGCAACTTAGGGAGACCCTGTTTCAGTAAAAAATTTTAAAAAGGGGCTGGGCATGTGGCTCAGTGGTTAAGTGCCCCTGGGTACAATCCCTGGTTCAAAATGAAGAGGAAGAGAAAGAAAAAAGAAAGAAAGAAAGAAAGAAAGAAAGAAAGAAAGAAAGAAAGAAAGAAAGAAAGAAAGGAATTAGTTGCCAACAATTTAAAAATTGAGAGACTTCACTTAATGATTTGGATTTCTGTCTTGAAAAATGTGGTAACCGAGGCCTCCTTTTCCCTGGGGTAATAAATGACAGGTCGGGGCTGAGGAGCGGCTACTTTTTGCCCTATGCTCTTGCTCTTCGGGGGTGACACTGCCCTCGCTGACTGGCCCTGTGAGCATGAGGTTCTGAGCCCTAAAGTAAAAGAACAAAGCCTAGGATCCCTGCCTTCCCACGACTTGTGGTCTTGATAGGATGAAGGGGTGGTGACAGGCAGAATAACCCAAACCTGGGAAAGGTGACATCTGATCTCTTGGGAATGAGGCGGAGTGTGTGAGAGAGGAGAGGGCAAAAGGTCCCAGCTCCAGTGAATTTCTGGTTTGAATGAACAAAATAAATCCTCTGTTTTATGGAGAACGGTTTCTGGTAGGGGTAAGACTCCTGGCCGCGGACCGTGGGTACTTAGGAGCTGATGGGAGAGCCAGGGGACACGTCACCCTTCCCACAGGACCAGGACAGACTGCCAAGCATTTTTGTCCATCTCTCAGGGCAGCAAGAGCGCGATCACAGTTAGGCAGGATCTCAGGGCCAGTAGGCAGAGGGCAGCCGAAGGTGTGAGCGCCATCCTCCTTCGCAGTGGGGGCGGGGAGCTGAGGATGTCCCCCAGAGTGAGGTGAAGACGGAGGAGCCCGTGTAATGCTCTGGGTGGGGTGTGAGGGTTCTCAGGCCAAGCTGGGCTATCTGGACTTGCCTATTTGCCAATGGCAGGCTGAAAGGTCCCTGGAGAGTCCTAGGACAGGGCTCCATGCTACCTGCCTTGGCCCTCCATGCCCCCCTGATTCATATCCCCCAAGCTCCCTCTTAGAACCTATTTCTTTGCCCAGGACCAGAGGAGCTTTCGCATCCCGTGACCTCCAGACAAGGAGCTACCAGCTGGATGGGAGCCCCCCACTCCCTTCTTAAAACACCACTCCCTCGTCCCCAGTCTAGACCCGCACCCTTGAAATAAACCGTAGCTGCCCACACTCTGGTCTCCGATGCTTCCTCCGTCTCCACTCTTGTCCAGGGGCTGGGGAGGGAGGCGCAGACCCACGGTTTGGGGGATGCCCGGGAGGTGGCACTGCAGGCGAAAGGCGGGAAGCTGTGGGGGCAGGTCCTGGTCCTGAGGCTCGCCTTCAGTTATGTCGTACCCCCAAACCCGGGGGGGTGCTGGGTGAGAGAGCAGTGGCTCTGTGCTAGGGGTGGGAGGTGGGCTAATGGCTCAGAGATCTAACTTCTCTCTCCCTCCGTTTCCAAAACAGTTTCTGGTGTCCTTAGACTCCCTGAGTCCCCTCCAAATCTTAGTCACAGTGAGATTCTGAAGGCTGAGAAGTGTCAGGAGCCCGAGTCAGGGCTTAGGTGAGCAGGGTGGGGCACCCTGCTAACCTGCTCCCCACCTTTCGTCCGCAGGGCCGAGTCCCGTCCCCCAGCACCCGAGCCCTCCTCTACTTCCGCCGCCTCTGGGAGGTAGGAGAATTCCCACTTTCTGAAGAACTGGGGATCACGGTCATCATGTCCTGCCCCGTGCCTCCCTGAAGGCAGCTACCCTCAGTTCCTGCCCACCTGTCCCCAAATTGCCTCTCTTTTCATTTTTGAGATGGGTCATCTCACCCAAATCTTGTCACAAATGCCACTCAAACCTGAGCACCCACAATCTCCCACATGCGTATCTCCACCAAGTTGCACCCAGCCTCTCAAGCCCATTGCCAAGGCCCCCTGAAATCTGCCCGTTTGCTGCCACTTCCCACCCTCTGAGTACTGCCCCCCACCCCAAGGCTCTCTCATCTCTCCTTCTCCCTCCAGAATTTCAAACACAGAACGCCTTTCTTCAACTGGAAAGAAATTACTGAGGTAAGGGGGGGCAGAACTTCTCTTTTCGAGGTGAGGAAGCTCAGCTCTAGGGGACTCCAGGGGTTTGGGGCCTCTGGCAGGTGGCATGCTGATGCGGCTGTTCCAGTTTTCTTCCCCTCCCTGCCGAGGGAGGTGCTGCCTTCCTTTCCCACCCTCCTCAATTTATGCAACCTTGAGTGGGGGTGGGGTGGGAGAGGAGCTGTGAGTCACCAAAGGAGTAGGGTGGGAGGGTCTGCCCGGATAAAAGCCCAGGGCCTCAAGGCTGGGCCTCCACAGACGCAGAATCATGAAGCTGGCCACTGTCTCTGCTCTGCTGCTGATCCTGCTGGGCTTGGCCTGGCTCAGGGGGAGCCACAGCTGGGTGGGTATTTCAGGGTGAGCAGGCGGAAGGAGACCATGAGGTGCGGAAGACAAGGCGATCTGGGGCTGGGGTCAACTCTAGGTGCCAAAAAGTGGCACTGGGGAAGGACGGCTAGGGAAAACTGGAGGGCAGAATGGGACGATGGGGATCAGATCAGGTTCAAGTGTGGGCAGGTGCAGAATGTCTGGGTATCTGGATCTTGGGGAGGACAAGCAGGACCTCTGGGGTCCCTGATTCTGCAGCCCAATGGGAATCAGAACCCCTGGGCACTGAGGCGTGTGAGGCTGTCTAGGTGGGTCAAGGCCCTCGGCTGGGTGTTGCTATGCATGCAGGTAAGGGCCAACGTTGCTATGTCATCTGATTTTTCAAGAAAATCTAGAAATATGATTTTTAATTATTTGCAACTAGTTTATTTATTTATTTATTTAAAAGAAGGCCTAGCAAAAAATGTCTGGAAGCCTGTGGACAAACCACCTCAGTGTCACAGAGCAAAGAGAATTAGGCAGAATTAGGTCAGATAGGACTTCCTGACATTGCTCCCCCCCTTTTTTGACTGGGTGCTAACCTAATTGTTTAGCTTCAGTAATAAGAGCTGGTCCTTCCAAGGACCCTGCAGGGAACAGCATTGGTGTGGGGATTAAAGGCCTATAAGGGAGCAGCAGGGCTTGGTGTAGACACTGTTGTGGTGGGCTGTGGCTAAGGGGCCTGGGTCTGCCCCAGAGGAGCCTGTGTGGGTTCACTTCTTGCCGTTCTAGTGCATCCTCGGGCCGGAGTTGCCAGTGCTCTCAGTGTGGGGGTGGGGGTGGTGTTGCCCAACCTGATTCTCCACCACCACTCCCCAACCCTGCGTCTGGGTATCTGTGTCCTACATCTACCTGGGCCACTGGCTTAGGATGGAGGGGAGGGCTGGGTGAGATGGGGCTCCAAGATGGGGCAGGGTCTAGGCAGCAGGATGTGAGAGCTCTGGAAGCCCAGCGAGGCTGAAGGACCATGAAGATGCTACTGTGGCTCCTTTCTCCCTCCCAGGACGCAGACGTGTCCACACTCCAGAAGAGGGCTGGCGGTGCTGATCAGGTGGGTGTCTTTGTCCTCAGACTCCCCTGGAAGGCCCTTGGTCCCTCTCCGCCCTATTCCTGAGTCTGGCCAATCTGAAATTCTCTTTTACTCCCCCACCCGATAGTTTTCTCAGCCTGGCTCAGGAAGGCAAGAGGTGCCGGCCGTAACTTCCAAGGCAAGACATCTGCCCCCCATGGCTTGACTTAGACTCTTAGTTCTTCCTTGGTCTCCTACCCTCACATCCCAAGTCACACTTGAGGAGTTGGGAGAAGGACCAGGGAGGGAGGAGGCAGGCCCTTTGGGCTAGAGAGGGCAGTGAGGTGAGGGCCTGGCTCTGGCTGGTGGAGCTTCTATGAAACCCACCACACAGGAGGGGAGAAACAGCCAGCTTGGGGGGGGACATGGGGTGTTTCTTCCTGAGCAAACCGCCTTCATCCTTCTCCTTCCCTCCCACCCCCCACCCCACCCCCTCTCGCTCCCACAGAACTACAATTACAACCAGCAAGCATATCCTACCGCCTACTATGGGCAGTTCTCCGTCAAGACCCCTGCTAAGGTGAGACCTGCCACTGCCCTGATTTCTCATGGTGGGGGTGTCTCTGCAGGGGGAAAGGCAGAGGGCAATCCCTGGAGGGCCCACCCTATTCACTTTGACAAAAAGGCCTCCATGTCCCTTCACGAGGGAGACTCAGGTACCCTGAGCGCAGTTTGGAAGGGGGGGGGGCAGAAGGGAGGGTTCCATTTTCCTCACAGTTATGGTCTCAGAGGAGGTTAAAAGGGGGCAGTTTAGAGCGACAGAGAAAACTGGGAAGGATCTGAAGATCCTTGCAGAGGCAGAATGTGGCTCTAACAAATTATATCCCTCCAGGACAAACACACAGGTGGCTCTTCTGTCTTTGTAGTGTTTGCTCTCTGTCAGCTTCGTGTGTGTGTGTGTGTGTGTGTGTGTGTGTGTGTGTGTGTGTGTGAAAGCAGACTAGAAGTTTGGGGTAGCTAGCCCAGGAAATCTTGGTGGGAAACCAAATCCTTCATGCCTCGAAGGAAATAAAAGGAAAACAAAATACTTCAGAGGTTTATTTCACTCAGTTGCAAAGAAAGCAATCTTATAACAGCAGGAAAAGAATATGCTAGATACTAATTAGCCCGGCAAAAAAAAATTAGGTCATGGATTTTTCTCTCCAAACCTCTGAACAATAAAGCCCCTGCCCCTTCCTACGGTCATGGTGTGGTCAGGGCCATCTTAAACATCTTAAACATCTTAAGCATCTTATGGTGCTTTCCAAGTGACCTAGGTACAGCATGGGTATGCATATACTTAGGGTGATAAATCTGCTGTGGGAAAAAATCCATAGACTGAAGGTCCAGTCTTTGGTGATAACCCTGGCTTGTGCCTGTCCCTGCCACTGGGCCCTTGGTGATCCCCCAGGACAAGGCAGCGTAGAAGCCACCGTAGCCCCACATCACCTGCTCTGATCTTCTCTTTCCAGGGAGGAGCCACGGTTTCTTCCTCGGTGAGTATGGGCTGAGAAAATCAGGCTCCAGACAGAAGGGGCCTGAGGCCAGAGAGGGTGGAGGGGACAGTGCATGTCCACTCAGCCGTTCTCCTCATCCTCAGGCTTCCCGGGTGCGACCTGGCCTGCTGCAGTGGGTGAAGTTTTGGTAGGTGAGTGTCAGAGCGAGCTGCAGGAGGCTGCCTCCTCCACGCTGAGGCAGAGGCACCTCTGGGGCAGGGCTGGGCCCTTGTCAGCTTCTGGAACCTCAGTCAGTAGCTACATGAAGTCAGGTTTCCTCTGGGTGGATGCTCTCAAGAGATTAAGGAGAAGAAGCAGACTCCATTGTGGGGTGTGGAAAGAAAATCACTGAGGACGCTCGAGAGCACCTATGGGTGCCGAATAAGGGGCTGAACAGAGGGGGCACCACACCGCACAGGACAGGGAACAGGGTCACAACTGCCCAGGGAACTGTGGAGAGGCAAGACTTTTAGGGGTAAAAGTTCACAGGTGGGATGAAGTGAGGCTCCAGAGGGGAAGCGGTATTGGTTAACTTGGTGGAACCACGAAATTTGTTTTAGGTAGGAGCAAAACATGAGGGAAACTGAAGCTGGGACAGGGAGGGCAGCAACGAAGCTGCGGGAGCCCCGAAGCCAGACGGAACCATATCCAGTCTCAACAGACTTAGGAGTGATCACATTCTATGATTTGATCTTTTTTTTGCCCCCCCCCCCCCTAGAAAATCACTTCTAGTCACTTCTGAGACCTCATAAACAGCTGTGGACAAGGAGTCCGACTGAGCGGCTCTCCAGCTGACCCAGCCTGTGCCACCCCTGCTTGGGTGCTGCTGACATCCCCGTCTTCTAGGCTGGGACCTGGTTCTCCTGTTCCTTGTTTCTTCCCACTCCACTGTGCTGTCTCCGTAACCACAGCCTCATGGGATAAGCCAGATGCTTTCTTCACTTGCTCCATTTGTGACGTGAAATCACCGTGACAATTTTGCAGGAGGAACTTCCTACTCTTGGGTTTCTCTGTGAAAATAAAAGATGAATCTGGTTTCCCTAAGACTTTCTCAAATTGTATTCTTTAACACAACACAATGGCCTGAATCTAGGAGGATGGGAGTGATTTAGGGTCAGATGGCCTGCTTTCCTGCTGAGAGTAGTATCAAACATGGAATGCTGAAAGATAAGACCTGGGTTGTAGTCCTGACCTGATACGAAGCAGCTAGCTGATCACATCATGCCTGTTTTCCCATCTATTAAAAACAAAAAAAAAAACAAAACAAAAAAAACTTTGACCAACCTATATCTCAATGCCATGATCATTGTATTTGAAGCAGTCACAGGTAGTTGGATATTGTTCAAAATGAGTGGATCAATTCCATGAGGTCAGGGAGAAGACAGGATGTAGGAGAAAGGGCTGCTAGGGACTATGCCTGGGCCATGTGAATTCACTCAAGTATGCATAAGGGGATGCAGCTGGGACAGGGTCAAAGTCATTATCTTATTGATCATAGAGCCATTCTGATTTTCCAGGATGCAGAGGGAGGGTCGTAGAAAACTTCTACTCCATTAATGTACAGTAAAAGAGGCAGAGGCGCTTGGTGAGGGCTGGACCTAGGCTTATCACAAGCTGAGGAGCCCTTGGGACAGGGCTGTAGAGTCTGCAGTTAAAAATCTGAGTCCCATTGGGCTGATACAGCGTGCCCAAATTAAGAAGCCCCCTCCACTGCATCCCCTGAACATCCCTGAATGAAGAAGGAAGTAAAAGGAAGACATGAAACCCCCTGCCAGCCTAAGTGATTCCCTCCCAGATTGACAGTTCTCCAAGGGCACAACTCCTGTCTTCCTTTGGTGCTGCCCCAACCTAAGTCCAGGGCCTCAAAGAGTTGATGGATAAATGAAGGGAACTCAAACTGACTCAGGGAAGGCAACCTGGTCAAATTCACCTGCTTGGGAGAAAGACCACAACTACTCCTTTGCTTTGCGCCCCTTTCACTTAAATCGTAGCCACTGGTTGGTTGGTAGTCATTTACTGTTCCATTCTGTAGGGAAGACCTTGCAGTACCTACTTCCAGCCACAGGGGGGAGAACGCGGGGCTGTCCCAGGGAGGAGACTCAATCCTCATCTCACTAACAGCACCCGTTCCTGGGGGTGGGTGAGGAATGGGGAAGAGTCAGAACTCAGGTCTCTTCAAGCCAGTCTCTGAGGTACTGAGGGAGAAGCAGAGGTGGCCAAGATGGTTCCAGACTCTTGGGATGTTCTTGGGTCAAGGGGCTGAAAGTAAAAGGCAGTCTCCCCTTCTCCTTCCAGGGCCTCTACAATAATCTTCTGAAGTCTCAATTTTCTTTCGTGTCTTTATACTCCATTCTCCCATGACAGCCGGAAGGATTCCCTGCTCCACAGGCTTTTTCATTAGTCTTAGAACAAAATCCCAGCTGCTCACCGTGCTGTCATTGGGCTCTGGCCTCCCTCTCCAGAGTCATCTGGTTCTTGCTGGGAAAGACCCTCAGGGGACACTGTTGTTATCTGCCTCTCATCCTAAGATATTCTGAAAGGCAGTGCTTCAACTAAATTCTTTTTTTTTTTTTCTTCAAAATTTTCCTGAAATTTTATTTTTTAAAAATTTATTTTCCTTCTTTTTTCAGGTCTCAATTTATATTTTCCTCTCAGGCCATCATTATCACCCCGTTTTCTTCACAGCACCTGTCATTCTCTGAAGTTATCTCTGTTTATCTTTTAAATTAGATTGTGACCTGTCTCCTTTCCTGGAACACAAGCTCCATAGGGCAGGTACTTTGTCCATATTGATGTCTTAGCACCAAGAGCTCAAGCAGCCACTCAATAAATAAATAAATATGGATTAACAAATGGGAGGTGGGATTGGAATCATGTGGGACCAATCCAGGAAGTCTTCCAGGGAGAAGTTTAAACAAATGGCACACAGGGTGGGTGGCAAAGGAAGAAACCAGACCTGCTGGGCAATGTGGCTTCTTTCTTGGCTGTGATGATAACATTGACAGAGGGAGGAAGAAGGGATGGGGCAGGGTTCCCTGGGTTGTACTTCCTACTACTCCCTACCCTCTCTCCATTCCCCAGGCCCCAGCTTCCCTTCTCTTCAGAGATTCTAGGCTTTTTACCCACGTGTACACTAAGGCCCCTCAACTCGGGGACTCCGTGTCTATCGTTCAAAATCCCCTCCCAACACCCAGAAGGCTGGCTCCAGCCCCATGTGTGTCTGTGATGTAGCAATCAGGGCTGGGCTTCACCTCCTACCCACACTCAAGTTCTGGCAGATTAGGGGTGGGGTGGGGGCAGGCCTGTGCGAAAACAGGGGTTTGCTGGTATTCCCACAGAGGAAACGGGGAAATCAGCCAGACCTGGAGATGGGGTGTTACGGAACCTATCTGGGTCTCTGCCCAGCTCCATTACCCTACGTAATGCATCCAAAGCAAAGCCAAATGCTGGGAGAATTCCCCTGCCACCTACTGCCCCAACTGCTGTGACCTTCCCCCATTGAGAACTCTCTACACCCTCTCCCCCCACTCCCCCAACCACTGGACATTGGGCACTTGGGGTACAAAACAGACTGAGGCAGTGTAGATGGGGGTTGGGGGAGGAGAATGGAATGTGGAAAAGGGACACTAGTTTCTAAGGTCAGCACTTGTCTCATGTAAAGACATTATGCTTGAAACTCTCCGGAAACTGCCCAAAGGAGACAAATCACAAGTCCAACACAGAAGTTTTTTCTTCCAGCACAGGAACAGAATTTCTTTGGTTGAGCACCTTAAGTTGTTGGCCTGTGTTTACCAGGTGCCCAAAGCACCTATTTTTAAACACCAGGACCAGAACTGGAACTCTGTCTTGAAACACACACTTGGAGAGGCAAGATGCTCAGATCAGGGGCTGGGATAGTGGCTCAGCGGATAGAGAGCTCGCCTAGTGCATGTGAGGCCCTAGGTTCCATCATCAGCACCACATATAAATAAAATAAAGGTATTGTGTCCACCTACAACTAAAAAAGAAAAAATGCTCAGACAGAAGAGGCATCTGGAAAAGGAGGCAACTGCAGTTTCATTCTGGGGTGCATGTTCGTTGGGTGCTATGAATCTCTTAGTTCTTTGTGTTCATTTGCTAAAAGTGTATAGTTTAATCCATTGAAATTAATGCACATATGCTTGGAGCTGGCACCTGTGGCTGTGCAGCTGCATACCAAAAAGGACACCTGGCAGATGGGGCTAATGAGGCTTACCTGCAGTCTTTCCCTTGCTCTTGGGGGCATGCATAGACCCTTTGTAGGACACTCCCCCCAGTATGGCAAAGGACCAATTCAGGCTCAGGCTCCGGAATCCTGAGTTCTAATGCTGGCCCTGCCACATACTGGCTGTGTGACCTTGGATAAGTTATTTAACCTCTGTATGTTGTGAGTCCCCCACCTACAGAGTGTGGGTAATTACAGCACCCACCTCATGGAATCTCTGTGATATTTCAATGAGCACATGCACTTAGCACAAGGCCTACCACATAGTAAGCCCTCGGTAAATTGGCTAATAGTATTATTGATGCCATTAGGTGGAAAGAAAAACATTGCGAGGTCAGTACATTGCAAAAGATCAGACTCTAGAGCCAAACAGATGATGGTGTTTGGAGCATCTGTGCTTTGAAATATCCATGCCAGAACTAAAATTGGATTCTCCATTTGCATGTCTAAATGCACTTGATTTACATAATATCTGTTTTCCTTTGTGTGATTCTTCATTCCCTCCACTCCTGAAGTTGACCCTCTGCTGACAAACCGGTGGTTAATGAGCTCCTTCAGTCACTGTTAATTAATTTGTAAGAGTCTATTATACATAAAAACTTGTGTCCTCCAGAAAACTTTTTGAGAGGAACTCCACCCACCTCAATCATTCTTACTTGTCCCCTCCAGTAGCACCAGGTGTACATGACATCTACTGCCACACGGTCATCTATACCCCAGCCACTGTCTCCTCAGGTGGCTCTGTGAAGGGGGAGATAAAAATTCTCCATGCAAACAGTGGAGGCTTCCCGAGGCTACAGAGGGACGGGCTCTGGGTCTGGGCTACGCAGGCAGCATGGGGACCAAAGTGCCTGGTCTCTGGGGTTCATGAAGATTGTTCATGAGTGACATCTAGCCCTTCTACCCCAGGCCTGCCATTGCATCAGGTTGGGGGTAGAGAGACCCACCCTCAGATAAGGGCTTGCTTTGCCCTGACAGCACTGGCCTCTGTCCCAGCGCCTCCCTATTATACCAGGAACCGGTTGGGCCACCTGAACCTCATTGTGGAGAAGGTTGCTTCATTAGGCTGTTTTGTCACTTTGAGGTGATCCAAATCCCAAGCGAGGGGTGGGGTGAGCTCAATGAGATGGGATAAGCTCAGTGAAATGGAGTAGGCACTCAGAGTTCAGGACATCTAGATGCCGTCTCTAGTTGGGCATCTCCAAGGCTTGTTTTTGCTTCCTTTGTGTTTCTCTACCCCCTCGCCTTCTTAGGTCAAGGCAGCCATCTCCCTGAAGATCCAAGAGTAAAAGATGGGTGGCTGGATAAGGGGACGGGTCCAGACACGAGAGGGGAGTGGAGAGCTTGGTAGAAGGATGCTTAAGTGACGATTCTAGCATACTTAACACACCTGTATTCTGTGTAAGGCATGGTGCTAGGGAATAGAAAGGTGATTAAAATATAGTTTCTGACTTTAAGGAAGTTAGTACTCCAAGAAGGAAACAAGAGAAGAGTATCATTCACTCCAGGTACAATACCAGAGAGATACAAATTAATTGACAGATCATTTCAAGAGGGTGAAGGTGTTTGTGGTGGCACCAGGGGAAGACGGGAGAAGTCAAGGCAGCCTCAGCCAAGGTGAATGTTGGGTTCTGAGGACTGGAGATGAGAGAAGGGCATTTTAGGAATGAGAAGCAGCATGGCCAGAGCCTGGAGGAGGAAAAAAGGGCTATATTTGGTAAGGAGTCCAGCATACTGGGATATGGGATAGGTACGCAGAGAGCAAAAGAGAAAAAGTAGAGAGGCAGATTGTGTCCTGAGCATGCAAGGCCAGTCCAAGGACTCGAGAAAGATTTGATAGGGTGGGAAAAAGAGATTGAAATAAGAGAGGAACGAGTGATAGGAGGAAAAGAGACAAAGACAAAAGGAGAGGTTGCTTGGAAGCCACTGCCAGTGCTTTGAGGGACAGGTCCGACCTGTCTCCATCCCATCCCCATTCGCATGAAGAGGTCCATTGCAGTCGCACCTTCCAGTGCCCGGGGCAGAATGTGAATTGAGAAATCCAAGGCAAGTGGGGAACAGATGCCTCCCCTCCTAGGGCCCCAGGGGGTGGGCGGCATGATCTGGGGTGAGTCAGTGGGGTGGGGACCCCACTTCAGCTCATATCCACCTTCTTGGGAATATAAAGGGCAAGTGGTGAGGCCCCGCCTCAGAGCACCCCAAACTTGAACCATGAAGATCCCAGTTCTTCCAGCTGTGGCTCTTCTCGCTCTTCTGGCGCTGCACTCCACCCAGGGGGCTTCCCTGGGGAGTCCTGAGGTGAGCACATCACCTGCATCCGGTGTTGCTCCTGACCCTATTACCGGCTACCTCTCCTTTTCTTGACCTTTCATCCACTGCTGGATAAATGGCTCTTGTTTTGGGATACTGTCAGGAGCTGAAAGAAAAGCTGGGGTTCTGAGGAAGGAAGGAGAGGAGGAAGGGAGCAGAGGATTCGGGGAGGACACTTAGGGACAGAGATACTTACAATTCTGGAAGGGATGGTGGAGAGTGGGGTGGAGGCTAGCTCGCAGAGTCAGGGAGCAGATGGGGACTGAGGTGAGTTATCTGGGTTCAGCCTAATCTCTGTTTCCTTCGTGACCTTAGGAACAACTTCCAGGTGACTGGAGGCTCCCCGCTACTTTATGATCTAGTCACTTATGGCCCAAACTCCTTATGATCCCGTGCCCATCCAGTGAGGAATCCTGGGGCCCCTAGGCCCCTATCTTATCCCAAGGTGGGGACAAGATGTCCCTTCTGGATTTGAAAGTCTAAAGTAGGGGTCTCAGAGTCAACTGCGAAGGATTCAAGCAAGTGGGCAGTGAGCAGGGGGTGGTCAGAGTGGCCAGAGTACTGTTGGCGTCTCAGACTTGCCCAATCTTAAAGAGGGCAGATCTTATAGCTGCATGGTGGGAAGTGGGCCTACTATGGTCAGAGTTTTAAAATTTTCAGGAGAAACTAGAAATCTGGATTTATTTACAAATTCTTCCTTATTAAAAACATTTGATTCAAACTAAAAAGCAAACATTCCAAATGATGATATCTAAGCATTTGGATCTAGCCTGGGGGCTCTGTGTTTGGGACCTCTGAGGTGGGGAGGAATAAAGACGGGATGCCCTGAGACTGGGTACCAAATGAAGGCGGGAAATGGAGAATCTAGTATTGGTGGTAATAAAGTCACAAAGCAAACCAATCTCAATCAATTAAAGGCAGGTAGCTCACCTCAGTAGCTTGGCTTCCAACTGCATGCTAATCTTCCCCTGCCCAGATCTATGTGCTGAGCATGGGTGTTTCCAGAACACCCCAAATCAACTACTCTTGGAATTAAGTCAGCTGCAGAACAATCCCAGCTGGTTTTCTTGGAAGAAGTCCTATTTTCTCCACCCTTGCCCTCTGCTGTCTGCAGGGATGTGCTTCCTTACACCTGCCGTTCTCCAGTGCCTCCTTCCTCACTTGGCACGTGTGCCAACCACGTGCGTGTGCCACTGGAACATCACTGTCGAGTGGGTTTACACTCTGAGGCCCTGTGGTGGAGAAGGGGTTGTAGCCTCTTGGGGAATGGCTGGTCACCAGGGACATGGAAGACACAGCTGCCATCATGTGGTCATTTGCCTCTTTTTCTCCCTTTCTTCTTCTAGGAAGAAACCACCATTGGTAATTATGCACCAGGAGCGGAGGTAAAAAAAATCTCTTTTCCCAGACACTCCAGCTGTGTGATGTCCCCTACCTTTGTGCTCTCAGCAACCTTCTTAACGCCTTGCTTTTCTTGCCCAGGATGTTAGCCCTCAGTTTTTGAACATCGACAAGTTGCGATCTGTGAGTATGACTCCCTCAGGACTGCCCCATGGACTCCCACAGCATAGAGGGGATAAACAGCTTACAAAGTCTGCCCTTTTTCAAAGGGTGGGACAAGTTCTGTCCTCCCCTGGAACTCATCTGCTTCTGGCCTCTCTTTCTCACAGGCTTTTAAGTCTGATGAATTCCTGAACTGGCACGCCATTATTGAGGTAAATGCTGGGCGCCCCTCACTCTCCTTGTTTGCCAACTTTCCAGGGCAGTGGCATTCCATTCTAGTTTTCACCCTTTGGGTTTGTTCCTGAGTTCTAAGAGAAAGTAAATGCCATGCCTGGGTGCTGCCCAACACATTGTCAACCAAACAAGTTTCCCCAGGAGGCTGTCATGGTCACACTCTATTTCCCTAGGATGGGAGACAGAGCCATAGAGAGTTTCAAAAATCTTGACCCTAGTCAAGATTTTATTTGAATCCTCTCATCCTCTATGGAGAGTCAGTGACAGAGTTGGACCTAGAGCTTCAACTCATGAACTTGCACTTTCAATGTGACCTCATGCAAATGTCTTCAGTTCCCTGAGCCTCAGTTTCCTCTTCTGTGACATAGGATGATAACAGTACTTACCTCAAAAAATTGCTGTGAAGCCCAAGTGCAATCATGCAGAGCAAGGCAGACACAGACTGAGGCCTCTGGGAATATTGGCTCTAACTGTAATTGTAGAACAATAGCATCCAGGAAGCTCATTCACTGAGTGCTTACTGATCCCTGTTTGTAGGACATTATTCTTACTTTCTTTTCTTCTCTTAGGCCTTCAAGAGGACGTTTCCTTTCTTCAACTGGGATGCCTTTCCTAAGGTAAGAGGGTATCCATTAGAAGGAAAACGAGGTTGGGGTGAGGGAGGAAGCAGAGGACCTGGGTGGGGTGGGAGAGTGGGGACAGTGAAGGGAAGATAAACCTTTTTCTCTCCAAAGCTAAGGGAAATCTCAGCTGTTATATTCAGAGGAGAATGGAAACTTTGGCTGGACCAGAAGTTCATTTCCTTCAGTGCCCTATTCTATATTTGCTTCCTCACGGGGACTCCAGCACCCAGAGTCCTCAATCTGACCATAACTTTTCTCCTTCCAGTTGAAAGGAATGAGGAGTGTAATTCCTGATGCCCATTGACCATTCTATTCAAAACCCAGGACTGATGACCCCACGCTGGAAGAGGGGATTAGGCTGGGATCTGATTCCCATTCTACTATAACTCCTTTCTGGCTCAGTACCGCCAATAAAATGTATTCCACCCCAAGAGCTCCTGAATCTGTGTCTCTGTCCTTATCGGGCGCTCTGGGACTATCACTACTAAGCTTTAGACAGGAATTATGGCCAACAGGCAGAATCTGTGTCTCTGTCCTTATCGGGCGCTCTGGAACTATCACTACTAAGCTTTAGACAGGAATTATGGCCAACAGGCAGAAATCTTGAATTCTGAGAGAATAATAAGTAAGGAGACAGGAAGAAACAGGCAGGGCATTCTGTTACTGAACCAGGTCCCTTTTGCCTACTGCATAGAAGTGACAAGTTTCACAAAGAGAGTGGTTATTCAAGAGGAACAAATTGTGTGGCAATAGGAGACTAGCCACAAATCTGCCTTGATGAGAATAGGGTTTAGGGGTGTTTATAGGAAAAAAACGGGTAGTATGAGACACAGGGAAAGGCAACTGAAGGTAAGGCAAGGTGAAGTGATCAGTGGTCTGCACATGCGTAATCCAACTTCATGGCTCTTCATAGGACACATTTTGAAAATGTCAGTGTTGGCATGATCTGTGGGTGGAGTTTTTGGCTCTCTGATGTTAAAAGTTCACCCATTCAACACCTGTGTGGCCCAAGTGAAGGGGTGGGTGGATTCAACTGGTTTGAGCTAGACTAAGCTATCTCCAGATCCCTAAAAAACAACAATCATCACCAAGGTGATCATACATCAGAGGTGTTATTTGCAGTAAAGCCAGCAGGGTCTATAACTTTATTGTTTAGCTAAGGAACTCATAAAATCAGTGATGAAAGTGAGTAACTAGAAGTAAGTGAAGATAGAGGGTTTTTATATTTTTTCTGGGTTTCAAAAGAAAGAATGTACTCTTTCATTTAAAAATTTTAAATGGCAGGGCAGGGGGGGAAACAATAGCTTAACTCTTTTAGAGAACATTTTTCTTCTGTTAATTTCATATGGGGATTTGGTTATAGAAGCAAGTTGGCAAGAGATACTCTTGCATCTTGGCTCCTTAGTATTGGCCAAAGCCTTGAGGAGAAGAAAACTGAGTTTCTTAGTAAGATGCCCAAGAAATCAAACCTCCTCCATAACTGTAGGTACCAGAGCCTACCTGCCTTCTGAAAATTGGATTCATCTTATAATGGCCATTATGCAGAATAGATCTGTCTGCAATTCAAGGTTCAGGACCCAGCTGAAATCATGTGAACCCATCTGAAATCCCATTTTTTTGGAATTAGGTAGGTCATAAATAAAGAAAACAAGTGGTGTGATCTTGGGCCTTTCTAAGCCTCTGTTTTCTTTACCTAAGAGATGAATGAGGCAGTAAGTGTAAAATGATAAAAACAGCCTTGTTGTGCCATTTTGAAGGTCAAGTGAGATAAGTGCGTGAAGCCCCCTGCACAGGGTCAGGCTAGGAACTCAACAATTTCTCATTTCCTCCAATTGCCCAGTTTCAACCAGAGAGCTGCGTAATGACTTAGATGCATCCACTCACTCACCCATGCACCCATCCATTAACTGCAAAAAAAAAAAAAAAAAAAAAAAAAAATCATGAAATGGATTCAGTTTGGGTTCCTGCAGATGTATCTTGTACAATCCGCTTCCTGTACTTAGAATGTTGAATTAGTTGGGATTACCTCTGGTTTCTCTTGGAAATAGGGAGAAACTAGAGAGCTCTGGGCCTGCAACTGGCTTAACGCCAAGTGGTAGCTGCTGTCTTTGCAGAGGGCATGGCTTCCACCTGGCAAGCGTCACTTATTTACATTGCCTTTTGGCCTTTAGTAGCCACTGAATTTGCAAACTTGGCCTGCAGTTTAATTGAGGAAGTGGGTTTTCTTTTTTGTATTATTGTTATTAACCGGAAGGGATGGTACAGGCAACACTGATGTGTCTTGTTCGTCTTTCAAGGAGCTTACAGACCAGCTGAACAAGACACATCAATGTTGCTTACATTATTCCTTCCGGTTAATAACAATTATACAGAAAAGAAAACCATAAATGGGATGTCTAACACAGAATAAAAAACTGGGGAATGTTCAAGTTAAAGAAAAAAAATCAATTAAATTACTGAATAAAGATTGAGCACTCACAAATTGGGTGACAGAAAATGGAGTAGAGGAAGAAGGGGGCGAGGTCCTTAAGAGACATTTTTTTTTTTTTTTTTTGTGTGGTACCGGGGATTGAACTCAGGGGCACTCGTCCACTGGGCCACATCCCCAGCCCTTTTTTTTTTTATATTTTATTTAGAGACAGGGTCTCACTGAGTTGCTAAGTGCCTTGCCACTGCTGAGGCTGGCTTTGAACTCGCGATTCTCCTGCCTCAGCCTCCCAAAGTGCTGGGATTACAGGTGTGTGCCACCGCGCCCGGCTAAGAGACATTTATTGAGTGATTGAGTTTTCAAGGAGAACTAAAGGGTCCTAAAAGGATGTTCATAAATTTAAGTGCAGAAACTTAGAAGTAAAGAAGGATTTTATTTGGGGTCTTAGGAATGGCAATTTGGGAGCCCTGGGTTCAGATAGCTCTGAATCAGTGTCCTGAGGAAGGCAGAAAAAGTGGGGGCTTATATGTTCAGAAGAAACAAGGGCTATGTGATCTGATAAAAGATAAAGAAATGAATGTACAAAGAGAATGGAAATGTCTGTAAACCAAGATTCCAATGTCCTCTGACTGTGTGTCTTGAGCCACTGGATATAAAGGAATTTACCAGTTGCTTTGGTTGTTCCAGATGCCTTTCAGTCAAAGGGTGGAGGGGACCAAGTTCACCGTCTATGCAGCAGCTGGAATCCTGCAGGAGCCCTGCTTCCAAAATGGCCTCCCAGCTCCATTTTGAGAAGTGCTTTCCATATTGCTTTCATAGTAATTTTCCTTTTGTTTTCATGAGGACTAAGAGTCATTATACACAAGTTAAATAGTATCACTGAGATAAAGCAGTAGTTCTCAAAGTGTTTTGCCCAGATCAGCAACATCAGTATCATCTGGGAACTTATAAAAAATGCAAATTCTTGAGCCCCACCCCAGATCTACTACATCAGAATTTGGGGGTGGGACCCAGCAACCTGTTTTAACAAGAGCACCAGGTGAGTCTGATGCACTAAAGCTTGAGAACTACTGAACAAAGGACAGTTAAAGAATGATTAATCTAAAATTCAGGTTAGTAGTTACCTCTTAGGGAGAGAGAGAGAGAGACTTATGTGATAGGAGAGTGGCACATGGGGAACTAGAGGAGTGACAGAAGGTTTCTACCATATAATATTCCCTTGCTTCCTTAAACACAGTCAGCCCTCTGTATCTGTGAGTTCTGCATCTATGGATCCAACCAACCAGAGGTTGAAAATATTTGAAAAATAATTTCATCTGTAATAAACATTTACAGACTTTTTTTTGGTCACTACTCCATAAATAATATAACAACTACTTATATTACATTTACATAGCAGTAGGTATTATAAACAACCAAGAGGTGATTTAAGGCGTATGGGAGGTTATTTGTAAACACTGCACCATTGTGTACAAGAGACTTGAGCATCCAAGGATTTGGGTATCCTTAGAGAGCTCTGCAACTCATACACCTGCAAATGAAGAACAGCTGTATGTACATTTTTTTGGGGGGGGGTACTGGGGATTGAACTCTGGGGCACTCGACCACTGGGCCACATCCCCAGCCCTTTTTTGTATTTTATTAGAGACAGGGTCTCACTGAGTTGCTAAGTGCCTCACCACAGCTGAGGCTGGCTTTGAACTCGCGATCCTCCTGCCTCAGCCTCCCAAGTGCTGGGATTACAGGCGTGCGCCACTGTGCCCGGCTAGCTGTATGTACATTTTACACACACTTAAGCATGCTGTTTTCATGCTAATATATTATTAAAACAAGATACCGTCTGGCTAACTTGTGAGTGCTGAGGGAATATAGAGTAAAGACATAATTGGAGTCTAGAGAGACTGGAATGTGAAATAAAAGAAAAGTGCAGCCGGACGTGGTGGCACATGCCTGTAATCCCAGCAGCTCAGGAGGCTGAGGCAGGAGGATCACGAGTTCAAAGCCAGCCTCAGCAATGGCGAGGCATTAAGCAACTCAGTGAGACCCTGTCTCTAAATAAAATACAAGAAAGGGCTGGGGATGTGGCTCAGTGCCCCGAGTTCAATCCTCAGTACTGAGAGAGAGAGAAAAGAGAGAGAGAGAGAGAGAGAGAGAGAGAGAGAGAAATGAAGACACGCTTGTGTAAATGAGAATGAATGTGAGTGAGATCAATGAAATGGACAAAAGTGCACCAATATGTGGGCCATGTGGTTCAACAAATAAGACAGGACACCTGTTCTCCTGGGTGAATGGCCTGTATGGGATAAAGACGTCAGAACTAGTTCCCCTTCAGTGTGTGCTTTCTAAAAACAACAACCAATGCATCTTGTGTAGATACTGTGCCAGCTGTTATATTAGATGTAGAGATGTATGTTAAGGTATGGAACAGTGTGGACAGCAGGCTGTGCCCTGCCCTGAATCATTCCATTTTATAAAGCAGCAGTTTCCATGCACCCCTCCATTCTGAGGTGAATGTTAAGGAAAAATGACTTTGTAATTTGTCTAGGCAAGTAAATAGCCACCAGATGTTGGGCACACAGAATTTATTGAAAAGAACAACCCCCAGCTGCACAGCAAAACCATAAGGAATGGACTAAAAATAACTTATTCATGTTAATAAAAAATGACCACTTGTGAACTTATCAAATTAAATCAGGAGCACAGGGATGCATGGGCTGATTAAACCATATCAGGAAAACCAGGCACCCAAGCTCATCAGAACACCAGATGCAGCCTAAGACCCATAAAAGGAGAGGCAATGCAAATAGCGGCAGCATGCAATGCTGACCCACCACACTGTCACTTGTCACCAGCCTTCCCAGGAAAATTGCCAGAGATGAACTCCCAACTCCCTATCCCTGCGCTTCTGCTGAGTGTGCTTTCTCCTGCCTGTGATGCTGCTCACTTTGAAACTGTTGTGGGACCCCTTCTTTCTTTGGTGCCTTGACAGATCTGCCAGCTGGGTTCCCTAATCCCTTATCTGATCACCTTCAGTGACTCTGCATTTGTATGACTCTGGTCTTTGATTTCTTGCACAATCTCTTTAAATTCTGTGGCTGCCTTAACCCTTTCTCAGCCTTTCTGTAACCTATATGTCATTGTATGAAGTGTAATTAGAGTGTTATAGATATTAGTAATTAAGATTGGAATGGGATGAAAGAACTTGTGAGTGCCATGGTCACAACCATCAGGTGAAACCAAAAATACTTGGTGAATTAAAGCTGATGAAATTGATGTAGTTTGTGAATTTATTATTATTGATAAATTCTGACATCGTGGAAAGACAAAGACATGTCTAGTCTATGTTAACGGCATAGCTTGCTCATGACAAAGTCTTCAAGATATGATAAAATGAAAAAAGAAAGTGGTAGAGCAGTATGTTGCCATGTGGCTATAGAAAAAATATGACACAAATATATGCTCTTCTATACATAAAGCATCTGGAATAAAACTTAAGAAGTAAAGTGATCACCTCTGGAGGGTGATATACTTCTAGTGTGTACCATTTTGAATTTTATGAAAAAAATTTCTTTCTTTACTGTGTACACTTTACATTTCAAAAGAACAAATTAAAACTAAAACTCCCTACTAAAGCAAATGAACACAAAAGAAATGTTTTGCATTTTAAGGTACTAAGGCCTAGTCCATGGTCTGAGTAGATACTTCTTACTGAATGAATAAAACAGATTTCTTCATTTACCATACTCATTTGCTACTCAAAGTGAGATCTGTGATCCAGGAGCATCAGCATCCTCTGGTGCTTGCTGTGAGGCATCTGGAACCTCAGCTCAGCCCAGAGATAATGAATCGGAATATGAATTTAACAGGACCGCAGCTGATTCCTATGATGAAGCCTGAGATGCACTGCCTTAGGCATTATGCTGAGTGCTATGCAGTATGTCTTCAAGAAGATTATGGTCCAGAGAAAGATAAAATAGGGAGAAAGTGCCTCCGCCTTAGAAAGATGTGTTTAAATCAAACAAAATAGAGGAAATATTTTGAATTAGGCTGAGAAAACTAGAGGAAGGATTTTTTTCTTTTCTTTTCTTTTTTTTTTCAGTACCAGGGATGGAACCCAGGGTGCTATACTGCTGAGTTACAAACCCAGCCCCTTTTATTTTATTTTGAGACAAGATCTTATTAAGTTACCTTGAGTTTGTAATCGAGAGGAAGTAACTTTTGAGCTGGGCATTCAAAAAGATTAAAAAACCCAAACCAAACTCCTTGATTACCATTGGAGACTGATCAGAACCAGATCATTTTGAAAACTGATAAATACAGGGAATAAATCAATCAAGCATTTATCTCATCTTCCTTGTATGAATTGTACCTCAGGATAATCAAATGTGTTTTCTTTATACAAGGATCTGAAGCTAATAAATGCAAAAGAACAGAATTATAACTTATCATTTCAAAACTTAATAAAATGATGTATCTATACGGGGAGAAAAATATTTTCCTTTATCCTTTTGGGTCTGTGGATGTGGCATCTAAATTAAGCTGACAAAAGAGAATATCAGGAGGAAAGGTTTATTATGCATGCACATGGGCACTTCACAGAAAAGCAGTGAAAACACAAAGAAGTGGTTAGGCTTGAGAGCTTACATGCCATTTTAACAAAGGGCAATAAATTGTGGAAAAATGAGAAAACAAAGGAAAAGGGATTTGGATTTTTAGGGGCAGTAAACTGTTGGAAGGTAAATTTATTACAGGAGAAACTAATGAAAGATAAGATTTGTTTATGCAGACTCAAGTATCCAGTGATGAGTCTTCCCTTCTTGATATGAGAGGTGGGGGCACCTTTACAAAGTTTCCTTTAAACGCTGCTTTTAGGCAAGAAAGTGTGAGGGCAGAGTTCCTGTTATGTCTGCTGTTTCTTAATTGCCTTTAGCCCAAAACAATTATTTTATTAAGGAGTGGTACTTTCTGATCCCCTTCACATCAATAACTGCTGATGGGGAAAATTATAATGGTGAACCAGGCACAACCCATGAACCCATGGATCTATCCAACTCTGAAAGAGAGGTAAGGAGACATGTTTCTGCAGATCTGATGTAACTAAACCATAGAGAATCACCTACAAATTATTTTTGCCAAAAGTCAATCCTAAATCTGATTAAACCTCTAAAATAAACTAGCAGATTTCAGGAAAGAAGTTAGAGTGGAACATGATAAAGAATTCTGTGGAGGAAATTTTAGCAAAACCCCCCACGGCATTTTCATGACAAATTCCAGAGGATTGATAACTCTGGAAAAGAAAGAGGGAGGAAGAAGAGAGGAGAGGAGAGGAAGGGGGCAGGGAGGGCAGGAGGAAAGGAACTTGAAGATATAAACTAATTTAAGGGTCATATCACTTAAACCCAATGTATAAATCTTGTCTGTGCTTCGAACTAAACAAATCAACTGGGAAAGAAAAAGATTTATGAGATGATGAAGAAAATCTGAACACAGACCGGTATTAAGAAAGTATTAATTTTTAGATATGAAAGTGTTAGTTAAGTAAAAAAGACTTAACCTTAGGGATATATGATGATGAATTTACAGATAAAATGATGAGCTTTGGAACTTGCTTTGAAATAATTAATAGGGTGAGTAGGTTGGGGTGCATAGGAAACAAGGCTAGTAATTACTAGAGTTAAAAGATGGATACATGAGGGTTCATTACACTGGCATTTTACTCTTGCATATTTTGAAAAATTCTATAAAAAAATTTCAAAACATTTTTTAAAACAACTATGCTTTTGGAGCAGGAGGAGTGAAAAGGAGGTCTCCTCAGTGAGAGGAACACACACAGAGAACTGGAATTGCAGGATACTGCATTCAGAACACTGTAATTCAGCTTGGTTATGGTGTAGGTGTTGTAGGCTGGAAATGCAGGTTGGGTCAGATGATGGGGGATTGTGGATGCAGGGCTGAGAAATTTCCACTTGATCCTGTGGTCCATGAAGAGAGTCCTGAAGATGGTGACTTCCACAGCCATAATTGCAACAACAGCCACTCTTATTTGGTTCTTACCACAAGGCAGGCATTATGCCAAGTACTGCACATCTATTATCTCAGTTGAACTGCACAATGATCCTATCACACTAGACCATTATCCCATCTTAGAAAGGAAGAAACTGAATCTCAGAGAGATGAAGCAATGTGTTCATGCTTGCACAGCCAGTCCCTGGCACAGCCAGGATTAAACCTGTGCCTCCAGCATTATCCCTCTTTAACTGGAATAGTTCTGCCATTGCTTGCTTTATAATTTGGTTTTACTTAAGGCTTTGCTTGAAAAAAAAAATGCATCCATTCCTTAAAGTAAGAGTCTGGGAACCACTGCTGAGGATGATGGGCAGCTGCTGAAGGCATTTAAAGTGTTATAGCTTAGTGGTTAGAACATGAGTTTTAAAACCAATCAGACTGGTTTCAAATACTGTTCCCACAACTTTACTAGCGGTGTGACCTCTGAATGGCCATTCTGTTAGGGCCTCTGTTTCCTCATTTGTAAAATGGGAATAATACTAATACTTTATAGCAATTAATAAGCCCTTAATAAATGTTAGCCTAGTTTTATTCATAGTAACCAATGGTAGCTGTTGTTATTATATGTTATATAACTCCAGTCAGATCATGACCCAAATAGGTTTATACTTAGGGACTAATAATTTTCTCTTTTCTAACAGATGAAGAAGCTGAGGATGGTGAAGGGTGGGTTGATTTTCTCAAGGGACACCCAGAGAGGTGCCAGTAGAGCCAGGTTTTGAATGCAGCTTCTGTTGAACTTCAGAACTCAGGAATTTCAATTTTAATTTCCTGTCCCATAGGCATAGAAAAAAACTCCCAGGTACTGAGCATATACAATGTGTAAGATATTATATTAAGTACTTGACTTTCATTATTTCACTTAATTTTTGTGACTTTATGAAGTAGATACTATTACCATGTTCATTTTACAGAAAGGAAAACAATACTCAAAGGAGCAAAAGCATGGCCGAGTTTAACCTGTCACTTAAGTTTCTCACTGGATTCCTGAACAACAAAACCAAGACTGAAGTATAAAACTGTGGATAAGTGTACACCAGCAATTATCACCTCTACCCACCGGAGAGAAACTTTTGCACATGTACAGGCAAAGAGGCCGGCACAGCAGCAATTCTTGTAATAGTTCAAAGCTGGAAACCAGTACATGTCCATCAATAAAATAAAGGATAAATAAAATAGGGTGTGTTCATACCAGTATCTGGCAATGAAAATGAGAGTGTTAACATACCAACTCAACTAATTCTGAAAAACCTAATGCTAAATAAAAATTCAAGTTGCAAAATGATACCTACAGTGTTAAACTTTATGTAAAGCTTTATGAAAATTTATGTAAATATTAAAAACATACAAAGCAATACTATATTCCTGTAGGTACAATATTTGCAATAAAAATGTAAAAACATGATGGAAGAATCTTCACTTACTTGAGGATTATGCTACCTCTGGTAAGGGATGGAAAAGGAATCAAGAAAAGTACAAGCAGAGTTTCACTGTATCTGAAATGTTTTATTTTTAAATTTTTTTGGGGGGTGGGCAGTAGCTCAATCACTGAGCTACATAAGTTGTTTAGGACTTTGTTAAATTGCTGAGGCTGGCTTTTGAACTTGTGATCCTCCTCCCTCAGCCTCCAGATAAAATGTTTTATTCCTTTAAAATAAGCCTTAAGCAAATTAACCAAAATGCTAAGAAGAATTAAGCCAGACATTGTGGAGGATTATGAACACCTGTAATCATCCCAGCGGCTCTGGAGGCTGAGGCAGGATGATCCTGAGTTCAAAACCAGCTTCAGGAACTTAGTGAGGCCCTAAGCAACTTAGAGAGACCCTGTCTCTAAGTAAAATATAACAAGGGCTGGGGATATGGCTCAGTGGTAAAGTGTTCCTGGGTTTAATCCCCAGTACCAAAATAATAAATAAATAAAAGAAGAAGAAGAAGGAACAAAAGGATTAAAGCTAGGGATGTGTTCATGAGACTTTGTTAATATGGTTTCTCATGTTTTTCCATGTGCTTGAAATATTTCATAACATATTTTAAAGCAACAAAAATAATAAAGACAGCTGAAGTTCAAACTGCCCAAAGCCATTCAGCTGTGAGGATCAGGCTGAGGATTCTGGTGGCTGACATGGTGCTCTTCAGTTCACTGCCTAAAACCCATCCCTCCAGAGGGCCTGGTTTGCCTAACTATAAACCCCCTCAATGGAAGTGGGGGCAGCCTAAGAACTTTGAGAGGGTGGAAAGTCCTCAGACTGCCTGAGAAGTGAAAAGAACCTCCTACCCTGAATGACTAATTTCCCATGTCATTTCCCACAGATAAACCCTCCCCCACTATAACAAACCTCATTCCCCACACATATCATCCCTTATTACTCATCACCACTGTCAGGGATTGATCTGGATGTCCCTGTAGCTCTGGTGGTCTATCAAGAACATCACTCAGGAGAACTTCCAATTATCACATATCTTCCTAACAGACTATTCTTAAGATAACCCTGCTCACTAATTCCTAATGGAATATTTGGATACCCTCACCCATGGGAGAAGGAGCTAAGAAAACTAAATATTCACTCCTCAAGTTGTCTTGAAATAAGATTGTTCAGGGGTCACAGAGGCAGGCTAACTGGATTGTACAGTCTAAATCATTGTACCACTTAAAAATTGTGCTCTATTACCAGACTACCTCATCATTTCTTATAAATAGAATAAATTGGACAACCATCTTGTCCTGGGTATATTTTTGTATGATTAATTCAGTGTAAACATTTATAAGAACTGCATAATTTTTGTAACAAGATTTGCTTCACTATCTATCCATTTCTCAACAAACTTCAATGAAACCTCCCAAGGCCTCATTTGATGCATATCCAGCCCCTCCCCACAAAGACCCTGACCAAGAATACATTCTCCTCCCCTTAAAGCCCAATATATAGTTCTTGCTGCCCCCAGTGGAGAAGTCTACTTGCAGTTCCAACTTGGCTTCCAACTGCAATGCTGACTTCCCTTGGCTTGATGATCTGTGCAGGATAATGAGCTTCACCACCTGAGATCACAGCCTTCCACTCATCTTGCGCACTGCAATGCTTGAGAGTCATGCTTGGCACTTCCGGTCTTTCCTCAGGCACTTCCTGTCGCACATGCGCCTTGGCTCTGGACCGCCATCTCTCTCCTATCAACTTCCGGTTAATCTCTTCCCTGTTTGGCATCCATTGCCCGCCGCTGGCTCCTGATCTCACTCATTTGGGTTGAGCAGATACACAGACGGGCACCCGGAGTCCTCACTGAAGGGCTGTCCTGCCTTCTTTGCAGACCCTGAAGGGTGCATGCATACTGAGACTGGTACAGAAAAGGAGGGAAAGTGGAGACACAGTGTTGGGGACTTTGAGGTTCAGTCCTGAAGTGGGAGCCTGCAAATTTCCACACTTTGAGGCAGGCCTTCCACAGAACTCACATTTTACACAGAATGTAAAATAGCTTTTTATCAATCATGTGCTGAGATGACAATGCTCAAAACATGTTGGGTTCTTTTTTTACTTCTTTTAATGTGGCTATTAGACAAAATTTTAAAAATGTTTTACATTTTATTTCTATTGAAGAGTGCTGGGGTTCAAAAAGTATACGTTGCAAAGCTCATATTCTGGTGACTAACATGTAATAAATGTCTGATGTATTCTGTAATGAATTTTCACAGATGGCCTCCCCATGAAAAGCTTTCTGCCTGAGGAGCTCAGTTCTATCTGTGAAGACACAATAAAGTGAACATAGAAGGGACATGCAGATTGTGATAAGTAAATGCTGTAAAGGACATAAAACAGGGGCAGCAGGGATTGGTAATGTCTCACTTTAATCAAGTTGTCAGGGAGGGCCTAGTAAGAGCTTGTTACCTTGGGGCTGAAACAAGAATAATTGACAGAAGGTGCTGGTTCTGGACAGCCTGGGACAGGGGTTCCAGGTCAAGGGAACAGCCCGTGCAAAACGCACTGAGGCAGGAATAAAGTGATTGTGATTGCAGAAAGAAAGAGTTCCTTGCTTAGGAAAAAGGTAGTAGGAAATGAGTCTGCAGAAGTGGAGGTGTGGTGGACAGCAGGTCACAAGGGCCTTGTAGGCTGTGGTCACTGATATTGAAGTGTGACCAGTAACTTTTGCAACTGTCTCCACCCAGTCCTTGGAAGAATTCTAAGACTCTAAAGCATTCATTGCATGTAATGAATTGGGTTATCTCCTATTGTGTTAGAGATTAGTCCTAGCAAGTATCATCCTTGGGAAAATTGAGGAAGTCACTCAACATTCCCTGAAGGGTGTAATTCTCTAAAGGCTGCACCAGAGAGTATTTAATAAGAGATTTGAAGATCACTCTGACTGCAGAGAGTGGATAGGGCTAAGAGGCAGGAATGGAGGCAGGTAGGTCAGCAAGGAGTCTTTCTTAGTGGTGCAGATGAGACATGGCAGGGGATTCCACTGTAGTGGTAGTAGCTGGACAGTAAGCGAATATGTACTTTGGAACCAACGGAAACCAATGGATTAGACACAGGAAGGAAACAGAGAGGAAGTAATCAAGGACAACTACTGAGCTCTTGATTTGAGCAATTGGGTGGATGCCAGTGCCCTGTTATGGTGATTTAGGTTCTATTCTCAATTGTGCTTGGTGACCTTGGGCAAATAAGTGACTTCCTCTCTGTTGAATCTCAATTTTTCTTCTGTAAAATGGGACTAGCCACAGCTATTTGATGAGATCTATGAAAAGCACAGGTCTTGTACATTGTAAACACTTAAAGTACTACTATCATCATTGCAATTTCCCTGTTCCATCCCCCACCAGCATACTGAAGTAGGTAAAAGCACACACTCAGAGACCAGTCAAATCTGAATTGAGTCCCAGAATCATGTGGTCCTGGGGTGGTCCATTCATATCCCTGAGCCTCACATTTCTCCTCTGCGAAAGGGATTATCATAATGTCCTCCCTCTAGATACAGTTGTGAGGACTCAGTGAAGCTTTGGATGTGAAGTGCTTAGCACTCAGTATAGTACACAGTAATTGCTCAATAAACAGGGCCTAAATGCTAGAGTAATTTTAGTTTCTGTATGTCAGTTGAAAATAAGTCTTTTTATACTTTCTTATGAAATAATTTATGCTCATTGGAAAAATATAAAAAGTACAGGATTATGTAAAGTAGAAAATGAAAGTTGACCTTTCTCCCCTTCCCCTAAATCCCTAAATAATTGCTTTTTTTTTTGGTACTGGGGATTGAACTCAGGGGCACTCAACCACTGGGCCACATCCTCAGCCCTTTTTTGTATTTTATTAGAGACAGGGTCTCACTGAGTTGCTAAGTGCCTCACCATTGCTGAGGCTGGCTTTGAATTCGCGATCCTCCTGCCTCAGCCTCCTAAGTGCTGGGATCACAGGCGTGTGCCACCGCACCCGGCAATAATTGCTTTTGACTGTTATATAGCCTTTCAGAACTTCACATATATACACAAACATTCATGATGTGCACACATATTAATGTTCTCCTTGAAGAGGATGAGAATTCAGACCCCAGAGTCATAAAGATCCAGGTTCTAGTCTTACCCTTGCCACATATTTGCTGTAAGATATTGGGAAAGTTATTCAACCATCACTATAAGTTTTAACTTCCCTTTCTGAACAAAGAAGTCATAGCAATACCTATCTCATCATGCTTTGGGAGGAAGTCACTGAAAGGTGTGTGCAGAAGGATTAGCTCTGTGCTTGCACATAACAAGATCTCAAGAACACTCAGCTGCTATTATTAAATATGCTTATTTTAAGACTATAGACAGTACTGTTTTCTGTATGCTGCTCTGCAACTGCTTTTGTAGCTTATTAAGATATCTCAAACCTCTTTCTATGCCAAATGTTAGTCAGCTTTCCTTTTTTTTTTTTTTTTTTTTTTGGTAACAAAATTACATGAGATTATCAACTTAAAAAGAGGAAAGGTTTATTTTGGCTCACAGTTTTGGAAGTTTTAGTCCATAATTGGTTGGCCCTGTTGTTTTGGGGCCTATGGTGAGTCAGCATATTATGGCAGGAACACATGGTACAACAACCTGCTCACATTATGGCTGGAAGCAAAAAGATAGAGATGAAGATCGAGGGAGAGGGAGAGGGGGAGAAAGAGGGAGGGGAAGAGGGAGAGAATGGGAGATGGAGAAGAAGTAAAAGGGAGGGAGGAGGAAAAGGGACTGGAGTCTTAATATCTCCTTCAAGAGTATGCTTCCAATGGTCTCACTTCCAGTAGGCCCTGTTTCTTAAAGGTTCCACAACTTCCCAGTAGTGCTACAGGCTGGCATATAAACCTTAAGGACATGGGCCTTTGGGGGACACTTATCCAAACCATAATGCCAAGACTCATCCTGATTTGATATAGGATTAAAAATTGACCCCTCAGGACTGGGGTTGTGGCTCAGCAGTGGAGCGCTTGCCTAGCACATGCAGGGCCTGGGTTCGATTCTCAGCACCATGTAAGAATGAAGGCATTGTGTACAACTAAAACAAATAAATAAATATTTTTTAAAAATTGAGCCCTTTTCAACTCTACATCACTGAGTTTCGGCTTCTGAGCAATCCCCTGGCTGGGTTTGAATAACAGAGGCCCCCATCCTGTGTGGTACCTGGGCCTCCCAGGCTTTGGAGGCAAGTAATAGCCTATCTGTCCAGGAGGTGGCAGACAGAACCCAAGGGAGGGCAGCGAATAGCACGTAGAAAGCACGGGTCTTTTCCAGCTCCTTTATCGCTGAAGCCTGTGTCCCTGAGACCTGGCGTGACTTCTAGGGGCACATCTTGTTTCCTTCAAGGGGACAATGTGGCCTACTTTCACTTTTCACTGGGGGCCCAAGGCAGGGTTCAGGCTGTCTGGACACCAAGCTAGCTAGAGCCTGAGAATGTGATGTCACTGTTGTACAGACCTTCTGTCTAGAATGTCTTTAATCGGCTTTATGATTACTTTATATGGTTGTCTTCATTTTTTTTCCTTACAAAGGGAATTTACTAGTTGTGATAAATGGTTATTTTCATCCCACCTCTCTCCACACCCAGTCACATACTGCTCTTTAGTTCTGGGACTTACTACCTCTCTTTCCAGTATCAAAGCCCCCTCCCCTTCTCCCAGGTCCAATCCTTTCTGGATGCTCCACTGATTCAACACTTCACATTCCTTCTTCTCTTTGCTCTAATATTGTCACAAAACTCAAATGTCCTCTTTGCTAAAGGCCCTCCTATCTGCACCTGCTTCTCTCGATGAAAAAGCTGATCCTGGATTCTTGAGGACTGTTCTTTTGAGAGCAGACAAGCCTGAAGTCCCATCTGCAGAGGAGGTTCTGGGAGGACCCAGACAAATGTTAGGTGTTCTGGGATGAAAACTCAGGAATGAGTATGGTGATTTTGGGGGGCACAGGGTCGTTACTATATTAGAACCCATTTCCCATCTGACCCATGGGTTGTTGTCAAGCTCAAGTGACATAAGTTTCTGAAACCACTTTGTAACATGTAAGGCATGTTTAAACCAGTTAGTATCATTACTTAGCAAAATCACCCATGCCTCACCCATGCTACAGTGGGCAGGGTACTGCAGGGCTGGTTGGGAAACCTAGGTCGACTACCAACTTTTTGATAGTGAGCAGCGAGTTTCCTCCTGCAGCAAATTGATCTGTTCGTTTGTTTAATACCTACTGTGTGTCATGTGTGGTTCTGAGCTCTGGGGATGCATAAATGAGCAAAATAGACAAGTTATCCTGGACCCCAAATTCAAGAGGGGAAGACAATAAATAGTAAAAACAAAATAGTACAATAAAGAGTAAGTACTTGGATCAATGGTAGTGGGATGTATACACAAATCTCCTTTTTCTGCTTCCTGTAGGAACACACTATAATGTCAATAAACATCTAGTTCATAAAGGAGTACCCACAAATTTAGGGAGAATACAAGAGCATGAAATACCACCAAGATTTTGGAAGCTGGAAAAGAGACAAATGACTTAACAGACCACTGAAAGTTGGATGGAAACCAATGTTTGGAAAAAAACAAACATCAACCAAGTTTCTACTGTAGAATCTACATAAGGCTCATGAACTGGTGACAACTAGTTATCTCTGGAAAAGGGGGCAAAGGGCGAGTTAACACAAGGAACATTGGTTGGATGCTTATTTGAAAACATCCCCAAACCTTTTCCCCAGTTCTGTGATGTTAAGTAACTGCCCCTCACTCAGGAAAAGTTTGGAGTTTTATTCTCTGGAGAGGAAAGCACAGAGGGTTTCTGGAATGTGGGACACCAGACACAGTTGGGAAAGGGAGAAATGTAAATAGGAGATTAAGGGAATGCCGCATGTTGAGATTCCTGGCTTTCTCCATTGGGCTCCTAAATTGCTGGCAGATCAGTCCAAATACCGACACTGCAGTTCTCCAGCTGAATGGTCCAGTCGCCTCACGCTACAGTGTAGCCCGATTCGTGTGCCCACAGCCTCCACCACCATGTAGCACCTGTGGAAGGCTGGGTGTCAGATGGCCCCAGAGATCCTGCCTCCTGCTGGTCACGTCCTTTCATAACACTATCTCCCTTAGAGAGTGGGATGAGCAAAAAAACAATGGAAAGTCATGCGAAAGATTATGTTCATGAAAAGACTGTGCCGTCTGTCCTGCCCTCTCTTGTTTCCTCACTTGCTCGCTCCATGGAATCCATCTGCAAGGTTGTGAACTGGCCTGTGGAGAGGCCCATGTGGCAAGGCTGGGAGAGGACCCCTTAGCCCTTGGTGGTGAGCAAGTGGGGCCTCAGTCCAACAGCCCTCAGGGAACTGAATCCTGCCAACAATCACGTTTTTATTGTGACTTTTAATAACCATGATCCAAAGTAGCGGGGATAGTATAATAGAACTAATTTATCCATCACCCAGGTTCAACACCGAATTTTTGCCATATTTGCTTCTTCCATCCCATTTCTCTTTTTTAGCATTTAAAGAAAACTCCAGGACTGGGGATATAGCTCAGTTGGTAGAGTGCTTGCCTAGCATGCACAAGGCCCTGAGTTCAACCCCAGCACCACCAAAAAAAAAAAAAAAAAGGAAAAAGAAAACTCTAGACATCAGGTCATATTACCTTCATATACTTTTTATGTACCTCAAAAAATTAGCCCCCTTCCTTCTATTCAATATGAGAAGAAAACCAAAGATTTCCAGGTATCTGATGACATTTTCTAACATAAAGGACAGAGACCAGCACCAAAAAGGGCGACTCAGAACAAGAAGAAGAAAATTCTTCAGTGAGATCAGAGTGGATGTTACAACCACGAAATAAGTGGATGTTACAACCCTTACCATAAAAGGGTAATTAGACATTAAAAATGATAGCAAAAATAATTAAATAGAAAAGCTGGAAGATAAACTCGAGGAGATCTCACAGAAAGCAAATAGTTGCAGCAATATAAAATGAGAGAGAAGGGAAAATTAGAGGCTAGGTTAGGGCATTTTCTGACATGCAATGTCTCAAAACCTTTACTTTCCAAAGAACTTACTAGAGAATGTAAACCAAAGAAGAGAAAGACAAGGGCAGAGAATCAAAGAGGCTTTTGATATTCAGGGGCCAGCTGTACCCTCGGCATCAACCACCACCAGGCCAGACTGAAGCAGGTCAGAAAGTTCTGGGTAAGATTTCTTCAGGAAGATGACATCTGTGTCCAACAAATACCTCTGAAGGTCTTGAGAGGAGATTAGACCGTGGGCATCACTTTTTGCTCATCCCACTTTCAAAGGAAGATGGGGTTATAGAAGAATGCGAACAGTAGGAGGCAGGGTCTCTGGGGTCATCTTACACACTGTTTGGTGTTGCCATTAATGCTAATTATATAAAAAACTAAGCAAATGATTTAAAAAAAGACACTTATTAATCCTAAGGGATGGAGGAAAAATATGTGCAGGATAGAAAAAGCAATTGCATTTCATGGTAGAGTTCCACTGTGAGTGACATTTACGTAGTTGTGATAATGTGACTAAAATAATTGCAATATAAGTTTGTCAGGGAAATGCAGGGTAGAAAGGTACATGTATTAGGGGAGAGAACTAAATCGTCTTAGCCACAGGGAAAGTTAACAGATAAAATCTGATATTTAAAAATGAAGAGGTAAAGCAAAATAAGCAAGTTCCTGAAAGAAAGGAAGGAATAAATATTTCGTTGAAAAGAGGTGGAACGGTGGCCTCCAGGAAGTGGTAAATGATGGTGGTGGAGGGAGAGGATAAAGGATGCTATTTTTTACTGCAAAGCATTTGACTCATTAGTCTATGTGCACGTATAACTTTTCCAAATATAACGAGCAGCATGATTGTCGGTTAGGGATGATAAAGCGATAAAGTGAGTGTAGCCGAGGGAGGCAGCCTTGGAGTGGGTTGAGGGGAAAGCCCTTTGAGCAAATGAAGTTCGAGTCAGAGGCAGCTTGAAAGATGGAGATCGGCCCTGTGGAATCTAGGGGAAATAGAGCCCTAGGAAAAGGGACATCAAGTGCAAAGGATCTGAGGCAAGACTGAGCTTAGAAAGCTATCGGTAGCAACAGGGGAGACTGAAGAGAGGAGTGGGCTGGTAAGAGATGAGCTTGGGCAGATGGACAAGTGTCAGGTTGTGCAGGGCTTAGCTGACCGCCCCGGGGGCCGGGGCGGTGGGGGGGGGGGTTGGGATTTTATTTTGAGGATCATGAGAAGCCTTTGGAGGACCTCAAGCTGAAGAATGAAGTTCTGTTGTAAAAAGATTTCCATGTATAAAGGTGTATCTCTAGGGTTCTAAAGATGTTGTTCTAAGTACTTTGTAGGTGTGCTACTAAACCCATTTAATCCTCCTAATAACATAATGATGTAGATGCTGTTAGCTCCATTTTTGTTGTTCTTGTTCAGTTAGAAAACTAAAGCAAGCCAGGTGCAGTGGTGCACGCCTGTAATCCCAGCGGCTTGGGAGGCTGAAGCAGGAGGATTACAAATTCAAAGTGGCCTCAGCAACTTAGTGAGGCCCTAAGCAACTCAGCAAGACCCTGTCTCTAAATAAAATATAAAATGGGGTTGGGGATGTGGCCCAGTGGTTAAACACCCCTGGGTTTAATCCCTGGTATCAAAAGAAAAAAAAAAAAAAGAAAAAGAAAAGAAAAGAAAGCCTACTGCCTCCCTGGAGACATTTCTGACTGGTGCAATGGAGGATCAAGACTAGACACAGTGATTTCAACCTCACCACACTTCACAGGCACCTAGAGAGCTTTAGGAAAAGAAAATGCCCCAGTGCACTGGTGAGTTTAGTAGCTCCTCGGGTAACTACCATCGTTGAGATTGGAGGCTACGATTCTCCTGAGTTCCATCGTTCACCATTCTGCCCACACACCGTCCCCTCTGTTGCAGGCCATGGGGCCTTGGAGCAGGATGAGGTGGCTTTCGGTTACTCCTTGGCCCCCCAACCCTTTCTCTGAGCCCAGGCATCCCGCTTGTCCCCAGTCGTGACAGCCCTGTTTTTGCCCTGGTCTCCAGTCTGCCATCAGCTCTCAGGCATCTTATCCCACCTCTGTCACCTTTCCTTTCTCAGAACCTCAACCACCAGCCTCCATCTCTGTCCCCAACTTTCTGTACCAAAAAACCGCACGCTGTGGCGTGAGTCATGCTTCCTGCCCTCCTCTCCCTCCCTCAGCCAGGTGACAAATTGAGAGGGAGAAAGAAAGAGCGCGTGTGTTGGGGAGGGAGTCGCGAGGGCTGTCCCGGGGTAGAAGCCCATCTTCTCTGAGACTTGTATGTGTCACTTCACATCTCTGAGCCCCAGTTTCTCTTCTTGTGAAGTGAGGAGATGGTATCCATTGTTCTTATCCTAAGTTTTTGAGACCCTCTTTGATCAGATGGCTGACAGTTTTTCCAGCTGTCCCTAAGCTCCAGCCCCTACCCCTGGGTCTTTCTTTCCCTTGGCACCTGTTCAGTTTGTTCAGGCCTTGCGTTGGCCTTAAACCCTTGGCTTTGGAACTTCCTCCCCCCCACCCCCCAGTTCTTGGCATGCACAATTCCTTCTTATCATTCTAGTCGCAGCTCAAATGTGACCTTAAAGTGGCCTTCCCCAGCCACTGGTTTAGAAGTAGTCACCGACTTTCCTCCGCAAAGTCAATCTCTACCTGTGACTTACTGTCTCCACAGCACTTAGCGTCCCCTCCCCCTGTCTTCTTTACTGGTCTCCCTGTCCACCTCGTCTGCTGGAATGCCAGCCACACAGGGATCCCGGCCTTCCTGTTGGCTGATGCATCTGTCGTACCTAGAACGGGGCCTGGTGCTGACTAGGCCTCAGGCAGTGTCTGTGGCTCCACGCTCACCTACAGCCGTGGAAACTCAAAGGTCCCATGTTTGCTGTGGCGCTTTAGAGACTTGAGACTTCCCTGCACGCGGACGGCTTTTCATTTAAAGCATCTACATTTAGAAGCAGCATATTTACTTTTCTAACTCTGCTTCCTTGAGCTGGTCATAGCTCAGGCTGACGGACAGCAGGGGACGGTGGATCTCTGGGGAGGGGGATCCTGAGGTTATCCTAGATCCACGGCTAGTCCCTCCTTGGGTGAGCAGCAGGTAGGCAGCTGACTGAGGCCTATGTCTGCGTTTGCAGAACATTGCGGGGGCTTGACCTCGCATATTCTACCTCACTTTGCCAAGTGGGTTACTGGACTACAGCTTCAGAGGGCTTCGAGACCTTTGGCCTAATTTCCTGGTTGGGTGTGCAATTTGTAGATGAGAAAATGTCCTCATTTCCTGTAAACTAGAGGAAAATAATGAAAAAGAAGGAAAATGGGGCAAAGTTATTTAACTATAGGAGCTAAAGTGAGGTGAAAACAGGAGTGGTAACAGAGACCGGGAGCTACAGGCAGGGAGGTTTGAGGGAGGGGAGTTGGAATCTTGGCAGTAGGTTTTCTTCTAGACCCTCTTCACGGCCCCCACTTTCTCTGACTACAGTGACTATCACAAAACCACATGACTCGTGAATTCTGGCTGTGGTCAGGTGAGAGATTCAGAAGCAGGGGCACAACAACATCTTTTCCAGAAAGGGGAAGTGAAATAGTCAATGCCACCTTCCCTTTTTCCTGCAGGTTGGGCCGCTCTCTCCACCTCTGTTTCCTGGTAGCAGCTCTAGGCTGCTGTCCACGTTATTCATTAACCAGAGACTATTATTCCTGTTTACCCATCTGGCATCCTGCTTCAGGGCTGGGGATTCAGACGAGCCCCACAAACGCACAGCTACCCGGATGCTCTTGGATCGAGCCCAGCCAGCCGCGTTTAAGCAGTGTTAATTGTGTCAGGAGCCTGGGGCAAGAACCTTGCTCTATCTGTAGCCAGGGAAAGATAAAGCTTTCCCCAGGAGGATGTGCTCAGCCTGCTATTTGAGCATATGCTCAGAGATGTGCTCCAGCCGGCTTCTAGGAGCTGATTAGTAGCATCTCTTGCCAAACCCATGTTCAGTATCCTCATGTTGGTAGAAATTAACCCCGAGGGACATGTATATGTCACAGAAATTGGCAAGGGCTATAAATCAGGGCCTTTCTTCTCCTCCACCCTCCCACTTCGCCATCCCATTCCCTCTTATTACCAACAGCTATTTTTCAGTGCATCACCAGAAACATCCTTCTAAGGGGTAGATGCATGAGAACTTGTAAAACTGCCTCCTGTCTCTTGGATCCTTGGATGGCTGATTCCGACGAAGGAGGAAACAGCTACCCCCCTGCCCCTTCCAGGGAGCTGGTAGCCTGATGAAACTTTTGCATGTTTTCATAATACTCGATGTTTCTTAACTCTCTCATGCATATCATCCTCTTGATCTTCCTTTCAGTGGTAGGCACAGCTGTCTGAGTGACCTTCTTAAACAGAAATCAAAGCTGGGGATATAGCTCAATGGTAGAGCATTTGCCTAGCATGCACAAGGCTCTGAGTTCAAATCCCAACACTAGAAAAAAAATCAGATCATTCTACTCTCTTGCTTGCATGGCTTTCAGAAGTTCTTAGAATACATTCAAACTCCTTTCTCTGACCTGAAGCCTTTGTATCATCCCCGTTGGCCTTCTTAAATCCACCTGCTATCACACTCTCTCCATTTCACTGTATCCCAGTCCAATGGTTCTCAAAATGTGGTCCCCAGACCAGCAGTATCAGCATCACCTGGGAACTTGTTAGAAACTCAGCCTAGACCTTTTCAGATGGTTACTTTTACAAGTCAGCTTGACTGAACCATGGGGTGTCTAAACATTATTTCTAGGTGTATCTCTCAGGGTGTTTCTGGATGAGAATAACATTTGAGTCAGCAGACTAGTAAATCAGATTGCCCTCTCCAAGGTGAGTGCACATTATCCCATTCATAGAGGGCTAGAAAAGAATAGGCAGAGGAAAAAAGAATTTGCTCCCTCTGCCTAGTTGCTTGAATTGGGGTGCTGGTCTCCTGTCCTCAGTCTAGAACTTATACCATCAGTTCTCCTGGATCTCAGACCTCTGGACTCAGACTGGGACTACACCACCAGCTTTCTTGGGTTTCCATTGTGCAGATGGCAGATGAGATTATATACATGTCTCATCTTTTCCTGGGCAAGTGATATGCAGTATGATCCTCTCTTGCATATGCATACATATCACATCATATTGGTTCTGTTTCTCAGGAGACCTCTGAGCAATACACCTACAGATTCTGAAATGCTGGGGGAGAGAGGATAGTGATCCCCACTCCCAATTAATTCTAACTCATGCTTAAGTTCAAAATTACTCTTCTAGCCCCACTGGCCTTGAGATGCTAAGGTTTTCTCCCTCTTAGGATCTTTGCATTCATTAGCAGTTCTGATTTCTGGACTGCTCTTCTGTGGGCCTTTTATGGCAACCCCTCTTTAATATTCTATGGTTCCTTAACTCTCTCAATATACCTGACCAATATGCCTACTGAACATCACGGGCGTCAGCTGAGCATCCCTGACTTGGGAATCTTCCAAACCACCTCAAACCCCCATCGTGCTTTCTCCCATAATCTTGTCTTGTCCCTTTGTAACCAGTTTCCATTTGCTGCCGTCTGGAAGGACCTTGAGTGTGCATTTGTTTACTTGTTTCTTAACTATTTCCTGTTGCATGAATGGAAGCCCCAACAGGGCAGCTACCTTGTCCCTTATACATTCACAATCGCTAATCCCCAGAAAAGTATCTGACTTATACAGATGGTCCCTGACTTATGAAGGTTCAGGTTTGACTTACGACATTTCAACTTGGAAATGGCGTGAAATTCAAGTGCCCTCGGTAGACACCATCCTTCACACTGTGAATTTTCTTTTTTTTTTTTGTACTGCGGATTGAACTCAGGGGCACTCGTTGCTAAGTGCCTCACCATTGCTGAGGCTGACTTTGAACTCGTGATTCTCCTGCTTCAGCCTCCCAAGTGCTGGGATTACAGGCATGTGCCACCGTGCCCGGCTCACGCTGTGAATTTTTATCTTTTCCTGGGAGAGTGACATGCAGTATGGGACTCTCTTGTGAGGCTGGGATGTGGCGGTGAGCACAGCTCCCAGTCACAAAGGAAGAAAACCATTTGTCTGTAGAGCACTGTGTTGCCAAGCTGTGATGTTCAGTAGGTTAGGTATATTAAACACATTTTTGATTTATGGTATTTTTAAGTTATAATGGGTTTATTGGGACAGAACCCCATCATAAATCAAGGAGCATCTGCAGTAGATAATCCATCTCTATTTGTTGAACAAGTGGATGACTAATTTTCCAGTAAAAATGGGCAGTTATATGAAGTCACTTAATCAAGATCAGGTTCTTGTGAGTAGCTAAAGCCTCACCCTGATTTTCTTATTACTCCACAAAGAACAAAATGACTTCATTTTATACTTTCCTGGGTAGCAAAAGTAGCTGTGTCTCTAAGGAACTGGAGAATCTTGGAGTTCAAAGGGTGCTAGCAGTTAACTGGTTCAATCCTTATCGTACGTGTATTTCCTCGCTGTCCTAAGATAGGTGGTTGCTATCTTTTACTTGAGTATTCCTGGAAATCGGGAGTGACTACCTTGCTGGGGGAGTTCATTCTATTTAAACAGCCCAAGCTGTTTGAAATTATCTCCCTGTCATGATCTTTGCCCTTCCCTGTGGGGCTATAGAAAGTACATCTTCTGAAAAATGGAACTTATCATGTCCTGGCCACATAGCCGCACAGACAAAGTTCTCTTACTTCCTTCTCTCATGTCAATGAAAAAAGCAGGCATTTTGAGCCAGGTGCAGTGGCACATGCCTATAATCCCAGCACTTGGGAGGCTGAGGCAGGAGGATCACAAGTTCACAGCCAGCCTCAGCAATGGCGAGGCACTTAGCAACTCAGTGAGACCCTGTCTCTAATAAAATACAAAAAAGGGATGGGGATGTGGCCCAGTGGTCAAGTGAACTCAGGGAGCTCAACCCCCAGTACCAAAAAAAAAAAAAAAAAAAAAAAAAGGCAGGCATTTTGGAGTTAGAAGACCTGGTCCCAAACCCTCTTTTACTATTGATCTTGGAAAATTGCCTCCTGCCATTTAACATGCTCCATTGACAACAATAACAACAACGACTACTAATACTACAGAGTTTTAAGTCTCCAAAACATTTTGGTTGATTTTTCAGTGCTCAATTCTCTGAGTTAGTGTCCTTCTTACAAATGTGTCATTTGTTACCGAGTGTGCTATTGATTAGAACTAAGTGGAGAGATGCTGTTATTAACTTATTCAAACTTTATTTCTTTTAATGCCACCTAAATCAAATTAGCTTTTTGGAAGCTTTCATACATCATAGACTCATAACAGGTGGAAAATCTCATAGATATACATTTTCCACATATTCTTGTCAAACTATCCTAGAGTTGGCTACATAACATATTATTTCCAGTATTTTTAAATTTTTAACTTATATTTCCTTTAAATGAGGGTACATCTGAGCTTCATGTGGAATGACGTCTTAGACCTAAATAGTACTCTAAAATTTCTCAACAATTTTACCTCCACAATCACATCTTTAAAAAATCTACAACCATAAATGTATTGTATTAAACACATAAATAATATACACATATGCAATGTGTCTATAAAATTGTTTGGTGCTAGAGATTAAACCAGGACCTCTTAAATGCTGAGATTGCATTCTACTGCTGAGCTATGTCACCAGCTGCAATCACATTTGAGGCCTCAGAATAAGCCCAGAAAGTATGCATTATCCTTATTATTATGATATGAAAAAGGCAGTTGGAGGCTGTGACTCACTCTCTGTCCTCCAGCTAGTAAGATGCACCATCACTGAAATCTGGGCTCCAACATCACCAGTCCAGCCTTCTTTTGAGGAAAGAAACAAGAAAATGGTCTTTCAGTTGGGTGGGGATAATCAGGAAAAGCTTTCGGGAGAAAGTAAATGTTGACTGGGGTTTCATAAGAGGAGACAAGTGAGGGATCAGAAAATGGAAGAGGGTGTGTGGAGGTGAGGGGGGACATATATACAGGGAAGGTCTCTCTGAAGAATAATTTCTTGGACAGTTTGGGCTCCTGAGCTATGACAGCAGTTCCTGACTTAGTCATGTTCTGAAGCTCACCTGCTGAGGCCCCCTCCCCAGAGGGGGCTGACTGGCTCTCTATTATTTTCAGATCTCCACATGTAATTCTAATGTGTGGCCCGAGTGAAAAATGACTTAGGCTGAGCCGTGCATGGTAGCACATGCCTGTAATTCCAGTACTTGGGAGGCTGAGGCAGGAGGATCGCGAGTTCAAAGCCAGCCTCAGCAATGGTGAGGCACTTAGCAACTCAGTGAGGCCCTGTCTCTAATAAAATACAAAAAAGGGCTGGGGATGTGGCCCAGTGGTCAAGTGCCCCTGAGTTCAATCCCTGGTAAAAAAAAAAAAAAAAAAAAAAAAGAAAGAAAAGAAAAAAAAAAGACTAGGCCGGGGGCTGAAGATTAATTCATTCAACTGAAGAGAACAGTCAGTGTTTTTTGTTGTTGTTGTTTGTTTTTTGGTACTGGGGATTAAACCAAGGGGTTCTTAACCCCTGAGCCACATCTCCAGCCCTTTTTATTTTGAGACAGGATCTCACTAAGTTGCTTAGGACCACACTAAATTGCTGAGGCTGGCTTTGAACTTGCAATCCTCTTGCCTCAGCGCCTCCCCCCGCCCCCCCACAGCCGCTGGAATTACAGGTGTCTGCCACGGTGCCTGATCAAGGGGTCCTTATTGCAGAGAAATGAGTTATGCTGGTAGGTTTGGGAAGGGAGAGAAGGCACGAGGCAGACAAAGAGATGGATAGGATATGAGTTCCTTGGAGGACAAATTTTGATGATAAGGAACGGCAGATTTCTAAGCAGGGGGCACCAGGTTTGAAGCCCCTGTGATAAACGAATATCTTTGAATCAAGACTCAGCCACATCCTCTAAGCCATCAATCTAAACAGAATTCCACCAATGTCCTTACTTGCTTCACCCTCATGACATCTTCATCTTAAAAGTTTTCTGTGGTTTCTACAGCATCACTTCCCTTGGATACCTCTGGTTCTCCATCCTGCATTTACCCTCCTGGGCTTGCAGATGTGCTACAAAAACTTGTGAACACTCACTTCAGGGTTTTACCATTTTTATTTTCGATCTGCCAGACCAGATTGCTTTTTCCTGTGCTAATTTAATCAGTGTCAATCTCAGGTTGATGGGCACCAAGCCACATCCTGACCTGTGTGGGGTACCATGGAGAATGAAAATGAGACCCAGGCCTCACACAGCTCCCAGTTTAATGGGGGAGACAAGATAACATGTGAAATGAATGGAGCACATTTACAAAGCAACAGGTCAAACAGATACAGTGAAACCCAGATCATTAGAGATCTAAGTCCCTGGTCCTCCCTTGGAATCCCCTTGCTCAGAATCTTTTTGAGACATTTTGGCTCTATCCCACCTCTTTCCTATTGGCTTTTTTTTTTTTTTTTTTTTTTTTCCAGCACCAACAACTAGACCAGTATCTAGGTGTCATTTCTAAGTTGTAGCCAGACTTCTCTAGGACTCTGCCTTCAAACACATCATCTCCAAACACCAACCACTTCACAAGGATAAACGTCATAGCAACTACCTTGCTTCGAGACCCCAGCCTGACAGTGCTTCTAGGTCTAATTGTTTCTTCTTGTGCCACGGAGCTATACTCCTTTGGGAGGGAAGATTTAGCCAGGCAGGGTTACCAAGATGGTAAGAGAGGTTTTAACCAAGTGCCAGTTGTGGATTGGGTCTGTTGGCGACTCCTGTCTCTGGGAGTCCCCTCTCTCCCAGGCTGCCCAACTCCTGTGGAGCCAGCCCAGAGTGCCCCCAGAAGGTCCAGGGAAGTCGCTACTCAGTGGTGAAGTCCGAACTTGGCACTCCCTCTGTTTGGCTCACACCCCTGTCCCCATTGGTCACCTCTGCTCTCTCTTTGGCTCTGCGTCCCAACAGGGAGGAGCCCTGATGGCGAAGCAGCTGCAGTCCTTCTCCGAACGCTCTGCGCACCACCGAGGAAGAGAAATAGAAGAGCAGCGGGTCCAGGCTGGCGTTGAGCGAGCTGAACACCACGGCCTCCACCCGCCAGGGGGGGCTTTGCTTCAAGTAAAACCCCACCAGGTGAGACACGTTGTAGGGTCCGAAGCACAGCAGGAAATTGAGCAGCGTTATGACCGCCAGCCCCACGGCTCGCCGCCGCCTCTGGGCCCCCACGTGGGGCTGGGTGAGCATGATCCACACGAAGCGCCAGTAGCAGAAGGTGGTGACGGCCATGGGGATGAGGAAGAGGACCAGGCACAGCTCCAGCCGCACGGGCAGCACCACGTCCAGCTGCTCTTTGGTGAAGTTCTCGTAGCAGGTCATTTCGTTTTTATTTCCGGCCTCCCCGGTGGAGTTCAAGTACTGAACGACGATCACGATGGTGCAGTGCCCGAAGGACATGAACCAGGCGACCAGGGCAGCGATCACCCCGTAGAGGGGCCGGCGGGAGAGCTTGTACCGCACGGGGAAGGCCACGCCCAGGTAGCGCTCGATGCTGATGCCCGCCAGCAGCCACGTGCTGCAGTAGATGCTGCTGTAGAAGCCGAAGCCCGTGAGCGCGCAGACGAGCTGAGGCAGATACCAGTGGAAGTTGGACGCAGCCTCGATGATCTTGAAGGGCAGCAGCAGCAGCAGCAGGAGGTCGGCCATTGTCAGGCTGAGCAGCAGGATGTGCACGGGCGCGGGATGCGGCTGGCGGACCCGCCCCACGAAGGCGCGCAGGGCCAGCAGGTTGGCGGGGAGGCCCGTGAGGAAGATGAGGATGTAGGCCGTGAGGATCAAGCCGCTGTGCCAGCTGAGCGCCATTCTGGAGAAGGATGGGAAAGGGCAGGTCAGGAGGCTGGCCGCGGCCTGCAGAGCCTTCGCTGGTTCAGGACGTGGACATCTGCCCTGGCACTCTCCCTTCTCGGGCCAAAGCTTTCTGCTGCCACCACTGCTTGCTCACACCACCTGCCAGAACTGCCCAGAGCAATTATTGACTTTACCTTGGGCGGGATATTAAGCAGCAGTTATTACGTTTGCCATCCTGTGTCTCTGGGGGAGACCAACCCTTGGTTTCCCAAGGGAATTCCCCCTCAGCTTTTCCTCCTAGCCTCACAGATAGAGGAAGTTACTGTTACCAATTTCCAACTTGACTGAAGGCTTTTCCTTAGTCACACACCCGCAGGAGAGGGACACCGGGGCGGGAGAGAGCTGTGAGGTGTGTCTGGGGAGAAGGAAGTTTCCAGAAGCCCAACACTGTGAACCCCAGGCTGGGTGTCCAAAGCCCCAGGTGCCCAGCCCCACAGCCCAGCCCCCGACCTCCTTGTCCCCTCCTCTTGCAGAACGGATTTTCCTCCACCTTGTTCACCCCTGTCCGGCCACTCTGGAACTCCGTTGAAAAGGGGAAGCTGAGGCCACCTACAGAAGGGGCAATGTGGGAGGCAGGGTGAGCCAGCAATCTGCATTGCGGCTTGTCCCCAAAAGACTTTAGAGTCATATTCAGAAAAGCCCCCAGGTTCCTGAGCCTGGTGTTTTGACTATAAACAGAACTCCTCTTCTTAACGGGGGTGACTCAGTTTCTACCTGGTTGGAAACCTTGCTGCCCACACACAGGCTTGGCCCTTGGTCCTCTCTCCAAACTTCATTCTCTGGTCCGTGGTTCCTCTGCCCACCTGCTAACTCCTGCCTCTGGGTAAGGTCTGCCCGTGTCAGCTTCTGACAGGTTTCCTCCAGCCCTCCTCTCCCACACCTGCCCCTCAGATTCTGACCCCAGCAGAGCACACGTACTAAGCTGCCTTGCCTGGTCTTCCTGTCGGAGAAATGGCTTCTTGGGGTTAGTCCCGAAGGAAAGTCTGGAAGCCTTTGGGAAAGAGGAGTAGAGCTTTAGCCACTGCTGCTGCCCATTTCACACAGGAGAAAGTCGTGAGGGACCTGGCTGGTGGAAAGCTTTTATACCAGCCCAGGTCATGTGACCAGAGAGGGCAGGTCAGTCCTTGAGCACCGTTTCCTCTCAAAACCAAAGTAAAGGGCCCCTGCGACTCTGTTCTCTCCCTGGAGAGCCTCATTCCGATTTCCAAACACAGATTTTTCTGTATCTACTTCCTGATTTTTTCTTTTTTGTTGTTTATCCCCAGGCATTTTCCCACTTCCATGTGAGAATCTCTTCTCCCTTGCAGGCAATTTCTTCGGTCAGTGCCTAGAATGGCGATTTCATTCTGAGGAAAGAAGTTTCCGACTTCCTTCTACTCCTCCCTTCTCCACTGTTGGGGGCTCACCTGCCCTTCACCCCAAGTTTCTTTTGCCTTCTTGGTTGAAGCAGAGTGACTCCTCCCAGCTCATGGCTTGCGGTGGTGGAAACAGCGTGGGATTTAGTCATGCAGACGTGGGCTCAAATCCAAGTCCCTTCATTGGGACTTTGGGACAGATCAATTTTCTGAACTTTGGTTTCCTTTTTCCGTCAAGTGAGCATGGGAACCCTCAGGATTTCCGTGGGGTCTCAAGGAAATGGCAGACCTAGAGTGCTCAGCCCTGGGTGGATGTCCTTAGACGGTTCCACCTCTCCAGCTTCGTAGATGGTGAACCACTTGGTAAAATATCCAGCGGTGCAGGACACAGGTGTGCCATCTCACCTGGGAAAGTGTCAGGAATCCAGGAGGCTGGCGTTCCAGGAGAGTGGGGCTCCATGCATTCCCTCTCCCTTAGGAGAGGACCACCCTTAGGTTGGAGCACCCTTGTCCTTTCTCTCTGTCCCCCTTTCTGACCAGGGTAGCTCAGGTTAGAAGCTTCTCACAAATCCTTTGGAAATACTCACCTGGGGAAACATGATAGTCATGTTTAGTCAAACTATCTTTTATTTTCTTTCTTTCCTTTCTTTCTTTGGTGCTGGGGATGGAACCCAGGGCCACCCACATGCTAGGCAAGTGCTCTGCCACTGAGCCACATCCCCAGCCCCACGTTTCCCTTTTAACCTAGGGGATGGGTTTCAGAATCCCCATTCTTCTCCTAGGACACACTCACTCCCTATCGACTCACTCCCTATCGACTGTCATCCAGTATTTTCGTGGCTCAGGTCCCCAGGGTCCAGATCTCCAGGGGTTTAGCTTTTCCTTCTCGTCAACTCTGCTCCCTTCTAGAATAAAGCCTTCCCACCTCCCCATTTCCTTCCCTGGGCACACAGAGGCACTTTCTAGATAAACAGAGGAACTAAGGAAGAGACCCTTCTCTGTTGCTTGCTACCAAATTTATTTGTGTCATTTCGCTTTTACGATTTTCTATAAATATTCACGAGGATCTGGATTTAGTTGGAAAGCAGAAGCCGGCAGGAAGGCAAGTGCTGAGGAGCAGGCAGCCTCTTGGCCTCTGCCTGTCCTCTCTGTCATCTATGCGGAGGACGCCCCCTCCCCCGTGTTCACGCAGTAATGAAGGGAACATAACCCAGGAAACTTTGGAACCCATGATTCATGATGGCCACCTACATCACAGGAAAGGGAAATGCAATCTCCTGAGCTGAATTCAGAGAGGTAGGCTTTTGCAAAAGCCCTGGCTTTCACAATTTCTTCCAAGATGGGGTTTCTTTCATCATATTATAACTTGCCTTTGTTGTGATTGGACCCATTATTTTAGCGCTGTATAGAGGGAAACACTGGGGAAGGATATTGGCCAAAATATAGTATTGTATTGTGTGCATGTGCGAAGATGTAACAACAAATCCTACCACTTCATACAACTCCACGGCACCAATACAAGAATGTGAAAAAGTAAGTAAAGTGCTGTGTGATCACTTTTTCTACTTCCCTAGTTCTCCATCGCCCACCAGTCTAATTTGGGTTCTGGTGCTATGTTTTTCATAGGATCTTCTCTTTCTATGGTTAGCAGTAACTAAATCCAGTACACATTTTTTTTTCTTATTGGATTAAGATTCAATGTCATTTCCAAGGTAACTTTTTGAAACATCCTCTTTCCAAGAAATCTGATACTTTCCTGGTTTCCTCCCTTTCCCTTCTTTGACCACTTCTTAGTTTCTGTTGCTGGCTTACCGTACATACCTCGCCCATCACTTACACAGTGGGTTCCTTAAAATCTGGTTCTAGGTTCCTTTTCTGATCTCATCCCCGGCCCTTTCTGTTGTCTGTTGTGTCTGTCCCCATAGCTTCCGTGACCATCTCTGGCACTTTGGCCCCTTCATCTTGGCTTTCCGTGAGCTTTGCGTCCATGTGTCTGGCTGCTAGGCCCAGGTGCACTCAGCCTCTCCCAGTGTTCCCCATCTCGGGGCCTGGGATCACTTTCTATCTCATCCCCTGAGCCACAGTCTTAGTCAGTCTGAAAGTCAGTCATCATACCTTCTTCCTTAGCCGCAAGAATATGACCCAATGTACTTCCCAAAGACCTGCTGAACCCGCTCAGCCCTCTGATCTTCATCACCCTATCTCAGTGCAAGCCACCATCCTCTGTTACCAGGGTTTTGCCAGGGACCGTAACTAGCTCCCTCGCAGCCACCCACTTCCCTAATAGTCAACGTTCCATACTGTAGTTAGTGGGATCTTTTTAAAAATGTCGGTCCAGTTATACTACTCTAAAAACCCTTTCAGAGGTTTCCCATTGCTTTTAGGATAAATATCAAAATCCCTATCAAGGCCTATAAGCTGCCTGGAAGGCCCTTGCCAACTTCCTAAGCTCATATCCTTCTCACTCTTGCTGTCTGAGGAAGGCTATTTTTCACCTCTGTTAATGTGCTGTATTTCCTTCTGCCACAGGGCCTTTGAATCAGCCTCTGCCTGAAATGTTCTTCATTTCTCATTACCTATGCCACCTTCCCAGTTAATCCCTTCTTTCAGATGTCTCCTTACCTCATTAAGAAATCACTCCCTGACCTCCTAGATTTAGTTAGGTTCTCATCACCATGTATATTCTTATAGCATCTTTTCTATTGTTGAACAATGGATATTTCCTATTTTGTTTATCCATTCACCTGGTGATGGGTATTTTTTCCCCCTAGTTTTTGGATAGACTGGTATGAATAAAGTGTCTTTGAACTTTCTTGTTTCGGCCCTTATGTGAATGTTTTCAGTTTTCCTGGACAGATACCTAGGATTGTATTTGCTGGGATGTATAGGAGACTTCTTGTTTAACTTTCAGAAACTGCCAGTTTTCCCAAGTGGCCACACCTAGTGCATCCCCACCATCAGTGTGTGACCCTCCCAGCTGCTCCAAGTTCATTTCATATTATTGAGTTCTGAGAGTTACAATTTTCTGGATACCATTTCTTTGTCAGGCTGATCATTTGGTCATTTGCATTTCAATATGAATATTAAAACCAATATAAATGTTAAAATTCCTATCAAAGGCCTGCTGGGATTTTTTTTTTTAATTGGGATTGCATTGAATCCATAGATCAGTTTGGGACCATGGACACTGGAGTAATATCGAAACTTCCGGTCGATGAGCATGTCATGTCTTTTCACTTATTTGGTCTTTAGTCTTTCTCAGCAATGCTTTCTAGTTTTGAGCATAGGGGTTTTGCATGTTTTCTGTTAAGTTAATTTTGAAGCATTTTGGAATCTATTGCAGTTAAATTACTGTTTTTCAAATTCTATTTTCCTGTTTAAATTTCATTTTCTTTTCTACTCCTTCCCAGCACATATCTCATTTTATTATAGTGCATTTATTCGTGTGAAGATTTGTATTAGATGGACATGAAGTCCATCTTCCCTCATGACATCATCCATTAAGGCAGGAACATGATCATTTAGTTCACCATTGTAACCCCAGGGCCTAGTTTAGAGCCCAGCACATATTAGGCACCCAAACATCATTTCCTGGATGATGAATGGATGGATAAATGGAAGAATTAGAATGGAAAAAAGGCAGTTTTCCAAGCTCAGGGGTATTTGTCCTCAGATGCCTCATTCATCTTCTTTCAGAACCTGATGAGAAATCTCAGCTAGTAACCACTTGAGAACTTGTGAAATACAAGACTCCTAGCAAAAGCCTAGGACTCTTCCCTCATGGTCAGTATTGATAACTCAGGCAAATACGCCTTTTATCATATAGATCCTCCTTGGCAAATATCAGGAAAGTAAAGATAGAAAACATCATACAATGAAAGAGAATGAAGGATTTTACCAGTAGTGGCACTAATAATAAATAAAGAGCTATGTTTCATTCGTTCATTCACTCTTTTTTTTTTTTTTGGTTACTCATTCGACAGGTCTTTATCTTCCCCCTTAGGATGTGCCAGGATCTACATCAGACATTGGCAATGTCAGAGTCAAAACATTCAGACTTGGTTTTGCACTTAGAGGTTACATTCTGGTGGAGGGGGATGGTCAATAAATTAGTAAATACGAATACAGGAGCAATTGCACTGTGACGAACATTAGGGAGGAATAAGGAGGGTGATGGGACAGGAAGAGTGGTTAGGGAGTAGCGAGGGTGTTTTCAGTCAGATGGGTCAGAGGAGACATCTCTTGAGGTTACTGCTGAGCTGAATTCGGAGAAGGGGCTGTGTCAAGTTCATGGTTAAGGTAGAGCAACTGGTGAGTGTCAGGCAGGGACCAGAAAGGCCTGTGTGCCTGGAGTGTGGTGAGCAGGGTGATTTCAGAAGGAGACAAGGTTCCACTGGGCTCTTCTGATCACATTAAGAGTTGGAATTCCAGTCTTAAGTAGCAGAGAGTCACGTAGGGCCGTGCAAGGAGCATGATGGATTTATGATTTTAGAAGGTCCAGTCTACTGTTCTGAGAAGAATCATCTCCATGAGATAGAAATGGAAATGGAGAAATCATCCAGGAGTTTCTTGCAGACGTGGGGAAGCAGGGGATGGAAGATGGCATGGATTAGGGAAAACGTCACACTAGAGGCACCAAGGATCCTTTGGGGTTTGGGATACCTAACTTTAAATAAATAACAGTAGCCTGTAATCTCAGCAGCTTGGGAGGCTGAGGCAGGAGGATCAAGAGTGCAAGACCAACCTCAGTAACTTAGCAAGACCCTAAGCAACTCAGCAAGGCCCTGTCTCTAAGTAAAATATAAAGAAGGGCTTTTCATGTGGCTCAGTGGTTAAGCACCCCAGTTCAACCCCCGGCACCCCCCAATAAATAAATAAACAAACAAATAAATATCAATAAATGCAAAATTGCAGAATGCCAGAGTGAAATGAAACTCTGCTAGGGAAGAAGAGGAAGGATGTTTCTAGACTCGGACATTCAAATGGATTTTGAGATTTCATTGCTGTCCTACGCCAATATAGTCCACCAGCTCTGTTTGTCCATCAGCTTTTCTCAGCCCTTACAGTGGCCTCATAAAGGCAACTCATTCTACTGTGGAGGTGACAACCTCTACCCTCCTGCATTTGCATGTCCTCCAGAGTCACTGCTTGTCCTCGGACAGTTCTCTGCCATCCTCCACTTCTGCAGCATTTATATAGCCCACCCCCAGGGCCATGGTAATAAAAAGTGGGGTCTCAGGGTCTCGGGATACCTCTCAGCTGCTGCCAGGGATGTTCTTGTCCACGACTGGCAAGCGCACATCCTGGGACACTGTGGCGACCTCTCCTTCCTTCACTTTCTGCTCACTGATTTACCGTCACTCAGACTCCACTCCTAGCCGACAACACCAGCTGTGGCCACTGCATGATGGTTTCCTCATTCTAATCCCCAGAACCTGTGACTATTACTGCCCATGGCAAAAAGGACTTCGCAGGTGTGGCTAGGAATCTTGAGATTAAGTCTGGATCATTTGAGCTGGCCCTGTCTTCGCAAATGTCCTCATAAAAAGGCGGAGGGAGATTCCAGACAGACACAGGAAGAGAAAGCGCTGTGAGCAAGGAGGCAGAGATGGAGTGATGTGGCCACAAGCCAGGGAATGTCGGCAGCCACCAGAAGGTGGCAGAAGCAAGGAATAGACTTTCATCTCGAGCCTCCAGAAGAAGGGATGATCCTTCTTATGCTTTAGATATGAGGTGTCCTCCAAAAGTCCATGTGTGAGACAACACAAGGAAGTTTAGAGGTGAAATGATTGGGTTGTGAGAGCCTTAACCTAAGAAGTGCATTAATCCACTTGAATGGATTAACTGGTTGCTAACAGCAAGCAGAGTGTGTCTCAGGGAAGTAGGTCTCTGGGTGGTGCTTTTGGGATTTTTTTTTGTTTTGTTTTTTGTGGTACTGAGGATTGAACTCAGGGGCACTCGACCACTGGGCCACATCTTCAGCCCTTTTTTGTAATTTTATTTAGAGACAGGGTCTCACTGAGTTGCTAAGTGCCTCGCCATTTCTGAGGCTGGCTTTGAACTCGCGATCCTCCTGCCTCAGCCTCCCAGGTGCTGGGATTACAGGCGTGTGCCACCACGCCCGGCGGGATTTATTTTTTTTGTCCCTGATAAGTGCAAGCTGTCTCTCTGCTTCCTGATGGTCACATCCTGAGCTGCTTTCCTCCACTATACGTTTCTGCCTTGATGTTCTTCTACTTCACGTTGGGCCCAGAGCAATGGAGTCGGCCATCTGTGGACCGAGACCTGTGAAACCGTGAGCCCCGAAATAAACTTTTCAGCCTGTACATTTTTCTTGTCATGTCAAGATGGTCAGAGTGGTGGAAAAGCTGACTAAGACAGTCCTGCTGACACCTGATGCTCTGTCCCAGCTGAACCTACAGCTGGAGTTTCCCCAAAAGACAGCTAGAGAGTTCTCACAAGGGAGTTTGTGCCCCAAACTGTCACGGCATGGGGCCAGTTGGGATTTCAAAAAAAAGGACCGAATACTTTGATGATCCATGCAAAGCATTTATCATGGGAACTTACTTAAAAAGAGGGCTGTATTGTCCTTTTCAGACAATGAAAGAAAGAGATGTCCTACTAATAACAGAGGGATGTCCTTTTGTGTGTCTGTCACAAGAGGATCGGGGTGCACAGTTTATATGCAAGTTGAAGGGATGTGACTCAGGGATGGGGTCATTTTCCTTCGGTGTTTTTGGGAACAACTTCAAAACCTATCAGTGCCCCGGCATGTTCAAGGCCTGGCTTCGGTTCAGTCCTGCAGGGAAAAGCTGCAGCTGTCTAGGTCACAGCGTGGTCAAGGTGCTTTGTGTTGCTGGGTCAGGACACAGAAGAAAGTGCAGGTGTAGAGGCCCTGCACCTTAATTTCAGCACAGCGATAGTGGTTTTGGAACTATGTGATAACAAATTTCTGTTATTTTAAGCCACCAAGTCTGTGGCAATGTGTTACAGCAGACATAGGAAATTAATATAGCAGCCAACCCTTACTGCCTGTTCCGTGATGCTACGTGTCAGGCACCATGCGCAGAACTTGGCCAAGATGAATTCGTGTAACTCTTAAAATGTTCTGGGAGGTTGACACATGCACCCCCTTTTGCAGATGAGGAAGCTGAGCTGCAGAGAGGTTAAGTGATTTTTGCCTGAAGTCATACATCTGGTGAGTGGAGGACTCGATTCTGAAGCTGGAACCCACAGAGAGATGGCTGTAGGGCAGGTGGTCGTCACACTTGACTGTGAGGGTCCAGGCTGGGAGACCCCAGGCCCCACAGAGGAGGAAACAAGGGACCAGGCGGGGCTGTGAGACCAGGCCAGTTGCTTCCCTGTGTCTATGTGGGCCACAGGCCTCTTGCCAGTGGCCCTGCACCCTCCCTGAAAGCCCCAGGTCTGACCCTCAAGCCCAGTCTCCCAGGATGCAGGTGGCTCCCAGCCTCTCACATGCCGTAGCTCTGCGCTGTCCTGCTCTGATATCAGATCCCAGATTTTGTGATCTTCCCTCCCTCCGTCCGTCTCTCCCGGTCTCTAAACAGTGACTGCATCACTTGGCTTTCATGGTTTCCATGAATGTTTATAAGGATCTGGATTTGATTGTAAAACAGAACTAAGAGCTTGGAAGGAGGACCGTGCCTCTACTCCTGGACTCCTGGAGGGGCCGTGTGACCTCCTCTGTCTGCTGTCTGTGCAGAGCTGACCTCCAGACCAGGAATGGGTCTGCACCCGCACCCCACTCCCAAATACACGCAGCTTCCAGGCCAGACCACCTAGTCGCTTTCAGGGACTCCCACCATGCCTTGTAAAGGCAGGAAGCAGCTGTTTGTTTTCCTGGGCTGCCTGCCAGTGTGGACTTTGACAAAGGAGGACAGGTAGGAGAGCTTCTGGACGTGGAAGTGACTGAGTCCCCGCGGGGTGGCGGATTGCTTGCCATCGGGTGCTGGCCAAGCCTGCGAAAGGTGAGCCAAGGGTTGGGGGTGCAAGCTGGCTACTCGACTCTCCTCTCCTAGGCCCAGCCTTCCTCCCTTCTCCTCTCATTGCCTCCTCTGTCACACAGGACTCGTCTTCCCCTAGAAGTTGTGGCTTTGGCATTGTTGGAGTGCCCAGAGTTTCTGTGGTGTTTGCAGAATCTTAAGGAACTTCAGATAGACTGCATATTCTCTCTCTTTCTTCTTCTTCTCTCTCTCTCTCTCTCTCTCTCTCTCTCTCTCTCTCTCTCTCTCGTGCCAGGGATTGAATCCACTGAACCACATCCCCAGCCTTTTTTGGTATTTAGAGAGAGAGTCTCCCTGAGTTGCTTAGGGCCTTGCTAAGTTGCTGAGGCTGGCCTTGAACCTGCAATCCTCCTGCCTCGGCCTTCCAAGCTGCTGGGATTATAGGTGTGCACCACCGCACCAGGCACACTGCTCCTTCTCAAGAGGCGTGGGGAAGGGATCTGAAACTCCAACGTGTCTGTGTGTGTCGGGAAGGGAGACGGTCGTACCTGTAATTCAAAAATGCTTGGAAATTTTCTAGGAGAGGGGAAAGCCCTGGTTTTCCTAATGCCAACTAGAAAGTTTGTGTTTATCAGAAGGGGACTTGGTTAAAGATAGATTGTGAAACAGTGATGCAACTGACACAATACTTTAAGCCTGGCTTGCAGGCAAGTTTAGATGAACTCGGTTCCTCTTTCCACAGAGTCGTGCCCCCCACTGCTCTCCACGGATGGAGGGACTCGGCCCTAGAGTGAGCGGTGCTGACTAATACCAAGACGAGGCCGGAGGGGACTTTGCACACGGGAGTTTCATTTTGGAGATTTGAGGGGGGAGGGTTACATATTTTTTTCTCCTTGGGATGTTGCTACGCCACAATCCAAAGCCACAGTGAATTAGCACCTAGGCGCTCTCTTTCATCTTTACAATTCTTTGCCATTTATAAAAATAAAAGCCTCGTATCTCAGTTAGGGCTTCTCAAATGTGCCTGAAAACCCAAATGCATAGAGATTCATTTTTCCTGTGTAACAGGAAGGAAATGAGGAGCCCCAGGCTAGTGCGGCTGCTCGGAACTGTCGTCCGCCGCCCGAACTCCCGCCGGTCCCCTGCTCCGCTGTCTCTAGCCTTTAGCTTTTGCCGTCATGGTCCTGAGCAGAGAAAAAGAGGTCGGGAGGACAGAGAGCAAGAGACAGCTGAGAGCTCCGTCTGTCCCCTCCTCTGGAGCTTTAACCTTGGAGGTGCTTTACCGTGGAGGCACGTCCCCAGCCCTTTTTGTTTTTTATTTTGAGACAGGGTCTAGCTAAGTTGCTGAGGCTGGCCTCAAGCTTGCAATCCTCCTGCCTCAGCCTCCTGAGTTGCTAGGACTGCAGGCCTGTTCTGCTGTGCCCGGCAAGATGATTGCTGTTCTAGAAGCCCCGCTCAGCAGACTTCTGCTGGGTCCTCACTGGCCAGCACCGCTTCCCGCGACAGCTTCTGGGTGTCAGAGAGTCTGGGAAAGTGAATACTCATTGGTTGCTTTCCCAACTTGACAAAATTGGGGTTTGGTTACTAAGAAAATAAAAAAAAGAGGAAAGTACCAAGATCATAGGAATCTTGAGTAGAAACATGGGAAACGAAAACACTTCTAAGACTAAAATAGCTCTGGTGGTCTTAAAAGGGTGTGGGATTTTAGAGAGACCTTTTATTTATTTTTTAATTAATTAATTAATTGGGTCTAATTTGTTATACATGACAGCAGAATGCATTTCGATTTATAGTACACAAATGAAGCACAATTTTTCATTTCTCCGGTTGTACACAAAGTAGGGTCACACCATTCATGTCTTCACACATGTACCTAGGGTAATGATGTCCATCTCATTCCACCGTCTTTCCTAACCCCCTGTCCCCTCCCTTCTCCTCCCTCCCCTTTGCCCTATCCAAAGTTCCTCCTTTCCTCCATGCCCCCCCACCCCCATTATGGATCAGCATCCATATATCAGAGAAAACATTCAGCCTTTGGTTTGGGGGGATTGATTTGCTTCACTTAGAATAATATTCTCCAACTCCATCCATTTACCTGCAAATGCCTTGATTTTATTCTCTTTTATTGCTGAGTAATATTCCATTGTGTATATACACCACAGTTTCTTTATCTATTCATCTATTGAAGGGCATCTAGGCTGGTTCCACAATTTAGCTATTGTAAATTGTGCTGCTGTAAACACTGATGTGGCTGTGTCCCTGAAATATGCTGTTTTTAAGTCCTTTGAGTAGAAACCAAGGAGTGGGATGGCTGGGTCAAATGGTGGTTCCATTCCCAGTTTTCCAAAGAATCTCCATACTGCTTTCCAGATTGGTAGTACCAATTTGCAGTCCCACCAGCAATGTAAGAGTGTGACTTTTCCCCCACATCCTTGCCGACACTTATTGTTGCTTATATTCTTAAGAACTGCCATTCTGACTGGAGTGAGATGAAATCTTAGAGTAATTTTGGTTTGTGTTTCTGTAATTGATAGAGATGTTGAACGTTTTTATATATTTGTTGATTGATTGTATATCTTTTCCTGAGAAGTGTCTGTTCAGTTCCTTAGCCCATTTATTGTTTTTTTTTTTTTTTTTTTTTTTTTTTTGGTGTTAAGCTTTTTGAGTTCTTTATATATCCTGGAGATTAGTGCTCTATCTGATGTGCATGGGTAAAAATCCACCCCCATTCTGTAGGCTCTTAGAGAGAGCTTTTATGAACCACTATTATTAATGTGTACCACATATACAAGAAAGTGCACTGATCTCAGTGATACAGCTGGATGTTACCACATCTGTGCCACATTTGTGTAACCACTACAAAGATATAACCCACTGTCAACATCTCAGAGGCCCCTTTATGTCCCTCTCAGAGAGCAAACCACCCACCCCCAAGATAACCACGACTCCAACTTCTGCCACTTAGAGATGGATATTAGCTATCATAAATGTCAGAGAGAAACAAATAGTAGGTGGAGGGAAACAAAAGGAACGAAGAATAAGACTAAATTCGTGTGGCCCTGTGATATTGCTACTCCTCTTTGCCCCTTAAATTATTCAAATTCTCTTTGAATACCTTCCTTGTATAATGTCATCAAAAATTGACTGTGGACATGTTAGCTGTCTATACTGTCCTCTTGTGTGGAACAAAACCTCCGATAAGTAAGAACTGGATTCTGCTGTCCCTAAGAGAACAACCCCAAAGTAATAGTGATACAAAGGTGACAGAAATTTATTTTTCAGTCATATAGAAGCAGTCTAGATCTGCAGTGTAGGGCAGCCCAGACTGTCTTCAGCAGCTTCAGGAAAACTTCAGAGACTCATCTTCCTTCTAGCTCTTTGCTCTATAAATTCTAGGGTGGCTTTGTCCTCACAGTAAGCCCAACATGGAAGCTGGAGTTCCAGTCATTACATCTGTGTTCCCGGCAGAAGCGTGGAGGAAGAAAAGAAGAAACAATTCTTCTCAATTCAAGAGATTTCTCAGAAATGCCTCTTTTGTTAATAACTCATTGGAATGAAGTTATGCAAAAGGCTAGGTACAGGGTACTGTTAAAAAAATCACACTTTTTTTTTTTTTTTAATAAATGAGGAAATTGATAGTTTCTTCCAAAGTACACTTTTGCAACTTTTGGTAGATAAGCCTCTGGTCCTTCAACTCTGCAGCCTTTGCATTGCACCCAGGGCCTGCTGCATACCTGAGGCCAGCTTACATCATCCGTGTCAGGGAAAGGCTCAGCGGATGCAACAGAAATTACTTCCCAGAGTGGAGTAAGCAGCCACCCTGTGGTCTGGTTCTCTGGGCCCCTCCTGAGGTTGGACCAACATGATTCAAGCCAAGTTCCAATAGTAGCAATCTATTTTATCTCTGAGACACAAAATGAGATGTAAGCATTGAATCCATAATTAGGCAGATTTTAGATTATTTTTATCTGTAATTTTCTTTGACACAAGCACCATTTATTTTCCAGTGTGAGAACTCAATCAACCATAGCACTGTGGGACTGGAGCCAGGAGGCCGGCTGCCAAAGCTGCAGCCGCTCCACGGTGGGTGGGGGGGTGCGTGTGGACCCGAGGTGACCTGGAAAGCCACACTGCTGTTTCCCACAGGGCTGGTCCAGCCAGGAGCCGCGGGCCACAGAGGATGCTGCCAGGGAAGCTGAGGCAAGACCAGGCCGGGCAGGGCTTTTGCACAGAGCATCAGAAGTGGGCCAAGGGCCGGGCGAGGTGGCGCACACTTGTAATCCCAGTGGCTTGGAAGGCTGAGGCAGGAGGATCGCAAGTTCAAAGCCAGCCTCAGCAACTTAGCAAGGCCCTAAGCAACTCAGGGAGACCTGTCTCTAAATAAAATTCAAAAAAAAAAAAAAAAGGGCTGGGGATATGGCTCAGTGGTTAAGTGCGCTGGGTTCTATCTTTGGTACCAAAAAAACAAACAACAACAACAACAAAAACCAACCAACCAACCAAACAACAACAACAACAAAACAGTGGGCTAGGGCCTCCAGGTACCTCGAAAGGGTGAAGTGGCAGGTCTGGGCATGTTCAGTTAGAGGATGCGGATGAGGCTGCCTGATTTGTCAGGGATGAAGAGAAACATGGAATCACGTGAGCCTTTCCAAGAATGTTCTGCTTGTGTTGAAGAAAAAAAAAATAGGTTACGTCACTTCCTTGATTTCACGTGTCTTCTCCCCAGGTTTAGTCTGATGACCATCTACCACATGCCGCTTCCAAACACCGGTTAGGGCCTCTTTTCTCATTCCCTGATTGGATGGTCGGTGACATCCCTTGACCAGGACAGGTTCTACTCACCAGCCTTCCCAGCCTGTGTCGCCCTGACCCCTGCTCCGATTCCCCACTTCCCCTGAGCCTCTTCTTTCCCTGCTCAAGAGGAGTTCTCACAGGATTTTGAAGCTTCCAGCCACACACAGGCAGACGAGGCGAGGCGACAGCAGCCATGCCTGTCTGCAAGTTGCACCCAGCGGGATCCTATCTTATTCTCACAAAGACCCCTGGGGACAGAGGGACGGAGGGAAGATTATTCGACACGTGGCCTTTGACAATTTCGGATGACGGCGTGTGCAGAGAGTGTCTCCAGTCCCGAGATCACAGCCCAGGTCTCCAGCCTGGCCCTGCTGGCTCTGAGGCAGCTTAGCCTACAGCGTAGCCAAAGTTAGAGACGGTAAGGGTGGGTCCCCAAGCACAGGAGGAGGGGGTCTGTGTCAGGACGGTGACACTGGTTGCTGCATGGTGCTGAAGCCTCCTTCCCCCTCCGTGTGGCATGCCGGATGCTCACAGTGGTAGTGACCTTGTGAGAGCCGACCTTGTACCATTTGTTTCTTTAAAAGCTGGTCCTTTCAATGTGACCAGGAACCAGGGACTTGTGTTGCTTTCTCTGTTTGCCCAGGGACTGCGGAGTTAGAGGACAGCTGTGTGGCCTGGGCCATCCACACAGTGCTCCTCTCTGGCCCGGCAGCAGGAGTATCTGAGCATCTGTCTACATCAACACTCACATCCAGCTTCTTTGCTACCAGTCCCATTGTCCCCAAGGATGGCAGCCTCCACTTAGTCCTCCCCGGAGACCCGGTACTTCCCAGGGTCAGGGTCCACGGACCATAAAGGGCTTTCCACAGTCCACCCAGGGAAAGGTCTTCAGGCTTTCGAGAAAGGGACCACCCTGTCAGCCTCCACTGCTGACAATTCCCGTTTCTGCGGGGGCCACTTGTCACAGAGAGGAAGAGCAACTGGTGAGCCTGACACTCTTCCAGAGAGGCAGATGGACACTCCCTGCATCTCCCCAAATCCCTGCCCCTTCAAATCTACTTGATCATTCTCAGAAATCCAAGCCCCTGGACTTCAAAATCAACAGGCCTGGTTTTTATAAAACGTACTCTGCTGCCCAGGGAACGCCAGGCGACAGGAAACCAGGGACTTGAACCTGCTCAGACCGGATCATGCAGGGGAAGGGATGGGAACTGGATGTGTCCAGAGCAGTGAAGGAAAGGAGGTGGGGAGAGGAGGACAGAGGCTGGGCCTCGCTGAGTGGGAGCAGGTGAGAATGACGCGGAAGAACCCTCCAGGTGGGTGTGGATGTCACAGAGCCCTTGGAGAAGCCTCAGAACTTGGATTTCTTTTTTGGAACCGGGGATTGAATGTTGTTCTTGCCTTTAGGGAATTTACAATCTGGCTGGGGAGGGGTGAGAAGGTACTACAGGATCTCCAGGAATAGAGAAGGTAACTGATGGCTGTGGCGCGTTCCATGAAGGACATAAAACAGAATGACCTAATAAAGCAGTGTAGTGTGTTTAGCGGGGTGGCAAGGGCATCTTCCCTCAATGGGTGACATTTGAGCTGAGGGCTGAAGGGGTTTTCCATATGAAGAGCTGGGGGAGGAACACTCTGTGTGCACCGGCGGTTTGTGCAAAGGCCCTGAGGTATCAATGGAGCTTGGTGTGATAGAGGTACTGAAAAAAGGCCAGTGTGGCTGGGGTGGAATAAGCATGAGGAAGTATGATGGGAAATGAAGACAAAGATGTGACAGGGGTGGCGGTGGTCTGGGAAGGGCACTTCCTGTTGGGCTCTTGGTCCAAGGTAAAGATTTGGATTTTATTCTTAAAGTGATAGGAGACATATTGGAAGATTTTAAGTTAAGAAGTGAAATTTTCTAATTTATGGTTGTTGTGTTTTTCCTCATTTACTCAGCAATTACTGCATACTAAATACGATGTAAAAAGTTTACTTTTGTTTCTCATTTAATCTTCCTAATGACTCTAGGAGGTTATGTATGATTATCTCCATTTTATAGATGAGGAACTTGGGATTTAGATAAGCTGTTACTTAACCACATTCATGAAAATTATTAGCAAAGTTAGGATATAAACCTAGTTCATCTGTATTAGTTTCCTGTGGCTGCTGTAACAAATGATCACACATTGGGTGGCTTTACCCAGCATAAATGTATTCTCTCACAGTTCTAGAGGCTAGAAATACATAATCTAGGCGTTGGTATGATTGGTTCCTTCTGGAAGCTCTCCAATCTCTGTCTTCATGTGGCATTTTCCTCACCCTGATTGACAGTTTTTAAAGACCCATTCAGGAGAGTCTGCCTGCTCTGCTGTCTATTAGAGCTCTCCTCCTCTCCAGTCACCTGGGGGTGGGGGGTGTCTGTTGATTCACTAAGCTCTTCCAGGAGCCAGTGTCTGGTCATTTGTCACCCTCTTTGCTCCAAACTTCCCAGTCTCCCAACACAGGCCACTTTCTAGATTAGTCTAGATAAGTCTCTGGGTCTCATGACTAACTACACTTGCATTATGTTACCGTTATTATTTCTATAGATGTTCATGATGCTCTGGATTTGAGGGATGTCAAGGCAATGTTGGGGACAGAAGTGTCGCTTTGCACCTTGAGTTCTGCCCTGCCTGCTTTCCTTCCCTCTCCTGTCTACACAGCAGGGACCGGCCACAAACATTAGCACGGCTTCTGGGGCAGAAGTCCAGTCCCGGTGGTTCCCATGACCCTCAGACCCCTGCCCTTCCCTCTCTCCCACCCTGGCCACCTCAGGTGTGTCCCCATCCTGTTCCTGTCCAGGTGGTGAGCCTGGGTGAGCAGGAAGCGTGCCAGGCGTGGCAGTGCCGAACTGAGGCCAAGCGGAAGGCTTCCGGCTCCCCAGAGGCTGGCCTCACCTCCTTCCCCCTTTACAGCCTCTGGTCTGATAAGCGCCAAGAAACCTCACGCTTCCACGCCGCACTCTGCCCCGCCCAGCGCGGACCGACTCCACGCTGGTCTGTGGAGTTTTACGAAACTTTTGCACAGGTCAGCCTTGGCTTCCCGGCTCTGGCCCACGCATCTCCTTTAAGAGCAGAGGGTTGTGGGGGCGTGTGGAGAGGGAGGAACTGGAATGGGATAGAGTAAAAAGTATGAAAAGGCATCATTAATATAATTTCATATTTGCAAAACAAACGCAGAAACAGCTGCTTTCATGATATGAACCAGCGAAGGCCAGCTTACGGTTTATTTTTACTAACAGGTCTCAAGAGGTCTCCAGGAGGCAAGCTGGCCTCCCAAGCCCAGCTCAGAAGAGGGAGCTGTCTCCAGAAATCATTTAGGCTCAGCTTCAAGTTTCTTCCACACCTCCATCCCAGTTTGGCCCTCCTCAGTCACTAGAACCACCCACAACCCGTGTGCGAAGGTGTGTAGGAGTTACAACTCCAGCTCTGGGGTCAGACCCTGGAGTCAAATCTCGGTTCCCAGCCCATCGCTAGCTCTGTGTTCTTTGGCAAGTTACCAGCCTATGGTTCGCCCACTAAACTGGTACTTTCAGAGGTTAGGCTTTTTTTCTTTTAATATTTTTTTTTTTTTGTTGTAATTGGACACAATACCTTTATTTTATTTATTTAGTTTTACGTGGTGCTGAGGATCAAACCCAGGGCCACGCATGTGCTAGGCGGGTGCTCTTCCGCTGAGCCCCAGTCCCAGCCCCAGAGGCTAAGAGCATGGAAATTGGAGCCAGCTGTGTGGGGTGGAGGCCCAGCTCTGCTTCTGTTGGCTGTGTGACCTTGGGCAGGGCTGCTCATCTTCTCTGGGCTTCGGTTTCTTACTAATAGAATGAGGATAGCAATCATAGTGCACCTGCTTTGTAAGGCTGCTGTCAGGATTGAAATGAATATAGTGTTTGTGCATCTGAGCATATGCATACACGCACACGTGACCATATGCATGTGTATGGGTACAAGTGTACGCATGTCTGTATATGCCTGGCTCACAGCAAGTACACTCATTCCAGGGGGATTGATTCCAGCATACCTTTCCCCGTTGGGTACCCAAATCCACAGTCCCTTAAATAAAGTGGTATAGTATTTGTATATAACTTATGCACATCTTCCTGTATACTTTAAATTATCTATAGATTACTTATGATATCTAGTGCAATATATTGCTACATAAATACTTGTTATACTATATTGTTTAGGGAATAATGACAAAGGAAAAAGAGATCTGTACATATGCAGTGCAGACACAAACTTTTTTTTCCTCCTATTTTTCATCTGTGGTTGATTGAATCTGTGGGTGTAGAACCCACAGATAGAGAGGGCTGACTGTACTTAAAAGCACTGGTTGGCCAGGCGCAGTGGCACATGCCCGTAATCCCACAACTTGGGAGGCTGAGGCAGGAGGGCAGTAAGTTCAAGGCCAGCATCAGCAACTTAGGGAGGCCTTAAGCAGCTTAGTGAGACCCTATCTCAAAATGAAAAATAAAAGGGCTGGGGATGTGACTCAGTGGTAGAGCACCCTTGGGTTAAATTTCTAGTACAAAAAAAAAAGTATTATTGTTACCATTATAAATACTTTATTTTTGTTTGGGGGAAGACTAAATTTTATGTGAGAAAAAGAAATGAAAATGAGTCAAAAAGTAAGTTTAAAAATCTTCAGTAGCGTATAATGCAGGTGATACATAAATATGGTAAAACCTGTGATACTAGGTATTTGGTAACTGAAGTAAAACACTAAACTAGACAACAGCATCTTATCCTCTACTTCATATCTTACTGGTTTCTACTGCCCTTTTTTGGCTCTTGCTTATACCTCTTTAATTTACTGGATTTTCTTTCAGGTACTTCATGGAAAACCAACTTCTTAAGTCCCTGTTGAATTCATCTCCTAGACTTCTCATTTTTTTTCTACTATTCTACCTGAAGAATAATTATTCTTGCTTGGATTCCATGACCCTTTTCCTATCCAGAAGTGGGGAAGACACCTATTTTCATATAAGTCAGAGGTTCTCAAAGTGTGGTCCGTGGACCAGCAGTGTTGGCATCTTCTGGGAACTTACAGGAAATGCCAGTCCTTGCCCCTGCCCCAGACCTGCTGAATAAGAAGCTTTGGAGACAGAGCCCAGCCATTTGTGATAGAACCAGCCCTTTGGAGACTTGGTATGGTTTGAGAACCACCATCAAGGAGGAAGAGTAGGTTAGGTGGTTGGTGACAGCTATTGACAGGTGATTTGATGTCAATTGGAGTGGGCTAAGGGATGCTCAGGTACCTGGTAAATCATTATTTCTGAGTGTGTCTGTGAAGGTGTTTCTGGAAGAGACTAGCATTTGAATCAGGGGACTGACTAAACATCACCTTCACCAGTATGTGCAGGTACCACCCAATCTATTGAGGCCCTGAACTGAACTAAAAGGTGTCGGAAGGGTGAATTTGCTCTCTGAATTGGAAAGTGCACTTTTTCCTGCCTTGAACATCTCCTGCCCTGGTCCTCAGGCCTTCAGACTTGGACTGAATTGCATTCTGACTTCCCTGGTCTCCAACTTGCAAGTAGAAGATCATAGATTTCTCAGGCTCCATAATTGCATAATCCACAATAAATCTCAAAATCTGTCTATCTCTGTATAAACAGATACAGATAAATATGTGCATACACATGTATGTCCTCTTGGTTCCGTTTCTCTGGAGAATCCTAATACATGCCTGTTTGGACATCGTTCAAGGTCACAGTTCTGTTCTGGACCCTTGCTGCTTGCATGAAACTCTAAGGCCTGGTGTGACTGTAGGGACCAGAGGCATTGGCCCGAGTTCCCTCCTGAGCCTTCCAAAGGCAGAGCTCAGGGCCGCCGGGCCAGGTGGTTGGGAGGCTAGGCTGGATCCCCCACGTGCGCTCTGTGCGGATCGGCTGTGAGATCTCAGGGGCTGCTTTACTTCCTTGGGCTTTCATGTAGACCGTAGCCCTCTGCAAACAGGCATGTTTGGAAGAATAAATGAGGTAACATGTTAAGCTGATAAGAACAGTTGATCTTAGCCAAAAGGCTGAGAAGTGATTCAATGGGGTAACATATGGGAAAACGCTTTGCAAAACTGCAAAAAATACTCCTCTGTTATAAATTGTAACCAGATAAACAGACTCTTAACAGGAGCCATCCTCAGCCTCTTTCCAGTGACCACACAAGGGACCCATTATGCTCCCAGGCTGGACAGACTCCCAAAGCCTTCCAGCCACAGCGTCTCCCATTCCACTCCTGATCCAGAGACAGAACCCTGGCTGCCTCTGAGTCAGACTGGAGAGATGTCTGCCTGCCCGGTGGCTGTGACCTTGGCTGTTCCTTGCGTCCCACCCCTGCCCCATTCAGCACCACGCGGTCTCCCCGTTAGAGAGGTTAGCAGCCTCTCTGACGTTGGCTGCTCTCTTTCTTTGATCCGGTACCTCCCTGGTCCTGTTTGTTCTTTGGGATTGAACCTTACCTTGTCTCCTGATTCCTTCCATGGCCTGCCATCAACAATTCTCAGAGCTAAGCAGTCTCCTGGGACCTCACTGGATTCTTGGTTTTTACTTCCTTCAGGAACTGGTGGAGTTGGGACTGCTGCCGCCCCATCTCTGTCTGTGCTCCAGGGATGGGCTGCCACACCAGGATAGGCGGCGTCATCACAGAAAGCCCGTAGTTGGTTGCTCTCAGGAGAGAAGCTGAAAAATCTCAGCTCTTCCCCAGAACTGATCCTATGAGTCTGCTCTCCTGCTTCCTAAGTGGAGACCTGGGACAGTGTTCTGTGTTTCTTTGGCTTTCCAGTTTAGTTATCTGGAGAAGGATCTCCAAGGGCTGTGTAAGGTCATGGTCAAGGGCATGGGTGGGAGGCAGATTGCCTGGTCCCAGCCTCTCGGGGCCCCTCAACTGGGTGGGTGTGGGCAAGTCATTTAGTGTCCTGTTCATTCCCTGTGAAAGGGAAGTAATGTCAGAGCCTCATTCGCAGGGTTTAGTGGAGATCGAGGGTTGATACAGTTAAACCTCCAGGAACAGAATCTGAAATATAATCCGGGCCCTGAATTTGTGTATTTATCCTGGACTCCTTGACATCCTAGTATGATTCAGTAATTTGCTTTTATTTATTTGCTCCTCTCCTCAGTCTTGGCTAGCTTTTATTCCCACCCCATGGTTCAGCTATAGACCATGGGACCACTGGCCTTGGGCCTCAGGCCTCGTGTCCACTTGGAATAGGTTGGCTAGTCCCTAAGTCCTCCACTGTGATTTCAGAGCAGTGGAGAGCCCACCTCCCTGCCTTCTCTTTCCCAGTGTACCCTGCCCTGCCTCTGGCTGCTTCTCTTCTTCCAAACACCTGAACCATTCCTCTGTGGGCGTGAAACGCCTCCTAAAGTACATCTCCAGCCACGTTGAGCTGGTTTCCATCTGGAGATCTGTGCCTTTGTCATAGCGCTTGCTTGGAGTGACTTACCCTGACTCTTGGCGGCTGACCTGGTTTCTGTTGCTGCAGTAAAAACCTTTTTACTGTGTGTAACAGTTAAGAAATGCACACATAAATATATTTTCAGGTTAAACCAGCAGATCATTTTTATTTCCTGTCTCATACCCCTTGGCCCAGAAACACGGAGGAAAAAACCACTTGCATATCAAAACAACACTGTAAACTCTCTTGGGCCTTTTAGAATTTGAGCATTTAAAGTGATTTTTTTTTTCCTTTTCTGCCTTGTAATTTATTTATTTTATTTTCTTCCACATTTTTTTGATTCATTATAGTTGTATATGTGGGATTTGTTGTTATATATTCATGCATGCACACAATACACAATATAACAATATAATTAGGCCAATATCACTCCCCAGCACTTTCCTCCCATCCTTTGGTCCCTTTCCCCTACTGATCTCAATTTGATTTTTTTAAAAAAAGATTTATTTATTTGCTTTTAGTTGTACACAATGCGTTTATTTTTATGTGGTGCTGAGGATCGAACCCGGGCCGTGCACGTGCTAGGCGAGCGCGCTCTACCGCTGAGCCACAACCCCAGCCCCTCAATTTGATTTTCATGAGCTCTGTCCCCACCTTTCTTTTCCTTTTTCCTCTCTAACTTCCGCATATGAGAGAAAACAGAAGACCCTTAACCTTCTGAGTTTGACTTATTTCCCTTAGCATAATGGGCTCTAGTTCCATCCATTTTTCCTGAAAATGTCATAATTTCATTTTTCTGTATGGCTGAATAAAACTCCATTGTGTATAGATACCACATTTTCTTTATCCAGTCATCCATTGATGGACACTTAGGCTGGTTCCATAGTCTGGCTATTGTGAATTGTGCTGCTGCAAACATGGGTATGCATGTATCCCCGTAGTAAGATGCCTTTAATTCTTCAGGGTAGATACCAAGGAGTGGCAGACCTGGGTCATATGGTGGTTCCATGCCTAGTGTTTTGAGGAGACTTCGCCACATTTCCATAGTGGTTGGACTAATGTATAGTTGTACCAACAGTGTAAAAGTGCTCCTTTTTCTCCACATCCTGTCCAGCATTTATTTGTATTCTTGATGGCAGCCATTCTAACTGGTATGAGTTGAAATCTCAGTGTAGTTTTGACTTGCATTTCCCAAATTGCTAATGAACAACTTTTCATGTATTTGTTGACCATTTGCATTTCTTCTTTTGAGAAGTGTCTGTTTAATTCATCTGCCCATTTACTAATTGGGTTATCTGATTTTTTTTTTGGTGTAAAGTTTTTTGAGTTCCTTATACATTCTAGAAATTAATCCTCTGTCAGAAGAGTAGCTAGCAAAAATTTTTTTCCCCATTCTGTGGGTTCTGTCTTCACATTCCTAATTGTTTCCTTGGCTGTGCAGAAGCTTCTTAATGTGATGACATCCCGCTTGTTAACACTTGGCATTACTTCCTGAGCTTTAGGGGCTCTATTGAAAAAGTCCCTGCCTGTGCCCAAATGCTGGAGTGCTAACCCTATCTGAAGCATTCTTCATTCCTGGGCAGCCCAAACTCCAGGCTGGAAGGGGTGTGCCCAGCATTCCTCCAGCTCTGACTGCCCGTGGAACTTAACCTGCAGGAGAGCCAAGTGTTTCTGAGCACCTTGATTAATGTCAGTCTCGGAGCAGGTGCTCCAGACACCCAGCTGATGGTGGAAGGAATGATGGGCAAATAAGGATGCAGGCAGGTGTCCTGGACAAGGGGACGTCCTCGTCTCCCTGCAGTGGGAGCTTTCGGGGAGATCTAGCACAGTAGTTTAGAGCACAAGGAACATTTATCTCAGTGCCGAGGCCCCGTGTTCATGGGCTTCAGCTCCTGCAGGACCCAGGCAGAAGCATCAGTGGGCTCAATTTCCCTCCAGGATCTTAATGCCAGCGTTCAGGTTTTCCGTGCTCCTTGCCCCACACCCAGCTGCTGTGCCACAACGTTCTTATATAGAAATGGAGGCTGGCAGATTCCCTTATTGTGGCACAGGCGCAGAGTGCTGCTGAATCCCAGGGGCAAGATGCGGATGACCAGAGCAGCTCATCTCCCACAGAACACGCCCGTCCCTGCCTCCAGCCAGGAGGCGCCTGGCCAGGAGAACAAGACTGACCAAGGCCCAGACGGCGAGTCACAGCAGGAGCTGGCTGTCACTTGACCATCGTGAAGAGCGGCAGTGGCTGCAGCAGGAGGTCAGGGCGGAGCTGGGAAGGGCTGCCTTCTCCCTTGGAGGACACGCATGACCAAGAGGTGGCAGAAGGACTGAAGGCACAGACAGGGGGTAGGTCCAAATGGAGACCTCCTGTGCCTTCTGATTTCAGCCTTCTCTGTAACTAACAGTCAGCCCATGGGATCCCAGGACAGCCAGAGGCGCAGGAGTGGAGGTCACGCTTGGAGACACGCCGCTGTCGACATCCCTGGCACAGACCACACAGCTCACACCCGGGGTGCTGCCGCCACACACCCGGGACCTCTCCTCTGCCACCCCGAACCTGACTGAGCTGCCTGTCCCCTCCCCAAGCAGCTCCCTGGTTTCCCTGCACAGCTTCGCAGCACAGATCCCACTTGGGCATGCTACTCGGTGGCACCTCTGTCACAGCCTGTGTCCTAGATGTGTGAGGAGATTCTGGGAAAGCAAGTCATCTTCTACGGCTCCTACCTGGGGGAGGCACAGACTCACAGGCAGGTTGTCCGTGGGTGCTGGGCGGATGAATAGAAGGACGTGCGTTCCCGAGAGAAGAGATGGAGTCCGCAGCCTTCCTAGAGCCCAGTCCGCCAGCCTCAGCCGGGCCGTTTTCTTTCCATTTCGGCTCCCTCGGTGCCCTTGTAAGTGCCTCCCCCAAGGAGGATGGGCTTTCCTCTGCACTGCTGTCCCTGAGTCCCACATACTGGCTACCGTCTTGGGAGAAGAAGCTGGGGGAACAGAATGAGCACTGGACCCAGAGTCCTGCACAGATTCTGGTGCAGGGGCGGCCACTGTCGGGCTGTGTGTGTGTGTGTGTGTGTGTGTGTGTGTGTGTGTGTGTGTATATATATATATTTTTTTTTAGGGGGGTGGGGTGGGCATACCGGGGATTGAACTCAGGAGCACTTGACCACTGAGCCATATTCCCAGCCCTTTTATGTATCTTATTTAGACACAGGGTCTCACTGAGTTGCTTAGCACCTCGCTTTTCCTTGAGGCTGGCTTTGAACTCATGATCCTCCTGCCTCACTATCTGTCTGGCTGTATGTTTGTGAGCAAGGCATCTGGCCTTGTTAGACTTGGTAGACCTCACTGATTAGAAGGCATAGGAGGCTTGGTGTGGCGATACATGCCTGTGGTCCCATTACTGGAGAGGCTGAAGCAGGAGGATTGCAGGCCTGAGGCCAGCCTCTGCAACTTAGCAAGACCTGGTCTCAAAAGAAAAAAATTAAAAGAAGTAGAGCATCTCTGGGTTCAATCTCCAGTACCAGGAAAAAAAAAAAAAAGGCATATGAAACCAATCACATAGGATGGTGTATGACTGTGTGATAGTATGTGCAGAAATACTTTTAAAACTTCAGAACGCACCTCTGATATAAGTCATCGTCCTTACCCAGGCATCTAACGTATGACAGCAGTGAGGGCAATCCCCCTGCCTGCTCAGAGCTATGTGCCATGCCCAGCCCAGGGGCTACGATCCTAATCCTTACATGTCAAAATGCAACAGAATCACACATTTGTATACAGACAGCCTTGAATCTGCTCTCATTTCTATTACAAATCAGAAAAGATTTAATTCAAAGGTAACTATTCTCATTTATTATTAGTGACAAGTTCTCTTTGAAATCGTTTGTATGAATTGATTCCACATGACAACAACCTTTCTTAAGCTGAATGAGTGAATCTGGGGTTTATTGGCTATGAGATTGGAGAATTGAGGAAAAACAGCTTCAGAAACAGCCATATCTGGGTGCTTTAATGCCACCAATAGTCACCTGGTCTTGTGTCTTCCTGTGTTGGCTTTGTTCTCAGGTAAGCCCTCTCCAAGTCATGCCAAAGATGACTTCTAGAAGCTCCAGGATTTTGTTTCTTCTATCTTCCTAAACAACCTGTGGGAAGAGAATGCTTATTTCCTGAATTATTCTAGAAAACTTATCCTTCATGAGTCTAAGGAAAGGGCCACATGCCCTCCCCTGCAGGTGGGTGGGAGCCAACTTTCCCCCAGCCCCTGTCCCCTAACACCTCATGCCATACAGACACGGAGAAGAGTGGTTGACTAAAGGAAAATTGGAAGGAGGGGGAGTGGGTGTTGGGCAGGCAAAACCCCAGGTCCCCAGTGACAGTAGCTTGAGGACTGTCATATCATAGGCTTGTTGAATGCCAAGGCATTTCCGTGCTCTGACAGGGATGACCAACTCTGACAGATGCCTTCCCACCTCAACTAAGGATAGTCCTCCACGGATCTATCTCTTAGTCCCCATTCAGTTTTCTTGAACTTTTACTCTTCTGACTTCACCCCACCACTGGGAATGAAGGCAAAGACCTTTAGTCCCCAGCTGGGCAGAGCTGATCACTTGGGTCTCACCGTTATTTTAGGTAATTAGCTTCGTCCTGTTCCTAAGCAGGTGGCTACTGGAGATGTGCATTCAAGGGATGTTTATCAAGGTGTGGAATAAGGTGCAGAAATAAGGGTCTCGCTGCCATCTCAGGGTCACCCAGGAGCCAAGAACCTTTACCCTTGCACTTGCTGTGTATCGGAAGAGGAAGGTCAAGAGTTGAGCTCTTTCTCAACCCTTGGTTAAAGAGTTGAGCTTTCTCTTTCTCTTAGCCCTCTGAGTTCCCCCCAAAAGTCTGTTCCCACAAATCTAATTATTTTCTTCTAAGTCTCTGAGAGGTAGATTTATGCCTGATGATTAATCTTTTCAGAATTGTTCTGCCTTCACATTTCAGGCATCCTGTTTTTCATCTCCTCTTGATGGATTATTCTAAAGGGACAAACGGCCGGCCTTCCCCGCACTCCCAGCCCTGTCCCTGGCTACTCCCCTCGTCTGGTCAGTTTTTCCTATTCAGGAGCTGGCTGGACTTGCTTAGCTTCAGCCTGACCTCATGAAACCTCCCAAAGCCCCTAGTCACATGAACATCCTAGAAGTGGGCTGGGCATTTGCTAACACGTCCACAGAGGGCCAGGGGTCCTGGTGCAGCCCACTGCTCTCTGAAAGCAGGGTCTCCGACGCTGTCTCCCTCTCTGGCTTCATCTCCTGCTGTCTTGTCCCCTGCCTCTGACTCTGCCTGCCTTCTTCTCACCTGTTCTTTCCTGGAGCCATAGAGCTCTAGGGGGCTCCAGTTCCTTTGGAAGCCATTTGACACAGACGCATGAATACACAGACAGATTCTGTTCATCTGCCTGGTGACAGTGTCTTGTCTTGGACCACATCCCATGACCCAGGCCAACAGTGGCTTCATTTTCATTCCCGTGAGCCAGGAAGCCTGGCCACCACCCCAGATCCTCCCTCACGATCCCGGCATCTAGTTTTCCCTTTGCTCTCTCTTCCATCTCCCCCATCCTTCAGGACCAACGTTTTCTGGTTTCCATTCACCATTTCTCTCTGGCTCATGTGCCCTTTCTTCATAAAAGGTGAACTTGGGGAAGAAACCCCTCTCTGATGAATTTAACTGTGTCATGTTACCTTTATGCTTTCCTTGAATGTCCGTGACCATCTAGGTTTGGGTAAGAGAGGTCCAGGGAGATGAACCACTTGCTCCTTTGCTCCTTGGAGCTCGGGAGAGGTCCTCTGCCCCACTTCCCCCCACCACAGTCCATACGTATGTGCGGCGCGTGTGACTCTGAGGGTCTCAGGCCTTTCTTGACACAGGCAAGGCAGGCCTGGCGCATTCCAGACTCCTTATCATGACTCCGTGTTGCCTGCAGAAGCAGGGTTGGGAGGGCCAGCGGGAAGGCTGCCACGGTCTGCACTGATAAGCCCCTCTTCAGAAAAAGGTGGATTTATGCCATTACTTTGAAGAGCACCTTGACAGCTTCTACCGAAACTGAAAATGCACCCTCCACACCACCCAGTAGAACAGCTGTCTCACACACGGACAAAGAGGCACACGGGGAGGGGGGGGAGGTGTCCTCAGCAGCCTTGTCATGCTGGTGCAAATGGGAAATTATCTAAATGCCTATCAATCATAGAATGAAAAATATACAATTTGGTATATTAATAGGATGGAATATTATAGCAGACAAAAGACATCAACGAGATCTGTAGATATCAAAGACATGATTTGGGGTAGAAAATAGGTCATAACAGAATGACCTGTACTGTATGGTATTTATGGACAAAATAACACCAAACAGTGTTTTTGGACTCAAGCACAAAGTACATTTTAAAACATAGACAGGAAGGGGGCACTTACATTCCAAAATAATGTCTCTTTTAAAGAAGGTGGAAATGCAGTAAAGCAGCAGCACAGTGGGGACACCACCATTAGAAATCTGAAGGACTGTGACTAAACGTCACGATGTATTCATTCTGCGTGATGAGTATGCTTGTTTGTTATGGTTTTATGTTCCCATACTTAAATATTTTGGTTTTGGGGGAGTCTTTTGGAGGCAGAGTCTCACTGTGTTGCCTGTGTGGCTCAGGCTGGCCTTGGACTTGTGAGTCTCCTTTCTGGGTCTCCTGCATAGGTGGGACTACAGGTGCATGCCACGGCACCCAGCTGGATTTTAAAAATAATAAAGAAAGGCTGGCTGAAACTTTGACAGTTTATGTACGTAATGATTTATCTTTTGTTTGGAAACAGCTGAAAAATCAAACTGCCTTAAACTAAGGAGGGAAAATTTTGGGTGCCCAGATCTGAAAAGCCCTGGAGTAGACCTGCTTTAGGACATAAGAATCCTGGACATGTTTTCTATCTGTTCCACTTGCCTTAGAGTTGGCTTTAGGCGTCAGCAGCCTCTGAGGCGCTTCTTCCCCCAGAAGAGATGGGCTAACATTCAAGTTCAAATTCAAGTTAAAGTTGAAGTTCAAGTTGGAGTTCAGAGATTTTTTTTTTGTTTGTTTTTTCTCCTAATGGTTAAGCATGAAATGTGAGTCTGGCCTTCCTTGGCCTGTACTGAGTCACATGCCCACATGTGAACCATCGCTGTGGTCAGGGGCTGACCCTTGCTCATGGTCCTGATTCTGGGTCATGTATCTACCCCTGGAGTATAAGGTCAGACATGAATTTGGCTCTACCAAAACACATCACAGAGGATGAGGGAGGGATGCTGTTGCCAAAGAAGAAGGGATGCTGCCAAGAAGGTCCGACAACAAACGCCTGCCTCTTATGGCCGGCTTGGTTTTGAAAGGGATTACAGGGCAACTTATGATAAAACTGTAATCTTCAGATCCACCGCCCCATACACTGTTTTTCACCTCCTTCTTATCACTCTTCCCTGTCCCCTATGAGGAGCCTTTTCAGTATCACGGGAGTGACATTGTAAACACAAGAAACCTGGAATCTTTGGAGATTTTCCATAAGTCACCAATTCTCCTCTCCACTGGGGTGGGGTGTAGTCCCTGCCAGGTGAACTCATCAGGATCTCACAAGGGCTTTGTGTGAGCTTGACAGATTCTGAAAGTGCATGTTTAACATAATATTGTATTTTCCAAATCATACTTGTTTAACAGAACACAAATCATAGACTTATCAAAAGGTGTGTGTTTTAAGATTTATTCTGCCTATCCAAGAACATGGGAAGTATTTTCACTGGTCTCCTAAGTCTAGGATCACATCATCTATAAGCAGAGATATTTTGACTTCTTTTCCCATTTGCATCCCTATAATTTCCTTTTCTTACCTAATTGCTCTGGCTAGAATTTCAAGTGCTATATTGAATAAGAGTGGTGAGAGTGGACATCCTTAAGACGTTATGAATGATCTTCAGTATCACACACACAAAAAAGAGTTGTGAAGTACTGATAGGGGTGTGCTCTTTTGACCCCAGCTTCAGAAGAAAGATTTCACATAGTTTACACAAACCAAGTGACCTGACTTTACATCTAGGTTTCTATCCAGTAGACATTCACCCTCCCTGGCATTGACCTGAAAACCACATAGGGCTGAGGGGAACCTTGCTGATGTTACTATCAACCCTTCCCCTTTCCCCCATTAGCACAGTGTTCCAGGAAACAGAAGTAGTTGCATTCAATTAGATCTTAGGAACTTATAGGATTTTACGAATCCCTCTTACAAAGTAAAGCACATTGTCTGTTCATGAGTTTTTCCCTGATAAACTTTTAAAGATATCTGCTGATAAGGATCAAATGTATACTACTTTCATGATGCTATAGGACAGGTATAATTAATATAGACCTTTCCTCTTCCTCCAAGATCAGAAATCCTACCTATAATTTGAATCAATACAATATTACCTAAATGTAGATGAAATCTTTCTCCATGAAACAGGAAGAAAAACTCCAGCTTGAATCAGCTCTAGAACAAGATTCTTGACCAGCACAAAGTGATGAATATACAGACCTACGCTGAGAAATTGTGTTCTTTGCCTCTAAGCTGGTTTAGTTATTTATTCTTGATCTCATGCTGCAATGATTCTGGTTTTTAAATCTCATATTTACACCAGGTGTGGTGGCACATGCCTGTAATTTCAGCCACTGAGAGGCTGAGAAAGAATAATCCCAAGTTTAAAGCCAGCTTCAACAACTTAGCTAGGCCCTAAACAACTTAGTGAGAACTTGTCTCAAAATAAAAAACAAAAAGGGCTGGGAATGTGGCTCTATAGTCAAGTGCCCCTGGGTTCAACCCCTGGTACCAAATAATAATTAATAATAATAAAATAAAATCTCATATTTACTACATCAAAAAAATGTTGAGATTGTTCAGGTAGATCTTAAAACCCACATCTCTGAAGTTTAAATGGTATAAACCTTGTAAAATTTTGAATCATTAAATGCTTCATACCAGGTAACAGTTTTTTGTATGTGCATATTTTCATTTAGCAGAATGAGCTTAGTGTAGTGTTATAGTTTGGATAGGAGGTGTCCCCCCAAAATCTCATGTGTATGTTAGGCAATGGAGGCATGTTCAGGGGTGAAATGATTAGATGAGGAGAGCTGTAACCTTATCTGTGGATTAAGCTATCTGATGGACTAGTAATTTGAATGGATCATTAGGTGACAACTGTAGGCAGGTGCATCATGGCTGGAGGAAGTCGGTCACGGGGCGGGGTGGGGGGGTGGGGGGGGATGGCCTTGGACTGTGTCTTGTCCCTGGCGCACTCTCTCTCCCCTCTCTCTCTGCTTTTCTCCACTACACCCTTCAGTCACGATGTTCTGCCTTACCCAAGGCCCAGAGTGAAAAAGCAAGGATGACCTTGGACTGAGACCTCTGAAACCATGAGCCCCAAATAAATAAACTCTTCCTTCTCTAAGTTGTTCTTGTCACATATTTTAGTCACACTGACAAAAAGCTGATGAACACATCTAAGATCTCATTAGATTAGCAATTCTCAAACATCTCAGGGCTTTTTAATTTTTCCCCCAGTGCTGGGGGGGTGAAACCCAGGGCTTTGTACATACTAGGCAAATGCTCTACCACTGAGCTACACCCCAGTTCCCGGGGCCTTTTTATGCTTTAAAAAATTATTGAAGACCCCAAAGAGCTTCTGTTTGAGTAGATTATACCTATTGGTATACACCATATTAAAAAATCAAGAGAGAAAAATTTTAAATGTGTATGAATTTATTGAAAAAAATAATAATAATCATAAAACCAGTACACATTAATACAAATAACACATTCTTACAAAAATAATATTTTCAAAAAATTAGTGAGAAGGGTGGTGTCATTTTACATTTTTGTAGATCTCTCTCTAAGGGTGACTTACTGGAAGACAGCTGTATTTTCATGCATCTTGCATTGAGTCTGTTATGGTGTCACATGTCACATAACCTCTGAAATTCTCATTGCACATCACTCATCAAAGAATGAGAGTGAAAAAAAAAACACTGGCATGCTAGCATCATTAGGTAAGTAGTTTTGAGCTCCCAGACCTCTGAAAGGGTCTCTAGACCACACTTTAGAACTGCTGCATTCGATTGACACAGTTCAAAGCAATCTGGCACTGATTTTTCTTTAATGTATGATATTTAAAGAAGGAAGGAAGGAAAGGAAGGACTGGACTGACTGAGACGTCTAAATGTCTAAACTAACACTGCAAATACTCTCCAAGTTAGTGGAGAACAAGAAATGAATCAAGAAAAGAAAAACAAAACTCAGTCCCCAAAGAAGGCAAGAGGGAAGAAAAGAGAAATATTAAAACTCAAGGAAAACAAAGAGCACAAGTTGACAGATGTTTCATGTATTTTTTTACTTAAATAGGTGTGTTCACTTTGTGATAATTCATTTGAACTGTATGCTTATCATTTGGCCCTGTGTGATGCACATGTATATTTCAATATGTGTGTGTACTTTGATGAAAGTGTTTAAAATAGATGACAGAAATAATCCCAAATATATTGAAAATTATTATTACGTAAATATAAATAAACAAAATGATACAGTTAAATGACACACAGTGTCAAGTTGAAAGACCAGGTTGTCAAAAAAAAAAAAAAAAAAAATCCAACCACTCCACCATGTACCATGTATAAAAGATGCTTCTAGAACAAGAATATAGAAGGGTGCAAGTAAAAGGATGGATGAGAGTGTAACAAGCAAATAGTAACCCCAAAACAAATTGGTGAGGCTCTATTAATATCAGACAAATTCCATTTTAAGGCAAAAAAAAAAAAGATGAAAGTTTCAATTCACCAGCAAGACAGAACTATAAGGAGGAAATAGACAAATTTACCATCATAGAAAAGCACTTCACACCCTCTGCTCATAACTGATAGATCAAACAGACAAAAGAGTATGTAAAGGTAGCCAGGTGCAGTGGCTTGTGCCTGTAATACCAGCGACTGAGATAGAAGGATCTCAAGTTCAAAGCCAGCCTCAGTAATTTAGTGAGGCCCTAAGCGACTCAGTGAGACCCTGTCTGTAAATTAAATATTTTAAAAGGGCTGGGGATGTGGCTAAGTGGTTAAACACCCCTGGGTTCAATCCTTGGTACCCAAAACAACAACAATAAAAAAGTATGCAAAGGTTATAAAGCTTTGAATATCACAAATTGATAAGTTCAATCTGAGGTGTATAAAAGCCAGACAGAACCCATCAATTGTAGAATCTGTCTTCTTTTCAAAATTGATTATTTTTCTGGGATAAAAAGGAATACTCGACAAATTTCCAAGAACTGGACCCATTCCAATAATATTCTCTGACTGCAATGCAAGGTAGTTAGAAATGAATAACAAAGGAGTGAAGGGGGTAAAAATCCACATGCCTAAGGAAGAAATATTTCTAAACTCAATAGCCAAAGAAAAACATCATTTGGAAAATATAACTTACACAGATTTCAAACTAACAACAACAACAAAAAATTCTGCAAATCAAAACCTGTTCTAAGCTGTCCTTACAGGGAAACCTATGACCTGAAGCACTTATATTAGGATCTGTTATGAAGAAGAGCTGAAGGTGATGAACACTCAACTTAAAAAAGAAAAAAAATGGACCAACTAAAAAGATTTAAGAAAGTACAAGGAAGATAAATAGGAATAAATATTGATAAGATAGAAAACAGAGAGAATGCTGGGAAGGGTCTTGATTTTCTGAAAAAGACAAATGACAGATCTCTGGCAAGATGGATTAAGGAAAAAAAAAAAAAGACAAAAACAAAGAAGGACAGCACTCAGCAAAGAACTCTGACCTGGGCTTCTTCTCGCCGCATGGACTCTTCCCGCAGGACTCTGGTCCTCCAAGCTTCCCACCTTACACTGCAGACTTGCCCATGCCGAGATGTCCACCCAGCATGTGAACCCCCTCTTCTGGATCAGGCCAAGGTCAGAGCTAAGAGCCCTGCAGTAGGGGAGTAAATGCCACCACCTTCTAGATACTGAGTTGGAAAGATGAGGAATTCAAGGCTCTGCTGTTCCAGGATGCAAAGGCTTACGGCTTACTGTGAGGCAGTACCTGAAGGGCAAAACATCACACCGGGGACAGCCGTGCAGCCAAGAGATTTATTCAACAGCCTTCGTGGCTGGTAGCCAAACCGGAGAAGAGGTGCTCTGGTCGAAGGTCGAAGAGGTGCTGGGAGAGGGGAGTCAGGGAGAAGGGAGTGTGCAAGCTCTGGTGGGAGAGGGGAGTCAGGGAGAGGGGAGTGTGCAAGCTCTGGACAGAAGGTGGGTGTTTGGTCGCACTGGCTGGGATCTCTGGAGCTATCAGCTAAAGCAGCTGCTGTCTGGCTGGAGGCTGGGGCTGTCAGCTGGGAGTGGCCGTGGGGCTGAAGGCAATGGGTCTGGAGCTGTCGCAGTGGCTTCCTCCTCTCCGCAGGGTGGAGCTGATGTGTCTGAGTACCTTCCTCCTCTCAGCAGAGATAAGCTGATGTTGTGTGTCTCGAACAGGGCCCTATATAGGGATTTCTGGTGGGAGGTGCACCAGAGCAACCCCAAGGCCATTGGCTCTTTGCCCCTAGAACAGGGTGACCTTTAAGCCTATTGGCTCTTGCCGGGGAAAAGAAACATCCCAACAGGGGAAGAAACATCCTGCCTGGGGGAAAAAACATCCTGTCTGGGGAAGAAAACATCCTGCTGAGAATGAAACAAGGTTGCTTCTCTCAGGATGTGGAGAACTTTGGGGGGGGTAGCCCATCTATCAGTACCAACCATTAATAAGGCAATGTCAGCAACTCCGAGGAAGGAAACGAAAGCACTCATTCAGTGGGTGAGTTGGGGCTGAGGTTCCTGTGACTCTTCTTTGGCTGTTCAGCTGGGCACCGGAGAACTCACCCAGTTCTGATTCATCGCCTCCCTTTTGGAACCCCCTCCCCAAAAGGCGACACCAAGCTGGCACATCTATTCACCCATGAAGCTGTCGTTGGCCATGCCTAAACCCGCATTTCCTTTCTCTGTGGCTGCCTCTCTGGCTTTTCTCCACTGGGCTGACAGTGAAGCCCCCCAGCTCTGCAGCCTCCGCAGTTCTCTATCAAAGGCTTTGCGTGCAGCTGAGGAGGAGAAATAGAAAATCAAGGGGTCGATGCAGGCGTTCAGCGCACTGAAGAGCACCGCGCATGCGCGCCAGTTTTGACTGCTCTTGTGGAAGAACCCCACCACGTGAGACACGTTGTAGGGTCCAAAGCAGACCAGGAAATTGAAGAGGGTCACAGCGACCAGCCCCACGGCTCTCCAGCGCTTCTTGGTCCCTACTTGGGGTCTGGAGAGCATGATGTGCACGAAGCGCCAGTAGCAGAAGGTGGTGACGGCCATGGGGATGAAGAAGAGGACCAGGCACAGCTCCAGCCGCACGGGCAGCACCACGTCCAGCTGCTCTTTGGTGAAGTTCTCGTAGCAGACAGGGAGGCTGTCCGCGTCACTCGTGTGGTTGGTTGGTAGGTACTGGACAATGATCACAATGCTGCAGTGTCCGAAGGACAAGATCCCGGAGATGAGGGCAGCGATCACCCCGTAGAGGGGCCTGCGGCGGGAGAGTCTGTACTGCACCGGGAAGGCCACGCTGCGGTAGCGCTCGATGCTGATGCCCGCCAGGAGCCACGTGCTGCAGTAGATGCCGCTGTAGAAGCCGTAGGCAGTGAGGGCGCAGAGGGCGTTCCCTAGGGGCCACAGGAAGTCGTAGGCTGCCTCAATCATCTTAAAGGGCAGCAGCAGCAGCAGCAGGAGGTCGGCCACTGTCAGGCTGAGCAGCAGGATGTGCACGGGCGCGGGATGCGGCTGGCGGACCCGCCCCACGAAGGCGCGCAGGGCCAGCAGGTTGGCGGGGAGGCCGAAGAAAAAAGATATGACGTAAATGAAGAGAAGTCCCACGCTTCGGGGCTCTGGGGCCATCCTTCCTGAAAAGATAAAAGATAGGATGGCTCCTGATTGGATCAGTCCCAAACCAGGGCGAATCCATTATCAAGTTCATTGTAGCAGGTCAGATCCCGCTGCACTGAGCGCTTATGACTAACCCTTGGAGTAACATTGTTCTGCTTGCTCTCCGTGGGTGGTGGAGAAAGAAGGCCACGCTGCTTCCTCATCAAATTACTTCTTTAGCACCTTCCTCCTCTCTATCCCACTCCTCACTCACCAAAAAAATTAAAAGGTGGGGGGGGGGGGATAGGAGAGGGACTAGTTTTTTCCCCCAGCACTGGGAATCAAACCAAAGGCTTTGCACACATGTGGCAAGCACTCTAGCACTGATCTACACCCCAGCCCTTTTTATTTTGAGACAGGGTGTCCCTGCAGCTGGCCTCAACTTGTGATCCTCCTGCCTCAGCCTCCTGAGTTGCTGGGATTACAGGCATGTGCCACTACACCCAGCAAAAAAATAGTTCCCTAACAATTTCTGTCTTGCTCACCATTGTGTCTCTAGTACCTAGAACTGTGTCCACGGCATAGTAGGTGCTCAGCAAATATCTGGGGATGAAGAATGGCTCTGTGAACAGAGGGGAAGGAAGAGCTGCTATATCACAAAGAAGCAGGACAAGACTGTCCTTAGTTTTCAAATTCTACTCCAGTTTTTCTCAGCCTATCTGTGGCTTTTTTCTTTTCTTATCTTTACCCTTTCTTCTTTTCTTTCCCCAAGTCCTTTGTGTTGGAACTCAAGTTCCTCAATGGCACCCTTGAAAGTGCAAATTTGGTTAAGGATTAGGGGAAAACAGGTTAAGCCCCAGATGCACAATTTCTCCATTCCAAGGTGAGCCTTTCGAAGAAAACCTGTGGGTTTAATTGGAAAAATGGACGGGACCTGATCAGGGCCAGGTCACCAGGATTCCTGTCCTAGCCATGCCGCAGATCAGTCGTGGAGCTTCTGGGAAAGTCACTAACCCCGCTCAGCACCCCTTCACTCCCCGCACACCAGCCTAGCCAATGATTCCCCAGAACTACCACGATTCCCAGCATGCCACACAAACTCACCCTCTCTTGACCCCTAAGGAAAACATACGTACAAGTAAATCAAGAGTGACCTTAAATCTGCTCAATTTATCATCCAAGGTGACATTTAAAATAAACACCGAAGACCCAGGTGTGGTGGCTCACACCTGTAATCCTGGTGACTCCAGAGGTTGAGACAGGAGGATCACAAGTTCAAAGCTAGCCTCAGCAACTTAGCAAGGCCCTCGGGAACTTAGGGAGACCCTGTGTCAAAGTAAAAAAATAAAAAGGCCTGGGGATATAGCTCAGTGGTAAAGCATCCCTGAGTTCGATCCCCAGTGCCTAAATAAATAAATTAATTAAATATAATGTGAAGGGCTGGGGGTGTAACTCAGGAGTAGAGCGTGTGCTTAGCATGTGTGAGTCCCTGGGTTCAATCCAGCATAAAAATTAAATTAAATTAAATTTTAAAATACAGTAAAACCTGAGACCGCCACCTAGTCCTGGTGATATATTCCTTGGCTCAGCTGCATGTCTCGTTGGGTGTTTGAGAATCTGGCAGGTAGAGAGAGACAAGACACATGGGAGACTCCCCGCCTCCCACTCAGTGAGTCTGGGCTCGGCTTGCTCCCCTCCTGCTCGCACCTCCCCACGGCTCCTCACCAGCACCGCCTCTCCAGCAGACGTGCTCTGGCCTCTTTTCCACTCCCTGACCTCTTCCCGCCCCACACTCTGCCCCCTCTTCGTGAGTTACCCACAGTCCTTCCTTCTATCCCATCTCTCCCCAGGGAGGCCACCTGATCCCACCAGCCCTTTCCCTCAGCACCAGCGGAAGCTGGTCTCTTGCCTTTGCCTGGAGGAAGACAGATGGCTTGTCAAATCTGCTGGGTCTCAGGAGCAGGTGGAACCTTGTCTAACTTGGGACACGTTTTCCTCTTCCCCCACAGCAGGCGTTTATACCTGGAAGAGTCATGCAGTCAAAGAGAGGAAAGTCGACGGGCAAGCTTTTCCTGGGGTAACTCGATCCCTTTGAGTCTCCTGCTGAATTCTGTCCCCAAAAAACATATTTTCCCCAGAACCCAAATTGCAGCTGTTCTTTCTGATGTCCTTTTCTCTCTGCATCCTGATGAGCTGCCGTCTGCTTTCTTTTCCTGGGCAGTTATCCCAAATGATTCTGCGCCCCTGACCACACCTTGCTCCTTCAGCTCTTGCTCCACCTGAGCCTCCTCTTCTTTCCTCCAGAGGCCCCTGACCTGGTTGATTTCCTGTTCCCTTTCAAAGAGGCTCCAGCTCAAACCGCTCAGCATCGTAAGCTTTGCTGGACTTCCTCTGGTCCCTCCAGTCCCTTCTTACAAATCCTCCCACGACAGACTTGGACTGTCCTGAGTCCAAATTAGTGTAGGGGTGAGCGGGTTCTGGATCTTTCTATTCATTCCCTCTCCAGTGGGCTGTGCCGTGCCTGAGACACCCTTTCTTCCCACTGTTGTTCCCTCATGTTCTGTGAGGGACCCACATTGCTCCCGGGTGGCACTTCAGGGTGAAGAGACGGACACTTGCAAGGATGTCTTCTCTCTCTTGGGGAATGTGGATGTCTTGTTACCGGTTGCCTCCGGTTACTGGAGCAGAGACTGTCCTCCTTCCCCCTGACCTAGGAGAAGTGAGGTGCAGCCAAGTTTGCCCCCTAGTAATCGTCTCTTGTCATTTAGCTCTTCAGTCCCCTGTCCCCCGCCCTTCACTCTGGTACCCACGGGGTCTCCCCGTGTTCCTGCTCCCTAACCCACACAGTGCCTCCCAAAATGGGGGTTCAGAAAATGGCTTTGAGCCTGGCGCATTGGCGCACGCCTGTAATCCCAGCTCTTGGGAGGCTAAGGCAGGAGGATCGCAAATTCAAAGCCAGCCTCAGCAATGGCGAGGCACTTAGCAACTCAGTGAGACCCTGTCTCTACTAAAATACAAAAAAAAAGGGCTGGGGATGTGGCCCAGTGGTCGAGTGCCCCTGAGTTCAATCAGGTACCAAAAATAAACAAACAACAACAACAACAACAAAAAAAAAAACAGAAAATGGCTTTAAAAGCTTGGTACACACAGCAAGTGAACAATGTAACTCTCCCTGAGTCTCTGCCAAGTTCATTTGTGCCATTTTGTTGCATTTGATTGAATAACAGAAACTCACTGGAAAGGTGAAGGTTGCTGGACACGGCTGCTCTCGGAATCTTAAAATGTTAGAGGAGGGCTCTCTTTTCCCCATCCTCACCCCCAAGCATGTGAGCTGATTCCCAGGTCAGGAAGAGAACTGTAGCAACCAAGAGCCAAGCCCGTGGGAATCTCTTGATAGGTTCACTTCCGCCCTTGGTAAAGGGCAGTGCCTCGAGGGGTGACCGTGTCTCCTCTGGAAGTTGCCTTTTTTCAGTTTGTCCTTAGAAAAGAGCCCTAGCACTGTCCCTTGCCTATAATAAGAACTCAAACACTCGGGAAGCATCAGGATGGAAGCTGGGTGGGGCCATAGAGCTTGCCACGTTGGAGGAGAGGAGGCGGAACAGGCTGAACTCACAGGCAAGGTTGGGCTGCTCAGCCTCCAAATGAGCCTCCAAATGAGGCTTGCCTCCTCCGTTGACCTTGTCTTCCCCTCCTGGCCTTCGATGTGTCTTGATAAGCTGCAGCAGCCAGTCAGAATCTGACCACCCCCGCTGGTTCAGCCCACTTCCGATGTCTTGAAAGAAAGAAATCCACACAGAGCCCGGCTGTCCTCTTCAGCATTCAACAGTGACAGACCCTGTCTCTACTAAAATACAAAAAAAAAGGGCTGGGGATGTGGCCCAGTGGTCGAGTGCCCCTGAGTTCAATCAGGTACCAAAAATAAACAAACAACAACAACAACAACAAAAAAAAAAACAGAAAATGGCTTTAAAAGCTTGGTACACACAGCAAGTGAACAATGTAACTCTCCCTGAGTCTCTGCCAAGTTCATTTGTGCCATTTTGTTGCATTTGATTGAATAACAGAAACTCACTGGAAAGGTGAAGGTTGCTGGACACGGCTGCTCTCGGAATCTTAAAATGTTAGAGGAGGGCTCTCTTTTCCCCATCCTCACCCCCAAGCATGTGAGCTGATTCCCAGGTCAGGAAGAGAACTGTAGCAACCAAGAGCCAAGCCCGTGGGAATCTCTTGATAGGTTCACTTCCGCCCTTGGTAAAGGGCAGTGCCTCGAGGGGTGACCGTGTCTCCTCTGGAAGTTGCCTTTTTTCAGTTTGTCCTTAGAAAAGAGCCCTAGCACTGTCCCTTGCCTATAATAAGAACTCAAACACTCGGGAAGCATCAGGATGGAAGCTGGGTGGGGCCATAGAGCTTGCCACGTTGGAGGAGAGGAGGCGGAACAGGCTGAACTCACAGGCAAGGTTGGGCTGCTCAGCCTCCCAATGAGCCTCCAAATGAGGCTTGCCTCCTCCGTTGACCTTGTCTTCCCCTCCTGGCCTTCGATGTGTCTTGATAAGCTGCAGCAGCCAGTCAGAATCTGACCACCCCCGCTGGTTCAGCCCACTTCCGATGTCTTGAAAGAAAGAAATCCACACAGAGCCCGGCTGTCCTCTTCAGCATTCAACAGTGACAGACAGGGCAAAGGTCAGACATAGGGCACTACAAGAGAAGGATGGGCCTGGTGCAGAGGCACATACCTGTCATCTCAGTGACTAAGGAGGCTGAGACAGGAGGACTGCAGGCTCAAGGCCAGCCTCAGCAACTTAGCAAGACCCTGTCTCAAAATAAAGAATAAAAAGGGCTGGGGATGTGATTCAGTGATAAAGCACCCCTGGGTTCAATCCCTAGAGGGAAAGAGAGGGAGAGGGAGGAGGAGAGGAAGAAAGGCAGAGAGAGAGAGAGAGAGAATGGGAACGAATGACAGAGAATGTCATAAGATGACACAGAGATCTTTGGTCAAATGTAAAGCCACATGTGCTAACAGAGGAAGTAAAGGGAGAGAGGACATGCTGGACCCAAACACAGTTGGTTCCTTGAAAAGGTAAAAAAGACTGATAAGCTCTTAGCCAAACGAACCAAAAGAAAAACGCCCAAATTATTTAAATCAGAGGTGAAAAAGGAGAAATCACCACAGACAGCTCAGAAATCCAGTAGAGCATTAGGGACGATTTGAAAACGTAAACTCGAACAAATTGGAAAACCTAGAAGAAACAGATTTATCTGTAAACAAATAAAATCTGCCAGGAAGGAATCAAGAGGATGTAGAAAATCTAACTTGTAATAAGATAGGAGCAATAGTAAAAAGCCTCCCAACAAAGGAAAGCCCAGGACCGGGTGGGTTCTCAGCTGAATTCTACTAAATCTTTAAAGAACTAATGCCAACACTCCTCAAATTATTCCATGAAATAGAAAGGAGAGCAACACTTTCAAATTAATTCTAGGAAGCCAGTATCACTCATATCAAGACCAGATAAGGACTCATCAGGGGAAGAAGATTACAGACCAACATCCCTGATAAACTTAGATGCAAAAAAATACTTATTAAAATATTAGCAAATCATGTTCAACATTATATTAAGAAAATTGTACACCATGACCAGAGATGCAAGGATGGTTTAATATATGCAAATCAATATAGTCATCAAGCAGAATTAAAGACAAAAATCACTTAGTGTCTCAATAGTTACAGAGAAGGCCTTCAACAAAAATTAGCACCTATTCATGATAAAATAAAAACAATGAAGAAACTAGGGATAGAGGAACCTACCTCAACATAATAAAGGTTATATAAAATAAACAAGCAAAAACTCAAAGCCAACCTCATAGAAAATGGGGGGAAACTAAAAGCATTTCTTTTAACATCCGGGACTCTTACTTAATATAGTGCTAGAAATTCTAGCCAAAGCAAGTAGGCAAAAGAAGGAATTAAAAGAGATAAAAATAGGAAAACAAGAAGTTATATTACCACTGTTTGTAGATTATATGATGTTATACATAGAAGATCAAAAAAACTCCACCAAAAGACTTCTGGAGCTAATAAACAAATTTGGCAAAGTAGCAGGTTACAAAATCAACATATAAAAATCCATAGCTTTCCTATATGCCAACAATAAATCTGATGAGACAGCAATTAGGAAAACTCCATTCACAATAGCCTGAAAGAAATATGTAGGAATAAAATCTAACAAAGCAAGTGAAAGACCTCTACAATAAAAACTATAGAACATTGAAGAAAGATATTAAAGACCTCAGAAGATGGAAAGAACTCCTATGTTCCTGAGTAAGCAGAATTAAAGCTGTTAAAATGGTCATGCTGAAGAAAGCAATATACAGATTCAATGCAATCCCCATCAAAATACCAATGACGTTCTTCACAAACTAGAAAGAACAATGCTAAAATTAATTGGAAAGAATAAGAGACCCAGAATAGCCAAAGCAATATTAAGCCAAAAAAGCCATACTGGAGGTATCTCAATGCCTGGCTTCAAATTGTACTACAGAATTATAGTAACAAAAACTTTACTGGCATAAAACCAAACATATAAACCATTGGTATAGAAAGGAAGACAAAGACACAAACCCACACATCTATAGTCATCCGATCCTGACAAAGGTGGCAGAAACATACACTGAAGAAAAGACAACCTTTTTAACAAATGGTGCTGGGACAACAGGTTATCTAGAATGAAATAGACTCTTATCTTTCACCCTGCACAAACATCAAATCAAAGTGGATCAAAGACCTCAGAATTAGACCCAAAACTATGCAACTCCTAACAGAAAAACGTAGGGTCAACACTGCAGCTATAAAGAACAGGCAAAGACTTTCTCAATAACACCCCTAAAGCTTAGGAAATAATGCCAAGAGTTAATAAATTGGATGGCATCAAATTAAAAAGCTTGTGCACAACCAAGTAAATAATTAGGAAGGTGAAGACAGAACCCACAGAATGGGAGAAAATCTTTGCTGGCTGCTCTTCTGACAGAGGATTAATAGCTAGCATATATGAAGAGTTCAAAACACTTGATGCCAAAAAATCAAATAACCCAATTAATAAATGGGCAAATGAATTAAACAGATACTTCTCAAAGGAAGAAATACAAATAGTTAACAAATGCATGAAAAAATGTTTACCATCATTAGCAATTAGGGAAACACAAATCAAAACTACACTTGAGATTTCATCTCAACCAGTCAGAATGGCAGTCATTGAGAATACAAATAATAAATTCTGGAGGATGTGGAGAAAAAGAACTCTTTTACACTGTTGGTACAACTGTAAATGAGTACAACCACTATGGAAATCAGTGTGAAGGGTCCTCAAAACACTAGACATGGGACCACCATGTGACTCAGCTCTGCTACTTTTTGGTATTGACCTTGAAGAATTAAAGGCCTCTTACTACAGGCATGCATGCATACACCCATGTTTACCAGCACAGTTTGCAATAGGCAAACTATGGAACCAGCTTAGGTGTCTATCAATGGATGAATGGATAAAGACAATGTGGTATATATATACACAATGGAATTTTATTCAGTCATAAAGAAAAATGAAATTATGGCATTTGCAGGAAAATGGATGGAACTAGAGCCCATTATGTTAAGGGAAATAAGTCAAACCCAGAGGGTTAAGGGTCTTCTGTTTTCTCTCACATGGAGAAGATAGAGAGGAAAAAGGAAAAGAAAGGTGGGGGAGGATCTCATGAAAATCAAATTGAGATCATTAGAGGAAAGGGACCAGGCGGTGGGAGGAGATGGGTGGGAGGGGCGGAAGTGCTGGGGAGTGACATTAGCCAAGTTATATTTTAATATTGTGTGCATGTACAAATTTGTCACAAATCCCATAAATGTGTACAACTAGAATGCACCAATTTAGAAAATGTGGAAAAAAACTGTAAGTGGGTCATTTCCCTCTCCTACTCAAACTCTCACAGTGTGTCTCCATCATCAAATCGGGAGCCTCACTGTGTGCTGCTGAAGATCCTCGGACCATGCGCACGCTACCACGGAGTAGGACATGATTCCACAGTGTCGGCCTCCTGGCCCCGGGCCTCCCGACCTCGTCTTCTCTTCTCCTCTGGTTACTGGAGACACATCTCTGGGGGATGCAATGTGATGATATCTTTCAAAATGGGAAAGAAAAAAAAGCCACACCATTTGACACAACAGGCTGACATCTGCAGATTCCTTGTCAGATGTACTTTCCCATGTGCACAAAACATATTTTCATCACTGCATTTTTGGTCTGTTATATCTTCATCTTATGATAATAAAAGATTGGGAGCAACCTGCGTCCATCAGTAAAAACTCTGGTTCAAGAGAAGCTGCGGGGCGTCCAGGTGGTGGAGATCTGCTGCGGAGACCGGGCGGGTCCACCTGGAGACGCTGGTGTAGGCCGCTCCCAGGTTCGTTCGGCAGAGAAAGCAAGGAATATAGAAGAATCCAAAGCTGTCAACGAGAGGGGACATCATGTGACACCCAGGCAGTCGTACCTCTGAGCAGCCCAGCTCTCACTGGTGCAGGAGAGCAGGTGGTGGACGAGGGCAGGCTCTGTGTCGCTGAAGTCCCACGGCAGTAGGACAGGACACAGGGGAAGCCCGGGGCCAGGCCAAGTGGGAAGAGAGACGGGACTCAGAGGGAGGGAGGAGGCGAGTGTGGCCCCCGCAGGCCTCTCTGAGGAGCAGGTGCCCGAGGAGGCTCCTGCAAGCAAGGGGGGTGCGGGGCGGGAGTGGCTGGGGACCTTCTAAGCAGAGGGACAGCAAGCCCGGAGAACAGCTGCAGTGTGTCCAGGGTGCTCCCGGAAGCCAGAATGGCTCTGAGGGGACTAAGAGCAGAGTCATGGGAATGAGCTCAGGGCAGTCAGCAGGACCCAGAGTACTGGGGGCCTTGTGGCTGTGATCAGGACGCAGGACAACATGGGAGTATGGTGGACAACCCCAGAGAACAGAGGCGTGTGTGGCCTGCTTCACACTGCCAAAGGACATAAAAGTGTGCTCAACAGCTGTCCCTGGGAAGGGGTGCTGGGCATTGGGGTGGGGTGTGTGTGTGTGTGTGTGTGTGTGTGTGTGTCTGAGCGCGCGCGCACATGCACACATGTGTATAATCTTACCCCAAAATAAAAGCAAGCCTGACAGTAGTGCACACCTGTAATCCTAGTGACTAGGGAGGCTTGAGGCAGGAGGATCACAGTTTGAGGTGAGCCTCAACAAATAAGTGAGACCCCGTCTCAGAATTTAAAAAGTTAAAAGGCTGGGGATGTAGCTCAGTGGTAAAGCACGCTAGGGTTCAATCCCCAGTACCTATGAATGAAAGAATGAAGAAAGCCGGGCGTGATGACACACGCCTGTAATCCCAGCACTTTGGGAGGCTGAGGCAGGAGGATTGCGAGTTCAAAACCAGCCTTGGCAATGGTGAGGCACTTAGCAACTCAGTGAGACCCCATCTCTAATAAAATACAAAAGAGCCGGGCGCGGTGGCGCACGCCTGTAATCCCAGCACTTTGGGAGGCTGAGGCAGGAGGATCACGAGTTCAAAGCCAGCCTCAGCAATGGCGAGGCACTTAGCAACTCAGTGAGACCCTGTCTCCAAATAAAATACAAAAAAGGGCTGGGGATGTGGCCCAGTGGTCGAGTGCCCCTGAGTTCAATCCCCGGTACCACAAAAAAAAAAAAAAAGAAAAAAAAAGAAAAGAAAAAAGAAAAAAGAAAAGGGCCGGGGATGTGGCCCAGTGGTCAAGTGCCCCTGAGCTCAATTCCCAGTACCAAAAAATAAATAAATAAAGAATGAATGAATGTGTGCATGCAAAAATAGCCACAGCTAACACATGCTGAGCATCCGTCATGTGCCCCGTGGCCCACCACAGGAATCTATGGTTAAGGTGAGGTTGCCCATGTAACTGAGAAGCAGGGCAGTCTCCACCATCCAGACAGCCTTTCTTCTGTTGAGCTCTTGCTTGGGACCAAAATAGACATGCACAAGAAAAAAGTGAGCCTCATCCCCAACCACACTTGGCCTCATCCCCCAGCTGGCCAGAGACCGCCAGTCCAATGGAGCTGGTGCGGTCCCCGCGCAGTGTCAGCCGGTCTTGTTTTCCTGATCATTAGTGGGCTGCGCATCCCTCGGCAGCGGGCAGGCTTTCTGAGCTCATAATCACTGTACTGAGCTGGTGTCTCCATGATGGCTCTTAACTGCAGCAACGGAGGCCGACTCTGGCTCATCTGGAATTTAATGATAAGATGTTGGGTAGCTTGGAGATCTGCCAGGAAAGCTGGAGGACCAGGCTCCGAGAAGAAAGGAGGCTGTGCGGCCAGGACCACAGGAAATGTCGTAGAACTGGTCCAGTCCAGTGAGGACAGAGGACCCTGGTCCCGCCCCCCCAACACACACACATACTCAGCCAGCTGTAACCCCAGGGCCACGTTTTAGTCACTACCTGCCACCACCAGAAGCAATTCTCCACTCTCCGTCCTTCTCTGTACCTTTAGCCTCAAAATCAGACCTTGGGGCAGATGCATCAGGTGACCCGCAGGTGTCAGGGATGCTTGGAAACAGGTCCCAGCGTGATTGGCTTCTGTGGTGGGAGAGTCCTCCCTGGGCAGTTCCCTAAACACAAAAGGCATTCAGAAGAGGAGGAAGATGACCCCACGTCCCCAACACAGTCTTTCAGCAGTCAGGAGAAGCTACACCACTTCCATCTTTTTTAGGTTCTCCATCTATGAAAAAAAAGAAATGATGAAATGACCAAACATGACACCCCAAGCCACCCTATCTTTAACACACTTACATAATAGAACAGCATTCTTAACATGAAGTAAGAAATGAATTGTGTGGCTTTAAACATCAGTTTTAGGACTTTGGTTTTTGAAAGCGTAGGGTCAGAAGATGGGCCATAATATGTTTGAAGTTGGGTTGTGTCAGGAAATGTCTGGGACCGTAGTTAACCTCATTCAGGAATCCTGCCAGAAGGGGCGCCCGGAGGCCTGGGCCAGATGCCCTCCAGGCTGCCGTGCGGGCTCCATAGGGACAGATGGTCCCCGGCTGAGCTGTGGCGTGGCAGCAGCCCCTCCCTCCCCAAGCTGCCTGGTCCTTCCAGCTGGCCAAGAAGCTGGGAGATGCTGGATGCCAAAGAGACGCGGTACTGCCCGTGGAGCTCGCTCTTCCTAGAGCAAACGCTCCTGCTTTCAATGCCTGAGCCCTGGGGACACGGTGCCCCTCCCTCCCCAGCTCCAGCGGTGCGCATGGGCGGCCAAGCACAGAAAATGATCCACCTACTCAGCCGGCTCACCTCCTGTGCGCCAGGACCTGCTCTAGTTTGGCCAGAGTCCAGCGCACAAATGTTCTTTCATTATCATTTCTTTAATTTTTAAAAATGGCATAACAGCCGGGTGTGGTGACGCACGCCTGTAATCCCAGCACTTGGGAGGCTGAGGCAGGAGGATCGCGAATTCAAAGCCAGCCTCAGCAATGGCGAGGCACTTAGCAACTCAGTGAGACCCTGTCTCTAATAAAATACAAAAAGGGCTAGGGATGTGGCCCAGTGGTCGGGTACCTCTGAGTTCAATCCCTGGTGCAATAAATAAATAAATAAATAAATAAATAAATAAATAAATAAATAAATAAATAAAAATAAAAATAGCATAACAATGCATGAATCTGACCTTATGAGAAAACATCCAATAAAACAGAAATAAAATATGAAATGCCATTTCACTTCTCCAAGATACTTCTCGCTTCCTGGAAGAACTTCAATTTTGTTTCTATCCATATATGTACATATACAAATGTGTAGATTAAAATGTACAAATAAAATCATACTATATAAGTGTGTGTGTGTGTGTGTGTGTGCATGCGCACTCATATATGCATGTGTGGTTCTGTTGATCATTTCATGTCTGTGTGTACAGATCTACTGAAGTGCTTCAGTGACTATCTATCTGAAAAGGCGTATTTTGGTCAGATGGATTTTTGGATATATAATTGATGTCATTGCCAGGTCAAAGAGGTGACTTTAAATTTTTTGCTACATTTTCATATTACCTTCCTGAAAATGTTCAGTAATTTACATTTTCACCTACTGTATATAAGAGTATTCACTTTCATGCATCTTTAAAAAATTTTTTTTTGTAGTTGTAGATGGACTGATAGCCTTTTTTAAATATGTTTACTTTTTTTTTTTTTTTTGTGGTGCTGGGGATTGAACCCAGGGCCTTGTGCATACAAGGCAAGCACTCTACCAACTGAGCTATATCCCTAGCTACTTTTATTTTTAATGTGGTGCTAAGGATCAGACTCAATGCCTCGCACATGCTAGGGAAGCACTCTGCCACTGAGCTACAGCCCCAGCCCTCTATGCGCGTGCACACACACACACACACACACACACACACTTATATAGTATGATTTGAATCTTTTATATTTTTGTCAGTCAGGGTGGGTAAAAATGATAGTTTCTGTTTGTTTTAGATTACATGTGGAGGATTTTTCCTACTGAAGTAATGTAAGTTCATTGCAAATCAATGTAGGGAAAAATGTATTAATATTTAGCAAATAGAGTTGGGATAGTTGACTACCCATCTGGAAGAATTACAACTGAACAACAAAAGTAAAAACCAAGTGAATTAAAATTAAATACACTTTTTAAAACTATAAGGGTTGTTCATGGATGATATAAATTTTTATGTCTTATAAGTGAGAAGGATTTTTTCTAGCATGACATAAATGTAGAAGTCATCAAACAAATGATGACAAATTTGAGCACATAAAAGCATAAAACTTATGCAAAACAAATGATAATCAACAAATTCAAAGACCACTGTCTTTCCACATTGCAAGTCAAATAAGAAAAAGACAAGCACAGAAAGAAATACAAATAACTACACATAGTATGCAAATATTTTCGACCCATCTCTCATCAGGGAAAGTAGAATTTAAATAGCACTGAGTGTGATGGTTAATTTTATGTGATGGCATGGCTGGGCCACAGTGCACGGCCATTTGGTCATTTAAGTAGGTAGACTTGGAGTAAGGCAGAGTGGGCCCATTTGTGTGGGTGGGCCTTGCCCAATCAGTTGAAGGCCTTCATAGACGAGAAGGCTGGTCTCCCCCAGCAGGAGAGAATTCAGCAGCAGACTGCTTTCAACTTAATCTGCAACACTGGCTCTTCCTGGTTTGCCAGCAGGACTTTGGACTTAAACTGCAGTTCTTTCCTGAGTACATATATACACAGGCATCCTTAATGATTCTGTTTCTCTAGAGACCGCTGATACATCCAGTTCCTAAATGTTAAATATCAACTTTTCAAAAACTTAAAATACAATGTTTTCTTTTGTTGGGAGGATTATGGGTCTCTTAACCTCACAACCTCAACGGAGTTGGGGTTGGTTCAGCTGAAAAGGCAATTTATCGCTATTTTAACAAAATTTCAATGGATCGAACATTTAATTCAGCAGTACTGCTTTTAGAAAATGCCCAAGTACCCCGGTCCTTATGTGAAAAAGATGCTCCTTGTAGTGTTATTTATAATAGTGGAAAATCAGAGACACTTTTTTGTGATTCATTCATTTGTCAAATACCGAATACCTACTCTGTGCTAGACCTATTTTTTGGCACTTAAAACACATACAATCTCTGTATCCATGAGTTCTCTATCTGTTGATTTAACCCATTACAGATTAAAAAAATTTTTTTAATTGCATCTGTTACCCAAACACGAATGGAGATTTTGTTTTCCTTGTCATTATTCCCTAAACAATACAGTATAACAACTATTTACATAACATTCGCATTGTATTAGGTATCATAGGTGATCTAGAGTTGATTTAAAGCATGTGGGAGGAGGTGAATAGGTCATATGCAAATACTGACCATTTTATATAAGGGACTTGCATATCTGCAGATTGGGTCTACAGGGAGAGTCCTGGAACCAGACTCCTCTTAGGGACCAAGGAAAGACCGTCCTAATAAACAAGACGGACATGGTAACTGCTGTCACAGGCTTCCTAGGCTAGTAGGAGGAGTCACATTAAATAACTGAACACAGAAATACATAAATCAAACTGCCATGGTGCAGCATAAGATAATATCAATGGGGAGGGGCAGCCGGGCGCGGTGGCACACGCCTGTAATCCCAGCACTTTGGGAGGCTGAGGCAGGAGGATCACGAGTTCAAATCCAGCCTCAGCAATGGCGAGGCACTTAGCACCTCAGTGAGACCCTGTCTCTAATAAAATACAAAAAAGGGCTGGGGATGTGGCCCCGTGGTCCAGTGCCCCTGAGTTCAATCCCCGGTACCAAAAAAGAGGGGGGAGGGGCACTTGAGACTGGGTGATGAGGGACAGTCCCTCCATTACAGATGACACTAGAGAGAAAACCTGGAGGAAGCAGGCAGCCAGTCAGGTACAGTGTGGAGGAAATGGTGTGTGTGATACCGAGAGCTGGCCTTGAGGGTCAGAGAGAAGGCCAGACCAGCCGTGGTGGTGGCTGTCCCAGGGGAGCGCAGAGAGGGAGGTGGGACCAGATGGAGCAGGGCCTAACGGGCCGGGAGTGGGATCAGAATGGGAAGCGGGAGGGGTTTTGTTCAGGGCAGGGACATGATCCAGTTTACGCTTCTCAGAGGAACTACCGGGAACGTGGCTGGGAAGAGGGACCAGGTTGGAATCTTCTGCAGTAGTCGGGGTGCGCGAGGGGGGTTGTCATGGAGTGGGAGAGAAGCAGATTTCTATAAGGCATATCCGAGAAAGAGAAGCAATAAGACCTGAGGGTGAACTGGATATGGGAAGTAAAGGAGAAGGTACTAGCCCCTGTCAGAATGGCCGAAAAAAAAACCGCTGGCAACGCCAAGTGCTGGATCTCTCATAGATCGGTGGAGGTAATGCAAAATGGCACAGCCACTCTGGCAAACAGTGAGAAGAGATCTTAAAAAGTTAAGATCTTACACGCCAGTGAGGGTGGTGCATGCCTGTAATTCTAGTGGCTCAGGAGGCTGAGGCAGGAGGATCTCCAGTTTGAGGCCAGCCTCAGCAACTGAGCGAGGCCCTAAGTAACTTAGCAAGACCTTGTCTCAAAATAAAATATAAAAAGGGCTGGGGATGTGGCTCAATGGTAAAGCACCTGTGGTTCATTCCCTATTACCCCTCCAAAAAAGTTAGATATACAATTACTATAGGATTTAGCCCTCCCCCTCTTCTGAGTCAATACACAGACCTAGAGAGATAAAAACTCTGTCCACACAAAAGCCGGGACATAACTGCATAGAGCAACTCTATCCATAATCCCCCCAACCTGGAAACAACCTAAATGCCCTACAATAGGGAAGTGGATAAACAACTGTGCTATCTAGACGCGCACAGGAACAGATCCAGGAATAAAAGGCAACAAGCTATTGCCACCCACCATAAGTTGGATGAATATCAGAGACAAAAGCAGGCTCAAAGGTAACAAACCACATGATGCCACCTACGTGACATTCTCAAGCAGTATTTTTTTCAATATATTTTTTTTTATCTCCAGAGATAGAAGGAGACCTGTGGTTATCACTGGGGCAGGGTGAGGGACAACGTGACACTAATTCCTTTTGTATCTCAATTGTGGTGATGCTTCCAGGAATCTCTAGGTAATTCACAGAACAGCACACTCCTTCGAGAAGTGAGTTTTGTATAATCCTTTTAAGAAGTTTTTAAAGGAATTAATTTTTTTTTCTTTTTTTAAGAATGACTCCAGGATTTCCGGCAGGGCACATAGGGAGATGGCACTGTCCTGTAGAGAGGTGAAATCCTCTGAGTCGTGGGACCAGATCCGGGGGATGAGATGGAGAGGTGAGACTTCAGCTTGGACTTGTGGAGTTGGGATGGCCCCGCGCGCAGCTGGAGACAGGCAGCCGGGGGCTAGAGAGACGCAGGGAGGTCATCCATGTTGAAAGCCAAGGTCGTCGATTAGATGCTTGGGAGAGGGTGGAGAGCAAGAGAAAGGGGGGAGCCAGGGCTGAACCGAGGAGCCCCTCCCAGGGCAGGGGCAGGAGGAAGGGCATGCCTGAGTGGCAGGGAGCAGAGAGCTGGAGTGTGGGTGCTCCCCGCAGGGACCTCACAATGAGAACGAGGGACCGGCAAGAGCGTTTTCAGAAAGTCAGAAGGTCCCAGCAACTGCGACAGCCGGGCTCTGCTCAATGACGGGGACACCTTCTGAGAAACGTGGCCAGTTGGTTTCTTTGTGTGCGAACGTCACAGAGAGAGCTCACACAGACCTCAGAGGTCCGGGCCACTTGCTCAGTGTGACCTCTTGGTGTCTCTTTTTTTTTTTTTTTTTTTTTTTTTTTTTTTTTTTTTTTGTGGTACTGGGGATTGAACTCAGGGGCACTTGACCACTGGGCCACATCCCCAGCCCTTTTTTTGTGTTTTTATTAGAGGCAGGGTCTCACTGAGTTGCTAAGTGCCTCGCCATTGCTGAGGCTGGCTTTGAACTCGCGATCCTCCCCTCAGCCTCCCAAAGTGCTGGGATTACAGGCGTGCGCCACCACGCCCAGCTCTCTTGGTGTCTCTTGATGTGACCTCTTGGTGTCATCAAGAGACGCAGCAAACAGGAGATGCACGAGGCTGCGTGGGTGTCACAGAGCAGACTGTTCCACAGTGAACTTTTAAGCCCATACGGAGGAGTACGTGAAAAGTGTGGCGTGATAAATACATAGACTGGTAGCAGAATCACTATTGTCATCATGGAGCATTTTAGACTGCAGGGAACTGTGCGTGTTTTGCGTTCATGTGACAGGCCGTGCAGCAGATTTGTCGACATCAGCAGCAGCACAAATGTGAGTGGCACATTGCACTCTTATGTCACTCACTACAGCCTTGATGTCACTAGCTGATAGGAATCCACCATGACCTTATGGGATCTCCATCATGCATGTGCGGGTATGTGTCTTCACTTCTGGGCAAGAGTATCTGAGCTGAGCTATGGCAGAATCCCACCCCCTGGTGTACCTTTCCTACCCATGCACAGCAACTGGGCGCTCCCTGGCCTCCACTGCCACCGAGGCCACACCCTGGGAGCCCAGAAGCCCATCTACAACCTTCAGGCCTGCTAAGCTCCCACCACATCCAACACTTGGCCGTTTTGAATTTGTTTTCAGCCTATAAGAACGTAAGATTCTGGGGCTGGGGTTGTGGCTCAGCGGTAGAGCGCTTGCCTGGCACGTGTGCAACCCGGGTTCAATCCTCAGCACCACGTACAAATAAACCCATTGTGTGTACAGCTAAAGCAAATAAAATAAATATTTTAAAAAATAAATAAATAAATAAAAATTAAAAAAAAAAAAGAACGTAAGATTCCAAAAACAGCCATGACAACGAGAGTTTCAGCTTGAAAATTTGGCAGGTGCAATAGTCCTGTGGCCCACAGCCCTCTCAGTGAGAAGACAGAGTTGAATTACTCTCCTGTTCACCATAGCCCCACCACTCCGTTGGGATTTCCAGCACCAGGATAAGCACTGGTCGCCATCTCCCACCTGTCCGCACCATGGCTCCTGCCCTTCGGTGTAACCTGCGTGATTCCTGAGCAGTCACCACCTCTGCAGAGTGACACAAAGCAGAGCCATGCTTGTCTTGAGGAAGCTGGGCAACACTGACCTTGCTACGTACATGCCTATTCCGCATGTGGAGGTAAGATGATGCGATTTTTCAAAATCAGCCCTATTGGGGCTTACCTTTCATAAAATAAAGTGCATTCATTTTAAGCTCACTGTGCAATGCGTTTTGGCTTGCGATGTGACCCCCACCATAATCAAGTTACAGAACATTTCCACCATCCTAAAATGTCCCTTGGGTATCTTCACCGTCAGCCTCCTCCTCCTCCCTCCTCCCCAGCCCCTGGCAACCACTGGTCTGCTTTCTGTCAGAAGCCACACTGTGAATCAAAAGGGCAGCCAGACAACATCCAAGGAGGAGAGTCCACGGCGGCCCTGAGCCAACGGAGCCGCCCAGTCTCGCGAGAGTGCGCGGTGCAGGGGCCCAGCGGCGCTCCTGCAAATGAACCATTTGACTAGTTTTCAAAGAATAAGCACCAGGGAATTCTTTTAATGGAGGCTTTAAAGGAGACTTTGGGGTGTCGGAAAGATGAGAGCACAGAGAAGCTCTAGAGAACGATTATTACAGTGGGGGGTGGGGTGGGAACCAGCGAGCAGCAAGTCCCTAATTGGGTGCATTCGTTGTAGATAAAAGAAATTGGGCGTTCAGGAAAGCGAACCCTATCTTCAGATGAGTATCATGTGTGTTATGGTCACTCTGTGGGCAGGAAGCCTAGGCAGGGTGACTGTCCTGCTTCTAAGAACTCTAAACAGAGAGAGCTGCCCTCCTGCAGAACATGCATGACTCATGATCCCCAGGCCCCTGTTTGGCCCTCTGTTGTTTCCGTAGCAGCCAAGATCCCATAATAAGCAAGGGAAGCTTTACCAATAAAAGTGCAAGTTGCAATCAAGTGTGCAGGTCAGATGACGTTTGACCCTGGGAAGGGTCCCATCCAGCCTGATGGTTTTGTTTTGTCTGTGGAATGCTGTGTCCATGCATCTTCAGCCAGTCAGCCACCAAATGTCCCCTTCTGAATGAAGGGAATCCCGGTGTCTTGGTATCAGAGCTAGTGACTGGAACCATAAGAAGCTCCCCTGACTTCGGTCATAACAGGTAAGGCAGACATTAAGATTACACAGCTGGGTGTGGTGGCACCCACCTGTAATCCCAGCAGCTCAGGAGGCTGAGGCAGGAGGATTGCAAGTTCAAGGCCAGCCTCAGCAACTTAGCAAGACCCTGTCTCAAAATAAAATATAAAAGAGGGCTGGGGATGTGGCCCAGTGGTAAAGTGCCCTTGGGTTTAATCCCCTGCAGATCCTACAAAGCAATTAGGCAGAGTTTAGACATCAGGTAAGTTCTGATAGGATATAGGATAACCAAAATCCAGGTTGATCAGCTGATTTATTAGAGTTAGGATGCATTTGGCTGCAAGTTAGAGAACATTTGGCAATAGGGAGTCAACCATAGGATTATTTATTGACAATGAGTTTGGAGGAAGGCGGTCCCAGCTCAACAAGATCAAGGACCCAGGCCCTTTTTATTTTTCTGCTCTGCTGCCCTCAGTTTGCATGCTTCCTCAAGTTTGCAGCCTTCTGGCCCCAATGTGGCTGCTGCAACTCCAAGTATCACATCCTTCCATAAAAGCTTCCAAACCAGGAAGGAAGAGAGCAGCTGCTTTCAGACCTCTCTCTTTCATGAGATGGAGAAAAATCTTGCCCAGAGACTACCACCCGACCCCAGCAGACTTCTTAACATTTTGTGGGCTAGAATTGGGTCACATGTACATCCTGAGACCAGTCACCTGTAAAGGGGAGCAAGATTGTCACAGTAAGTGCCCATGATGCCTTCATCCCTAGGCTGGGGGGTCTGCAGGAGGGGGTGTTTTATTTGGTTACCTCTCTACACCCTTCTAGGCAGTAAAATCAATCTCTTCCCAAAATACCTCTGCATCCCATTCCTTCTCCTGAAGCATTTTCTCTCCTCTGCATCCTTGCTTCCATGGTAGGTGCACTCCCCACCTCAACCAAGACCATCAGCTTCCGTTCCTCCTGTCCCATTCTTTCCCCAGAATGTGACCCCAGCATTTCCTTTCCCATAGCACAGGCCACCATCTCTGATGGTTTTTCACCCCTATATGGAGATGATCTTTCAGATCTTCCTCAAAGGGAAGTCAGCAGGCTTCTCACAGATTTTAAGAAGTTTTAGAGACCACAACTACCTGTATTCCTTGGGGCGCGTTTTTTTTTTGTTTTTTTTTTTTTTTTTTTTTTTTTTTTTTGTTTTGTTTTATTAAACCCAGAGGGGTCATGTTGCCAGAGAGGTCAAAAGTTGACCACTTTCTCACTATTTCTTTCTCTTTGCTTCCCCACCCAGACTCTTTATCTCTCACTTCCAATTCTCCTCTCCCAGAATCTATGGCCTGACTTTTGGGCACTTGCCTACTTTTACTGATGCTCTGTTTCCTCTTTTTGGTGATTCTTATAACAGCTGTCGCAGGCTCCTGGTCCCCTCCCTCCCACCTCTGCTGGCCCTGACCTTGTCTTTTCCTTGCCTCCTTCCTGGGATCCAACTGAAACAGACTCGCCTCTCCTGTTCTGCATGACAGCTTCCCCTGTCCCGCCTGGCCCTTGCACAGACCCAAAGACCCTTTGCAAAATCCTCCCCAGGCTCAGGTCACAGTGGTACCTTCAAGTCAGCCCCTCCCCGCAGCTCATTCCTGCCCTGCCCTCTTCTGATGCAGGTGGAGTGAACAGTCAGAGGTTGTCACACAGGTAACCTATGAGGACCTCACTGTTCGCAGTCCTCAATCAGGAGGGATTGAGCCATCTCTGCCGATTTCTTATCGACTTTGTGGGTAGCCTTCCTGGGTTCCCGGTCACACTCGGTGATTTCAAATTTCCTGTCTCCTCCCCCAGTACTGTGAAAGCTGGGCTGCATTCACAATAGCCTCAAAGAAAGTAAAAAGTTTGGGAATCGATCTAACAAAAGAGGTGAGAGGCCTCTACAATGAAAACTACAGAACACTAAAGAAAGAAAGTGAAGAAGACCTTAGAAGGTGGAAAGGTCTCTTGTTCTTGGATAGACAGAATTAATATGGTGAAAATGGTCATATTACCAAAAGCGCTATACAGATTTAATGCAATTCCTATTAAAATTCCAATGACGTTCTTTGTAGAAATAGAAAAGGCAGTCATGAAATTTATTTGGAGAAATAAGAGACCTAGAATAGCCAAAGAATCCTTAGCGAGAAAAGTGAAGCAGGAGGCATCACAATACCAGAGCTTAAACTGTACTACAGAGCTATAGTAACAAAAATGGCATGGTATTGGCACCAAAATAGACATGTAGACATTTAGTGGTACAGAATAGAGGACACAGAGACAAACCCACATAAATACATGATCTCATACTAGACAAAGGCACTATAAACATACATTGGAGAAAAATAGCCTCTTCAACAAATGGTGCTGGGAAGACGGGAAATCCATATGTAGCAAGATGAAATTAGACCCCTATCTCTTACCATGCACAAAATTCAATTCAAAGTGGATCAAGGACCCAGGGATTAGACTAGAGACCCTGTGTCTACTAGAAGAACGTATAGACCCAACTCTCCATCATGTTGGCTCAGGAACTGGCTTCCTCAACAACACTCCTAAAGCACAGGATGGAAAATCAAGAATCAGTTAATGGGACGGAATCAAACTGAAAAGCTTCTTCACAACAAAGGAAACAATCAAGAACATGAAGAGATGGAGGTGGGGTTGTGGCTCAGTGGCAGAGCACTTGCCTAGCACATGTGAGGCCCTGGGTTCGATCCTCAGCACCACATAAAGATAAATAAATATAATGAAGGTATTGCATCCATCTACAATTACAAAAAAATTGTTTGTTTGTTTGTTTTTTTAAAGAACACGAAGAGAGAGAGCCTACAGAATGGGAGAAAATCTTTGGCACCTGTACCTCAGATAGGGCATTGATCTATAGGATATATAACAAACTCAAAAAATCTCAACACCAAAAAAACAAATATCCCAATCAATAAATGGGCAAAGGAACTGAACAGGCACTTCACAGAAGAAAAACTATGATCAGTTAACAAATGTATGGAAAAAATGTTCAACATCTCTAGCAATTAGAGAAACGCAAATCAAAACTAAGATTCCATCACACTCCAGTCTGAATGGCAATTATCAAAAATATAAGCAACAATAAATGTTGGCGAGGACATGGGGAAAAAGGTACAGTCATTCATTGTTGGTAAGACTGCAAATTGGTGCAACTACTCTGTAAAGTAGTATGGAGATTCCTCAGAAAACTTGGAATGGAACCACCATTTGACCCAATTATCCCACTCCTTGGTATATACCTAAAGGTCTTAAAATCAGCATACTACAATGATGCAGCCACATCAATATTTATAGCAGCTCAATTCATAATAGTTAAACTGTGGAACCAACCTCAGTGCCCTTCAACAGATGAATGGATAAATAAAATGTGGTATATGTGCACAATGGAATATTACTCAGCCATAAAGAAAAGGAAATTATGGCATTTGCCAGTAAATGGCTGGAACTGGAGACTATTATGCTAAGTGAAATAAGCCAGTCCCAAAAAACCAAAGGCCGAATGTTCTCTCTGATATGTGGATGTTAACATACAGTGGGGGAGAGGATTAGAAGTTTATTGGATTAGGCAAAGGGGAACGAGGGGAAGGGACAGGGGATGGAAATAGGAAAGACAGTAGAATTATATGTTCTTATATGAATACACCACCAGTGTAACTCCACTTCATATACAACCACAAAAGTGGGACGTTAGATGCCATGTATGTATAATATGTCAAAATACATTCTACTGTCATGTATAACTAAAAAGAACAAGTAAATCATTTTTATAAACAAATAAATAAAAGCTGGGATGGCCAGGCACAGTGGGGCACACCTGTAATCCTAGCAGCTTGGGAGGCTAAGGCAGGAGGATTGCAAGTTCAAAGTCAGCCTTAGCAACTTAAGGAGGCTGTAAGCAACTTAGCAAGACCCTGTCTCAAAATCAAAAATAAAAAAAAGGTGGGACTTGAGCCGGGTGACATGGTGCACACCTGTAATCCCTGCGGCTTGGGAGGCTGAGGCAGGAGGATCACAAGTTCAAAGCTAGCATCAGCAAAAGTGAGGCGCTCAGCAACTCAGTGAGATCCTGTCTCTAAATAAAGTACAAAATAGAGCTGGGGATGTGGCTCAGTGGTTGAGTGCCCCTGAGTTCAATTCCTGATACCCTTGCTCAAAAAAAAAAAAAAAAAAAAAAAAGGACTGGGGATATAACACAGTGGTAGAGTACATGCTTAGCATGCAAGAGGCCTTGGGTTCAGTCCCCAACACTGCAAAAAAAAAGAAAAGAAAGGTTCCGGTTTGGTAACACATCTGCTGTCACTCTAAGTCATCCTAATGAAACCCATGCATCACATACTTTCTTTCCTTTCTTTCTTTCTTTTTTTTTTTTTTTTTTTTTTTTTTTTTGGTACCGGGGATTGAACTCAGGGGCACTCAACCACTGGACCACATCCCCAGCCCTTTTTTGTATTTTATTTGAGACAGGGTCTCACTGAGTTGCTAAGTGCCTCCCCATTGCTGAGGCTGGCTTTGAACTCGTGATCCTCCTGCCTCAGCCTCCCAGTTGCTGGGATTACAGGCATGCTCCACCAAGCCTGGCTTCGCATCACATACTTTCAATAAGAGCTGGGATGGAGATGGGTCAAGTCTTTCTGTCCTCGGATAGCGCTGCCCAAGGTTTTGTCAAAGGAGGATATTTCCTTGGGGGGCAGCTCTTGTAAACCTTTAAAGGCGTGTATAGTTAATTAACAAAATTATGTTGCCAAGAAACCTCCTTTTCTAGAATCACAGCAACTTGGCTGTTGGACTCATATCAGGAGAACAGAGCCTCCCCTCCTGCTTGGAGGACCCAAGTCTCTGATTTAGAGAACTGGCCTGACTTTCAACCCACTGGAGCTTGAGATAAAGGGTGTTCATACCCCCGATTCTACCTTTATCCTTGTTTTGTGTTTTGCAAAGAAATATGGCGCTGAGGCCGGGCACGGTGGCTCATGCCTGTAATCCCAGCACTTTGGGAGGCTGAGGCAGTAGGATCACAAGTTCAAAGCCAGCCTCAGCAATGGCGAGGCACTTAGTAATTTACTCTCAGTGAGATCCTGTCTCTAAATAAAATACAAAAAAGGGCTGGGGATGTGACCCAGTGGTCGAGAGTGCCCCTGAGTTCAATCCCCAGTACCAAAAAAGAAAGAAAGAAAGAAATATGGCGCTGAGTCAGCTTCTTGGTCTGCTCTCCTGTTGACCTCTTTACCCACATCCCCGCTTTGCTTTGAGCTAAGCAAAACACTGATCCATGTACATTTTACTCCACCCTTATCTCAAATTCTGCAGTAACCTGGCTTTCCTTTTGTGAGGTGGCCCCACTTCTCCCGGAGGTGATCTCCCCTGCAGTCCCAGGGTAAGTGTCACTGGGTTGGTTGGGAGGTGGGCTTCCTCAGCATACTGGCTGAGACAGTTTCTCCAGCCCGTGCCTCCTCAGCAGAGCAATGGCATCCCCCAAAAGGAGAAAATCAGTTCTTAGGAAGAGGAAAAAGTCTTAGAATGGCCTGTGTCCTTCCCAAGGCCCACAACACGTAAACTGATACACAATGAGTTTGTTGCAAAGCCCACGTAGGAAAAGGAAATATAACCAAGCCAGCTTCCTCAGCAGGCAACGGTGCCGTTTCTGAAATGCTGCTTTTGCTAACAGGAAGTAGGAATCAGGTGCCCAATTGTTGGTTCTCTTTTGCAGCTAGAATGTGGGTCCTCTCTGTTTAGGGAGACCCATCTGGATTGGCTCCTAGTGAGGGAGACGTAGAGGGGCTTAGGCAGCCAGGGCAAGACGGTGGGTGAGGGCATGGAGAGGGTCCGCTGATGAGGTCAACTTCCTGGTTGATGAACGTGCTCGGGGGCACAAGTGGGGGACCCAGTCAGACAGACACTTCTGTGCTTGTGCCCTTAAGCAAGGGATCCAATAAAAACTAAAACAGATTCATGGACAGAGGGGGGTACCAATCAAAGATAGTGAGGAGCAGGTGGCCAGGGGAGGAGATAAGGAGAGGAGGAAATTCCAGAGTCCACAAAAAGAACAGGTCAAAACTCCCCCACTGGACTCCCCGCTCCAGGGCTCCTTCTCTTTGGAGAAGTCTGTGACTGTTGCTTTCGCAATGAACCTGATGCGTGCTTGCTATCTCTGTGTCCTGTTTTTCAATTATCTGCTGAGCAGAGACAAGGAGCCCAGCGCCCCTAGATGGTGACATTAGCGTTTCCCCAGAACTCCCGCCCTCGCTGCGACCCCCTCACCCGAGTGCGAAAGCTTTGCTGCTGTCACCTGCAGACACTCCACTGTCATCTCTTGGCCACTCTCCCTCCCCTGATCACATGGCCCAGAATCCACCCTCCGTCCCCAGAGAGGCTCCCTTTCCCTTGACTTCTGGAGTGTCACGGAAAATGCTCCAACACCCCCCTCACACCACCCAGACGCCTGCCCCAAACTCTGATGACCGCACCTCCCCGCACCCGAGCCTTCGCACGTGCAGCAGCTGGGGGGCTGCCTGGTGAGGGTGGAGGGCGAGCAAAGCCACCACACTGTCTCCAACGCCTCGTCATAGGCCAAGGGGAAGGAGGCACAGCCCTGTCCTTGGAGGCTTTCTTCAGATTTCTTTAGAATGTGAGGTTTTCAACTCGTTCCCAGCTTTGGGTCCGAATGATCAATTCAGGGGTCACAGGACTCGTGACACCTCTGATTCCTTTCAGAACCTGTGGACCCATGTTTGCATGACCTCCCGGGCAGCCACTGAGGCGGAATGCCTTGGGTCACACAGACGACAGCACATGCCTTCCTCTCTCCACCCAAACCCAGCCCCCACCCACACCCAGTCTTCATTCCACCCGGAAGAAAGCAAACATTTTTACACATTGTTATTGAAATCCCTGAGTTCTGAGCTCAACCCTCTACCCATAGCAGGTGATCAATAAATGCTTTGGCAACAAGACTGAGTACAAATGGGCGCCAACATTCCTCTGGTTGCCCTGCTGGGAGGGGAGGCCTGGCCACCACCTCTCATGTGTCACCCCTCAGTGCAGAGTGAAAAAAACCTACTCAATGGCCACATTTGAGCAGAAATAGCTCTTAAGAAGGTTTGACACCATCTGAAGCCAACTGCGCTAAGGACCTTAGTTAATTTTATTTATTTATTTTTGCACGTGTTTCTTTCCTGGGAAGAGAATGTACCTGCACAGAGTCCATCTGCTTTGCCTCTGGTTCTGTTTCTGCGTGTGGCCTGTTTACTCTTGTCCTATTTATACCATGTCCCCTGACTTTGGAAGTTTGCCTGCCAGGTCACTCCGGATTGAGCCACAGCTGCAGAAAAGACGGCAGAGTGGGTGGGGGGGGCTTAGGTTTTGGAGTCACAAAATCCAATTTCCAGTCCTCCTTCCGTCACGCACTAGCCCTGCAATCTCAGGTGAAGTAGTCACCTCTCTGGGCCGGTTCCCTGCTCTGCGAAATGGTGATAACGTGGTCCCCAATGTGGCTATTGAGGAGGTGACAGATCAGGCCAGCTCCTAAGATGGGTTCACTGTGATTTTTCTTTTCCCTGACCCAGAACCTCGGCCAGAGGCATCCTGTAGTCCAGTTCTTTTCCTTCGGAGTCTGGGTGTTGACACCACGTGAGAAAAAAGGAGAATAAGGAAAGACCATTCTCTTTCGCTTGCTACCAAATTTATTTGGGTGATTTTTCTCTGTCATTGTTCACAAACGTCCCTGAAGATCTGAAGTCTCTGAGAACTGGGAGTTTTCTAGTCCAGGGCTCCCCACCCCTGGGGCCCTGCCTGCTCCTTCCCGACCTGCCGGGCAGCAGGCAGCTCTGAAGAGTGAGTTCCTCCCTCTCGTCCCCTGTCCACCACCTGCTCCCTCTGCCCCTGGGCACTGCTCTGGACTCCTCCTTTTCCCTCTGAAAGACACAGGAATGGCCTGATGCTGTCAGGGCAGTGGCAGGGGGAGGGGGGAGGGAGGTCATTTTCTTCCAGAGCAGTCTCCTATCCTGACAACTTCCCAGAGTCTAATCCAGAGCTTGTGGGAGGACGGGAAAAGGCAAAAATCAAGAGCTGGCTTCCCGAGCACACCCCTAAGGGGGCAGGGTGTCTGCTCTGCCTCTGAGCCACATCCGGCCCCAGCCTGTCACTGCACGATTCCTGCCCCAGGGACAGGGATCTGACCAGGCTCTCAGCCCGGACGGCGGGGCTCCCTGTCCCCTAGCCTTCCTCAAGTCTGTCCCTGCTGTCTAGGCCGGACAGTCCTGCGCCTGCCCCTGTCCTCCGTCCTTGACCTTCAGTTCCATGCTAACCTCCAGCCTCCAAGGACTCCAGCCCCCCGTCAGCCTCCCCAGCAGCTCCTGGAAATCTGCTTGGAACCTAGATGATGAGAAGTAGTAGACAAGGGGGTCCACGCAGGAATTCAGGGTGCTGAGGAGCAGCACGTAGCTCCTCCAGGTCGGGCTCTGACCCTGGACGTAGCCCACCACGTGGGACATGTTGTAGGGCCCGAAGCAGACCAGGAAGTTGAGCAGCGTGGCCACCACAAGCCCCACCACTCTCCTGCGCCTGCGCCGGCTGGCCCCCCTGCTGAGGAGCCACACGAGGCGACTGTAGCAGTAACTGGTGAGGAGCAGGGGCACCCCAAAGAGGACCACGGCCATCTCCAGCCGGACGGGCAGGACAATGGCTAGCTGGTCCTCCCGGAATTCCAGGTAGCAGGTCCCGTTGGAGCCCTGGCTGTGGGAGTAGTTTCCAGAGAATTCAGCGACGTAGACCACACTGCAGTGAGCGGCGGCCAGGAGCCAGCAGGTGCCGCTGACCAGAGCAGCCTGGGCCAGCCTCGGCCGGGTCTTGTACCACATCGGGTAGGCCACGCTCAGGAAGCGCTCAGTGCTCACGGCGGCCAGGAAGAGGGACGTGAGGTAGATGCTGGTGAAGAAGAGGAACCCGGACAGCGGGCAGAGGATGAAGGGCAGGGGCCAGCGCATGCCACTGGCCGCCTCCACCATGCGGAAGGGCAGGAGAGCAGCAGCAGCAGGTCCGAGAGGGTCATGTTGAGCAGGAGAACGTCCACAGCCACGGGGCGGCGCCGCAGCTTGCCCACGAAGATCACCAGGGCCACCAGGTTGAGCGGGAGCCCCACGAGGAAGACCAGGAGGTACACAGAGAAGTACAGCCAGTGATTTCCAGGGAAGAAGAATCTGTCCGGGCTCGGCCCCATGGTCACAGCCACTGGTAAGAGGGGAGAGATGACAGAGTAGTCCGGGCAGGGGTCTTTCTGTCCCTCACCCGACAGCCAGGCCCTTTGTCACCAAGGCCAGCCCCACCCCACGCCAGCACAGCCCCACCTGCTGTGCCGGCAGGATCAGCCAGCCTGCCCTGCGCGACCTGCCCTTTCTCCTGTGGCTCCCAGCGCAGCGGCACCCGGTGCTCCTCCAGCCCCCGCTCACCTGCTCCTCTGAAAACGCAGGCCCTCTGCTGCCCATCACCTCGCTGTCCTCTCCAGAACAAGTGCTCGGAGCTCTTTATCTGGCAGAAACGCTGAAGACCTGGCAGTGCCCGTGACGTCACTCACTGAGGAGCAGAAGCACAAAGGATACCTTGAGCTCTGTTCCCAGGCCGCGTCAATATGCAAAAAGAAGAGCAAATTCCACAACCGGCCTCCTTCCCAGCAGCCTCCGCCGGGACGTCCTAGCCAGGCCAAGCCGACTCCGTCTCCCGCTCTCCCCTTTTCCACTTGGATTTGGTCTGCTTTCTCTAAGAATGGCACTTATCCAGTTTGCCTTGTAAGGACAGGAAGTGTGATGTGGTGGTGGAGGGCCGGGCTCTGGAACTGGCTCCGTGACTTGCCAACTTTGTGATTTGGGGCCAGTGTCCCCCTCCTGTGTCCCTTTTCTCATCAGAAAGACAGGGATCGTTATAGAAACAGTGTCACAGATTAAAACATTGATACAGGTCAGGTGCCTCGAATGGAGCCTGCACTGTCCCCGCCACAGTCCCTGTCCCATGGTGCAGGCTTGTCTCTGGAGAGTGATGATGATGGTGACGATGGCGGCAGCGGCAGAGGTGGCCATGGTGCTAGCGGCTTCATCCTAGTGGACGAAGGCCCTCTGTTCCTCAGGGTCTCACCGCTTTATCTCACTGTGTGAAATCCTGCAGCCTCTCGCTGGGGAAGTGACTTGCTCCAGGGCATAGACCTCATTAAGTATGACCACCAGGGTTCAAAGCCAAGTTCTCTCTGGCTTCAGAGATAACGTGTTTATTCACTCAAATCTTGACGGAGCACAAAGTGATGCCATTTCACACCCATTAGAGTAACTATCATCAGAAAGTCAGACAGTTCCAAGCACGGACCAGCGCGGGGAAGAAACCAGAGCTCTCGTCTGTTGCCGGTGCAGCCACTTTGGAACACCATTTGGCAGTTTCTCAAAAAGTTACCCTAAGACCCCACAATTCCACTGCAGATATTTACTTAGGAGAAATGGAGACGCCTGTGCACAAAGGCTTGCTCCTGAATGTCCCCACAGCTTTGGGGATAAAGAGTGGAAACTTCACTGGCTGTCCATCAACCCACGAACGGCTCAACAGACAGGCACATCCGCACAGTGGTGCTCTATTTGGCAATGACAAGGAGTGAACCACACACAGTAGCGAGAAGAGCCTCAGAGCCATCGTGCGGAGTGCAGCAAGCAGACATAGAGACCACACCACACATGACTCCATGATGAGGACCGTCCAGGAGAGGCAATTTTTTTAGAGACAGAAAGTAGATCAGCAGTTGCTGAGGGCTGAGGGAGGAAATGATTAATCATAAATGAACTTGAGGGATCTTACAGGGTGGGGAAAATATTGCAAGTGGAAGTCAATTTACTAAAGATCATTGCCTTGGAGCCTTAACATAGGTGCCTTTTACATGCAAGTGAGATCTCAAGTTGTTAAAGGTACAGCACTGAAGGAAACAAGGTTTTGTTGTGATTGTCCTAACATCTAGTGGGGAGAACAAGAAAAGGGGGACGTTTAATGAAGACGTCAATACTGAAGAGGTAAAGAAGGGAGAGGGGAATGGGAAGGGGAAGGAGAGGTCCTGAAGTCTGAACTAGAACACGATACATTCCATGCTGGGAGCACGCCTGTAATCCCTGTGGCTCTGGAGGCTGAGGCAGGAGGATCATGAGTTCAAAGCCAGCCTCGGCAAAAGTGAGGCATTAAGCAACTCAGTGAGACCCTGTCTCTAAATTAAATACAAAATAGGGGTGGGGATGTGGTTCAGTGGTTGAGTGCCCCTGAGTTCAATCCATGGCACCCCACCCCCCAAAAAAAAGATATATTCCATGCTTGTATAATTATGTCAAATAGATTCTACTGCTATGTATAACAAAAAAGCATCAATTTAAAAAGAAAGATGCAGAGAGATCCGAGAACATGGCAGAAGAATGACTGGTATAGGACTCGACCTCCTGGGAAAATTGGTTTAAAGTTTAGGGCTCAAGGTGAACAGAGGAGAATGAGGGGCCTCATCATGCAGGGCCTCACAGGACCAAGCAGGAACTGCATTCTCCCCTAAGTGGGAAGAAGCACAAGTGGCTAGGAGCAGTGGCCCAGCACCTAGCAGATGCTCCAAAGCAGCAAGTCCCTGGCACTATGGGTGGGGGGAGGGTGGGCAGTGGGGCCCCCTGAGCTGGAGTTTGGGCTTTTCCTAAAATTACCTGGTGTCCCCACTGCACAGGGACCAAGCTTATTTCCATCTTCAGTAGAAAGTTATTTAACCTCTCCAGCCTGTTTCCACATTTATAAGATAGGGGCTCTAGAACATTCTTTGGAGAGCTATTGTGAGCATTCATTCATTCAGTCAGCAAATACTTATGGAGTGCCTGTGATGTGCCGGTCTGTCTTCTAGACACCTGTAGACATTTAAGCGTGCCAAGAGATCATTGGTTCAGCCCAGTTTGTACATGCCAGTCACATAGCCCACCTGGGCTCTTATGTACATCGGTGACATTATTGTCATTAGAAGAACAAGTTTGGTTCCCACAGCTCCCCTCGCTAGAGCAGATGCCCAGGTCTCCTTCGCGGCTACTTTTTTCTGTCCTCCCCCTTGTGGGCCACCCTTCACCTTCCCCAAATAGGTCGCCACTATAAGTATTATCCTGACACTCCAGGTTTCCCCTGACCCTTGCCGGGAGCCTGCTTGGAAAGATCGTATCCGACTCATCCCTCTTCCTTGGCTATAGAGCCTCTGGCAAGTTTCTTAACCCCACAAAATGAAGATGTGATAGTAGCTACCTCATGCGGGTCTTTTGAGCAAAGAGGACAAGGCACCCTTTCCGGGAGCGCCACCCTGCACCAAGGGATGCCACTGGAGGTGGTGTCTTTGTTCAAATCACAATGAGATGCTCCTTCCCTTGACTGGAAGCCAGGCAGGCAAGGGCTTAGTAAGACCAGCACAGGCTAGTAGTCAGCGTGGGTCCCCTCTGCCTGACACCCCTGTGTGGTGACCAACCTGGCGATCTGTGCTGCAGTCACCTGGCTAACTCCAAGGGTTCTGCGATCTGAACACCGTGGCCTGTACCTGAGCCCCAGCTTCTTGGGAGGCTGAGACAGGAGGATCGGTTGAGCCCCAGAGTCCAAGGACAGAGTTCAAGGCCAGCCTGGGCAACATAGCAAGACCCTGCCTCTTGGGAGGGAGCGGGAGTGTTGTGTGAGGAGAAAATGAGACAACCCTCATTATAAACCACGCTCGGGCATGGTGCCTGACACGCACCCGGCTTCACGCAGGCATCTTTTCTGGGCCAGCTTCCCAGTCACAGCGCAGATGCTGCCCCCTAGTGAGTTCACGGTGGTATGGCAGCCTCATCATCTTGGCTCGTGCCGCCACCGCTTCTTCAGAAATGAAAATGTTCTTTCTTCACAGATGACTTCAGGGTAGCATCGCACGGTGGTGTTCCTCCAGATTAGAAGCCAGAGTTCATCCTCCTCGTGGGCAGGAAGGACGGGAGGGGTGAGGCAGAGGCAGGCGGCAAGCTGACCTGTGGAGGCGCCAGCCTCCGGTGTCCACTCCTCCGTCTGGACAGGGGTGTTGTCCTCTCCGGGCTCAGCTCTTCCCACAGGTGGCTCCGGGCAAGGCTGCCTGCAGTTGTGAAGGGGCAGCCCGCCCTGGGGCCTGGAGAGGCTACCACGCCCCTTTCTCCCAGCCGAGGCTGCTATTTCTGCAATGTTCCTCCTTGCATTCTTGCCACACATACCGTCCCCCGGCCGGGACCTGCTCCCAAGTAGCCAGTCACCAGTGGGTTGAGCACCACACTCCAGGCCCCTGTGATGAGCCCCAGTTTTCTCCACTGGCCTCCCATGTCGGGGCGCAGGAAGCCAGCCACGTTGGAGGCGTTGTAGGGCCCCAGGCAGAGCAGCAGCGTGAGCAGGGCCCCGCCAGCCACCCAGGCTGCCCTCACCTTCCTTCTGTGGCTCAGGCCCGAGTGGGCCAGTGCCCGGAGGCAGCCCACGTAGGAGAAAGCCGTGATGACCAGGGGCACGAAGAAGAGCAGCACAGAGAGACTGAAGCGGGCCGGGCCGGCAGACGCGGGGTCCCAGGCCTCCAGGCAGACTGGGGAGCCGTTGACCGCCGTGTTGATGCCCAGGGAGCTGGTGGTGTTGTCCAGCCAACCTCCTGGAGCCTCCAACCCGAAGACCAGCCCCAGATGACAGAGCACGAGGGCCCATATCACCACGCACACGCCCCAGGAGTAGCGCGGCCTCCGGATGGCCTGGTAGCCCAGGGGGGGAAGGCCGCGCCCAGGTAGCGGCCAGCACTCAGAGCGGCCAGGAAGCCCCCGCCGGCATAGAGAGGAGCGAAGTGGACCAGGGCGAAGGCCGGGCAGAACTGGACCGGCAGAGGCCAAGCCCCCGAGGCCAGGGCCTCCACCGCCTTCAGGGGCAGAGAGATGGCCAGCAGCAGGTCAGAGCAGCCCAGGTGGAGGGCATAGACCAGGCTGGGGGTGAGGCGGTGCCTTGCGTGGGAAGCCGCGCTCCGGATGGCCAGGACGTTGAGCGGGAAGCCCAGGGCAAAGGCGGCCACGTAGAGGGCGAAGGAGAGCTGCGGAGGCAGGGTCATGGGGCCGGCGCTGGCCTCGGCCAGAGGAGACGGAGGCCGCTGAAGGAGGCGCAGCCAGGGAGCCGTGGAGCCGGGATCCGCAGCAAGGACCCTAGCCTTCTGTCCTCAGCTGCCTTTCCTCCACGTCACCTCTCATAACGAAGAGGACGGTCGTGTGGCAACGGGAGAAAACAGGCAGGCGCGCAGTCACACGATGGGCGGCCTCTGGCTCCCTTAGACCCTGGGGAGAGAAGGGGTTTAGAGGGTCAGAGGTCACACTCCTGAGCTCACTCCCCGCCCGCGGGAAGCCCACAGGGCAGGTGCGGAGGTGACGAGGACCCTGGGTCAAGAGAAGGAGATGTTGGGGTTTGGATACGAGCTACAGGGAGCAGGGGGCGGGCCACAGAGCTCCCCCAGGGTGAGCCAGGTCCCATCCGTGTCATGGGGATGAACTTAGCAGATCTCAGGGGACACCCGGGCAGGGGAGCTGGGGGGTCATTGGTGAGAAGAGGAGCCACAGAAAGAGGGACTCACCTCTTGGTACTGCCAGATGTCTCTGAGGCTCAGGAGTCCCCTCTCCGGGCTGCCGGAGGGTGCCCAGGATGGGCAGTGAGCTGGAAGAGAGAGGGCGGGGGGCGGGGGCAGGCCATCAGCCTCCGGCTCTCGCAGCCTGGGTGAGCAGCTAATGGGGCGTCCTGGGCTGCAGCTAGGCTGCACTGCCAGCGGTGAGGGGCTGAGAAGGGAGGCAGGATAGGAGGGGTTTGTTTGTTTGTTTTTTTCTGAGTAATGCATGGGTAGCCAGGACCGTGGGGGGGGCGCCAGAGGACAGGTTTAGCAGTTCACCTACGCACTGCCCGCTCAAACCTGCCCTAGGGGCTGAGTCTTCCCAGTGTAGGAAGAACACTTGGGCAGGCCCATGCCTTACTGGCTCATTCCAAGTGACTTGAGTCACCAACCCATTGCAGCAATTTATGTGTGGGACGTCAGAAGAGTCACTCAACGGAGAGCCTTCCCTGGCTGTGGGCACGCTCTTCCCAAGGGGGGGCTCTCTCTCCTCCCTCTGCTGCTCTCCCTAGCTTCACGACAGCAGCTTCTGACCTTTGCATTGTTGGTAAAAGGCAGGAGAAGAAAGAAGAGACAAGCAGAGTCTCGTGTGGTTGGCACTGGAGTGAGCGGGCTGTGGTCTCTGCTCAGCCTCTCTGGACAGCAAGGATGTCCAGGCCGATTCCTCCCCAGGTTGCTTGGGTAGGGACATTGGGCAGTGCTCACAGGGGACAGGAGGTGCCTCCAGCAGGTTGCTTAGCTTGCTTTTCTCAACTCTGGGAAAATGCCTGGCCATTTACCTCTCCCACGGAGGTCACCTGCCCTTCCAGGAAGACCTCCTAAGCAGGACTTAAAGTGGCTCCAGCCTGGCTCTCTCTCAAATGTGGTCCACAGCTGGTCAGTGAGGGAGAATGCCCTCAGTCTCTGATTCTCCGGCCATGCCTACATCTCGCCATCTGTCTCTGTCTTGTTGCTGCCTCAACTTCTCAGCTTCGGTTTTCTTAGGGGTATGTGGCAGTCACCAAGCCACTCTGCCCCTTCCAAATAGTGAGTCCTCTCATCAGCCTGCAGGAGGAAGAAGCACGGGGTTCTCAGCACATCGACCACTTCCTCCAAAAGAATTATCCAACTTCCTTTTTAGACCTTGAATTTTATTTTTTAGGGGAGTGGAGGTACCAGGGATTGAACTCAGGGGCACTTGACCACTGAACCACATCCACAGCCCTATTTTCATATTTCATTTAGAGACAGGGTCTCACTGAGTTGCTTAGTGCCTCACTGTGGCTGAGGCTGGCTTTGAACTTGCAATCCTCCCGTCTCAGCCTCCCCAGCCAGCCGCTGGAATCACAAGTGTGCACCACCGCGCCTGGCTTAGACCTCAGATTCTTGCTTGCGCCTCTCCAAGTCCCGCATCTGTGGTAAGACGCCTCACTTTGAATGGAGAAGAACTTGCCACTGATTGTTTAGTGTTTTATCTTTGGTAAATACTGAGAAACTGACAGAATGGAGAAAAGCATCAGAGAGCCATTTCACCTCCTGGGACAACTATTCAGGAGAAGAGCCAAGCTCTAGGGGAGACGTGGGGCCCTCCAGATCTCTGCTTAGCCCCCCGCCCCCTGGCTGCTGGGGCCACTGCCATGTGCCACTCCTCAGAGGGCCTTCCTTGATCCCTCCACCGGAACCCACCCTCCCCTCCTCCATACCCATCTTGCGTTGTGTAAATCCGGAGCCTCTGTGATTCTGCGACATCGTGCTCGCTGGCCCCTCTGTGGGCAAAGGTTCTGGTCTGCTTTGTCTGTTGTGTGGCACCCCGCGGTGGCTCTGGGCCCTGGGAGGACGGTGAGATCCTGCCCCGGGGAGGGCTGCTCCCTGGCCACCTGCTCTTCACGCCTCAACAATGCCTGTGACAGTCCCATCTCGTGGTCAATGGGTCATGAAGCAGGTTTATGTCAGCAGCTGGGCTCAGGGACGGGAGGGAAGGCTCCTGGTGGTTGCCAGGGAGCCTAAGCCAGGCTTGGTCAGGCCCAGGGCTGCCTTCAGCTCCTCCAGGTGACCCCGCCCTGAAAAGCTTTGGGGACCCTAGACTAGACTGAAAATCCCCAAGGCAGGAAGTGTACCTTTTTGCACCCCAACATCCATCTCGGTGCTGGTGCTCAGGGAATGTCTGCTGTGGGAATGAATGAATGGTCAAATGACACTGGACCTAATGAGGGGGGCACAGAAACCCCCAAATGCTCCTTCTTTCATTTAAACAGTTCTTCAAGTCCGACGGTCCTCCAGAGAAGTTAATGATGCTCACAAAGCCGGGCGCGGTGGCGCACGCCTGTAATCCCAGCACTTGGGAGGCTGAGGCAGGAGGATCACGAGTTCAAAGCCAGCCTCAGCCATGGCGAGGCACTTAGCAACTCAGTGAGACCCTGTCTCTACTAAAATACAAAAAAAGGGCTGGGGATGTGGCCCAGTGGTCGAGTGCCCCTGAGTTCAATACCAAAAAAAAAAAAAAAAAAATGATGCTCACAAGAAATCAAACTGGCGACAAAGTGGGCGTAAGGCCAGGGGTGATCAATGCGTTGAGTGAGTAGAGATGGGAGGGGGGGCAGGAAAGGAAGGTGGGACCTACTATGTGCCAGGAAGTGTATGCCCTTCACTTTGGTGAGTGGTTCGCCACCTGTTCCTGCCTTTTGAGCAGAATGGGCCTTAGTCCTTTGGCTAAGCAGGTAAATGGGCGAGGAGAGCTCAACCCAAGAAGTGGCAAGGGGACTGGGGTCACCTGACTGGAAAGTGTTGTCTCAGTGAACATGACGGAGAACTGGTGGGGTGACAGTGAAGGACAGGAGAACTGTGAGGTTTGTCCTGACAGCTGGCCTTTGAGAGGTTCCGCAGCTGTGGGTTGTGAAAGAACTTGGTAGATCCCCTTCTCAGAATAGCTGTGAGCAACGAATCGGCTTCCCCCACTTTTTTTCCTTTTTAATATTCTTCTAGAAATATAAACAAAAGCCAGGTGTGGGGGTGCCTGCCTGTAATCCCAGCGACTTGGGAGGCTGAGGCAGGAGGATTGCAAGTTCAAGGCCAGCCTCAGCAACTTAGCGAGGCCCTAAGCAACTTAGCAAGACCCTGTCTCAAAATAAAAAAAATAAATAAATAAAAAGGGCTGAGGATGTGGCTCAGTGGTAAAGTGTGCCTGAGCTTAATCACTAAAAGAAAAGAAAAGAAAAGAAATACACATAAAAGATGTGAACTTTGTTTGTGAAGGACTTCTGGCCTCTCTGCTAGGCCTCCTATAATGTGACTCAGGCATATTTAAGATTGGACTGCACTTCCTGCCCGGAGCCACCTGCATGGTAAGGCATGGCATCCCCATTTTACCGATGCAGAAACTGAGCTGCAGGCAGGTTGGTGAACCCTGCCCAAGATTACTCAGCGGGTGAAGTAGAAGAATCAAGAGGCAAACTCAAGCTCGCCCAGCTGTAAAGCCGGTGCGCTTTTCCCAGCCAGACAACTGGACCCTCCGATCGGCTGATTTGGTCATGAGATGACTGCAACTCCTCCCTCCCCCCACACCCCACGATGCCATCCCCAGCTCCCTGTCCCCACTTTGACTCCACAGATGGGAAACAGCTCACTGGCTCCTGGAAGTGGCCTCTGTGCCATTTTTATTGTGCAACTCTTTGTACAGTGTCTTTGTTCACATCAGTGCGCCTGCGCAGTCCAGGAGACCCGGGGGGGGGGGGGCGGGGGCTGCCGCCGCACCGTCCTCCACCGAAGCCTTGGCTGGCTTGTGGACAGGCTTTTAGAGGAGAAGCCAGCTGGGGACGACACCTCTGTCCTCCTTGTTTCTGTCCTTCCCTGGGATTTCCCCAGGAGCAGAAATCGGGCATGCGATTAGTAGGTGGCGGTGGGGGTGGGGAGGTCAAAGGGACAGGGAAGGGAGGAAGACAAAACTGTGTCCAATCAATCCCAGTAGACAGGGCAGCAGGGGAGGGCTCAGGAGGGGGTGAATGGTGGCCATGTCTGAGGTGGGGGTAGAGGGAGGCGTGCAGTGCTGGATGGGTGTGTAGGTGAATTTCTGGGTGGGGAGGAGAACGGAAAAAGATCAGGAGGGTCAGGGTGACCAGTGCTGAGAAAGAAAATGGCTCTGAACCAGACAGACACAGGTTCTCCTCAGTGATTGTGAGTGCATGTGTGTGTGTGGGGGGGGGGGGGCTGTGACTTAGCAGCTGAACAGCAGCAGCTGGGGACAGCCTGGGGCTTCCTTGGCCCCACGGGCTCTGGGCACATCCACCCCAGCCGTCCCTGCTGTCAGTGCTTGAGGGTCACGTATTCCACATCTTCCGGTGCCCGAGGCCGTTCCCCAGCCCCAAACTGAACAAGCTCCGAGTAATGAATCCCCTCGTCCTCTGCAAAATCCGGAGCCACGTTCTCGTAGTCACCCTGGGAAAGCCACGCAGGGGTGAGCCTGGCCTTGCGGTGAGCCGCCACCACCGCTTTCCCTGCCTCTTCTTCCTTGTTCCACTCGGGGAGGGGGTCCAAGAGCCCACGCAAGAGTCCTCTCGTCCAGAAACTGACTGTCTTGGCCCTTTGGACACACAAGTGCCTACCCTGGCTCCAACCCCAGCTCCGCCTAAGCAACTGCTGTGGTTTACCTGTGCCCCCAGATTCCAGGGCGTTGGAAATCGAGTCCCCAGACTCATATGTGGACTGGACTGTGACATTCGAGAGGTGATTGGATTAATGGGTTAATGGGTGATCGAGGGAGTGGCTTTGTCATAAAATTGAGTTCTCTCTGGCTTGCACCCCCCTTGCTGAGCAATGCCACATGCCACCTCAGGACTCTGCAGAGAATCCCCATCAGCAAGAAGGCTCTCACCAGATGTTGTCCCTTGACCTTGGACCTCCAGAACTATGAACCAAAATGAATCCTTTTCCTTTAGAAATTACCCGGTCTCAGGTATTTAGCGATAGCAACGGAAAGCAGACTAAAGCTGCAAACCTCCCCTAACCCACATTTAGCTTTAGCCACCAACGACATCTACCCTAGTCCTTCCCATCTGGGGCTCCCAGCTAAGACTAGGACCCAGGTCCCCCAACCTTCTTAGCCCTGGCCTCTTACCACACGACGCTTCTGCACCACTGAGTAAGTAACCATGTCTTCGTTATTGGGGAGAGGTCCTTGTGTTTCTGAGGTGCCCGCACCTCTGAGAGGGAGAACAGATGGAGGGCCACCAATGAAGTGCTTCCTGTGGGCTCTCTTCCTTCTCTCGACACCCTTAGTCCCCAGCAGCACCCCAACCCCAGCTCCTCTTTGAAAAAACAACTCACTAACTTTCACGAGCCCATGCACACAGTGGGGGCTAATAAAAAAAGTGTGCTGAATGAATGAGCACGCATGTGTATGAGTCACAGCGTCTGGGCCTCTGTGACAAAGGTTGGCCCTGGGCACACATGCTCTTGGTTTGAAGAAACAGGTCCCATTCTGGGGCCTGTTACTTGACAGAGGGTTGTTGTAGAACAGGAGTGAGGCAATAGGTAGGTGTTGTCAGGAGGTGCCTGACACAAAGAGCTAGGACACTTTTCCCACCCTCCCTGTTCCCTCAGTACCCAGTTCTTGGTGTGTCCGTCTCCGGAAAGCGCAAAGCAGCGTAACTGATGCCATCTTCCATCATCGGATTGTAGCATCCCAGGGAGTGGGGCCCTTCAGAGGGAGGGGTCCTTCTAACCTGGGAGAGAGGCAGGGTTGCAGCTCTGACTCTCTTTCCCCACCCTCCCCCAGCCTCTGACCCCACAGAGGATTTTTTTTTTTTTTTTTTTTTTTTTTTTTTTTTGGTACCAGGGATTGAACTCAGGGGCACACAGCCACTGAGCCACACCCCCAGCCCTATTTTGTATTTTATTTAGAGTCAGAGTCTCACTGAGTTGCTTAGTGCCCTGAAATTGCTGAGGCTGGCTTTGATCCTCCAACCTCAGCCTCCCGAGCCACTGGGAGGTTCCACCATGCCCGGCCCCAGAGGACTTTGGATCACTTTTCTTTACCTCTTCACCTTGGTTCCTCACTCCACTTCAAGGGCTGCCCTGCATTTGATCTTTCTCCCATCCTACCTTTTTATTCCTCACAAAGAAGCTCTGCCCATTGGAATTTTCCTGAAGCCCCTGCTGGCCGCGAGTCCTCTTCCAGCTAAGGAGCAAAGACAGGCTTTGTGGGGGTCGGGAATGAGACCAGGACCCTGTGGATTCAGCAGGCTGGAGGCTGAGAGACTGAGTAACTGGAAACGGGATGAGCCAAGGGAGGGGCAGCAGGAAGGGCTCACTTTTGCCGAAGCTTCGCCCCCCAGATGGCCAGGATGAGGATGGCCAGGCAGACGCCCATTCCCATGCTCGCTCGCCTGGCGATGGTCTCGGGGCTGTCTGGTGGAGAAAGGAGACACAGGTTCACCCTGCACTTCAGCATCCTCGACTTACCTCTGCATCCAGCCCCCGTCCTTCTTGCCAGCACATCTCCTCCGTGCATGGGAGAGTGAGGCAGAGAAAGATGGAGAAGGGCCCCTGCCTTCTGCATCTCTGGTTAGGAGGAAAGCGCTGTCTTTCCCCCAAGCAGGTGCTTTTCTGCAAGCATGGCCCTCACAGAGTGCACCATCCTTGCCCTTCTAAACAAGTACAACTGTCCGGGCGGTTTGGATAGACTCTCAGCCCTAAAAATGCACCGGTTCTTCAACTCAGCAATTCCACGTGGGCATTTATATCCAGCGCCTGTCCTTGTAGGCATGCCCAAAGCAAGGGTCTACCTGCTCAGCCTTGAAGAGGGGGCTGGGGGAACTAGATGGGCAGCATCCGTTCAGGGGACACAGTGCAACCCCTAGAAAAGAGGCAAGTCTCAAGGTATCCAAAAAGTGGAGACCCAGGGCGTGGCGTTTTTACGCAATGTGCCAGTTACACTTCCTGAGAGAAGGGCCCAGCAGGAGCTCCAGAAGCGTGGAAGGTAGGTGCGGCCTGAGGGCTCCTGGACAGAGGCAGGAGACACTGAACGGGAGGAAGATGGAGAGACTCCTGTGAAGCAGGACAAGGCGATTGCTCCAGCGGTGGCAACAGGCAGCTATGGAGCAGGGGGTGTAGCTGGGCTGTGCTGGCAGGAACTGGGAAGGAGGAAGCGGACTGTAAGGACTGTGATCTAGCAGGCTCAGGCTTGGTTGGGGGTGGGGGAGCTTCAGGAGCAGTCAGCGCCAGAAAGGAGCCTGAGAAGAAGCAGAAAGGGGGCTTACAGTAGATGGTGAGGGTGCTGGGGGGCGACTCGCCCTCGCCCAGCCGGTTGACCCCCTTGCACCAGTAGGAGCCCGAGTGCTCCACCTTCACGGGGTTCAAGCTCAGCGTCTGGCCATAATACGGGAGCTCTTGGTTATTCCAGTCAAACCAGGTGTACTCTGAGATGGGAGGGTTGGCATCACTCTCACACGTCAAGGATGCCTTTCTCCCTTCCATCACGCTGTCTCCCGGGGTGATGGACACCCACAGCCTCCGAGGTGCATCTGAAAGGGGAAAACAAGTCAGGGTCCAGGCGCTGGTCTCCTGGCCTCTGCTGGTCTCCACTCTCAGCCTCCAGCTCCGGCCACTCACACAGCACTTGCAGCCTCCAGGCCTTAGATGCTGACTGTCCTATGGAGTTGTTGACCAAGCAGCTGTAATTCCCAGCATCTTCCGGGGAGATGGAGTCCAAGTTCAGTTCTCTTCCTTTTTCTTCCAGAAGACTTCCATTTTTCTTCCAGAAGAAGTGGACTTCTTTGGGGTGGCTCTTTGAGAAGTGGCATCGGAGTTGGACACGGTTCCCAGCACGAATCTCCGACGGGGGGCTGATCTGCAGGACCTTCACATCCCTGGGAGCATCTGCAGGGCCAGGGGTCATGCTGACCTCTCAGATCTCTTCTCCCTCTGTTGTCTCCAGGACTTCCTGTCCCCTTGGCCTCAAGGCCCGTCTCCCACCCCTCACTTCTCTGTTGAAGACTGTGATCCAGGCTCCCACCTCCTCACCCTTCCATCCCAGATCCCGTCGGGGCCACCTCCCAGGTGCCCCGCCCTGTCACTCACACTGGACGTCCAGGTCGATGGGAGAAGCTGACGAACACCACTTGTTACAGGCGGAACAGGAGATGGGTGGGGTGTCCCAGGCAACGTTCGGAATCCTCAGCACCTCACGCGACGGCTCATTCCACGAGCCTCCGGGGCTCCACTCATACCGGGTGACTGTTGGGTTACTGGAGTTGTACCTACAGGACAGGGTCACGCTGTCTCCTTCTCGAATCGGTGTGGAGCTCTGAATCACAGTGGTCACCCCCTTGGGGGGATCTGGGAGTAGACCAGAGAGGTGAGTAAAGTAAGGCCGACCCGTAAATGTTGACCTTTCTGAATCCCCGCCCCCACCTGCCCCTGAGTTCACACAGCTGCTCCGCGGCGGGGAAGGCCCTCAGACTGCCAGGGCCTGCCACGGAGAGCTGCGTGGCTGTGGGCTGCAGGCCTCAGTGCAGGCCTCCTGTCAAACGGGGTCCTGAGAGCGAACCTTGCAGAATTCGCCCAAAGATGAGCTAGAGGGTGCCCTTAGAGCAGCGCTCAATGAACAACCAATAAATGCCGGGGCTACCGCTGCTCTTGCATATCCCACCTGCCTAGAGATTGAGGATCCCTGTCCATCAGGTGACATTTCAGGGTCCCCAGATGTCATTGTTCTGGGCTCAACTCAGTGACTCCACTTCTTTCCACTAGGTAAAAGAAGTTCTACCAACAGAGAGGTCGTGAGACACTTGCTCCAGTTCTCCCTGAAACTCTCAGGACCTTCTCTGGGACTGAGCCGCTGCCTGGTGCCAAGTCCCTCAGTTCCCGGTGGAGCCGGGCATCCACATTCATTCATTCAACAAACATCTGAGCACCTGCCAAGAGCCAGGCCGTGGGCTAGGTCGATGCTGGGTGAAAGAGCCCCAATTAGGGAGATGGCTATTGCGGTCAGCTGGAAGCCATAAGTTCCACCTGATAATAAGTATGTATGTGATGCACCTGTAAATGCACGTGAGGCACCCGCAAAGCTAAAGGTATATAACCGGGTGAAAGCAGTCGGAATCAGGAGAAGAATGAATTCATTCAGTCAGTCATGCAGTCGCTCAGTCGGAAGAAGAGTTCAGGTTGGAGAAGAAGAAAAGAATCAGAGCGGCCAGACGTAGGCAGAGCGGTTACAGAAGAGAAACCAGATAGAAGAAGTAATTCCTGGTCAGAGTCAGGCCGAGGCTCCCAAGAAGAAAGAGAAAGAAGAAAGAAGAAAGAAGCTCTAAAAGCTAAGCTCTCTCTCTCTCTCTCTAAAGAAGAAATCTCTCTCTTTCAAACTCTCTCTCTTTCTCTCTAAGCTCTAAGAAGAAGAAAAAGCTATCTCTAATCTTTCTCTCTAAGCTCTTTCTAAGAAGAAGAAAAATCTTTCTTTCTCTCTCTAAGCTCTCTCTAAGAAAGTAGAAGTAAAAGTAGTAATAGCTTTACTCTGCCTCCGAGAGTTTTCCTCCCGCAGCGTTTGTGGCTGGCCACGACAGGCAGCTTACAGCTGGGGGTGCGACTGTGACCAGCGAAGCCCCGAGAAGCTTGTGTCAGGAGCCCCTGGCCTCTGCTTGTCCTCCATTCTGGGTCCCGGGGAGCCCCTGTGCCCCACCTATCTTCCTCCTTCCCCTCCTTCCCTCTTCTCTCCCAAGAACCAGAGGCTCCGTGACTGCTCACATTGGACGTCCAGCTCGGCTTCCTGGCCAATCTGTCCAGAACCAAGCCTGTTTTCTGCCACGCAGGTGTAATGCCCTGCGTGCCAAGGAAGGACCCCGGCAATCCAGTATTTCTCTTCTGTCACTCCCGGCATTTCCTTCCCATTGTGATACCAGGTATAATTGGTTGGAGGAGGATTGGCCGGGGACGTGCAAACCAGCTCTACCGACTGGCCCTCCTTAGCAGGTGTGTGGTGGATGTAAACCTCGGACACTGTCGGGGCATCTGGAAGAAGGGGCAGAGGTGAGGGCAGAGGTGAGGGGAGCCCTCTGACGTGAGCAAGCCACCACTGTCACCTCCACCCTCAGCTCCGAGGAGGCTCACACAGCACTTTGAGGGCCACTTCTTCCGACATTCCTACGCCTCTATCATTGGACGCCTGACAGCGGTACGTCCCACTACTGTCCTTGGTCACTGAGGACAGAGTTAGAGAGAGCATCTTCTCCCCCAGGAGGATCCCGTCCTTGAGCCAGGATACAGTGTCATGCTCTGGGTTGCTGCTGATGACCTGGCACGTCATGGTCACGGACTCCCCTTCCTCTACAGTGGCTTCACTGGGAGTGACATTGATCTTCAACTTCGGGGTGTCTGGAGGAACAGAGGGGTGATTGGGGAGGGGACTGGGAATTCTCAGAGGGCTGGAGGTGGCGAGGAATGGCAGTGCTTGCTTGTGTTTAGTCCCCTTGTGGACCCAGGTGACTGTCACAGCCTCCTCACTCCATTGTCCTTCCCCCTTCTCCACGTCTGCTACCCCTGGCCCCCACCAGCAGCTACCAGGATTCCTAATACTGTCATGCACAACTTGTCAGTGCCTGCTTGAAGCCACCCAGTGGATTCCACACTCAGAATAAAATCCAAAACATGTCCCACAGCCCGGGAGACCTAGTGTCCTGCCCCGGCTACTTCCTCTCCTGCCCCCTGGCCCTCAAAGGCAGTGAACGTCAACCCTTCAGGCCCTGGGCTCCACCACACACACACCAGGACCTCACCCCAAGGCATTCATACCTGTTCTTTCCTCTCCCTGGAACCCTCTCTACCTGCCCCAGTCTCTCCCTCCATTCAAGGCCAGCCTACATGTTCATCTTCTTCAGAGAAGCCCCCGTCCATCACACCACCCCCCAATCCTAACCCTGCTTTATTATTTTTTTTTCTTAAGACACATATCACTCCCTATAAGTAGGTTCTGAGTTTCTTTGTTAATGTATTTCTCGTCTGTCTGTCCCACTGCAAGGCTAGCTTCACATGGGCAAGAACTGGGCTCACTGCTCTGTCTACTCACCCCGGCCGGCAGCCACTGTAGGACCCGGCACCTGGTAGGTGTGCAGTGAATATTTATTGAATGAATGAATGAATGAATGAGGCACAAAATAATGATGTGCAAAGAATTCCCACAAGGGGTAAAAGAGAAACGTAACCAGGTGATCCCCACAGCAGGCCATGCCAGGATAGATGGTTTTATTTCTGTTAGGCCAAAGCAGAGGCTAAAATGAAATCTTTGTCCTGAAACTCCAGGGCTGAAAGGGGGTGGGGACAGAGGCTGGGCAATGCCACGCTGCAGGTGATGGGCAGCAGGTGGATGGTGCATCCTTCTGTAAGGTAAGTTTCCTCTTACCCTTCAGGGGGCATTAGGGAGGAGGTGACAAGGACTGCATCATCACTCCCAGGGGAACACGGGGGTGGGGACTCACGCTTCACGTCCAGCGGCACTGACTCCTCAGAGAGCACCTCGGCAGAATGCCGGACCTGGCAGGTCAGGTTCTTCCCGTGGTGAGTCCACTTCGGTTCAAAGTTGATCTCACTCTTGGTAGAGACGGTCTTGTCAGTAGGGGAGGAGGAGGCGATGGTGGGAGCAGAGAGGAAGGGGGACCCCTCCAGGGTCCACTGCAGTTCGATGTCATATCCAAAGCAGGTGAAGTTCAGCAAGCAGGTCACAGTGACTCTCTGGGACTCCTGAAGTTCTGAAGGGAGCTGGATGTGAGGTAGAAGAGGAGATTCTGCAAAAGAGCAGGCGACAGTGCTGGAGGCCTGGGGACCTAGGTTACATCCCAGCCCTTTACACCTGTATTTAGATGTGCTGTTCCAAATAACCTGGGCAGGAATCCTTTGCCAGGTCATCCACCTCTTTGCTCAGTTGAGATACTCTCTGACATGCCCTGGGGACACTAAGCCTCCCTGGGCGTGTATTTCACATTTCTTTCTTACTTCCTGATGTTTGCTTTCTAAATGGCTTCAAGTCCACGACTCTCTCTCCACCCCTAGGTGAATTATACAAGTTTAGTTCAATACGCATTTCTTAGCTTTGGTGACACATTTATATTTGTTCAATGGCTTTCATATGGGAGGCACCCAGGCCCTGCATCCTCTTAGTCGGTGGGCCTGCGTGCAGCAAGTCCCCTCCCCAGCGGGACCACCCTTCAGACAGCAGAGTCTGAGTGACAGCTCTCACCCTAAGCACAAGCCTGCTTAGAACCGACCACCACAGAAAGGGGCATGAAGGAACCACTCTCTCCAGGGCAGAGGCCCCTTGCTACGTTGGATGGGTCACATCCACGCGCTGCACGCGTGTCCTCTCGCCTTGAGAGGTTAATTAGAATTGGTCCCCAACATTAACACATTGAGAGTTCTCATTTGAGAAGTCGTCTCTCCATCTAAGATCAGAAGATCTGGCTACCTGGAACCCAGATGGCTAGAATGGGCAGGAGCTGAAGGGCAGGGACGAGTGCTCACGCTGCAGGTGGCCCATCTTATGCTGCCACATCACAGAGCTGGCATCCCTTTGCCTGACCTTTGGGGGGAACTCGGTTTGTGACTCCTGTCCCAGTAGTTGCTAATGTCTAGCCTCCCTCCTTACCCGAGGTAGGCGGACACCTTCCCCGAGGCCTTACTAGAGATGCTGAGGTTTACGGGTTCCATCCATTTGTCGTCCTTGGTCATCATCCTCAGCCCCAGCCAGCCGCTGTCTTGGACGCGCAACGAGTGGATGCTCAGCGTGCAGTTCTCTCTTTCGTTTCCCAGGAATCGTACTCTTCCCTGGGGACTAGTGGCCTCCCAGTTCTTTGTGCTATTATAGAGGATGGTCCCGTTGAAGCCTTTGATGGTCTCGCTGTACTCGTAGTTGTGGTACACGGTGAGGTTGTCCAGGATCTCACCCTTCTTCGGGATTGTGTAGCGGCAGGGAATCCAGACGCAGGCCCCTTCCCAGGCGTAGAAGGTGGCGGGGTGTTCGACCTTCCACTTATTTGAACCAGAGAAAGCCAAATATTCTGAAACCCCTGACAGTGATCAGAAAGCATGATTTAGGGCTGTGGAGAACTTTCAAAGGAAGAGAGTTCTCGCTGAAGCTAGAGGGAGACACGGGAAGACCAAGAGAGGGGCGCTTCTCTCTCTGTGGGTGCACTCTGCCTGCCCCGCCCACCCCACACCCCCTCTTCTCTGATCCAGATCTGTCCTCTTTCTCCAGTGCCTACCGACATTCCGGAACCCAGGTACCTGCCTGGGCCACAGCCCTTACCCAGAAGCAGGAGGAGCCGGGGACCAAGGAGACGCATGATGTCGTGTCTGGGCTGGAGCCTGCGGTGGGAAGAGTTTGTCTTTGAGCCATCTGGTCACCCGCTTCTTGCCCATACACACGGAGCTCTGACCCCTTGCTCCTGATCCTGGGGACCACGTCCGGTTGCATTGTGGGGATGTGGAACGTGGATGCTCACAGAGCCTTTTCTGGGCATGCCGAGCTTCTCTTTCAGCCCAAGAGTTTCCTTCCCTTCTTCTTCCTTCTCCTTCCCTCTCTTCCTTCCGTCTGTTCATTCATTTGTCTATACTTTTCTAACCCCCCTGCCCAGTTCTCAGGCTCAGAATAGCAGCAGATCCCTAGGCACCTGGAATGCCAGGGTCCCAGGGTAATGGGGAACTGGGGTAGGATTTTACACAGGGGAAAGACATCTTTTGATTTGAAAGACCAGAAAAAAAAAAAATAGTCATTCCAAAACCAATAATGAAGTTCAAAGCCAGGAGAATATTGAGAGAGAGCTGGAGGGTCTCAGGAGGAGAGTGTGTTCTAAGGGACCTGCACATGTATCCCAGGGCTAGGTAGGAACATCAGTCAATCAAGTGAGGGCAAAGGTCATGCCTTGTCTAAAGATGGTGGCTGTCTCAATCCAGCCAACTGTTGTCAAGTGGGAATCAGGGGCCCAGCACTGTCTGATCTTCCAGTGTTTCAGGAGAAGGAAGAAGACAAGTTTGCACGTGAGATGTCCTGCTTTAAAAACAACACACAGTGGCCAGGCTGGTGGCACATGCCTGTAATCCCAGCAGCTCAGGAGGCTGAAGCAGGAGGATTGTGAGTTCAAAGTCAGCCTCAGCAACTTAACGAGGCCCTGAGCAACTCAGTAAGACCCTGTCTCAAAATAAAAAATAAAAAGTGCTGGAATGGGGCTGGGATTGTGGCTCAGCGGTAGAGCGCTCGCCTCGCACGTGCGATCCTCAGCACCAAGTAAACATAAATGCATTGCATTGTGTACAACTAAAGCAAATAAATAAAATTTTTTTTTAAAAAAGTGCTGGAATGTGGCTCAGTGGTCAAGCACCCCTGGGTTCAATTCCTAGTACAAAAACAAAACAAAACAACAACAGCTGGGCACGGTGGCGCACGCCTGTAATCCCAGCACTTGGGAGGCTGAGGCAGGAGGATCACAAGTTCAAAGCCAGCCTCAGCAAAGGCGAGGCACTTAGCAACTCAGTGAGACCCTGTCTCTAATAAAATACAAAAAAGGGCTGGGGATGTGGCCCAGTGGTTGAGTGCCCCAGTACCAAAAAAAAAAAAAAAAGTCCAATACACAGTGCTGGTCAAATAAAACTTATCTGCGGGCTGGAGGTAGCCCAATGCCACCAACTGGCAAATGATATTCTCTCTCTCTCTCTCTCTCTCTCTCTCTCTTTCTCTCTCTCTCTCTCTCCCCCCTCCCTCTCTCTCCCTCCCTCCTTCCCTCCCTGTGCAATAAGCTTACCCTCAACCATTCTACATTTTTACAGAGTTAAATTTAAGTCCCTATTTATATAGTTATGAACTCTGTTCTGGTCCCCAGGGAGCCAGCAGGATGTGCCAACAGAGTGTGTCGCCGGTGTCACCACAGACCCTGGCCCCTTCCACCAGTCCCACAAACATTTCCCACACACTATGTCACATCAGTGCCCTGCTCTCTGGCTGTTCATCTCTCCAGGCTGGAGGGTACAGGCTATGGGTTGTTGGATGTCTGGTGCCAGGGAAAGCTAAGCTGTCGCTGAAGGCAGGAGGTGCTCTGTCCCCAGGTGTCAGGGTTGGCCTGGCCTGGGCATGGATCAGGGGTGAGGGGACTGAAGCCAGGTCAGATCCTCCCAGGCAAAGCTGACCTCACCTCTGCAGGCGTTAGCAATGTTTTGTACAAAAAAGTCCTTCAGAGCCAGCCACTTGGGAAAACCTGGGCTAAAAAGCTGAGTAAGATTCTTTGCTGTAGAACATTCTGAATCTTTTAATTAGCTCTATATGCATCAGAAGTCTCCAGACATAGGGGCTAGAGTATAGTATATCACCTACACTTCTTTGGCCATGGGATCATTTTACCTTTTCCACCAAAAGCTTTACAAAGTTACAGGGTCAGTTTTCTGAGGGATAACTTTGAGATCCCCTTAGGGTCACCACCAAGGCTGGGACAACAGGGGCTGGGCCATGGGACCTCTCTGGCAGCACCCACTAGCCACATCCTATCAGGTCCTGGCTGAGTGGGAAAGGGGCACAGTGTGTGACGGCCTAAGGATCTCCGGACAGTTTCTGAAGCATAAGAAAGTGGGACCCAGGCCAGGTGTGGTAGCACATGTCTGTAATCCCAGCGGCTTGGGAGGCTGAGGAAGGAGGATCGCAAGTTGAAAGCCAGCCTCAGCAACTTAGTGAGGTCCTGAGCAATTTAGCAAGACCCTGTCTCAAAATAAAATATAAAAAGGGCTGGGGATGTGGCTCAGTGGTTCAGCATCCCTGAGTTCAATCCCTAGAACAACAACCAAAAAAAAAAAAAAAAAAAAAAAAAAGAAGAAGAAGAAGAAGAAGGAAGTGGGACCTAGGCCTGGGAACTATAATGCTAAAGAGGAAGGAAGGGATGTGTGTGGAGACGTGTCATTAGGTGCAAAAGGCTCAGGACAAGGACAGGCTGCCCAGACCTGCCTGCTCAATAAGGGTCAGGTTAGGGCTTTGTGAGCCAGCTTCCTCAACTCCATCATTCCCTCCTGAGCACCCAGTGACCCATTCCAATCCAGAAGACTCACCAGGCTTGGCAAGGGAGTGCTCAAATGCAAGATCTGTCTACAACCTGTTTCAATGCAAGCAAGAAAGACAAAAGGAGGCCCCTGCTGTATTCCCAGCTCTGGGAACTGTGCCCAACACAGGTGGCCACTCCACACTTGCTTTAATGCAAAAAAAGAAAGAACAGAATGTGGCGTTTACCTGTCTCCTCGTGTCTTCCCTCTTCAGAGACCCTGGCGACATCTGAAAGTGAATCAGGAAGTACAGTGAAGTCTCCAAAGATTGATTTTTCACTCTCCTTGGCCACACCTCCTGCCTCTCGTGACTCTGAGGGTGACCAAGAGACATCGGGTTGTGGAGAGTAGGGCAAAGAAACAGTGGAAAGAATGTGGGCTTGGGGTCAGATGGAAAGGGGACCCGCTTATATCTGTAGTCAGGTCTTAGTGTCAGTGGATGGATTTTCTGTGTCCAATCAATTTCCAAGCTGGTTTCTCTACAACTCTTCACATTATTGTGCTTGGAGGTATTTGTAGTTTGGGGACACCATCTGGTTACCGATCATTCCCATGACTTTCCATTCTGGACAGCAATGGTGGGAATCTGCTCACTGACAACGATGGTTCAGTAGCCCCGAGGGTGGAGGAAGGAGCACGTAGATTTCAGGAAGGAAGAAGCCATCCTGCATGAAGTGTTACCTAGTGGGAAAGTCTCAGTACTGAAACCTCCCCACGTTGATCAGGTTTCTTGTCAGTGAGTGTCTCAAGAGCAGAATAAGACAACTGCCAAAGCCATGCAAATCCTGCAGATGATGAGAGAAGATTCTGAGAAGTCTTCACTTTGACACCCACACTGTGCTTTAAGGGCCACTGGTCAGAGGAATGGAAACTGAAAGATAAAAGAACAACTTCTTCAAAAAGTAGTGTTATTCTTGGAAGATGGAGTGGGGAGATAGTTGTCCCTTGGTATCTGAGGGGGACTGGCACCAGGACCCCTCAGATACCAAAATCCATAGCTGCTCAATTCCTTTATATAAAATGGCATAGTATTTGCATATCACCTATGCCTATCCTCCTGCATACTTTAAGTTCTTTCCAGATCACTTATAATACCTGATACAATGCAAATACTATGTTGATAGTTGCTATACTGTATTGTTTAGGAAATGATAACAATGCAATCATATTAAGCCTAATTACATTTTCTTTCTTTTTTTTTTTTTTTGTGGGGGGGGGTGGGTACCAGGGATTGAACTCGGGGCACTTGACCACTGAGCCACATCCCCAGCCCTATTTTGTATTTAACTTAGAAACAGGGTCTCATTGAGTTGCTTAGCACCTCGCTTTTGCTGAGGCTGGTTTTGAACTTGCGATCCTCCTACCTCAGCCTCCTGAGCCACTGGGATTACAGGCATGCGCCACCACTGTTAGAAAAGTTGCAGGATAGATGAACGCACGCTGAAACCGCGGTATGGGAAAAGGGAAGGGGGTTTATTGAATTACCAAAAGAAACACGTGGAGGGGATGGGGATGAACCGTGGGGGACGAACGGGAGCTGGAGTACGCGGGAACGAAGAGCAGGAACAGAGAGAGGCGCGAACAGAGAGAGAGGCAGGAACAGAGAGAAGCATGAACAGAGAGCGATTTCAGTCCGGGGCTGGTTTAAATAGAGTAGGGGTCATAAAACCCCTTGGAGTGAGTCCTTGCCCTATAGGCCAGCAGAGGTCAGGAGGTTAGTGGACAGGGCACTTGCTGGTCAGGTTTGCTGGTCACGCTGAGGATCTTGGGAGGTATAGTTTTTAACAAAGCACCTGGGGAGGTGTGGCCTCCTGCCTGGAATCCAACAACCACACCCGGCCCTAATTACATTTTCAATCCATGATTGGTTGAATCTGTGGATATCAAATTTGTGAACCCGGAGAGCTGATGGTGCTTTTCCCTATTTCTTCTACTAAGTACAATCAAAACACCTGATATTATAAAATAAGCATGTGAAGTCTGAGAGGTAGACAGAAGGCAGACAGATTAGGGGTCTTGGGACACAGAAATAATGTAGCATGAATTCCCTGGATATTTTTTTTCTTCACTTCATATATTCCAGACTGGATGCTGAAGAAGACAACACTGGGGGGGAAAAAGTTCCAGCAAAACTCTATTTTAGCCAAAGAAACAAGAAATAGGCATCCTAAAAAGACAAAACTCTTTCTGTCAGTGAGTGCTGTGCTCCAACCCAAACACACACACACACACACACACAAAAAAAAAAAAAAAAAAAAAAAAAAAAAAAAACTGGCGGCCTCACCCCTACCTCTGCTGGCAAAAGCTGAGTGGGGGCCTAGACCTGCACCCTTGCCAGTCTGTAACAAAGGACCCTAGACCACTCCCCATGCTCAATAGGTGCCAGAGAAGGTTGAGAGTAGAGTTGGGACCTTCATGCCCCCAAGACCTTCTAAAACTAGTAAGTAACTTCAGCAAGTTGAAGAAAGTGAGATCAACACAAAAATTAGTTGCATTTCTTTATACTAACTTATATAAACAGAAATTTGAAACACAACTCCACTCACAATGGTTAAAAATTACTTAGATATAAATCTAACAAAACATACATAGGACTTGTACCCTAAAAACTAGAAATACTGCTGAAAAAAATCAAAGATCTAAGTAAATGGAGAGATATACCATGTTCATGAATCAGAAGACTAAGCATAGTAATGATGTCATTTCTTCCCAAACTGAGAAACAGATTTAATAAAAATTACTATCAAAATCCCAGGAAGACATTTTATAGATAAATGCAAGATTATTCTAAAATTCATATGGAAAGAAAAAAGAACAAGAATAGAAAAAAATTTCTGAAAAAAAAAGAAGAAAGGGAAATCATTCTACTGATTTCAATGCTTTTTATAAAGTTAATATACTGTAATCAAAACTGTGTGTTATTGGTGGAGATAGATACAGATCAATAGAACAGAGGAGAAAGCCAGAAAATAGCCCCACACAAGTACGGCCAACTGGTTTTTGACAAAAGAACAAAAGCAATTCAAAGGTGGAGAGACAGTCTTTTCAACAAATGAGGACAGAATAATTGACTATTCATAGGCAAAAACATGACCTTCAACCTAAACCTCACACTTTGTACAAAGCTTAAAGTAGACAATAGGTTGACATGTAAAACATGAGACTGTAAGACTTTTGGAAGGTAATAGAGGAGAACATCTTGGGGACTGAGGACCTGATGAAGTGTGATGAAGCATGGCACCAAAATCATGGTCCCTAAAAATTGATAAATTAGACTTCATCAAAAATAAAAGTTTTAGAGCCGGGCGTGGTGGCGCACGCCTGTAATCCCAGCACTTTGGGAGGCTGAGGCAGGAGGATCGCGAGTTCAAAGCCAGCCTCAGCAATGGCGAGGCACTTAGCAACTCAGTGAGACCCTGTCTCTAATAAAATACAAAAAAAGGGCTGGGGATGTGGCCCAGTGGTCGAGTGCCCCTGAGTTCAATCCCCGGTACCAAAAAAAAAAAAAAAAAGTTTTAGCTCTAGAAAGGACACCATCAAGAAAAGGAAGGGATGAATTACATTCTGGAAGAACATGTTTGCAAATCATGTATCTGACAAAGGACTCACATCTAGAATGAGCGTATAACAAATTTTAAAAATTCAACATTAAAATGACATAAAAATGAAACGATCCAATTAGATGAGCAAAATGAAGAGATGTTTCACCAAAGATAATATAAAGACAGAAAATAATCACATAGAAGACATTCAGCACCATCAGTCTTTGGAGAAAAGCAAATTAAGAACACAATGGGAGGGGCTGGGGTTGTGGCTCAGCGGCAGAGCGCTCGCCTAGCACGTGCGCAGCCCGGGTTCGATCCTCAGCACCACGTAAACATAAATGCATTCATTGTGTACAACTAAAGCAAATAAATAAATATTTTTAAAAAACACAATGGGAAGTCCCCACAACACACCTAATAAAACAACTAAAATTAAAAATAGTAGCCTTGTCAAAGGCTGGAGAGCATGTGCACAAGCTAAATTTTTTCTATACTGCTAGTGTGCAGCCACTTTGGGAAAAAAAGTCTCAAAGCAGTTCCTCAAAAGCTTAAGCATTGAATTAATATAGGATCCTACACTTGCTATACTCTTAGGTATACAAACAGCTGAGATAGAAACAAGAGTTGAGTTATTCGTGAAATAACACATTATTATTATTATATTATTCATGAAAGGCAGAAAGAGGAAACAATGCAGATTTCCATCAAGTGATGAATGAACAAATGAAACACAGTATATACATACACACAATGAAGAATTATTTGGCAATAAAAAGTAATGAAGTTTGGATAATAGATGCTATAATATGATGAACCTTGACAACATTAAATGGAAAAAATGATAAATGCCACATATTTATGATTTCATTTATATGAAATGTCCATAAAAGAAAAATCTGCAGAAGTAGGAAGTAGATCATGGTTGCCCAGGGCGGAGAGTGGAGGGTGTTGGTTGTTTATGGGAAGGGGATTGTTTGGGGGTGATAAAATGTTCTATAATTGGTTGTGGTGATTTCCATAACTCAGTTGATATACTTCAAACAATTGAATTGTATGTTTTAAATGGGTGTGTTTATGTGAATTATATCTCAGCAAAACAGTTACATATAAAATGAAAACCAATCCCATTTAAAAAAATGAGCAAGGTGGTACTGCAAATAGGTGCAACTACTCTGGAAAGCAGTATGGAGATTCCTCAGAAAACTTAGAATGGAACCACCATTTGACCTAGTTAGCTCATTCCTTGCCATATACCCAAAGGACTTAAAATCAGCCTACTACAGTGACACAGCCATATCAATGTTTATAGAAGCTCAATTCACAATAGCTAAGCTATGGAACCAACCTAGGTGCCCTTCAACAGATGAATAGACAAAGAAAATATGGTTATATACACAATGGAATATTACTCAGCCATAAAGAAGAATGAAATAATGGCATTTGCAGGTAACTGGATGGAACTGCAGACTATCATGCTAAGTGAAATAATCCAGTCCCCCCCAAAACAAAGGCTGAATGTTCTCTCTGATAGGTGGATGCTAACACACAGTGGGGGAGGCGATTAGGAGTTCATTGGATTAGACAAAGGGGAATGAAGGGAAGAGAGGGAGGATGGGAATAGGAAAGATAGTAGAATGAATCATACAGAACTTTCCTATGTTCATAAAATGAATACACAACCAGAGAAACTCCACATCGTGTACAGCCACAAGAATGGGATCCTAATTAGAATGAGTTATACTCCATGTATGTGTAACATGTCAAAATACAATCTACTGTCATGTATCTCTAAAAAGGATACATTTTTAAAAAAGAAAAAATGAGCAAGGTCAGAGATAGTTCACTGAAGAAGATTTACAGGTGGCAAATAACCACACAGAAAGATGCTCCACATCACTGGCCATTAGTGAAATGCAAATTAAGACCATGGCAAGAGATCAGTACATGCTTATTAGAATAGCTAAAATAAAAACAGTGTCAACACCTAAGGCTGGTACGGAGGCAGTGAGCTGGGTCATTCACATGTTGCTGGCGGGAATGCAAAAGGGGAGAGCCACTCTCAAAAAGGAGTTTGTCGGTTTCTTTAAAAACAGAATAAAACACACCTATCAGATGATGAAATAATTACAATCTTGGGCATTTTGTCACCATGAAACAAAAACTTACACCCGTACAAAAACCTGTTGAAAGCAAACAACCTGTCTTCCAAGAGGTGAGTGTTTAAAAAGAATCGGGAAGCGTCTATAGCAGGAAATACAGTTGTCCCTCAGTATTTTGGGGTGATTGGGTTCCAGGATCCCCAGCAGATACCAAAATCTGTGGATGTTCAAGTCCCTTATATAAATTGGTGGTGTTATTTGCATTCAACATATGCCTATTTTCCCATGAATGTATTTGTTTTGTTTTATTTTATTCTATTGCTATGGTGGGGATCAAACCCAGAGCCCTGCACATGCTAGACAAGTGCTCTACCTCTGAGCTACATCCTCCGCCCCTCATATACTTCAAAATCATCTCTAGATTACTTAGAATACCTAAACTAATATAAATGCTATGTAGATAGTTGCTATAATGTATCGTCTCTATAATGTATTGTTTAGGGGAAATGACCCAAAAATGACACATTCATTACAAAGGCAATTTTTTTCCAAATATTGTTGATTCACAGTTGGTTGAATCAAATGTGGAACTTGCAGATATGGAGGGCTGGCCGTATGTACTCTGTAGCTATGAAGAGGAATGAAGTATTGATACACACCCACGCAGATAATTCTGAAGGTCATTTCACTGAGTGAAAAACACCAGTCTCAAATGGTCATACCCTGTAACATTCTTCAGAGAGCAAAATTACAGAGATGGAGAAGAGATTGCTGGTTGCCAGGGGTTAGGGATGGTGGAGAAGGAGGAGTGGGGGAGCTCTTCGGGGAATGGAGTAATAAAAATGATGTGGAGTCATCTACGTGCATTATGCCAAGGTCCGATTCCTGGGTTTTTGTTTTTTTTCTTTTTGGATACTGGGGATTGAACTCAGGGGCACTCCACCACTGGGCCACATCCCCAGCCCTTTTTTGTATTTTATTAGAGACAGGGTCTCACTGAGTTGCTAAGTGCCTCGCCATTGCCGGGGCTGGCTTTGAACTCGCGATCCTCCTGCCTCAGCCTCCCAAGTGCTGGGATTACAGGCGTGTGCCACCGCGCCTGGTGGATTCCTGGTTTTGATATTGGACTGTAATTATGTAAGAAGCATCTACATAGGGGAACTAAGGGAAGGGCGCAGCAGATCTCTTTGTTCTATCTTTGCAACTTCCTGTGAGTCTATAATTATACCAAAATAGAAGATTAAAAAAAAAAAAAACAGCGATCTCAGTGTGGGACGGAGATCTTCCAGCTCCCAAAAGCCTCAGGCAGGGGACTCACTGGGTCCCTGCTCGTCACCTGGAAAGAGTATCAGGATTCTGCTGGCCACAGTGCCAGGAGGAAATTGGGTGACAGGACCTGACTTCATTTCTGGAAGCCTCATAGAGAAGGCAAAGACTGGGGTGCACGATTCCCAAGAAAGGTAGTTTTAATGCCCTTGCTGATCCTTTCTCCTTCTTCTTCTTCTTCTTCTTCTCCTTCTCCTTCTCCTCCTCCTCCTCCTCCTTCTTCTTCTTCTTCCTAATAAGTTTTAGTTGTAGATGGACACAATACCTTTATTTATTTATCTTTATGTGGTGCTGAGGATCGAACCCAGGGCCTCACCCATGCTAGGCCAGGGCTCTAACATTCAGCCACAACCCCAGCCCCTCCTTTCTTCTTTTATTTCCATGATGTAGATGGTCTCCACTTGGGGTGACGTGGCTGTCAACTCCTACCAGGGAAGCTGCAGTGCCAGGCAAGTAGGCTGCCACCCCCCCGCCTGGCTGAGGGACTCCGTCAGCGCCTTCCTCAAGGGACAGCAGCTTCACACCGGCCGCGCTCTGCCGCGCGCCCCGGGAAGAGCACGTGGTAACCAGACCTGGGTTCAGATCCCAGTTCTCCGCTCGCCATCCCCTTGGTTTCTGCTCTAAGGATGACACGGATGTGACCAAGTTCAGGAGTGTGTTGTGAGATCACCCTTTACCTGGGTCACAAGCGTGTAGCACTGTGTGCTTGCTGTCACGGAAAGGGCGCTCTGTAAAGGGAGCTGTTGTTAATACAGACATTGTCACTTGCTCTGCTGAACAAGACTCCGTGGTGACATTGGTTCCGGCACCCCTGGATATTGGACCCTAGCCTGAGTTTGACAGAGAAGGCTTTTGAGACCAAACGGATTTCCCTCCCAGTCCCCAGGGAAGCTATTCTAAACCCACTGAGTTTGTGGGAGCGGCGGGGCCTACTGCTTGGCAGCCGTTCTGCCCGCGAGATGAGGTTGGCACCGTCTGGGGAGCAGGTGGAGTTGAGAGTGAAGAGAGGGAGAAGGCAGGAGGTTTGGCTGTGCCTCCTCCAACCGTGGGCCACGAGGCTGGGGGAGGCAGCAGCAGCCTGAGCCCTTTCACCAAGGAGGATAATGGAGATGGCTGCCCCAGGCACCGTCCCAGGGACAGGCTGGGGGTGGGGTGAGCAAGGGATGCGTCCTCTTAGCCAGAAGTAACGCAGGAGTTGGTAGGAGGGGACTTGTCCCTGGTGCCTGGGTGACCCCCCTGCTGTGGGTGGCAGCCCATCCCTCCCTGCATCTGAGACCATGAGACTGCTCAGTCCTAGTCCAGCCCGCCCGTGGCTCATCTCCAGAGCCTATCTGTGTCTCTGATTTGGTGGCTCTTGAGTCACTGTGTCACCCATTCTCCAGGGAAGGAGGCCATCAGCCTTTCCTGTCCCCGGAAGCCCCTCCCCAGCCTGAATGAGGCCAGAGCAGACCACTCTGTGTCCCCACTGAACCTGTTCCTTTCACTTTCTCTGGCACCTAAGGGACAGAGGAGTCACCTCTGGTTCCTCTTTCTCTCCTCTTGGGAATCCCCGTATCCCATCGCTTCCTCCTCCAGGGGTCCCGGCCTGGTCCCTCTCTCCATTTCCCCTTTCTCAGTCTTGCACAACAGCCAAGACCTCAGAAACCCTTTCCCCACTTCCGTGGGTCACCTTGCACCCTACCCACACAGCTGCCTAACCCTCGAGCCTGTCCAGGACATTGCTCTGAGTCTCATTCTCCGGTGGCTTCCCAAGTCCCTCGGAGTGAAAGCCCGCGCTCTGCCCGAGCATCCAAGCCCTCTGGTCTGGGCTTGGCAACGGGGGCAGCCGCTCCCGCTCCATCACCCGCTCAGACTCCCTAGTTGCCTTCTTGTCCCGTGAGCATAACGAGGGCGTTCCGTCCACGGGCCTTGCCGTGGATTTGTTACCCTGGGACCCACATTCTCAGAAACCCACAGAACTCCCTCTCTCCCTTCCTTCTGGGCTCCATTCAGAACGACCCCTCTTCCTCACCCTGCAGGCTTGCCCCGCACTCTGGCGCCACATTGGCATGATTACTGTGGAAAGTACACTGACGTGTCACTTGCTGACCTCGCTGCTGTCTGTCTCGTTCTCACAACGTCAGCTCCAAGAGGCAGCAGCGATTGCTTCTGTCGGGGTCCATCCACAGGCCTGGCTAAGCAGGTACTGAGTTCTGCCAGGGCCTAGGTGCTGGGTGGGGAAAGTCCCAGAGCGTGAGACTGAGTTGGGGACCCTACTCGGATGTCATCTTGGGTGTCCGTCTCTTCTAAGGGATGGCCTTTGCTATCAGGTGACTTCATTGTTTCCCAAAGTTTAGAGATTTTCCCCACAATCTTCAGGACTTTGGTTCTATCTGCAAACCTCGGGAAATATTTTCATTTAACACATTTCTTTAAAACAACTCACTTGAGCTGGGCGTGGTGTTGCACGCCTGTAATCCCAGCACTTGGGAGGCTGAGGCAGGAGGATCGCGAGTTCAAAGCCAGCCTCGGCAATGGCGAGGCACTTAGCAACTCAGTGAGACCCTGTCTCTAATAAAAAACAAGAAAGGGCTGGGGATGTGGCCCAGTGGTCAAGTGCCCCTGAGTTCAATCCCTGGTATCAAAAAAAAAAAAAAAAAAAAAAAAACTCACTTGATTTCTTTTTTTTCCTTTTAGCTTAGTCTCCTCCTATGCTTTTATTTAATCATTTATTTTTAAATTGCCGGTGGGGTATGCTGGTTTCCTTCTGTTGGGAGACATACTAAATGAAGCACAAATAGTAACGTAAAAGTCACGCCGGCCCCTCTGGGCTCATCTCGAGTGCCACCATCACGCTTGGGTTGCACTTTGGGCAGCCAGATGTCATTCCCCGATCCCTGGTTATTGACACTACTCTGTTCTTCAGGGCGAAGTCCTCAGAGCGCATTCCTACCAGGCAGACCTGCTGGAGCCAGGGTCTGTTGCCAGGGGACAGGTGTGCCAGGGTGGGGCCCTTGAGCTCGTGTGCGGGGAACTGGAAGAATCCCACCCTGCTTGTCGAGGGACCCTTCCCACTCTGCGCCTCATTTCACTCATTTCACACATCTCCTGCCTCGATTCAGCTCCTGGAATTCTGCCAAACACATTCCTCCCGGGGACTTTCACCCAGGTGTGATTTTTCCTCCCCTGGAAAGCCTCTGCTGACTGCTGAGACCCTAAGTCACGCTTTCATTCTATGCTCTGAAAGCCCCTCACTTTCCCTAGGAGCAGGGGTCACATGTTACTGTTTGGTGTCCTGTGTGAAAGAGACTATTTGTTTCCTGTCCTTCTTCCTTCCTCTCCGTAAGGATAGCTCCAGCACCTGATCCGGGTCCTGTATCTTCTGTCACCTTCAACCCCCAGGGACAACTGCGGTCTTAGTTCCCTAATTCCTGACCCCCTTCCTGAACTACCTGCAGCAACACAGCTTCTTCTCAATGTCTCTCCATGCCCCGGGGCCCTGCAAACTGTTGTTTGTTCTCACCAAAAGACAGGACAACACACTGATAAGAGGGCGGCCTCTGAACCACGGATGGGTGCTCAAATCTGGGCTCCACACCTACCAGCTGGGGGGCCTAGAGGAGGAGACTTGACCTCTCTGTGCATTACCAACTCCAGGTTCTGAAACATCAGTGGGCATCAGCACATCAGCAACCCCCAGAGGACTACACACACACACACACACACACACACACACACACACACACACACACGCTCGCTTCTGGCCCCTCCCCAGTGTTTGATTCCAGCAGTCTGGGGCAGGACCTGCAAATTGGCCTTTCTAATCAGTTTCCCAGGGGATGCTTATGTCCGTTGGCTGGTGACTCGCACTTTGGGAACCATTGTCATAGTTGTTAGGAAAAGGAAATGGAGATTAATGAATGTAAATTGGGTAGAATCCTGTGGCCCATAGTAAGCAATCAACAAATGGCGTCATTAATACCATTTATACCGGAGAGCCTGGCCCTTTAAATTCCTGACAGGTGTCATAGAAAAAAAGCACATTTTAACCGGAAGAACTGAGTCCAAAGTTTGGCCACACCATTCCCTGGCTCTGGGACCTTCTCTAATCCCAATCATCTTCATGGCCTTATTCTGGGAGTCCTACCTCAGGATAGCCTTAGCTTCCTGAAGGGGCTCAGTATACAACTGGTGCCTAATATTTGTTGGGAAGCTGCAGGGTGCAGCCTGAATGTGAAGGGTAGCAGAAAAACCAACACAGGCTCATGAGCTGCCTGGATCCAGGGTTCCCACATGACCTGCGGGGACCAGAAGGTAATGGCCACGAGTGAAGCCGGCGGGTGTGGACAAGAGGGCGCGGTGGGGACCGTGGCACATGGATCCCGCGCCTCCAGGCAGCCGCCCTTCCTCTCAGTGAGTCTCGTGCACACGTGAGCCAGTGCTGTCAGCTGTCCTGACTGCAGCCAGAGCAGGCATGGGGACTGTCACAGGGAATCACCCAGAAGCCAGTACAGACTGTTCCCCAGCCACCAGAGAGGGAGAACGGCGGTGACTCGGGCACAAGGATAGACTCCCGGGGCTCCAGCCCCGACCCAGGGCCCAGCAGAGGCGAGGAGGAACTCTGGGATCATTCTAGAAACAGAAGGATGGCAGACTCCCCAAGAACAAGTCAGAAGCCATCAGGGTAAAGACATTTGGTGTTGGGGCATTTATTTCATGTCCCTTTTGTACAGGTCCTGGGGCCAGGTGTGGGGGCAGGAGACCAGGCGGGGGGTGGGGGGGGTGTAGCAATAAATAACACGGACAGACAGAGCTCCCCTCCAGACAGATGAGGTTAAAGGAGGATAGAGGGGAGCCGTAATGTGGGCATAGGGTGCTGGCAGGGAGGGGGCAGCTGGGAAGGAGAGGAAGGCTGGGCCCCCAGGACCTCACTGTCACCTGCCCCATCCCCTTCCTGCCCCAGCCCCCACAACTTTCAGGAGGAAGGGAGCCCACAGCCAGTGGGCGCCGGCGAGGGTCCTGAGGGTGGGTGGCCGCGCGGGCTGCCCCAGCCTCCTCACTTGACGCGGATTTCGGCATACTCCGCCAGCTCCTCCGTCAGGGTGTAGCTGTCCTTGGTGGGCCGTTTCCCCAGGTCCGAGTGGGAATAGCTCAGGTCCAGCTCTGGGGGTTCCCCCCGGAGGCCCAGCAGCCTCCTCTCAGCTCCCAGGCGCCTCTCGCTCTGTGGGAGGCAACGACCCCTCAGCAGCGTCCTCTCCCTCTTTCTCCTTGGCATCAGTAAACGGTGCAGAAAGGATGGAGTGTTTGCACCTGCGTGGTCCCCAAGCTCAGCCCCAAAGCCCTGGACGAACCTCCTCTCTCAAGGACCCCCAGCCCAGGGAGCCCCACAGCCACCACACCCCACTCTGGGGCCTCTGCAGGTGCTGAAGCCCCAACACCACAACCTTCTCTTTGCAGAACTTGAAATTGGCCTACAAAGTCCCTTCCTCCAGGAAGCCCTCTTCAACAGGGATTTCAGGCCACAGGCTGCCACCGAGAGCACCTTTCCAGTGAAGTCTACTCGGTCAGATCCCACCTTTCCAGAAGTTTGCAAGTGCCCGGGTCGGTAAGTCCTCCCCCGTTTGGATTTGGCGTGGTCTCCCTCCTCCGTCGGGGAGGTCCTGTGGGTGTGCCTTCATCTTCCCAGGATGCTTTGCCCCTGGTCCCTCCCCACAGGTATCTGGACACACACAGGAGGGACGGCAGCCACAGACAGAGGGAGCAGCAACAGCACAGGTGGACGGGCTGCCGGGCAGGGCCGGGCTAAGCCAGAGGCCGTCCTGGACGCTGACAGGACACACACAGGCAAGCCGACCCCAAGGCCCGCTGAGGGCCCAAGGGGAGGCACACTGAGGCCCCGGGACCTACCTCCTGGGGCTCTTAGTGACATTCCAGGGCAGAGACCTCTCTGGACTATTGGAGAAGGAAAGGCAGTCATAGACACAGGTAGGCAGGGCAAGGGCTGCCGTGGGCCCCGTCCCTCGTGGTCCCCCGCAGCCTCAGCCTGGCACCTCCTTCCCTCTCCCAGCCGACCCAGCCTTCCACGACTCCTTCCTCTCCCCCTCTGCCCCTTGGCCTCGCAGGCCTTGCTCAGGCCCTCAATGTCCCTGACATGCGGGTCCCCTGGCTAGCCTAGAGCCTCGGGGCTCTGGCCCTCACCTCGTACTTGTCCGGTGCCCCAGAAATGCGGAAGTCGCTGCTGTACAGGACGTGAGGGTTGTCCCCCGCCGAGAAGCTGGGGCTCTCGGTCACGTTCTTTCTGCAGGGCAGGACACACCAGCCCTCGTGGCACTCCCGGAGCTCCCTCTCCCTGAGCTCTCTGCACCCACATCCACCTTAGGGCTTTGGCCCAAGGGACCCCCAGAGTGGTTCCCACCCCTGTCTTTCTGTTACCAGAGCTGCCCACCCTTCCCGGCCTTGGGGAGCCTTCCCTGGCTGAGGATGGCAGGGGGAGGTCTCTGTAGGCAGGGAGGCTGAAGCACACGGCGGGGCAACAGGCCACGTGTGATCCACGTCTCGCGCTCAGCCAGGCTGCCCTCCCTTGCCCACGCCTGGCCTCCCGCTGCACCGCTGCCTCCCATCCTCCCCAGAGCCTCCCCATCCCCGGATCAGCCCGGCACTCACTTCCTGCGAGTCTGGGTAATGTAGCAGACGATGGCAATTAGAATAGCAAAGGCCACCACAGCTCCCACGGGCCCAATCTTGGCCCACATCAGTCGGTCTGAGGACAGAGAAGACCCAGGTGCCCTCAGGGATGCTGGTGGTAATGAGGACCTTCCTGCAATGTCTGGCCGACGTGGCGGCTCCCGGCTCTGCACAGGACCTCTTTAGAAATTGCTAGAGGGCTCAGGAAGAGGCTCGTGAAGAGCAGGCCAAGTCAGGGCAGCTGCTCCTCAGCAGCTTGTGCTACCTCATCAATCTGCACGACGACCCTTATCCAAGTGGCCTTGGTGGAGGGGGGGTCACCTGGATCCAAAAGGGGCCTTCTCCTTCCTGGGGCTCCACACCCAAGGCCACACTACTCACGGGCTCCCTGGAAGGGCAGCTCCAGGCTCTTGGTGCCGTAGAGGTTCCTGGCGGTGCAGATGACCCGGGGCGGGGCCTGGGCCTGTCCCCGCAGTGTGAGGATGCTGGTGAGCAGGAGGCCACTGCGCTCTGAGTACACAAATTCCCGCTCTGTCTCGTTCACGGTCACGTTGCGCGATGGCAGCTCGAAGGCCACAGAAGGCTCAGGGTTGGATTTTACCACGCACAGGCACTGCACCGTGTCACGGGCCGCAGCACAGTGTGACTCCAGGAGGATCATGGGGGCAACTGCAGGGTCAAGACCAAGACGAGTGGGCTGAGCCCGCCCAGGGCTGGGCCTCAGAGGACTCCTTGGCCTAGGGCAAGGCCAGGGGGGCGAAGGGTGGGGGTGGTAGCTCTATGTGGGATCCCCAGCTCCCCCTACTTTTTTTCTCTGTCTTGACCAAGAAGCACAGAATGCCTTGACCCCTCTGTGATCCGGCCAGCTGCAGGTTTTCCCTGCAGAGTTGAACCTAGGCCAGGGCCTTGAACATTCCCAGGCACTGATAAAGATGTTTAGGTTGTTCCTCAAAACACTGGAAAACAATTCAGCCCCGGCCCTGAGCCGAATTCTTTCAACCCTCTTATAAGCACCACATTCCGACACCCTCGTGACAGACATCCCTAGGAAGAATGTCCTTTTCTCTAGCTGTCTGTGCCAAGGACACGGCAACCCCCCACACCCCCACCCCCATCTGTGTGAGAGTTTCTCTAATAAATGCTTTGGACCGACCACCCTGGCCTTCAGAACTTCTTTCTTTAGAACCCCAATTGGCCCCAGCTCCAGAGGGTTCAGGATGTCCTCCTGCCACTGCTTTGGGGGCAACTCCAGCCTCAAAATGGGCCAGACCAGGACACTGTGTCTCAGGGATGGACCGCACGTCCCCCCTTGCATTATCTCTAACTTTGTTCACCTTGTGGAACATAAATCAGAGCATTCCCTGCTCAATGCCCTCTTCCAGCTGCTACCCGGATCACTTAGAATAAAAACTCAATTCAGGCCGGGTGCACGTTTGTAATCCCAGTGGCTTGGGAGGCTGATGCAGGAGGATCAAAAGTTCAAAGCCAGCCTCAGCAAAAGCGAAAGGCTAAGCAACTCAGTGAGACCCTGTCTCTAAACCAAATACAAAACAGGGCTGGGGATGTGGCCCAGTGGTTGAGTGTCCCTGAGTTCAATCCCCAGTGCCAAAAAATAAAAAATAAAAAATAAATAAAACTCAACTCTTTGGTCTACAAAACTCCAGGGACCTGGCTGCTCCCTCTCTCTCCTGTAGCCCTGACTCCTTCCTTTCCACCTTGGTCCCTTCCCTTGCAGTCACAGTGGCCTCCTTGCTGTTTCTCAGACCCATGGAGACCTGCCCCCCCAGGTCTGTGTGTTCCTCCTTCCACCCGGAACGCTCCCCTACGACACCTGCCCATCTCCCTCCCTCCATAGGAAGGAGGCAGCTCCTTCTCTGACCCCCATGGAAACTACACCTCGGGCTACGCTCATGCTCACCCCTGCCTTGCTCAGGTTTTCTCCCAGGCACTTATCCCCTCCTGGGTTATATACCGATGATGGGTGTTCCCTCATTTCCAAGACTGGGTCCTGCTGTGTCTCCCCCAGACACTTAGAAAGGAAGAGCTATTGGATTCTCCCGGCCCCAGCATCTTGCACACAGATTCAGCCTCCTGCCTTCTTCCTGCCTTCCAGCCCCCTTTTGGTCCAACCCGCAGATGTCCCCCACCTGCTTCGTCCTCCAGAACCCCCCTTGAGTCCTGGCTCCTCCCCCCTCACTGGACTCCCCATTGCCACCAGCACCAAATACCAAATCCATCCCAGGTCATTTTGCTGAGCTTTTTTCTTTGCTACCATTTGATTACAAATATTGTATTGGAATTTTTATTCTTTCATTTTTCAAAATATGAAATGATATTAGAACATTGAATGTTGCTTTTTAAACCCTGTTCTTTATCCCTCTTGGAGACTCGGTATCCTCCTCTGCTCACTCTGGACTGAACACTGGTCCTATTAATTCTGACCCAAATCCACTTACATGCAGGCCAAGACCCTTGGTCCACTGACCCCATGAATTTTCAATTTCCAGGAAAAAAAAAAAAAAAAAAAAAAAAGTGGGCCAGGGACAGTGGTGGGCCAGGAAGTCACATGAGCAGAGAGATTGCACCAGGAACAATTCCAATAGGAATCCCAATGCATTCGTCTCTAAGTCTGCTAAGTGAAATACAAAAGGCCCCATATACCATTCTGACCAATCGACACAGCCCAGGGAAAAATTAATAACAACAAATCTAAAATGATGGAGATTGAACTCTTTCCAAACCCTTCCACTCAGACCAGCACAGCTGGCACTCCTGTGAGGAAGCACCACCCTGGACCGTGGGGGACACCGGCCAGTACCTTAGTTCAGGGCCTGTGCTCAGTATCTTGGCAGCTTTGCAGGGAACCTGGAAGACCTATGAAACCCTGTCTGATGTAAGATAAATTCCAAGGGGTACAAAGAATGGGGAGTTTGGTGGCATGGCTTTGGCTTGAGTCTCAGCTCTGCCATCTACTGGCCGAATAATGCCACCCAGCTTCCCTGGGCCTCCAGGAGGCAGTTCTCTGTACAAACAGGGGTTGTGGTCCTTAACCCACAAGGGCCTCTGGGACTCCGCAGACTGGTGCATGAGTGCATTGTAAATGCTTAGAGTCCTGCTTAGGTTAGGTAGATAGCAGCATCCTAGCAGAGATAGCACATGAGCAAGGTCTTGGCTGCAGGAACTTGTGACAAATATCCAAGCTGGTGTCCCAATAAAAGGTAGATGAGAAAAGAGGTGGATAACTAACACACAGTGCATAAGATACATCAGGTACTGGGAAGCTCAGCATGATTGCTTTAGTCCTCTAAGCCTTGTTTGTAGTGAGGTACTGTTTGTTGATCACACCCTTTTTACAGAGGTGGGATCTGAGACTCAGCAAAGCTGAGGTCACTTGCCCAGGACCATGCATCAAAAAAGGGAGACAGGGCTGGGATTCTGCCCCAGGTCTGCTCAACTTTGTCAGGTACTAGACTCCAGTAAAACTTTAGTTTCCTTCTATTAAGCTGTGGTGAAGGACAGTCCCCTCTCCTCACGCACGCAGTTGTGAGAACAAAGTCAGTCGATACAGGCACCTTGCTCAGACTAGTCCCCTGCATGTTGTAAGCACTCAGTCAGGGTGACTGCCTCCTGCATGCCCTATGGGGACCCTGACTGCATGGACAGAAGGGACCTAGGGACAAGCAGTTTACAGAGAGGCCTTAGTGAAGAATGAGGATCTCAGCAGGTGGGGTAAGGGTCAGGGCCACTGCGGCCCTGCCCCCTGCCCCCAGTAGGTTGAAGGCCTCCTGCTCCAAATTTGGTCATTTGCTTTCAAAACAAGATTCAGTGAGTCCTCCCGTGTCAAGGGCTAAGAGGGAGGAGAAGCAGACAAAGATCTCAGAGCGGAGGCCAGCGGACAGGACTCTACAAGAATCCAGACAACGAACTGCCTTCCTAGCTACGAGGCCGCAGGGAATTCTGACCTTTCATTTTCTCCTCAGTTAAGGGGAATAATGACGACACTGTCTGCTTTGCACACTGACTGCAAGCACTCGGCAAGATAAGACCGCCCAAGAACTGGATGTCTGGCCCAGGGCAGGCCCTTAAGGAGAGGGTCCTGTCCCCACTCTTCTGATCCAGGCGGGGTGTGTCTGTTGTGGGGCTTCCATCAGATTCTCAGAGGGTTCTCTGGCTCTTAAATGTAAGAGCTACTGATTTGGAGCAGCACAGGGGAAAGGGTGCTGCAGAAGAGGGAGGGACACCAGGCCCAGGATGGCACGCATGAGAAAGCAGAGCACCGTACAGCCACCTGCCGCAATCATGAGGAGGTTAGAGGGGGCAGAGATTGGGGGGGACGGTGGCCAGGATCACAGGTCAATGGAGGAGCTGCTGGCCAAGGCTTAACCACACAAGACGGCGTTGCAGGATCATTCCTGTCCACTATGTCCTGATTACTGCCCGAACAGAACACTGAGCACGGACTGCGGAGCAGACACTACCCAACATCTGACGTGTGGCATCTCACTGCAAATTGTGTGGAGGGGGCCGTTAGAGAGGGAGTCACTGAAGCCTGAGAGTGAAGTGCCAGACCTGCGCCAGAGGCCAAGCAAAGCTGAGGAGGAAGCAGGGAAATGGACACACAGAAGTGACATTCCAGAGGGAGTCACTTGCCCAAGGGGAGTGGAAACTGTGACTTGGCTGCTACCACCTGCAGTGATGGCCAGGGGTGGGGAGGCGGGAGCAGAGGGTGCTGCTCTCTGTAGGTCAGGAGAGGCCTTAGTTTGCAATGGAAGGATGTATTTCATTTCCAAGACAGTAGCTTTTTTATGAGCATCCCTCTCGTCACTCAAGCTGCACTGTGTCTGTTAATAAGCTTGGTGTCTTCTTAACTGTGCCCCGCCTCCCACAGAGCCACTCAGCCCTTAGCACAAAACAACTTCTCAGTCAACGTATTCTGACGTAGGAACACAGGATGAGGTCCACTCTGGAGAGTACAGAATAGAACCAGAGCACCTGGATGTGAATCTCAAATCCTGCCATTTGCTGGCTGTGTGACTTTGGGCCAGTGGTGTAACGTCTCCAGGCCTCAGTTCCCTTCTCTGTAAACTAGGGACAGTAATAGAACCTCCCTCATGAAGATGAAATGAGTGGGTCCTTGTACAGTATTTCCAGCAGCACCTCGTACATAGCAATGATCCACAGAGTTCCTGTAGAGGGGCAGTTGCCACAGGATCCCACAGCCTCCTTGGTCACAGTTCCACCCGGCATGTGGTGAGATTTTAATTTTTTGCTATGAATTCAGCTTCCCTGACATCCCCATCCTCATCTGCAAAGCTTCCCCTGGCTGAAATGTGTGTGCCCCTCCCAGTCACCCAGGTGTCCCCCACTGAACCACCCATCACAAGTGTAGGGAGTGGGGCTACAAGTGTGTTGAGGGGCACTCACACTCCACAGACAGGTTGAAGGTGGTGGCCCTCTGGCCATACTGGTTCTCAGCCACACACCAGTACTCCCCGTCATCCTCGGGTGTGACTGCTGGCAGCTCCAGCTGCAGCTGGCTCTCATAGATGACCGTGGCCAGGATCTGCTTCTCCTTGAAGATGGTGAGAATAGGGTCCGGGTTGCTCTGTGTGGAGCACAGGATGGAGACTGTCTCCCCCTCCACAGCCACCATTGTCCCATTCACGGTCGGCTTCCAGGGTGCATCTAGGGGACAGGACAGAGGACCGATGGTCAAAAACCAGGCAGTGCTGCTGCCCCTAGCAGTCAACTACCACCATGGCACCATAAAGCTAATACAACCATTCAGGATGGTACAGGTAACCCCAGTCCAGGCTGTCTCATCTATGAGAACATGGTTCTGCTGCCAGAGTGCTTATCTTCAGATCCTGGCACTACCTACCCCTTCCCGCCTATGTGTGTTGCCAGTACTCGCTTTTTTCATCTGGAAAATGGGCTTAATAGTAATGCCAACTTCATAGGGGTGATCATCCTGCATTCACTGAGAATCTGCTGAGTGACAGGCTTGTTCTAGCTTAAATAAGGTCCACTTGGGGAAATGCTATATAAGCAAATATATTTGCAAAATGAGGTAAGTGTGGGGAAAACCAAAGGATAGGGAGGGAAAATCAGGGTAGTCATGGTTTAAAATAGGATGGCTAAGAAGGCTGGGGGAGGCTAGGAGGAGGTGGGCAGGGGATGCCTGGGGGAAGAGCGTGCGTGTAAACACTCAGGAAGTGCTGAGCAAACACTGGCTGTGGCTGTCATTATTATCCCCAACCCTGGGCACTTTGCCTCAATAAATATTTGTGAATGAATGAATGAATGAATGGCCTCCGCTTGGTTCCTGCTGAGAACCGGTTCTGACAGCTCCCCATAGTGTACAGTGCACTCCATGGGGCTGGGTCCCCTTAGAACTATAACTGCGCTCATTTTAAAACACAGATTCCTGGGCCGGGGTGTAGATGGGGGGTAGAGTGCACCTTTCTGTTCCCAGCGCACCCAACGCCCAGATCTGCTCTCATCAGCCAAGGGCTGACCCCAGGAAACCATTTAAAAGGGCTTTCCTAGGTGGCAGGGACAGAATCGGGGCCTTCCGATCTTGTCCTTGGAATAAGAGTGGTGCGGAACAGGAGCAGGCCAGATACTGCGGAAGAGACAAAGGAACACCTGATCGGCAGCCCTCCTCTCCATGTCCACGCAGGCCCATGACTTGGACCACGTTCATGGCAGGTCCCAGGGGTCCCTGAGTGGACACTTTCGCCCTTATCTGTCCCCTGCCGAGGTGTGTGGGTGCGTGGGGTGCACAGGGCCAGGACTCACACATGACGCTGAGCTCCACGGTGCGGTTGTCCTGGCCATAGGCGTTCTCTGCCAGGCAGGCATAGACACCATCCTCCCCCGGGGTCACCTCCTCCAGCTCCAGGTACAAGATCTCTGTCACCGCTTCCCGCAGCACCGTTCCGTCGCGCATCCAGGTCAACAGTGGGGGGGGATTGCTGTCAGCCCCACAGACCAGGCTGACGTGGGAGCCCTCGATGGCCTCCACTGAAGAGTTCATCTCCACAATCACGGGGGGGTCTGAAACACCACCGCGGGTCAGCAGGCGGGGTGGGCGCTGCAGGTCCGCCCCGCCGTGACCCCGCCCCTGCCCCGGCTCCGGCCCCGCCCCCCGGCCCGCACCCGGGCTCACACTTGACGTCCAGGCTGGCGTAGCCCTCGAACTGCAGGGTGGTGTTGGGGAAGGCGGCCTGGCAGCCCAGCCTGTGGCCGTTGGCCTCCCTGGTGGGCACGAAGTGCAGCAGCGACACCAGCACCCAGGTGCCCTCGTCCTCGCGCAGCCGACCCAGCACGGTCGGCTCCCCGAGCCCCTCATGGCCCAGCCAGCTTATTTCTGGGCGTAGCTCTGGGCAATTGTCCGGCACCATGCAGCTGACCTCCACTTCCTTGCCTGCCACCACTTCTGGGGGGACCACGATGTTGGGGGTGTCTAGGTGAAGAAAAGGAGGGTCGAAGAGACAGCATTGGGCTACAGGGCATCCCACCTTGTCCAATTCCATTCCTGGGACCTTGGCCCCCTAGATACCGAAGTCTCCACAACCTTCCCTTCTCCCAGTCACCCCAAAGCCCTCCACAGAAATCAGGGTGCAATAATAATGAAGTAACAACAAAGTGGTCTGAATATTCACTGTGGGTACTTAATTCACCCCTGTCCCTCCAGCAATGCAAAAAGCTAATGCTATTCTTTTGCTTATTTTGCAAAGGAGGAAACTGAGGTCATAGCTTGCACAGGGTAAAACTGGGCTTCAAACCCTGTCACCTGCATTCAGCGTCAATGCTGTTGACACTAACGATATTCTCTAAGAAACCTTGCTTTTCCCCATGCTTGTGCTGATTTACCTGCCCATCTGTGTATGTGAGTTGTGTGTGTGTGGTTTGTGTGTATGGCATGTGTATAGATAGTATGTGCACTGTGTGGTGTGTGTGATGTGGTCTCTGTCTACACCAGGGCTGTAATCCAGCTCCCCATATACACCTTGTGCTACTGGGGAATCTAAATCTTAGCCCTCTCAGCAGGGGAATCTGAATCTTAGATCTCTAAGCAGTAATTCTGTCCATAAATTAGGCAGCATCACTGCCTGAAATTAGGCAATGGGCTCTATTTTGATTGCCAAATCTGGAGTTAACTACATTTTATTTGGCCTAAAGGAATTTTTTTTTTTTTTTTATTTCATGGTGCGAGAGATGGAACCCAGGGTCTCACACAAGCTAGGCAATTGCTCTACCACTGAGCTACACCCCCAGTCCAGGATTTTTTAAAAAATGTATCTAAATCAGCAGCCAATATTTAGGAATTAGGAGATTACACTGAAAAATTGACAATTTGGTTTCTCTTGAAAATTCACAATGCCTGACAGCAGTGGCCCTGCCTTCTGTTAGCCTGAGCTGGGTACCAGGTGCCAGGCACCGCTGGTGGCACTTGACAGCTCTTCACTCATTGGCTGCAAGTGCTGTTCTTATCTCCATTTTACAGAAGAGGAAACCAAGTCCCAGGGAAGTTAAATAAGGTGCCCAAGGCCACCCAGTAAAAGCAGCAATCCAGAGAGCTTGCCCCTGACCCCTGGGCCCCACTTCCTTCAGTTCCAGATGTTTCTAGATGAGTAAGAGCAACCATTTCCCTCCCAGGGCAGCCAGTCTATTTAGGGTCCTGCTTTGCTCATTTCGGTCCTGTGGGCAGTCGGTGTGGTTTGCACCCCCACCCATTCTTCTTGCATCTGCCCTCCAGACCTCCTGGGAGGATGCTGGGGAGGATGGACTGCCACACCCTTGCCCACCCTAGCGCTGTCCCCAACCCCCTGGTGCCTGCGCCACCTCTGGGAGACTCACTGATGATGTCCAGGACGCTGTGCTCTGAGAAGGTGTACTGGTTGTAGCCCCCCAGGTCCCCGCGGAAGTAGTACTTGCCCCCCAGCTCAGGGCTGAGAGTACTGAGTAGGAGGGTGCAGTTGCGCAAGCCCAGGTCCCCCAGGAGGCGACTGCGGCCCTGGAAGCTCTCATGGACGACTTGGGTGCGGGACTTGAAGACCACGGGCGGGTAGTTCTTGGGGTAGGGGCTGTTGAAGTACCAGACGCCGTGCACGACGGCCGGCCGGAGCTCGTCCGGGAAGTCGAAGCGGCAGGGGATGGAGACGCAGGTACCCTCGAAGGCGGAGATGGACGAGGGCATCCAGGCACTCCAGTGACCCCCTCGAGAGGCTGCGGGCAGGTAGGACAGCCGAGGCTGAGGGATACTTCCTACCCGATAACCTGCTCCGGCTCCCATCACCTGCCACCGGCCTGGGGGTCCTGAGACCAAGGCTCGGGATCCCCAGCACCGTCTCCCCCCAGCCATTACCTGAAATCATAATCCAAAACAGGGGCAGTGCCGTGAGGAATATCATTTTGTGCAGCAAGTGAGCGAGCCAGAGCTGGAGAGGGAGAGGAGCAGGTTAGAGGCCAGGGAAGTGGAAGGCAGAGCTTCTTGAAAGGCCTCAGGAAGGAGCTGCTGCTGCTGCTGTTATTTATAATTACAAATACTTATATAACGCTGGTCATATTCCAGGCCTGTGCCTTACTCTGCTACATTAACGCCTCTGATCTCTTCAATGTAGGTAGAATTATTATCCTCAATTTATAGCTGAGATCCAGAGAGGTTAAGTAACTTGCCTAAGGCCACTCAGCAATCTGTGATCTCAGCCACCAAGTTTCTCGTCTCTGTGTGGTAGTGATACGCTGATAATTGTCTTCAGCACCGTTATATGCCTGGGGATCTCCAGGGACAATGCTGAGGCTGGACCAGTCAAGGAGGAGTGGGAAGCGAAGCAAGCCAGGAGGAAGGGGAAGTTGGTACTCATCCCTTACCTCGGTCTCCCTGAGTTGGGAATATCTTCTGGTTCCACTTTCAGCTGCCGGTCACCAACCTGGAACAAGAGTCACACAGGTGCCAGGGGGTGGAGGCCTAAGCACCCACTGTCCCCTTCTTGCAGTACACACTGCGGGTCGAGCCCTGTCGTAAGTCTGCCCATGTGGCCTCTTCTGCCTATGGATGCTGGGACTCACCCACACAGTCTCCAGGCCACTCTGTGGCTACACCTCCCCCCAAACCGAGGAGGCGGGAGAACTGTGGGGAGGGAATGGGAGCGGCGGATCAGGCTGGGGGAGCAGGAGGGTGTGGTGAGTGGGGTGAAGGAGCAGATGTCCCTCCGCGGAGGCCTGGGGGTGGCAGCAGGGACCCGGCCCCATCAATGACAGGGTTTCACGACATCAGCATTCCCAACATGCCGCGTGAATTCCTGCCGCCCTCTCCCACCCAGCAGCCGGCCCTGGTGTCCCCACCCTCACCAGAGGCCAGTGCCCAGTACAAAAGCGCCCTGTTCCCTCAGGGTGCAGGTTCCTCATCCCGGGGGGCTCCTGGGGTAGGTGGGAAGGGGGAGAGGAGTCAGACTCTCCTGGCTGGGCTCTGAGTGGGGCCGGAAGGTCCAGGGGTTAGCTAGTGAATCCCTGGCGCACGGCTGCTCTGTGGGTCGCCTGGGGGTTGGAGCCAGGATTTCCAAGTGGCTGCTTTCCCAGCCTTTGCTGCCCTCTTCCCACAGACGCAGACTCATGCACAGACACAGGCAAGCGGCGGTAAGAAATGTGACGGCCGGAAGGAGCAGGCTCCCACAATAGACTCCTGAGGACACGGGCCCCGGGACCCCTGTGTCCACAGCGATGTACCTGCAATCACGCCAGGCCATCGCAGAGGCTCCAGGCTGCCCTCCCTCCTGTGTCCCCCACACCTGGACAGACCTGGGCATGGAATCCAGGTACACACACACACACACACACACACATGGCTTGCTCACGAGACACAAGGACATGCATGCGCACACTGAGGTGTAACTACAGATGGGTCCATCCAGACTCATGGCCATGGCAGATGCGGCCCTTGCGCCTGTGACAGGAAGGTACAGGAGATAGTCACAGGTGAGGAGCAGCCATGTCCTGGGCAGACAGGCGAGATGGACGTGTAGCCCATATTCTCAAGGGATGCAAACACTGGTCTTAGGCGGGAAACCAAACCATCTTAGCTGTGTCAATGGCTAAAGACCCACGACACATTAGCATGTAGACAGCACATCAAAGTGTTGGATCTTCAGAGGTGGGATAGACGTAGGGAAAGTCATGTAAAAAGTTGTCTAGTGAGATATAATGAAAAAAGTTGAGAAACACCGATGTAGACTGATCCGCAAGGTGTGTACACACACACACACACACACACACACACTCACACACACACTCTCACACACACACACACCTGCTGTGCAGCCAGATGCTAGAACTCGCTCTTTCACAGCCCGCTGTCCTCCCCACTGCCGGATGACAGCATGCAGGTGTCTGATCACCTGAGCATCCTTCTGTCCTTTGCCATGCCCAGACCACGGCCACCTCACGGGGCCCTCACTTGGGAGCGCCAGGAGAACCACTGTCGTGGAACTTCAGCCATCAGGGGTGCTGAGGAGGGTCCCTTGCACTTTCTTCCTGTGGCCTCAGCCCCAAACCCCCTCACTGTCCCACATCGGACCCAACACATTCCCAGAGTGGTCCCAAGCAGCTGCCCCTGCCTAGGTCAGTGGCGTTGACAGTGACCTCCCATCGCCCCGCACCTCACCTTGCACATGGCGGGCGCTGCCCGTCCTCCAGCTCCCCAGGGTGCTCCGCCCCGCCCTGCGCCCTGGCCCTCGCGGGTACTCACTTGGAATCTGCTTCTGCGCCCTCTGCTCCTCGTCCCACTCACAGTCCCCTGCTTCCCAGGGTCTAGGCCCCCACTTGCCAGCCTCTGCCCTCCCCCTGGGTGCCAGGGGCCGCCTGCCTCCAGGGCCCAGCTCCTCCCTGCCCCCGAGGGAGGGGGGCACAAAGGGGCCCTTGTCACTATGAGGCTGGGACTGGGCGGCCTGACGCCGGGGTTCTACTAGCTCCTTCCTGAAGGGGGTGGGGGCTGCCTCACTCCTTCCCCCCTCCTTCCTCTCTGTGCACCCCAATTCTGAGTCCCTGGTGGGGGGCGGTCTCATCTCTCTGGAAGTCCCAAGCTGAGGAACAGAAGGCATTGTCCTCAGGGAACTAGTGGCATCGTTAGGTGTGACACTGGTACCAAGAGGCCAGCAGAAACCGGGTGGGCAGGAGGGAGAGGAGACAGGCCCTCCCGCCCTCAGCGTCAGTGTCACCTCTGCCTTGTCTCCACCACGCCAGTCCCCTCAGTGCTCCTGCTCTATTTTCTTCTTGGCCCTTCTTGGTGTGCAAAGGACCTTAGGTGTGACCTGCCTCCTTGAATGAGGACACGCCCTCTTTACCGTATTCTGAGTCTGTCCCTTCTTATTGATGAACGTACAGTGGGTGACTGAACACATTCCTCAAATACCCTGTGACACCTTCAGACTCAGGGCCACCGCTTGTTGCTCCTCCTTCCTGGAAAGCTGTCGCCACCTCACCCCACTCCCCACTCCGCCCCTGGCCACAGCCCACTTACCCTTGGAGCACAGCCTGGCGTAGACACCACTGCCTCCGAGGCCTTCCTTACCTGCCCCTCCGTTTAAATGCTGTCCTTGCACTTGGGACTTGTGTCTGCTGCGTACGCAGCCTCGTCCTCTGCTCACCAGCCGACCCCGGAGAGCAGGATTTCAGTAGCAACCCTTCTGCCTGTCTTTTGCACCCTGTGTCCTTACTACAGTGTGTGCAAGGAGGACCTCTGTGTGCAGGTTCCACAGTGGTCCTGTGGCTACCTGGGCCCCTCGCCTGGGTGGTGACTTTTACAAGGTGGGTGGGTGCACAGGAAGGAGGTGGTATGACCAAGAGCAGCAGTGGTTTGATATGCGCAGGTCAGCGGCACGGTGGTGGCCAGAGCTCTGGGGAGGTGGAGGGAGGGTCCTTTCTCTCAAGGGAGAACCCAGGGTGGGGGGTTGGGGGTGAGGGGCAGGGAAATCCCTCAGACCCCGGAGCAGAGTGAAGAGTCAGGGAAGGCTGGAGGGGGAGGGGGTCCCACCCCCACCTCAGGATTCATGATGTCAGACTCTGCCCGTGCCTTTCCCAGTCTGGGACAATGGCCCATTGAAAGTGGGGTGGGGCTTGAGCGCCTGGGTCCTGGAGGAGAGAAGGGCCTGGTGCCTGGGTTTTGTGGGAGGACACAGAGATGCTGGGGGACTCGTGTGTCACCGCCATCCATCAACACCAGCCCCTCTGGGGTTGCAGCTGGGGACTACGCGTCCTGTCTAGGCATGGAATGAAGTCTGCTTCTAGGGAAAGGATGCACAGGCATGGGTATCACACAAAGATCCTGATAATCATTACCAAGGTCTGCCATTGCCCACAGCGATGCAGGAGCGAAGCAGGTGGCATGAGAGTGAGTGACAGGCTGGGTGAGGGGGCCATGAAACCAGAGAGCAGGTGTCCTCTCCAAAGGGAACAGCTGCCAGGCAGGTCCAACTGCTAGATCAGCTGATGTTTTGAGAGAAAGCAGGTGTATTAGTTTGCTAGGGCTGCTGTAACAAAACACCACAAACTTGTTAAGAGAGAGAGAGAGAGAGAGAGAGAGAGAGTATTGCCTCACAGTTTTGCATACTTGAATTCCAAAATCAAGGTGTTAGCCAGGATGGTTCTTAGATAAGTGTACACATATATTTTTTGGTTTGGTACTGGGGATTGGACCCAGGGGTGTTTAACCACTGAGCCACATCCCCAGCCTTTTTTATATTTAGAGACAGGGTCTCACTGAGTTGCTTAGGGCCTCACTAAGTTGTTGAGGCTGGCTTTGAACTTTCGATCCTCCTGCCTCAGCCTCCTCAGCTGCTAGGATCACAGGCATGTGCGCCATCACACCCGGCAGGATGTGGGTCACAAGGGAATGGTCAGTTCCAGGTGTCTCTCCTTGGTTTGTAGCTGGCTCTCTTCATGTTCCCATGGTGTTCTACCTATATCTGTCCAAATTTTCCCTTTTTACCAGGATGCCAGTCTAGGTGTATTGGATCAGGACCCACCATAATGGTTTCATTTTAACTTGATGACTTCAGTGAAGACTATCTTCAACTGAGGTCACGTCTGAGATGCCCAGGGTTTAAGACTTCAACATATGAATGGTGGGTGGGGGGATACAGTTCAGCCCACAAGAGTATGTTTTTTTTTTTAAATGCTCTAATTTGTGGTTATTAGTGCAATTTTATCTAAAATGGCCCATAGAACAAGGAAAACTCATCTCCAGGTAGAGTGTGGCTCTCAGTGCCCTCCCTTAATGTTCTCTGGAGTGGGGCTGGGCCTGGTCCAGTCTTTTAGTCAAGGCTGGCAGCTTCACATCAAAGGTCCTCAAGTTGTGGCCCCAGGGCCAGCTGCAGTGACACTGCCTGGGGGACCTTGTGAGAAATGCAAGTTCTCAGGCTCCAGCCTTCACCTGTTGAATGAGGCACTCCAGGGAAATCGACATTTTATTAGGCCCTGAAGATTCCCTCTGAGGCACCCTGAAGATTGAATACCTCTGCTTCACATTTCTCACGTCTGTAGGACCACCAGGAGAGTCGCATCAGAAGATGAGAGAAGAGCCGAGAGCTGGATGGGAGGCAGGCATGGGGGGTTGGTGTCATTCAGTGTAATTGGCAAAATCAGGCTTCCCTCCTCCCAGGTATTTATCAAAGAGGTGGGGGGGCTTCACTCTCTCGTGTCAACACTTTACATGCAGGAGGTCTTTGACAGTTTTCAGGCTGTCCATACTCCTCCCCATAAGCCAGAGCTACGGAGGGGCAAAGATGCAGGCAACAGGCAGTAACTCAGGGAATCTACTGTAGGCCCCTCCCCCGGCCCTTCGGGCTTCATTCAGGAAGCCTTTCCGTTAGCCCACAGGTATTTGGGTCATTGTCTTTGACGGAAGCCAATAGATACTCCCTGACAGGGGTTCTGAAGTCAAACAGCAAGGATTTTATATTGATTTGAGCAAATCAGGAACCAGGGCAATACAGCAACCAGAAGGCCCCAAGTTCTCCAAGGACAAGTTGTCGGCTGATGTGGGATGTTGGACTGTCCAGGAGAGGGGGTGTTATTTTTGCCATTTCCACTCTCCTGGGACATTCATAGGCTATAGCCTTGACATTAGCAGGAGGGGAAGGGGAGCCTTGAGAGGAGGGATGAGGGCCAGGCCATGGAAGGAGCTTACTGGATGCTCCCATTTTCTGACAGGGGGAGTTGGAGATTTTTTTTTTAAAAAAAAATATTTATTTATTTGCTTTAGTTGTACACAATGCAATGCATTTATGTTTATGTGGTGCTGAGGATCGAACCCGGGCCGCGCACGTGCAAGGCGAGCGCTCTGCCGCTGAGCCACAACCCCAGCCCCGGGAGTTGGAGATTTTAGCATTACAATCAGGGTGCGTAGGATGCCCAATACCATTGTTCAGAGGGGGTGCTGCTTTCCACTGTACACTGTACTGTGCATGCTCTTTTCTGGTTTAAACTGGATCAGGGTTGTGGTTTTAGTGTCTTATTGGGCCTGTGTGTATTGGGTTAAGCTTACCTGAGAAGTTAGTGAAGCAGAAATGACAAGGCTACAAGAAATGGGTGCGATGACCTTGGGACCTCTGGGGTCCTCCATCCCTTCATCTTCTCCCAGCCCAGCCTCTCATGGCTTCTAAGGCAGAAGGCAAAAAAAAAGTTGGTAGTATTCAGGGCTGCTGTGCTTCTGGTTGGGTTTAGTTTGGCTAATGGAGTGCTAATTAAAAAAAAAAAAAAAAAAAAAAAAAGTTCTTTTAATCAGTTGTCAATATTTTAAAAATCAGGGCCTGTCATATAAAAAATAAAAATTTCCATCTTCTCTGGATGAAATCAGAAGTTCTCACTGTTTGACCTGCTTTTGGGCCTGGTTGCCATCTTTTGAAGATCCCTTTAAGGGGACCCCAGGCCTCCTCCCTTCCTATTGAATGGCCAATGCACTTTATTGTCCTGCAAGCACTGTTGTAATCTTATGAGCTAGGAAGATAATGAAATACATCCTATCTCTTTCTACCAAAATTAGGTCAATAAGCATGAGACTGATACAGGGAAATTCATTACTGTAAAGGTGAACAGTATTCCTATGTGCTTCATGTGAAAAGTGTGTCACACTGAGAGAATACAACCTCAGATGCTCCCATGAAGCAAATCCATCATTCTTCATTTGCTTACTATACCTTCCTGATCCCTGATGGTTAGTGATTCTCAAATGTTTTGCTATCAGGATCTTTGGACTCTCCTAAAAAGTTTTAAAAATCTCAAAGAGATTGTTTTAAGTTTTTGTACATTGAAGCTGTAGTTGCTTAATGTAATAGAAATTGTAACTGACAGATTTTGGAGCACAAGCTATACAAGCACATAAGCCATAGCTATCAGCAATGATGTCATCGTGTCACAAGAGCCTTTCAAAAATGCCACTGTACACTTTTGAGAGTGAAAATGACAAATAACGTCTTAGTAGTTTCCACTTCATGGAGCCCTGGAAGGAGTCCCTGAATCTTACTGTGAGAAGCTTTATTAGGCATTAGAGTTTATGACTCCTGTTTTAGGAAGACTCCAAAGAGCTGGGTAGAGTGGTACACACCAACAATCCCAGGTACGAAGTAGGCTGAGGCAGGAGGTTCCCAAATTCAAAGATAGCCTAGGCAACTTAGAGAGACCCTGTCTCAAAATAAAAATAAAATAATAGAATAAAAATAAATAGGACTGGAGATGGAGCTTAGTGGTAGAAGGCTCATGAGTTCAATTCCCAATATTTCAAACATACACACACACCCCAAGATTCTGGGAGAGGCAACTTTGTTTAATTTTTCAATCCTTGCTGTTGCAACATAAATTCCAGGTCTTTTGGAGTGGGGAAAGAAGGGAGAGAACAGAAAACTAATTTGCTTCACCAACTTTCTGGCCAGTGACACACCGTTCTAACACTGGCCCTTGCAATGCACGGGCTGCGAGAAAGCACACCAGTCACTCGAATTTGAAAAATAAAAGAACCAGACATTTTATTCCAAGACCATGATTGGAGGGCAACCGGAATAAATAAGGGAAGGAGGGAGTCCCGGGGGTTCAGGTCAGGAAGACTCTACAGGAAGACTCTATGTCTTGCAGCAAAATCCACACCCGGAATTTTTACAGCAATTGCAGCAGAAAGTGCAGATGGGGAAGTGGGTGTCTCTCTTCCTTAGCCTCTGGCTCACTGGCTGTGGGAAGGAAGGGAGAGTGAGTGGACGCAGCATGGGCCTGGGGAGTGCGAGGGGACAGGGGAGGGACTTCAACCACTCTTACCGTCAAGTGGGCTTCGGCCACAGCTGTGTGCTGGGGGTGGCGCTCGGGGAGCTGCCCTGTCTGTGAAAGAGAAGGGGTACTGAGAATGGCAGAGGTCCTGCAGAGCTCCTGGACTTGCTCCCACCAACCTGTTCCTCCCCAGGTGCCTGGGGACCTCATCACTCAGCTGGACTCCTTAGGAGGGATCTTGCCTTTGGCTTTTCTCCCCGCTTCCCAGGCAGCCTGCCTTCTAAAAACACCCCAGATGTGTCACCTTCACTCTCTGCAGTCACTCCTCTTCTTTGGGTTGTCACCCTCCCTTGGCTGGATGCCAGCACCAGCCAGGTCTCCCTGCACCGTGCCCCTTGTGATCCAGTGACTTTCACTCCGACTCTTACCATCAGAGGAGAAGTCAACGTCTGCGCAGTCGCCCACGAGGCTTGGCACCGTCTATACCCTGCCCACCCGACCTTATCTCCCAGCACCACCTCTGCCCCTCCTCAGGTGCTCCACGCTTGCCTCAGGTTCGTTCCTGCCTCCCTCACCTGTCACCCTCCAAAGCACAGGCCAACTAGAGTTTTCTCACAGAACACTCTTGCTTGATTTCAGGCCCCTGCCTCCATCTCGAGTTCCCCTGCCCTGTGGTCACACCACACTATCTTTTCATCATTCGTGAATAGTATTTATTAATCAGAATTAGTTATTTAATTGTTCATTAACTAATGACCTGGCCAGGACATAAGCTCCGTGAGAGCGAAGCTGTAGTCTCTCTGCCCTGCTCGTTGCTTCATCCCCATTGTGTGTGATGAGATTTGACAGAGGAGGCCCTTGATGAGACTGTGTCATCAGGTCGGGGTCCCCAGTCCTTGCCACTCAGTACTCCATGCCTGTTCTTTCAGCAACTGCCAGTCCCCCTGAGTTGTCCTGAGCTTTGCTCAGTGCTAGGGGGTCTCCAGCTGCCTTCAGCAGCCCCCTCCCAGGGGCTGACCCTCCAATCCCAGTCGCCCTGCTAGGCCCCAGGCCCCAGGGGCTCTCACCTGTTGCTGGAGGCTGGCAGCAGTGGCCAGGCTGGCGAGGAGGAGGAGCAGGAGGCAGGCGGCCCGGAATTGAGTGTTCAGTGCCATGATGCTGTCTGTCTGTCTGCTCGTGGGTCTAGGACTTGCTGTGGTGACTGGGGCTCAATCACAGTGGCTTTTATGGGGCCCGCTGGAGGCGGTGGTCCGAGCCCCCACCCCTTTGCCCTCACTCATTTCCAAGAAGGTGGTGGCGCCGAAAAGGCGGGAGAGATAAGCAGGAACAGAGTGACAGGGAACAGGGTTGTGTCACCCTCAGCCAGCAGAGGTGTGTTCAGGGGGCGGGGCAGTCGGGGCCACAGACACAAGCCTCTAGCCAGTCACTCCCAGCACCTTTTTCCCCAATATGACGTCACCCTGTCGATCTCAGAAAAACAAAAAATTCCACTTCTGGCCCCTGAAGTTGACCTGGTTTGTGAGTGGAACCCTCGATCTTATCTCCCGGGACCATTTTCTGGTGTCAAATTCTCAGGTGATCCTCAGGTGTTCCCCGCTGGGTCCCCAGGGTTGTGAATGGAAGCAGAGTGCCCCTCGCTCCACGTCCGCGCCCCTCCCTGGCATCCCCACTCACACATACCTATTGCTCACTGGGCCCCTCAGAAGGGCCCGGCATGATTTGCAGGGATAGCGTCCCATTCCTTAGGGTTCCCGTCACATGCGCACAGGCTCAGGGGGGACCCTGGAGAGCCAGGTGCCTGGGGAACTTGGTCTGCACGAGCCCCCAACACGCCCTGTGTTGCTTCCCAAGTGTCAGAACCTTGAGACATGGGCCTCGTCGCTGGAAAATGTCTGAGTGAACTTTTGAGCATGAAAGATGGCAGTAATGACAACAGCTGGCATCTTCTTCTATGCCAGCATTTGTATCAACTCACGTGTGTCAGCCAGTGCCACCTAAGTGGCCCCTGACTTCCCCAACCTGGGCTCTGCTCGGTATTTTGGGGCCTTGGTGGCCTTCTCAGCCACAGACCCCAAGGACCTGGCACCTCTGACTCCAGGGCCCACACCCAGCAGGACACAGCAGCGCACTAGACCTCGGGGCTGCGGTGCCCGCTCCATCCCAGCACTGCACTTCGTGGTGTCACACCAGCATCTTGAAATCAGCCAGGTTTTGTTTCGTATTGTTTTTGAGCTTGTTCTCCAGGAGGCTTCTAGGTGGAGAATGAACCAAGGCTGTGTGGTGCCTTCATTCCTATCTACTAGCTGGGCCACTCACACCGCGTGCGGCTCAGGAGACCCACTGTCCTCAATTCTGGAGAAGACCGGTGGCCATTTTGACTCCTCCCAGGGCAACCCACTAGAGACTTGGCAATGATAAACACTTCTTCCTGGCCAGTGAACTGCTGTCACGACCCACTTGAAACCACAAAAACAGACAGGTGCTGGGGGAGTGAGGGCTGCTAGGCAGCTCCTCCTGCCTCTCTCTCAGATGGCTTCAAAAGAGGATGATCAGGAAAAGGAGACAGGCTTTCAGAGGGGAGAGCAGCTGGCCGCACTTGGGGGAGCTCAGCATGGTGACCGGAACAGCAGGCCTGGATCTTGGGAGGGCATGAACAGGGGCTACAGGAGTGCTGCGAACGATGGCAAGCTCACCCCAGGACAGCGGCGGCCCCCAGCCCCACCAGCATCGCTGCGTCCCAGCTCAGGCCAGGTTTCATCACCAGCCAGGGCCAGGGGTCACAGCACAGGCGCCAGAGCCACAGTGCGAGGCGACAGGCTGACGGGCCAAGCCTGGCTTCCTGGCCATCTGCCCTCCCTGGGGGTGGGGGGCTCAAGGCCAGGCCCCATCATTGGCTGGTGCAGAGGGGAGGGCTTCGGCCCAGAAGGGCAGGGCTGGGAGCCAGACCTGTTTTCAGGAATTGCTGACACAGGGACCCCAGCCTCTTCTCCAACATCAGTGTGTCCTTGACCCCAGTTTCCCCGACCCCACATCCATGTCCCATGGGTCTCCAGCCCAGACTGGGTACTGACTGGTGTGGGATGGCAGGGACTGGCACACGGCCATGACCACAGCAGCCGAAGCCCTGGCCTCAAGGAGCTCTGTACAGACGCCAGCCCGCCCCACACCGAAATGCAGACACAGACAGACAAGGCGGGGGCCACATGGGCCAGTTTATTGCAGTTAAATACCTCTCTCTCTCTATTTTTTTTTGTCCATTTTTTCCATAAAGAAAATTAACACACACGCACGCGCACACACACACACACACAAACACACGCACGCACCCACGCACACACATACACACACCCAGAGGGAGCAGGGATCCAAAAACAAGAGGTGGGGTGGGACATGGCCTCCCTGCTTAGGTCCAGGTCCCAGGGATGGCCCCCCCAAAGCTCCCTCCTTCCCATAAGCACCCTGTCTCAGCACCTCTAGAAACCAAGGAAGCAGCGGGAAGCGGCAGGGCTTCTGTCCTCCCTTTAGCCTCCAGGTGAGACCACTAGAAGTGCCGGGGCTTGGTGAGGGCCAGGGGAAGGGAGGCCGACAGACAGATGGGGAGGGGTATCGTTCCCAAGTTGAGGAGGGCGGTGGGCAATGTATCCACAGAAATGCATTATTTCTCCCCGTTTTTGTTAAAAATCTACTATAAAAAACGCAGCTGGGGGAGGGGCGTCTGTCCCTCTCTGTGCTAAGGGCTGGGGGAGGGGGCAGCAGAGGCCGGCGGCGGCTGCACAGTGGGAGCGGGCGTCACTGCCGGGTGCTCTCGCCCACCATCTCCAGGTTGTGCTGCTGCAGCTGGGCTCGAAGCAGGGCATTCTCGTTCTTTAACTCCTCGATCTGCAGACGCAACAGGGCACAAGTGAGCGAGCCGGGGCTGGCCCTGAGGCCCCCGCCTGGCTCCAGCCCCGGCTCTCACCTGTTGCCGTAGGAGCTCGTTGTCCATCCGCAGCCGCTCGGCCTCCTTGAAGGTCTCCTGCATGCGCTGGTTGGTCTGGCGAAGCTCCCGGATGTAATCGCAGGCCTTCGACAGGATCCCCCCTTTACTCTGGGGCAGCGGGTGGGCAAGAGCATCAGAGGGGGCACTGCCCACCATCCCATCCCAGGACAACTCTGTGCCCACGGTCAGCCAGACTTCCGGGGAGGTCTGGGAAACGGGGCCACTGAGGCGAGTAAAGGTCAAGGAGCTGCCTGGCCAGCGCGGCCAGCGGCCACTCACCGCTCCTGTCTTGCTGTTGTCTGCGTTACAATCTGGAATGATTTTTGAAAGCTGGACGATCCAGTTGTTGATCTTGTCCCTCCGCCTCCGCTCCACTGCAGGAAGAACAGCAGCAACCCCGGCTGTAAGGACGGCACTTCCGCTGCGCGGGGCAGCGCAGCCTGCGTGCCGAGCTCACCCAGGCACAGCGAGGGCCTGCTCCCACTGCAGCCAGGAAGTGCCAGAGGTGAACCCAGGCAGGCCTTCCCCAAGCTGGCTCTGCTGCTTCGCAAGGAGGAATGATCAAGTCCTGACCCCCAAGTGCCGCACACCTTCAGGCAGAAACCAGAAGCCAGGGACGGTGTCCATTTTGGTGGCCTGCCCAGCATACTGATAAAAATCCAAGTCAACATTTAAAAATTAAGAAATTTCATATCATAATGGGCATCTTTGGCTTCTTTTGAAAAATGGAGTCTGGGCACAGTGGGCTCATTTTTCTTGGGAGGCAAAATTTACACAGGATCCAATAACACTCCCGTGCCCACAAACTGTGCCCTCAGAAGCTCTGGGTCCCAAGATCTTGTTTTCCTGCCTTTTTGTTTGTTTGTTTTTAGTACCAGGGATTGAACCACTGAGCTAAATGCCCAGTCCTGTTTTCTATTTTATTTAGAAACAAGGTCTTGCTGAGTTGCTTTGGGCCTAAGTTGCTGAGGCTGGCTTTGAACTCATAATCCTCCTGCTTCAGCCTCCCAAGCCACTGGGATTACAGGTGTCGCCACCATACCCGGCTTTCCCTCTCATCTTTAAAATCAAAGTCTAATCTCATCTTGTGCCTGTTTAAGATCCTTCTCCAGGGTCCTGGCAACAATTTACAGCTCCCCAGACTGGCACCCATGGCTCTCAAAGGCTCCCTAAGGTCATTTGCTCTTGGGGAGCATGATGGACCTCGAACATGAACCCTGTGCCCTGAAGGACAAAGATGGTAAACATAGAGCTTCACTTGAAAAATCCAGATTTGTGATTTTGTTTCGTAAACTCCACAGTCTCACTCCTGGTCGGCCGATCTGGGTGGCAGCCACGCGCTGCAGGCAGGGCCTTCCTTTGGCCCAAGCTCAGTCCTTAAGATACTCTCCCCAGGAGCCATGTGCACTGGGGCCTGAGATCCTCTTGGGGCCTACAGAGCCTCAGGCCTTCGTTACCTGCCACGTTCAGGACCACACACTGTGAGGACACCGGAGATCCAGGTACTCCAGCTGCCCTCACCCTAGCTCCATCCTCTGGCCAGGAAGGCTCAAGAAGTCTGTGGAGTTTGTGGAGTGGGGAACTTGGAAAAGTGGGTAGGGAACATTGTCTAAGGGTTGGACGGTGGTGACGGGAAACTGGCACTCCACTCCCAGGGTTCAGCACCTCCTCCCAGCCCTGCCACCTTCCTGAGGGCTGCTCATGGCTGGGGAGCACAGAGCTGCCGTCTTCTTGGGGTTTGTCCACTCCTGCTGACCAGCCTTCCCTGCCTCCAAAGGCCTCCCACATTGGCCTGGGTGACATTACCCTCCAAGGACGACTCTTCTCCCCTCCCATCTCTCTTCCCCAGCCCCTGCTTCTCCTCGCTGTCCTCTCTTCCTTGGGAACCTGCCCAACACCATGCTGAGAACGATGCTCGGGCTGTGCCCACTGCTGGGGCCGAGCTGACTCTGCATGGGCTCTGGTGTAGCTTCGCTTCCCATCACCGTCATGGTGAGTGGGGTCTGCCACGGAGGGTGGCCGCACCTATGGGGACTCTGTGGCCAAAAGCAGCAGCAAAGCTGAGAGTCCAGACCAGGCCTGGCAGCTCCACCCACCACACCCCTCCACCGTGTGCTCTGTCCCAAAGCACAACAGCAGCTGCCTCGCAGACTCCCTCTACCCTCCACACCCAGCCTTCCTAAGCCATTGCCAGGCTGCAGACACACCTCTCGGCACCCTCACTCCAGGCTCTCAGGGGCGGAGGGGGGGGTGGCATCTGTAGTTCACATTTACTTTGGAGAAACTTGCTGCCTGCATGGTAGCATGTGGGACCCTCCAAGAGGCTGGGATCCAGGGTGGAATCACCCCTGGCTCTGTCTTGCCAACCCTCGGCACGCCCGCGGGGCCACAGTGACCCCACAGCGAATGTCTTACAATGAAGGCTACACAGTGCCCGGGAAGGCCAGTGGGGCAGAATTTTCTGCATGGGACTGAGGCTGGGACGAATTTTCAGAGGAGACTTGAGAACATCTGAGCTGGCTCCTGTGAGGAGGGGCATCAGGCGATAGGTGGCAAGAGCCCAGAAATGGTGACATGAAAACATAGTGGAGGAGGGTAGGGGGAGGGACAAGGTGCCAACAGGTGGCCAAGGTCTTGCCTGCTCTGCTGGCGGGGCTGGACCTCAGCTCTTCCTCCAGAGCTCCACCCCTCAGGCCCAGGGCTTGTCACCCCAAGCAGTGGTGATGGGGTCAAGCCTGTGGCTAGGGAAGACATTATAGCACTTTTGAATGGCAGAAGGCTAAAGTCACATCCACTCCATGGAAAAACTTCCATCACACCCACACAACACTTAAAACACAATAGAGCAGCACGATCTACCAGGACTGGAGAGAGAAATGGACAAGTTCACAAATCTAGTCTGAGAAGTCAATATTCCTCTCAACAACCACAAGAAAAAGTTGACAAAACAAACAAACAAAAAACAACACCAGGAGAGAAAAGTACAACACTCAGCCAAACTGGCCTCCTTGACACAGAGAGAACCTTTGCCCACAGCCACAGCCACATGGCTAGGCAAGTGCACACAGCACTTTCACCCGGATAGACCACGTGTGGGGCCCTAAGGTCTCAGAAAGTTCAAAGAATTTGAAACCACATAGAGTACACTCTCTGGCCACAAGAGAACTAAATTAAACATCAATTAACAAAAAAGATATCCAGAAAACCCACAAATATTTGGAAATTAAGCAACACACTTCTAAATGACCCAAGGGTCAAAGAAGTAATCAGAAGGAAAATTGGAAAATAGTTTCAGCTGAAGGATAATGAAGACAACCTATCTAAAGCAGTGTTAGAGGGAAATTTACAACTATAAATGCTTGCAGCAATTAGGAAAGAAAGAAAGGTTTAAAACCATATTTAAAAGTGAGGCAGTCGGAAAAGAAACATACAAACACAAAGAACAAAACCCTGCAAATTTAAGTCGAAAGTAAGTAGATGAAAGGAATTAGGAATATTAATAGTGAAAACCATGAAATACAAAAGACAATTCAATCTGGCATTTAAGTCAGATTTCACATAAAGACTTGGATTTCTGGCCACAGGCTGACCCAGTCACCCCAGTTCACTGGGGCCCCCTATTCCTCTCGGTGACACACCAAACATAGGCATTCCCTCAGGCCCCTGCAGGCGTCCTTCCGGGAGAGCCTCCTGCAGAGCAGCCAAGGTGGGGAGGAGGACGCTGAGGTGAGAGCCACTTTACACAGAGCCTTGAAGACGGTGGATGCAGGGCAAGAGTGGCAAGGTGCTCTGGCCTTGGGTTTCTGGTTTGGGTGACTGTGACAGGACTGCCTTCTGCTGCTCTGGCAAGGGAAGTGTTGCAGGGGAAGCTCTGGGGAGGGGACAGAGTTCTCTTTTGGACAAAGTTGATTTTGAGGCATCTCAGACAGGAGCGATGGAGATTTTGAGTGGCACTTCCAAACAGGGGTCTAGAGTCCAAGGGAGAAGAATGGAGTCAACACAGCTTTGCACAGCACCAGGATGCAGGTGGTGGGCAAACCCTGGGCGGACACAAGAGGCAGTTCTCAGCTTGCTGTGAGCCACAGACTCTCCGGGAGAAAAGAGAATGATAGGTGCCTATAATGGGGTCAGAGTGTCGGGGACACTGACCAACCAGAGCTTCTGAGGGGCTGTCCCTGGACCTCATGAGTCATACTTCTCAGGCGGATGGAAGAGACCTTAAGAAACACCAGCCACCAAAGCCATTCCCCAAACTTGCCTGAAGTGAAGAAGTACCTGGAAGGTGCACTAGAAACAGATTCCCTCTGACCTAGTCATGTGGAACTTGTAGGAAGGGTCCTGGAGAGTTCGATTGTTAATAAACCTTCCAGGAAGTTGGGGGACTTTGTTTTGAGCAACTGGCGGAGAAGGAAAAACAAAGACTGTAAAAGGGGTAGGCATGGTCAGATGCTTGGAGCTCAGACAGGAAAAGCAGCCAGTGGATTTGGCAATGAGGTCATCATGGGTGACCTTCAATGGAGCCCATCTGTAGGGCCAGACTGCCAAGGGAACAAGGAGGATGGGCAGATGGTGGGTCAAGTGTTTAATGTAGTTTAGGAGTGGGAGAGCAGGAGGTAGCTGGAGGGCGAGGGCGGGGTTAGGAAGAAAGTGCTTTTTGGAGAACTACTGGAAACGAGTGGAGGCTGCAGGGTGGGGTGGGGGCTGGAGGGCAGACGAGGGCTGTGTACTTCCATCTTGCCACACCACAGCTGTGGGGCCTCCCATGCCTCAGCTCGCCGATCCCCACCAGGAGCCCTGGGGCGAGCACGTTAGTGCCATTTTCCAGAGGACAACACAGGCAGAGACATTCAGCGCCAGCCTGAGGCCATGAGGCTGGAACCAGGGCTGCGCTGGTAGCCCACTGCAGGGCCCTCAAACTCCCAGCCCCTCAAGTCAACCCAAACCAAGCTCCAACTCTCCCTGTCCCTTTAAAGCAACCTGATCTCAGCCAAGGCCCTATGGAGTCCTCTCTCCACACCTGGCCTCTCCCACCCTGGCTGTCTCAGGTGGACACCTGCGCCTATTTTCATAACTTCCAGTTTCCTGCCACTCTTACTATCAGTCTCCACTTGGGAACTTTCCACTGGCTTCCTGTCACATCAGAACCCAACTCAGGGGCAGGGACAGCTACCTGGGAAGGCCTCTCATAAGGCCCAGAGGACTCTGGCCCTGGCAACACCCCCTTCCTCCTTTCTTTCGTGAGCTCTCCTCTTCTTCTTGCGTGCAGCAGTGCAGGGCCTGAGCCTTTCCACATGCTCCCTGCTGCCTGGGACTCCTCCCAGACCCCCAAGTGTCTCGTTCCCTAAGCTCCATTCATGCCTCCGCACAAATGTTACCTCTCGAGAGGCCCTCAGAGCACACAGCCATCATTCCTCTCAACCTCCTTACCCAGCTTTATCTTCTGCAAGTGCCCACCATGCCACCTAAAGCCACACTGCAGCTTCGCGTTACTTGTCTCCCACCACAGCGCACACTGTGAGAGTCGAGACCCGTCTGCTCTGTTATCGGCTGTACCTGTGGGCCTGAACCCTGGGCTGCCAGAGTACGTTGCAGACATGTTGGCTGAAGTCTGAACGCAGCCAGCAGCTCAGAACAGAAATGCACAGGGAGCAACCCCACCCCACAGCAAATGGCTCAGGACCCATGGCCTCGCCCTAGCACCCAAGGCCTTCCTCAGCCCTCCAGGCCCTGCTCCCCAGGCTACCACATGGAACCTCTACTACAACTCAACCAGCACCCCTGAAGCAACCTGACCCCCACAACCTGTGCTCCCCAAGTCTTCCTGGGGAAGCCTCACATCACTGCACTTCCAAAGCCTCCTCAGCCACAGGTCCTCTCTTCCGAGCCTCCACGCTCCAGGCGAGGCTCTAGACCTGGCACGGGGCCTGTGCTGCCCGCCAGGGATGTGGGGTCGGTAAATATTTATCCAGTGATGCCTGTTTGGGTGTCAGTGCTCCCTTGGCACCTATAGGCTGCTATGTCTGCAGTGATGACGATCAAGGCAGGAAGACCAGAGAACAGCACCAAAGGACGAGAGTTCAGGATGGGATGTGCTGTTTCTAGGAAGAGCAGGAGGGTCTGGTCTCCGCTAGCCAGAGGCACTCCTATGGCTCCTTCCTCAAGTGTGCACCCCAGAGGACCAGAGCTACTGCTGGAGGGCAAATGGGCATGGAAATGTTGTGCAAGGACACAACAGCTGCCAGGTTGGTCCAGGGCAGCCAGATCAACACAACTTCTCAAGAAGAGCAGGAATCTCTATGTGAACGTGAAGTCCGCCATTTTAGATGCTGACCACCAACGCAAAACCATGAGCCGGTACCACTTACACAGTAGGCCAGTTCCAATTGCCTGTCTGTTCTTGACCCCATGCTCTCCTCTCTTGCCCCTCCATTTTGATTGTTCCAGCATTCAAAAAGCACCTGTCAAACACTAGAAATGTGTCTGGCAATGGGCTTCAGCTGCCTCCCTGTCTGTAATGCCAAACCAGGACTGGCTGTGCCTGGGAGGCCGCAGCCTGGGCTAGCCCAGAAGCCCCACCCGTCCTTACCTTCGTTGTGCTGAGCTCTCCTTCTCTCATCCCGCGGTGTTCTGGTTCCGTCAATTTTTCTAGAAGAGAGGAAAAAAAAAAAAGGGCACCTATTATCTCAGGCTCATTTACCTAAGCATTTATCTGAAAAGTCAGACCCTGCAATTATCTTTGCATGGTAAATTCATGTGCAGAAAGCAAGAGCATGGCAACTTGCCCTACTCAAGAAGAAACAGACTAGACAATGCACCCGGTGCCTGCTGTTTGCTGACCTGCCCAGCTCAGAGGCCAGGAAACCCTCCCTTCTTCTGGTCTCAATACCAGACCTCCCAGCATCCCTGGGACTGAGACTCCTGCACCTACGGGGAATAGGGGTGTGTCCGGGGTGCGATCGTCCTCTGTGTTCCTGTCTGCAGCACATCCTGGGGTGTCATCATGACATAGAACTGGCCTGCAGGGGAAGCAGGGGTTAGCGCCAAGATGGGGCAGAGTTGGAACTGGTTAGGGACTTCCCTCCCTGAGAGGCCTGTTGCTTCCCCTGCCTTCCACCCTCGCCACTTCCTCTCCTTACCTCCGGCCTGCAAGCTCTGGTCGGTGGTTTGCACGGACACAGCAGTGGTATCTCCCACACTGGATGCGGGGAAATAGGCAAACCGGGCCTCTCCACTGACAGCCTCCGCTGCTGGGCTGCCACCATTGCTGAAGGGGTTTTGGATTACAGCCTGGGGAGTAGGAGGACACAGAGGCCACCCTTAGCTATCTCTGTCCCCCTCGTTGCTGTACTTGATGTTTGGTGCATTCTCTGTGGGGAGGAGGAAGCCCTCTGAGTGTACCATTCTGTCCTGTGTCTGTGACAGCCATGCAGCTTGACAGACACTCAGCCTTCACTCGCTGAGCCTGTTCATTTTTTACTCTAAGAGGATTTCCTCTTAGAGACATCATTCCCATTTTACAGGAAAAACAGACAAACTCCAAGAGATGTAAGGATTCACTCTGCCCAAGAGGCACCTGACCCCACACCATCTGACAGCCTAAAGGTGGCATGTGTGCCAAGTGCCCCACCCCCAGGGGTCTTTCAAGGATAGAGTTAGCATCCCTCTTCATATCCCCAGAGTTGTTGGGCACCTACCAGCGGGAAGGGTGCTGCGGGACCTGGGGGCACAGAGGCAGCGGCGGGGCCAGGGCGCTGGGCTGCCCCGTCCACGCCCACCTGGGTCACAGCCTGCTGCCCCCCCGCAAAGGCAGCCGTGGACACGACGCTGACGGCGCCAGCTGTGTCGCCCTGGCCATCCAGCTGACCATCAGTCACCTGGACTACGCGGTATGTCACCTGCAGGGGGCGGCAGAGCGACGAGACCGGCGCTGGGGCCGGGGCTGGGGCCAGGTCGGAGCCTCTCAGCCCGCCCGCGCGCCCGCCCTCGGCTCAGCCCGCCAGTGGCCCGCCGGGCTCCCGGCCCGCTGCCTCACCTGTCCTCCATTATTCTCTGTGCGGAACTGGTACTGGATGTTGTGGTCACCGAACGCCGCCTGCTGGACGCTGGCGATGGCCACCGCCGTCTGCTCCTCCGCCCCAGGGCCGTCTCCGCCTGCGGTCGGAGTGTAGAGGGCAATGATCAGCGGTCGCGCGGGGTCAGGGCGCCCCCAGCCCCTCTCTGGGCGTGGGCCGCCTCCCCAGTGGACCCGCAAGCACTCACCTTCTTGCAGCTCGACGCCCTCCTCGGCCTCGGGTCCCTTGTCGTGGCTGCGGCAGGGACAGGAGGAAGAGGGGTCAGGGTCAGGGCTGCCCACGCCCCTTCGCCCAGGGGCAGGGCCCCGCGCCGCCCCGCGCAGTCTAGGCCGGCCGCCGCCGGAGTGGGGGGCCGGGGGCGCTAGGCACCGGGCGCCCCCTCCCTCGCGGCCTCCATTTTGAGCCGGCCCGGCGGCCGCTCGGGATCATGGCGGCCCGGCCGGCAGGCCGAAGGGCCGGGACCCGGGCGCGCAAGGGCACCGGCCTGCGGGGCGCTCTTACCTGGCAGCGGCAGCAGCGGTGGCCGAGGCAGCGGGATCCAGACCCGGGTCCAACATGTCCATGGGGGGGGGGGGGGGGGCGGGGGGGGGCGCGGGGCCCGGGGGGGGAGGGGAGGGGGAGGGAGGGAGGGGAGGGGGCGGGCGGCCGGGGGGGCCCCGAGCCCGGCGCTCACGCCGCGCGGCAGGAGGGGACGGAGGAGACACGGGAGCCGCTCGCGCTGATCACGGGGACAAACAGTGGGGTCATGTGAGGAGGAGATGCCGCCGCCGCCGCCGCCGTCGCTCCTGCAGCCGCCGCCTCCTCCTGCTGCCGCCGCCGCCTCCGCCCGCACGCCGACTCCGGGCTGCCCGAGGCTCCGGGACTCAGCGCGGCCGCCCCCCGCCCGCTGCACGCGGCCCTCGGGCCTCCTTCCCTGAGCAGCTGCCGCCGCCGCCGCGACTTATTTTAACAAGGCCCGCTCTGGATGGCCGCCGCCTCTCCCCTAGATTGCCGGTTCGCGCGCCCGCCTCCCGGCCTGGACCCGTTCGGCGGCGGATCGCTGCTGCAGCCGCCGCCGCTTTCTATTTTTTCCCCCTTTTTTTTCCTCCTTTACTTGAGCTGCGCGCGCGCGGCGGCGGCGGCGGCGGCGGCGGCGGCGCGAGCCCGGGGCTGACGCGCGCGGGGGGAGGGCAGCCCCCGGGGAGCGCGCGCTGTCTGTCTCCGATGGCAGGCGGGCACGCGCGGACCCGGGTCTCGGCGGGGCGCGAGGTCGCCGCCACCGCCTCCCGCGGCCTCCCGGCGCCCGCCGCTGGATGGAACGCGGGCCCGGATGGAACGCCGGGGGACCCGGAGGTGGGACTCTGGTCACCTAGGGGCCAGGGAAATTGCCGGGGTTTGAAGACAGCAAAGTAGGTCGAGTGGTGGGGGGGGCGGCGAACAGGGTGGAAGGGGGGAGAGGAGCGCGCGCGCGCTCCCGGCTACTGGGTGAGAAGGCGGAGGCGCGAGGCGCATGCGCACGTCTGGGCGGGGCCGCGGCGCGCACGCAGGGGCCGGGCGGAGGCGGCGTGGGGCACGTACTCCTGGCCAGGGCAGAGGTAGAAAGCAGAAGGCTGACTGGGTCCCTTCCTCCTAACCCAGGACTCCAGCTCCCCGAGAAACGGGACGGGACGTGGCATTTTTAGACACATAGCAGCTGCCCAGGTCCCCACCTCATGCAGTAAAACAGATGCTTCTGGAGACGACGCTTTTGTGATTATAAATTTTATTAGATTTACAAGATCATCATCAATATTCCCTCAAATTAAAAAAAAAAAAAAAAAAAGTACAAAAACTACATACAAAACGTGAGGTCAGACGACTAAACTTTCCCGACTCAGGGCCAAGTTCTGCAAAGGAGAAAGAAGAGTGTAAAGTGGGCAGGGACTGAGAAGAGGGGTCTGGGCAAGGTCTAACCTTAGGGAGATCCATTCGCTCACCTTCTTTAGCCTCCGCTCCCGTGAGGCCTGGGAATCCGTCTCAGAGTACGGGGGAGGCGGTGGAGGGTAGTAGGCCTCCTCCTCTTTCTCTTCCTCCTTGTAATGTTTCCTCCTCTCCCCTGGTCCCTTTTTCCTTAAGGCCTCTTCTAGTAGACGCCCATCATATTGCGGGTCCCCAGACCTAGAGCCTTCATCCCGAGAGTCTCGGGATCGGGGCTGGCGGGATCTGGGGTCCACCTGAGGGCGGTCCCTAGACCTGAAGTCATCGTAGTGAGGATCTCGTGAATGTGGAAAGTCCCTCGAGTCATCTGGGTCGTAGAGATCATCACGGCTACGGCTTCGTGGGGGTGCGTAGGCCCGTCCTCTCCTCCCACTACTTGGAGGAGACCTCCTCCCAGATTCAGCAGAACCCGGCCGGGTGAGATCATCCAGAGCATCCACAGAGTGGGCCCGAGGCCGCCTGGCCCCCCAGCCACCCCCTGGGCGGTCTGTAGGGGGCTCCTGCTCCCATCTCCTTGGACTCCGGGGGGAGTGGCGACCCCACTCCTCATCCCGGATTGGGGTGAGGGCAGGACCCCGGGAAGGCCGGGATCTCCAGTCATCTTCATGTAGGGAGGTGACTTCACTCATGGCTGTAGGGAAGGGGGGATGTCATTGATGTTGGATGGGGCCAGGGCTAGCAGTTGTCAGCCCCTGGCTCAAACATTCCCTAGCGGACATTGTAGGGAAGGAGACGATGTTCAAGGTTTTTAACCAGCTTCCTTGGGACAGGTATCAAGGAGTCATGCTTCCCCCTCCCCGTCAGGGAGCCCTCAGACCCCAGGTCTCACCGCGTTCCACACGGCCATTGGGGGGGCCAGGCCTAGAGGGGTCGAAGTTGGCCAGCTCTTTCTCCATGTAGTACAGGACTCTCATGGAGTCATCCTGCTGGTTGGCCTGGATCCTGTAGCCACTGCGGACTTCTAGGGATAGGATGAAGGTGATCGGTTTGGGAAGATGGATGCTGACCCACCCCCCCTCCCTCTACAGGCATGTCCAACTTGGAATGACAGGTTCTCACCAGAGGTCATACTGCTGTCTGTGTCCCGAAGCAGGGGTACCTGGGAGCTGTGGCCAACTGAAGGAGATTGGCTGTCAGTGGCTGCCCCCCAGAGCCAGCCTTGTGTTCCCAGCACCTCCCACCCACTCTTCCTCCCAGCCCCAGCCCCCTTTGTGTCCAGTGCCCACTCCAGCCCCACTCAGGCCTCACCTGAGCTACTCCTGTCGAAGTCTCCAGGGTACCCTCCAGGGTATCCGTTGTAGACAGGGCCCATGGGAATCATGGCCGGTGGTGGGGGTGGGGTCTTGGCCGGGGAGAGGTGGGCATAGGTGCTGGGGGCGTAGATACTTGGGATGCCTGACGTGGCTGCTTTGCCAGCTGCATACACTGGGAGAGCACAGTTGGCATGAGAAGGTGGCCAGGAGCCATGCTACCCTGGCGTGAGGGGTTCTAAGGGCCATGGGCCTGCCTCCCCCACCCCATTACCACAGTACCCTGAGGCCAGGGAACAGCAGCAATACTTAAGTCCTTGCCTCCTGTATGATTCTTCATGGAGCTTTCAGAATAGGGGGTGCACAGCACACTGGCAGTCCATGGCCCCCAATCTGGTAGGCCAATATATTTTGTTTGGCCTTATGGTGGTTTGCCAACATTTCACAGTCAAGATACAAGCTACCTTATCTAAAGTTCTGGCCGCCCTGTGTGCTTACAGGCGACAGTGAGCAAAGCCACCTCTTAGGCCTACCACTATCCCACAGGCTGAAACAAAGTTCCCTTTGGGTGGCAGAGGCCCTGCTCTGGAACAGGGAGTTCCCCGGGGGAATCCCATGCCCACTCTGCTGTCATGCCTGCTGGGTCATCTCCCAGAGCCAGATGGCAAGGAAAGGAAGTTGGTCTGAGACAGGCCAGAGGCCTCAGGAGTTAGCTGGTCCGCCTCAGCGGGGAAGCAAAATAGCTCCTGTAGGGTTTCCAACTCTGGCCCCGCCCACTCTCCCCCAGCCCACGCCAGCCTGGCTCTAGGCTTGACAGCTCAAGGGCAAATCCTTGCTTCCTTCCTCCCCACAGCAGGAGGCTGGGTCCCACTGCTGCTCTGTGGCCTCGTCTCTGGGCTCTAGGCAAGTTACTTCCTCCCTGGTATTCCACAGGCTCAGGGAGACGCCCTACTCTTCTGATTCGGTTCAAAAGTAGAAGAGTAAGTGCTCAGCCCCACCTAGGAGAGAACCCTGCTTCAGCTCAGGTGACTGCTTTGCTGGGTTATAATTAGCAGTGGGAGCTGCTCTCTGATAGATCTGCAGGGGGCTGTGGCTGGGGCTAGAGCAGAAGTGACAGGGAGGGACACCAGGGGTAGGTGGAGGAGGTATGCCTGGGGACAGGCCTGTGTGGTGTTGACCTCAGCCTCAGTCGTAGTGGGCTAACCAAAATTTGGTGACAGCCCTTTAAAGTTTCTTTCTGAATCTGTAAAATGGACTAACACCCACCACCTGAGCCAAAGCTCTCAACTAAGTGATAAGAGTGAGACTTTTAGGAGCTGGCATGGACGGAGCTGCAGCTTCCTGGGCACTTTCCCAGTCTTCCCTTCAAGCTCACATAGAAGGGAATGCTGCAGGTCAGAGATCACAGTGTATGGAAGGGCCCAGAGGTATACCCTGGCCTGAAGGCATTGCTAATGTAAGCCAAAGAGCTAGTTACACGCCCAGCTCTGTGCTGAAGGCTGTGCACCTGAGCACACCGCGTCCCCAGACTCACCCTGCCCAGTGAGCTCTGCCGAGAGCCCCATTTTACAGCGGAGAAAACTGAGACCAGGGCAAGGCACTCATCAGGCCAGCCCATCAGGCGTCATCAGGCCAACCTCAAACATCCACCTACCCAGGCTTGTAACTGCCTGTTTTCCTGTTAATACTCCTTGGGTTGCAGAGGTACTGGTCTATCTATCTGCCCTCCTGAAGGACTAAGGAGGGACCTGAGGCAGGTGGGAGGGAGACTCATTTTCTCCTCTCTTTTCTTTGTGTCCTCTGCCCCCTTCATGTCTGGTCCTACTGCTATTTCCGACCTTCCACGGGCACCCCACTCTGATAGACTAGACATGACCCTAAATGCAAGCTTCACATAAAATGTATAGTGTTCATGTGAATATGTGCTTTTAAAAATGTGCTGAAATTACATGGTGCTGTAAACCTTGTTTTCTTAACTTTTACACTTGAGATTTTGTTTTTAAAGCCATCCTTGCCTCCCTGTGAATAATCTTATAATATTGTTGGACTTTTTTTTTTTACTATATTCATAAATTATATTTAAAAACCAAAAACCCTCAATAAATGAAAATTAAAAATTGAAGTAAGTAAATGATAATCTAAAACAGCAGGGCCTCCTTGGCTTGCTTTCTCCCGATTGCAAACCTTCTAACCTCCAGATCGGGGGTGCTGTCCTGGGTAGGCAGCACCTGCCCAGCAGGGAGGCTGCGTGAGGGTGGTGTGAGGAGCACTTACGGGCCTCGGGGCAGCAGCACTTCTCCGGGCAGCAGGGGCACCTGACGTAACAGCAGCAGGTATGTGGGCAGCACTGACACCAGCAAATGCCCAGGAGGAGAAAGACAAGGAAGACAGCCAGGCACACCACGACCACAAAGAGCCAGTCTGCAGAGAGAGCAGAACAGGCCCTGAGCCGGGGGCCGGAAGACACAGACAGGGACGGACAGGGTCCACAGGGCAGCACAGAGCCAGCCCTGGCATGGGGGGCCTGCAGCCTCATTAGATTCTCTGTGCCAGAGTTTGGGGCACAGTAGCAGAGGGATGCCTAACCATCTACAACCAGGGCCAATCCCCAAATTAGGGATCCCCGGGGTTTCAAATGGACAAGGCAGAAAACAAGAGGTAACCTGGCCAAAGCAAGATGGAGTGTAGCCTCTAGGAGGGGACAGAGAGCCACAGCCCAGACCCAAACCCCTGAAGAACACAGCTGGCGCCAGTCACAGGAGCCCCTGCCTACACCCCAGGTCCCTCCTCAGCCAGCCCAGCCCACCTCCAAGCCCAGAGCCAGGCCACTAGATGCCACAAGGTCAGACGGAGTTAGTGGGGTTCACAGCAAGAGTGATTAAGGGGTAGGGAGAATGCCAGCGAGAGAAGCCCCACTGAGGACTCCTCCCCATACCTTCCATGGGCCCCGCCTGAAAATCAGGTAAGAGTTCAGTCACCCCAGAGGTCCTGCCTGGAGGGACAAAAGAGAACAGGAGATTATGCTGGCCAGAGCCAGCCCAGGCAGTCCTGTCCCTAAAAAATGCCCCACTCCAGGCTGCGCAGGAGAAGGTGTGTCCTGTAGCAAGCAGGCAGGGGAGAGGCTGGTGGCCTAGAAGAGACTCGGCGTGTGGTGCCTGCCCTCCACCCCTGCTCACAGGTGGGTGCTAGTGGGTGTGAAGGAACCCATCACATAATCCACTTGCTCTCAGCCCCAGCAGGTTCCAGCACACCTCTCACGGAGTCCCGAAGGTTTGACCTTAGGCTGGCCACTCTATCTTTCCCCCCTCCATGGGTCCTATCTTCCCAAAGCGTTCCAACCAGGCGACAGCAAGGATGCTGTTATATCAAGCAGAGTAGGCAGCACCCTAGGACCCAGCAAAATGTTTTAATTTTTTTTAAATCTGAAGAGAAAAAAAATGTATGATACTAAGTATATAAAAATGGATTGTCTTTGTATGTTTTGTTTTGTTTAAATGGAGGAAGGGGCCCACGAAGGCAGAAGTACCTATGGCCCATAGAAGTCACATGTGGTCCTGGTTCCATGAGCCACCAGGGTTCCATCTCCGTTTGTACATTCTGTCACATGTGCATGTTTCCTGACCCAGTTTGTGCCTTCCCTCAGGTGCCACAGGGGCTCTGTGCCCTACGAGCAGTGCATCGTGGGAGCCTACACACACACACAGTTCCTCACCACACAGCTCTCACGGAGCGCACACTGGCATCACATACTCCCGTGAGGGGCAGAAGCGAGTAAGTACGGTTTAAGCCCAAACCCTTTTCAGGACACCAAGGCATTACTTGCCTTCTTTGCTCTCCTCCTCTCATGTAGGGCTTTCCAAAGCCTCTGTGACACAATGACATCACTGCCTTGATAGCTATGGCTTGTACACTTGTGTATTTTGTGCTTTAAAAAGTAGCCAGTTTCAGTGGGGCGCAGTGGCGCACACCTGTAATCCCAGCACTTGGGAGGCTGAGGCAGGAGGATCTAGAGTTCAAAGCCAGCCTCAGCAATGACGAGGCACTTAGCAACTCAGTGAGACCCTGTCTCTAAATAAAATACAAAAAAGGGCTGGGGATGTGGCCCAGTGGTCAAGTGCCCTTGAGTTCAATCCCCGGTACCAAAAAAAAAAAAAAAAAAAAAGTAGCCAGTTTCAGTTTCTAATACACTGAGCAACTACAGATGTAACCCACAAAAACTTTGAACAAATCCTCCAAGACCTCATAATGTTAGAGGGTGAACAGGTCCTGGGATTGAACTCAGAATTGCTGGTGCCAAGTGTGTGCTTTTCTAGAGCTTCCTGGATTGTGGGCGCGTGAGCATCCCACCCGCATTCCCCCCAGCATGCCCACTCGATCACACACGTGAGGGGATGGCGCCATTCAGCCCACAGCACGGCTCACACCAGCACACACCACACCGCGCTGCGTGTTGCTTCTAACAGCACCTGGCCCACGGCAGCACCCCCTCCACAGGGCCAAGGCCACCCAGCCACATGGGGGCTGCTGGTGGACACCCCACCCTGCCCCTGACATCTGGTGCCACCCTCATTTTAGATATAAACTTGCACACTTCCTAGCAGGTCAAAAGACAGAGAGCCTGTGTTCTGTCAAGGGACTCCACAGTGCACGCTGTGGCCCTAGGAGAGCGCAGGTGGGTCCAGCCTCCGCTCGATTATACCGTCAGTTACACGTCAGCCCTCCCCGACCAGAGAGGACTGAAAACATTTTTTAAAGGAAAAAAAAAGGATCCTTACTGAACACATACAGGACTTTTTTTTCCTTGTTATGATTGCCTAAGCAATACAGTGTAACAACTACTTATGTAGCATTACATTGTATCAAGTATTAGAAGTAACGGAGAGATGATTTAAAGTACACAGAATTAGAAGTAGGTTCTTTGTAAACACTGTGCGCTTTCACATAAGGAACTGGAGCATCCTGGGACTGTGGTTCTGGAGTGGGGTCCGCCCCCACCCCCCAACACACACACCATTCACAGTCACCCTCCTCACTCACTGCCAGCCACATCCGAGCACGTCTGTTTCAAAGAGGGAGTCTGGCAAGAGCTAGAGTCCCCGGTTCCCTCCATTCTTAGTTTTGCTCTGGCTGACTTGGAACACTGCAGGGGAAGGGTCCCTTCCTGGGGTGCAGGGCACAGAGGAGCTCAAGTGACTGGCGGTGCCACGAGGGGAGAGCAAGCAGGGGAAAGAGCCCAGTGAGTGGCCGGAGGGCAGAGCGAGGACACAGAAGGGACAGAAGGACAGAGGGCCCGTTCCCCTTGCCCCTCCCACGGACCTCCGAGACCAGCCCCACTCACCGAGGACGATGAGCTCTGCGTAGGCCTCGTTGTTGCCCTGGAGGTCCTGGGCCGACACCACGGAGCAGTAATACACACCACTGTCGCCCCACGCCGTCTGCTCAAAGGTCAGGTCAGCATCTGAGGCAGAGAGAGATGGTGTGAGGCACCTTCTGAGAGGAGGTGTCTAACCCTGGTAGGACCTGAGCCCTCACTCCCGTGGGCACAGTGGGGAGGGCGCACGGGGGCAGGGCTGCAAACGAATCCAATGAAAACGAACCCTTCCCGAGGGCTCAGTACCCCCGGGCACTATTCTGAATACTGAACATGGGTTACTTCAAGAAGTCTGGGCAGTGTGAGACTGACCTAATCCACCCGAAGTGGCACAGCTCACTGATGGCACAGCAGGGTCAGGCTCACAGCAGGGCCAGTGCTTTTCAACTCAGACCCATCCTCCCTACAACCTCTCCAAAGCAAGGTGTCATCTCCGGACACACGCGGCCATGAGGCCCAGCGCAGACCTGGGGGATGGGCCCAGAGGGAGGAGGCAGAGCTAACTAGGCCAGATTCCAGATAGGAGATGCCCGGCAGAGGGAGCGTGGGTGTGACATGTGGGAGGGAGAGGACTCTCCCAGTTCCCGGTCCACCCCCACGCCCTCCCCTCCTGTCCCCACATTCCAGGCCAGGCCCAAGGCTTGGGGAAGCTCCGTCTGAAGCAGCCTCAGGCCAGGAGCCTATTAATTATGCCACTAATGAAAGTCTTCCAGCACATCCGGTTTCCTCTCTACTCCTCAGGCTCTAATTAGTTAAATCCCTTCAGCCATTCACCAGCGTGGAACAGGGCGGCACCAGCTCAGCAACTCTGCCTCAGGCCCTTGGGGGACAGGAACAGGCTAGAGACCGGCAATCCAGCCAGGAGAGCCCCAGAGTTCATGGCCACTTTCTGCCAGCCACTCTGGTTCCCACTGCCTTGCCTGTCACCTGGGCCCGTGGACCCAATGCCCTTCTCCATGATGGCGCCAAGAGCAGCAACCGCGGGTGCCCCAGCCCTCAGCGCCCAGCACCTAGTGGGACAGCAGTCACCGAGTACTGACGGAATATAAGAACTCGAGCCTCTTCCTCAGAAGGCAGGCCTCTCGTCCTCAGAAAGACCCGCCTTCAACAGTGTCTGTCCACATCCTTCCAAAAGCCTCCCTGGACCCACCGTGGCCCTCGGCATGTTCTGGCCAGTGGCTACCATGCCAGCCTCCATCCTGCCACCTCCTTTGCTCACTGGGCTCTGCACAGGCTGGCCTCCATGCTGTCCCCCAGCATGCTGGGCTCAGACCCGCCTCAGCTTGCCCTCCTGCTGGTCCAGCTCCCGCACCTGCCCCTGCAGACCCTCTCCGGCCTGGGTCCTTCCCGTTACTCAAGCCTCAGCGTGGAGTGTCCCTTGGCCATCCCAACCCCCATGCTCTCCTGCCCAACTGCTGACCTCTATCACCCAGGTGCGGACTGCCCACCTCTGCCCCCGCAAGGACATTGCACACAGAACCAAGTCTGTCTTGGTCGCTACTGGCCAGACACAGGGACTGGCCAAGGAGCAGAAATGTACCCCTTCTCTCCTCATGCTGACCTTCCTATGCTTCTGCTGTCTGTCCCAGTATTCTGGGCACATGGCTATAGTCAAATAGACACTTGATTCATTCATTCGACATTTGACGAATAACCACTGAATGCATCTTATGTTTCAGGTACTGTTTGAGGCCCCTGGTATACCACCAAACAATGTCTCAAAATGATCTGTGCACAGTGGTTCCTGGTTCCTCAAGACCCTTTTAGGGGATCAGTGAGGTCGAAGTTATTTTCAAAATCAGACCTAGACATTACTTGCTTTCCCCCCTTCATTTCCTATAAGTGGGCTGTGGTGTTTTCAGAGGGTAGGTGACACTTGAGCAATATCACAATAGACCCATGCAGTGTTGAGGATCTGACTTCTTCCATTCAGCAAGACTTTCAAGAGAATTGCAAAAATAAAAAAACAACGCCACTCTTCTCATTTAAAAAAACATGGTTTCGGAAAATGTAGTTACTTTTTCATAAAGATATGTTATTTGGGGGCTGGGGTGGTGGCTCAGTGGTAGAGCACTTGCCTAGCACGTGTGAGGCATTGGGTTCGATTCTCAGCACCACATATAAACAAATAAAATAAAGGTCCATTGACAACTAATATATATATATATATATATATATATATATATATATATACACGCACACACACATATATACATACATATATATATAAAGATGTTATTTTAGTAATGAGTTTATCATTGTGATTTGAAATATTTTTAAAGTTCCTCTCAGTTTGCTTACTATAAAAACAAAAACACTTTGAGGTCCTCAAGAATATAAAGAGACCCAAAGACCAAGAGGTTTGAAAACCACTGCTATAGAGAACCTGCCCTTATGGAGCTAAGATTCTAACTGGGGAAGAGAGACAAATTAAAAAAAAAAAAGTCACCACGTTGCATATCATGTAGTGATAAACAGTTCAGAGCAAACGAACCAGCGAAGGCAGACAGAACGTACCAGGCAAGCAGGTGGGGGTGGTGCAGTTTTGAATAAGGAAACCAGGGAGGGCGAGGTGACCTTCCAAGCAGATGGCCCCTCTTTATTGAGCTTTTACTATGTGCTGAGTTTCTTTGTATAGATCCATCCTTTCACTGAATCCTCAAAAACTCTGAACTAGACTCTCCTAAATACTCCAGATTTCTCTGCAATGACCTCGTGGCCCACCGTTTTCCACCTGTATCTCTGAGATACATCAGCAGATGGTGGTGCTGTTGACTGGGGCACCCACGGTTACTGCTCTCAAGAGCTACCATGAAGGAGAGCACTGGGTCAGGCCAAGGGGGGGTGCCTGGCTGGGAAGAATGTGGCCATGAAGCTATGGGGGCTCTCCTGGCTGGGATCATCTCTAGCCTGTTCCTGTCCCCCATGAGCCTAAGGTGGAGTTGCTGATGAGCTCCTGACCACGTCCCTCCAATACCAGTGCTCAAGAGCTGGGCCCAGCCCAAAGCCCAAGAGGTGGACAGGAACCCCCCGCCATGCCAAACAATCATATACACCACAAGTTGAAACCTGGGGTCTCCAGGACCGGATCTATGGACCTCGGAATGTTTTCTTTGGCCTGAATGTTTCAAAACTCAAGCAAAATAGGACTTTCCGGCCTCTTTTGGTTAATCCTAAGGCAGGCCTGGGCCCACTTCCTTCCTGCAGGCGCACCCTGTTCCTGGTCAAGGGCTGGTCCTAAGATCACAGAGGCTGGGCACTGTCTTAATTGTTCTAGGTGCAAAGAAAAGATGCTGGTGTCCAGCGGGGACAGAAGCCAGACCTCCTCCACGACTCTAGCCTCGGGATCCTTAACTAACTACATGCCACAGAGGGAGCCCTCATGATTTCAGAGGTCCAAGGGCTCTCTGCTCTAGTGGGGCTGAGAGGGGTCTCACAAGCAGCTTCATGAGGTAGAAACAGGGCCTCCAACGCCGGCACCCCATGTCCCCAGAGCGGGGAAGAACGGAAGGGAGGCAGACCCACTCCACGTGGAGCGGCACCTCTGGTTTGCCCAGGACTGCTTCTGCTTTAACCCAGGAAGGCTGGTGACCCAAGAAACACCACAGACGTCCACTCCTCCCCGTCCTCACAGCTGAAGTGGAGGCAGGTCTCGTGGCTGCTGGGCTTCCTGAAGGACAGACCCGACGGTGTCCACCTATCACGGCCCACGTCCAACACTGGCTCAGGGTTAGGGAGTCTGAAAGGCCCGGGCCTCTGAGGCCTCTGGAGCCTAAAGGGTCTCCCCCTTCCCCTAGAGAGCTGAGGCCATTCTGGAGTCCTGTGCACAGCAGAGGAGATGTGACTCCAGCTGGCCCTCAAGGGCAGGCTCTGCATTTGGTTTGTCCTGATAGGGGCTGGGCATGTATGTCTGATCCGTGCTGGAGAGGCCCCTGGGTTGGAGGAGAGGGTGTCCATATAGGTGAACCCCCAAGAAGCCCTCCAACCTCAAAAATGGCAGGATGCTTGGGGCTGACCTGCCATGGAAGTTCAGGGCAACTCTGTCCCTCCCCTGAAACAGGACTGCCGGGCTGGGCTCAGTCCCTGGAACCAGCCTTTCATGTGTGGTCTGACACAGTGGGAGATGGAGAGTGCTCCAGGGCCTGGTCACCTGGGGTCTGCAAAGGGACCCGCCCTCCTCTGGTTCCCACCTCTGCCCCCAGGATTGAGGACGCGCAGTCATGCAAGTCCTCACCCCTGGCTCACTGCTGCTCAGCCCCTTCCTCTCCGCCTTCTGGATTCTGGAGGGCCTGGTCCCAGCACCTCCTCAAATCTCACTGGAACAGGCTGTAAGGCAGGCACCTCCAAGCCGCTCCATATAGCACGTCCCCCACTGCTGTTTTCTCTGTAGCACTTGGCACTGTCTGAAATTCCCTTCCTTTCTTAATCTACTTATTTGTTGCCAGTCTCACGCCACTAGAATGTTCTCTCCAGCGGGGCAGGGACCTTGCCCATTCTGATCCCCACTCCATCCCCAGCACCTACAACAGCACCGGGTATGTAGGAGATGCTTGATAAATAATGAATGAATGACCTTCCCCCTTACTAATCCCAACAGGCACTTGCTGTCACGAGGCAGCATTAGAGCTAAGAACAAGGGCCCTCAGGGCTGCCTGATTGGAATCCCAGCGCCAGCTCTTTACTACCTGTGCAGCTGAACAGGTTACTTAACCCATTTGCACCTTGGTCATGAGTGTGAAATGTGCTAGAGACCCCTCAATGGGAGAATGTATGCATGGTGCCTGGGAAGGCATAGGCTTTCTCCATTAAAGTCACCCGCTGGTGTAGTTTACTCCTGTCACCTCCTCTGTGAGGCCCTCTGCTGATTTCCCACCCAGAGCTTAGGAGCTTAGAGACTCGGCCCAAAGTGGCTGAGCTCTTAGCAGCTGCGTGATCAGCTGTGAAAGTTACTTTATCTTTCTAGGCCTCTGTAAAATGACAATAATAGAACCAATTCATTCAATTCCTATGTGGTCTAAATGAGCTAATCCACGGAAACCTGAATTAGAGCCTCGCACAAGGCAGGCCCTTTATAAATTGTTACTTCTTTAAATTTTACTTCTTATTGCTGGCATTATCGGTAGTATTATAGAACACATCCCTGCCTCTTTCTTCACTACCCAATTTTCTTGATGCACAAGCATTTGATAGTGTATACTGTGTTTGTTTCCCTCGCTGCACTATGAGCCAGTGAGGGAAGTGATTGGATAAGGTTTTGTTTACTGCTGTGTTCCCAGAGCCTAGAACAGCACCTGCTGTATAGCAGGTGCTCAAGAAATTTGTGTTGTGGAGATAAGGACTAGATAGATGGAAGGGTTCCTCCCTTTGTGGGTCCTTTCAGGTACTGGTGCCCAAGAGCTTCCAGGTGAGGACTCCAGGCTGGGCACCAGGAAGCCTGCCTGCCCCACCGCCCACCCAAGCCAACCTCCCCAGCCCCCTGCCCCCACATACTTCCTGTGATGGTGATCCTCCGGCCCTGGTAGTAGTCTCCCAGGGTCACAGCATTGCCCTGCTTGGTGGCCACAACCCTGACCGTGCGCACACTGTCCTGGCACTCCACGTACGGGTTGTAGCCGGGATTGCCTGCTGCCAGCTGGGCATTGATCTGGTTGTCCACACTGGCTGGGGAGAAGGCATCAGCAATGCGGTCCCGGCAGAAGGACTTGTACTTCCAGATTACGATGGGCGCTGTGAGGGAGGTGGTCATCTGGTAGGTGCAGGGCAGGGTCACAGGCTGGAACAGTATCACTACGTGGTAGGGGTCAGACACAGTCACCTGGATGCCACTGGCAGGGGCTGAGGGCAAGAGGAGAGTCAGCAGGGACCACTGCAAGCTCAGGAAAGAATGTCAACAGGAATGAGCCACATCACTGGCCACCAGCTGGACACAGTGCGTGGCTGTCCAGAGCGCCTGGCACACACTGTCCTCTAATTCCCAGGCCTGGTGAGCTAGCTCTGACAGTCATGCTCATTTTATAGACCCTTGGGGTTGAAAAGGGGCAGATATGAGGTCAATGGCCATTTTGCTGGAATGTTCTGTCCACCCTTCCAGACTGTGGCCTCTGAATCACCCCAGTCTACCCTCTCTACCCTTGCCCATTCCCTCTGTGGCCTGTAGGGGCAAGCCCCAATGGCCACCGCAAGGCCCGCCAGGGGTCAACACCTCAGCTCAAACCGAACTTACCCAGGGTTCCAAGTTACCGGGTTTTGTGAATGTTGAAGTTTGACCTGCGTTCTCTGAAGTAGCTAAAGCCCCCACAACATTTTTGTCAACCTCCTACCTCACCCTACCCAAAGTCATCCCAAACACACACCTAAGTATGCTTGCTGAAAGACAAAAGCCCCCTCTCCCCTACCAGGGCCAACATCCAGTACAGTTCCGAGCCGGCCTGCGGAGGACGGTTTCGGGTCCATAAGTCCATCCGACCAGTCTCTTACGCACAGATACTGCGGAACCCGCGCGAGGTGGGTGGGGCCGGGGTAGTGGGAAGTCCCCAATCCCACACCCACTCGAGCCTGGGCACTACTTCTCGGTATCCTCCTTTAGGAAACGTCTGATGCACCTTTCCAGTCTAACACTTTCCCCATTACCCCAATCCTTAGAAATCGCTGGGTAAGCCCAAGACCCCATTTCAGCCTTTCCCGTGATCGGGCAGTCCTTCATCCATAGCCCACGAAGGGTCCCCGTCTCCCTGCCGCTCCAGGGCTTGTGATACGGGGAGTTTCACTTCCTGCTGTCTCTCCACAAAAGCGCGGGGAGCGCCCGGTGAGAGGATGGGGAATTCCCTCACTCGGGCACAGAAGGGGTCTCCCCAAACCCCGCGGATCTGGAAGTCCTGAGCTTTTGCGCCTTCGCACCAACCCCCCGGCCCCGCCCTTGTTCTCCCACCTCCTGGGCCGCAGAGAACTGAACCCATCCCCCCGTGTAGTTCCCTCCCGCGGTTCCACAGCACCCGAGGCCCCAAGTCCCTTACCTGTGCACCAGGTGCTGAGAAAGAGCCACAAGAAGACCACTGTGGCCGGGTGGGCACTGGGCGCCCGGGAATGCGCACAGGGCACCCGCGCCATCGCGGCCGTCTGGGCGCGTCGGCCCCGCGTGTCCCCTCCCAAGTACCCGGAGGGTAGGGGGCGCGGTGAGCACCAAGGCCGAGAGGGGTGCACGCTCCTCCCCTTTCCACTTCCGTTCCTTGTCTGTTCCAAGTCTATCCTGCCGCGCTCCAGGAGTTCGACCAACAAAAACAAAGTGGATGAAGCGCACGCTTTCAGCTTTCGGGGAGAAACTTGCTAGAGCCACTGTGGTTCTCCGAGCCACTCCACCCCCTGCGCGCTCCTGGGAATGGATCGGCCCAGGTACACAAGGGTGGGAGCCCAAGGCCGGGCTAGGGGGTGGGCGGTGGGGAGGGGCTCCTCAGCCTCCCTCCCCGGAAGTGGGCTGACCCAGGTGCGCTCCTGCCCCCAGGGCCGAAACCAAGTGACCAGTCCGCCAGGAGGGCGCCCGCAGACTGCGGGTCTCATGCAGCCCTGTCCTGCCCCAACCAAGCAGAGCGGACCAAGATCCACGAGAACAGAGACCTCCTTGGAGAGAGTCACCTGTAAGAGGGGGCGAGTCCTGCCGCGCACCTGTTCTCTTCCTGCCCACACCCCTCTCCCGGGCCCGCGATGGACCCGCCTAGGTGCGCCCTGCGGGGAGGGGCGAGCCTGAGCTAGGTCCCGCCTGGGAGAAGCGTGCCGGCAGCACCTAGCTTTCTAGCCGGTGGGGTTCAGCCCGCGCTGGTGCCGGGAGGCGCTGCGGGCTTCATACACCTCGCAGTTAGAAGACTTAAAGAACCAAGTTAAGTCCCCAGAAGGGAAGCTCTGACCCTCTAGGGACGCCCGATGGGACTCAATCCTTGAAAAAGTTAGAATTCTACTTCGGAAGTTTTTCCCGCCTCCCCCTACCCTCAACTGGTGGTTCAGCCCCCGGGCATCCCTCGCCCTAGGTCGGACCTCCGGAAACTCAGATTCTTAAAGGGGCCGAGCAGAGGGGCGAGAAATTCCCTGGGACTGGCCACCTGCGCCCGGGGCGGGGTGCTGCTCCGCAAGCAACCCGGGCGGCGCTTCGCGCGACTCTACTGCCTCCCAGTGGCGTCAAATGAGGAGCGCATTCTGGGGAAACGCTAGGCGCTTCCTGAGACAACTGCGGGAGGTTGCAGACCCGCCCCTGGCTGGTGGGCTGGGTACTCAGGCAAGCTCCCTACTGAATCCTGTAAAACTTAAGTCGATCACCTGCCTCCGCTCCAAGCCTTCCGGTGCTCTTTCTCAGAGTACTTAGAGTGGCCTGAGTTTTTCTAATAACAAAGATTAATAATTATTTTATGCATTTTCTTTTATATCATGTAAGCAATAAAAACTGAAATCACAAACCAAAATTAGAATAAAATTAGTTTTTATAACTCCGCATGTATTTACTTTCCAATAGATCTTTACTTCTTCATATGGCTTCAAGTTACTGTTTATTTTTGTCTTTTGGGTGATAAACAGTAACATCAACCTGAAAGACTCCCATTAGCATTTTTATAGGACAGGTCTAGTGGTAATAGATTCCTTCAGCTTTTATTTATGTGAAGATGTCTTGATTTCTCCCTGATTGTTAGAGGATAGTTTTTATTATTATTATTATTATTATTATTATTATTATTATAGAATTATTTTTCTTCTTCTTCTTCTTCTTCTTGGTACCAGGGATTGAACCCAGGAATGCTTAACCACCGAGCCACATCCCCAGCCCTTTTAATTTTTAATTTTTAATTTTGAGACAGGGTCTCCTTAAGTTGCCCAAGTAGCTCAGGACCCTGCTGAGTTGCTAAAGCTGGCCGCAACAGTCTCTATCACGTCTGAACACAGACAAAGCAGGAACATTGTCCAAGCCACAAAATATCAAATATCCCCCATGCCAGATGATGAGTAACGACTGCTTCTTCACCCATGATAAGTTAAGCTGTGCTCCATTTTCCTTATCTCCTAAAGGATAGAATTACTCATACTTCCTGGCAGCTCCCCATCCGAGCAACTCCCTAGTCTTCAGACTTTTCCCAAAATCACATACCAAAGTTCACATTCCACAAGTCTCTTCTAGCTAATCTTGCTGAGACACTGTATCATTTCCCATGGTATCTTCTTCCTTCGCTGAAGTGAATCAAATAAACCCAACTTTTAGGTGTGTTTCTGCTAGTCTTAGGATATTGACACATGTCAAACCTGTGCCCACCTGAAGGACTTTGCATGTGCTGTGTGATAAATCCAGACTTCGCTTCCCCTGGAATATTCATGGCTCAATTTATGGAGAATTGCTCAAATGTGACTTCTTTAGAGAGACCTTCTCTTCCTACCCCCTTTAAAATAGTCTCTATACTATAGTTTGCGAGGGATGCTATAATAAACACCATAGACCAGGTGACTTAAACAACAGAAACTTCTGTCTTCATGGTGCTGGAAGCTAGAAGTCCAAGATCAAGATGTTGGTAGGGTTAGTCTCAGATTTAATCTGAGGATTCTCTCTGGCTTACAGGTGGCTGCTTTTCAACTCTGTCTTCATAGTCTCCCTCTATTTGTGTTGTCTGTGTCCTGATTTTTTTCTTGTAAGGATGCCAATCCCATTGGATTACAGCTCACCCTAGCAATCTCATTTGAATTCGGTTGCATTTTTTGATTCCCTAGGAAGGATATAGAAAATGACAGCCCCCAGGACAGGGAAATGATAATCCCCCAAAACTGTGACCCTGAGGAAGAGGGAAGAGGAAGACAGTCATTAATCCTCTCCCAGTAAATCCAGGAACAATGAGCCCCAAGGGAAAGAAAGGGAATTTTCATCCCTCCCAACATCTCCACCAAAGCAAACCTTCACTCCTTCCCAGCCACAGTGAGTCCTGAAGGGAGGAGGTGGACCCTGAAATGCTGGGCCCTTGACCTTCACCCTTTCTCATTGCCGATGAGTCCTGGAAGGAGAAGAGCAAATGGTGAAGCTCTGGGTAACAGGGGCCCCAGGGGAAGAAGGTGAGCTGTGAACACCGAGTTCTGAGATTTTCCCAGTGACGACGAGTTTTGTGCTTTTTACAACTTTTTCTTTACTGCCCAAACCGACACATTCTGCCGTCAGTCTCCAATCATTAAACCACTCTCATTGCAAACTATAAAATTCAGACTCCTTCTGTAACCAGCAGCCATTTTCCTACACAGAAAATGAGTCCCCCCACTCCCCCAGTGCCTGATTGATTGACTCTGCTGTGAAATAAAAGAAAGCTTGCTGATGTGTTTGAGGTCTGCTTTCGTCCTGGTTATTTGTGTTTTCATAAAGGTGCTGAAACCATGTTGGGTATTTTTGCTTATACCCTATTTCCAAACATAGTCACATTCTGTGACATTGTGAGTTAGGGCTTCAACATATGCATTTGGGGTGGGGGTTGCATACAGACCTTAACAGTCTCTATCTCTAATTTCTCTGACCCTACTTTTTTTTTCCCTTCAAAGCATTTACTATGATCTGATGTTTTATTAGTCATTGTTTATTTGTCATCTATCTCCTCTCAATGTAAAGACAGTATCACTCAACAAATATTCCACGTGCATTCCTACATTTCTCAGCCCCTCTGTGGTCAGGTGGGACTATGGGATTAATTCTAGTTAGTGGCCTATAGACAAAAAAAGTAAGGTGGATGCCTCCCAAGCCAAATCATTTAATTGCCAGTATGTGACGCAGTTTTCTCCTTTCTTCTACTATAGCAACTAGTGATGTTCCCAATGGTATCTTTAGGGACCTTGTAGAATAGAGTGCTTCACTAACCAACACTGGACATGTAGTGTGAAAAAAGGAATTGTGTGAAGCCATGAAGATTCCAGAATCCTTTTGTTACATAGGATAATCTAACCTATCCTGACGAATACATCCCCTCTAGACTGTAAGCTCCAGGAGGTCAGGGACTTTACCTGGACCCTCAGTGCCTGGTGCAAGGTGGGTAATCAGGAATTATTTGTGTAGTGAGTGAATGTGAATGGCATAGAACGGTGACACGTGGGACTGGAGCCATTGTCCACAGTGGACACGGAGCATAACTGAGAAGCCAACCTTTGCTACTTGAAAGTCACTGACATTTGGGGGAAGTTTATTATAGTAGCAAATAGCCTATCTGGGTTGATAGCCAAATTAGTGCCAGGAGTGGAGGGGGTGGGGGGACTATTGTACTCAAAACTAAAAATAGGTAGCACTGACTTAGACATTTTGGGAACAAGGAAACTTGTTAGGACCCAGAAGGATGGAGACTGTTGCCTGAGATACTTTGTAAGGCAGATAATGTGTTTAATGAACTTGCAACTTTAGGGGAAGCAGTTGGAATACAGAATGTTAGGAGTGGATATTGGCCAAAGTTGGCTGAAAATTGAGAAATCCTTTGAGAGACAAAGCCCAGTGAGAACTCAGCTTTTGGCAAGAATAAAACCAAGATTATGGTTGAGTCATCACTAACCATTGTTAAAATCTGAGACTAGCTGGGTGCGGTGGCGCACGCCTGTAATCCCAATGGCATGGGAGGCTGAAGCAGGAGGATCGCGAGTTCAAAGCCAGTCTTAGCAACAGAGAGGCGCTAAGCAACTCAGTGAGACCCTGTCTCTAAATAAAATTAAAAAAAAAAAAAAGAACTGGGGGTGTGGCTCAGTGGTCAAGTGCCCCTGAGTTCAATCCCTGGCACCCCACCCCCCAAATCTGGGAGGGACTAAATTAAGATACTATCAGGAAATCCTTCCAGGTGGACAAGTGTCTCATTGAAATAGAGATGAAGGATATGGCTCTCTGATGATGACTGGGACAATATAAGGTACCTAGAAATAAGAGGGAGAGAAAGAGAGTGGGAGAGGAAGGAAGAGAAGGAAAGAGAGATGGGAGGAGTTGCTTGGAAGTTTGTAAGAATCCTTAGGTACCAAATCTTGGGGGACAGAAAGTAGACTGAGAAAATGGATGATGTCCAAGAAGGCACATCTTCCAACGCTACTTCAGACACTTGCAAGGAAGATGATGGGGAAGGAGATCTCTCCCTGGAGGATAGACATGAACCTCAGAGAACACGGTTTGGAAGTCCCTGCCTCTCTCAAGGAGCTGATTTGAGGCTAATTAAGAAATCCTCCCCCTCTATGATCTGGGAGACCCTTATAATGTCTTCTCAGCGGGTTTTAAGAATGGTGCAGTCCAGTGATTTCTGCGTGTCTCCCCTTCTTCCCCATTTTGGTGGACATGAAGGCATTTTACTCCGTTTTATCGCTGTATATTGAACAATCTGCCTTTTTAGTTCACTGATTTCTGAGTTAGGTCCACTCATTCCATCTCCTCTGCAGCTCCTGGGGACATCTGGGGTTTTGACACTACAACCTCCAGTCCCCCACTGCTGGATGACACAAGCGGAATGCCACTCCTGGAGCGTGTCGGGCCGAGGTTCATTCCGCAGCCCAGGCACATGCCTGAGTTCTGTGGGTGACGTCACAATGCCCAGTGGGGCACCCAGACTCCTCCTGTAGTCTTGGTCCACCATGTTGGCCACCCTGTGTCTGGTTAGCTTTTCTTTCCCCATTCTGTGGGCCCAGACTTTAATCAGCTGTTCCTACAAGAGTCTGTGCCAGAAGGCACTGCTTTCAGGCAATGATATTGTCCTGCATTGTGACTCTAAGGAGGCACTCTGGTATTTTTCTTCCATTCTTGAGGAGAATATCTTCTTGCTTACCTCATGGCCTAATGTGAAGAAACTGCCTGGGGGCAGCCTGCAATTGGCCAAGCCTCAGCCCTCCCAGGCAGGCCTCTTTCGCTGTGAGGACAATACAAATTCCCTCATAGTGGAATATGAGATTGATTTCCAGGATGCCACCACCCTGCATGTCACCCACAAAGACCTGGGCCAAAGGCCCCTGCAGAATGAGACTCTGAACCTGGGTGGCAAGGTACTCGTTTTCACCCGCTGGGAGCCCTGGCAGGACTGTAACCGCTGTGGGGAGCCGGGGGAACGCAAACGCCTGGGCTACTGCCACGTTGAGGAGCCCCCGGAGAGTAACCCATGCCCTGCTGGCTCTACCTGGGAGACGAGAAGGTGCAGCACAGCCGCTTGCGGCCTGAGATGCAGGTGGAAGGATGCCTTGTTCCCTGTGACCCCTACAAGGAAATCACACAGCCATTCTTCTTTGACATTTATCAGCTGGGCAAGTTGACCAACCACATGGGGCTCACCTGCCCTTTGGCTTCCATCTACAGGTGACAGGACCAGGGCAGCTGCCCCACCTTTGGCCCTCACCCAAGCTTTATTTCCTATGCCCACTGGGTTTGCCTTGCAGGAGAAAATCAGGCTCCTTCTTTCAGCCCATAAGCTTTCACTGTCAGTCTGTGCAGGAAGGGGGCTGCTCACTGGCTGGCTCAGATGTTCACTCAGCAAGAATTCCCAGAGGCTGCCTCTGAGCTGGGCCCTGGGCGAGTGATCTTGGCACAGTGCAGCAGCTTAAAAAGACCTAGTCTTTCCAGTAATCCCAGCACTTGGGAGGCTGAGGCAGGAGGAGCGTGAGTTTAAAGCCAGCCTCAGCAATGGCGAGGCACTTAGCAACTCAGTGAGACCCTGTCTCTAAATAAAATACAAAAAAGGGCTGGGGATGTGGCCTAGTGGTCAAGTGCCCCTGAGTTCAATCCCAGTACCAAAAAAAAGAAAAAAAAAAAAAAAAGAAAGAAAGAAAACCCTAGTCTCTGCCCACACAGGCACCTGCCATTCAAATATAAAACCTAGAGACCACCACGCTTAGGCCCTTGCTCTGCCCACATAGACACCTGTGTGGTTTTGTCTCCTGATTCCATCCTGATGAATATGATTGGTCTGTCCATCTTTGTACCAAGGCCGGATCTATTCAATAATTTGTACTTTTTCAATATGTCATGATATCAGGTAGTGAATATTTTCCAATATTGTTCTGCAAGATTGTCTTGGTTATTCTTGGTCCTTGGTATAAAAGTGTTGGAATCAGTATGTAGTTTTCATCCCCCAAATCCTTTTTTTTTTTTTAAATTGGGACTATGCTGAACCTAAAGATAAATTTGTGGAAGAACATTGTTTTACAATATTAAATATTGTCTTCCCATCCTTGAATATGGTAAACAATCCATTTAATATCTTTCAAAAATATGCAATTATTAATGTAGATGCCTTATATATTATGTTTAGTCCTAGACATTTAGGGTTTTTTTTTAATATATTTATTTATTTGCTTTTACTTGTACACAATGCGTTTTTACGTGGTGCTAAGGATCGAACCCGGGCCACACACGTGCTAGGCAAGCACTCTACCGCTGAGCCAAACCCCAGCCCGACATTTAGTTTTTCATGCTATCAAATTGTATTCTGAAAATTTCATCTTCTAATTCTTTATTCTTGTATTTATATTATAGTTGATATTTGTATATGAACTTATACCTAAATTGTTTTGTTAAATTCACTTGCTTTTAGTAAAATATCACATGGAGAATTCTATGGAGGATATACTTATCTTATTCTCAATATTTTTGTATGAAATACAATTTTCTCTGGGTTTTTTCATAGAAACACTTTATTAAGAAAATTTACCTCTATTCCTAGTTTGCCCAAAGTTTTGAGCCATAGATGGATGTTGAATCTTATCAAATGCATTTTCTGCATTTACTTGAGATAAAAATAATGTTTTTCTTTATTATGTTGATGTGGTGAAATTACATTGATTGCTGTTCAAGAAATTGCTGTTCAAATGTAAACTCAAACTAAAACCAATTTGGTCACGATGTTCTTCCTGTTTTCTTTTTCTTTTTGCTTTCGTTTTTGTCATTTGGAATTAATTTGTTGATGTTTTCTTTAGGATATTGTGTCTGTGTTCATAAAAGAGATTTCCCTAAGGATTTCTTTTGTGGTGATGTCCTTTGGTTTTAGTATCAAGGTGATGTGTGCCTCATAGAAGTTCTAAGTGTTCCAGTTTTTCTATTTTTGGAAATGTTTCATAATATTAATGTCATTTTTTTTTCTGGTACTAGGAGTTGAACCCAGGGGTGCTCTACCACTTGGGGTACAATCCCACCCTTTTTAGTTTACATTTTGAAACAGGAGCTCACTAAATTGTGAAAGCTGACCTCAAAAACTTGCAATCTTCCTGCCTTAGCCTCTTGAGTAGCTGGAAATTCAGGTGTGTGCCACCACCATGCCCAGGTGATATTATTTCTTAATGTCTCAGAAGTATTGCAGAAGCACTCACTGGCAAGTCTTTCTGGGCTTAGAGGAGTTTCTGTGCATAGGCTTTTAAGTGCAGATTCAACTTCTTTCATTGTAAATATAGATCTATTCCATTTTTTTCCTTATGCCAGGCTGTTGATTTTTGTTCATGAATTTACCCATTTAGTCTAAATTTTCATAAGTTTGGCTAAAAGTTATAATATTTTGTCATTATTTTTTATGTCCATAGGGTCTGTAGTAATGTCTCTCTTTTAATCACTGAATATAAGCCTTTTCTCTTTTTTTTCTTGATCAGTCTTGTTCTAGGGCTTTATCAATCTCATCTTTTCAAAGAACCAAATGTGCTTTGTTTTCTTTATGGTACTTTCATTTTCTATTTTGGTTTCTGGTTTATTATTTCCTTTTCTGTGTTTGTTGGGTTAAACATTGTTCTTTACCTAACTTCTTAAGGAGGTTGCTGATATCACTACTTTTCATCCTTTTCCATTAAATATATATTTAGACCATAAATTTCACTTAGGCACAACTTCCCTGCATCCCACAAGTTTTGACAGGTTATATTTTTATCTTTAGTCAGTTAATAATACTTTCTATTTTCAATTGTAATTTCTCTTGGCTCCTTGGTTATTCAGACATTATGTTGCATAATTTGTAAATATCCGTGGAAGTTCTTGTTTCCTTTTTGTATTTATGTCCAATTTAATTCCACAGACAAAAAAATATGATTCAATTTTAAACATTTATTGAGACTTACCTTATGGCCTAGAATATGGTTTTCTTAAGCACATGTTTCACATGAATATGAAAAGAATGTTGTACAGTTGCTGAGTTAGTTTTCTGTATACATGAATTATTTATTTATTTATTTATTTATTTATTATGTGGTTGTTTATTTATTATAATTATTTATTTATTATGTGGTTCAAATCTTCATGTTCTGTCAGTTACTGAGAAATGTATATTAAAATTGCCAATTGTGGTTGTGGATTTTTCTAGTTCTACACTTAAACTGTCATGGATTTGCTTTACATATTTTTAGTTTTTACAAACTTAGGATTGTTATATCTACCTATTGGGTTGACCATTTTATAAAACGTCTCATTCCCTATTAATACTCTAGGTTTTCTTGTTTACTTTTTCTGTTATTGATTTAGCTAAGGATTTTTGGGTTAGTTTTCACATGATATTTCACCATGTTTTTACTTTCAACTCTTCTACATTCCTTTATTTAAAATAAAACCAGGTTGGGGATGTGGCTCAGTTGCCCATCTCATGTGAGGCCTGAGGTCTATCCCCAACATCACCAAGAAAGTTTTGAAAAGGAAATCTATTTTAAGAAGTGTATATTTAGATTTGTTTTGCTATTGAGTACGAAAATCTTTGCTTTGAATTGGAATGTTTAGTTCATTTGTAGTTAATGTAATTACAGACACGTTTGGGTTTGTATCTACTATCTTCCTGTTTGTTTTCTGCTTGTTTTGTCTGTTCTTTGTTATTTTCCCCTTTTCTTTAGATACAAAAAGTATTTGTTATTATTATCCATTTCCTCCCCTTTTAGCTTCTCAGATATGCATTATCTTATTATTTACCCTAGAAATTACAGCATTCATCTCAACTCATTAAAATATAATATAAATTTGCACTTGTGCTGTCTCCCTGACAACGCAGAAACTTTACAACTCTTTTCCCTTCTATGAGGTGCTCTCATTGTCAACTATTTTTAATTTTACTTATGTTTTAAATTCCACAAGAATTTTTTAATTTTACTTATGTTTTAAATTCCACAAGAATTTTTTTTTTTTTTTTTTTTTTAACCAGGGATTGAACTCAGGGGCACTTAACTATCGAGCCATGTCCCCAGCCCTTTTTTTGTATTTTATTTAGAGTCAGGGTCTCTCTGAGTTGCTTAGGGCCTTGCTAAATTGCTGAGGCTGGCTTTGAACTCAAGATCCTCCTGCCTCAGCCTCCCGAGCCACTGGGATGACAGGCGTGCACCACCACACCTGGCAAGAAATTGTTTTTTAAAACACACTGTTTGGGGTTGGGGTTGTGGCTCAGTGGTAAAGTGCTTGCATAGCACATGTGAGGCCCTGAGTTCAATCCTCAGCACCACATAAAAAATAAATGAATAAAATAAAGCTATAAAAAATTAGTGTTGCCGCCTGAAGCGCTCGGAGCACCGGAGCCGCGGGAAGAACTTCAGAAGCAAACTGGAGACAAACAGCTTTTTATTCTGATAACTTTTCTCTCTGGTTCTAACAACTAACTCACGCCAAACACACCACTAAAATGGCGCTGAACCCGATCAGCAATTTCGGCCAAGTCACTCCAGATCCCGCAACAAAATCCCGTGAGACTACGGGTGGCGACAATGGCCAAATCTCCCCGGCTCATAGTCAACTTCAATTCAAGCCAATCCCCAAACAGGGCTCCTGCATTTCCCCCTTTTTGTTTTTAAAAGAGGTAATGCTCTAGGACGTCTATGTGCAACCAACATTCTTACCGTCATCGGATATAATCAAGGCTGTGCCCTTGACTCCTGTCTTAGGTTGATATGTCGGGCCACATGAGACTGTCCCGTGCGACTGTGCCTGTCTTAGGTTGTCCCCCTCTGGGGATCTTACCCGTCATTGGCTAACCAGCCATCCAATGGAGCCCTTTAGGATCGACTATATATGATGACTAACAGCCGTCCAATTGTGAGGAGATGTTGCGGCTTTAAGGCTACAAGCCTTTTGGTGATGAGCCAAATTGCATAGCATATCAAATTGTTTAAACAAATCAGCTGCCCTAAGTTCCAACAAGTAACACACTGAATTCTCTAGACAAATACCCGCAAGGCATTGTCCCGTAAAGTCCCAAACAATGAAAGATCAAAATGTCCATTTGTTGTAACATGTTGATGTAGGAGGCCCCATGCATGTAGAGCAGAGGCCACACTGTTGGTGAGGTTGTTTGATGTTTGAGCAGCAGGGATGCTTGCGGCGGCCGCGATCCCTGCAGCTGTAGCAGTAGACGTCTTTTTTATGTTTAGACAATGCCACCGGCAAATCTTCAGGGCCCGCTACCTAGAAACTCAAGCATCAATTATTAAAGGAAAGGCAGTGCTATTGCCAGCACTGAGTCAAGAGGCGAGTTGTCAAACTACAAAATAGAATAATTAGATTAGAAAATTAAAGTTGATTTTTGTTCACACACATCGCTGGTTGAGCTTCTACAAACATAAGTTGGAAAAATATCATATTTAGAACAAAACAAAGAAAGACTGAGGGTAATTACTGCATTTAAAGATAGATTAAAGAAAAGGTAAAGGCACTTTAGAGAAATAATTTGTTAGCTGGAACCCTTGAGTCTCTGTATACAGAGCAATCTTTTACCTGTTGAGATAATTGAAATTAATGAGCTATTAAACAAATGAAGTTAATAACAAATAAACAATCTTAAGTCAAAACACCAAAATATCAGGTTATATAGCACTAGTCATATTGTTTGCTAAAGAGAAGTCCCAGGGACACCTATAAATCAAAATTGAAAGTACCTTCATTTATAAAATTATTTACCTAAATTGAATACTCTAAACCTAAAATGAATTAAAGTTATTTGGATCCATATATATATATATATTTTCTTTTTCATAAGCGCTTTGATCTATGTGACGTCACACTGGACAAACAAACATACAAACATATATTTGTGACGTCACATTAACATGAAATATAGACAAATGTACAGACATAAAGACATGTATAAAAAGAAGAAATATAAAAAGAAGAAAAAAAAAAAATACAATTGTGTGCACACTAAAGAGAGATCTCCTCGTCCCGGCCGGGAGAAATGACACTTAAGTTGTGAAATATTTTGAAGGACTCTTTTGAGGGAATCATTCTATACCTTCATCTTGGTCCTCTTGATTTTGTACCTTTTTTATTAATCTTGATTCTTCAATAACTTCATCTTGATCATTTTGATGTGGTACCTGTTTTATTAATCTAGATGGTATCCATATTGGAGAGGATTCGTCTTTTGGAAAAACACAAACAGATCCTCTTCCCCAAATTAATACTGGATCTGGACCCTTCCATGTACCTGAAAGAACATCCTTCCAGTAAACCAAAGGTTTATGTTGTTGGTGTGGATTCCAATGTCTGTCTCCAGCAGAATAACCATTAGAGTCTAAAGTTAAAAAATTTAAGGTAAACAGGGCAACTGCCAATCTGTCCTTAGGACTTTTCCAATTTCCTTCTTTTTGTTTTAATAACATAATTTTCAGTGTTCGGTTTGCTCTTTCAATAATGCCCTGACCCTGAGGATTGTATGGGATGCCTGTTTTATGGGATATATTGAATTTTGCGCAAAACTCTTTGAAAGATGAGGACGTATATGCGGGGCCATTATCTGTTTTAAGCATTTTAGGGATGCCCAATGCAGCAAAAGCTTGCAAGCAATGAGATGTAACATCTTTAACTTTTTCTCCAGAATGTAAGGAAGCAAAAATCATGCCTGAACATGTATCTATGGTCACATGAATAAATCGCAATTTTCCAAAACTTGGCTCATGAGTAACATCCATCTGCCACAAATGATTGGGCATCAATCCTCTAGGGTTAACGCCGAAATGAGGATTGGGCAAATGTGTCATACAAGATTTACAATCTTTTACAATTGTTCTGGCTTGCTCCTTTGTGATTTTAAACCTACGTTGCAAGGTGGTGCTGTTGACATGAAACTGGGAGTGAAATAAAGTAGCTTGTTGTAGCGCTGAAAGTATAAATACTGTTTTTGTAAGTTCATCAGCCTTTTGATTACCTTCATGGAGGGGACCAGGCAAATTAGTATGTGCTCTAATATGGCCTACGAATAGAGGTTCTTTTCTTGCCCACAAAAGTTTTTGTATTTGATAAAACAATTTAAAGGCTGGAGTATGAGGTGCTATTGGTCCTGCTAACTCTAATTTTGGGACGGCTTGTACAATATAGTGGCTATCTGAAAAAATGTTTACGGGCTGGTCCCTAAAATTTTCCAGAGCTCTTACCACAGCTTCCAATTCCACTAGTTGAGCTGATTTGTGTGCAGTTATGTAAGTCATATTTTCTTTTTTAGTGACTACTGTAGCAGTACCATTTGAGGACCCATCTGTAAATACATTAAATGCCTTAGGAATAGGTTGATTTTTTATTACCTGTGGAAATATAATAGGATGATTAATACAAAAAGATAATATAGGGGACTTAGGAAGATGATTATCAAAATTTGCAGAAGTAGAGCATTTAGCTATAGCCCAATCATTATCATTGAAGCATAAGTATTCAATCTGTGATGATGAATAGGGAGTAATAATAGTAGCAGGGTGAATGCCAAAATATTTTAGTAGAAGTCTTAAGTCCTTGAAGAATAAGTTTAGCCACCATGGAGGTATAAGATTCAATTATACTTTTAGGAGAGACGGGCAAATGTATCCATAATAAAGGCCCTTGTTGCCAAAATACTCCTGTGGGTGTATATTGTGAAGAAATAATAATCAACATCAGCGGTTGAGTTAAATCAAATCTATCACAATGAGCTCCTTCGATGGCTTTTTCTACTAACTTTAAAGCTTTCCTAGCATCAGGAGTCAATGTTCGTGGTGAAGATGGATCAGGATCTCCACGAAGGATGTCAAATAAAGGTTTTAGTTGGCCAGTAGTGAGATTTAGTGTAGGGCGAAGCCAATTAATGTCTCCCAGTAGTTTTTGGAAATCATTGAGGGTGGTCAAATGTTCTTTATAAATTTTTTGGGGTCAAACAAAATAATTTTTTGGGGTCTAACAAAAGTATCCATGATTTTAAATCCTAAATATAATATGGGAGATCTGGTTTGAACTTTTTCTTCTGCTATATATAATCCATATTTTTTTAAATTTTCTACCACATCACTGAATATATTAAATAAGATTTTTTGATTAGGTGGGCCAATAAAATATCATCCATGTAATGTAGACACATGAGGTTTGGATATTTATTTTTAATGGGTTGGATAGCCTTGTCCAACATATATTTGGCATATGGTGGGGCTATTAGCCATTCCCTGTGGTAAAACCTTCCATTGATATCTCTGATCAGGGCCATTATTGTTCATAGAAGGAACGGAAAAAGCAAACCTGGGGGCATCCAGAGGATGTAGGGGAATAGAAAAGAAGCAATCCTTTATATCAAGAGTAATAAGATGGAAATTTTTTGGAATAGCTACGGGACTAGGAAGTCCAGGTTGAGTAGGCCCCATAACTTGCATGGTTTTATTGATTTGTCTAAGATCATGTAACAATCGCCATTTTCCTGACTTTTTCTTGATCACAAATATGGGGGAATTCCAGGGAGAGGTGGAAGGTTCTATATGACCTGCTTCTAATTGTTCCTGAACTAATTGGTGGGCCGCTTGTAATTTCTCTTTAGATAGGGGCCACTGAGGGACCCCACACTGGCTTATCAGAAAGCCATGGTATTTTCAAAATTATTTTCTCAGTGGCCCCGAAAAAAAATATCTTTTTCCTTTATGACAATGATTACTTTTAGGGTTAAGATTACTCTGTACTTTTTGATAATGAGTTCTTTTATGGTTAAGATTACCCTGTAGGTTTTCACATTTAACATCTGCAGGCTTGGTTGCAAGGTGTACTCCCATTTGTTGCAAAATATCTCTTCCCCATAAAGTAACCGGTAGATTAGGTAAAACATAAGGCTGAAATGTTCCTTTATGGCCTTCATCATCCTCCCATTTTTAAAATTACTGCACTTTTATCTGGGAGGTTATTATATCCCAAGCCTCTTAAACTGGTTGAAGCTTTTTGCAGAGGCCAGTGCTTGGGCCATTGGCGTAAATTAATAATGGAAGAGTCAGCTCCAGTATCTATTAATCCCTCCATTTCTATTCCTTGGATTTTTATTTTACACATAGGCCTCCTTGAACAGTCTCGAACCCAGCAAGCCATGGGACTTGAGTCAGTGGAACAAAATCCTCTATTGTTCCCTTCTTGAGGCATACCCATTTTAAATGAATTATGTAAATTGGGAAGGAGAAGCAACTGAGCAATTCTATCTCCTTGATTAACAGAACTTACACTTTGGGGTGAGCTAAGCATTATTTTTATTTCCCCTTTGTAGTCTGAGTTTATTACACCTGGGGTCACTTGCAAACCTAATAAGCTTTTAGGACTACGCCCGATAATAAGTCCTACAGTCCCTGAGGGAAGAGGTCCCCTGACTCCTGTGGGAATCAGTTGAACCCCCATTTCAGGTGTTAACACTATTCGGGCGGTGGAACAGAGGTCTAATCCTGCATTTCCTCTTGTTCCTCTGGCGAGGGAGTGGATGGGTAGTAGGGATTGTGTCGGGGAAGCATCTGAGTGGATGCTTGAGGATACTCCTTCTGCAATGCCCCGTACATTTGTGGGCCCCGGGGTACTGGGCCCCGTGCCCCGTTTTTTGAATTCCTGAACAAAGGATTTCCATGGATGTCAAATTTTGAATAGCATTTATTGGCCCAATGATTTCCCTTTTTACACCTGGGGCAGCGGCCTGGGGCACGGTATGAGCTTGATCTTATTTCTCTTTTGGGATTTTGCCTAGAATTGCCTGATTGATTATAATAATTTTGCCTGGAATATCCTGATTGATTATAATGTCTACGTTTAGCCTTTGTGAAATTTCGAGAGGAAGCACCTCTCATTGAGGCTGCAATCACATTTCCTGTGACAAAGGCGCCATTTATATCTTTACATAGTTGTATATATACGGAAAGATCCTTTTTAGTTCTCCATGGCCTGATGGCTGCTTGGCACCATTTATTTGCATTTTCATAAGCTAATTGAACAACTAAAGGCATAGCTTGGTCAACATCTGCAAACACACTACCTGCAGTTCTCAAAAGTCGATCAGCAAAGTCGGCATACGGCTCATTAGGTCCTTGAATCACTTTTGACAAGCTACCTTGTAGATCCCCAGGTCCTTGTACAGTTTTTCCATGCCTCTAAGGCAGCTGCATTTATCTGAGCATATATATCTGAGTCATAATCTGTTTGAGCTTGTAAGTCTGCGAATTGCCCTTCTCCTGTGAGCATGTCTATATTATAGTTTTCAAACCCTGCAGCCGCGTTTCTTTTAGCCGTTTCTATACAAAGTTCTTGAAATTGCGATCGCCAAACCAAGAATTGCCCCCCGCTTAATGTTGCTTTACATAGACTTTTCCAGTCTGAGGGGGTTAAGCTAAAGGTGTTAAGGGACTCCAGCATACTCAACGTGAAAGGAGCTTGGGGCCCATAAGTCATTACTGCCTCTTTGAGATTTTTTATTGTTTTGAAATCTACTGACTGATGGACACTCTGTCCATTTTTCTTTTCAAATGCTGGCGGTTCCCAATGTATCTGTGAGTTGTCCTCGAGAGCGCATAAGCGATCAGAAAGACTTTTTATTTCTGTTTCTAGGGTATGCAAATGCCTAGTAATACCCTTCATATTTTCTGTAATGGATTCCACCCATGGGGGAGTAGTCACTTCCACAAGTGACTCCTCTGCCTGACGGACCTTTTTCTCGGTCTTTTTTAATTTCTTTTTCCTCATTTTCTCAGGATCACTTTTACTAGATTCCTCACCACTGCTAATTTCACTGACAGCAATATCCTGAGGCCCAGGTTCCAGTGAGAGCAAGTATCCTTCAGCTTTCGCCAATAACTCCCGAATAGCTTTAATAGCTTGGATTTTTGTCATTTTTGGGTCTCTTCTAATACTCTCTTTACTGATCTCAGTTGGCCCAGTGGAATCTACACTTTTTTGATCACTTTCACTTTTGTCTATATACTCCTCACTGAGAACAGAGTCAGGTATATCAAGGAGTCTTTGCATAGCCTCTATCACTTGGGATTCAGTTATATTCGAACCCATCTTTAGAGACCTTTCAGTTCTTACCTGTCCGCTCCGAAGTTCCCCGTACGGGCCGCCACCTGTTGCCGCCTGAAGCGCTCGGAGCACCGGAGCCGCGGGAAGAACTTCAGAAGCAAACTGGAGACAAACAGCTTTTTATTCTGATAACTTTTCTCTCTGGTTCTAACAACTAACTCACGCCAAACACACCACTAAAATGGCGCTGACCCGATCAGCAATTTCGGCCAAGTCACTCCAGATCCCGCAACAAAATCCCGTGAGACTACGGGTGGCGACAATGGCCAAATCTCCCCGGCTCATAGTCAACTTCAATTCAAGCCAATCCCCAAACAGGGCTCCTGCAAATTAGCTCATTAAAAAACATTCTGTTTATCCACATCTTTGCTCTTCTGATGCTTTTCATTCTTGTGTTAACTTGCTTCCATTTGGGATCATTTTCCTGTTGCCTGGAGAATCCTCTTTAGTATTACCTCTCATGTGCTCGGTTGTGGTGACTTTTCTCAGTTTTCACCTGAAAAAAAATATTTATTTTGCCTCCATCTTTGAAGAATATTATTACTGTGGTATAGAATCCAGGTTGGCAGTAATCTTCTTTTAGTGCCTTGATGACATCATTCCATTGTTTTTTGTTTCCATTATTCTATTTAAAACTGAATCAAATCTTCTATTTGTTGCTTTGAAAGTAATCATCTTTTTCTCCTCTGGTATTTTAAAGATTTTCTCTTTGTTTTTTCAGTAGTGCTTTTACTATAATGTACCTACGTATGATTTTATTTATGTTCATCCTGTGTGGAATTCAAAGATCTCAGATTTGTGGTTTGATGTCTTTCATCAGTTTTCGGAATGTTTTTAGTCAATATCTCTTCAAATATTGCTTGTAGTCTTGGCTCTGCGTGGGGCAGGGGTGTGACTGAGAGCCTTAAGGAGACAAGGAGATATCTTAGCAAAGACCTAGATGACCCTCTGACCTCACCACCTCTCCCTTGTCCACTCCTCTTTAGTCACTCTGGTTTCCATGCCCTTTGAATACACTAACCAGGAAGCCACGAAGCTCCTGATCTTATTCCATCCAGTTGTTTGGGAAACCTCACACCCTCAGAGAGTGCTGAGACAGGCCTGGCTATTCTCTCTAAGACAGCTCTCACCCACACACTACTCTTTCAATTCCTATTCCTTTCCCTGCTGCTTTTCTTTTGAGCAATCATGGTTACAGTCAGTCTTTATTATTTGAAGATCGTATATTTTCAAATTTGCCTATTCACTGGATTTCATTTGTAACTTCGCAATCCATGCCCATAGTGTGTTCGTAGTTACCTGCAGTCACGGACAGCGTGGTGAGAGATCCGAGTCACCCAAAGTGTGTATGCTCAGCCAAGGTCAAACAAGGTGACACTCAGCCTTCTGTTCCAGATCAAATACTATTAAGAAGCAACCTTAGCCAGGCATGGTGGCGCACGCCTGTAATCCCAGCACTTGGGAGGCTGAGGCAGGAGGATCGTGAGTTCAAAGCCAGCCTCAGCAATGGCGAGGCACTTAGCAACTCAGTGAGACCCTGTCTTTAATAAAAGATAAAAAAAGGGCCTGGGATGAGGTTGAGTGCCCCTGAGTTCAATCCCCAGTACCAAAAAAAAAAAAAAAAAAAAAAAAAAAAAAAAGCAACCTTTTTGTGATCTATTTAGTCCATACTTTTCACCGTTTTGTGCTTTTTTGGTAACTTTTCTGTTCACAGCGGCTCCCCAACAGAGTGCTGGAGTGTGGTCCAGTGTCCTAAGTGCAAGAAGGCTGTGATACATGTGTTTAAGGAAACATGTGTCTCAGGCGTGGTGGTGCATGCCTGTAATCCCAGCAACTCTGGAGGCTGAGACAGGAGGCTCACATGTTTGAGGCCAGCCTGGGCAACTTAGCAAGACCTTGTCTCGAAATAAAAAAATAAAAATGGTTGGAGATCTAATGCAGAGGTAGAGCAACTCTGGGTTCAATCCTCAGTACCAAAAAAAAAGGGGGGGGGGAAGTGAAAGAAAAAAAAAAACACACCCATTTGATAAGCTTTGCTCAGGAGTTGTAGTGCTACCAGAGTTCGATGCTAATGAATCAACGATATGTATTAAGTCATTATTGCCTTTAAACAAAAATGCACACAAAAACAAGGTTACGTGTTGATTGGTTGACAAAAATGTTGTGACCAGGGGCTCCCAGGAACTTAACCCAATATTTCTTGTAGGGATAACTATTCAATATTCTGTAATTGTGTTCCTGGAAACTATATTTTATAACTGCCATGAGTAGTGGGAATTAATTTTATGTGACATTGTGTTTATTGCCTACCTTTTCCGCTAGAATATAAGCTCAAGAAAGGGAAAGGCTTTGTCTAACCTGCTTGCTGTTATGGTTAGAGTAATGGCTGGCACAACATAGGCATTTAGTGAGCATCTGTGAAATGAGTGAATGACAGAAAATCAAGCCTGCACAATAATTTTTATTTCCAGGTCTGGAGAGGAGTTGAAGAAAAGATTTGGGAAGGGAGCAACTTATAAAAATATTTAACATAGTCGGGCACGGTGGCACACGCCTGTAATCCCAGCACTTTGGGAGGCTGAGGCGGGAGGATCGCGAGTTCAAAGCCAGCCTCAGCAATGGCGAGGCACTTAGTAACTCAGTGAGACCCTGTCTCTAATAACAAAAAAGGGCTGGGGGTGTGACCCAGTGGTCGAGTGCCCCTGAGTTCAATCCCCGGTACTAAAAAAAAAAAAAAAAAAAAAAAAAAAAATTAAATATTTAACATGAATTGAGCTATGCAGCTATTTGAGGAAAGAGCCAGGGGCCGGCACGTGCAAAGGTCCTGAGGCAGGAGCCCCTCTGCTTAAATAACATCCAGCATGTCTAGAGAAAAAGGGTTGGTGGGAGAAGTGTTGGAATTCAGAACAGTAACCAGGTAGGATCTGTTCACTGCTGTGTCCCGAGTGCTAAGAAGTATAATTGGAATATAGTACATATTCAGGGAAAAATGTGTCGAATGTTTGCATGTGACACTTTAATATGCCTCTTGACCATCCCTGGCAATGTAAATTCACCCCTTGGGAAAGCCAGGGGAGCTAGGTGGTACGGAAAACCCTGAATAGATACATTCAGTTTCTTCCTGTCTCAGCAAAACAGAAGACTGAGAACAGAAATTAAATAAGGTTGTCCACTTGACACAAATCCAAAGGGATGGTGACCTCACAGCCCCCCGCAGTAGACTGCTATTCAACTTGCTGCTCAGGGCTGAGGTCTGAGTGTGTGAGTGACCTCACAATGTCCAGAGTGGAGCCCAGCCCACGGCCACAGCCTCAGTCCACCATGCTGAGCACTCTGTGGCTACTGCTCAGCTTTGCTGCCCCAGTGTGGGGGGTCTACAGATTCATCAGCTGCCCCCGAGGGAAGCAGTGCCAAAAGGCCCTGCTGTCCAGCAACGACATCCTCCTGCAATGCAGCTCTGCTGGGGCACATTGGTACTACTACTTCCTGCAGACCAGAAGTGGCTGGACCATAGCCAACACCAGCGTCTCCAACATGGTAACAACGCCCGCAGGCCACCTTCTCATCAAAAACCCACAGCCCTCCCAGACGGGCCTCTACAGCTGCTGGAACAAGAACGGCACCCAAGAGACGCAGTACGAGATCGATTTCCAGGACGTCGGCTCCCTGTACATCACGCACAGAGGCCTGGACCAGGATACCCTGGGAAACCAGTCGCTGAACCTGGGCCGCCAGGAGCTCATCTTCACCCAGTGGGAGCCCTGGCAGGACTGTAGCCGGTGCGGCATGCCCTCGGAACGCAAGCGCCTGGGCTACTGCTACATCCAGGAGCTCTGGGAGGAACCTGTCCCCTGTGGGATCTTTCTGGGACAGGCCAAGTTGAAGTCCAGCCGCTTGCAGCCCGAGATGCAGGTGGAAGCCTGCTTTGAGCCTTGTGACCTTCAAAGACCCTCCCGCCAGGAATACACCGTCTTTGACAGTTTCCACATCAGAGAGCTGGGACGAGCGCTGTGGCTCACCTGCTCCTTAGCGTCCATCTACAGGTGACGGAACGTGGTCATCAGCCCTGTCCTGGCCCCCAGCCGGGCCCTTCCAGTCTTTGTGGTTCCCCTGGGCAGGGAGGGAGGGGGTCTCTGCAGGCCAGCCCTGTGGCCTCAGGGGTCCTCGAGATACTACTGGGCTTGAGCCCCGGGGGAGCCAGCCCTGGGGGTCAGAGCTGGGCTGGGAGGAGCCCTGGCGGAGCAGAGCGATGGTGCTGCCCAGGAATCTGGGTGTGGGGTGGGTTGCATCTAAGAAGCCCTTGCATCATCTGGAAGGGTCAGCGAGGCCCTAGAGGAGAGGACAGTGCCCCCCGTTGCCCGTTTCCCAGAGCTGTCTCTTCCGTCCTTGCCTTTCTGCTCCGAGCCCCTGGGAGACCTGCCCTCTGCCTCCCCTTCCCATCCCCACCGCCCGCCCCTCCCCCAACAGGTGCCCGGCGCCGTCAGTGGCCACCCCCGGAAGACCTCCTCTCCCACCCACCCTTCTTGCCTCAGGAGGTGTGGACACCGAGGAGGTCATTTTAAAATGGGGGAAACTGATTCAGAGGAGTGCGATCGTTGCCAGGGAGGTGGCCGTGCAGACCCTCAGCCCTGCAGACTTGGTCACGGGGTCCTCTTACCCTCCTGCAGATGCCCAGGGCAGCTCCTGTCTACATGGGACCTTGGTAAGGTGAAGCCTGAGCTGCGTCTCGGGCTTCTGAAGACACGAGCTTGGTGGGATCTGGCCTCGACACCTCCACTGGGTCCTCTTGTGCAGTCCCTTTGTGACTTCCGTCCCTCCCTCCCTCGCCGGGACCTTCTTGTCCCCCTCCCTCCTCCTCTAAGTAGAAAAGCAATGCCTCTTTCCTAAGACCGACCCAGTCCCAAAATGCAGGCACGGGAGCGTGGATCCCTCTCCCTCCATGGGGAGACCTACTCCATGTCACCATGAGGAGTTCCCAAGTCCCAGTCCCAGGGAATGAGATAAGAAGGGAGGGAGGTCTAGGGAACGCGGAGGGGGTGGCTTTCCGGTGAGATTTTGATGTTGGGCTCTGGATTCCGCCAGGCTTGGCTTCACAGCTCCAATTCTGCCATTTTCCAGCCATGTGACTTTGGGCCCGTGGCTTCTCTCTGACCCTCAGTTTCTTCATCCATAGTATGGGGTCCCATTAGTGACAGTACAAAGTACCACAAACTGGGTGGCTAAAAACAACAGAAATTCATTCTCACGCCATTCTGGAGGCTGGAAGTCTGAACCCAGGTGTCCACAGGGCCATGCTCCTTCTCAGAGTCCGTCCCTGCCTTTTCCCAGCTGGGCTGGTGGCGGCCGGAGATCCTTGACCCCCGTCTCTGGGTCTCTCCAGCCCTTGCATGTGCCGTGGCCGCTTGGCCGCAGCCTCGCATGTCTGGCCCTCTGTCCAGCCTCCTCTTCTCATGAGGACTCCAGCCATGTTGGATTGAGGGTCCACCCTACCACAGCATGACTTCATTTTCACCTAATTACCTTGGCAACAGCCCAGCTTCCAAATAAAGTCACGTCCCGAGGTCCCGGGAAGGAGATGGGAATTTGGTGGGGGAAGGAGTAGTCAGCACAGAGGTCTGGCTGGCCCCAGCCCTGGGGAGTCATTGTGATGTTTAGAAGGGCCAGTGACAGTCCAGGGCTTCCACACTCTGCCCAGGTGCTAGTGACCGCTTTGTGATTGTGGGCCTCACTAGGGGATTGAGAGATTGTCGCCTGGGCTACTCTGTCCTCCCGCCACACCCACACCAGGCTGGGTGGGGGCCTGACATTTTCACTGTTGGTTGATGTGCCGAGCACCGTCCGAGGGGCCTGGGAAACGGAACAGAGCAGGAATCCCCTTGCCCTCCAGCAGCAGTCACTGTATTTCCGTTTCAGGATGAATAGAACACAGCGTTTTAGATGATGTTCAGGGGCAAGGGGAGTGGAGGACATTGAAATTGGAAATGGGTCAGGGAAGGCCTCTCTGAGAAAATGCCCTTTCAGCCAAGACCAGAGGGGGGCAAAGGAGCCCTGTGGGTGGAGGAACAGCGTCCCAGGCAGAGAGAGAGCCAGGCCCGGGGTCCTGAGGCAGCGCGGCACCCAGCATGTCTGAGGCACATCTGGGACACCGCCTGCTCCTTGGACATGCTGCAGGCTGGGCAGGTGACTCGGGGGAGGGGAGGAGATGCAGCCAGGTAGGGAAGGGAGGGAGGCAGGGTACCACTTAGGGAGTGGTCTGGCTAACACCTCCAAATAAGATCCTTGGTCACGTTTCCATTGTTAGACGAGGGAGGGGACGAGGGAGGGGACGCTCCAGCTGGGAGCCAGAAGGGGTGGAGCTCCGGGGCCCCCAAGGCACGGAACTGCCCCCGGAGCACCAGGAGGGTGAGGAGGTCCCGCCTCCCCTTAGACGGCAACCCCGTGTCCTCCTGGGGCCCGCGTTGCACTGACCCTGTCCTCCCCGCAGGCCCGTCATGTGGGAAGTCAACGGCGTGTCCTTAACGTGGAAGGGCCAGCTCTCTGGCCAGGACATCAACACCATCCTGGACACCACGAACGGCGGCAGGCAGCTGCAGATCTTCCAGCCGGCCATCTACAAGTGCTTCGTCCACCAGGAGTTCATGGCTCAGTTCAGCCCCGTGATGGACCCGGAGGCCCTGACGGGTCAGGAGAACGAGAAGGAGGACCAGCACTGGCAGGTGGGCAAGGTCCTGGTCCCGCCAAAGCAGGCCGACTCCGTTCTCAAGGGGCTGAAGCTGATGTTGCTCGTGGTCTTCGTCCTGGGCCTGGCTGGGCTGCTCTTCAGGATCCTCCGCCCCGCCTGGAACAAAAGAAAGCACTCGGTCCTGCTGGTGAAATAAAGCGAGCCTGCTTGCCCGGGGGACCTGGCTCCTCTTCCTTTATTGTCCCCGCCGTCCCACCTCTAGCTCCTGTCCACCCCGGTGCCCACCCACGTCGCCCTCTGAGATGCCCTGTGGGCCAAAACAGACCTGGGGCAACAGCACAGCACCGTGGGCAGCCGCCTGCTCTGAGAGGCGGCACCGGGCCAGTCTCAGGTGAGTCTCGGGTGCGGCCATCGCGGCCCTCTCTCTCAATCCACTCTCCCGAGGACAGCATGGAGGGTGCAAAGGGCCCTCCAGGTCCTCAGGCCTGCCCTGCCCTTCCTGCTTGCTCAGTGCCCCGGCCTTGCTCAGCCCCGCCGAGGTCTTCAGGTCAAGCCACAGTGCCCCAAGCCTGGGCCCAGGGTGGCTTGGGCACACTTCATCTTCCTGGGCCTTTGCGGTGGAGGAAACTCCCTCAGCACCCCCAATGGGACAAGGTGCCAGGCCTGGCTCTGCATGGGAATCCCCGGGCCTGGCTGTTCCCAGAAATTCTAAACGCTGTCCAGCAGAGTGCCGGGGTGAGAAATGAAATATTAATGCCTTTTAAAATTCATTGCTCTGAAATTTCGCTGTGAACCTAGGGATAGGACAGATGGGAAGCTCCCCCAGAGCAGCACTGCGGCCCTGGAGGACAGGGCAGAGCACACGCCCAGGCACCGGAGGCCTTTGCGTGGTACCCAGAGACTCACAGCTTCCTGCAGGAGGAGGGAATGGTCCCTGAGAATTCGTGGGGACTCCCTGGGAAGCAGAGGCCAAGAATGCAGTGATAATAATAAACATTTCTGGCCCTTGGGAGGCGTGGTTAAAACTTGCACATTTCATAAGCATGATGTCCCCTCTGCCACCCACTAGAGCCGTGGTTTGCTTCTGAGAACGTGGAGGTGCGGGAGGCACAGCCACCTGCGTGAGGTCACACAGTGAGTTTGGGAAGGGGCCGGTGAAAGAAGATGTCTGCTCCCTGCTGGCTCCTGGGGAACCCGCAGCCTGGTGTCCTGCAGCTACAGTAGCCCCCACTGGGCAGGAGCAGGAAGGGGCCCGTGCCCACGCTGTCTACACAGCACTGAGGGTCTCACGGCCCACAGTGGAGGCTGTCAGCACTGCACTGTGACGGGCAGCCCCTAAGGTGACCCGGGACTTTCTACCTCCTGGTACCCACATCTTTGTGCCATCCTCTCCCCTCTGTGTGGACCAGGTCTGTGACCCTGCTTCTGGCCAGTGGCATATGCTGACAGGTGGGGCTGCCATTCTTGATGAGGTGGGATTATATGAGCCTGTCTCAGCAGCCTAGAGCACCGAGTCCTACTGATCTGATGACATAAGCAGCTGCTGTGGTTTGGATAAGGTCCCCCAAAGGCCCATTGTACTAAAGACTTAGTCCCCAGCCCATGCCGCTATTGGGGGTGGTAGAATCTTTGGGAGCCTAGTGGGAGAGAGTTAGGTCTTTGGGGCATGCCCTTGAGTGGGATATTGGGACCCTGCCCCTCCCCATGTCTCTTTTCTGCTCTCCTGATACCATGAAATGAGCAAGCTTTCTTTACCATGTGCTCCCACCATGGCCCTCACCACAGGCCCAAAAGCAACTGGATTAACCAATCGTAGGCTGGCTGAAGCCTCTGAAACTGAGACAGAGTAGTAAACCTTTCCTCTCTAAAAGATGATTCTCTCAGGTATTTTGTTATAGTAATGGGAAACTGGCTAACATAACAGCTATGTGCAGGAAGTCCAGGTGACAAGAAGCTGCAGCCTGTAGGAACCCCTGTAGAGATAGTATATATAAGGTTGGGGTGGGGGGGGGGCAAGTTTACTTGCTGCTTGGATGAAGCTGACTAGGATATGGAGGCAGCCATGATGAAGGAGGATATCAAGGAAATATTCAGGGGCCAGATCCTGTAGGGCTCTGTGGTCCAGGGTCAGCTTTTTTTTTTTTGTACCAGGGATTGAACACAGGAGTAGTTAACGACTCAGTCATATCACATCCCCAGCCCTTTACATTTTTTGTGACAGGATCTAGCTAAGTTGCTTAGGGCCTTGATAAATTTCTGCAGCTGGCCTCAAACTTGCAATCCTCCGGCCTCAGCTTACGGAGCCACCGGGATTGTAGGTGTGTGCCGTCATGCCCAGCTTTCAGGAGTAGATCTTTAGTAGAAATGAGATGGGGGCAGTGGGAGAGTTTTGGGCCGTGGAGGGGCAGGATTTGGATGCCCATTTATAAAGTGGTGGGAGGAGAAGTAGCAGCCGCGTTGCAGGTGACCAATAGGACAGTGAGAAACGTTCACCACCAAGTGGTCAGGCCTGCGCTTGCCGCCCTCTGCCTCGCCGCCGAGCACAGCGAGACACAATGTGCGCCACACTCCATGCTTTGTTTTACATGTTTGTTTTTTGAGCTGGGTCTTCTTATGTTGCCAGGCTGGTCTCCAAATGCTGGGCTCGAACAGTCCTTCCATCTCCACCTCCCGAGTAGCTGGGACTTGAGGCGCACACCACCGAGCCCAGCTGTTCTGTTTTTAACCATCCATTCTGCCCTTTCCCTTCTGTACCATCATTTTTTAATTTCCCAGGCTTACGTATTTTGGGGGAAAAAATGCTAATAAATGTAATTCCAGGAAAGTGGTCCTCCTTCTTCAGTGTTACTTTCTAAGTCGTCAGTTTGCTACATTCTCAGTTACCTGCAGTCTGCTGTGATTTGTGAATATTAAATAGAAAATTCTAGAAATGATTTATAAATTTACTATTAATAAGTAACTTTTATTATAGTATAATAACAAATGTTATATTTTATTATTAGTTATTGTTGTTCATCTTTTATTATGCATAATTTATAAATTAAGCGTAGGTATAGATGTATAGGGGGAAAAAGGCATATAGAGGGTTCAGTGTTATCCATGATTCCAGGCACCCACTGGGATCTTGGAACCTATCTTCCATGGATAAGGTGGGGCTATTGTACTTGGCTTTGCTATCTAGCTCCTCTGACCTGCTGGAGAGAGAAAGTTGAGAAGGGGAAAATATTCCCTTTTTTCTTTTGAAGTTGCAGAAATGCAGACAAGGCTGCCTACAGCTTATATATCATCTCAGTGTAAATTTTATTTATTTATTTATTTTTTTTTGTGGTACCAGAGATTGAACTCAGGGGCACTCAACTACTGGGCCACATCCTCAGCCCTTTTTTGTATTTTATTTAGACACAGGGTCTCACTGAGTTGCTAAGTGCCTCGCCATTGCTGAGGCTGGCTTTGAACTCGCGATCCTCCTGCCTCAGCCTCCCAAAGTGCTGGGATTACAGGCGTGCGCCACTGCGCCCAGCTTCAGTGTAAATTTTATAAAGGCTCTTTCCACTTGGACACAGCCCTATATGAGGGTGCTTATTGGCTTGGTGAATAGAACATGGATTGGGTTCACACTTGCCCCTTGGCTGGATACTTTGCATAGTGCTTGACTTGCACAACCTCACAAGGCAACCTGAATACAGACACTTTTTACATCATGAAATTGTTTTGGCAGATGTTACTGTATTAAAGAAGTTCTGTGTGATTCTGTATTAGGATAGGTTCTGCTGCAGTAATAAGTAGGCTCCAGAATAAACTCAAAATAATCAGATGCAGCTTCAGTGGATTTCTTCCAATTGAGTCAGGTGACTCAGGGACCCAGACTTTCATCTGAAGTATTGGTTTTCCAGATCACTACAGAATGAACAGATAGTACATAAAATCAGGCATCAGGGATAGCACTAGGCCTAGAATTATCATTTGTTTTGTCTATATCCCTTTGGCCAGAACTCAGTCTTATGATTCCTCATTTAATTGCAAAGAAAGCTGGGAAATGTGGCCCCTCAGTACATTTAGGAAGAGGAGGCAAGTTGTTGGGTATGTAACCAATTAAGGCCACAGGTCAGGTTTCAGAAATTGAGGCCATGTCCTCTGAAAGTGATTTGAACTGCCAAAAAGCATCTGTAATTCTGACGCCTTGTACACACTAATAATGTATTTACCCAAGATTAACATTTAAATTGACCTCTCTTAGAAATTTCCTGTCCAAAAAAAAAATCTACTTCCTGTCCAAAATAATATTTCCTGGCTAAAATAATAATAGTAAACTGACTTCTCTGGATTCCTTCTTTCTTTCTTTTTTTGGGTATTGGTTGGGAATTGAACCCAAGGGCACTTTATCACTGAGCCACATCCCAACCCTTTTTATTTTGAGATAAGTCCCCACTAAGTTGTTGAGGGTCTTCCTGAGTTGCTGAGGCTGGCCTCCAATTTGCAATCTTCCTGCTCCAGTCTCCCAAGTGGCTGGGATTTAGGCATATACCGCAGCACCTGGCAACTTCTCTGAATTCCTAACCCTTATATATACTCACTGCTTCTTGGCATCTACCTCTTCACTTACATTTAGGTAAAAATAAAGCTTTGAATCTGCCAGTCCTATAAGAGAATTTCAGAGGTTCCATATCCTCCCCCAATAGCTCAAGACACACTCTCTTGGCCTTTATGTGGTGTCTGGGCATGTATGCCCTGAATTCTTAAGCAAATCTAAGAAGACCCTACATTTGCCTAAAACCCTGGTAATGGCCACTCATTGCTCCTTGAGTCAGAACAACCTCTCCTCGTGGCCTACAGGACACGTACTGCTCACGAGTTAGCTGCTCACTCCTCCCTTTTCTGTACCACCTCTCTGCCACCATCCCTTCTGGCTCCTCTAAGCTGCTCCTACACATCACCTCCTCCTTGTTCTGTGCCCTCCATCTAGGAAGCCTTCTGTCCCCTCCTCTCAGTAAACTCTCATCCTCCGGGCTCAGCTCCAGCCCCATGGCTCATGGAAGCCTTCCCACCACCACCACACACACACACACACACACACACACACACACACACACTTTCAGAATGATCAGTGCCGCTCTCTGAATCTCCTGGCTCTCCACCTCCCAAGCTTTGGATAGCAGGATGCTTTCTGGACTTCTTCTTGTGTAGAGGGAAACTGGTTCCAGCCAATGAGCTATGGACAGAAGCTATTACCACACTTAATTGCCAGAGTAAGGTCTTCTAGGGTTTTCTTTCTCTCTGTGAAGAACCCATAAAGCTTGAGATGGAGGTTTTTCTGCCAGCCTGGACTGAAGAATTGAAGAGACATGGAGCAGAGTGCCAACTAAGCCACAGTAGACACAGCATATAAGTAAGAAAGAAACTTTCGTTATCGCAAACCACTAAGACTTTGGGGGATATTTGTTACCACAGCATAACTCAGCCCGTCCTGACTGATATGATCTTCTTTAAAAAAAAAAAAAAAAAAAAAAAACTTGTCATTTTTTGCAATTTTTCACTTGTTTCTATCACTATTGATTAATATTTTCCTTTAGCCTGCTAAACTGTCAGCTCTATGAGGTCAGGAATTGTTGTTATCCCACTCTACCCCCAGCTCCTGAAAGAGCTGGAACATAGTAAGTACTCAATAAACTTATGTCAACAGATTGAAGGAAGAAATGAACAATAATTTAGGAGGTAGGTTTGATTATTCTTATTTTACAGGGATGGCAGGAAAGATCAGAATGGTCACATTGGATGCTCAGTGTCACGTGGCAGGTAAGTGGCAGAGATTGGCTCAGAATCCAGGCCTGAGTCCAGAACTTGTTATTACTATGTGCTGCTGCCTGTCCTGAATAGGAGGCTCTCAGGATACCAGCTCCTGGCACTTCTTTCCAAGTAGGGCTTTGACTCTCCCACCAGGGAATGTCTCTGTGTTGATGATATTCAGGACTAAGGGACTTGGAAGTCTGTGGGCAATTGGACATCTACCGTAGGATGATCCACAGCTGACTGGGCAAGGCAAGGAGATTCTGGGTGAAAAGAGTGTTTCTCAGCTGTCTCTGCCCTTCGTGATACCGCTTTTTAAAAATAATTGCCATTTAACTGCTCCAATCTCAGCCAGTGTTAAGGACTGCGTATTTGTGTCCCTCCAAAGTTCATACGCTGAAACTCTAACCTCCAAAGCGATAGTGTTCGCAGGTGGGCCTTTTGGGAGGTCATTAAAAACTCGATAGGATCACGTCCTTGCAAGAAACACAAAAGAGCTCACTTTCGCTCTCTCTGCTGTCTGCTGTGTGTGGACACTGCAAGGCGATGGCCGTCTGCAAACCCGGAGCAGCCCTCACCAGACACTTCATTTTAGACTTCCCAGCCTCCAGAACCATAGATGTTTAAGTCACACAGTCTGTGACAATCTATCACAGTAGCCTGAAGGGGCTAAGACAGCCAGGCTCTGTGCCAAGAGCTTTAGGATCATGGGCTCCGGGCACCTTCATAACCATTCCAAGAGTTTCCTATTTTTCACAGGCGGAAACTGAACCCCAGAGAGGTGAGGTCATTTTCCCATGGATGCAAAGTTCAGCTATCAGTTTGGGGCTGCAAAACAATATATATCTCCCAAATCGGATTTCAGAAAGCATGTATTATTATTTATAAGTCTACAAACTAGCGGGGCTGTGCTGGTCTCAGCTGGGGTTGTTCTGGCTTCTCTGATCAGCGTGGGTTGGGCTTGGCTCTGCTGCTGATCTTGGCTGGGGTCTCTTAACTGGGAGTCTGTTCCCACCCCCACCCCACCTCCCCAGATGTCAACCTAGCTGGGACAACTGGGCTCTTCTCCACAGCTCTCTCATCGTCCAGAGGGCCCGCCCAGACTTGTCCACAAGGTGGTGGCAAAGATCCAAGAAAGCACCTGAAGTTAAAAGGCCACTTAAGCCCAGAGAAAGCATGAGCACACTTCACCAGGGACTGGGCTGGGGAGGCCTCAGTTTGCACATGACCTAAAGGTCAGGATTTTGGAAGATTCCCAGGCAAAACTGGGTTGAACCAGATGTAACAATTATCTACCATCGCATGAGAAACCACACAAAACCCAGGACTTAAAGCATCGCTGTGTTCTTCTCTTTGTTCCGCAGGTGGGTGGCAGAGGCTGGGCTCAGCAGGGCTGTTCTTCTAGTCATGCCGGGGCTCTCCTGTACCTCTGTGGTCAGCTCTGGGTAGCTAAGTGGCTCCGCAGCCTCCAGCCTCCCATCCTCCCTCAGGTTGAATCAGTTACGTCCACGCGATCCAGGCAAATGTTCAAGACGCTAAACGGAAGCTGCAAGGTTTCCAAAGCCTGGGCTTGGAACTAGCAGAGCATCACTTTTGCCTCATTCTATGGGCCAAACAAGCTGCAAGCTCGGCCCAAATGCAAGGGGTGGGAGACAGACTCCATCTCTTGATGGGAAGAAAGGCAAAGTCACATGGTGAGAGCACTCCCAGGGAGGAGGGGGAGTCAGCGACTCTGCCATGCACAGTAAGTACCACCCCCGGGCCTCCAACCCCGGAGGCCCACCGGCCTCCCACAGCCTGCTCCTCCCAAGCTGTATTACTTCTCTCTCCTTCCTCAGCATCTCCCACCCCCTCACATATGTTCCCTAGCTATTATTTGAGTCCTCCAACAGCCTTCTGTATTAGGATGTGTTTGGCTGAAAGTAATAGAATTTCATCAAAGTGGTTTAAGCTAAGAAGAAATTTATGGGCTCTTGGAATTGAGAAGTCCAGGGGCCGGTTCTGCTTTAGGCATGGTTAGATCCAGTGCGCACAGAATGCCCTTCAAAGTTGTCTTCCTCCATATCTCTAGTCCACCTTGTTCTGCATTGCTTAATCCTCAAGCAGATGTTTCCCAAGAGAAGACGAGACGTCCTTCAGCAGCTCCATCGTTGCAGCCTGGCAACCTCGGCAGAAGGAGCACACACTTCTTAAAACATCAGTGTTGTTAATAGTTGTAATAATGATGGAATAGTTTACAGCCACTGGTCACTATTCTAAGTATTTGGCCAGTGTTCATTTATTTTATCCTCCTAATACGCTATGAGGTATAAATAATCACCCTGCCTATTTTACAGATGAGGAAACTGAGGCTCAGAGAGGTTAAATCCACGTCCATGGTTACACTGACTGTAAGTGGGGGGCTGACAGTTACACCCAAACTGGCTGGCTCCAGAGTCCTTGCTGTGACTAGTCTGGCAGAAAAATGCTAATAGTAGTGAATTGTTATTCACAGCAGTTACTATGTGCCTACTTTATCCCTTCTTAGAAGGTCATCATCATTATCATTATTGTCACCATCACCGTCACCACCATCACCATCATCACCATCACCATCACCATCACCACCATCACCACCATCACCACCATCACCACCATCACTGTCACCACCATTATCATCATCATCACCATCACGATCACCACCATCACCACCATCACTGTCACCACCATTATCATCATCATCACCGTCATCATCACCATCACCATCACCACCATCACCACCATCACTGTCACCACCATTATCATCATCATCACCATCACGATCACCACCATCACCCATTCAATTCCTCCAGTAAGCCAGGTGTGGGGGTGCACACCTGTAATTCTAGCTACCTGGGAGCCTGAGGCAGGAGGATCATAAGTTCAAGGCCAGTCTCAGCAACTTAGTAAGACCCTGTTTCAAAATAAAAAGGACCGGGATGTGGCTCAGTGGTTAAGCACCCTGGGTTCAGTCCTCCAGCAACCCCGTTGGGTGTTTATCTCCATTTCACAGATGGGGAAATGGAAGCACTGAGTGCATAGGTAAGCCTGTGGTGACAAGGGGCAGCCAGGACCCTAACCCAGGCAGTGAAGTCCAGAGTCTGCCTCCACTGCTCCAGATCCCACCCCTGAGCTGGGCGAAGCTGCCTCTGAGAACCTGGTGAAGCAAGGTGGAGGGGACCCAGGACAGCCCAGGGCTCTCACCAGCCCTGCGCCTGCCCCCCCCTCCCTCCCCCCACCGGCACAGCCTTCCCAGAACTCATTTGCAGACAGTTGACCTAATGCCGGCTGGCCCGGAGGGGTGAGTCCAGGCAAGCAGGCCAGCGGCTGGGCCTGAGTCACTGGGCAGGGCTCCCCGGGCCCGGAGTGGCTGCTGAGTCCACACCAAGGAGGGCCTGGGGGTGGGAGGGGCGACACCTGGTGCCCAGGGCCGCTGAGGCTCCTCCTGGTCCTGCCTCAACACCTGCACGTGACCCTGACCTTGACACCGGCAGACCCTGCAAAGCAGTCCTCGCCCACCGCCCTGACAGGAAGCCTGGGCAGGACGCCAAGTCATATTTAACGCATTTATGAGAAGCCGAGATGCGGCTATTTATAGCTTTTTGATTTGTCTGCCAAGTGCGAACTGGGTAAACGCACGACATCCTCCGGTGGGAGGCCGCCAGCCTGGCCTGCCGCGGGGGCTGCTCCGGGTGCCTGCCAGGCGGGGCTCGGCGTGGGGGAAACGGAGGCTCGAGGGGAGGGTCGCTCGCTCACAGCCCCCAGCCGGCGGAATCCTGGAGACCGGCACCTGCTGCGGCTTCCTCCTCGCCCGTCTCCACCCTCCTCTTTGCTCTGAATTTTCTTTTTCCTCTTCCTCTTTTTTTATCTTGCCATCTTCTGTTCTTTCTTTTTTGGGAGGGGTACTGGGGATTGAACTCAGGGGCACTCAACCACTGAGCCACACCTGCACCCAGCCTTTTGTTGTTGTTGTTGTATTTTATTTAGAGACAGGGTCTCACTGAGCTGCTTAGGGCCTCAATGTTGCTGAGGCTGGCTTTGACTTCTCGATCCTCTTGCCTCAGCCTCTGGAGCGGCTGGGATTACAGGGGTGTGCCACCACACCCCGCTTATTGTTTATTTCTTGATCTGTATGTTTTCTTTCTTTTTTTTTTTTTTTTTTTAATGTTGATGGACCTTTATTTTATTCATTCATTTATAGTGGTGCTGGGAATCGAACCCAGGGCCTCACACATGCTAGGCAAGTGCTCCAACACTGAGCCACTATCCCAGCCCCTCTTTTTTTCTTTTTAATCAAAGCCATATGCCATTTCTCACAAGAGCTAATATTACAGCGGGCTCGTGTGTGTCCCAACCCCTCCATGCATGGAAACTGCTCCAGCTCGGGTGGGTTCTCTACTAGATGCCATCACTATCGCCCTGTTACAGATTTAGGCATTCACGCATGGCGCCTCCCGAGCAGGTGGGGTTTCTCCAGCCGTCTGCAGGGCAGCTGCAATCCAGTGAGGGTCCCAGAGATAATTCAAGGGGGGTGGGGGGTCTGATGTTTGGTTTATACTTCCTCTGCAGTGGTCTCTGATGGCCAGAGGTTCACAGAGGGTCCCCAGGGCGGTCGATCTGTCCCCGCTCCCCTTCACGTGAACCGAGGTCAGCCCCACGCCCGCCTCGCTCTTCCCTGGGGAGGGCGCGTGCGCGGCTGAGGGTGCGCGGAGCCGGGCGGGGCCAGCGCCTGCTGCACGAAGGCTTCCTGCTGCGGGGGGGGGGTTCTAGTCGACCCTCGGGAGGACCCCGGCAAAGCGCTCCCTACAAGAACATTCCACGCGTCCATGTGGAATATTCCAGGCCTTCCAAGCTGCAGGCGGGAGGTCTGCGCTCCAAGGCTGGTCCCCAAACCTCGATCCCCTGCTCTGATTTTATTGCTGCTGGGCCACCATCCGGAGGACACTCGCAGGAACGGCTGTGGCCATGCTCGGGTGGTGAGGGAGCCCCCTGGAATCCAAGCCTGTGACTGTGGCCTTCCAGCTGAATGGCAGGCCTGCTGGCTGGTCACCGAGCCTGCCACCCTGTCTCTCCCGGCCACTCCTCCTCCCCCGCAGGCCGGGGCTTTTCTACCCAGAGGTTTACGCGGCGCACAGCCCTCTGTGGACTTCCTGCCTGGAAGGGGAGGCTCTGATTCACACGCACCCTCCTTGGGGGCTCAGATTCCACCTCTGCAAGCAAGGACTGCACCTGCCTCAGAGGGGGGTTGTGAGGGGCGCCTCAAGGAACCCTTGCAAACCGCCCAGAGCAAGGCGGTGGGTGGGGGACAGGGTGCTGGCAACCTCCACTGCTTCCTGCGCTGCCCTTTCCTGGGCCTGCAGTGTAGCCTGGGGGTCTCAAGCCACTGAGGACAACCCCTCTGGGTGCTGCATCACCGGGAGAGAAGGGCCTGGCTGGGATGTCACTGAGAAAGACACAGGCTGCTGCCCGGTTAGAGCCAGAGGGTGGGTGTCTATGGCTTCCAAGATTGGAAACCATCTGGAAAAACCGTTGCATCCATTTTGAATTTGTACAGCCCTTTCTGACCCCCTTGTCACTTCCCCCTAATTAATGTAGCAGGACACCTAGTATAAACCATTTACATTGTGTGAGGCATTAGAAGTGATCTAGAACTGGTTTAAAGCATGTGGAAGAGGGCGGGAGAGGGGCTCAGTGGTGGAGGGTGTGTGGCCCTGGGATCCCCAGCACCGCAAGTAAGTAAATAAAGTGCATGAAGGAACATGCAATTTCATTTTTATTTTTCATTTTTATTTCTTTTGGGGGTGGTACCAAGGACTGAACTCAGGGGCTCTCGAACACTGAGCCACATCCCCAGCCCTATTTTGCATTTTATTTAGAGACAGGGTTTCACTGAGTTGCTAAGTGCCTCACCATTGCTGAGGCTGGCCTTGAACTCGAGGTCCTCCTGCCTCAGCCTCCCAAGCTACTGGGATTACAGGTGTGTGCCACAGAACCCGGCTAAATGCACAACCTTAAACACGCATTTGCTGGCTTTTGACCAAGGTATACATCTATGTAATGCACACCCCTGTGGAGATAAGCTGCATTTCCATCAGCCCTTACGGTCTCCTTCTGCCCCTTCCCAGTTAATCTCCATGCCCTAACGCACCCCCAAAGGCAATTGCAGTTCTGATATTTTTATCTCTTTATAGCTGAATTATCAGGGTTGTTGACTCTCTAGCATGTTCTGGGGATGACCTCAATTAAATTCAGTGGTTAGGGGAGAACTGAAGAAAACACGTCCACGACTCCCTGCTACGTGCTGGTCCCCGTAGTCAGGTACGGCAGGGACGGGGCCTGGAAGGGAGTGGGAAGCCTCTCTCAACACAGACATCTGGGACAATGCCCAGTGAGGCCACTGCTCAGAGCATCGACTGGGCCAGCCTCTCAGTTTCCTGCATCACACTGGTTTACCCATCTCATGTACATACTCACCCCAGGTGTATCATGTAAGGCACTGTTGGCTGCAAGGAAAGAAGAATAAATCCCAAACATCTTAAAAACTAAGGGCCTTTATTATTTTACAAAAACAACTAGTTCCGCAAAGGTAAGGGGAAGCTACATATGTATGTATCCATTAAATGGTGACTTCCTGGACTCAGGCTTTTTGGCATGTTGGCCAGATCATCCCTCAGAGTGGCAATATGGCTGCCACAGTTCCAGCCATCATTTTCTACAGATGCAAAGTTTTACAACCCGACACTTCCTTTTGCTAAAAATTGACTCTGCCCATTTCCTGTCCTTCTTCTAAATGTTTAGCCTCTCTGATTTTGTTCTTGGTACTAACTAATGGAAATCTAGCTCTCGAAGATTATAGGTTCTTCCGAGTGCTAGTGAAATAAATGACAAAAAGATAGGGTGGGGGCATCAACTCTTTCCTTGCAGCTGCAGAAAATCATCCGCATCCTAAAACTCCCTCGCAGAGGCTCTTTGCAGGCCACAGGGACTTGAGAGATCATTGGAACATCTTGTGAAAGGAAATTCTAACCTTCCCAAGTCTGTAACTCTGATTTGTTGTCTTACTTAATAATTTATCATCCCGGGAATAATGCTTAAATTGGCATTCAGACTCCAAAAAGAATAAATATTTGTGAGTTCTTCCTTTGTTAAGCCAGAAAAATGTCATTCCCACCCTGTCTTCTCCCACACAGATGCAGGGAAAGAGAAAACACACGAGGCTATAAATCTGCTTTGGATGGAGAGTGAGAGAGTCTAATTTCATGCCAATTAAGGCCTCTTCACATTGCCACACTTTCTCTGGCATGAGAGAAATGAAGTTGCTTTCTCCTGTGTTATTTTTTTTAGTGGGGGGACTGGGGATTGAACCCAGGGATGCTTTACCCCTGAGTCCCATCCCCAGCCCTTTTTTTAGAAATTTTTGACTTTGAGACAGGGTCTCACTGAATTGCTCAGGGCCTTGCTAAGTCCTGCATTGCTTTTCTAAAGGCAAAAGCACTTTTTTCCCCCAACGCCTCCTGCTAACCAGTCCTCAGGGGGGTTCCTCTCACCGGTCCTTGGTCCCAAGTGCCACAGCCCTTCCCAGCACCAATTCCTTACAAGAGACTGGAGAACCACGCCGGGTGTGGGCCACTCAGAGGCTGAGGTTGCTTTTCCTGAACACATGGCCAGAGTTAATAAACTTGGGCTAATAAAATCAAGGCTCTGCCTACCAAAGAGAAGAGTAAAGGGAAACAGATCTCTCATTAATAATGCAGATTCCCAGTTCCTGCGGCTGGTGGCCTGGCTGCTCTCTGCAGTTGCTCCACCTCTGACCTGCCACCGCCTTGATTCTGCTTTTCTGCCTCGGGCTGAACAAACCTCAAACACTCAGGTCTCTTATAACTGAAGTCTGTAGAGGGGGAGTGGTTTCTGAGAAAGGAAGCACCTGCTCACATCCCTGGAGAGGAAAGTACCTAAACTTGTCTGCCTGCCTATCTTTGAGGCCTTATTATCAATGAGGCCTTCTCTCACAAGGGGCTGAAACCCAAACTGGGAATTTATTCATTCTTACAATAGAAAGTCTGAGGGGAGTTTGGATTTCAGGTATGGCTGGATCCAGGTGCTAAACTAATTCATGGAAGACTGTGCCTCTCTTCTTCTCTTGCCTCTGCTTTCTTCCATATTGGCTTCCTTTTCAATTTCTCTCCTCTTAAGGCAAAGATGGTCCCCAGCAGCCTAACAGATAAGTAACTAAGGCAGAATGAAAATCTGCTTTCCAAATTGTTCCAGCAAAAGTCCTGCAGCTGTCTCTCATTGGCTTTACTTGAATGGTGTGCTCATTGCTGGATCTGGGGAAGGGAGCTGACCCTGTCCAAATCATTTAACGTAGGAGAAGGGAAGGTGGGCTCCAAAGGAAAACTGAAAGGGGGAAATGAATGTGCACCAGGCGTTCTACAGAGACAGAGCCCCCGGGAGCCGTCCTCTGTCTTATCATGAAGAACGTCCGCTGCTACCAGGGCGTGGGACCCAGCTAGCTGGGGGCCGGCAGAGCACCTGGGAGGAGGCCTGTTGGAAGCAGATCCCTGAGGGACAAACCCGCCCCGGAGAGACCGAGGCGAATCCATGCGTGATACGCAGGTGGCCCTGCAGAGACTGTGCTGACCTTCAGGGGAAGTGACAAGGCGAAGGTGGCCTTGAGGAGGAGGCGGTGCGCAGACTCCCCAGGCGGAGCAGAGGCTGCCGGGCTCTGCAGGGAGGCCCCGCCCCGCGAGGCCCCGCCCCGCCCCCTCCCCGTCCAGGTGGCCCGGGACCCTCCCCCCTTCTCCTCGCCTCCTCCTCCCACTCCCACTTCCTGTTTCCTGTTCACCAAATGCTACGAACTCTCTCCCACCTCGGGGCCACCGTGCTGACGGTTCCCTCTGCCTGGACGCGGCCCCTGAGAACGGAGTCTGGCCCCTCCCGGCCCTCGGTCCAGCCCAGCGTCCCCTCCTCAGCAGATCGCCGGCCACCCTGCTCCACTTCCTGTCTTGTTCATGGGCCTGTTGTGGTCACAGCCTCCCCCGGTGCCCACAAACCGAGGCCAGAGGAAGCCCTCAGAGCTCTGGAGATCCAGGAGCCCAGGGGCCCCCGTGCCAGGCACCGAGTCTGGCCTTGCCGTTGTCCCCACCACACGGCGGCCTCGGTTTCCTCCTCCCTGAACAGCGTGACAGTGACACAGCCGCCAAAGACGCCCCATCAGGGGCTCGCAGCTTGGCTGATAGTAGGTGTCCTCCAGGAGTCAGCCCCTGTCATCATCACCTAGACGGCTGAGGTCTTGTCACCACCCCAGGGATGCTGGGGACTCTCAAGGAGCCATCTGCTAGGGCCGCAGTGTCCAGATTCCAGCCACGATTGTGTGACAGTCTCTGCTCTGGGCTGCTTGTCTGGGCTCAGTGGCCCCATCCTGCCCGCCTGCTCGCTCGCGCGCGCGCGCTCTCTCTCTCTCTCACACACACACACACACACACACACACACACACGCACACGTGCTTGCGGCCTAGGGTGCCGTGTAATGAGCTTATGCAGACAGCATCTCACACAGGGTTCTGGGCAGAAAATGGAGATGATTGACGACGTAATTAGTTCAGCCAAATAGAACCGAGGGAGGTTTCCCGGCAGGACAGTGACTCCACCGTGGCCAAGTCTGGCTTCGGCCCCCAGACCCCCCCCTGCTCAGCCCCAGGGTCCTGCAGGCTGTGAGGAGGGGGCAGCAAGCCCAGCCGGGGGCTCCGTGTCCCACCTGTGCTGTCACCAGGTGGGGGCACGGATGGAAGGGACTCCCACCACCTTGGGCTGAGCTCTGGACACCAGGAGAGTTGGGGTGGGGCGAGGCGGACAGGAAGAGGAAGTCCCCTGGCCTCGGGGCCAGGCCTCCCTAGGAATCGCCTCTCTCTCAGATCTGGGAGCTCAGTGTCACACCTTCTAGGTCCCTGGGGGCTGAGAGACAGGGACTTAGGAAAGTCCAAGTAAGGACACAGAAAGCAAAACAAAGCCACTAAACTGCAAAACATTGCCGTCTACCATGGTGGCTTTCAAATTTATTGGACTGTAAAAGAGATGTTTTATATCATAACCCAGGACACACACACACACACACACACACATGCACACACACACACACACATTTCCCAAAAATAACACTTAATGTTGGCTGCAGACAAACTCTGATGTTTTGAAATATCTCCTCTTAAATTTCATTAAAAAAAAAAAAAAAAAAACCCACTGGTTCTGACCTTCTCAATTGCTCTCATGAACCACTAATGAGTCACTACTCAGAGTTTGCACAGCTCTTATCGCACACAAGAAAGCAGGTTTAACACCAGGGAATATGGGAAAGTTGTACCATAGAATATTCCTGTCTTGGTCTGTTTTCTGTGACTATAACTAAATACCATGGATAGGGTAATTTACGAAGAAAAGAGGTCTATTTAGCTCAAAGTTTTGAACTACACGAGCATGGTGTTGGCATCTGCTCAGCCTCTGGATGAAGGCCCTCCTGGGGGTCATGACATGGCAGAGGCCATCACATGGTGTGACAGAGGGAGCCAGCCAGAGAGAACTTGTTTTTATAGCAAAGCCACTCCTGCAATAACCCGGTAGTGTTCTCGTCCTTGAAGTCAGAGCCCTCATGACCCAATCAGCTCTTAACAGCCCCCTGGTCTCACAGCGGGGATTAACCTTCAACATGAACTTTGGTGGAGACATCTAAACTATTGCATTTGGTCCCTGGCTTCCAAGATGCATGTCTTTCTCACATATAAAATGCATTCATTCCACCCCCACGCCCCAGAGTCCTAACTCAGCCAGCAATATCGTCCACAGGCCCATCTGAGACCCAAGCCTCCCCCCTGCGAGAGTGTCACTCAAAACAAGTTAATGTGCCCGGTGCACGCCTGTAATCCCAGCCCTTGGGAGGCTGAGGCAGGAGGATTGCGAGTTCCAACCCAGCCTCAGCAATGGCGAGGCACTCAGCAACTCAGTGAGACCCTGTCTCTAATAAAATACAAAAAAGGGCTGAGGATGTGGCCCAGTGGTCGAGTGCCCCTGAGCTCAATCCCTGGTACCAAAAAAAAAAAAAAAAAAAAAAAATGTTAATGCTTCCAGCGCAGCATGGTGGACAGGCAAAGGGTCAGGCCACCTGCTGTGATCTGGATATGGCTTGAACTTGACCTCCAGGGGCTCCGGTATTGCAGGCTTGGGCCTCGTGGAGTCAGCGCCGCGGTGGTGAGCGCTTCAAGAGGAGAAGCAGAGCAGGTCGCCGCAGCGCCCATGGAAGCGCTGTGAGAGTGAGCTGTTATAAAAATAGCAGGGCCGGCCCCTCCCCGCTCTGGCTTCCCGTTTCACCACGCGATCTCTCTCTGGCACACACTCCTGCCTTGAGGCCTCCACCAGGGCTGAACAGAAGCTGGCACCATGCCCTGGAGCCTCCTCAGCTAACTAAACCTCTTTTCTTCATAAAGCACTCAGCCTCCGGTATTTGGTTATAGTTACAACAACAACAACAAAAAACCAGACTAATACACATTCCAAAGGGGAGATATAGGCAACAGGAAAGGTGTCCCAGGCTCCACGCAAGTCTGAAACCCAGCAGGGCAGATGTTAGATCTTTAAACTCTAGGTCTGGCAGCTGGAGCACAGGAGCTCTGCGTGGGGGAGGAGGGGTCACCAAGGCCTTGGGAGCCCCTCCATTGGCCTGCTGGGTGCGGCCTGTGCTGCAGCCCTCATGGGTTGCGTGCTGGTACCCCGGGGAGGGCTTAAGCTCTCAAGAACAGCCCCCTCCCTGCTGCCCTGGGCATCACCTCTGCGGCCAGTGCCCCCCAGGTCTGACGGCTGTTTGATGCGTCCTTAGGCGGAAGTGCCTGGGACCGCCGCTCTCCTCCGTGTGCCTGCGCGAGAGAACCACGGGGTCGCCGCCGAGACTCACGGCTCATGCTCTCCAGGGTGGAGGTGGCGCGAGTCCCCCTGGGTCCCCTTGAGCCACCCTCGGGCGTGGGCGCACAGCCTGGGCGGGGCCTGTCTGGGCCACAGCCGGGGTGACCAGGCGGTACGCACTGGGGCGGCGGGCTCCAGGCCACCTGGGCAGAGAGGCCTGCAGAGCACCCGGCCCGCTGCCTTCCTGGGCCTCCGGAAGAGTCCCCGAAACCCTCACGGTACCCACGCGGGGCCTTTTAGCCACACGAATGAATCTCTTTCCCAAGTGGTGGCCCCGGCCACACTCTGGGTATTCTCTCCTAAAACACGCTATTTTATTTTGTGCCACTTGGCCAGACGGAGAGTTTTCCAAATCTTTCTGCTGTGCTGCCCTTTTGATTATAAATTCCATCTTTAAGTCATTCTTTTTCCTCCTTTCACAGTGCAATGTAAATGGGTAAAAGTCACCAGGTGCCTGAACTCCTGGCTGTGTAGATAAATACCTACCAAATATTCTCCCGGTGTTCTTAGATTCCACAGTCCCCCAAGTGTGGACAGGTTGCAGCCAGATCCTTTGCAACAGTGTGTCAAGAGCGCCCTTTGCCTCAGTTCCCAGTAAGATATTTCTAATTTCCGTCTGAGACCTCATGGGCGGGGCCTTTACTGCCCACAGTTTTCTTCTTCTTCTATTTATTTATTTATTTTTGTACCAGGGACTGAACCCAGGGGCACTTAACCACTGAGCCACATCCCCAGCTCTTTTTTGTATTTTATTTAGAGACAAGGTCTCCTGAGTTGCTTAGGGCCTTGCTAAGTTTCTGAGGATGGCCTCGAACTTGCATTCCTCCTGCCTCAGCCTCCCAAGTTGCTGGGGTTACGGGCATGTGCTCCCATGTCCAGCTACTGCCCATCTCTCTGTCCACCTCTGGTCACAGCCACTTAACCAGTCACTAAGAAATTCCAGACTTTAGTCTTTTTGTCTTCTTGTAAGACCTCACCAGAGTCGCCTTAATGCTCTGTTCATGGCAATATGGACATTTTCTAGCCTGTTCCTCCAAATTTTTCCAGCCTCTGCCACTACACAGTTCCCAAACCCTGCCACATAGTCAGGTATTTGTTATTCCAACCAGTTTTACTTCTGGGTACCAATGTTCATTTTTAGTCCATTTTCTGTTGCTATAACCAAATAGTAGAGACAGAGTAATTTATGAAGAAAAGAGGTTTATTCAGCTCATGGCTCTAGCAGGCTAGGAGCCTGGTACTCACACTGGCTTGGCCTCTGGTGAGGGCCTTCCTGTGGGGCCATGACATGGCAGAGGGCGTCACTTGGTGAGAGAGGGAGAGGGTTCACTTTTATAACAAAGCCACTCCTGTGAGGACTCATTAATCCACTCAGTAGGAGCCCAGAGAGCTCTACACTGAGCCACACCCCCAGCCCATTTTTTTGTTTTGAGCCTGGATTTTGCCAAATTGCCCGGGCCGGCCCCGAATTTGCAATCCTCCTGCTTTAGCCTCCCTGAGTGGCTAGAATTACAGGCACATAATTCTGGGATAATCCATTACTTTATTAATCCAGGAGAGGATTAACCTGTTTGTGACCCAGTTGCCTCTTAACTGTCTTACCTGGTCTCACATCTTAATACTTCACAAGGAGGATTAAATTTCATCATGGTGTCATTTGAAGACATTCGAACTATAGCAGTGAATATATTTTACTTGGCATAAAATGCTGTACTTTTTTTTAAATATTTATTTATTTGCTTTAGCTGTACACATGGGTTTATTTGTACGTGGTGCTGAGGATCGAACCCGGGCCGCGCACGTGCCAGGCGAGCGCTCTGCCGCTGAGCCACAACCCCAGCCCTGTACTTTGTTTTTAAAAAAAAAACAACTAACTGCAGTCAATGGACAGTACGCGGAGGCTAGGCGCCGGCAGAGGGGCCTCCACCCTGCTGGACTGATTGCACCTTCCTTCCTTCATGCACTCGTTTAGCAAATCCATGCCAGGTGCTGGGCTGCATGCTGGAGCCGGTGCTAACTTTTTCAGGACTGTTGCTTGAAATTGCATTAATAGCTTGAAATCAGCCATGGCCAGATATCTCCATCACAGAAATCAGCAATGCTATATATCAGCAACTCTTCCCCTGCCATAGCCAGTTGCTGAACATTCGTGAGCACCTTACTGATCAGCGGTGACCCAGACCTGGTTCCTGCACTGGCAGAGCTATGATCTAAGGGAGTGGGGCATACTTTACTCACACCACCACAAGCACGTGGGAATATATAAATGATAAATGCTACCGTGGAAAAGCATGGAACCCACAAGAGCATATGATATAAAGGAGCCCAAGAAGGCTTCCCTAGGGATGAGAAATTTGAGCCGACTTGAAGGACGAGGAGATTTAGGTGGACAAAGGATGCAGGGAACAGTGTTTCAGGAAGAAGGAACAGCATGTGCAAATGCCCTGTGCCAAAAGAGAAGGTAAGTCTGAGCAATGTCGCTGGAGAAGGTGGCAAACAGAGTAAGAAACAAAGGGACCAGTTTGGCGTGGTGAGCATCAAGGCCAAGTGGGGCTTGAGGCAACACGAGGACTTTGATTTTTATGCTGAGAACAATTTAAGCAAGGCTCTTCTCGGGTCGCACTGGGGATGTTCTTGTCTGTTCCTTCTTTTGTACTGCATCGTATCAGATTCTGTGAACTAAATTTACAGTACAGATTTTTCTATCTCCATTACAACTGCAGGTGGCTGGAGACCTCTTCATCTCTTCCTGACATGGCTTTGCGAATAAAAAAAACTTGCATTTCAAGCCGGGCGCAGTGGCACACTGAAGGAGCCTATAATCAAGGAGATAGCTAAAGATTGCGGTTAGCTGAGAGCCATAAAAAGATGTTCTAGTTTCCACCTGATAGTAATACATTATCCAAAGAATCTCTGTATGCCCGTGAACACTGCGTGACGCACCTGTAAGCTCGAGCTGTAAGCACGTGTCCTTGTTAAAGCTATATGTATATAACTGGGTGAGTTTTGTTAGTGTGTGTGGGAAGAAGAAGAAGGTGGTGGTTGGAGTTAGAGCGTTTGGAGTGATTGCTGGAGCCGGAGAGAGAAGAAGAATAAAAGACCTTTTTTCATTTTCATCCTGCCTCCGAATTTTCCTGCGGCGTTCGTTGCTCCAAGGCGGTTTCCGCTTCAGGCAGCAACAGCACACGCCTGTCATCCCAGCACTTGGGAGGCTGAGGCAGGAGGATTGCGAGTTCAAAGCCAGCCTCAGCAACAGCGAGGCCCTAAGCAACTCAGTGAGACCCTGTCTCTAAATACAATACAAAAAAAAGGGCTGGGGGTGTGACTCAGTGATGGAATGCCTCTGAGTTCAATCCCTGGTACCCCCCCACCCCAAATAAAAACACTTGCACTTCAAAAATCAGCTTCTGGAAGTTCTGATGAGACCAAGATAAGCAAAAAAGCAGAGCCGGAGAGGGCAGCACTGCACTGGCGAGGAAATCTGTTCTATGGCCTTTCCTTTAGCCCAGGATGATCTTTGAAGAGATGTCAGGGGGTCCGTGTGGGAGCCAATCAGCTCACGACAGGAGAGCCTAAGTGACAGTCGATGATCAAAGAGAAGACTTGGGGCGCAGCAGCTGCCTCCAGCACCTGTGGTCTTGGTGTGGGAGAGAGCGAGCCGACCTACCTGTGACCACAGGGGACAGGATGAGGACCAGGAGGGGCACTTAGAAGTGGGCCACTTATAGTCCAAAATGAAGAAGGCCTGCCCTGACTGGCCAGCGGGGCCTCTGCTCTGCGCGGCCTGAGGTAGTTCCTGGGAGCAACACTTGGAGAGTCCTCCAAACCACTGTGGTCAGGGGGTGGCCGGCCCTCCCTCCCTGCCGATGCTTCCTGCTCCTGTGTCACCCTGAGGCAGCTGCCCAAGCTCTCCGCACTGCCTCTAAAACTGCGGCCAGTTTTGGTGGCCGCCCCACAGAGCCAGGAGGGCGGCGGCCGCGCAGGGGGCAGCTCAGTGGTGGAGTTGCCCGGCAGGCGTGAGGCCCTGGCTTCCATCCTCAGCACTGCACAAAGCAAAGCGCCCAGGGCACATAATAGGTGTTCAGGAAAGTCCGCTGTGGTCAGGAGTGGTGTCTCCGACCTCCCCAACAGCCGCCCACGCTGAAGGTGCGCGCGCAGTATCCCGCGGAAGGGTCAGTTTGTTTGCTTTGACTCTACCGCCGCAGCCAGAACCCCGACTTTGTTAAACAGACTTAAATGACAAAGGTGGACCTTGTTGGTACCTGTGGTTTAAAAGTCCAGATAGATGTGGTTTCAGGTGTGGCTGGATCCGAGAGGCTTAAAGAGTGGCAGGGAGAGCGTCCCTGCCCGTGCCGTCTGCTCCGTGGGACTCTATTTGGTCCCATTCTCAGGCCCCCTCCTCCCTGCTGGGGGACACGATGGCTGCCAGCAACTCAAGAGGCTGCCTTTGCTGAAGCAGGAGGAAGCTGGCCTCTCTGCCTGCACCTGGCGTCTGTCTCCTCTACGACCTAAGACGCCGTGACCCGCGCAGCTCCGCGTTAGGCATGTTAGGATAAAAGGAGGAAAAGCGCAAGAAGTAAAATCAAGAGTCAATAAACGGGATGGTATCAAACAAAAAGCTTCTTCGCAGCAAAGGAAATGATCTCGTGAAGAGACAGCCTGCAGGACGGGAGAAAACCTTTGCCACCTGCACCTCAGAGCGTTAACCTCCAGGCGATATAAAGAACGCAAAACTCTTAACACCCAAAATAAGAATAATGATAGTAATAACCCAGTCGATAAATGGACAAAGGAACTGAACAGGCACCTCACAGAAGAAGAAGTACGAATGGTCAACAGATATATGAAAGACATGGCCAGCATCTCTAGCAACTAGAGAAATGCAAATCAAAACTATTCTAAGATTCCATCTCAGAATGGCAACTATTAAGAATACAAGTAACAACAAATGTTGGCGAGGATGTGGGGAAAAGGGCACACTCATACATTGCTGGTAGGACTGCAAATTGGTGCAACCACTCTGGAAAGCAGTATGGACATTCCTTAGAAAACTTGGAATGGAATGACCATTGGACCCAGTTATAGCACTCCTTGGTATAGACCAAAACGAGTTAAAATCAGTATACTACAGTGACAGGCCACATCAATGTTTATAGAAGCTCAATTCACAATAGCTAGGCTATGGAACCAACCTAATTGCCCTTCAACAGATGAATGGATAAAGAAAATGTGGTATATATCCACAATGGAATATTATTCAGCCATAATGAAGAATGAAATTATGGCACTTGTCAGTAAATGGGTAGAACTGGAGACGATCATGTTAAGTGAAAGAAGCCAGTCCCCCCAAACCAAAGGCTGAATGTTCTGTCTGATATGTGGATGCTCGCACACGATAAAGGGAGGGGGAAGAATAAAAGCTCATTGGATTAGACAAAGGGAAATGAAGGAGGGGAAAGGGAACAGGAAAGAGTAGAATGATTCAGACATAACTTTTCTGTGTTCATATATGAATACACGACCAGGATGTGTAATATGAATTGTGATGCATCCTGTTCTCCACGTCCTGTACAACCACAAGAATGGGAAGTAATACTCCATGTAACACTTATGTCAAAGAACATTCTGTCATGTGGAACTAAAACAGTGAGAGAGAGAGAGAGAGAGAGAGAGAGAGAGAGAGGACTAGTAATACAAGGTTTATTGGCCCCAAATTTACCTAATCTGTCTCATCCCCCTTCGAGACTGACACCAAGTTTGCAGGGACATATGATCGTCGGCTTTCACAACATCCTGCTCCTGACCCCTGGAGTGACACCTAGAAGCCTTGGGTCACTGGGAGACTTGTAAGCCAATCACCCCCAACATGCGACTGCCCCTTTAAGCAGGTGCAGTGGTCTCATGGGAACTGCTGTGGTTTGGTGTCCCCCCAAGGCTCACGTGTGAGACGATGCAAGAAGGCTTGGGGGGAAATGACTGGGTGACAAGAGCCTTAACCCAACCAGTGAATTAGTGCCTGATGGGATTAGCAGGGTGGGAACTGACGGCTGGGGGGGGGGGGGGGGGGGGGGGGGGGGGGGGGGGGGGGTGGCTGGAGGAGGTGGGTCCCTGGGGACATGGCTATGGGGGGGTTGTATATTTCATATCTGTGAGTGGCGTCTCGTGCTTGCTCTGCTTCCTGATCACCTCGTGAGCTGCTTCCCTCCACCACACTCCTCCGCCATGATGGTCAGCCGCAACCTGGGCCCAAGGAAAGGAGCCGGCTGTCTGTGGACTGAGACCTCTGAAACTGAGAGCCCCCAAATAAACTTTTCCTCCTCTGTAATCGTTCTTGTCAGGTCCTTTAGTCACAGCAGTGAAAAAGCTGACTAACCTGGGAACCAAATTGCCCCTTCCCAGAATTTTAAATATCCTGAGCAGCAAGTGGACACTGCCTCCCCCAGCCACGGGGCCTCTCCGGCTCCTCACAGAGCCAGAGCCCAGACCGTGACCACAGCTTAGCCAAGACTGCTCAATTATGTCTTCCTCTTGCCCCTGCCCCCGCTCTTCCTCTACTTAAACCCAAAGCTCTGTGAGCATCTGGAAGATGGGGTGAGGTACGGAGGTCCCTTTGCCTTCCTGATGTAGCTACACTGATTATAATTTCCTTTCACCATTACCTTTTTTGTTGGTTTGTGGAGTGTGTGGCCACACCTGGCTTCTTGGGACCCCAGGAGCCAGGCCCCTGACCTAGAACTCTAGGCACATCCATATTACATACCCACAAGTACATATTGCTAGCCTGGGAAAACATCAAAATTCAACGCATGGTTTCTACTGAGTCCAGATTGCTTTTGTACCATCAAAAAATCAAAAATTACCAGATGCAGTGATGGATGCCTGTAATCCCAGTGGCTCAGGAAACTGAGGTAGCAGGATTGCAAGTTCAAACCCAGCCTCAGCAAAAGTGAGGTGCTAAGCAACTCAGTGAGACCCTGTCTCTAAATAAAATACAAAAAAGGGCTGGGGATGTGGCTCGGTGGTCGAGTGCCCCTGAGTTTAATCCCTAGTACCTGGGGAAAAAAAAAACTCAAAAATTTCTGTAAGTCAAGCCATCATAGTCAGGGATACGAACATTACTCTTGAAACAAGTATTAAGCCAAACACGGTGGTGCACATCTATAATCCCAGTGGCTTGGAGGCTGAGGCAGGAGAATCATGAGTTCAAAGCTAACCTCAGCAACTCAGGGAGACCCTGTCTCTAAATAAAATATGAAAAAGGGCTGGGGATGTGGCTCAGTGGTTAAGCACCCCTGGGTTCAATCCTCAGTACAAAAACAAAACAAAACAAAACAAAAGCCTTAAAATAAATGTCTCAGTAAAGAACTAGAACTTATAAAGAGGAAACAACTGGAAATCTTGCAACCGAAAAACACAATAGCCAAAATTAAAAATTCCGCAGAATGGGCTCAATTACAGAATGAAGACAACAGAAAACCATCACTTAAAAGTAAATCACAAGAAATGGTCAAATCTGCACAGTAGAGAGAAAAAAAGATTTTTTAAAAAGTATGGACAGAGCCTTAGGAATCTTAGGAACATTTGTGCCCCAGAAGTTAGAAGAAAAGTGTGTTGCTGAAATAATATTTGAAGAAATAATGGCTGAAAACATCTCAAGTTTACAAAGACGCTGCAACATACTAAGATTCACACACTCGAAGCATGCCTTCCTCCCCACTCCTGGGCACACGGCTTCTAAATCTGTATGCTAATAAGATGACTGATGGTGGGCGGGGTCAGGGTGAGGGGTGGTTGCCAGGGGAACCAATCACATGGTTAGTCAGTGGGAATTTCTTCCCCATCCCACTCCCATCTCCGGGAGGGGGCTGATGGTGTGATTGGTGGCGGATGGTTGATGATGTAATCATTCATGCCCGCATAATGAAGCCTCCCTGGAAACCCAAAGGCTGGGGTTCATAGAGCTTCTGGGTTATTGAACAAGTGGGGGGTAGGGAGGATGGTGAAGCTCCGAGGGCAAGAGGCTCTGAACCCCTTCCCTCTCATCTTGCCCTCTGCTGTTCCTGAGCTGCATCCTTTGTAAGAAATGGGACAGCACTAGTCAAGTGTCCCCCGAGGTCCGCAAGCCATTCTAGCAAATGATTGAACCCAAGGAGAGGGTCAAGAAAAACTGATCTGTAGCCAATACAAAAGTCGGGGTAACCTGCAAACATGCCACTTGTGGTTGGCATCTGAAATGGGGGCATCTTTGTGGGGCAGAGCCCTTACCTGTGGGAACCGACACTCTCTCTAGGTAGATGATGTCCAAATGGAATCAAATTGTGCCCCACCCAGCTGGAGTAGAATTGCTTATGGGGGAAAAACTCAGACATCCAGGGTCAGGAGTGAAACACTGTGTGTTGCGTGTGAGCGCACGAGAGCACAGACAGTCTGCTCTTCCCAAATAGACATAAACCTCCAGCCTCAAGAAACAGGGCGAACCCCCAATAAGAGAAACCCATGGAAACCCATGCACAGATCAATAAAAATTAAACAGCTAAAAACTAAATACTAACAAAAGATCTTGAAAGAAGCCAAAGGAAAACAATACATGGGAACAATTCAAACAGTGAGAAATGGTGACAGATTTCTCGTCAGAGACTGCAGAGGCCAGAAGGGAGTAGCCCAGTATTTTAAAAGTTCTGACAGAAGAGGAATGTCGATCTGGAATTCTGTATACCGTAAAAATATCTTTCAAAGATGAAAATGAAATAAAGACATTATCAGATTAAGCAAAACTAAGAAAGTTCATACCCAAAATAAATGAGATAAATGCCTGAGGTGGGGAAATGATACAAGGAAATTTAGAACACCAGGAACAAAAAGAAACAACGGTAAGGTTAATTATCTAGCTACATAAAATGAACCATTCTCCTCTGGAGTTCTCTAAAATGTGTTTAAAGGCTGAAAGGAGAAAAATAATATTGTTCAAATAATTCTCAATGAATGTATATGCAACATGGGTCATCTATAACACAAAGTGGGGGACAGTAAAGGAACCTGTTAGTGGTAATGTTTCCAGTGGTAAAACATTGTTTCCATGCACACTGAGAAAAGTACAGTATACACTTTGTAATCCTTAAAGTTACCATTAAAAATCTATGCAAAGAGATGTAGTAAAAAAATCAATAGGTAACTGAAAATGGAATGCTAAACATGTTTAAGTCAAAAGAAGTCAGGAAAGGGAAAAAAAAAAACAGGAACAAAAAAGAAACAAAATAAAAAGAAAACAAACAATAATATGGTATGCCAAACCCAAACCCATCACTAATTACATTACATTAAATTATTAACTAAGTTCGATTTAAATTATCTAAATACACCAATTAAAAGAGAGATTATCAAGATAGGTTTTTAAAAATTACCCAACTATGCACTCTCTACAAGAAACTCTCTTTAAATGTAAGGAAATTCATACGTTAAAAGTAAAAGAATGAAAAAGATATACTATGTAAAAAAAAACAATCAAAAGAACACTGGAGTGACTTTATTAACATCAGATAAAATAAACTTCAGAATTCATATTGATAAAAGGGTTGGTTATAAAGAAGACATTACAATTCTAAGTGTGTATTAACAGCAGAATGGTAAAACTTATGAACCCCAAACTGACAGAAAAAAAAGGAGAATAAATAAACCCACAACTGCAGGTAGAGACCAACACTTCCCTCTCAGTAACAAACAGAACTAGTAAGAGAAAATCTAGGATGTAGAAGATATATACCATGGATAGAAGGGCTTAACAAGATCACCAACTGAATGAATCTAATCAACAGTTGTGTAACATTTCACCCAACTGTGAAAAAAACATTCTTTTTTACATCCCCATGGAATATGCACCAGGATACAATGTTTCATGAGTCATAAAACAAGAAATTGAAAAGGTTGGAAATCATACAAGATTGCATTCTTTGACCATACTGAACTACACCAGAAGTTAATAACAGAAAGTTAGCAGTCACCTGAAAAACTCGACAGGACATCCCAGAAGCATCGATGGGTCAAAGGAGATGACTCAAGAGAAATTAGGAAATATTTTGAACAGAAGGAAGATGAAAATCAATACCAAAATTTGTGGAATGCAGTTTAAAGAAGTTTTTGGGGTGGAAATTTATAGCATTAAATTCTTACATTAGAAAAGAAGAAAGATCTCGGGTCAATAATCCAAGTGTCTATCTTAAGAAACTAGAACATGAAGAATAAAATAAACCAGAATCAAATACAAGAAAAAAATAATGATGACAGCAAAAATCATAGAAAAGAAATAGACAACAATCTATGAAAACAAAAGCTGATTCTTTGGAATGATTGGTAACATTTACAAATCTCCATTATGGCCAAGAAGAAAGATAAAAATTCTTAATATACAGTGGGAAAGAATATCTCACTACAGATCTTATAATCATTAAAAGGATAATAGGGAAATATTAGGAATATCTCTATACACATAAATTGTAAAATTTGGACGAAATGAGCCAATTTCTTAAAAACCCCTGGTTACCAAAACTTACCATTAATGCCCTAGACAATTTGAATAATTATTAAATAAATTTCATATACGGTTAATAATACAAATTTGAAAATCTCCATGCCCAGGTGCTTTCACCAAAGAACTCCATAAACAATTTAAAGATGAAAAATCACCAACTTTTTAACTTCTTCCAGAAGATACAAGAGGAAGGAATATTTCCCAACTCATTTTATGAAGCCAGAATTATCCTGATGAAAAAAAATACAAATAATAAGAGAACTAAAATATTTCTCATGAATGTAAATGCAAAAATATTCAACACAATATGAACAAATTGAATGGAGCTACACATATAAAGTAATAAATTATGGCTAAGTGGGATTCATACTAAGAATGCAACAGTGGTTAAATTTTTAAAAATCAATCAATGTAGCTGGGCATGGTAGCAGAGGCCTATAATCCCAGCAGCTTGGAAGACAGAGGCAGGAGGATGGTGAGTTCAAAGCCAGCCTCAGCAACTTAGTGAGGCCCTAAGCAACTTAATGAGACCCTGTCTCAAAATAAAAAATAAAAAGGGCTGGGGATGTGGCTCCGAAGTTAAGTGCCCCTGGGTTCAACACCAGGCACAAAAATAAAAAAGAAAAGAAAAGAAAACCAATGTTATCTACCATATAAATAGTCTAAAGACCAAAAAATTATATGATCATATCAATAGATACAGAAAAACTAATAACAAAATAAAACATTAATACGTGTTGCTTTAAAAACAGTGCAAACTATGCATAGAAATGAACTTCACCAAACTGATAAAGAGCATCTACAGAAAGTTTCCAGCTAATATCTTACTTAATAGTGAAAAAATAAATGCTTTCCCCCTTAAGACTGGCAAAAGTAAAAACAGTCCACCATTTCTTTCAATATCTTACTGGAAATCTTAGCCAGTGTAACAAGGCAATAAAATAAATAAAAGGCATACACATTAGAAAGGGGAAACGGTCCTTATTCCCAGGTGGTATGTAGAAAATAGGTGGAAATTAAACAACACACTTTTAAATAATCAACGACTCAAAGGAGAAAGCAAAGGGAAATAAAAAATAAATGGAGAGAAACAGGAGTTAATATACAGCATGTTAAAACTGATAGGATACAGCTAAAATCAGGCTTTAGAGGGAAATTTATACCTGCAAATACATATATTAAACTAAGAGAGACCTCAAATCAATAATCTAACCTTCCATCTTGTCAGCGTGGAGTGCTATAACAAAATGCCCCAGACTAAGTGTCTTTAATAACAGGAATTTGTTTTCTCACTCTCTAGAGGCAGGTAAGTCCAAAAGATCAAGGAACTGGGTGATTTGCTTCCTGGCTTACAGATGGCCTCCTGCAGGGGAGCCAGCCAGCTCATCCCTCTTCCTATTCTCATACAGACACTGATTCCACGGGGGAGACCCTACCCTCATGACCTTGTCTAAATCTACTTACCTCCTTACCTCCCGAGGCCCTGCCTCCAACCGCCCTCACAGGAGGGGAGCGCTTCAGCGGATGAACGAGGTGGGGACACTGACACACTCCTTACGACACTGGAAAAATAAGAGCAAAACCAAAACTGTGAAGAAGGAAGGAAATAATGAACATCACTGTGGAAATGAATGAAATAGAGACTTAAACATACACCAGAGAGAAATCAAGGACATTGAGCACAAATTGTTTTTAAAAATCAACAAAACTGACAAAATTTTAGTGGGATCGACCAAGAAAAAAGAAGACTCAACTTATGAGACTCAAAAATGGAAATGTTACTACAGACCTCACAAAAATGAAAATCGTTATAAAGGAATACTATAAATAATTGTAAGCTGATGAATTATGTAATTTAGATGATGTCTTAGTGTGTTTTGTGTTGCCACAACAGAATACCTGAGACTGGGTAATTTATACAGAAAAGAAATTGATTTTTCACGGTTCTGGAGGCCGGGAATGCCAAGATCAAGGGACTGTGTCTGGTGAGGGCTTCCTTACTGCCTCATCGCATGGTGGAAAACTGAAGGGCAACTGAGCTCACGTGATAGAGGAAGCACGAGGGGCAGACTCACGTGTAGAGCAGCCTGCTCCCGAGAGAACTAACCACTCCTAGATAGCAACATAAATTGGTCCTCATGGTCTGAGTTCTCACTTCCCACCCACCAACGCTGCTTCTCTGCAAGCTAAGTGTCCAACACATGAATTTTGGGAACACATTCAAACCATAGCAAATGTATAAATTCTTTGAAAGACATAAATGATTGATTGAAATTGACTCTAGGAAAAAAATAGGTAATCTGAACAGACTGCCAAAAAGTGAAGGGGTAGAATAAATAGTCAAAAACATCCCTCCCCCACCAGTGAAATCCAGAAATAGAAGGGTTTGCAGTAGGACAGAAAAGGCTGGACACCTGAGGAATTTTCAGGAGATAGGTTTATTGACTGCAGAGTTCAGAGGTCGCTCTCGCCTTAGAATTCTTCCTGTGAACAAAGATTTTGGAAATTCTTTGAACTTTTTACCCAGTGCAAGGAGGGGTTTAGATATTTACATAAAAAATATTTTTCCTTTTCTTTGAATTCTCAGAAAGTGTTTTTTATTTTTATTTTTAGGTCAGACAGGGATCTTACAAGTCTTTATGAAAAAAAACAGCGATAATATCTTTTTGTACAGCAACCTTACAGACTAACTCACACATTTTGTGTGCAAACCTGGTGCTTGTAAGAAAAAGAAAAGCACCAACCACAATAACCTCTGCAGACATCCTGCTGATCTGCTTACAGGAGGAGAAGCTTAATTATGGCAATAATCTTTTGGGTGGGGGTCTCTGGCCTGCTTCAGTTTCACTGCAAAATTCTTCCAACATTTGAAGGATTAATGTCAATTCTTCTCAAACTCTTGCAAAGATTAGAAAAGAAGGAAACACTTTCCGGTTCATTCTATGGGGCCAATGTTACTTTTTCACCAAAATCAGACAAAAGAGATCACAAAAAAACTATAGACCAATATCTCTTATGAACAGAGATGCCAAAGACTTCTACATAACAGCAAACCAAATCTCGCAAAATAAGGAGTCATACACCAAAATGGCCAAACGGAAGTTATTCCAAGAATATAAGAGGAATTTGGAAATCAATTAGTGTAATATACCATATTGATAGAATAAAAACCCGGGGCTGGGGTTGTGGCTCAGCAATAAGAGCGCTCGCCTAGCACGTGCGCAGCCCGGGTTCGATCCTCAGCACCACGTACAAATAAACGCATCGTGTACAATCAAAGCAAATAAATAAATATTTAAAAAAAATAACCCAAACCCACATGATCATTTTGATAGATACAGAAAAGGCATGGGACAAAATACAAACAGCCTTTTATGATAAAAAGAAAGCATTCAGTAAACTAGGAACAGAGGAGAATTTCCTCAACATGGTGAAGGGCACCTCTCAAAAGGTGTGGCCCAATGGTACAGTGCTTGCCTAGCATGAGCAAGGTTCTATTCCAGCACCATAAACACATACAACCAAAACCCCCAAACCACCCACATTTCACATTGTATTTAATAGTGAAAGAATTCACAAAGCCAGATAAGGTGGTGCACGCCCATAATCCCAGCACTTGGGAGGCTGAGGCAGGAGGATCGCGAGTTCAAAGCCAACCTCAGCAATGGCAAAGCACTTATCAACTCAGTGAGATCCTGTCTCTAATAAAATACAAAAAAAAAAAAAAAAAAGGTGTGGGGAGAACTGGGGATGTGGCCCAGTGGTTGAGTGCCCCTGAGTTCAATCCCTGGTACCAAAAAAAAAAAGACAGAATTCACTATATCCACTCTCACTACTCTACTCAACATTATAATAAGGGTTCCAGCCAGGGAAATTAGGCAAGTAAAAGAAATAAAAGGCACCCAGAATTGGAAAGAAGTAAAACTACCTGTATTCATAGAGGATTTGACCTTGTATGTAGAAAATCCTAAAGATTCTACTAAAAAGAAAGTAAATAATAAACAAGATCAGCAAGACTTCATGATACAAGATTAAATATAAAAATCAATTGTACTTGCAAAGAACAATTCAAGAATAAAATTAAGAAAGCAATTACACCCATAATAACACCAAAAAGAATAAAACCCTTTGTTAGATAAAATTCAGGCCAGCAGGCCATACACCCAGGTGCCTTCCCAGAAGTGCCCATCTCTCATGAGAATCCACATTTGGCAGGCTCTGAGTCCCCACCCTTCCTGATCCTGGAAATACTCGCCTCTCCTGGGAATTCTACCTGAGGGCGGGCTCTCCCTTTCTGAGCCAATCTGGACAATACAAGTCACGTTTCCGCCCCTGTGTACTTAAGCCCCTACCAGTCCAGAACTCTCCCCTTCTTCCCTTTTCCCGTTCTCCTTTCTCCCCTTTCCCATTCCCCTCGCCCTTCTCCCCTTTCCCCCTCCCCCCTTTCTCCTCTTCTCCCTTTCCCTTAATAAGCCCCTTTTACTACAAGGCGGTCCCGGTGTGGTTTTTGCCCTTCACCCTTAGAAATATATGTAACAGAAAGGCACAAAACTTGTACTTTGAAAACTACAAAATGCAATAGAAAGAAATGAAAGCAGATACAAATAAATGGGGAAACATCTCATGTTCATGGATTGGAAGACTTAATAGTGTTAAGATGATAAAACTCCCCAAGTTGATCTACAGATTTAATGCAAGACCTATCAGAATCCCAGCTAATTTCTTTGTAGAAATGGTTCAGCTGATTTTAAAATTCACATGCAATTCCAAGGGACCCAAAACAATCTTGAAAAACAAAAACAAAGCCGGAAGACTCAAAGTTCAGGATTTCAAAACTTACTCCAAAACAATAATAACAAAGAACAAGACTAGTCATAGAGATGGATGGAATAGAATGGAGAGTCCAAAGTCAGCCTCCATGTCTAGCCTGACTTTCAACAAGAATGGACTATTGAATGCAGAAAAAATAGTATTTTCATCAAATGGTGATTTGAGAACCAGATAGTCACATGCAAAAGTATGAAGTTGGATGCTTACCTCACAACATATGCAAAAATTGATTCAAAATGGAGCAATACCTAAATATAAGGGCTAAAACTATAAAAGTCAAAAGAGAAAACATGAGGGTAAATCTTCATGACCTCGTTTATAGCAACAGATTCTTTTCTCCCCTGAGTGCCGCCCATCAAACCCAGGGCCCCATGTACACTAGGCAAGTGCTCTACCACTGAGCTACAACCCCAGCCCCAAACAGACATTTAGATAGGACACCAATACAAAAGCAACAACAACAACAAAAACAAATCTGGCTTCACCAAAATTAAAAACTTTTGTGCTTCAAAGATATCATCAGGAAGCAAAAAGATGGTTTGGGGTTGTGGCTCACTGGTGAAGCACTTGCTTCACACGTGTGAAAAACTGGGTTTGATCCTCAGCACCACATAAAAAAATAAACAAAATAAAGTTTTTTTTTAAAAAAAAAAAAAAGCAAAAAGACAACTCTCCAATTGGGAGAAAATATTTGCAGTTCATATATCTGATAAGGGCCTTATATCCTGAATATATAAAGAATTTTTACAACTCAATAATAAAAAGACAATGTAACTTTTTTTAAATGGGCAAAGTTTTTTTTTTTTTTTTTTTTTTTTTGGTACCAGGGATTGAATTCAGGGGCACTCGATCCCTGGGCCACATCCTCAGCCCTTTTTTTGTATTTTATTAGAGACAGGATCTCACTGAGTTGCTAAGTGCCTCGCCATTGCTGAGGCTGGCTTTGAACTCGCGATCCTCCTGCCTCAGCCTCCCAAGTTGCTGCGATTACAGGCATGCACCACCAGGCCTGGCAAAATGGGCAAAGATTCTGAATATACATTTCTCCAAAGAAAATATATATATGACGAATAAACACGTGAAAAGATGCTCGACAGTGTTTGTCTTTAGAGAAATGCAATCCTAAACCACATGAGAGACTTCTTCTCACTCACTAAGATGACTAGAATAAAAAATCAGATAATAACAAGCCTTGGCAAGGGTGTGGAGAAATTGGAGCCCTTGTGCACATCCATCGCTGGTGTGTAAAATGGTGCAGCCAATTTGGAAATTGGTCTAGCAGTTTCTCACACTGCTAAAAATAAAGTTGAATTGTTTTGACCCAATGATTCTATTCCTAAGAGAAATGAAAGCACATGTTCACACACAAAAACTTGTGCATGAATGTTTATTGCATTATTATTCACAGTAGCCAAGAGGCCAAAACACCCCAAATATATATATATATATATTATATATATTTGAATATATAAATGAAACACAGTAAATCCTTACAATGGAATATTAGAAGGAATGTGGGGCTGGGAATATAGCTCAGTTGGTAGAGTGCTTGCCTCTTGCATGCACGGATTGAACCCCAGCACCACAAAAAAAAAAAAAAAAAAAAATGTAGAACCAATCCATTCGACCTCACAAATGCACCTTGAAAACATTATGCCCTGTAAAAGGAGCCAGTCACAAAAGGACACAGATTATATGAAATGTCCAGAATAGGCAAATCTAGACACAGAGAGGAGATTAATAGTTGCTTAGTGCTCAGAGGGAAAGGAGGAGATTAATAGTTGCTTAGTGCTGAGAGGGAAAGGAGGGAACAGGGAGATGGATAATTATAGGGCATGGGGGATGGTGGAAATGTTTTAAAATTGATTATGACGATCATTGCACATATTGTGCAAGCCATTGACTTTAATTGTGTGAATTGTATGGCATGTGAATTATATTACAATAAAGCTGGTAAAAATAAGATAAAATAAAGGTTTTGTCCTTTCCATGATAGAAGCCGTTCCATGCAACTGACACACCATCAGGACACTTGGGTATGGTCCTGGCAGTGGTGCCAAATTGGGACTCAGTGCGGGTCACTACCATGGGAAGTCTGGGCGTCTGTCGGTCACGGTAGTCAGATCAGCTTTGGTGCTTGCTGTGAGTGCACCCAGAATCCTCTTCACGGTCCCCACGGCTACGATGCTGACGAGCCCACTGGGCAGGGACGGCGGCTGGGGAGAGGCTGAAGGAGACCCACAGGCTGGGTCACCCCATCCACCCGATGATGGAGATCTTATTTTCTGAAGTCACTCTTGGGTGTGCGTTCACACAGGACACAGATACCTTCTCCCCGTGGGGCAGTCCCCATGTCCCAGGCTCTCTAGTGACCAGTTTGTCAGTTCCTTCGGTCACCGGAGCATTGGCCAGCGCATGACGGATGCAGACCCTCACTTCTGGACATCTTTCCTCCCAGTCACACGTGCCACCGCACACAGCTGAAAATTCAGTCCATGGCTGGTTGGGAGAGACGACACCAGGGCATGATGGATAACTCAAGTCACATGGTATCTTGGTTGCCCAGCATCATGCCTTCAAGTCTCTGCTGAGGCCCAGTAGAAAGCCAAGGGCTCTTTCTCAAAAGCAGAGTATTAGCCGGGCGCGGTGGCGCATGCCTGTAATCCCAGCACTTGGGAGGCTGAGGCAGGAGGATCTCGAGTTCAAAGCCAGCCTCAGCAATGGCGAGGCACTTAGCAACTCAGTGAGACCCTGTCTCTAAATAAAATACAAAAAAGGGCTGGGGATGTGGCCCGGTGGTCGAGTGCCCCTAAGTTCAATTCCCCAGTACCAAAAAAAAAAAAAAAAATCAAAAGCAGAGTATTTTCAAAGAATGGTACGACCCTCCCACATTCTAGAGGTCCACGGTAAGGTGCACCGACAAGGCGCGCCAGAGTGTGCAGACAGCCTCCCACCTGCTACAGCACGAGCACTATCGCATCAGTCCTCATCTGCCACGAGGCCTTCTTTTGCTCCGGGTCCCATCCCAAACTGACTGCTTTTTGGGTCACTTGGTAAATGAGTCCCAACAGCTCCCAGAGGAGCTGTATGTTCATTCCAGAATCCAAAGGGCCCCACAGACACTGGGCCTCTCGCTTAGCCTTAGCAACATCTCCTGCACTTAGGAAGGGCTATCCACCTGCCTTGTATCATTAGACCCCAAGGACTTTTGCCAAAGCTACAGACCCCTAAAATTTTGTGGGATTTATTTCTCCCCTCCAGCACACAAGCATCTTCGCAACGTGTCTGAAGCAGTTGCTACGTCTTATTCTTCAGATCCAATCACCCCAATATCATCAGTGTAATGGACCAGCATGGTGTCCCATGGGAAAGGAAGGTGATCCAGGTCAACCCAGACCCTACTATGACATAGGGCTGGAGCACTGGCACGACCCTGAGGTGGGACAGCGAAGGTGCGTCGCTGACTTTGCCCGCTGAAAACAAGCTGCTTCTAATGGTCTTTGCTAATAGGTATAAATAGAAAAGAATTTTCCAGATCCGTAACTGCATGCCAGACGCCAGGAGGTGTGTCGATTACTCCAGCACTCAAAACCCACTTGGAATAGCAGGTGAAATTGGAGTCACCACCCAATTAAGTTTATGATGGTCCACTGTCACTCTTCAAGATTCATCAGATTTCTTGATGCGCCCAAAAGGTGAGTTGAACAGGGGACATGATGGGACCCACCCCACCCACCCCACCCCTCCATCTCTCAAGTCCTTAACGGTGGCACCAATTTCTGCCGCACTGCCAGGAATGTGGCATTGCTTTTGGTTTATTATTTTCATGGGTAGAGAGAGTTCTGGTGGCTGCCAGTTGGCTCTTCCTACCATGATATCCCTCAGTCTCTGAGTCAGGGAACCAAGTTGGAATTCCTCCCGTTGCTCAAGATGTTATTCCAATGATTCACTCCAGAGCTGAGGAAATAGCTGTAGGGCGGATTCAGGGAGCTGTCAGTCCCTCGGGGAGACAGAACTTCCTAAAATGCCACTTTCCACTGACCTCCAAAGTCCCTACTGGTGAACTGCAGTGACATTTTGGATCTCTAGGAAAGAAGGTCAATTTGAACCCAGGGTCCAGTAAACTCTGGAAAGTGATTATTTCCCTTTTCCCCCAAAGCAGAGTCACTTAGTAAATGGCCACTTGTATCTGGAGAAGTTTAAGAGGAAGGTCAACGGTATAAAGTTTGGCAGTAAAACAACACCCTTACTCACGGGAACCTGCCTCTCTTTCATTCAAGCATGGGAAATGACAGAGGGGCTAGGACACCCTGCTTCCGTCATTCAGGTCCCACCTCTGTTCTCTAGATCCAGAACTTACCCACTCCGATCACACAGACTTTAGCAGGCTCACACCTACTTCATTTCTACGGATACGTGATGAAGTAGTAAATGCCAAAGACCTCTGTGCGTCGGACTCTTCACGGTGGCTGTTTGGGGTCTCTGTACCGTCACCATGCTCACCTTATCTTCTGCATAGAGATGCTATTTGGATCCCCGCCACCTCAGGCTTCCATCGGGCCCACTGCATTTAGAAGTTCAAGTTCAATGGTATCCGTTTCCAGTAGACTCTCTGACCTGTGAAGAAGGATTAACAAGAGAGCTCTTAAGGAATGCTGGGACCTGCTTTCATAAATTTATTTCTGATAGCTGCAAATGAAAGTTGTGTCGCCTTGACCTTCCAGTGTGTGAGGAGGAGCAAATCTTTCGTGACAAAGGCACTTTAACGTTCCACATTCCCTCAGCCCTTGGACACCGTCTGCTGCAGCAGAAATTATTAAACTCTGGCCTGCGGACCACATCTAGCCCACAGGCTGCTTTTGTATGACCCACAAGATAAAAGTGGGTCTTACATTATAGTTGAAATAAAAAGAAGAAGAATATTTGTGACATGGGAAAATGATAGGAAATTCAGATGTCGGTGCTCCTAAGAAGTTCATTTTTTTTTTCAAGTTGACGTGGTGGTGTTTCCACGACAGGGGGCGAGTTGAACACTGGCAAGTGGAGACTAACCGATTACACCTAGAACATTGACCATCTGGCCTTTTATAGAAAAAGTGTGTTGATGCATGCTCTATAGTATACCCAGGAACTTCTGCCATCGCAGCCAGTAGAGTCGGCCTTCTGGGTCTGTAGGCTCTGCGTTTGTGAATTCAACGAGCTGTGGATTGAGGGGAAAAAAGAGTGTGTGTGTGTGTGTGTGTGTGTGTGTCTTATATCTCTACTGATACAATACATTTTTCTTGTTGTTCTGTAAAAACAATATAGTAAACTGGGCACTGTGGCTCACACCTGTAATCCCAGCAGCTTGGGAGGCTGAGACAGGAGGATCGCGAATTCAAAGCCAGCCTCAGCAATTTTAGCAAGGCGCTAAGCAACTGAGACCCTGTCTCTAAATAAAATACAAAATAGGGCTGGGGATGTGGCTCAATGATTGAGTGCCCCTGAGTTCAATCTCTGTTACCAATCAATCAATAAATACAATACAATGCAATACAATACAGTATAACAACTATTTCCATAGCATTTACTGTATATTTAGTATTACAAATTATCCAGGGATGACTTAAAATACATAGGAGAACACGAGTAGCTTCTATGCAAATACTATGTCATTTCAAATAAGGAACTTGAGTATCCTTGTATTTTGGTATCCATGGGGGTCCCAGAGCTAGTCCCCCATGGATACCAAGGGATGAATGCATAGGCCAACCTGGGGTCCCTATTATCAGCCAACCAACCAAGAAAGTGCGAGAGCCATTCCTAGCCCTTCAATCTCAAACACTGAATCTCTGCTTAGTGGGTTGATATCCATAAATTTAGCCTGACCCAACTCTGTATTCTTCTTCCTTGATTCAACCATCTTGGTATCCATTTCTACATATTTTCCCCAGTTTTTGGCTGACATAAACTGGAAAGTGAAGGAGCCCTAATCAAGGAGATAGCTAAGACTGCGGTTAGCTGAGAGCCATAAAAGATGTTCAAGTTCCACCTGATATTAATACATTATTCAAAGAATCTTTGTATGCCCGTGAACACTGTGTAACGCACCTGTAAGCTCGAGCTGTAAGCACATGTCCTTGTTAAGGCAAAATGTATATAACTGGGTGAGGTTTTGTAGTTGAGTTGGATGGTTGGAAGTAGTTGGAGCTGGTTGGAGTGTGGAAGGAGTTTGTTGGAGTTTGTGGTTGGAGTTGGAGAGGTTGCTGAAGCCGGAGATAGAAGAAGAATAAAAGACTCTTTTTCATTTTCATCCTGCCTCCGAATTTTCTCCCGCGGCGTCATTGCTCCAAGCGGCAATCGCTTCAGGCAGCAACAGGAAAGCAGAAATTGGCAGTTAATTGGGTATGTATTTCACCTTCTCGTGTGTGTCTCTGTACCTGACCTTTTGGGTTCTCTTGAGCCTTGAATCTAGTTAGGTCTTAGGAACAAGAAGAGGTGGTGGGAATAGGTCACCAAGGAGCATCAGCAGTGCCTGTGAGGCAACGACCTTAGGGAAGACCATTAGAGTTTCTTCAGGCAAGGAAAGACTCACTCTGCAGGCAGCGGTGAAAAGGCTGCTTCTATCTGCAAAGAGATGGCAGAATTTAGAGATTTGAGGCTCCCAGGTACATTGGAATCTGCTCCCATGTCCCCACTCCAATTTTCATAGTCTCATTCCTTCCCAGTCAACACCCTAACTTCCATGAGGTTGGAAGTTCAGTGTTTGTAGTAATTGCACCACCCACAGAATTAGACTTTGGGTTTGATTTTCAGAAATCTCAGCCCTGTGACTACGGGAAATGGGAGTTTCTTTCAAGGCAGCCACAGAAGCTTTCAAGTTTCTTATCCAGAACTTGAGCTGGGAATTTAAAACTCTGAGCTCATTATTTTTCTTTCCCCATGTTTTCCAGCACAGTTAGAAACAATAAACCAATCCCACTATCCATCTTATTTTCACAAAAATGTTCTATGGAAGCAGATACTCAGTCATTACGAGCCTTGCCTTCTACAGGAACTTAACACAGGAAGCTCCAGGTGACGATCTGAGTAACTCTTTTGCCATTTCATGCCATGGGCTATCAGTGTCCCCTTTATCACTGGAAAGGTCATTAATGACTTCAAATCTAATTAGGTCAGAAAACCAATTCCAGAAAACCCAGAATTCAGAATTCATGACAGGTTTCTGTTCTTCTGGAATACCAACCTGAGTATTAAACTTGGTATCAGCAAAGATGAACTTTGTGTGTGTGTGTGTGCTGGGGATTGAACCCAGGCACATTCTACCACTGAGCCACAACCCAGTCTTTATAGTTTTATTTTGAGACAGGGTCTTGCACATTGCTTAGGGCCTTGCTAAATTACTGAGGCTGGTCTCGAACTTGCAATCCTCCTGCCTCAGCCTCTCGAGTTGCTGGGATTGCTGTTGTGCACCACCACACCCAGCAAAGCTGAACTTCTAACTTACACACACACACACACACACACACACACACACACTCCAACAACCCAAGCTTTACTAATGCAGGAATCTGTCTCTATAAAGCTGCTGTTGCTATGCTTGATGCTAAAGCCCACAGGGAAGGAAATCAGAATGGGAAATGGAGGTAAGTTCTGGGAGAGTAAGGAACAAGCTGGAGCCCACCAGGATAGACAATTCCATGTCAGTTCTTGTTGCTTCTGACCTTGGTGGTACAGTGTCCTACCAGAAACGGGGCCCTTTTTCACAGGACTAAGCATACCCACATGGCCCAGGAGGTGGATAAGCTCAAGGAGAATCAGAGAAGGTAGAACAATTGAGTCTTGGTTGCTGCCATACAAGATGAGCTGGCGGAAAATTAGGAAGTGGTATAATCTACAAAATGGCTGCCACTTCACCTCTATGCCACAAGAATGTCTCCTGTGGCCCACCATAACCAGAGACTTGTAGGCGTAGAGGGAAGGGAATTCTGGGAAATGTAGTTTAACTGAGCTAAATTAACACAATACAGAGCCATCTCAGACCATGTTTAATCAGTCTCCCACCATCAGGAGCTAGAGCCAGCAATTCCCCAATGTCCTTAAAAGCAAATATACCTCACAGCTTTGGAGGTCCCTCCCAACTCCCTGAACAATCGAGTTTCCTATGAAAAATCAGGTTCCTTCCAGCTAATGTGATTTGGCCTCAATTCATCCAAAATAAGAACCCTGACAGAATTATACTCGGGAGGCTGAATTATAAGAGCCACTCCATTAGCTCTTGGCAAGAAATTTCTCCCTGATGTCAGAGTGGAGGAGGAGAAGGCTTCGTTGCAGAACATGATGCAACAGAAAGTGTCCTGGGCCACGAAGGGTTTGGGCAGCGGAGAAGCAGGTTTTGGGGAGCACAGGAGGTCCTGCTAGAGAGATTCCCAGAGGTCTTTTCCAAGTGGGAGATTCAGTGTTGCTGCACCCTGCAAGTCTGAACACCCCCCAGTCTTATGTCTTTTCCTTTCAGATTGGGGTAACAATGGCTTGAGCCCCCATCTCCTAACTTGGGGGAAGCTCAGCGTCCTCCTCAACAAATTCCTAGAGCCTGTGGTTTTTCTCTGATGGCATCCAGGGTGTCGTGGACTCAGCCAAAGGACATTTGTTGGTTTCCTTTGCAGATAAAGGTGACAAGTCCGAAGCAAGTAGAAGTTTTGGGGAGGAGATCTTTTTAAGAGGAGCCGAACCACCCAGTGTACCTCTGCTTCCCCACAATTCTTTTTCCCTTCTTCTTTGTGCCCTGGAGTTGGCACGATGGTGGAGGCTCCTGCAGCTGTTTTGTGGCCAAAGAACACGTGAGCATAAATGATGTGTTTTCCTTCCTAGCAGAAGCTGCAAAAGCCAACATGTGCCTCCTCTTGTTCTCTTTTTCCTTTCATCATGACAACCAGAAACGCTTCTGTTAGTGGCTTCTGCAGCTACCAGTGGTTCAGTGCGAGAGAGAAACGAGCCCTTGTTGTAAGCCACTGAGATTTTGCGACTGTCAGTTTTAAGCAAAAAAAAAAAAGATCTGGTCTGATCCAGGGATTAGAGTCCATGACGTCTCTGGAAAGGCTGAGACTCTGGAAACGATCCCCGCGACATGACCAAACTGACTCCCGGGGAGGGGGGGGGCGTTTCTCCCTGAACTCTAGTCAGGAGCTGCCACTGTGCATGTCACCTTCAGAATCCTGTTGCTCTGCCTGAGATCCGGGGTCAGGAAATCACCACCGCTCAGAACAGAGCTGCCTTTTGGGTTTCGATTTCTTTGTGGTTCGCGTGGAGGTCTAACTTACACATGGCACAGATCGCAAGTGGACAGTTGGATCCTCTCTCGGGTATGTAGGGATGTGTGATCTGCACCGCTGTGAAGGCACAGGACATCCCAGTCCTTCCGGAAGTTTCCCTAATGCCCTGGGCAGTCATCCCATTCCGTTGCTGTGGATGGAATAGAGGCAACATGATAATAGTAAGGCGACCACTATTCTGGCTTTTGTCTCCATTGATTTGTTTTGACTTTTTTTTTTTTAATGGTCTTGCTTTTTGTCCAGGCTGCCCTTGAACTCCTGGGCAATCCTGAGTGGCCGGAACGACAGGTGATTGCCACCGTGCCCAGCTTCTATCAATTAGTTCTGCTAATTCCAGAACTTTGCGTAGAGGGATTGCTACAGGCTGGGCTCTTCTCTGTCTGGCTCCTTCCTTCTGATCAATGCTTTTGAGATGCATCTGTGGGGCTGTGTGTATCCGAATTTCTCCCTTCCACACTTTGTTCCCCCTCACCTGTGCCTGGGGACACTGGGTGGTTTCCAGGTTTGCACTGTCACAAAGATCGCTGGAAGCGTCGGTGAGCGAGTCTGTGTGGACATGTGGTTCCGTTTCTCTCAGATGACTTCTTAACAGTCGAATTCTGGGGTCAGGTGTTAAGGGTACATTTATCTTTTTAAGAACTGCCAGTTTTCTGAAATGATTATGATCACTTTATGCCCTCCAGGCCGGGCGCCGTGGCACACCCCTGTAATCCCACCACTTGAGAGGCTGAGGCAGGAGGATTGCAAGTTCAAAGCCAGCCTCAGCAATGGCGAGGCACTTAGCAACTCAGTGAGACCCTGTCTCTAAATAAAATACAAAAAAGGGCTGGGGATGTGGCCCAGTGGTAGAGTGCCCCTGAGTTCAATCCCTGGTACCAAAAAAAAAAAAAAAAAAAACTGCTCCCGGAAAAGTTCCAGTGTAAAAATTCCGGTCGCTCTATATCCTCTTCAGCACTTAGAATCGTCAGTCTCTTTAACCATAAGAGGTATGTGGGGCTAGCTCATTGTGATTGTCATTTATCTTTTACTGCTGGTTAATGACATTGAACATCTTTCACATTTTTTAAAAAATATTTATTTATTTGTTCTAGTTGTACACAATGCCTTTATTTTTACGTGGTGCTGAGGATCGAACCCGGGCCGTGCACGTGCTAGGCGAGCGCTCTACTGCTGAGCCACAACCCCAGCCCCCATCTTTCACATTTCTATTGGCCATTTAGATATTCTTTCTTTGTGCAAAATTGCCTTTTTTCATTTTCTATTTTAAAATTTTTTATATGTTCTTTTTAGATGTACATGACAGTAGAGTGTATTTTGATATATATACATGGAGTATAACTTCTTTTTTTTTTTTTTTTTTTTTGTACTGATAATTGAACTCAGGGGCACTTAACCACTAAACCGCATCCCCAGCCCTATTTTGTATTTAATTTAGAGACAGGGTCTCACCGAGTTGCTTAGGGCCTCACTAAGTTACTGAGGCTAGCTTTGAGCTGAGGCTAGCTTCGAACATGCGATCCTCCTGCCTCAACCTCCTCAGCTGCTGGGATTACAGGCGTGCACCACCACGCCCTGAGGTTGTACATTATGTCGAGTTACTCTGGTCATGTATTTGTATATGAACACAGGAAACAATTGCCTTTTAATGACCACAAAGCAAACAATTGGACACTGATAGATGGGCTACTCCCCCCCCCCCTCCAGAGTTTTCCATATCCTGAGCAAAGCAACCTTGTTTCATTTTCCGGGCAGGATGTTTCTTCCCTGGGCAAGAGCCAATAGGCTTAAAGGTCACCCTGTTCTATGGGCAAAGAGCCAATGGCATTGGGGTTGCTCTGGTGCACCTCCCACCAGAAATCCCTATATAGGGCCCTGTTTGAGAGACTCAGAACGCGCGTGCGCGCGCGCGCGCGCGCACACACACACACACACACACACACAAACACACACATCAGCTTGTCGCTGCTGAGAGGAGGAAGCCACTGCAACAGCTCCAGACCCACCGCCTTCAGCCTGACGGCCGCTTCCAGGCAACAGCTCCAGCCTCCAGCCAGACAGCAGCTGCTTTAGCTGATAGCTCCAGAGATCCTAGCCGGTGCCACCAAGCACCCACCTTCTATTCAGAGCCTGCACACTCCCTTCTCCCTGACTCCCCTCTCCCAGCACCTCTTCAACCTTCGACCAGAGCACCTCTTCTCCAGTTTTGCTACCAGCCACAAAGGCTATTGAATAAATCCCTTGGCTGCACGGCTGTCCCCGGTGTGATTTTTGCCCTTCAGACACAAGAATGGTATAGTCAAAAACAAAAACAAACAATGGCAACAAAAAAATGTCAATACCTTTCCAACCATGCTAGCCTGCAGAAAACAGCCAATTATGGAGAAAGAGTCTTCTTTTTTTTGGTCTTTGAAATCTTACAGGAGGCTGGGCACGGTGGTGCACACCTGTAATCCCAGCACTTTGGGAGGCTGAGGCAGGAGGATCGCGAGTTCAAAGCCAGCCTCAGCAATGGCGAGGCACTTAGCAACTCAGTGAGACCCCTGTCTCTAAATAAAATACAAAAAAGGGCAGGGGATGTGGCCCAGTGGTCGAGTGCCCCTGAGTTCAATCCCCGGTACAAAAAACAAAACAAAACAAAACAAAAACTGTGGACCCACGGCTTGAGGGGGCCATCCCCCTAGGGAAGTTAGCATCATCTGCAGAGGCACCCCCTGGGAGGGGGCCAGGGAAGCTTTGTGCTGGGCACACTCCCAGCCCTTCCCAGTGTGCTCCTCTCCTTGGTTGATCTGAATGTGCTTCTTTGTCACCGTTGTCGACTCTGACCATGAACCTAAGAGCATTAAGAGTGGTCAGTGCGTTCTGAGCCTTTGTGGCAAATCATCAGACCCTTGGGGGGAACCCTCAAGCCCACAATGGCTACCAGAGGTGAGGGCAGTCTCAGGCCTCCCACCCCCTGCAGTGTCTGGGTGGTGGGTCCTGACCACACCCCAAGACTCCATGGTCTCCCTGCCCCAGGCCAGATGGGCCTCTGGCTCGGAACCCCCGGTCAGCACCTTCGCATCCAGTTAGAAAACAGCATGACTCCGTCTTCATTTGTTTTCATGGGATTCATTTTTATGGCTGTCTTCTATTTATATCGGGCAGTATTGATTTTCTATACGTGATTGTGCCTTTTAAAATAAATGTATTTAAGTTAAAAAGGGGAATTGTTCTTTTTAAAAAAAAAAAAAAGTGATGAATAATACAGGTGCGGAGCGGGTGTGTGTGAAAATTGGCAAGAGAATATGCGACCATTGAAGTTTGGGAAATAATACCCCACAAACATCCCGCGCTGGTGTGGCCACCCAGCCTGGGGCACGAGTGCTGCCAGCAATTCTGGGGGTCAGAAACAGTTTTCCCTTTCATGCCACCACCTGCAGTGTGCTCCTCCCTGGTGCTTTTCTATCTTTTTTTTTTTTTTTTTTTTTTGGTACCGGGGGTTGAACCTAGGGGCGCTTTCCCACTGAGCCACATCCCCAGCCCTTTTAATATTTTATTTTGAGGCAGGGTCTCTCTGAGTTGCTTAGGGCCTCGCTAAGTTGCTGAGGCTGTCTTTGGACTCGTGATCCTCCTGCCTCAGCCTCCGAAGCCTCCGCTGGGATGACAGGCGTGAGCCACTGTACTCAGTGTTTTTCAAAAGCAACCTGTGATTAGAAATACACTTTCTATCATCACCATGAGGGTTAGGGTTAGGTTAAGTCATATGAAATCACTATTTCTGCATGTCAAAAATTTCCAAATAGCGACATTTTCAAATGGCTCAGTTTAAGATATATGGATATAAATAGATATATGCAGATAAATAGATAGATAGATGACATTCCATACTGACTGGGTAGGCATCTACTCTGATTAGTAGGTGATGGATGTCAATAATAAGATGAGTCTAGTATCTCTCATACTACATGCATAGTCTTTCCTTGGTATTTGCAGGGGCTGGTCCCAGGACCCACAAGGTATTGAAATCTGTGGATGCTCAGGTTCCTCATATAAAATGGTCTGCAAATATTTATTATATATATTATTTGCATAGAAATATATTTTGCTAATGTATCTATTATTTGCATATAATCTATGGAATCTTCCCACTCTAAATCATCTCTGCATTACTTATAATACCTAATGCAATATAAAGGCTATGTAAACAGTAGCTACACTATATTTGGGGGGAAGAACATTAAAAAAAAAAGTCGGGTATTTTATTTTCCGTGACTTCTTTCTCTCCTGTATGCAGCTCGTGGCTCGGTAAGCTGACTTCCTCCCTGAGTGGCCTGTGACCTGAAGTCTCTGAAACCCTGTTCCGCAACACCCAACACCGGGACCCGGGGCTCCTCTCTGGACTTTGGCATGGTGGGGAGCCGCGGGGGGAGGCACCTCGGAGGCCCGCCCTGGGCTGACGGGTTGAGCCCCTCCCCACGGCTTTGGAGACCGTGCGCCTTCCCCCCAAGCTCTGGGTGCCCAGGGCCCCGGAACTCCCCACCCACGTCGCTCGGAGCCCACTCCAGGGCCTGCAGCGCGTTCTGGGAGCCCAGCCCACAGGTCATCGGTCTGGGCGAGTGGGGGACGGCGCGACTCGCAGGCGGAGGTGTCCACCCTGGCGCGGGGGCCTCCTCAAGGCGCAAGAGAGATCCACAGGGGGTCGCCAGGGGTGGGGTGGGGTCTGCATTTGTGCTAGGGGCAGCTGCCCTGGACGCCACGCTCTGTACCTGGCCCAGCGCAGGGGTCTCCAGCGGATCGCAGACTCCTGCCAGGACCGGCCACCTGCCATCTCCACCAGGCCGCGCCCCTCGCTTCATTCCCAGCCTCGACTTCGGAGCCCCTGAGCCCCCTCCCCGCCTTACTTCCTCTCCAGGGTCCCCAAGCCCAGCCCGGCTTCTCATTCCCGCTGCCCAGTCGCGCATGATCGGAGGCCGGGGGATGACCACGGTGCTTTAATTTTTGCCGGAACAGAGCGGATAACTTCGGGACCCGTGCCCAGGAGCCCCCGGGGCGGCGGGGCGGGAGGTGGGACTCGGGGCTGCCAGCCGGGCTGGCTCCGGCCGCGGTGGCACCTCTCAGGCGGGGCTTCTCCTGCTGACCACTCTGCAGGCTCTTGGAGCGGAGGGAGGAGGCTGGGTGCCATGCGCGGTCGGGCTCCCTCTTGGAGTCCCCAGGGGGCTGGTGGCCCCCACTTCTGACGGACTCACCTGCGACGACTCCGGCACAATTGGGACAACTGCCTACACTTGCCACCTGTGAAGGAAAAGGAGACGCAGCCATGTTGATTATTGTGTGTGCCCTGGGGACAGGGGACAGGCTGGCCTCCCGACTCTCAGGGTGCACACAGGTGGCTCCATAAATAAGCGAGGAGAGGCAGGCATGGGAACAGTCAGGCCAAGACCCCGGGGGGAGGGGGGGGAGCTCCCCCACCCAGGGACGGCCCCTCCAAAGTACAAACTATTCTGTGTATTTCTGATTTATTTCCCTACTATGTTCCAGGTACTGATCAGGACACTGGAAATATAGTGGGGAACAAGGAAGAAAAAAAAAAAAAAAATCCCTGACCATGTAGAGCTGACTTCTCTAATAGGGGAGACCAGCAAAGAGCAATCACTAAGTCAAATCTATCGATGGTGCTATGAAGAAAAATAAAGGCAAGAAGGACTCAGTGAGGCCAGGAGCCGGGTGCATCCCCATGGGTCTTGCTGAAGATGTCATCCCCATCTAGGAGGTGACATCTGGGCAAAGACTTGAAGGAGGTGAGCGGGAGCCAGGTGGATATGTGGAAGGTGTTCCAGGCAGAGGGAGAAGCCAGTGCAAAGGCCCTGTGGTAGGAGGGCTTGGATAGGCTCAAGGAACAGGAAGGAGGCCAGAGTGAGTACAGGGGGATCTTAGAAGCCAAGGAGGACTTGAAAAAGGCAAGCCTGCTCCCAGCTGCCATCTTGCCTCCTCCAATCCTCTCTTGCCTGCTCTCCTCTCCCTGGCTCACTCTGCCCCAGCGCCACTGACCTCCTCCTGCTATTACTCCTGCCTCTGGGACTTTACACCCAATGCTCCCTCTACCTTTTTTTTTTTTTTTTTTTTTTCCCCATCTTCTCATTATCAGAAGTCAGTTCCAATTCCCCCTCCTCAGAGGGTGTCCTCCCCTGCGCCTGTCTTGTCATCCCTTTAGGTGACAGACAGACAGCCTTTCTCGCTCTGCACTCTGCTCCTTCGTGCATCTGCTTGCTCACTGTCACCGCCCCACCAGCTGTGAGCTCCCCGAGGACAGGGGTCAGGGCTGCTCATCCCCTCTAGGCCCCCAACATCATCCAGCACAGGTCAGGCATAGAGAAGATGCCCCCAAATATTTGTCATTGGAAAAATATGTGGCCCCAGATGTAATCCCCAGGCTCCGCCCTAACAGACCTGGGTCCAGTCCTTCCCTGATTCCCATGTGCTGTGTGATCTTGGACAGACGCCTCAACTCTCTGAGCCTCAATCTCCTCACTGGGGAGAGAGCAGGGCCTGTGCAGAGGCAAGATCTCCAGACACAGGGGCGGCTGAGGCAACTGCACCTGACCCCAGACTCCACGGGCATCAGCAGTGTTAGCAATCCTGCTGCTGCTGCTTCTTTTTCTTTTCTTTTTTCTTTTTTTTTTTTTTTTTTTTTGTGTGTTTGTGTGTGTGTGTGTGTGTGTGTGTGTACCAGAGATTGAACCCAGGGGCACTTAGCCACTGAGCCACATCCCCAGCCCCTTTTTGCATTTTATTTGGAGACAGGGTCTCACTGAGCTGCTTAGGGCCTCACTAAGGCTGGCTCTGAACTCGTGATCCTCCTGCCTCAGCCTCCCGAGCCACTGGGATCACAGGCGTGCGCCACTGCACCCGGCTTGCTTATTCTTATTAGTGTTGTGCCACCCATCTTCAGGCAAAAACGATGTGCCTGTGCCCATCTTCCTGGTGAGAAAGTTGGATGCCAGAGGCCTTTGGCACAGGTCCTACAGCTTAGCTGAGAGGTCATAAACGGGGCAGCCCTGTGTGTTAGTGCACCCACACAGAATTTGTAAAGATTTTTTTAAAAAATCAGTCTCTCTCCTTATGAGCCCCCCTTTGCCTCCCTCCTTACCCAGCCTGGGGTCCCAGGAGGCGCATCTGACAGGCCACCTCCCCTGGGGCCCGCACCCTCCACCTCAGCTAGCAGAAGGTAGGACAAGAGGACGGGGTGGGGGGCTTGGGGGCCAGATCCCTCCACCAGTTACAGGGGGCAGTGGCGGGCCCTCTCCCTGGGGCCACTGCTCCCACAGAGTCCCTTGCTGTGCCTTGGGTATGTTCTGAGAGTGTCGCAGAAAGGACATGTGTCGGAAGCGCGGTCCTCGGTGAGGCTGTGTTGAGAGGCTGCGGGACCTTTAAGAGGGGGGCCTAGAGGAGGAGGAGGAGGTCCCTGGGGCATCACCTTCAGAAGGGGTGAATGCTGATCTCTCAGGGTCTGTAATCCTAGATGGGCCCCTCCCTTCCTTGGTGTTTTGTCATGTGATCTCTCCTCTCACCCACACTCCCATCAGGATACTATCCGCCATGATGGGATGCAGCCACAGTGGCCCTCACCAGAGGCCAAACCCATGGGGCTGCCTGATCTGGGACTCAGCCTCTGAAACAGTGATATACACAAACCCCTTTTCTTTATAAGCACCCACACTCAGGTATTTTGTTATAGCAAAGGAAAATGGATGAATATACCCTCTTTTAAACCTTCAATGAACCCTTTGAAAGTCCATCTATCAACCTGTCATGACCCCAACTGTCACAGCTGCCAATGTGTAAGCATGAGGAGATTTTACAGAAACAATAAGCTCTTGAAAAGGGTCACTCCTCTGTAGGTCCAGGCCCCTATTCTTGTTCCACTGGGTGCCTGTGGTTGCTCTGTCTATATGGGTCATCTGGTCCTTATCCACCTTCTCCCTACCCGTCTTGTTCACCCCTTGTTCCCTACCAGGTGTGTGCACTGCTGTGTGGCCTGCGAACATGGCCCCAATTTCCTAATCCTCCCTCTCAACGTCCCTCTTCCCTGCAGTGTGACTTTGTCTCTCCCTCCCATCGAGAGGTGAAGTCTATTTTCTGACCTCTCAATGAAGCCAGTCCTTGCGACATGCGTTGACCCACAGAGTGTGGCAGAAGTGACAGCGGCCAGTTCCAAGCCCGCACGCTCCCTCCCCCCGGCCCAGTCTTGTTCCTCCCTCCTCGCCTCAGGAGGCTAGGAACATGGGGTGAAGAAGCGAGGGGCCCCTAGAAGTGTTGCTCCCAGCTCCCAGTAAACTGGCATCACGTGCACGGATAGACCCGGCCACAGCCAGAAGAGCCACCAGCTGAGCCCAGCCCACGTTCCCAGGACAGCGGGAGCCCAACAAGCTCGCCTCTCGCACCTCGAGGTCCGCAGGCACGGAGCCGCCCCGTGTGAAGCGGCCTTGCCCAGGGGCCCCAGGAGCCTGACCTTCAGGTGCAGCGGGTCAGAGCCTCCCCCCGCCCGCCCCGTCTTGGTGCCCCTCACACCCGTGCCCCTGCTCACTGGTGAGGATGACAATGCCCGTGATGAACAGCACGGCCGCCACCAGGAGTCCCCGTCTCCGGAGAGTGGTCTCGTCTGCGGAGAGAGAAGTGGAGGCGGACGCTCGCTCGGAGAGGCCGCGGGCCTTCCTGCCCCGCCTCCCCCACGGATACGGACTCACCGTAGTAGAAGGGGCTGTCCTCGTCCGGACCTGGAAGGGACGGACAAGGCACACGTCAGAGTCGGCAGAGGCTTGTGGAGAGAATGAGTGAGTGGCAGAGTCAGGGCAGCAGAGACACCTGGGTCTCACTCAGCCTTTCTGTCCTTACGATAAAACCCAAAGTCCTCACCAGGGCACACGACCTGGCTCCCATCGCCTCTCTAGGCGCCTCTCCTCACTCTCCCCCTCTCTGCTGCACCTCAGCCCCGTGGCCTCCCTGCTGCCGGGCCCTCTCACCTCAGGGCCTTTGCACTGGCTGCTCCCTAGATAGCCACATGCCTCCCTCTTTCACTTCCTTCAAAGTAAGGCCTTTCATGGTCCTTTGCATGAACTACCTCTAGTCATTCTGTAGCCCTGACCCCCGCTTTATTTTTCTGGATAGCAAAGTAAAACCACCTGCTGTGTATTATTGCAATTATTAATTGTTGTCTCCCCCACCCCCAGAATGTCAGTTCCATGAGGCAGAGTCTGTCTGTCTGGTTCGCGGCTGTCCCCGGCTCCTCGCATGGTGCCTGCCACACACGAGGTGCTCCACGGACCTTTGCTGAATTAACAGAGGGACGGGCTGTCCGTGTGTCCGCACGCCTCGGGGGTGAGTGGGCAGGAAGTGGAGGGCAGGACTGCCAAGAATCAGAGCTTCCGCTGACCGCGACTGATCTCGGTCACAGGAGCCAGCTCAGGGGAGACCAGAAGAACCTCCCGGCTGAGCCCAGCCCCTTTCCAACTGCACAGTTGAGAGCTCGGCAAGCGACTGCCGTTTTAAGCCACCGAGTTTTGGCCTGGTTTGGATGCACGCGGCTTCCTCCCTTTGTCCCCACCCCCACCCAGGCTGGGAGTCACTCACTAACCCCCCCCGCCCCCCCCCACGTGTCCCGAGGACGCCTCTGGGCTGAGCTCATTTCAGGGACAGGAAATGGCCGTAACTGGGGGTCGGCCCGCGCTGGTCTGGGAAGGGAGTGACTGACCTGATGAGCTGGGGGCCAGGGGGTCCGTCCTGACGTCTTTGCCTGGGGACGGCCTCCCAGCGGGCTCCGTGGTGCCTTTGGTGGGCCGGGCAGAGCGGGTGGCCAGAAGATGGGGGGGGAGGAGTGGGTGGGAGACAGACAGACAGGAGGACTCGCTGCAGCCCCCGCGTCTGCGTCTGGTGTGGGGGCACCGGTGTCCCTCCCCCACCCGCAGAGACAGCAGCAGTGGCCTGCACCTGCCGGTCAGAACCAGCTGCCCAACCCCCACAGCGCCAGGAGCCACCCGTGGGCGGCGTGTGGACCAGGGGTCCGCGCCCCAGAGTCCCCGCCCCAGACTCGTCCCAGAGGAAGAGTGAGCCAGACAAAGAGCCCCTCCCCCACCCGTCTCGTCCCTTGGTCACAGCCCCCGTGCCCCCTTGTCACCTAGGTTGTGACTGGGGGACCGTGTGACCCCCATCTAGGTCCTCCCTGAGAGTGTGAGTCTGAGTGACAGCAGGCCCCTCAGCCCCAGTGTCACGGCCTTCGGGAGGGAGTTAGGGTCTGACGGGGTCGTGAGGGGGGGCCGGGGCGCTGGCTTCCACCTGCACAGAGCTGGGAAAGGCCCCACCAGGACGTGGGGAGAAGGCGGCATCCGGGACCCAAAGAGGGAGTCCTCTGCACACCCTGACCCTGCTGGGTCTGGGACGTCCAGGCTCCAGAACCGTGAGGAATCATTCCTGCTGCTCGGGCCCTCCAGGCCACCGTCCCTTGTCACGGCAGCCAGAGCAGACTCATGGAACAGGGTTGTGGACTAGAGCAACACAGGCCAGCAAAGACTCCCAAGTAGATGAAAAGTGTTTTTATCAGTTGAGAAATGCAGACACAGCTGCTGTATCTCCCAGAGGGGCACTTTGGTGCAAAATGGAAAAGCTCCACTGCCCAAGACACTTTATTTTCATCTGTTGTGGAAGTGTTTTCATAGATTCTGTAGGAATGAGATGTTCTACTGTTGTCACTGGAAAATCAGAATGGTCATGAAGATGGACAAGGGGGATGATATGACCCTAGAGGTGGTGCTCTTGTGCAGTGCTCAATCTGTGCAACTGTGCATGCCTCTCAGCCTGAGTGGCCTAAGCTACAGCACTACCCACTGAGGGCTGCCCCTTGATCATTACAGAGGCACGGGAGGCTGCTCGTTGCCTTCATCTTATCTCAGTGCCTTTTCTCACCTCTTCTTGTAACTTGAACTTATTTGTCTTGAGGGAACCACCTCTTCCCTGACTGTTGGTCCGTTGGGCGCAGGCAGGGCTGACTCCCCTGTCCAGCCCTAGTGTGGGGCACGAGGCTCAGACCCGACCAGCAGAGCAGTCCAGGCTCTTATTGGTTCAGATACAGACATGTGACCCCAGCCAGGCTAATGAGTATCAATTCTGGGCTTTGGGCTGGAGTTAAGGAGAAAGAAATTTTCTGTAGATACCTAGTTAGGGGACCATGTTTGCTACCAAGAAGGAAAAAAGAAGGAAGACAACATAGTCAAGAGCAGGAGCAATTCAGTCATAATGACAGTGCTTCAGCCCCTTGATCCAGCTATACCTGACACTGTTCACCTCCAGGTTTGACAGAACTTAGATAGCCAATAAACCTTTTTGTTTTAATTGGGTGTTCTATATTTTGCAACTGAAAAGTTCCTTCCCTCATACTGAGAAAGTACACACAAAGGAAAGCACATCGACAGCCCTATTTCCCAGCACCAGCCCCAAGAGAAGGCCGAACAAAGGAGGGTGACCGACTCCACCGCCTGTGGGAGATGCTGCACTCCAGAGGCTCCCTCAGGGACTCTTGCTGCAAATTAGCTTTTATTGAGGTGCTGAGAAGTCTTGCCACCGAGACACATGTTTAAATTTAACTCAGAGTTCCCTAAATATCTTTTGACTACACACCAAAAAAAAAAAAAAAAAAAAAAAAATTTTAAATGAATTAGCAATTCCCCAAACAGGTGCTCTGAGAAGCGTACTGAGGGAGGCGCTGACCTAGATAGGGACTTAACCCAGAGCGGGAGGTTGCTGCTCCCAGTCCCAGCCTCTACCTTCCTTGCTGCTGGTGAGCGTCCCTGGGTCTGTCACCAGAAGCGTGTCCTTTCTCGTCGGCTGCTGGGTCTCCGTCAGGATCTCGGTCTGGCTTTGTGTTGTTTCTACTCAGGTCAGAAGAACAAAGAGGGGGACAAGAACGGAGTGAGCCAGGCCTGGTGGCCCACGCCTCTCATCCCAGCAGCTCAGGAGGCTGAGGCAGGAGGATCGAAAGTTCAAGGCCAGCCCTCAGCAACTTGGCAAGACCCATGTGGCTCAGTGGTCAAGCACTCCTGGGTTCATCCCCAGCAACGAAGGAAGGAAGGAAGGAAGGAAGGAAGGAAGGAGAGGAAGAGAAAAAAAGAGAGAGAGACCTGAGTGAGCCTGTGACATGCAGGTCTGTAGAACTGCATCTCCCTCCCTCCATCAACTTGGCACAAATCACAGGTGTCAGTATGCTGGGTGTCACTGTAGGGCGGGTGAGGAGGACTGTCTCTGCAGGCTGCCGATGGCCTGGCCACTCGAGGATGCAACTTTTAAAACAAACTTAAATGTTCATGACCTTCGCTCCATAGCATCCTGGATAAAAGCCCTGGCTCTGGAGCCAGACTTCTGGACTCCAGTCTCAGCGGTGGGTCTGTGTTGCTGTGGGACCTTGAGCAAGTGGCTCTGAGCCTCTGTTTCAGTATCTGTAAGATGGAGATAATGGTAGTTTCTATCTCATAGGGTTCCTGTGAGGGTTGAAGGAGCTAATGCACATAAAGTATTTATGGGATGGTGTTTGCTAAAAGGTAAGGGACAGGGCGGCTCACTGTGGCACCTTGTGTAGCAGAAAAGACGGGGAGCAAGCAACGTGCGCATCGGGAGGTGTGCACCTATATTCACTGCAGCCCTGGAACACTGGAATACTAGACAGCACAGAAGAAGGGCAGCATGAGTTTCTATGATGTAAGAACAACTCCCAAACATACTATTGCTTTAAAAAGACAAAGCAAGAGTGGGGTGCGGTGGTGCACGCCTGTAATCACAGCAGCTCGGGAGGGTCAGGCAGGAGGATCGCGAGTTCAAAGCCAGCCTCAGCAATGGTGAAGCACTTAGCAACTCAGTGAGACCCTGTCTCTAAATAAAATACAAAATGGGGCTGAGATGTGGCCCAGTGCCCCTGAGTTCAATCCCCAGTACCTCCCCCAACCAAAAAAAAAAAAAAAGACAAAGCAAGTTGCAGGGCATTTATATGCTGTCCTTTACCTCATAGAAATACACCAATAGTACATTTTCCACAGTAACATCCATGTGACGTCAAAGGATGGGAAAATCGCCCCTAACGTTAGCTGTGGGGCCTCCGGGAGATGGAAAGAGGACAGGACCTGTCGGGGCAGGTTGGCACAGGGATTTAGTCCTGCCTACTCTATTTTTATCCTTTCCAAGGTTAATGTGTTTCTGTACTACCGTGTCAATAATCATTCACTGAAAAACTTCTGGGGCATTCTTTGAATTATGTTATACTCCAAGAAAAAGTTCAAATAGTATTTGAAAATTAAAAAACAGAAAAAAATTAGGTAAAGAGAGGAAGAGAAGGAGTGGACAGGGTTGGCGCTGAGAAGAGTCGGCGGGGACTTTGTGAAGTTCCCTGGTCCGCTGGTGGGCGAGCAGGGGTTCAGCCGTGGGCGAGCTGCCGCAGGTGCACCGGTGGGGGCTTCTCTCGGCACAGGTAAGGCTGCCCAGCGTCCAAAGCTCCCTTTGTTTTGTTTTTAAAAAGTGGATGGACAGGAGGCTGAGGCAGGAGGATGGCAAGTTCAAAGTCAACTTCAGCAACAGAGCAAGCCGGGCTCGGAAAAAAGGGGGGAGGGGCAGTGCTGGGGGCGTGGCTCCGTGGTCAAGCGCCCCCGGGTTCTGTCACTCACCATCAGTGGGCGGGGCCCCCGTCTGAGGGGTGGACTGGACTTCCGGGTAGACTGTATCTGGAGTTAGGAAAGAGGGAGTCAGGGCAGGAGTGGAGCCGGTCTGAGATCCGGGGCCTCCCGTAGCAGCCTCACTTTGATGGAAGGAAATGATCCCCGTCTCCAGCACTGATTCTAGGTGCCGGGGTCTCCGGGCCTCCGCACCTGGCCTCCTGCACCAACCACGCTACTCGTTCTTCAGGGGTCGATTGCTGCTAGTTGGTTTTATTGGGTCTCTGAGAAGTCCTGTCTAAAGAAATGTTTGCTTCCATTCCCCAAATATCTCGGACCACAGACCAGCACCCAGCTGCCTTGAAAAAAGTCCCCCGGAACTTTCCTTGGGGACCATCCTTCCCTGACGTTTGGACTACCTTTTTCAGAGGTGCTGGCACCCGTCGCGGTGGAGGTCGACCATGGGACCCAGGCCCACCAGTCATATGATCAGCTCATAGTTGGGCATGTGACCTGAGTCTGACCAATGACAGTTCTGGGATATCTGGTAGATAGGGGAGGTGGAAATTCTCTTGTCTTTGGACTCTTGGCAGTCCTCTCAGGGCTGCTGACTGAGAATGAAGCCAACACAGAGTAAACAGAACCAAGAGATGAGTTCTTGATGGCAACATTTGAGCACCTAGATCAAGCCATACCTGAAGGTCCATCCTTTTTAGTCACATGAATCCATAAATTCCTATTTGGTCTAAGTTTGAGCTTTGTGTTGCTGGTGTTATTTGCACTGACGGGATGTTGACAGATCTGTCCCTCTTTCCTCACCTGGGACTTGTGTCAGGTCATGAGTGCTCCACGTAGTTGTGTCCACTGTAGAAATGGATGTGGTCTCTTCCAATGGCTGTCCTGGGGGACCAAGGAGAGGTCAGAGGGACCCTCTGGTCCCCCTCCTCTCGTCTTCACTTCCACCCTGCCCAACCTTCCCGGACCGTGGGGGTGACTCCAGAGGTCCTGTACGCTGGGAGAGCCCCAGCGCTGGCTCCTGGGCGTTGGCAAGCTGTGCCGACGTCCCAGGACCCTTCCTCCGGCCCCGTCTCGTCACCCACCCTGTGGGACGCCCCGTGAGCCGGGTGCTGGAGGCAGCCAGGGCCCTTGTTTCAATACGCCCAACAGCCTCGCTCCTCCCTGTGCGACTTAGAACCAAGGAACCCACAGTCTCTGCAGAGCGGGGCTGGCGAGGGACCTCCCTCAGGGCTGGGAGGAGGGGAGGCGGAGCGCCCCCACCATCTGCGTGGAGTCGCACTCCGCTTGTCCACTGCCCTTGCCCCGCTCTAGACTCCGCCCCTCCCTAGACTCCGCCCCTCCCTGGGTGACCTCTGTCATACAACATCCCCTCCTCCTGTGACCTCGATGTCACAGGAGACATCTCCGTGGCTCCGGCTCCTACACTCTGGGGCCTCCTGAGTCCGATCACGACCCTCCCAGGTCAGAGCCCTGCCCGCTGCCCCTCACTCGGGGGGAAGCCGGAGCCCTCGCCTGGCCCATAATGCTCTGTCCCTCTGGCCCCCGGGACCCCTGACCTCTTCTTCTAGCGCCCTGCCTGTTGCTCACCCCAACCTGGCCACTGGGCCTTCCTGCTTTCCCTCAAACTCCCCAGACAACATTCATCCCCAGATACCTGCGAGGCTGGCTCCCGGCTTTTCCAGCACCCCAGCCCCCTCTCCACGCAGCTCTCCCTCAACCCCTCAGCACCCTCCTCTCTTCTCCAGGGCACGGATCACCCTCCCGCACACCACAGGATTAACTGTCTTTGCCCCCAGAAGAATGTGACGTCCCGTTGCTCCCTGCCCTTCCCTTCATGCATAGACGATCTGGCACGTAGTAGGTGCTCAACAAATGACTGTCGTGGGGTTGAAAGGGTATAAGAACATCCAAGAGAAGTGGGGGCTCCTCTGGTGAAGCAGATGACCCGGATTCTGGCAGAGGCAGGGCTGGTGCACCCCCGGCTCCTCCACCCACTAGCCTCTGGCACAAGGCACTTCTGCCCACTGAGCCTCAGTTTCCTCATCCATAAAAGGGGCGCGACAATGTGTATGAGGAGAGCAGAGGGAGAGCCTCCATCAGCCCAGGGGCCCAGCCCCTGCTGCCCAGGAAGCAGCGGCCACGGCTACTGCCCTGGAGGCTGAGTGTCCTCCTCGCCCCAGCTCCTTTGCCTCACAGCTCCTACTTAGGGGACCCAGGCATCTGCTTTAGTTGGGAGCCCAGGTTTTCTGGCTGCTGAATAGAAAACGGACACCCATCTTCCAGGCCAAGTCAAACTCGGTGAGTTCTTCTTGGAGGTGAGGTGGAGGATGCTCAGCAGGACCGGCTCTGGCCAGACTCTCTGGAAGCAACCACCCAGGTCTGAGGTGCCCAAAGGTGTGACCCCAGAGTGCCCAGGGACCTCTACTTCCTGATGCCAGCTCAGTGGAGGGGCCACCATGAGGTGACGGGAGAGGGCGGCCACAGTCACGGGACACCCACCCGGCCAGCAGGACCCGGGCGGCTCCAGGACAGGGTCTTACCTCTGGTGGGGAGAATGAGGCCGAGGACGGTGAGGAGACACAGGCGGCCGGGGGTCGACATCTGCAGGGTAAGTGGGAACAGGGGTCAGAGAGGCCGTGCCCTCAGGACCCCTGCCGGGCTGGCAGGCCACTGGGAGCAGCGGGGGATCTTGGAGGTGGGAGTCCCAGGCGACACCTCCAAAGAGACCAAGAAGCATCGGCCAACCTGGCGTCCCAGCAGCACAAAGGGCACGGGACACCCCAAAGCAGAGAAGCCCCTCCGTGCGCCGCCAGGCACCGCAGGGGGTGGCGAGGCGCGGTCGGGGCAGGCGGGTGTCCCCGCGCCACTCTCAGGCCCCGGAGCCTCAGGAGTGGAAGAGGAAGAGCGAGTAACGCTCCTGGGCGGGAGCGAGCGGGGTCGGGGCTGCGCGGCGGGCCGTGCGACCCGGCTGCTGGGCGGATCTGAGCGGGACTGGTCTGCGGCGGTGGAGGCGAGCTGGGGAGGCTGAGGCAGGCGGAGAGGGGGCGGCCCGGCCAGCTCCAGAGGAGGTGAGACCAGGATGGGCGGCGGGAGGCACCGCGGGGCCGCTCCGCTCCCCACCTGAGCCCGGCGCTGGGCAGAGGGGCCGCGGCTGGAGCAGGACCGAGGGAGGGACTTACGTCAGCGCCGGGGGTCGGGGGCCCGCAGCCTGGAGGAGCGAGGACCGAGGCGGGAGAGGCGTCCGGGCGGAGGGTGTGGCCAGGGGAGCGCGGGCGGGCGGGGACCGGGACGGCCCAGTCATTTCCTCTTGGGTTTCCTGACTTCAGAGCCGGGGTGGGAGCAGGGCGGCTGGGGCGACGCGGGGCCGGGGGCGGCGGGGCGGGGGTCTCCGCCCACCCGCCGGGCAGCGCGGGCGTGGCCGCGGACGGGGCTGGCAGTCGGTGGCGGGCGGGCGCCGTGGCGGAGGGGCCCGAGGTGCGCGGGGTGCGCCGGGGCGGGGCGGCGCGGGGCCGCGCCGGCGGGGACCGCGCCAGGTGCGCCGCCGCTGCCCACCTCGTGTGCCCACAGATGAGAGCCCGCACACGGAACAGGGGAGACACCAAATGCACATTTATTAAGCTCCAGACGTGGACGCCGAGGGGACCCGGGGGGCGGGTCGTCGGGGAGGAGGCGACGAGGGGGTGCAGGGGGGCGGCCCGCGGGGATCTGGGGGCGCTGGGGGTGGAATCCCGGGTCCCAGGAGTTGGAGGCCTGAGTCCCCGGGTCTGGGATGCAGACGGGCTCTTTGGGGGATCGTCATTGCCAAGGCCTGGGGAGGGACAGCGGGGGTGCAGCGGCTCCAGCCTTGGGGTGGGGGGCGGCTCATTCCGGGGAGCGCTCCCCGGCGCACGGCTGGGGTCCCCACCGCCTTCACCCGGTCCTCAGGCTCCCGCGCGCAGGCAGGGACAGCTGTGCAGGTTCCCCGGGCTGTGCTTACACGCCGCCGCCGCCAGGGGCTGGGGAAAGAGGAGGGGCTGCGTTAGCAGGGGCCGGGGAGGGGCCAGGGGGTCGCAGCGAGGGCAGGCGGAGATCCACAGTCCCCGTGGAAGTCAGACCCCGGGGATTCTCACCCACGAGCCAGCACCCTGCCCCTCCCCCACCCTAATATCTGATCCCTATGGGGACACCTTTGTGGCTGTCAAAGAAGTCGACACAGCTGTGAGGGGGCCCGGAAAGCCAACCTGGGCTTTTGGGGGAGTCCCCCTGCCAGCAAGGAAGCCCCACCCGCTTCTACACCCAAGTCTCCTCCTGCTCCTCCGGCTCTTGTACCCCCGCATCCCCAACATTTGGGTGCAACAGGAATGTCCCCAATTCCCACCCATTCCAGAGCGCCATTCAACCCGGAAGGAGGTTCTTAAATTGTTCCCCAGGTACTGGGGCCAGACACCCCGCATCCACAGCGCTCCCGGTGTCCACAGAGCACACCATGAATGTCCCTAAATATCATTAACAGAATATGAAACAAACACGAAATCCTACGCAATCCACCCCCCCCAAAAAAAATAAACGGAATCTTCCAAGCCCCTCCCCTTCTTTTAGTTCTAAGAATTTTATAAGAGGCAGAGAGATTCCCAGCTTTGATTTTTTTTTTTTAACAGTCCCTGGAAAGGACGCAGTTCCACTGAAAACAGGTCAAGATATTTTTACATAATTAAAATTAACACCCCCAAGGAGTCACACTCTTCCATCTGCATGTTTATCTCCCTCTACATCCTGCACCCCTCCCCAGCTCCCCTCACACCTTCCATCCACCTCGGCTCACCACACCCCTTCTCCAGCCTCCAGCCTCCAGCCTCCGCTTCTCTCTCTCCCCCTACTTCCCAACACCTCCATCGCCCTCATCTTCTACCCCTTCCTATACTCCCCCTTCCTGGCTCCCCACACCCTCTGATGCCTCCATCCTCTTCATGATTTACACCCTTTCCATCTGCCTGTGTCGCTCCTTCAGCCTCATATGCCCAATCCTACAGGTCTTTTTTTTCCCTAGTTTTTTTTTTTTTTTTTTTTTTTTTTTTTTAACTGAGAATTGAACCCATGGGCGCTTTAACCACTGAGCCACCTCCCCAGCCCTTTTTATTTATTTATTTATTTTCATTTTGAGATAGGGTCTCACTAAGTTGCATAGGGCCTTGCTAAGTTGCTGAGGCTGGTCTAGAACTTTCGATCCTCCTGCCTCGGCCTCCTGAGCTGCTGGGATTGCTGGCCTGCAGGGCCCACATCCATGGCTCTTTTTGATACAATTATCCAGAAACCCACCTGCTCTCCCTCCCTCCTTCTCTTCCCTTCATTCCCTTGTTTCCTGGGTCATTTCATCCTAGGTCTGCCCAGCTGAATAGTAAAGTCTGGGACGCATTCTATTCTCCTCTCTTTCCTGTACTCCCTTCATTCCTACCGGCCTGAAATCCTTCTCCCACCCGGGGTCCCTCTCTTTGCGGGTGTGGCTTTCTTCCCTGGGAAATGAGCTCCTCCTTGCTTTGGGGGACGTATGCATTTGTTTCTGGGAGCTTTTTTGTGGACCCTGTAGGACACAGGGGGTCCCACGGCCCCCCTGTGGTTTAGCATCTTCCATCTCAGAGACTCCGCCTCCTGCGGACTGTCCCAGGTGCACCCGCCACGCCCCACTCCGGGTCCAGCGTGCTAGGGCCTCCCTGTCTTCTGCCATCACCAACCTCCCAGAGCCAGAGCCTCACCTGAGGAGGGAAGCTCCGACTTACAGGATTTGCATGTTGGGCTGTGGAGGCAAAAGGACAGAGAGGAGCGTGAGGAGGACCTGGGCCCCGCCCGCCCTCCAGTGAGGGAGCCCCGGGCCTCGCCGCGCCCACCCCGCCCGCCCGCCGCCCCGCCCCGCTGCTGCCAGACCTCTCAGACCTGGAGTCCGCCTTCCTGCACTTCACCTTCTTGCCTGTTCGAGAGAGCGCGGCACAGACAGGACAGAGGACGTAAGAATGGGGACGAAAGCCACCAACCCCGGGGCAGCAGGCGGCCCACGGAGGGCCAGACTTACTGAGGATGATGATGATGCCCAGCACGAACATGATGGTGGCCAGAGTCATGCCCACGGTCTGCACGGTGGCGTAGTCTAGGGCAGAGACGGGAAGTCAGGGCAGGCAGGGACGGTACCTCCGCCCCAGGGGCCGCAGGCCTGGCTTCAGGCTGCCCAGCCAGGGGTCAGAACCCTGGGGTGCTGCAGGCCACGCTGGCGGCTCACTCCCAGGGTAGGTTCGTGGGAGGACCCAGAGCGGGCTGGGGAGCTGCCCTGGGCCTCTCAGCCCCTGCTCTCCTCCAGTCTCCTGCCCGCACCGCTGGCCTGAATGTGCACCCCCCACCACAGCCCTGGAGCCCTGTTTAATCTCACCCTGTGCCTCCTCAGGGCTCACCTCCCCAACTCTCCCCAGCAACCCTTTACTCCAGCCACGCTGGCTGCCCTGCAGCTCCTGGAGTCATCCAGCTGTCCTGCCTCAGGGCCTTTGTACTTGCTGTTTCTGCTACCTGAAAAACCCTCCCTCTAGATACCCACAGGGCTTCCTCCCTCTGAGCTTCATTCGAAAGTCAGTGAAACGTCTGGTTGTCCTATTTAGAATTCTCCCAACCGTCCCCAACCCTTTCTAGTAAATGACGGAACTCTTGTTTTCCTTTGTAAGAAAAACTCTGGCTTTATATTCTTGTCTAAAAAACAACTTTAATTTTTCTTGAGTATCTATCTCCCTCTCCCATGGAGGGTAGGTCAAGGAGGGCAGGACACCTTGTCTGTGCTGCTCACTGCAGTTCTCCAAAGGCCTGGAACATTGCCCACACAGAGCCGGGGCCCAGCAAATATTTGATGAAGTGGTGAATTTGTGGGGCCCCTGGTCTATACCAGCGGTGGCCATGCCTCTGCCCTCCAGCAGGGGGAGTTCATAGTGTGATTAAGCACGCATCAATGAACCAACCAAACAAAAACATAAAGTAGAAATCCAAGTCATGGCTGGGTGTGGAGTGTGGCTCCTTTTGCTGGGGAGTCAGACAAGGCCTGTCCTACAGAGCAGTCGATATTTGATCTGAGGCCAGAAAAAGGAAAAGGGGCTTGGCCAGCTACGAGGAGAGCTAGGGGAGGAGTACTCCTGGCAGAAGGACCAGTAAGTGCCAAGGCCCTGAGGTGAGAAGGAAATTGACATATGGGAGGAACAGCAAAAATGGGGGGAGGGGGACAGGAGGGTATACAGAAAGGAAAATGGAGCCAGGCCTGCCAGACCTGGGGGCAACTTCTTTGTGTTCCAGTGTCTCGGGGATGATTGTTAACTCTGTCCCACAGCCCACACAGGTGGGAGTTATTACTATCTCTTGTTTGCAGGAGGGCTCAGGGAAGCAAAGTCACACAGTAGGGAGAGGAGATTCCCATTCAGGTGACCTGGACTTAGTCCTTACTTTTCAGACTTGCCCTGTCTGCTTCTCTGATAACTTCGAGGTACAAGCCCAGAGTCCTGCCGAAGTCTGAAAGAGACTCAGACCCGCCCCCATCTGGTTCTGCCCTCCACAACCCCAGCTGATGTGAACTGCACCCAGGTGGTCACATGGTTGGTGGCCTGTGGACCATAGAGCCGTGGCTGAAGCCAACCGGTTTGTGGGACTACGCAGCCACCCCTCCCTCCAACCCTAGGGCACCCCCATAAAAAAAATCTGTCACTCACCATAATAAAATGGGTCAGGTTCCTCGGGAACTGTGGGAAGGAAGAGGGGGACAGTATTTCAACACTTGTTCCTTAACACTTTTAAGGACCTAGATGGCGCCACTGGTCTAATGGTTTCTGAGTGGAAATCTGATAAAATCTTGCTCTGGATAATATACTCCACGGCAGGACACGGGCCTGAAGCACTGGGCACAGTAAGGATTCCAACCCCCACTCATTCCATGGTGCAGTGCACCATCCACCCAACCGTACATGGCAGTCGCTGTCCTAGATCTCTATGGAGGTCTGGGGCAAGCAATGAACTCGCTCCCCCCCAAATACACACATTCCCATTTAAATATGGCGCCAAGCGTTGACCATGCTGCTGGTGGACCACGGAGCTATCTATCAGCTTCCCCCGTACACTGCCTAAAACTCCCCAGTCATCTGAGCACTCCCAAGGGCAGGTGCTTCTGCTACTGTCTTCATCTACTGGCTCCTGACACCAAATCCAGTAGAGGGGAGTGATGTCATTGTTATTCTATATCACTTATTTTTAAGACACCAGCAAGGTTACGATTCAAAGTCGGTTTGGTGGCGGTGTTCCCAGGACCCAGATACGTGAGGCTCTCCACTACAGGGAACACGCGTCTCCGGTAGAAGGCTCGCCCCGACATGGGGATGTCCCAGGCCACATTCCCCCGGGGAGAGCTCAGAACATCTTCCCAATCCAGAAGTCCATCCTGATGGCCCCTATGTCTGACAGTTCTGGAGTAGAATTCTGCAGAGTGTGTGTCACTAGGGAAGGGGGTCAGGGGGACGTCAGGTAATGACATTAATGTTCTTCTTCCCCTTTGAAGGAACAGGGAAGGATGTCTCCCTTGAGTTTGGTTGGAGCTGAGGAATTAATTCCGGCCCATGAACTGTGAGTGGCAGTATCACTTCTAGGCTGGAACATTTCAATGACCATTGAAAAGAGTTCTGATTTGCCTGTGGCCTGCTGACCTGAATGTTCAACACGGTGGCTGCTCTAGTTTTCTTTGGTGAGTAAAAAATGCCCCTGACCCGGGTCAACCTGTGACGGACATACAGCATAAGTGAGAAATAAGCCCTGGTGATCATCCTCTGCTGAGAGTTTTGGTGCTGCTTTTTATCGAAGCAAGCTGGTGCCTAAACTGACTGATACAAGTGGCTCAGAGGCAAGACCCTGACACAGCGTGTATGTTTTCCCTTTCCGGGTCTCTTCTAGTCTCCAAGGAGGAAATCTCAGGTTGATGCTGATATGTCTTTAATTGCCTACCAAACCTTGTTAATCCCCCTCTTACCCAAGAGAAAACAAGCCTTGTGCTCAGAGTCTTTGTCAGGCAATAATAATATCTTGGTAGAATTTCGTGACATTATCGAATTTTCTCCTTTATTTATTTATCTAGTCAGAAATGGACAGCACTGACTTTAAGCCAGGGCCACTTCTAAGCACTTTACAGATATTAACACATTTAATCTTGGCAGGAACTCTCCGATATACAGGTGCTATCTTCGTCTCCATTTCACAAAAAGGAGACACTGGACCCAGAAAAGTGGAGTCACTTGCTTTAGATTGTTTTTTATGTTTACCCTCAATTTAAAGTAAAAAAAAAAAAAAAAAAAAAAAAAAAAAATACTCATTTTCCATATGTGGTGGTGATGTAAAATGATGAAAATTAAATTTTTTTTTTTTTTAAAAAAGTTAAGTCCTTCCGAGGAAAAACATATTGAATAAGTAGCAGTGTGGGGAACATTTGAACAAGTCAAAAATCTGGGAGGTAGTACTAAAAGTGTCCCCATGAGGACACAGTGTTTTAGTGACCTGTGCTCCTGGATAGGCGTGAGTCCATTCGTTCCACTCATCTCTGCTGTTAATCCTGGCACTTAGGAAAAAGGCTCTCAAAGAAGTTCTCCAGAAGGAAGGAAGGAAGGAAGGAAGGAACAAATGAAGGAATGTCAGGCCCTCCTAGGCTGCAGGAGGCTGCATCAGGTGGAACAGCTGGATTATCTTGCTTTTGTCTCCCAGTTTTCTGGGCACCCTCCTCCAAAGTGCTCAGGGACCCTTTGGGTACACATCTGTCCCCAGATCCTCTTGGCTTTGCACCTGAGTGCACAGTGCTTCATGCAGAAGATCCTGGCTGGATCCTGCTGGCCCAGCAATCTGGTTCCCCAGGGTGTGGCTGGGCTAAGGGTGGAGCCAGGAGACCGGGAAGGAATGTGCGCTGCTCCTGGCCGGTTGCCACGGAGAGATCAGGAAGGAGGTGGTTGCTATGGCAACAGGGGCATCTTGAGAGGTGATGGGTCCGGGTCCTCCAGGCTGGCTGGGATCCTGTGTGAAGCTTGGAGGTTGGGCCAAATTTTAACTCCCTCTCCTCCTTTGCATCTCCCTTTAGTGCCCCTGCAGGGCTGGCTTCTGGCCAAGTTGAGGGTCCCTCTCTGTTGCCCCTAATTCTCCTTCCTTTTCTCTGGCTGGGTGGAAAGAGACTCTTCTCCCTCCCCTTACCACCCGCCCCCAGCAATTCATTAATTCATTTCCTTAAGCAGTTTGAGATACACAGCGGGGTTTTTTTCCTCCCCAGGGAATTCCCAAGACCTGTGGTCCCCTCTCATGCTGTGACTGGGGGAGGGGGTGGCTGGGGCGTCTGCCCTCCCACCTCTGCCCGTCTGCTGCCATCGATCCTGCTAACCGCCACCTCTGCAAAAAGAAACCCTGGGACTCCCGCCAGACTTGCTGGCTCAGCCCCGCCCCCTCTCCCTAGGGTGGCTTCCAGCCTCTGCAGCCCCCCCCCTTCAGATTCTGCAGATAAGGCTCAGTGCAGCAGCCCCCCTGCCTGCTGGGAAAGGGGGAAGGGAAGGAGAGAACCGAGTGGAATTGGGGTTCCCTTCACCGCCAGGGGGCTTCTCAGCATCCGCCCTGGCTTCCGGACAGGAGACGCTTACCCTGTCCCCTCCCCCACTAACGCATCCCATTCCTTGCTCTTCTGCAGACCGAGGCTCAGCAAGGGGGGTTGCTGGGGGCAAGAGTGAGAAGGCGTGTTTAAGTGGGAGCTTATCTGGGTTAACGGGTATGAAATGCATCAGTGTGCAACTGCATGGGGGGGGGCAGCGATATGCACCTCCCAGGATGGAAACCACAAGTAGGTGTGGGCTGGGAAGCAGGGTCCCTTCTTCCTAGTCCCACCCTTGGGGGTTCACTGCAGTCGTTGCGGCCCCACCCTATGCTGCCCCCCCTTTCTATTCCTCTGCCTGTGGCTTGGTGTCTCTTCGCTTCCCTGTCAGCGCACCTCAATCCCTCTATCCCGTGTCTGCCTCTGGTTTTTTTCTGTCCCTCTTTTTCTGCATCTCCGTGCACAGCTCTTTCCCTCTCCCCTACATTCTCCCCAAGCCTCCCGAGTCTCCCGAGTCTCCCAGCTATCTGTCGGGCCCCTCTGGGTCTCTGACTCAGTATCTCCTGCCTCCTCTTCTTTTTTTAGCTTCTCATAGTCAATCTCTGATCAATTTCTGCCCCCTTCCCTTTTCTCTTTTTTCAGCTGTCCCTCCTTCCCTCTGAACCCGCCTGTCAGGAATTTCAGGAAACACCTATGGTCAGAGACAGTGGGATATGGAGCCTTTCTCCCTGCCAACCCAGGGTCCTGAAATCTTCCAGAACCTCCCTGGCCACAGACCTACTGGCTGCCACCCTCAAAGCCCTTCTCTTCCCGTCTGCTACCGCCACTGTGCTGGACCAGCCACCCAGTTGCCATAGCAACCGGTCCGAGCATCCTTTCTCCGGGGATTGCCACTCTCTAATCGTAGGTCCCACGCAGGGACGATATCGCAGGGGAGCAGGTGTCCAAGACGCCGCAAGGAGAGTCAAGGGGTGCGCTACAGGGGCCTCCGCCCGTGGAAGGGGCGGACATCCCCTCTTCACTCCTTTCCCTTCTCAGTGCTGGAATCTTCCCACACCCTCTCTCCTAAGCTCTCAGATCCCGGAGCCTCCCCGGCACCCACTCCCCGGGCGACGCTCACCGTTTGTGGGGGTCTGGGTTGGGGTTGCCATGCTGAGCCAGAGCAGGGGGCTGCTGGATGCTGAGGCAGTGAAGACACGGCTGCAGCAGCTGGAAGCAGGACAGACTGATGTGGGGGGGAGATGGGGGGAGCCCTGGTGTTGGGGGGGCCTGTAGCCAATGGGGGCCCGGGGAGCCCGCCCCCGTCCAGGCCACCCCCGCCCCCGCCCCCGCCCACTGCCGTCGTCCCCGCCCCTTCCCCAAGGGTGGGGGCGCCCCCTGCCGGGGCCAAGGGGGCTCCCAGGCTTTCGCGCAGAGGGACTGACAGATCAACAAAACGCCGTCAAGAGAGAAAAGCACGTTTTATTGGAAATCTGTGAGGCATGGGGACTCAGTGGGGCAGGGCTGGGGAAGGGGGCAGTCTAGGTGGCAGCAGGCGCACGAAGTGGGTGGGGCGCATCAGGTGCCAGGGGAATCTTGTGGGGTGAAAAGGGTGAGAGGCGAGGAAGGACTCAAGCCCTCCTCCTCCTCTTAGCCACCTTCCCATGCTGCTCCGTCGCCCCCTCTTCCTCCTTCCCTTCCCCACTCCCCAAGCCCAGTCGGAGCTGCAGGACCTGGCCGAGTTCCATGGCACCAGGTGTTTCTACCGCCTGCGGGTGGACAGACCTGATGGGGACACAGAAAGTTCGGGTGTCAGGAGGGGCATCCCTGCGGAGGAAGGGCAACTCCCTGCCCTCGGGTTTCAGCTCAAGTCCTCCCTTTACGCGGCCAGGGAGGGCCAGGAAAACGGCTCTTGGAACCAACCCTCACCCCCAAACACCCGCAGTCTCCCCAAACTCACGGCGGATGGAGCTGCGGAAAGTTCCTTCCTCTTCATCAGGTTCCCCAGTTCTGGGAAGGGAGAGCAAGGAGGAACACGGGATGGGAAAGGAGAGGCAGTGGCTTCCAGAAAAACCCCAATGAAGGCCTCATCTCCCCAACTGGTGCACGGAGCCCCACGTACCCCAACGAGCACGCTCGGGGTATGCCCGCCCGAAAGGAGGAGCACCCCAGCAGTTTGTGTGGCAGAAGGCGTTCCAAGCAGGTAACAGTGAGTACCAGCGGGGATGCTGGGGAAGGGACTTGAAGTTGGTGGGGGAGGGATGGTCGGAGGAGCTTGGTAGACTGCCAGGAGAAGATCTGAGTTGGAAACCCAGAATCCTCATCTTCCAGTGAGTGAGCTTGAATAAGTGACTTTATCTCCCTGTGCTTCAGTTTAGTCATCTGTACAAGGGGGGTTGGTACCAGCACCTACCTGAAGAGGTGGTATGAGGGCTAAATGAAATAATATACAAGGAAAGAGCGTCTGGCACGTGGTGTAACAGTCAGTACGTATTAGCTATTACTTATGATGACATCTATGATTGTTTTAACACGAGGGTGTTGTTCGAAGGTATTCATATGTTGGTTGCACTTTAAACTTTTTATTTAAAGATGAACCAAAGCGCTAGGAACAAGGCTCTGAGCTAAACTGGGCCGCCGTGTGAGATGATCTCATTTCGCCGCGGCTCGCTCTTTATCAGCACTTTTGTTGTCATGCTTGTGATTTTAATCTGCGCGGCTGTTGGAACCACCGCCACCGCCTTCACTGGCGGGGAGCTTGACCAAGCAAGGCAGGAGGTTTATTCGTCACCTGGTCCCTGGACTTAGTTTGGGGCTTGGCACGTGGTAGGTGCTTCACACGTTTGCTTTGAGGGGTTTCTGGCTTCAGGTTGCATGGACTTCCCGTCTCGCCCCCAGCGCCCCTCTAAGAGCAGGAGTGGGCGAGTGAGGGCTGGGAGGGACTTCTTACCTCTGTTGCTGGTTGAACTTGCATCGGCACCTCTTGCCTGTGGGGATGGGGAGGGGGTCTCAGAGACTGAGATTGCATCCCCCCCGCGGGCGCTCAGCCGCGTTCTTGCAGCAGCTCGCCCTCGAGAGGGGCGGAGCCGCGCGGACGGGGGCGGGGCCGGGGCGGGGCGGGGGCGGGGCGAGGCGCCGGCACTCACTGAGAATGATGAGGATGCCCAGGATGAAGAGGATTCCGGCGATGGTGAGGCCTCCGATCCGCAGGGATTGGTAGTCTGAGGGCAGCAGGGAGGAGGGTGAGGGCAGAGAGAGGAGATCAGTTGGTGGGGAGAGAGAAGATATAGGAGAAGAAGAAGAGGAGGGGGCAGGGCAGGGAGGAGGAGGGAGCAGAGGAGTGGAGGACGGGGAGGGGAGAAAGGGCAGGAGGCAGCCGAGATACTGAAAGAAACTGAGTCAAAGGAGGCCGAGAGGGACCAGACGGACAGCCAGAGGAGAGAGAGGAGGGGGAGACAGGCACACCCAGCACTCCCTCTCAGTCCCGGAGTAGATGCCGCCCCTCACCATAGGTGAACGGGTCGTGTTCCTGTGGCGCTTCTGGAAAGAAAGAGAGAGATCTGGGTTTGGATGCTTCCCAGGACTCTGAACAGGGAGAGGCATCAGAAGACCCTGTGGGGGCTCCAGCTTCCTGGGATGAGAGTTTGGGACCTGGGCAGGGTGCCCACCCACTCTGGGTCCTAGACACCAGCTCTGTGCTGTACTGGGTAGGGGGGTTCCTGTCGCTGCCGCAGCACCCCCGTGTACGGCAGCCTGTCTATCATTCTGTCAATCTGGCAGGGAGCCAACCTCCATCCCTCCCCCACCTTTGCCTGACCTGGGGTATCCATCCTCTCCCTTCCTCCAAATGCCAGCCTGTGACTGGACCCCATGCAGGAGACCCCCAGTGTCCTGGAACTCCAACTGAGTTCACTTAGGTAGGGGTCTCCACTTGCTTCTCTCACGGTCTCTCCCAGCCCTGCCCCCCGTGAGGCTGGGGTGAGCAGTGGGCTGCCCCTGTGACTCACCTGCATTGGCTATGGCAAGAAGACCCACGCAGAGAACCAAGATGTGGCTGACAGACGCCATTGTCCTGAGGGCACAAAAGGGTCAGGAAATGTGTGCCCTCATCCTCCCCATGTGGGGGCCTGAACCCAAAGGGTTAAGTCAGAGACAGTCAGGGATTTAATCACAAGTGTCAGTTGCTAGCTTAGTTGCCAGAGGAACGCTTCACCGGGCCATGCCACCAAAGCGGCTCACACAATGGGGGTCACGCAGCCCAACACAGCAAGGGCAGAGCCACCATCTCCCAGGGGCCTCTGCTTCCCCACGGCTGGCCCCAGATTCCTCAGATCTACCCTGGCAGGGGAGGCAGGATGCCGCCTCACCCCAGTGGAGAGACAGACACACTGTGTGCAAGACAGCAGGACACACCCCAGCCCCACCTGCCCGGGCACTGCGGCCTCCGTGGCCTCGCTGCGTCCGGACGATCCCAGCCAGCGATCCTGCCCTCGGCCGCCAGCCTGCTCTCCGCCCGCTCTCGGCCTGACCCTGGGTATAAATATCTCCCACTTCACCCTGGAAGAATCCGCCTCACACAGGCCACCATGGTAACAGCCTTCCTCCCCCCGACTCAGGGGTCATGCACAGCCCTGGTGGGGCCAGGCCTGGAGGCCACATCGCCACAGGGTAAGGCCACCCCGTCTCCTCTCCTGGAAACCACCAGAAAAGGGGGAAACACCCGTTCCACCCGCCCCTGGTGACATCTTTCATAACCAGACAACAGCAGACAAGTGACATGAGGCCCAAGCTAGTGGGCCTGAGAGAAGACAGCTGCCAGGAACAGGGACTCACACACACACACACACACACACACACACACACACACACACGGTGGGCGGGACTGCACTGGAGATAGACAACACCCTCTCCCCAGCTGCTGGGTGGAAGAATGTGGGGTGTAGACAGCCCCAGGCACACTCCTCCTCCAGGCCCGGGGGTCCCCAACAGTGTCCCAGGCAGACCTACACTTGAGCGCCCAGACCACACCCAGCCAGGGGGCTCACGCAGCAGGGGGAGGAGTCGCACCGTTCCTCCCAGCCTGTGAACCCCACTGTCCCCACTCTCTCCTCCCTCTAGGGTCAGGCCTGCCTGGGAAGCCACCCGGCTGGCCACTCCTGCTCCCAAAATAGGCTGCCCAGGCTGGAGCTTGGAGAGGTCCGGATTGGAGGGGCGGGGGACGCTCACCCCAATCAGGCTGGTCCCCTGCTGAAAGAAGGCCCCCAAATGTCCGGCTGTGCCCCGGGGGCTGAGCACTTTGGACCCCCTGGCCCAGAGCTGGACGCTCCGCCCCCCGCAGCTCCCCTCCTGGCCCCACCCCGCCCCGCCCCTCCCCAGCCAGCAGCTGTAACTGGAGCCGGGGCTGGAGGGGGGCCAGGGGGCGGCCCCCAGCCCAGACCGCCCTGGCCCGCTAGGTTAACTCTCTCAACTCAGAGGAGGGAACAGCAGGCGGCCGGCGTGGGGACTGCAGGGCACACAGACACGTGCGCACTCAGGCACGCACATTCACAGGAGCCTTGGCCCTTGGCTTCTGGCGTACAGCTGGGGCGGGAGAGGGGTCTCTGTGCTGCCCGCTGGGACTCGGGCCCAGTGGTGGCTAGGGTCACAGTCCCAGTGCTAAGGAGCCCGCTGCCCCCTGACTTGACCCCAGCGTCTGTATTGTCCCTGACAGTGCCACAGGACTGTTGGGGTGGGGGGAGACTTCACTTGCACGTGTGTGTGCGCGTGTGGGTGCTGACTGTGAGCTTCACCAGGATGCACACCACACACACGACGCACGGCCACGGAGAAACCCAGACACACACACACAGCCGGCGCCAGACCCGGACGCCAGGAGCAGCACGTGCACAGACGCACACACTCGTCCACGTGACCCTGCACACACTCGCCACGTGACCCTGCACACACTCGTCCACAGACCCGCACACACTCGTCCACGTGACCCTGCACACACTCGTCCACGTGACCCTGCGGAGAGACACAGGCGAGACACAGCCACACCTCTGTCCCCTCGCAGGAAGAGAAACACATCCACACCTTGTGAAGACACTCTCACAGATGGCCTCACGGCCACACGCCAGCTCACACACAGCACACGCAGCCGTGTTCAAAGAGACACCCACGCTGCCTCCCAGACCTGAAGGAAGGCCCGAGAGCCTGTGTCCACACACCCCTCGTTTCCATGGGCACACAGGGAGGCAGACGGTCGAGGAGGCCGCCACACGGCCAGCCGCGCTTCCACGCTGCCACACAGGCACCCCCAGGCGCACTGCTGGCTACGGGTTTGCAGACACACTGTGCTCACATACTCCAAAACCACAGCCACGTGCTTAATCCTGAACGGTCCTTTCCCTGAGAGCATGTGGCCCTGGACACCCAGGGAAACACTTCTGGTGTCCTCATGGGCAGGCCAGGCTCACATACCCTGGGGACTGAGAAACCTCGAGTCAGGTCTAGGCTCTGCACTCCTGGCTGTGTGTCTTTGGGCCTCCTTCAGGACCTCTCTGTGTCTCATGGCGAGATCCCTGTGACCGGCTCTTCAGGCTCAGAGGTTTCTGAACCTGACATTGTCTCATCTTCAGCTCCACTTCACAGATTCAGAAAACCAGGGCGGTGGAGCTGATTCTCCTGAGGACCCCTGGTGGCTAAAGACAGAAATGCCCCACCCCCCACCCTGGTGCTGTCAGACACCAGCGGGACACCACCAGGCTCCGCAAGGCAGGAGCATTGGCATGTGTGAGCACAAGGTAGCCCTGACACACGCATGTGAGTGTTCACACACACACACCCTGGCTTCAGAGGACCAGGAGACCTCAACAGGCTCCCTCAGCCCTGTCTGTGGGGCCCTCTTAGCCTCTGCCCCCATGGCCCTGCACCCCAGGGTCAGCAGCTGGCCCTGGTTAATGATAACCCTGGTGTTTATGTGGCACTGAGGAGGAGGGACAGATGAGCAAGGAGCAGTAGGGACAGGGCACCTGGCCCGCTCCTGGCCAGCCCGGCTGCTTTCCCTCCCGGGGCCAACTCTGGAGCATTAACCGACCCAGGGAGGACCGGCTCGACACTTCCTAGCTGTGCGATATCGGGCAAGTGACTTAACCTCTCTGTGGCTCTGTTGTTCCTTCTGTAAAATGGAGAGAATAATGCTATTCACGTCAGAGGGCAGTTGGGGTGATCGTATGGAACAATCCACTTAAAACAATGAGAAAAGGCCGGGCACACAGTAAGCGATTTAAAACACGTAGTCAGCTGTTGTTATTGTTCAGTGTCACCCTCCTCATCTTAAAGTGGAGCAAGAACCCAGCTGGGCTGGCATACTGTGGGTGGGCGCAGGCCTGCCTGTGTCCCCTGCGTGTCCCTGGCACCGAGCTCTCTACCTGCACTTTCCAAGTCTCAGTGAAGAGGTTTGTCATAATTGCCCTTCAGCAAAGGAAACCAAGTGCAGGACTAAGAGCCGGAGCCAGAGTTCCTCCCCAAGCCGGCTACCACTTTGGGGGTGCCCACCTCGTGCTGAACCCCAAGAGGGTGAATGGCCTTCATCTTCTCGCTGAGTCCTCTCCTCATGTTGGAAGTCGGTGTCACGAATGCTCCCATTTGATAGATGGGAAAAATGAGGAGCAGGGAGGTGGATTGACTGGTGCCGAGGCCACAAGGGGACTGAGGTGGACCCAGGTCTGTGTGACCTCAGGCTGGTGCCGTCGAGCCCCCTGTCCTTCAACAAGACTGGTGTGTACCCCAGTGCAAGAGAGGACGTGTGTTCCTCAGTCGCGAGAGTGAGTCTCTGGGTCCTAGGCAATGGGGTGGTACAGACTGGTGGCCAGGTTTACAGCCGACTGGCACCAGGAGACTAATCCTTGAACCTCCTGTTCCTCAGTTTTCCCATCTGTAAAGTGGGGATAGTAATACTGCCCACCTCGCAGGGTTACGGAGTCAAATCATGAAAAGAGCGGCACACAGTAAGTGCTCAGTAAACACTATTACTACGTCAGGTCAGGCAACGAGTATCATTTATATATCTTTATTTAATGGACAGACTCTAGCCACATTACTAAAAGCTTAGTCCAAATTAAAACAGTCCATTATCCACATGCCCATGAATTTGGATCTCTGAAGACAGAATCCAACATGACATGGAGCCAGCTGCCAGCTGGGTTTGACTCCTGGCTCGGCCTCTGGCTCGGACACCCAGAGCTCAGGTGGCTTGAGCTCTGTCCTCAGTTTTTCTCCAGCAGTGCTCTAGCCCCGAGGGTAACACTAACCCCAGAGGGCCGGGGCGAGATGAGAGAGCAGACGAACTTTTAGGCAGAGGCTTGTTGCAGAGCAAATGCTTAAAAGGCGGTGGCGTTGTTAAGTCTCTGCCTGGAATGGGTGGTAGGTATTTAAAGGGTTAATCTCAGGGGCGGGCAGGGAGGGCTTGGGTGTGGGGGAAGGCAACGGTGCTACCCAGTGTGGCCACCAGAGGGCGCAGCTGGACCTGAGCTGCCCCTTCCCAGCCTTGGTGACAGGGCCCACCACGCCCTCCTGGAGCCTGAAGGGGGCTGGCTGGGAGTGGCCAGGACCTCCCCCAGCCCTCCTGAGTGGCCTGTCCTCCACTCCCCCTTCTGTCTGCCGGGTCATTCAGTCCCCACCCGGGTGCCATCCTCCTCACACTCCCCGGGTGAGGCTGAGTGGGGGAATCTGGGGAGGGGGCTGGCTGGGAGTGGCCAGGGCAGCTCCAGTCCTTGGTGGCCCCACCCCCCTCCCAAAAGGCCTTTCAGTCCCTTCCCCAGGCTGCTCTGCCTATGGCCTCTGACCCCCTCCTTCTCCCTGCCCTGTCCCTTCCCCAAACCTTCAGGGAGACCATCGTGGGAGGAGGCTCTGGACTCCGGGGCTCTAGAGGGAGAAGTCAAGATACCAGGCAGAGGGACAGATAGGCCACCAGAAAGACAGGGACCTGACGAGACAGACAGAGAGCCACACAAAGACATAAGCAGAGACTGAAGTGGGCAATGGACTGATACAGAGACAGACAGACAGACAGACAAAGCCAGGGAGAGGCAGAGAAAGACGCAGAAAGTCAGACCCCGCAGGAGGGGCGAAAGGAGGCCGACAGAGGCCAGGATCGAGGCGGGGCGCGGGGCGCGGGGGCCCAGCAGGCAGGCTGGAGGGGCCTCTGGCAGAGGCCATGTAGCTGCCCGGCGGGGCTGGGTGGGAGGGAAGTGGGTGCCTCGGCGGGGGCAGGGGATGGGACGCACAGGCATTCTGCTGCTGCTGCCGCTGCTGCTGGCTGGGCCGGGGGTGGGGATGGCCTGGAGGCCCCCAAAGGGCAAGTGTCCCCCACGCTGCTCCTGCTCCAAAGACAGCGCCCTGTGCGAGGGCTCCCAGGACCTGCCAGAGAGCTTCTCGCCGACGCTGCTGTCACTGTGAGTGTGGGCCCTCTGTGGGCCTGAGGTGGGCGCAGGAGTGCTGGGACTCGGGGCAGGGCGGCTTCCCCGGTGCCCACCAGCTTCCCTGGCAGCAAAGGCTGCCGGGACGCCTGCACGGGGGCTGCTGGGCCCCGGGGTGGGGCAGGGGGTGCATGGGGACCTGGAAGGAGGGATGGCCAGGGACTGGGCTGAGCGCTGGCCAGGACCCTCGCCGACCAAGGAGGACGAACGCCCTCCTCCTGGCACCTAGGGGAAGCGGCCGGGTCAGTGCAGGCCAGGGCGGCTGAGACAGCAGGGCTCCGGGGTAGGGACCGGAGCGCTGGAGTGGCTTTCTCCTCACCCGCCACTGCCCACGTCCCCAGCTCACTCGTGAGGACTGGAGTCACCCAGCTGAAGGCCGGCAGCTTCCTGAGGGTGCCGTCGCTGCACCTGCTGTGAGTGGGCCCGAGGCGGGGCTGAGGGAGGGAGCAGGCGTCTTGCACGTGCGGGGGCGAGGGCACATGAGAGGGTGTGCGTGCACACACGTGTCCTTGTCAAAGTCCCTCTGTCCCTGCACATCATCACCCACGTGCATCTAAGTGTTCCCGTGCCTGGCTGGGCTAAGGGAGGGGGCAAGGCCAAAATGTCAGAGGGGTCCTCAATCCGGAAACATCTTTCCTTCCCCGGCCAGCCTCTTCACATCCAACTCCTTCTCTGTGATTGAGGACGATGCATTCGCCGGCCTGTCCCACCTGCAGTACCTGTGAGTGAGGCCAGGGCCTGGGGGTGGGCGGGCCTAGGAGGAGGAGAAGGGGCTTCTGTGTGGCGCCCAGAGTAGGAGGCGGTAGGCTCTGCAGAGGAGGTGTGTGGACAGGGCCCTCAGACACGCCCCAGGGATGGTGTGAGGGCTTCAGGTCAGCTGTGTGGTCTCAGGCTGCTCACCTGGCCTCTCTGGGCTTCAAGATCCACCAAGGGCCCAGATAACCAGACTCTATATCTGGCCCCTTCCTGACTCGCGGGAGCTCAGGGAGGATGCAAGCAAAAGGCCAGCGGAAGGTCAGGTTTGAAGTGAGCAGGAAACAGCTCCGAGTAAGGTGTTGGCGACAGCGCTGATGGTAGTACTGATGGCAGGTGGTGGTGACAGTGGTGGTGACAGTGGTGGTGGGGGATCCTGTTGCTATCACCAACACGGAAGTGGTAGCCTTGTCACTGACGATGAGTGTCAGTGCTGTTGGTAAGAACAGCAGGCCTCGTGGTGACGGTTCTGTTGGGGGTACCGATGATCAAAGCCTGCGGGGCTGATGCTAGTGACGGTCACTATTGCTGTGGAGGCTGGTCAGTATGTCACTGGTGTGTGTGTCGGTGGTGGCCGGGAGCAGGATCTGGTGTCCATGTTCATGACAATGTTATTGGTACTGGGTTTTCACCGATGGCAGAGGCGTTGTCATGTATAAAAGCTGTGACGGCGATGGCACTGGCGGTGGGTGACGGGAGTGTTGGGGGTAATGGTGATGCTGGTGCTGATGTTGGATCGTGGTGGCGGCGTTGGTGAGGGTGGTGGCGGGGTTTTTGGTGTTGATGGTGAAGGCCGGGTTGTTGGTGAGGCTTGTCCGCGTTACCTGCCCGGGGCTTGATGATCCGCATTGACAATGGACGCGTGTGGTGGTGTGGGTGGCCTGGTGTGGTGCTGGGGACGATGGCAGTCAGTGATTGGTAGTAGGGTAGGTGATGGTGATGGTGGCGTGGGTGTTGAGATGCAGGCACTGGTACTGGTCATAAGGATGACAGTGGACGTATTGACGATGACCGTGGGACCAGTGCTGATGTCGGTGACAATGATGACAGCGGAGGCTGGCAGTGACCCCAGGGCCAAGTTCTTGGCTCCGGGGACTGTGGGTCAGGCCCTCAGTGAGGACAGGTTTCTGGGAGGCTCTCCCTGGGACTGCCCAAGGTGTTGGGGGAGAATGCGGTGCCGTGTGGCCTCTGGCTTGCGTGGGGCGAGTCCCCTGGCCCCGGGCCCCCCTCACCCCGCCCTCCCTCCACAGCTTCATTGAGGACAACGAGATCGGCGCCATCTCCAAGAACGCGCTCCGAGGCCTGCGCTCGCTCACACACCTGTGCGTGCCCGGCCCGCCCCCCGCAGCCCCCACCCAGAGGCCGGCTCCCGGCTGCTGACGGCCTTCTCCTCTCCCCCCCAGAAGCCTGGCCAATAATCACCTCGAGGTCCTGCCCAGATTCCTGTTCCGGGGCCTGGAGACCCTGACTCACGTGTGAGGCTCCGGGGGCTGGCGGGGGCGCCGGGAGCGATCGTGGAGGGCGGGGCTGTCCGTGTGCGGCAATGGTCGCAGTGGTTCTGACTTGTTCCTCACGCCACCTGGGGGCGCCAGGGGAGGGGGCAGGGTGCGTGGCCTCCAAGGAGTGGAAGCTGGGTCGCAGCCCCTTCCTGGCCTCTTGCACCAGGGACCTCCGCGGGAACCCGTTCCAGTGCGACTGCCGCGTCCTTTGGCTGCTTCAGTGGATGCCCACCGTGAACGCCAGCGTGGGGGCCGGGGCCTGCGCAGGCCCCGCTGCCCTGGCTCACATGCAGCTCCGCCACCTCGACCCCAAGACGTTCAAGTGCAGAGCCATAGGTGGGGGCTTTCCCAGCGGGAGGGAGGGACTGCAGGGTCCCCAAGAGAAGGAGATGGGGGGAATGGCTGCCAGTGCTGGGTAGCTGACCTCACTCCCTGCCTGGCCAGGAATGGCCGTGAGACCCAGAGCACATGGCATCACCACCCAGAGCCTCAGTCTCCTCATCTGTAGAATGGGGATAATAAACAGTGACATAGGACTGCTGCGAGGATTCCATGATGTCTTGGCCTGCCCAGCACTGGACCCAAGGCCTGGGGCAGGAGGCTCTTCCAAATGATCACTCTCATTGTTGTTAATATAAAGTGGGTTACTTTCCAAACACTTTCTTCCTATTGTGCTAGGAACTGCGTATGCCACATCCCCTCACTTATAAATACATTTTGGTGACTCTTTGGGTACAGGCCAATGCAGAGAGCACAGTGGTAACAAAGACAGCCCGGGTCTTGGCCTCACAGAGCCCATGACCAGCCCCACACAGTGACAGCCCAGACGATCAGGGCCAGGACGGGCAGTCAGAGGCAGAAGGGTCTGGGGTGGGATGGGGAAGAACAGGCAGAGAAATAAGGAAGCCATGGGAACTGAGGGAGTCCAGAGCCAGGGCCAGGGTCACACAGAACTGAGCAGGAGTCAGGAAGGGCTTCCTCAAGGAGTGGTCCTTTTGAGTTCAAACCTGAAGTGTCCTTACACAGATGCTATTAACCTGACAACAATGATGGTAGTATTATCTACGTGTGAGACATGTTTTTGGTGTGTGGGACTCACACAACAAGGTGACTGAGCTCAGGATTACTCGTTTTTTTGAAGGGGAAGGGGGTGCCTTGGATCAAACCCAGGCCTCCCACCTGCTAGGCAAGCTCTCTACCATTGAGCCGCACCCCCAGCCCAACGCTCACTCTTGATTCAGTTACTCAACTAATCCTTAGTGAGATCCACTAAAGAATGGAGCAATGCCGGGCGCGGTGGCGCACGCCTGTAATCCCAGCACTTTTGGGAGGCTGAGGCAGGAGGATCGCGAGTTCAAAGCCAGTCCTCAGCAATGGCGAGCGCACTTGGCAACTCAGTGAGACCCTGTCTCTAATAAAATACAAAAAAGGTCTGGGGATGTGACCCAGTGGATGAGTGCCCCTGAGTTCAATCCCTGGTACCACACACAAACACACAAAAAGAATGGAGCAAATAAACAAACTACACATTCTAATTACACAGGGAGTCTTGAGGGAGGTGAGATCTTTCCTGTCTTACAGGGTGGAGTCAGAGAAGCCTTCTCTGAAGACGGGACATTAGATCTGAATTTAGCTGCATGGAAAGGGGAGGGAAGGGCATTCCATGGAGAGGGAACAGCATAAGCAGTGGCCCTGGGGCAGCCTAGAGCTTGCCCTGTGTGAGGATCAAAAGACCAGTGTGGCTGGGGAGGTGTCTGAAGGGAGGGAACAGAGATGAGGTCAAAGTTGGCAGGGGCCCCACCACAGAGGACTTTGAAAGTCACAGCATAGACTATTTCGAGGGTCAGGGGGGAGCCATGGAGGGTGTGGGGCAGGAATTGACATGATTGATGGGCATTTTTAAAAGACCCTTCTTTGGATGGACATCGTTGGCTCCTGGGATCTGGATGATGTAGTGTAAGCTGGAGTCACAGCATGGTACCCCACCAATGACCCGGTATCTTTTATGGCGTCTTGCTAGGCCAGATTCCATAAAAGCTCAAGGGTTGTAACAAAGAGGCTCAAAATACCTCACGAATTGAAGAGGTGGGGGGGCATGAGCTGTCCAGGTGGTGCGGCAGCTCTTGGGTACTGTCCTTGTCTTCATGGTTGAAATCAGCTCCGACGCTCCCCGTGTGCTAGCTCACAAGAAGGAGGGCAATGAGGTCAAGTCCAGGACAAGCTGTGTTTGCGCCCGCGGGTGAAGCGCACCCTACGCTTCTGCTCCTGTCCGTCGGGCACTTGGTCCTGACGTGACCACACCTAACTTCCGGGGAGGGTGTTAGTGGAGGTGCCAGGAATGTGGCTGCCTGGGCCACTGAACCTCAGTGGCTTCATCTTTAGAGATCCTAACAGAAGCTTCCTCGCTGGAATGTCGTGACGGCCAATGAACGACTAAAGAGCCGCTTGTAAGGGACCCCCGTGCTGCCACCCAGCTTAGAGAACCGAGAGCTGCATGAGTCAACACTGATTCTGTCCTTTATGTCCCTATGGGGTGAACGCCGTGGGGGGGGGGTCCTCCTTTCAAAGCTGCGCAAATCAAGGCTCGGCAGTGAGGACCCTTGGGGTGCCCGGGGCCTACCTGACTCTCCTCTGCCATCCCCAGAGCTGTCCTGGTTCCAGATGGTGGGGGAGTCCGCGCTGGGCGTGGAGTCCTTCTCCTACCAGGGGGAGCCCCACATCATCCTGGCTCAGCCCTTCGCTGGCCGCTGCCTGATCCTCTCCTGGGACTACGGCCTGCAGCGCTTCCGGACGGAGGATGAGCTGTCGGGTGAGTGTTCTCCCTGTCCCCAGGGCCACCTGGCTGCCCAGCAGCCTGCCCTCGGGCCTGACAGCCTCCTGCTCCCTACAGCGCCCTCCGTGGTGTCCTGCAAGCCGCTGGTGCTGGGCCCGCGCCTCTTCGTGCTGGCCGCCCGACTGTGGGGAGGATCCCAGTTGTGGGAACGGCCAGGCCCGGACCTGCGCCTGGCCCCGATGCAGGCACTGGCCCCCCGGCGGCTGCTGAGGCCCAATGACGCGGAGCTGCTCTGGCTGGACGGGCAGCCCTGCTTCGTGGTAGCCGACGCCTCCAAAGCGGGCAGCACCACGCTGCTCTGTCGGGACGGGCCCGGCTTCTACCCACGCCAGAGCCTGCACGCCTGGCACCGGGACACCGACGCCGAGGCCCTGGAGCTGGACGGCCGACCCCACCTGCTGCTGGCCTCGGCCTCACAGAGGCCGGTGCTCTTCCACTGGATCGGAGGCCGCTTCGAGAGGCGCACGGACATCCCAGAGGCTGAGGATGTCTATGCCACGCGTCACTTCCAGGCCGGTGGGGATGTGTTCCTGTGCCTGACGCGATACATCGGGGACTCTATGGTGAGGCTGGGCCCAGTGGGGGGGGGGGGGGGGCGGGGAGGGCTGTAAACGGATCTGGCCTCACATGCTGACCTTTGAACTCTGATCCCATCCCAACACTGACTGCAAGTCTATGGCCCCTCAAGGCTATCTGTGTCCAAATCACTCCCCGGGATTCTGATTCTGCCCCCCACATCTGGCTCTGCATCTTGGACACCCTCCAGGACTGAGCTTAGCCACAGCCCCTGTCCCCCCCACCCTGACACGGCAGCTCCTCGGAGCCTGATGCAGATGTTGGGCCCTGCCCGCCCTCTCTAGCTCTGTCTTTCCAGAGCCAGGTGCAGCCAGGGGAGGGCCCTCCTCTAACTCGGATATTCACAGGGTCTCTGGTGGGGAACAGACTGGGGACAAGAACAGGAAGGAGGCTGGAGAGGGTGGAGGCTGGCGAGGGTGGGGGCTGGGCCAGGGTGCATTAGTAGGTAAAACCCACAGATGGCCCTGCTGAGCCACTCAGTGTGGGCCCGAGGGAAAGAGCGGGGTCGACTCACCAGCTCCCAAGTCTGACTTAGCAGCCGGCGCAGCTGGGGGGTCACACTGATATAATTAAGAAAGTTGTGGGAACTTGAGGACGTATGGGCCTGTTTCCAAGCATTCCAAGTTCTCTAGACCCTTCAGGATGACGGGCAGACCTGCCCCCCCCCCCAGGCTCCAGGCCCTAACTGGCCACCATCCCCCCAGGTCATGCGCTGGGACGGCTCCATGTTTCGCCTGCTGCACCAGCTTCCTTCCCGTGGCGCCCACGTCTTCCAGCCAGTGCTCATCGCCAGGGACCAGCTGGCCATCCTGGGCAGCGACTTTGCCTTCAGCCAGGTGTTTCGCCTCGATCCCGACAAGGGGCTCCTGGAGCCACTGCAGGAGCTGGGGCCTCCCGCCTTGGTGGCCCCCCGGGCCTTTGCCCACCTCACCATAGCCGGCAAACGCTTCCTATTTGCGGCTTGCTTCAAGGGCCCCACGCAGATCTACCAGCATCACGAGCTGGACCTGAGTGCCTGAGACCGGCCAGGACTCTGGACATGGCTGAGGGCTGGCCTGCGGAGCCTTGGGCATCTGGATGCCCTGTTGGCTGGCCTTCTGGCCCCACTTGGGGTAATGACCAGTCCTGTGAGATGCTGACCACAGGCCAAGTCCATCAGCTCCAGGTCCAGGCCTTAGCCCACCTCTTGAAGGAACTGGGTCCACTGGGAGAAATGGAAGGGCCCAGCCTGAACCGCCCTCCCAGTCGGAAGCAGTATCTGGGGAGAGAGACGCCGCGCACTTGGCGACTTGGGAGCTCAGGCTGGGGCACTGCTTGGAGCCAGAACACCGAGGTCAAGGGGGGATGCGCAGAGCTCCGTGAGGTCTGGAAGTCCCCTCAACGACTCCCACCCCACCTGCTCCCTGCCAAAGCTCCCGAGAGAGAAGTCCTTTCCCTTCCAAATTCAATCCTGCCAATCGCTCTCAGGGAGGCGTGCCCGGCTGCGTGACGTCACAGTTGCTGGGCAGCTTTTCCTGCCTGATTCATTCTTTGGGCTGCTTGTGCGCATGTCTGCTGCCCGAGGCTGTGGCCTCGCGTTTGGTCCTTCTTGCGCGTGCGCGCGCAGGCGGGCAGGTTGGGGGGGGGGTTAGGATTGGAGAGGTGCACCTGAAGCCCTCCCCGAAGGGCCACATGGGAAAGGACAGAAGGTATGAGTTCAATAAATGCGCTGTGCACAGCCCGTTGTTGTGGGGTCATTGGGAGAGGGGATCTTGTGAATGGCATGGGGGTTGAGGTGACCCTAAAGCCTTGTCATGGCCAGGGAGAGATCTCTGGAAGGCATTTTGGCTCATTACGGGGTTTCTTAGGAGTGTGGGCTCATGGGATGTACAAGAGATAGAAGGGCGGGATGGGGGGGCAGGCCACAAGTTTTCTGCCGTCTCTTTTTAGAGGTCGCGTCCCAGGGCGTTGTAGGAGATATTTTTGGATGTTTTGAAGGGTTTTGGGCATTTTGTGGGAACATTTAGGGTGACATTTAGGGTGTCTTATTGGCTACTGGGGAGTCTCCAGGGAGTTTATAAAGCTCAGTGGAGGTTCTCACACCGTGTGGCCATTATATACTATTAGGGTGTTATAGGGAATCATTTAAAGGTCTTATGGGGACATTTGGGTATTCGGAAAGGTCTCCAGTGAGTGAGGAGACCCTAGGGGTCTTACTGTTACAATCATAAAATTGAGCAGTCGGTGGGGGTGGGATGATCCCTTAGCCTTGTTCTCCCTGGATGTCCCCATGTTCATCTGAGTGTCCAGCATTCCAGGGCTTAGGGCTCTCACAAAAGTGTCCCCCGTTAACACTAGAACATCTTAAAGTGCACACAAGGCTCCCACGGTCTGGAGGCAGAGAGCAGGCCCCATGCCCCTCTAGCAGGCCATGAGAAAGAGCAGAGGACAGGCTTTTCCCAACTAAGGTCCACCCGCCAACTTCCTGCCAGCCCGCCCGCTCCTCCAGCTCCTCCAGGCCCCGCCCTCGCCCAGGCCCCGCCCTCGCCCAGGCCCCGCCCTCGCCCAGGCACACTCCGGGAGTCTGTAGGCTGCCTGGGCGGCAGGCGGCATGGTTTTGTATTAAACATTGAACAAAGAGCCCCCTCCCATGAGAGGTGAGGCGAAGCCCCAGCAAGGCAGACTGAGGAGGGGCTGGAGGATGTTACCCTGGAGTTTAGGCTCCCGTGCAGAGCCAGGACTTGGGGACAAAGAAAGGCCCTCGTGTCCCTTCAGCTGGTCCAACCTCAGCAGTTGTGGGCAGAGCCTAGGAGAGGTGATGGGATTAGCTTGGAGGGGTGGATGGAGTTCTCTGTCCCCAGGGTACAGACACCACCCCTCCTTGATTCTTGTTCCCCTCAGTCGGAGCTGATCCTGTCTTACCTGGAGTGATGAGAGGTGGGGCATCCCCTGACCGGTGACTAGGGGGGAAAAAACGGGGTGAGTGTCACCTCCACCCCTGCTTGTCCTCTCCCTCAGGGTGAGTGGAGTCTCTGCCCACCCAGACCTGACTTCCTGGCTATTTTTCCAGGAAGTAAAGCATTTCAGAATTTGGGACCCTTTGGGGAATTATTAGCTATGACTAATAAACCTTGGAAACCGGAGTGGCAGAACCCTGAGTCTTATCCTCTTTTTGGAAGACTTAAAAGGCTCTTTCACCCTGAAGAGTGTTTATTCGGCAGGAGGCAGGCGTGCCAGGAGCCGCCTTACCTGGGCTTCTGACTGAATCTGCATTTGCATTTTCCACCTGTCGGGGAGAGGTGAGCAGTCAAGGGAGGGGACCCAGGCTTCGCCCGCCTGCTCCCCGCCAGCCCCTGCACTCACTCATTAGGACAATGATGCCGATGGCGCACAGGACCCCCGCACAGATGAGTCCTCCGACCCGAAGGCTGTACCAATCTGGGAGAAATCAGAGGGGACCTCAAGACCAACCCAGGTCCTTTCTATCCATTACCCCCATCCACTTGACAAATAGATACTGAGCACCTACAATGTGCAGGGCACTGGGGACAGAGAACAGAACAAAACCCAAGCCCGACTGGGCACACATCCTAGTTCACACCCAAGCAGACAAGCTATTTCTTGTCAGGTCAGGTGGAGATAAAGCGATTTGAGGGAAAATAACCAGGGCGGGGAACTGCAAGTCAGAGGCAGCGGTTTCAGACAGAGAGTGCAGGGAAGGCCACAACTGAGCAGCCATCTGCAGGAGGTGAAGAAAGGAGCCTGTGGATATATGATGGGAAGTGCTCCAGGCAGGGGGATCAGCAGGTGCAAAGGTCCTGTGGCTGGCAGTTGTCTTCTGTGTCTGAGGACCAGCAGGAGGCCAGCATGGCTGGAGCAGGAATGAGGGGCAGTGGAAGAGGTGAGGGCAGAGGGACAAGGGGGAGCAGATCAGTGGAACCTGGACGGAGAATGCTGACTTGGGTAGAGTCCCTCACCTCTTCCAGGAAGTCTTTCACGTGAGCCCTTCTCCTAACAGTTGGTTTGAACCTAATGACTTCCTGTGGTCTGTCCTCGCTTTCTGAGTGTGTCTAACTACCTTGCTGGATGAGAATTGGAACCCAGGCCATGCTACCATCTCTTGTTCCTGTAATCCACCATGTTCACGGCCCCATGCTCCTTCTTATCCTGGCTCCAGGGTCACCCACATCAGACCCTCCACCAACCCTTTGTGGGGACTTGGGCACAAAATAGTATGGGGGGTTGGGAGGAGACCAGGGGGTGGGCATGAGCTCTCACCATAGTAGAAAGGACTGTTTTTATCTGCAAGGAAAGAAATAAAGAACATGAATCGAGGACAACGGCAGTTTGCAGGGGTCCCAGGGCCACCTATGGGGACCTGTCTGACTCACCTTCTGGGTCGTTGGCATCCAGCGCGGGGAGACCTGGCAGGAACAAGCAGGAAGGAGGGAGATGGTGAAGCCTAGAAGGTCCAGGGAGCCGTGGGGTCCTTGGGAGGGGGTCCCTGGGGCACAGGGAGTCCCACCCCGTCTCACTGCCTTGGCGCGTCCCATCACGGAGATGTGGACTCGCCACTCACCCCCACACCTTTGAGTCACACCAGCCACTTGTCACCTGAAATAGGTTCTACTCTGGGTGGTTTTGGGCCACCGTTGAGTTGCGTGTGTTTCCAGACACGTGGCTAATCCACACCTCCTGCAGAGATGGGGGGACTTTTCTTGTCAAGACGACATATGGCTTCGGTTCCCAAGGCTCGGTTCCCCCCCAAGCCAGCCATATCCATCGCCTCCCTTCCTGATGCTGCCGCGCCCCCACCCCACCTGCTCTGGCACCTGCTCACCATCCCCTGCGAAGTGACTCACGATCACCAACCTAAACACACTCTATATAAAAATGCAACTCTCCATGCCCACCCTGCACAGAATGCCAACCTTGCCCAAAGCAACAGAGAAAAAGACATGCAAAATAAAGCAAGGGCAGCCGGGCACCGTGGCACACGCCTGTAATCCCAGCACTCGGGAGGCTGAGGCAGGAGGATCGCGAGTTCAAAGCCAGCCTCAGCAATGGCGAGGCACTTAGCAACTCAGTGAGACCCTGTCTCTAATAAAATACAAAAAAGGGCTGGGGATGTGGCCCAGTGGTTGAGTGCCCCTGAGTTCAATCCCCGGTACCAAAAAAGAAAGAAAGCAAAGGGCTAGGATTAAATTCTGGTTCAAAGCTGCAGCCCCCTCTCAGCTCTGGACCTCAAACACCCTGCTAAAGAGAGATTAATTATTTTTAATTATATTTGAGGCACACGCCCAGCGCCGGCTGTACCAAGCACGGTTCTAAGTGCTTTTCAGATATTAACTTGCCTAATCCTTGGAACGACTCCGCTAATGGGCGCTGGTACTCTCCTCATTGGTACAGACAGGGGGGACTGAGGCACGGGGTGCTCTGGTCATTGCTGCTGCCCTGCTGGACTTCCAGTTACCTCTTGGGATCAAGTTTAGGGATGCCTCAGAGACACAGCCCTGGGCCCAGTCTTCTCTTTGATGTTCTCAGAAGGTTGACAGTTGACAAGGGAATGGGGTAGACAGTGGCTTTCTAGCTGTGTGAGCCGCTGCTAGAAGAGGCCTTGTCCTGGTGTGCCCCTTGAAATCGCGAATATGACACTATTGTCCCTAATGGTCACCAGCATCCCAGGGGAGATAGAAAAATGCAGACACACACATGCCCATAAGGCTTGGCAGCACCTAGGTGACGGGGAAAGGACGATTCAGGGGCCTGGGACTCACCTGCTAGGAGGACGAGCAGGCTGAGCGCCACCTCTTGCATGTCGCGAACTGACCTACAGGAGACCAGGAAGCAGGTGCCACATTAACAGGGCCACGGGGATGCCTGTGCTGCCTCTGGCTCCTACACCCTCCTCCTGCCCAGGGCATGTGCAGGAAGCCTGGCCCTGACACTGGCTGGGCTGAGATAGGAAGGAGCCCCAAAGTCAAGTGGGGGCTGGGTGAGGTCTCAGCCGATGAGGAAGCAGCTTCCGTAACTCACTGGATAGGACCTTAGGCCTTTAGTGAGTCACTCTGGCTACCCAACAAGGGGCCTGGCCTGCTGCTATCTCCATCTTACAGATGGGGAAACTGAGGCTGAGAGGTGACAGTTGGTGCCCAACGTCACGTGGCCAGGAAGCAGGATTTCGACCAGGCCGGGCTCCCTGGTGGCTGTTCCTAACTCAGGACTGTCAGGGCCTCGGGGCGTTTGGGAAAGCGTGTGTTAGGAGCCAGGTGGCAGCAGGCCCGGGTGCTGGGGAGTGTCCCCCACAGACATCGTGGAGCCTTCCGGGCTCTGCCCAGACCCTGCGGGCCTTAGGCAGGGCTGAGCTTCCCTCCGGCTGCAGGGCAGGGGGGAAGGAGGAGAGAAGGCCAGGCTGGGGCAGGGGTCGCGGACAGACTGGGCGCACTGGAGGCAGCCCCAGCTCCACCCTCTGTCCCACCCGACCAAGCCCACCTGGGCCCCCACTGAGCCCCCACCTCGGCCCCAGCCCTGCCCAGCCTTGGCCTCCCTGGCCCTTCCCAGCCCTGCTCCTGGCCCAGCCTGGCCCGTGCCCTTCCTCCCCAGTCTCTGGGCTTGCTCCCACCCCGCCCCTGGCCCTGCCAAGCTTCTCCTGGCACGGGCACCTCTCCCCGGGGCAGGCCTGCCCAGCACCTGGGACACGCTCCCTTCCTTTCCCGGCCTGGTGTCAATCTTATGCCGCCACCGTGGGTACCTGCAGTAAGCCCCGCCCACTCCACTGCCCCGCACGGCGCGTTGAGGGAATCCTGATGGCAACGCGGACACTCCCCCACGCACCCTGCACCGGACCCTGCCCAGCGACCTTGCTGTGCTTTCAATCCCTCAATCCCCAGCAGCCCCTGAGGCCAGCCATCATGTCCCCATCTCACCGGTGGCAAAACACAGGCTCAGAGAGGACAGCTCAGCAGCTGGGGCTGCGGGTCCTGCATGTTCACGGACTCTTCCGTCTCCCCGCCACGCCCTGGCCTGGGACTGTCTCAGCTCCCCTGCGACAGGGACTCACAATAATTTTAGCGGGAGCATCCATTTCTCGCAGGAAGAGAGGCTATAGCTTTGGTGAGTGCTGTTCAGATATCTAGGCCCCAGAAAGCATTTTCGGGGAGCTGGGGTGAGTGGTGGCAGGACGTCAGAGTGGCCGGGGAGCCAATCTGCCAAGGCCTGCCTGTCGTCTAAAGCTACCTCATGAGGTTCTGTCACTCCTCGATGACACGAATGCTAGCATTAATAGCCGGTGCTTGCTGCGCACTCGCCCCACGTGGCCCTGTTCCCAGCTCTTGATAGTCGTTCATTAGATCACCGTCACAGCTTGAGGAAGCTGGCACTATCATGATTCCATGCTGCTGTCACAAACCCTGTCACCCCTGAGAATTCTACTCAACACCATACGCTTTGCATCCCGGAACTGCTGGGCCTCTCCCCTTAATCCTGTCACCATGGCCTCTCTCCAAGCACCCCCTGGCCTGCCAGGCTCTGCTGTCCCCCCCCCCCCCATGCCCACGAAGTCACCCTGCATCCAAGACCACAGAGAGGGTAGCTGACGGATGCCTCAGCTGCACCCCAGCCTCTGCATGAGGGTTCCCGGCCCGAGCACTTCCGGCCTGAGCTGGGGCTAGATGTCCGCCCTCGCTGACCCATTCAGGCCCAGGAGGTGCCCGCCCGCTTCCCAGCTGGCCACAGGTGGGGGCAGCTTGGAGAGGAGGCAGCCCTGCTCCTCCCCCAGCCACGGAGGTCCCACACCAGCCCGAGGGCTGCATCCACAGCCTGCCCTCGGCTGTCCCCTCTGTTCTTCCAAGATGGTGGCAAACGACCCAACTTCAGGGGTGTGCAGAAAGACCCCTCCTCTTCCGTGTCCCTGAAGTCTGACCAACTTCCTGCTTTCCAGCTTCCCTGGTAGCATCACCTCCTTTTCCTGGAGGGCTTTAGGATCCACGCGTCTCCTGGGTGTAGGCCCCCAGAACCTGAGTCCACCTAGTCACCTCTCATCCACCCAGTGACCCCCGATCTACTTAAATGCCCCTGGCCACCCAGACACCAATCCGCTCAGACGTCTCAATTCACGCAGACGCTACCAGTCCTTCCAGATCCCACTCCCAGCTCTCGCCTGGCCCTAGCTGCCCGGCTCAGCCCCCGAGTGGAGAATGAAGGGGGACAGTCCCAGGAAGGGAGGGGGCTTTCTCCAATCTCTGGCCATCAGAAAAGGACCTTGGAGGGGGAAGGTTCTAGAGGGTCCTGATGGGAGGGGGCCCTGGTGCTCACCTGGTGGCTCCTTGGGCAGCGCTGAGGTTCCGGGAGAAAGCCAGCTGCCAAGCGGGGCCCGGAGTTCTGCCTCCGTCCGCAGATGCCACGCCCTGAGCAAACCTGGGCAGGTAGAGAACAAGTCAGCCTCCCTAAGGCTCAGGGGCTCCCCCACCCCATTCCTGCTCTTAAAGAGACAGCTCCAGCCCCTCCCCTTCACGGCAGCAGGTCACCCGGGGCTCAGCAGCCTCGGGTGAGGGGCAGGGAGCAGGATGGGCTGGAACTTGGGCCCTCGAATTAAGGGAGGGACTTTCTCTAATCTCCTGAAACCGGAAGGAGATCGTGGAGGGGGAAGGTTCTGGGGTCTCTGATGGCAGAGCCTCTGTTTGGCAAGGCTGTGCAGAGAGGTGACCCATCTGCGGAACAACCGAACCTCTTTGGCTTGGATCATGGTTTTTTGCTTGGGGAAGGGATGCTGGTCATTATGGGGGATTTAAAGTCCCCTTCCAGGCCACGTCTCTTTGTTGCCACCATCTGAGGGTCAGTAGAAGATGCTGATAGGACCAAGGTCGTGATGTGCAGGAGACACTGGAACACCAAATAAGGATCCTTGGACCAGGCCACCACCCCAGCCTGCCCTGGGAGACTGAGGCCAGCTCCCCAGCACCAGGCCAGAGTCCCTCACCCATGCTCCTGCCCAGGTGCTGGGAGCAGGGTGCCTGGGTCCTCAGAGGGGTGCTGGGCGGGGGCTGCCTCCCCTCCAGGAGGTCGCCTGCCCTGGGCAAGGCCCTGTCCTCCTCCCCTCTCCGGTCACCCCGCCTCACAGCATTCCTTCCGGCTGGGGTCTGTAGAGGCCCCCACATGGTCCCCGTTGGGGGTGCCCCCTCCCCCAATTCCGCCTTCTTAGACAGAGGGACTTTTGTCTGGGGGCTGGATGGAGAACAAGGCGCCATTGAGTGGCTGGCGGAGGATTGGGGTCACGGGGAGGGGCAGGGCCAGGAAAGGGGTGGCTCTGCACTGGCCACCAGCTGGACTCCAGGCGACCCCAACACCCTCGTGGGGGTGGGGAGGAGGCCCGCAGGCCCCAGGCCAGCGAGAGGGTGCTCTTGGGAGTGTGCAAAGCAGGGCAGGGAAAGGGTATTTGGGGTCAACTCACGGAAGTGGGGACAGGGAGAGGAACCCCCGCCTCTCATCAGGGAGGGGCAAGCATTGCTCCTCCAGATACAAGCTCTCTGTTAGGGTCCTCCCTCCAGCAGTCTCTCAGTTCTAGGCCCTAGACTAGGACAAAGCCTCCCACCTCCCCCATGAAGGAGGGGCCAGTCCTTACAGGAGGGGAGGGACAGTCAGGGCGCAGCTCAGAGCGGAGGAGTGGGGGGAGATAGGAGCAGAGGAATAAGGCCAGGGGCAGGACAGGGTGGTGGGAGGATCTGAGTCCAGCTAAGGGAGTCTTTGTGTCCAGGCAGAGAGCATCTCTTCCCTGGATGTCAAGTCTGACCGTCCCTGGGAAGACCCCTTGGTGGTCCGGGAGCAAGGTGGTGTCGCCCTCTGCTGGAAAGTATAGTAACTGCAGGCATCAGAGAGGCGGCAAGCTCTGCTCTACCTTCATCCCTACCTGTCTGCACCCTCAGCTGCCAGAGAGGCCAGGCGAGAATCCTAAAGGAGTGAAGCAGACAGGTGTGAAACCAAAAAGCATGGTGGCCACTGGGCAAACTGGAGAACCACCGTCATATCCAAAAAAGGTTGGAGCAAGTCCGGTGGATGGAGGAATAACTCCCAGGGACCTTGCTGAGGGAATAAAGCAGGGTGTTGGGAAACTGCAGCGTGCACTGCCTTGTAAGGAGAAGACTGTTTTCATGCGTATACTTGTGTAGGGATAAGGCATCTTTAGAAATATGTGCCCACGACTGCTCCTGGGGAGGGGACTTGGGAGGCAGGAGGACACCGTGGAAGAGACTCATTATCATATGCTTCTTTTACCTTTAGAATTTTATGTTTGGAAAATGTGCTATCTCAAAAAGAGGTTAGCCGGGCGTGGTGGCGCACACCTGTAATCCCAGCACTTGGGAGGCTGAGGCAGGAGGATCGCGAGTTCAAAGCCAGCCTCAGTGATGGCGATGCACTTAGCAACTCAGTGAGACCCTGTCTCTAATAAAATACAAAAAGGGGCTGGGAATGTGGCCCAGTGGTCGAGTGCCCCTGAGTTCAATCCCCAGTACAAAAAAAAAAAAAAAAAAAAAAAAAGAGAGAGAGAGAGAGAGGTTAATTAAAACCATTAAAGGACTGCATCTACACACTTCCAACCAATGACCACCGTATTTTCCATAGATGTCAGAAATTTGGCCAGATGCTGTGTCATATGTCTGTAATCCCACTGACTCAGGAAGCTGAGGCAGCAGGTTCGCAAGTTCAAGATCAGCCTCAGCAACTTAGCAAGGCCCTAAGCAACATAGTGAGACCCTGTCTCTAAATAAATAAAGAAGGGCTGAGGATGTGGTTCAGTGGCTAAGCAACCCTGGTTCAATCCCTGGTACAAGAGAGAAAGAAAGAAAAAGAGAGAGGGTGGGGAAGGGAGAGAGAGATACAGAGCGAGGCAGGGAGAGAGAGAAAAAGGGAGGGAGGGAGGGAGGAAGGAAGGAAGGAAAGAAGGGAGGAAGGAAATAAATAAATTTGAATCTTGAAGGAGCCCAAATTAAGGAGATAGCTAAGATTGCAGTTAGCTGAGAGCCATAAAAGATGTTCAAGTTCCACCTGATATTCATACATTTATCAAAGAATCTTTGTATGCCCGTGAACACTGTGTGACGCACCTGTAAGCTCGAGCTGTAAGCACTTGTCCTTGTTAAAGCAAAATGTATATAACCGGGCGAGGTTAGTTAGAGGTGGTTGGTGGTTGGGTTTTGAAGTTGATGTGGGTGGTTGAAGTTGGTGGTTGGAGTTAGAGTGGTTGGAGTTGGAGAGGTTACTGGAGCCGGAGAGAGAAGAAGAATAAAAGACCTTTTTTCATTTTCATCCTGCCTCCAAATTTTCTCCTGCTGCGTCGTTGCTCCAAGCGGCAATCGCCTCAGGCAGCAACAGAATCTTGCGGGTGAATTCTCAATATTAAAAGTGAGCTAAGACTTATTTTAAATTATGAAGGTCAAACAAGACACGGTTCAGAGCTGGTTTCAGTCTGGGGGCCCTACCCTCAGAGACTTCTGTCAAGCTCATATTCTGCATCTTTCCTTGCCATGGTCTCAGGTTTCTGTTTATAGGGCTTTTTCTCAACATAGGCCAATCATAAACTCTTCCTAGGCTGGATCTGAACACGCCACATCCCAGTACGCATTGGGCCAGAGCCGGGATTATGGCCAGGAGGGTGCTGAGACCCCGTGTACACAGACATCTGGGACCCCGACGGAAGCCACGGGGAGTGGAGTTACCTGTGGTTATGTCCCTCCTGTCAGGGTTGGGTCTCTTTGGGAGAGAGTCTTCCGGGCTGATTTGACTTCAGACCTACCTGAATGAGCACACAGGCATCCCTGAGCATCTGTGCCTAACAAGCCAGAAGCCCCGTGGGTAGCAAAATGCACAGATGCTCAGGTTCCTAACGTGAAATCCAGTAGTGTTTGCACAGAACCCATGAGATTCTTCCCACATGCTTTAAATCATCTCTAGATTCTTTACAATACCTAATACAATGTAAATGCTATGGAAATTGTTGTTACACTGTTTTGTTTAGGGAATAATGACCAGAGAAAAGTCTGTACATGTTCAATACAAATGGGACTTTTTCCTGAATACTTTCACTCTGTGGTTGGTTGAATCCATGGATGTAGAACGGCAGACACGAAGGGCTGGCTACATATATGATATGTGTATATATATATATTTGTGTGTTTTTTTTGTTCTTTTTGTTTTGTTTTGTTTTGTTTCGTTTTTTGTACCGGGGATTGAACTCAGGGGCGCTCGACCACTGGGCCACATCCCCAGCCCTTTTTTTGTATTTTATTAGAGACAGGGATCTCACTGAGTTGCTAAGTGCCTCGCCATCGCTGAGGCTGGCTTTGAACTCACGATCCTCCTGCCTCAGCCTCCCAAGTGCTGGGATGACAGGCGTGTGTGTGCCACTGCACCCGGCTCTATGACATATTTTACATATTGATATATATTATATAGATAATAAAATGATTTAAAGTGTTTCCCTCCATTTTTCTTTTGAAATCATTTGATCCTGAAGGACCTATTTAAACTCTGCTAGCTTGTAATTACTCAGAATCCTGGGAACTCTTGCAAACTGAGAAAAACCAAATCTGCAGGGAGTTTTTGAATATCACAACATTTTCTGGGACGGAAACTAAAGCAGAGAATCGCAGTCATTTGGTGTTAGGCCGTCATGGATTTCAAAATGTTATTAATTTTCATTCAATAATTTGGTGGGCCTTTGTTTAAGGCTGATTGTTTCTGTGGGCTCTTGGTTCTGGACCGGCCAGCTTCGGGTGTGGCGCCAGAGGTGTCCGCACCCAAGAGAGGCAGAGGCTGAGAGGCCCAGCGATACTCCAAGGTCCCACGTCCTGGGTGGGAAGGGGACACAGAGACAGATGGACGGGCGGATGTGGCTGGTCAGGCTTACGCAGCTGTTCCCTGTGGCCTCAGGATTCGGCACCTGTGGGAGAAGAGCAGGAGCCGCAGGTGGCCCTGTCCTGCCACCTGGGGCTGGCGTGGCTATGGGTACACTGGCCTGGCTTCCGGAAGCTGTGCCCAAGGTGCCCCATGGGGTGGGTGACCCAGCATCTCTGGGCCTCCTTGAGACCCAAAGCCCCGCACGTTGCACTAAGATCAGAACCTGACGAAACAAGCAAAAAATGTGAGTTTTTATGATAAAAAACCTCTGGATTTTTAAATATCGGTAGCTGACTTTGAGTTTTCTTAATACTTTGTAGGACAAATGAAATGTGTCCTCTGTTTGAAAATGGCTCCGGGGCCACTGCTTTGGGTACCCCAGCTAGGGGGTAGGCCAACTGGGGAGAGGCTCAGCGTCCCCCACCCCATTGTCACTCATCCTGCTCCAGACCCCTCCGCCCCCCTGCAAGTTCTAGAACATTCCACAGAATGTCTGTGGTACTTCCACCCCAGAGATTTGCAGCTGCAGCTCCCTCTGCCTGGGGTCCTCCCCTGGGTCTGCCTGGTTCATTGCTTCAATTCCAGGCTCTGATGCCACCTTCTCATGTGGCCTGCTCTGACCACCCTGCGTCCGGCCCCCGCCCCCACCAGGCCCCATCCTTTCCATTCCCCTGTGACTTCCTTCTCTCCAGAGCACATTCCGGGCAAGTCCTCTGGGCCCTTTGGATGACCTGGCTCCCCTGCTAGCCGGCCAGCTCCTCCCGGCGCATCTCATCTGAATCATAGACCAACATTTGACTCGCACGTAGTCAGTACTCATGGGATATTTGTTAAATTATGAAAGAGAGGTGTTCTTCCAGCCCCGGAGGCCCGGAGGGAGGACAGAGCTGCTAACGGGGGCAGCTGGGCACTGGAGGACCAAGTTTGCTGAAGGCCTAAGCCAGCTTCTTCATCAGTGGGGGCTTAGGGCTGATGGCGGGGTGCTGGGCGTGAGCAGGAATTGCCAGGTAAGCAGGAGAGAAGCAGGCGACGTAGCTGGGCCCTGCACACCTGAGATAGGGACTGTGGCTTCCAGGGCAAGGAGCGATGGCCTCCTCCCAGCTGACCTCAGTCCCTGAGACGAGGTCTCCCTCACACTGGGGGCCCCAGAGCTGAATCCAATTATTATGCTTCTTATAATTCACAAGTTGCTATGGTTTGAATGTGTCCTCCCAAGCTCATAAAGTTGGGATTTACTCCCTGAGGCAGCTGTGCGGGGAGAGGAGAACTTTAAGAGGTGATGAGGTTATGAGGGACAGATGCGCTTCGCCATAGTGAGAGCGGGTTATTCTAAAAGCAAGGTCGTACCCTGTGCACTTGTTCTCACCCTCTCCTAGCCCTCCACCTTCTGCCACGGGATGAGGCAGCCAGGAGCCCTCACCAGATGCCAGTACCATGCTCTTGGACTTCCCAGCCTCCAGAACTGTAGGCTGAATCCATTTCTGTTCATTATAAATCAGCCCATCTGAGGTGTTCTGTTATAGCAGCAGAACATGGACTAAGACAGTGAACAACATTTACATGCCAGGATATTTCAACATAACAAGCTGCATTTCCTGCTTCTCTTGGACCCACATTCCCACTTGGCAGCAGTAGTTGAAGGGACAGATCTGTCTCCCTGGGGATGACCCCGGCCCCATCTTTCCTTGGCTTGAGGCTTCACAAGAGGGAGTAAGGAAGAGGGAGACTCCAGGGCTGTTCTGGCCCCAGGACTGTCCCTGTCATCTCCAGTCTTAATCCCGTCTTGCACCTGGATGGCCATCACGACAGATCCAGCCTCAGGGAGGCATCTGGGGGTGGTTTGCACAGCAGAGACCCCAGGGCTGTCATCCTGAGTCCAGGAAGACAGGTATATCTGCCCACATGAGGTGAAATGGCACAACTGAGGACAAGCCTACTCACCTTTTTTTTTGTACCAGGGATTGATCTCAGGGGCACTCGACCACTGGGCCACATCCCCAGCCCTTTTGTGTATTTTATTAGAGGCAGGGTCTCACTGAGTTGCTAGGTGCCTCTCCATTGCTGAGGCTGGCTTGGAACTCGCGATCTTCCTGCCTCAGCCTCCCAAGTGCTTCTAAAAGGTGATCATATGATTCACCTTCTGAAAAAAGCTCTGTCAACTGACAACAGGAAAATTTGGTACCAGGGATTGAACTTGGGCACTTGACCACTGAGCCACACCCTCAGCCCTATTTTGTAACTTCTTTAGAGATAGGGTCTCACTGAGTTGCTTAGCACCACGCCATTGCTGAGGCTGGCTTTGACTTGAGATCCTCCTCTCTCAGCCTCCCAAGATGCCTGGATTACAGGTGTGCATCGCTGCGCCTGGCTGAATCTTTTGTAAATGGCCAGGCAAGTGAACAGGGGCAGGAAAAGATTTCTGAGATACAACAATCTAAAAACAATAAGCAAACAAAACACCTTATATATCAATAGAAATAAAGCCAAGGAGGGCCGGGTGTGGCTCAGTGGTAGAGTGCTTGCCTAGCACGCCTGAGGCACTGGGTTCAATCCCCAGCACCACATAAAAATAAACAAATAAAATAAAGGTATTGTGTCCATCTACAACTAAAAATAAATAAATAATAAATTAATAAATTAATTAAAGAAGAAAAAGAAGAAAGAAAGAAAACCAAGGAGGCAAGAGAGTAAGAATTGGTGAATCTATAAAGGGTCTCTGAGTTTGTCATATGGCTTACGTAAATTTCCTATGGTCAAAAATATTCCAACTAAGAGTTGAGAAAAAAAATCAATAAAAAATGTAAAATAATAAAATCACAAAATAAAAAACAATTCCAAGAGAATGGAGGGAAAAATAAATTTAGAATCTGGTAACCTAAAAGTTAAACAGAATTTAGGCCGGGCGCGGTGGCGCATGCCTGTAATCCCAGCACTTTGGGAGGCTGAGGCAGGAGAATCATGAGTTCAAAGCCAGCCTCAGCAATGGCGAGGCACTTAGCAACTCAGTGAGACACTGTCTCTAATAAAATACAAAAAAAAGGGCTGGGGATGTGGCCCAGTGGTCGAGCGCCCCTGAGTTCAATCCCCGGTACCAAAAAAAAAAAAAAAAAAGTCTGTGTTCTTTTTTGCCTCCTGCAGCTACAATATCTTATTTCCTCCTGGATCAATGCACAGGCCATGACCCTCGGTGCCCGGCCCACCCCTTCCTCGCTGGGGGTGACAACGCCCCCTCTGGGCTGCCTGGCATTGTTCTCTGGGGTCCCTGAGGCCTGGGCAAGTCAAAAGGGCAGGAAAAGGTTTCCGGGCCGCTGGCTGCAGAGGCCGGCCGTGGGTCTGCACTCTGGGAGCTGCCTGGCACCCTCCGCCCAGGGAGGCGCTGGCTCCACGGCCACTGGCAGCCCGGGGGTGTCCCTCTCAGCGTGCCCCTGTCCCCCCGGGCGCACGAGGAGGTGCCACTGCAGCCAGAGAGCCCCGAGCCCCGCAGTGCACTTGGAGACCCTTCGTAGACTCACCAATTCTTAATATCTGGGGGTACCAGCTGGGACACTGATCCTGGCACGCACGGCCCAGCGGGGGACACTGTGGCACTTAGGGCTCTGTCCCTCGGGGGCAAATCACACCCTTCAGGAAAGGTCAGAATGCTCCACATCCCTGTGGCAGGGGGAGGACGGTGACAAAGGGACAACGGGGGGACCACGTGACTGTTGGGGTCCCGGAACAGACAGCAGGGTCCAAGGACCTCCGAGGAGAGCTCCAGAACCAGCCGCTGCCTCCGCCCTGACCCAGCCGCCCTCCCCTCCTCCCTGGCCTCCTGCTCCTGTCCCTGCCCCCAGTCTGTTCCCGGGGAGCCTGTGACCCCCTGAGTTAGATGAGGCCGGAGCCCTGCCCTGGCGGCACCTCACTCCCAGGAGATCAAAATCCCTCCCCCAGCCCCTCTCTGACCGCGCCACCTCCTGCCCTCCTCCCCTCACCCACGGCCTCGCTCAGTGGCCGCACTGGCCACCCTGCTCGTCCCTTCTGGCAGGTGCCACCCACCTCTCTCCCCTCTGCAATGTAGCTCCTTGCAGAAGGGACCTGGGCCGTCCCACTCCCTGCTGTCTCCCCAGCACCAGAGCACAGGGCCTGGCACATAGTAGGTGCTCAGAAAACATTTATTGAGCAAATCCGTGAAAACGTTACTTGAAAGTGACCGTATCCCAGGCCCCATAACACACGACTCAGACTCCCCACCCTCCTTAAGTCTAGCACAGCTTTGGGGGCACACAGTAGGCCCACAGGTGGACAGGAAAGGAACTCAGAGCCAGACAACCTGAGTACACATGCCAGCTTTGGTGTTTTCTCACTATGTGATCTCTCCTGGGCCTCGGTTTCCCCGTCTGCACAACTGAGATAATAATAGCAGTCCCCCTGCAGAGCTGCCCTTTGGATTCAATGGGATTGTTGTGTGGGAGGCTGACAGTGTGACTAATTCTGAAAGCTGGTGCCCTTCCTGGAAGGGGGGGGGGGGGGGGAGTGGGAGGGGTGTGGCTGTGTGTTTTCCAACAGCCAACAAAGAACTCTTGTAGGCAGGGGCCCTCAGGCGTGGAAAACACAGCCACCCCGTGGGTCCTAGACAAGAGTTTCAGGTCTCAGAAGGAAGGTTTATCAAGGCATTTGTGTCCTTTGAAGATTGTTACAACAAGCAAGACTGGTTTGGGGGAGATGAGGATACCATAGAGTGGGTTCCCATTTTGCCCTCCTGCAAAGAACATCTGTGAGTGCTGGTCGGGGAGATCTCTACCACCTACAGCCCCCGAGAATAGAATGGGACAGGCTTACGATGATCTCTGGGCCACAGAGATTGCTTCAGTGGAGTCCCATGGAAGTGAAATATAAGAATTTTGTTCAACACTGGGTTTAAGAAAAGTTTTGGATCTTGGACAGTGAAGGTTTTACATTTGAGGCCTGGTCATTCTACAGTTGTTACAGCCAAAGCTTAATATCATAAAAGACCACCAACCAAGAAAAAGGCTAAGAAATCAAATTAGCACCTTGATCAAACCATACCTGATCCTATATTCCTTCTGGAATTTTCAGTTGTGTAATCTAAATGTTTAACTTAGTTATAATGAGATTTTCTGTTACTTGTAGCCCAAACAATTAAAATTGTACGTAGAGGAATTCTGTGGACCCAAAATCACTGCATTTTCACTAGGATAGGTCATGATTTTTACTTAGTTTGAGCAGATTCTTTTTTTTTTGGGGGGGGGGGGCGGGTACCATGGATTGAACTCAGGGGCACTTGGCTACTGAGCCACATCCCCAGCCCTATTTTGTGTTTTATTTAGAGACAGGGTCTCACTGAGTTGCTTAGCACCTCGCTTGTGCTGAAGCTGGTTTTAAATTTGTGATCCTCCTGCCTCAGCCTCCCAAGCAGCTGGGATTACAGGCGTGTGCCACCATGCCCAGGCAGATGCATTTTTTTTTTAAACTTAAATCAGGTTGGGAGTCTCTAGATGTTGGTGAGCGCTTACCTCAGCCAGGCCAGGGCTCTCTGTGCACAGAGAAGCCCGGGTCCTGTGAACTTGGATAGATGTCCTTGAAATGAGCACACTGGGGCTGCTGGACTTGTTCCCCTTCCCAAACTCCACCTTGGGAAAGGGCAGTGAGCTGAGGCGCCCCGGGGCTTGGCCAGAACAGAAGAGCAGGTGCCCGGGAACTCACCTGTCCTCTTGACCAATGTGCCAATAAGCAAGTGCTCCTTTGCCTGGCAGATGCCAGGGGAGAGCGGGCGGCACCCGAGCCTGCCCTTGAGGGTCCGCAGCTCCGCCCGGTTCCTGGGGGAGGGCAGCAGCGCACAGCGTGGGCGGAGCCTCAGCCTGCGGAATTTCCCACGGTGCTGGGGCAGGTGTACCTGCCGCCCGTGGAGCAGCCGCACTTGACTGGGAAGGGTGGGGGAAGCCAGTCAGGCGATACGAAGCCCGAGTCACACTTGCAGCCCTGCTGGCATGGCCTCGGGCAGCTGTCGGGCAGCGGGCTGGGCGCAGGAGCTGGGGCAGGAGGAGCCACTGAGCCCACAATGACTGTGGGGAGCAGGCAGCTCTGGAAGGAGGAGGACGGGGTAAATGCGTGGGGGCATGACTATTCTGGAACATTCCCCTCCAGAAGAGGACCAAGGAAGTAAGGGAGGGCTGGGAGGGCCAGGGCAGGTCACAGGGGTGGGGCAAGGGGTGGGGAAGGTAGTGTGGTGATGTGGTGGTGTGGTGATGATGATGGTGATGGTGGTGGTGGTGATGACATTGGTGGTGTGGTGATGGTAGTGGGGATAGAGATGGTGACATGGTGATGGGAATGACGGTGGCAGTGTGGTGATGTTGGTGGTGATGGCAATGGTAATGGTGATCATATTCATGGTGCTGATGGTAGTGATGATGATACTGATGGTGGTGGTGGTGGGTGGTGGTGGTGGTGGTGATGGTGATGGTGGTGGTGTGGTGTTGATGGTGGTGATGGTGGTGATGGTGATGGTGGTGGTGATGGTGGTGATGGTGGTGATGGGATGATGGTGGTGGTGATGGTGTTGATGGTGGTGATGGTGGTAATGACATTGGTTCTGATGGTGGTGGTGACATTGGTGTGTGTGTGGTGATGATATTGGTGGTGGTGATGGTGGTGATGGTGGTGGTGGTGATGGTGGTGGTGATGGTGGTGGTGATAGAGATGGTGAGGTGTGGTGATGCTGCCAGTGGAATGATGATGGTGGTGGTGATGTGATGGTGATGGTGATGATGTTGGTGGTGGTGATGATGGTGGTGATGGTGGTGGTGGATGATGTTGCTGGTGGTGATGGGAATGGGACGGTGGTGGTGTGGTGATGCTGCCTGTGGTGGTGGTGATAATGGAGTTAGTAATGGGTGTGAGATAACATTGCTTGAGCACCAACTGCATGCCAGGCTCTGCTCTATATCCTGCTAGGTATTCTGTCTTTTAATTCTCGGTATTTTCTTCCTGAATTCCCTGAAAACTGAGTTAGCTAGAAACCACAAATGATCATCGTCATTTCATCAATGAAAAGAACCCCCTACACCTGAGCGGTAGCCAGGCAGCTGCTCTCCACACGCCGTATTAACAAGCCTATCGCTCCCTTTCCTTTATAGATGAGGAAACAGAGACCCAGAGAGGTTAAGTGACTTTCCCGAGGTCACAGAGCCAAGAAATGATGGGGCTAGGCTCAGAAACAAGTCTGTGGGCTCCCCTGAGCCCACATTCTCACTTGGCACGGTGCCAACCCTGTGGGCAGGACACACCCCCACGTCGCTGCCCTGCCCCAGCCCACTCCACCCCTCTGCCTGCCTGGTCTCCCTGCCATGTGGGCTTCTGAACCCCTAAGGAGCAGTGAGAAGGTGCCTGGTGGGTGTGGGAATCGCACCCTTCAAGTTCCCAGAGTTCACTAGGGAGAGGTGGAGGCGGGCGATTCTGCTGCTCAGCTGAAGAGCTCGGGCGCGTCCCAAAGACAGCTGGGAGGCACAGTGGCATGTTTCCCACTGACCCTGGGCGACCTTGCACAGGTTGCTGAGCCTGCCTCAGTTTCCTCATCTGTAAAACAAGAATAATAATAGCTCTTCTCTGAGCAGGTGGCCACGGAGACTGATCCTGGCAGGGTCACTTAGCATCCACACAGTGCCCATGAGCTTCCTCAATTCCCAGTCCCTAATGCACCCTGGCTGGAACGATGGCTATGAGCAGAAATGACATGGAGGACTTTGAAGGTGAGGAACTGGAGAGCTGAGGTGCACATGTTACTATAGGGTGGCATCACAGGGTGGAAGTGAACTTGAATGGTGCCCAGGAGAATCCTGTGGGATTCGCAAATGAGAAAACCCCCTCTTGGTCACGCACAGCCGAGTTGTTACTGCAGCACAACCCAGCCTATCCTGACTGATTCAGCAGTGCTCAGTCATTATTAGGGAAGGGTTTGAAGTAGGTGGGATTTTCTGAGTGACAGTTAGCCAGCAGGGTGTGCAGGGACTTAACTTGAGTGTCCTTGACCTAGGAGGACATCAGGAGGTGGCATTGGGCCAGCTGGTGAGATCTGGCTGGGAAGGACCCTCCCCGGGGACACCTGCTCACCACGGGCCACAGACGTCTCCAGGGCTGCACGGGGGGAGGTGCCACCTGGGTGCACAAAGTGTCCCTCGATCCCCATGGTGGCAAACAGATCTTTGTATGCCCGTGAACACTGTGTGGTAAGGATGCAGTCCCCCACCTGCACCCAGTGGCTCGGAGAGAGAAGAAGTATCTCTACTGCGGGTTCGTTGTGGGGCCCTTCATGCAGGGGGTATCTCAGCAATGCACAGAAGGCTGGTAGAGGGCTGCCTTGTCCAGTGGGCACAGGGGAGCTAGGCCACGGGCGAGCCGCAAGCCCTGGGCACCAGAGCACCGAGTGCCCTCGGAGACGCCCACGTCATCCTGAGGATCCATGCTCAAGTCCCCACCCAGGCCACAGAGGGCGTCCGTGTAGGTCTCAGGCACAGTCACCCTAGGGCATGGGACTCAGGGACAGCCATAGAGAGGCCAGAGGCAACCTGGACCGTGGAGGACCTGGAGAAGGCCCCGAGTGCCCCTCCGGGCAGGCGGACCTGGGAGCCGTTCACGGGAGCACAGACACCTGGGGCAGGCACCAGCCCCGACCCTGCTCTCCACTCTCCACGCAGCATCCAAAGCGTTTTTTTTTTTTTTTTTTTTTTTTTTTTGGTACAGGGGAGTGAACCCAGGGGCACTTGACCACTGAACCCCATCCCCAGCCCTTTTTTAATATTTTGAGGCAGGGTCTCACTAAGTTGCTGAGGCTGGCTTTGAACTCGCGATCCTCCTGCCTCAGCCTCCTGAGCCACTGGGATTACAGGCCTGCGCCACGGCACCCATCTCCAGTGGGTCTTTTGAAATCACCCACCGGGCCCCATTGCTTCCTTGCCTTAACCTTCTGTGGCTCCCTAGTTCCCCGGGAGAATCTAACCCCGCACCGTGACCATGTGGTCCCATGGCGCCGGGCTCCATCCCCAGTCTGTGCTCAGGGCCCCTCGCGGCCACTCACTCTGCTCGGGCTGCACAGTCTCCCTACTACTCCTCAAATGCCCAGGGACCGTCACCACCTCTGGACCTTTCCTGGCCGTGTCCCTTGCCTGGAACCCCCCCCCCCCCCAGCTCTCTCTCGGCCTCTCTGTGCCCCGCTGCCCTGCTCGCCCTGCCCCAATGTGTAACCCACCCTCCCCTCTCGGCCACTCCCCTGCTTTGTTTTTTTCTCCAGAACAATTATCTTATGACACGCCAGAAGTTCACTTATGTATTGGTCGATTTTGATTGTCTCTCTCCCGGGGATTTTCATCTATTTTTCAACAAAATTAGGAAACACACAGCGTCTCCGGAGGCTGAGGCAGGAGGATCGTGAGTTCAAAGCCAGCCTCAGCAACTCAGCAAGGCCCTAAGCAATTCAGTGAGACCCTGTCTCTAAATAAAACACAAAAAAGGGCTGGAGATGTGGCTCAGTGGTTGAGTGCCCCTGGGTTCAATCCCTGGTACTAAAAAAAAAAAAGATGATCATAGAAAGATGATTTAAGACATTGATGAATATGGCTACTTGGAAGGAAAGAAAGTGAGGGGTATGAGAAGGACTGGAAGGGTGAGTCCTTTCACGGGAGCAGTCAGGGAGGGCTTCTTGGGGGAGGTGACATTTGAGCTGAGACTTGAAGGATGAGAACAATCTGTTATGTGAGAACCTCAAGGCAGAGGGAATAGCCAGTGCAAAGGCCCTGAGGTGCAAGCCTGCCTGCGGTGGTGGAGGACCACCCGGGAGGTCATGTGATTAAAGCAGTGTGGGGACTAGAGAGAGGAGAGGAGGGCAGAGAGATGAGAGACCAGTTCTGCTGGGTCACATGGGCTCATTCTGAGTGAGATGGGGCCATGGGGGTACTTTGAGGTGGGACAGAATGTGGCCTGACTTGATGTGACTAAAGATTGCACCTTCACCTGCTGGGTGGTGGGAGCGAGGCTAACAAAAGTGACCTGGCTTTGCAGTTCAATGTCATATTGATTCATCAAACACCTTTATTCCCTTACGAAATGTCCTGTCCTGGGCAATCTCCACCTCCTGACCCTCGCATACAGGGAGGTACGTGGTATAGACGGGAAACCGAGGCACCGAGGTGCACAGACTCTGGACTAAGTCAGTAGCTAGTAAATGGCACACTGGGATTTGAACCCAGGCCCCAGGGGCCCAGCACCACTTTGCCTGCTAGAGCATCCAGGTGGACCCAATGTCCATTTGACCCCCAAACACAGGGCCCAGAATAAGAGGACGCGTGGAGGCCCCCATCTCCTGTGGCTCCGTGTGCACGAGCTACAGCTCAAGCTGCCGCGCTGTTAAATGAGATACGTTCTAACCTGCCGCCCGGATCCTAGACCTTCCTGCGTCCTGAGGCCGGATGTGGATCTGGATATGGAGAGGCTGCCCCGCCCGCCCTGACCCCTTCCCATAGGACTCACAACCAGGCCTGCACTCGCTCAGCCCAGCGCGGACCCCACCCTTGTCTTGCAAAGAGGCCTTGATGTGTCACACGGGCAGGACGGGTCTGGGCGTGAGGCCTGCGCGGGACCTGGAGGTGGCTCCGAGCCCTTAGACAGAGCGTTCCCTTTCCTGGCGCATGCTCCGAAGACCACGGGAGAGGCGGCCGCGCAGGCTCCGGAGGGCTTCCCAGAGGCGCCCGAGTCCGCAGCGCGTGGAATGAATCGTGGCCAGGGGAGGCCGCCGCGCAGGGCGGGGGGCCATGCCCAGTTCTCGTGCAGCGGAGCCCCCGTTCCTCCCTCTGCAAAGGGACGCTCTCGGGCCACCACCCTTCAGCCCACTGTCTTGTGGCGCTTGGGTTTGAACTAAGGGCTGCACGCCTGCCAGGCAAGTGCTCTACCTCCGAGCCACTCACCCAGTCCTCTGGGACAGAGGACGGGAGCCGGGTGACACTCACCCCTAACTGTCCTGCCAGCGATGACAGCCACCCTCCTGCCACGACCATGTCTACCTGCTGGGCCCGGGGGGGGGGGGGGGGGGGGGGGGCACCCAGGACTCCGGTCCTGCCTGCACTCGGATGGTGAGGGCTGTGGTGTGCCAGCAGGCTCTGGCCAGCATTTTCCAGCCAGGCTCTTGAAGCTGGTGGCAGGTCCCGTTGAAGGTGCGCAGGCAAGGGTCTCCACAGAGCCAGAGCGTCCCAGCATGCATCCGGCGGCAGCCCCTAACTGCCCTGTGCTGGCGGCACCACTCATGGTGCCTACAGGCATGAGGATGGCACCCCAGCTGGCGCCCAGCCACTTGGCACATGCACTTCTGGTCATAGGTGGCTGCACCCAGAGAGTCCTAGCAGCCCTGCAGGCGGCAGCCACAGCAAGCACAAGGCACACAGACCCCACCGCCAAGGCGACACCCTCGACACCCTCGTGGTGAAGCAGCCGCTGCCCACTGTACCACCCACAGGTGACAGACCTACCACAGGTGACGGGCAAGGTGGCCCACAGAAGTCATAGTAGCTAGCCTGGTGCGGTGGCGCACGCCTGTAATCCCAGCACTTGGGAGGCTGAGACAGGAGGATCACAAGTTCAAAGACAGGAGGATCACAAGTTCAAAGCCAGCCTCAGCAATGGCGAGGCACTTAGCAACTCAGTGAGACCCTGTCTCTAATAAAATACAAAAAAGGGCTGGGGATGTGGCCCAGTGGTCAAGTGCCCCTGAGTTCAATCCTGGTACCAAAAAAAAAAAAAAAGAAAGAAAGAAAGTGGCCACGTCTGTCACAGCTGCAGCTACAGGTGCATGGGTGCAGCCAGACCAGCCCTCCTAGCTAGGGAGAGAACTCAGACTGGCACCCCTGCCTGCCCCCGGACCTGAACTGGGCTCAGTGGAGGCAGACCTGGAGGTCGGTCCAAAGCAGCGGAGACCGAGCGGCTGGCTTAGCCTGGGCGGGGCAAAACAGCAGGGATGCCCAGTCACCGGCTGCAGCGGGGCTGCACCCTGTGGCCACCGCCTTGCCCAGAGGGCAGCAAACTGGGGAAACCCATTTTCCCTCAGCAGAAAGCATAGCCCAGGGGTGACGGGTCCAGGCCTGGCTCTGTCCCTTGAGGGCTCTGGGCGTCCTGTGGCCTCGGTTTCCTATCTGTACAGTCGGGGCAATGAAGCACTGTGTTGGGGGTCAGGGTGACCTCGTGTGTGAGGCACCCAGCAGCCAGCTGGCCCACAGTCAGCACTTTCCTCAGCTGGTACTGTCGCTATGCGCTGGCCCAGTGCCTGCTCAAGATGGGCTCTCAGAAAATGTGACTTGTTACTATGGTGATGGAATCATACATGTAGTAAATGACCCAAAATATTTGCAGCTGTTATCATTATATAACATATATATATGTATATATATGTGTGTGTGTGTATACTATATAATGATTAGCACAGACACATAATACATGCCCAGGACATGCTGAACATTATTATTCTTATCATCATTTAATATGCTTACACACCGGCACACAGCAAAGGCCCAAGATGTATTATTATTATTATTATTATTATTATTATTATTACTGTAACTATTATTAAAATGCTTAGCCTGGACATGGATACCAACTAAATGCCCAATACATTTTATTTAGTATTAGTAGCATAGGAAATGACATAGGGTCAAGACTCAAATTTGGTGATTAAAATAACACAAACGGCCAGGCATGGTGGCATGCACCTGTAATTCCAGCGATTCAGGAGGCTGAGGAAGAAGGATGGCAAGTTTGAGGCCAGCCTCAGCAACTTAGTGAGGCCCTAAGCAACTTAGCAAGACCCTGTCTCAAAATAAAAAATAAAAAGGGCTGAGAATGTGGCTCAGTGGTTGAGCACCCCTGGGTTCAATTCCCTGGTGCCAAATAATAATAATAAAATGAAATAATGCAAACAACAATAGTAACTCAGTTAATACAGTCTTGTATGCATTAATGCTAAATAATGTTAACTGTTGTGATTACTGGTGTTTATCGTTATTGTTACATCATCAAATTGAATTGGGGGCCAAGCATTTTGAAGGTAATCATTAAATACTAGTTAATCTTTAAAAACCAATAATGATAACAATAGTAATAATATTAAGCACTTAACACCTAACGCTGTGCACTGGGAATGAGCTTAATAAACATCAATAGCAGTATATCAATAATTCCAGCAATGACAGGCCAGCGTATTGTCAATTTCCAACGTGATGTCCTGGATTGAGCAATGTAGCATATACCAGGGGTTCTGTGATCCCGCAGGACGGCCAGTCCCACTCTCTGGAGCAAGGCCCAGCCCTCGGCTCACCTGGTAGGTGCGGCCACCGTGTGCGCAGGCGCACTGCGCAGGGCAAGTGCAACATGGCAAGAACAGCCTTCCATGCCGGCAGGGCCGCGGTGGGGTTGGCGCAGCTGGGCAGGGGCTCCAAGCTGCGCCCGGTGCCCCTGGTGGCAGAGCTGGTAGCTGCTGTGCTCTGGACACTTGGCGGCTGTGCAGGCAGGAGAAGACGCAGGGGTGAGGACAAGGATCTGGGCTCCGGGGCTCTGGGCTCCCTGCCCCAGGGCTTCCCATCCCTGATCTGTCTGCGACCAGGTCCTGTCGCTTAGGGCTTAGTCCCCTCATCTGGCAAATGGGCTCTTTAGTACCGACCTCAAACTTGTTTTAAGGGTACGGGGGTTTAAAATGAAGCGACTGGGGCAGAGCCGGGCACGCTGAGAGCCTGGGTGAACCTTGACTTCTTATTTCCCAAAGAGCTCCCAGCCTGCCTTTCCCACTGCACGAACCCCTTTCTACCCCAACTCCAAAGTCTTTGAGTGTCAGACATTCACATTGGTCACGGACAGGGCCTGGCTTTAGGGGTGTCCTGACCCCCAGGGTGGTTCTGTAGAGGCTTTTGGTGCCCTGGTTGAGCAGAGGAGCAGCGGTCCCCAGAGAACCTGCCCCTATTGCCCAATAAGGTTAGAACCAGGGGGGACATCTGCACTGGGGAGCCAGCAACAGCTCTGGTACAAAGAAGGAAAGAAAAACTTTTGAAGGAGAATCAGAAGGATTTGCATATAGACTAGGTTTTTCATGCTACCAGAAAATTATTGTTCATTCTGTTAGGTGTGAGTGAATCATGGTAATTTTTATTCCTTCTGAAGTCCAATCTATTAGAGAGTCATGTTGGAATATTTACAGATTGACCCAATGTCTGGGATTTGTTTTATAAAAAGTAAATAAATAAAGCTGGGCGCGGTGTTGCACACCTGTAATCTCAGTGGCTCAGGAGGCTGAGGCAGGAGGACCAAAAGTTCAAAGCCAGCCTCAACAACAGTGAGGCGCTATGCAACTCAGTGAGACCCTGTCTCTAAATAAAATACAAAATAGGACTGAGGATGTGGCTTAGTGGTTGAGTGTCCCTGAGTTCAATCCCCAGTACCAAAAATAAATAAATAAGAAGAAAAATAGTAAATAAATAAGGTGGGGATGGACGCAAAGTTGGCCCCAAGTTGACCATTGTTGAAGCTACCTGATGGGTCCAGGGAATTCATTATACTATTCTCTTTCCTTTTACTTATGTTGAAAACATCTATAATATGGAATTCAAGTAAACAAGAAGGAAAGAATTAAAAGATAGGACCATAATAAAACTTCTTCCATCCCTAGAGAAAAAAGGGCTCAAATGTCAATTTTATTAGCTATGGACAACTGGCTTAGTTCTGTAAGCCTTAGCTTTCCTAGCTGTAAAATGGGGATGAGAGCAGCCATCTGCTCTGACTTGCAGGGTGTTCCGGAGAAGGTGACAGCAATAAGCACACAGAACCCTTAGCCCCGTGCCTGGGACACTGCAGGTGTGCAATAGGTACCAGTGGTTGTTGGCATTATTATTATGTTGGCATCTTTGGGAGGTGAAAGGTGGGCATCTCAGGTCAGGTTTTCTGAAGGTAGGAAGGACATCCAGTCACCTTGACAGGGAGGCAGGGAATTGACACAAAAATTGTCAAGTCTGACCAGGGTGGTATTAAAAACATGTAGCAGCCCGGCATGATGGCACACATCTATAATCCCAGTGGATCAGGAGGCTGAGGCAGGAGGATCACAAGTTCGAAGCCAGCCTCAGCAACTTAGTGAGGCCCTAAGCAACTCAGTGAGACCCTGTCTCTAAATAAAATATTAAAAAGGGCTGGGGATGTGGCTCAGTGGTAAAAGGACCCCTGAGTTCAATCCCTGGTATCAAACCAAGCCAAACCAAACCAAACATGTAGCAATCAGTAGAATACAGGCTCCACCTCAATTGGCATGCACCCAGCTGGAGCTTAATCAGAAGATCTGGGAGCCCCTATCTTGCCAGGCTTTGGAATGTGGGAAGTGGCTGGTGGCACTTGGGCAACTCAGGGGTCTAGAAGTATTTCAGTCTGTGAACAACTGGCGTGACTATATGGAATGTGCAGCTAAATTCCTCTCTGGCTCAACCATGACTTAACACAAAAGGAAGAATTTCTCCAGGGCCCAAGGGTGACATTTTTTACCCTGGCAGACTAACATTTGCACCCTGGCTAACTCCATGAACATGGTACAAATATCCTTTATGACTTTGCTTTCAATTCTTTTGAAAATACAATCAGATGTGGAAGAGCTAGATTATATTATATCAATTATTTTTTGCAACTGGGGATTGAATCTTTGCTAAGCTACTACGCCCCCACCTTTTTTTGAGGGGCAGGGAACAGGATTTCACCAAGTTGCCAAGGCAGGCCTCTAACTTAGAATCCTCCTATAGGTGTGCACCACCGTGCCTGGCTTCAATTCTTTTTTTTTTTTTGGTACCAGGGATTGAACTCAGGGGCACTCGACCACTGGGCCACATCCCCAGCCCTTTTTTGTATTTTATTTAGAGACAGGGTCTCACTGAGTTGCTAAGTGCCTCGCCATTGCTGAGGCTGGCTTTGAACTCGCGATCCTCCTGCCTCAGCCTCCCAAAGTGCTGGGATTACAGGCGTGCGCCACCGCGCCCGGCCTGGCTTCAATTCTTATTTATTTATTTTGGTACTTGGGATTGAACCTAGGAGCTTTACCACTGAGCTATGTCCCCAGTCCTTTTTATTTATTTTTTATTTTTTATTTTGAGACAGAGTCTCTCTAAGTTGCTGAGGTTGGCTTTGAACCTCAACTTCCTGAGTTGCTGGGAATATAGACATCACTGCTGTGCCCAGCTTCAATTTATTTATTCATTTATTATTTTAATTTTTTTGTCGTAGATGGATGGCATATGTCTGCAGGGCCAGCAGAGGATGCGGTCACAGCAAGACGCACATCACCAACACAGCTGGATCTATATGGATCCTGGTCGATCTCCTGTGGCAGGGACCAAAGGGCCCCTGGGAGTTCTGCAGGAGCCCACACTGCCTCCTTGCAGACCCAAGCTGCTCCTGGTCATTGTGGACTGGATGGGAAGCTCCGCAGTCATCCCCACAAGCCTTGCTCTGCTTCTCCAAGGTGTCATGAGCCTCAGCATCATCATTAGGTTGCCACTGAAGTTGCTGCAGAGCCCACAGGTGTGACCCTCCTAAGGCTGAGGCAGGTGAGGCTGTAAGAGGTCTGTGCTGAGCCATAGGCCGAAGTCCAACCACAGGACGAAGAAGCAGCCATTCCAGTACATGACAAGGTTGCCCCCGCTAGAGCTTACAGGTGGGCTACTGTCTCACCACTCTCCTAAGGAGCAGAGCAGACCGAGTCAAAGACTGTGGTTCAGGAGAGCTGGACCACCTCGGTTTGGGTCAATGTCACACAGTAAGTTCTCAAATGCATATAAAATATGTTTAAATGAAGAGACAAAGAACAAAAATAGTAACCACTGCTTGTTCTACTCCTGCTCAGCATTCTTTTTTTCTTTCTCTGAATTTCCTTGAGAAACTGTCCCTGCAACATCTATCCATATGGTTCATAGGCAGTAAATCAACCCCACCCTAACTCCCAGCACATAACCCAGGCCCAGTCAATCAGTCCACAGAGACTGGGTCATGCGAGATGCTCACATGACCCAAGCTGAGCCAATGAGGGCCAGCCCTGGGACTTTTCAGGAAAAGATTCTCTTGCCCCAAAGGCATTTGCTAAACTGGCAGCCATCTTTATTCTCACAAGGTGGACTGGCCCATGGCTGAAACTGAAAGAAAGTAGAGCCCAGATACAGATCCGTTGTTTGAGCACTTGAACCCAGCTCTGCCTGAATCCGGGGATGCCTCAATCGTTTTTCAGTTATGAAAACCAATAAATTCCTTGTTTTCTCCTTAAGCTGATCCAAAGGCTATTTCTGTTATTTTAAACTAGGCGCCTCTGATGGATACAGACAGAAAAGTGTGTGCAATTGGAGGATAGAGGTTAATGTGGAAATACTGGAGAGAAAAGAAGCTTTTCCTTTGGGGCTGTGGGTTTGGTGAGGGGCTTCCATTCCTAAGAACCACATGTCCCCTGATCCCCTGCAGAGCTCATGCTTACTGGAGCCATGCCTGGGCTGTCCGTCTGCAGGTGGACCTGGGACGTGCTTCTGAGATGAGTGTGACAGGGTGGTTGGACCTGTCCTTGCCCAGTTCTACTCTGAAGAAGGGCGTTGAGCCAGAGAGCCACCGACTCCTCCAGGACAGGCACACTGCTGCCCGGGAACTCCACGGTCCTCCTGTCAAAGGTGATAACGTGCAAGTGCCCGTTTGCCTGGCAGGTGCCAGGGGAGAGCAGGCAGCACCCAAACACGCCCTTGAGGGTCCCACAGCTCCACCCAGGCCCATGGAGGAGGGCAGCAGGGCACAGCATGGGCGGAGCCTCACCCGGTGGATTTTCTCACAGTGCTCCCTGGCCAGGCCTCCCCGGCCAGGCCTCCCCGGCCAGGTGGCACCTGCCCTCCATGGAGCAGCCTCACTGTGTTGTGGGGCAGGTCACCCAGAAAACACGCCAAGTCCCAAATTTGTCCAAATTGAAGAGTTTTTATTTAGCTGGCCTGTGACTGCCCCCCACAGGACCCATCACTGTCTCTGCAAGGAACAGCCCCACGCCTGAGCATTTTGGGATATTTAAAGGCAAAAACCATATCCAGGTTGGCATAGCAGCAAGCAAGCAGAAGGGAAGGGGGTCAAAATGACCCTAGTTCAGTACACGTTAGAGAATGGTTACTAATGTCTGGACAAACAAGGTACTTTGCCCAAGAAAAATGGAAACTAAAGAGAACAATTTTACATTGTATAAGAATTGCTGGGCTGGGGTTGTGGCTCAGTGGTAGAGCACTCACCTAGTGTGCGGCCAGGGTTTGATCCTCAGCACCATGTAAAAATAAACGCATCGTGTACAACTAAAAAAAAAAAAAAAAAAGCAAATAAATAAATATTTAGCCAGGCGTGGTGGCGCACTCCTGTCATCCCAGCACTTTGGGAGGCTGAGGCAGGAGGATCGCGAGTTCAAAGCCAGCCTCAGCAATGGCGAGGCACTTAGCAACTCAGTGAGACCCTGTCTCTAATAAAATACAAAAAAGGGCTGGGGATGTGGCCCAGAGGTCGAGTGCCCCTGAGTTCAATCCCCGGTACCACAAAAAAAAAAAAAAAAAAAAAAGAATTTTTTTACACTGCATAAGAATTTTACATTGTATAAGAATTGCAGGACCTAGTGTGCTGCGCTAGGTAACTATCTGGGTGCAGAGGCGGGCTTTCCCCATGGGAGAAGCATTTCTTACATGATATGGAGTCTCAGGATAAAATGGAGTCTGTTGGGTCATTGCCCAAATAGCCTGGCCCATAACAACTGGATGGGGGACAAGCAGCCAGTGCCACTAGCACAAAACCAAGTCACACTGGCAGCCCTGCTGGCATGGCATCGGGCAGCTGTCGGGCAGCAGGCTGCACACAGGAGCTGGGACAGGAGGTGCCACCAAGCTCACAGAGACTGTGGGGAACGCAGGTAGCTCCGGAAGGACAGAATTGGATGTACCACAGGGACATTAACTCACTGCCCCAGGACCCAGTTCTGTTCCCTGCTATCTCCCCAGGGCCCAGCTACATGGCACCCTCGATGAATATTTGTTGAAAGAATTAATACATGTATCGAAGCCCTTCTCTGTAGTATTGGTTTGTTCCATTTTGAGTGGGCACTCCTGCAGGCCAGGAGCACTCTAGAGACTGGGGACGCAGTAGTGACCAAGACAGTTAGAAATCTGTGACCATGCTGGGTACAGTGGCGCACACCTGTAATTCTAGCACTTGGGCGGCTGAGGCAGGAGGATTGCGAGTTCAAAGCCAGCCTCAGCAATGGTGAGGCACTTAGCAACTCAGTGAGACCCTGTCTCTAATAAAATACAAAAAGGGCTGGGGATGTGACCCAATGGTCGAGTGCCCCTGAGTTCAATCTCCAGTACAAAAAAAAGAAAAAGAAAAAGAAATCTGTGACCTCAGGGGGCAGCTGTTTGGGAGCAAAGGCTGACAAGCTACTCCCCTGGGGCCACCTCTGGCCCACTGCCTGTGGTTCACAGTCCACCATCCAAGAATAGCTTTTGCCTGTTTAAATGGTCGGGGGACAAAAGCAAAACAAGAACAATATTTTGTGAAGTGTGAAAATCATGTAAAATTTAAATTTCGGTGCCCATAGGTGGCGTTTGATGTGACCTAGTGCATTTGCTCATGCGTGGTCAACGACTGCTTTTGTTACAACAGATGACTTGAGTGATTACAGCCCAGCGTGGCCCAGAACAGCTAAAATATTTATTGCCTGGCCCTTCAGAAGAAAAGCAAGCTGGCCTTAACCTAGAGGGGGGAAGTGTGTAATGGATGAATAATAAAGAAAAGATGGTTTCAGGTGGAGAAACGGGGTCCTGTAATCAAGAGTGACTGAGCTCAGGGAGCTTCTTTGGGTACCGTGGACAGGGAGGCCCCCCTCAGAAGTGGCAGGTCCTGAAAGAGGCGTGGAGCCAGCCATGAGGTTTCTGGACAAGGATACTCCAGGCAGCTGGAAGAGCAAATGCAAGGTGGGGGAGTGTTCTAGAGTGTTCCAGGAGCAGTGCAGAGGCTGGTGTGGCTGCAGGGAGTCAGAGGGAGGGGTCCCGTGGGGGTCTCGAGGAGGAGGAGGAGGAGGAAGAGGGAGGAGGAGGAGGAGAGGGAGGGGGAGGAGGAGGAAGAGGGGGAGGAGGGGGAGGGGGGGAGGAGGAAGAGGAGGAGGGGGAGGAGGGGGAGGAGGAGGAGGGGGAGGAGGAGGGGGAGGAGGGGGGGAGGGGGAGGAGGAGGGGGAGGAGGGGGGGGGGGAGGAGGAAGAGGAGGAGGGGGAGGAGGGGGGGGGAGGAGGAGGAGGGGGGGGAGGAGGGGGAGGAGGAGGCGCAAAGGCCAAGTTTTATTCCAGCAGCAGTGGGCACCCACGGGTGGCTTTGGTCAGGCGTCTAGTGCAATCTCATAATTTTGAAGGCCATGTGCCAGGTGCCAGTGACACCGTGGTGACCAGGACAAACCCCACCCCCAGCTTTGGGGTTTTCACAGATTGGGGAAAAGACTCGCTGAGGAGGGGGTGTGTGAGCGTGTGTGTGTGTCGTGTGGCGGTGATGAACAGAGGATGTCAGGAAGGAGAGAGACCCTAGGGTGGGACTCGGGAGGTTTCCATCTCCAAGGTCATTTGAATTTGGGCTCCTGGAGTCCTGGGGCCGTGCGAGCCCCTGCACCCAGTTCCTGGGTTTCTGCTGCCTGCAGTGACCCTGCCCCGTCCCAGCCAACCTGGCTCCCACCTGGCCTCCTTCAGAGGCACCTTCCTGCACCCCGCCCCCCGGGGACCCCACTGTCTGGTACTGTGTGTCCCTGGCCGGGGCTTCCCTCCCCGACCCGCCTCGCTCTGCAGACGCATTGTCTAACCTCTGGGTTTCCCGGGAGCCTCTGTCTTCTCCCCTGGGTCGCCGGCTCCTCGGGGCAGGGATTGTGTCTGTGTTGGTCACCGCCGTGGCCTTCGCGTCCACACCACAGGCTGGCACTGAGCGGGCATTCGGTTCACCATCGCCATTGTCACCAGGAAGTGTGTGAGGAGCCCAGGGCTTGTCTCGGCTTTGAGAAGAGGAGCCCAGGGCTTGTCTCGGCTTTGAGAAGATGGAGCCCCCCGCCCGCCCACCGCCAGGCCCTTCCGTGGCCTTCAGAGCCTGCGCGGCCCGGCCCCCTCCCACAGAAGGCTCTGTTTGGGGCCCGCTGAGCTCACCTCCTGTTCTGAGCTCCCTCCTGTTCTGGGAGGCACGTGGGGATGGAGGCCCTGGCCTGGAGTCCCGGGAGTTGGGGCCGCAGGCCTCAAGACACGTCCTCGCTCCTGGCCTGCCATTCGCGGCCCCCAGCCTCCCCTCTCCCCAGGCCGTCCCCCTCTGACCCAACTGCACACAGCTCTGGGCTCCTGAGGACACCGTCCCTGCTTCCCGGAACCTCTGCTTCTCACCTACCCGGCTGACTGTGACTTGTCCCTCAGGCCTCGCCCCAGATGTCCTTCTCTGGACGCCGTCCCTGACTCCCCAGGCGGGCCAACTCCTGGTCTGGGCTCCAGCGTACCCCCAAGTCTCCCCATCTGAGCCCTGATCACAGGCCCGAGCTCCCCACCACAGCCCCCACCATCCTGGACCGTCGCTGTCCGAGGACAGCGTGTGGCCCCCGTGAGGACAGGCTGGGCCTCTCTCTGTCACTGCCACGTCCACAGCATCTCCCAGTACGAGGTCAGACCCCAAGTGACCCCTCCCTGCCCCGTGCTGGCTGTGTGGCCTTCTGCCTGCCGGGTCAGGGAGGGCTGGGCTGGGCTGTCCTCAGGCCTTCCCACGACAGACCGATTCAGGGTGGCCCTGTGGTCCTGATCTGGAGGCTGGGTGAGGTTAACACAGTGTCTTTCTTTAACGGCTGCTTAAAAATCAACTTAATACTGACAGCTAGTACTTACATAGTTTTCGTTACATTGCCAGGAACTGTTCATCTGATTCTCACAACCACCTAACAGGTTAGGTCCTACTATCCTCACTCTTGTTGTTAAAAGGAAAACTGAGCACAGAGAGGTTAAGTGACTCCCCCAAGACCACACAGCAAGAAAGTGCAGATGCTAAGAGGCTAACCAAGGCAGTCTGTGTTCTCATCCTTGATGCTAAACTTAAGTGGGGCATTCCTTGCTTTAACTGAGAAATGGAATAAGAAAGGATGCGATGGAAAGTGTTTGAGCGCACATTCCTGCCTGGGAACACTTTATATCACGTATAGACATATTGATGCGGTAGGTGGGATAAAGACCTCTCCGAGATGTCCCTGGCCTGATTGCCAGGTCCTGTGATTTGCTGTGTTATAAATGTGACTGAGGTTTTAGATTTGGAAAGGGGAGAGATCATTCCGTATTGCCCAGCAGAGTCACATGGGCTCCTCAGAGTGGAAGGAGGAGGCACAAGAGTATCAGAGACAGGAGCCACGGTGGCTTTGTAAAGGGGGGAGGGGAACATGGCGGCCTCTAGAAGGGACCTGAGTTCTGTAACTGCCAGAAAATGAATTCTGTTGAGCCCAGAGTGAGGCAACGATCTTCCCCAGAGCCTCCAGAGAGGGACACAGCCCCGGGGACGATTTGATTTGCCTGATGAGACCCGCGTTGGATTTCTGACCTACAGACTGCAGGATCAGACATTTGGGTCGTTATAAGCTGCCAGGTTTGTGGCAATTTGTTGCAGAAGAAATGGAAAATTCACACTAGACCCTCAAACCCCTGGGCTTTGTACTTTGGGTCTCTATCAAAAAAAAAAAAAAAAAAAAGTTTGAAAAGCTGCTTAATGATCTTAACAAAGATCACTTGGCAGCGGGGTGAGGACAGGGATGGGGTGGGGTGGGGGTGGACATTTGTCCTCTGGGCACCAGCCAGTACCCATCGCTGCTGCTAACCTCATCCCAGCCTCTGCCAGGCGATCTCCCCAGGGGCAGAGGCTGGGGTCAGTCAGACGCTGATTGGAGAATCCTTCTCCTGGCCTCATGACCCATTGCAAAGGAGCCAGTCGAACCCGCCCAGACGCAGTGAGCTCATGCTGCGGCTTCCGGGACCCACAGACTGTGTTTCCTCCTGGGCAGGAACCTGAGTGTCTGCCAGATGTGCTCAGGGAGAGCCCTACTGGACGCGGTGCCAATGCGGTGTAAAGCACCACTGAGAGACCGGGCAGGGCCGAAGCACTGAGTGCCTGGTGGAGCCGGGCCTGCTGCCCACTCCGCCACCACGGATTACGCAAGCCCGCTTGCTTACGTGCCCACGTGGCTCTCGACAGCGGGCAAGCAGAAGGGCGCTGGCTGGCATGGAGGGGAAGGCAAAGTGCATGATGGGAACTAGAGCAGGTGCCACTGACCACGGTCTTCCGGTGCTCCTGGCCCTGCTGGGCAGAGCCCCCAGCACGTCACACAAGATCTGCCGCCCTCCTCCCCCCAGGCACGGGCCTGCAGACAGGCTCTCCATGCCTGCGCTGGCGCGTCACAGGCTTGCAATGGTCATCGTGGGCAACCAGCAGCCCACTGAAGGCCAGTGACCGGCACCGGCCCTCTCTGTCGTGTGGGCACAGAGGGGCAGGGCCCATGAGTGCGCAGCTGGCCGGAGAGGGCAGGTCCTTCCTGCCGAGCACGAAGGCCGCTGTGTGATGCGGGAGGGAGCCGCTGGGATCCCACCCAGGCCAAGAGGGTGCCAGTGCAGTCGCGGGCACCGTGGTGGACACGTGGTGGACACGCGGTGGCACCTGTCTTAGGAGACCAGGAGGCCAGTGACCGTCTGCAGGACCGCCCATGGTGGACATGCACGAAGCCACCAGCCAGGTGCCCGGGCCAGATGGGCCTGCGTCCCATTCACCTGGACACAGATGGGACCTTGGCCTCATTGGACTCTGCGACTCCCTCAGAACCTTGGGGGTGGGACCCTGACCCCTTAGACTGCCCCTCTGGGACCGGGTCTCAGCGCCCCCACAAGCTCACCTGAACCCTCTCAAGATTCCCGGCCTCCGTCACCACCTTCACTCCAGACACGCACCTCCGCGGGCCCCGCGGGCCAAAGCCCGTGCCCCTGGGCCAGCTGGGCAGGTGTGGCTCAGCAGGTCGTGGCAGCTCCCGGGCCGTGAGGGTGTGGTCACGGGGTCACGTGACACCGCTCCCGGGCCGTGAGGGTGTGGTCACGGGGTCACGTGACACCGCTGCCGCCTCTCTGGACTCCACGTGCCAGGCCCGGCGGGCAGGGGCATGCTGTCCCTCTGCACGAGCCTGGGGGCCGCCGTGGTGGCTGCCCCGCTTCTTGGCACTCACAGCTGGCGGCAGGCAGGGCTCCGTTTCTGCACCACAGAGGCAGGACGCAGCCCTGCCAGGGCAGCCACAGAGGGCCAGGTGGACGCCTGCCCCACCATGAACAGGTAGCCCTCACGACAGGGGCTGTGGCAGGCCAGAGCGGTCCTCGTGTGGACAGCTGGCCCTGCAGAGGTCAGCGCGTGTCTCCCAGTGGCTGTTTTCAGTAAAAGTCAGATCTGGAGCAAGGAGACAGAGGGAGAAAAAGAGGGAGAGAGAGATCAGCATCAAGACCACCGAGGTCAGAACCATGACCCCAGCCCCCCAGGGCAGGATTATGACCTCTCAGTCCCCCAGAGCTGTTTTCTTCAAAAACCCACCCAGGTCTGTCAGACCCCAAGGTAGGGCTAGATATTTTTGTGCAGTTCACAGCCTGGACAACTGTATGGAGTGGTCTTAGACTCAGCTCTCATTGGTCTTTTTACTACCTCCGTTCCTCCAGCTCACCACAGAAGCCAGGACCACACCAGGTGCCCACAGGAATGCCAGCAGCTTGACAGGCCCAGGCAAAATGCCTGACAGAGGACACACAGGCTCCCATTGTCCACCCAGAGCTCCTGGACACAGCTGTCCACCAACAGGCCCACGGCGAGGGTCTAGGTACAGACTGCAAAGGAGCCAGTCAGATCTGAGAGCTGCCCAGGGGCTTTGGGGCCCACATATCTGGCCTTTAGTGGCTGGGCAGTGCAGCCATGCTGTGCTGCAGGACCTGCCACCGGCCAGCTGGCTCGGAACAGGTTCCATTGGGGTGTTCCCAGAGGGGTCAAGGCCTCGGGCCACACAGGCCCCTGGTGACAGCGGCCTCGGCTTCTGGTACCGTGAGTTCCAGGTGCCCATCTTGGATCCGCAGTTCGAGGCTCGTGTCCATGGCCGGGCAAGCGGCTGTGTCTCCTGAGTGGACATCAAGTCCAGCCTCGGGGACGGAGATGGGCAGAGGGAGTAAATTCCCACCCACCTGCAGGGACAGGAGACTCTGCTGGGGTGGGGGGAGGAGGCTCCTCTCTTCCTGTCTCCCTGCCTGGTGGCCTGTCGTCGTGTCCACCTCCTGGCCTGGTGCCTTCTGTCTGCCCCTCTGACACTGCACCCTCTGCGCGTTCGTCTTGGGATTTGGGCATGACACGGCATTCCAGGCCCCAGTGTGGGTGACACTCCCGAGGGGCGCAGGAAGCTAATGGGCCAAGCGCAGCAGAAAACCCACAAGAGATGCCCAAGGACGTGGGATGGGGCGGGCCAACCCCAGGCACTCCCGCCTTTAAAGGGTAGGGCCGGCAGGGCGCTGCCGCTGGGGAGATGGGAGGGACACAGAGAGTGGCCTCCTGGGAGTCGCGGACTGCATTTCAGGGAGGAGGAAGGGACAGGTCCGTGTCAGAATCCCCAGTTGATCAGGCAGGATGTGGACTGAGGGTGGGCGGCTGGCTGGGGTCCGCATGAAGGAAGGTTCCGACGGGCTGGGCGTGGTGGCACATGACTGTGACCCCAGCAACTGGAAAGGCTCAGGAAGGAGGATCCCAAGTTTGAGGCCAGCCTGAGCAACTTAGGAGGCCCTAAGCAACTTAGCAAGACCATATCTCATAATAAAAAGGGCTGGGGGGGCTGGGGCTGGGGCTGGGGCTGGGGCTCAGCGGTAGAGCGCTCGCCTAGCATGTGCGTGGCGTGGGTTCGATCCTCAGCACCAGGTAAACATAAATGCATTGTGTGCAACTAAAAAACAAATAAATAAAGCCGGGCGCGGTGGCGCACGCCTGTAATCCCAGCACTTTGGGAGGCTGAGGCAGGAGGATCGCGAGTTCAAAGCCAGCCTCAGCAAGGGAGAGGCACTTAGCAACTCAGTGAGACCCTGTCTCTAATAAAATACAAAAAAGGGCTGGGGATGTGGCCCAGTGGTCGAGTGCCCCTGAGTTCAATCCCCGGTACCACAAAAAAAAAAAAAAAAAAAAAAAAACAAATAAATAAATATTAAAAAAAAAAGGAGGGGGGCTGGGGATGTGGCTGACCATTGAACACCCTTGGGTTCGATCCCCAGTACTGACAAAAAAAAAAAAAAAAAAAAGAAGAAGAAGAAAAGAAAGAAAGGTTTTGGTGGCAAGAAGCTGAAGGCTGGCATCACCCTGACTGAAAAGGGTTTGAAAGAGAATGAGAGAAGAGAAAGGAGTTGGGGGGTGAGTAGAGAATGACTCTCTTGTAGCCTTTGGGGTAGTGGGTGATGGAGAAATGGGCCAGCAATCGCCAGAGGGGGCTGAGGGTATTTTAGAATGGGACAAATCACAGCCCGTCGGGTGGGTGTGGGGGTGGGTGTGGAGAACCCACCAGAAGGGGCAGACTGGAGGTGGAGACGGATTGACTCACATCCACAGGCTCCAACTTGCGCACTCCCCTGCATCCCCGGGAGGGAGGGCCGTCAACTCACCGTCTGGGCCGCCCTCACTGGTCTGGGGCGGGACCCTAGAATGCGCCCTTCAACAGGTCCCTGGGGGAGGCTGCTGGCCAGGGGCCGCGTGTGGAGGGCCACTGGTAGAGGAAGGTTGAGCAGGAAGAGCTGCCCGGAAGGTCACGGGGTGGGCGTGGCCAGGGAGGAGCACAGACCAGTTCCACCACAGCAGAGGACCGGGAGGGAAGGGCGAGCAGGGCACCAGGAAATGGCAAGTGAAGGTCCCAAGGAGTTGTCACGATGGCTCGTCCAGTCATGGTCACGGTCACGGTCACGGGGGTGATGCTGGCTAGGCGTGTTCGCCGCCCAAGTGCACAAGCTGGGGCTACTCAGGTGGGGTTGTCCGGCTGAGCCTTGGAAGGAGAAAGCAAGGAGGGCCTGGAGAGGGACATGGAGCAGGAGGAGCAATGGCCTCAGCCAGGGAGGTCACCCCGTGGCTGGCGTCTGGGCACCTGAGAGCAGGAACCACAGCGGGGTTGTGTGACAATGGCAAGCGCCGGGAGAAGCGAAGCAGAGGCCGTGGAGGGCTGCGTTCATGTGACCTTGGGTGGCGTCATCTGCCTGTGGCCATCTGTTTGCTGTGGCCAGTCCTCCAAGTGGCTTGCCATCTGCCTGCCATTCGTCCACCTGTCCCTCTGTCTCCCTTCCTTCTGCCTCAGCAGCTGTGCTGGTCATCCCAGATGCTTCTGTCCTCTTCAGCCTGACACCCGCTCTGTCCGTCTGCACAGCTGTCTCCCCGTCCACCTGCCTGACAGTCTGTCACCGTGTCCATCTCTCTGCCTGCCGCCTGTCCATCTGCCACGGGCCTCTGTCTACGGGTAAACCCTCTGGCCCTGCTCCCAGCCTCACCCACCGGCCCGCGTCTGGTCGTCCTTCCGGTCTCGCCAGCACGTCCTGGCGGGGGCCACCGTCGGCGCCAGGCCTCAGGCACGGGGCTCCCCTGCCTCCGCCTCCACGTGGACCCCAGGAAGCAGGGCCAGGATGAAGTGGCAGGGCTGGAGCTGCAGCTGAGAGGGTGCAGGTGGCCCCGGGGCCCAGACGAGAGGAGCAGCTGTGAGGGCAGCGTGGGAACGGCCTGCGGCTGTTCCCTGCTGGCCCACCTGCAGCCTCCGGCCAGCACCGGACCCGGCCTTCCTGCCCACGGTGGCACCGGAGGCTGCAGGCACTGCTGTTCCAGAAAGAGGCAGCAAGGGGCAGGGACTGGGCAGCAGAGAGTGGGGCTGGGTGGGGGCGTCCAGGTCTAGGGTTTGAGGAAGGAGAGGACTGGGGTCCACCACCTGGGTCTGAGGATGGTCTGAGGCTGGGACAGGGACTCCCTGGTCCCAGAGGAGAGGCTAGGGTCTCTGTGGACCCGGACCTGGGAGCAGGTGGGTCTGGGGCAGGGTCCCCACCACTCACCATTGTGGCACAGCCACTGGGGACCACAGGTGCTCACGCAGAAGGCCCAGTGGCCCCCTGCTGGCCACTGCTGAGGCCACCTGGGGAGGTGATTCAGGATAGGCCGGCCAGGCCTCCGGTCACCCTTCCTGAAGCCCCTTTTGTGGGCTTCAGGAAGCAGCTTTTTGTGGGTTCTCCTCGCTGAAGGGCAAACATCACACTGGGACAGCCATGCAGCCAAGGGATTTATTCAACAGCCTTCGTGGCTGGTAGCCAAACTGGAGAAGAGGTGCTCTGGTCGAAGGTCGAAGAGGTGCTGGGAGAGGGGAGTCAAGGAGAGGGGAGTGTGCAAGCTCTGGACAGAAGGTGGGTGCTTGGTTGCACCAGCTGGGTCTCTGGAGCTCTCAGCTAAAGCAGCTGCTGTCTGGCTGGAGGCTGGAGCTGTCGGCTGGGAGCGGCCGTTGGGCTGAAGGTGGTGGGTCTGGAGCTGTCGCAGTGGCTTCCTCCTCTCTGCAGCGATGAGCTGATGTGTGTGTTCTGAGTCTCTCGAACAGGGCCCTATATAGGGATTTCTGGTGGGAGGTGCACCAGAGCAACCCCAACGCCATTGGCTCTTTGCCCATAGAACAGGGCGACCTTTAAGCCCATTGGCTCTTGCCCAGGGAAGAAACATCCTGCCCGGAAAATGAAACAAGGTTGCTTTGCTCAGGATATGGAAAACTCTGGGGGGGAGGGTAGCCCATCTATCACTCGCCACCTACCTGGCTGCGATGCCCCAGGCCATTGTGGGGGCTCCCACCACCGGCCACCCCAGGGGTCCACTGGATGTCGTTGCAGAGAAATAGTGGCCTGTGGCCAGCACCACCTGGAAAGTGTTCACCTGCAGGGCCAAGTGCAGGGAGCTGGGGTGACATGGGCCGGCCCAGAGCACCCACAACACCTCTGATGGCCGGCTCCTTAGCCGGGTCCATCTGCCCTGGAGCTGCCTGCTTCTCAGCCATCCCTGACTGTGGTCACCTCCATCAGAGCCCACGGTGGCCTCCCTCCACTGTCCCCCACTTCTATTTTCTCTTTTTCTGCCCCTTCTTCTCTCCCTCTTCATCTGGCCTCTGTCTCCCTGCTGGCCTTTCTTCCATCTTCCTCCCTGTGCCGAGCTCTCCCTGTTTCCCTCTCTCTCCCTCTTCCTCTCTCTCTCTCTCTCTCTCTCTCTCTCTCTCTCTCTCTCTCTCATCTTTCCCTCTTCCCCTCAGTCTCCACAATATCTCCCACTTGTGTAGAACCCAGAGCCTTCTTCCTTGGTGGTTGGGCCCGAGTCTTCAGCCTGGCCCTTCCTGGCCACCCCTTCCTCACCTGGGGCCCCACCTAAAGGACTCAGGGGGCTGGGCTGTAGCTCAGTGGTGGAGCACTTGCCTGGCATGTGTGAGGCACTAGGTTCGATCCTCAGCACCACATAAATAAATAAAGAGATAAATCGAGTCCACTTAAAACTAAAAAAATAAAAATAAATAAAAAAAAAAAGGAATTCAGTCCTTCATTCTCCTGATGTCCCCCTACTCCCCCACCATTATGGGTCAGCGTCCACTTATCAGAGAGAACATTCGGCCTTTGGATTTTTGGGGACTGGTTTACTTCACTTGGGCAAAGGAGAGGAGAGAAGGGAGGGGGCGTGGGGTAGGAGGACGGTGGCGTGGGAGGGACATCATTCCTAGGTGACGTGTGACTGCACACAGGGTGTGACTCCACATCGTGCACAACCAGAGAAATGAAGAGCTGTGCTCCATCTGTGTGCAATGGATTGAAATGCGTCCTGCTGTCCTGTGTAACTAATTAGAACAAATTAAAAAAAAAAAAAAAAAAAAAAAAAAGGAATTTGGTCTCAGGTGGCCACAGCAAGGCTCGAGGGCTTCGGGGGACAGGGAAGGGAAGGCCAGGTCCTCAGCTGCCCTGCCCGGCAGCCCTGGCTGGAGGCTCTGTGGCGCCACATGTGGCTTCCTCTCAGCGTGGACCGTCAGCCCTGAACAGGGCCACAGAGGCCTGGCCTGTCTCCAGGGGAAACTCCTCCGTGTGGACAGGGCCACAGGCTCCCTGAAGGACACCAGCCCACTGGTGCAGACCTGGGGGAGGTGGACAAGGACAAGACTGGCAGGGAGTGTCATCAGGTTGGGGGCAGAGGAGGGAGGCCCCGGCCCAGGAGGGCAGAGGATGAAGGCCACAAGAGGGAGTGACATCTACAGTCAGGTGCAGGGTCAGGAGTGGGGTTGGGGACAAGAGCCCAGGGGCACCATGGCCAGGGACTCACACAGACTGTTCTGTGTGTGACCTCAGAGAAAGCAAAGGGCTGTGGCAGCAACAGCGCGGAGAAGCCACCGTCCTCTGCAGGGAGGGCCCCACCCCCATGCCCCACCCCATAGGGGTCAGGAATGAGGCTGGGGTCGCCACGGCTCCTCCGGCCCCTCCCGGATCCCTCTTAGACCCCAGGGGTCGATTGTGTTCCCTTAGTCCTCAGGTGCAGGGTCAGGTCCCCCGAGGGACCCCAGGCTGGGGCCACGTCCCTTTAAACTCGTAGGACCCCCACACACCCCAGGTCGCTTTTCCAGGTTCGGGAGTGTGTCTGGCTTCTCCCAATCTCCTCGCTCCAAGTCACTGAGAGGAGCGGGTCAGGGGTCAGCTGGGAGCCAAGCCCACCCACCGCAGCCCGTGCCCTTCCAGGGCCTGGCTCCCACACACCCAAGGCAGCCAGGGGCCGGAGCACCCTCAAGGTGGACCCAGGCCCAGGGTGGCCAGACTGGCGTATCCCAGGGCTGAGGTGGCGCCCAGGGGGAAGGGCTTGTGCCTCCAGGGGCCTGGGAGGCTCCTGGGCTCCTGGTCCCACCGTGTCCTGCTGAGGCTGGGACAGGCCTGGGGGCGAGAGTGCAGCCAAGAGGGAACAGAGGGCACTCAGGGCTTCCCGCCAGCAGGGTTGCCACAGGCACCCAGGGCCAGCGGCCTCCACCTCATCAGCGGCCTCCACCTCATCAGCGGCCTCCACCTCGTCAGCGGCCAAGCACCATCAGGCCATCCACAGACGGGAGAGTCGGGGAGAATGGAGGCCTCGCTGGCGAGAGGCTTGGCGGGAGGCTGGCGCGGCCCATCGCCTCTGCTCCCCAGGGACCCGGCCAGTTCTCTCTCCTGCAGGTTCAAGATCGACTCACAGACTCCCGGGAGCAGGGTGAGCGTGTGGGAAGGGGAGACCAAGACGCGCGCCCTGGAGATGAAGGAGGACTGGGCCATCCGGGGCCCCGGAGCCGGGCATCCACAGAGGACGATGGGGTCGAGGCTCGTCTTTGGGCATTGGGGACTATTGCAGGGGACACAGTGGCAGGGGGACATGAACAGGGAGCGGGAAGGGGCTCGGGACTGTGCACTTGTGGAGGTTCTCCTGGCAGAAGGTGCTGGGTCAGGCAGTGGGGCTCCGTCTGCAGAGCCCTGTCCCAGGGGCTCTGCTCCCCACACCCAAGCTGGCCCTTCACCTGGCCACACCAGGCGCCTCGGCCAGGTGAGTTGTGGGGTCCCTCTGGCCCCATCGTAACCGAGCAGGGTCCTGGCTTCCTGCCCATCCAGGGAACCTTTGGGTAACGGTTCCGTATCTGGAGACACACAGGGTTGGGCGGGCGGGAGGGCGGGTGGGAGTGGGTGGCTCCGTGCCCCCAGGCTCAGCTTGGCACCTGGGACAGATGACGAAGCCCCCTGGAGGAGGCTGAGCCCCACGGCCCCTTCCTCCCGGATTGTAAGGGGGTTAAACAAGTGAGTCAGTGACGGGGCACCTGGGAACCCAGGAGAGCCCAGGAGACATTTGTTATTATCTTCTTAGTGTTCGGTCACTTAAGTGTTTTGTTTTGATTTGTATTGGCAACACATGCGTCCGCCTCTGCCACGTGAAATCCACAGCTTCTACATGTGACTGTCAGAGTCGAAGGTAAAAGAAAAAGAAATATGAAAAGGAAGAGAAATATAAATAAAACAACAACACCCAGAACTGCGCCTGGCGCATAATAGGTGCTTCGTAAATATTAATTGAATGAATGAATGAATAAATAGCAAAATTAAAATAGCCTTCTTCAAACATCTGAATTTGAGGAAATATTGAAGGAACATAGAGAAAGCTCCCAGTACAGTGCCTGCCACAAAAGAAGTGCTCAAAAGATACTCGTGGGAGTGTTTATTAATATAAAAAATTATTGGGGTTGGGGTCGTGGCTCAGTGGTAGAGCGCTCGCCTAGCACGTGTGTGGCCCAGGTTCGATCCTCAGCACCATGTAAAAATAAAAACACATTGTGTACAACTAAAGCAAATAAATAAATAAATATTAAATATATATATGCACATATATATATATTTATTATGTATGGTACAACAAATAGATACTGTGGCCAAATGCTGACTAAGTGCTAAAATCAAGCTTTGCCCAAAGCTGAACACTCCCATCATAGAAGGAACCTTGGAAATGTACAAATAAATGGGACAGTGTGTTACTAAGTTGGGTATGTATTAGTCTGTTTTCCTTTGCTATAACAAAATACCCAAGATGGCTTACTTTATAAAGAATATGATTTTAAGCCGGGCGCGGTGGCGCACGCCTGTAATCCCAGCACTTTGGGAGGCTGAGACAGGAGGATCGCGAGTTCAAAGCCAGCCTCAGCAATGGCCAGGCACTTAGCAACTCAGTGAGACCCTGTCTCTAAATAAAATACAAAAAAGGGCCGGGGATGTGGCCCAGTGGTCGAGTGGCCATGAGTTCAATCCCCGGTACCACCAAAAAAAAAAAAGAATATGATTTTGGGGCTGGGATTGTGGCTCAGTGGTAGAGTGCTCGCCTAGCACGTGCGCGGCCCGGGTTCGATCCTCAGCACCACGTACAAATAAAACGCATTGTGTACAACTAAAGCAAATAAATAAATAAATATTAAAAAAAAAAAGAATATGATTTTATTATTTGCAACTTCAGCAGGCAAATCTTTCAGGCCGAATCTTTAGTGAGGGATCATTCCTCTGCTTTGTCAGCTGTGAACTTGCTCCTACGGTCTATAAGCTCCATGGCAGTTCTAAGAAATGGCCCTAAACTTTTTGATGTGTCTCCCACTGAAAAGTGGGGTCTCTACCCCTACCCTAGAGTCTGGGAAGGTTTGTGACAGTGAGGCTGTGGTATAAAATGTGGAGGTTTGCTCTGGAGCCCTGGGCTGCCTCGTGAGAAGTCCAAAGGTCCTGAGGCAGCCATAATAGCAGGAAGCCCAAATCACTTGGACAGACAATGAGTTGGGAGTCCCAGTGGACCCCAGCCTCTTAGCTATTCTAGCCTGGCACCAGATTTATGAGTAAAGAAGCCTCCATGGTCCAGTCCCTGTTCACCAAGTCACTCTATCCTTTAGGTTTCCTACTAAGAGATAAGCTGTCCCTTCTACTCTCTGTTCAACAGTGAACCATGGAGTCCATGAGTCTAATACAATGGTTGCTACTTTGCACCATTAGGTTTGGGGTGGTTTGTTTTGCTGTAATAGAGCCAGAGCAGCAGCTCATTTAATAACTGAATAATTGAAATCGCATTACCTCTCATGCAGAAACTAAAATCCATTGCCCTACTTACACCACTATTTAAACCTTCACAGCGGTTATTTCTGAATATAAAATTACTGGCCTTGACAACCACTGTTAATCTTTTAGTGTTTCCACAGTTAAATAACTATTATGAAAGAGCAACTATACATTTCTCCTTCGACTTGACTGTGAAAAATGCCACCTTACCTAACCCCATACAGAGCTTTCCATCCCAAGCTACACCCAGAAGTCTTCTCTATGTTTGAAAGGGGGATAGTCAGATACAAATGCTAACTATGATTGCCGGGACTTGCCTGTGGTCCCAGTGTGGCTACACTTGTTCTGTAGATGGGTCAATACGTCTGACTCAGGAGGCACAGATGACATAGAAGCAAGAGTTTTAATATCCAGCTTTTTGAAGTCCAAGATCCCAGCAGAACCTTAAAGCAGTGTTGAGATCATCATTATAATTATTTTTAGGTTTTCTTGGCTCCTTGGGATGGGTGGCGAGGTTGGTGGGAGTCGGAGGAGAACCTGAGGCTCACTGACTCCTGGCGTAGAAAGAAAACTAGTGAATGGATTTGAGGGGTCCCAACCCCCTTCCCACTCCAAGAGAGCAAGGGTGCTGGCAGATCCCAGGATGGCCCCTGGGGTTTCTATTTTATGAGTATAAACTGCCTACAGGCTTTTAATGCCCTGCTATGGTTTGGATATGGCTCATCCCCTGAAGAAATTTGGTCCCAAATATGGCAGCATTAAGTAGTGGTGAATCCTTTAAGAGGGTTAGGTTATGGGGCTGCTGCCCTTGGAAGAGATCAAGTAGCTCTCATGAGACCCCAGAGAATGAGTTATTATAGGAAGAACAAGACTGGCCCCTCCTGGTCTCTTACTATCTCACCATGTGGTCTTTCCCCGTCATTGTCGTCATGAGGCCCTCACCAGAGCCTACATGGTTGCGGCTGCCCAATCTTGGACTTTCAGCTCTGAAATTGTGAGCTAAATGACCTTCTTTTCTTTGTAAAGCACCTAGTCTTGGGTATTTTGTTATAGCAAGGGAAAACAGACTAACACACATCCAACTGTCTGTCAAATCCCCTAGAATAGGGCCACACCCCTCAGATCCACCAGGGCAGGCCCATGACCTCTAAGTGCCCCCTGCTGCTCAGACCCACTCCCCCAACCAGAACATAGACATATCTGTTTAGACCACCACCCCAGGGTGAGTCACATTTCCCCAGAGTCCCCAAACTTCATAAAACACATTACAGCACATATTTTAGCTGAAAAATTTCTGTCATCTAACTCCATACATTTCTAACAAACCAATGTGCAAGTCAAATCTCAAGTCACACTCCAAACACCACAATGCAGCCACACGCAGTCATTTGGAAAGTCTGTGTACAGGCTCTGCAAGTTGAGAAACAGGGTTGGGAGACTCCACTGACAGGCAATGGTGGGGACCAACCTCACAAAGGCTTGGGATCAGGGACAGATAGATGGCTGGAGCATTTCCCAAATGGATGTTCTATGAATCCTTCAAAGGAGAGTTTTTGGGGGGGCCTATTTATACTCCAGGACGTTTCTTTGGAGCTTGAGGTTGATGCCTTATAATTTTTATCTTTTAAAGTCTTGAGAAACAGGCACCCAGCAGACACATCATTTCTGCTGGGTTTTAGCAACACTAAGCTGGAAACGTGTTTCTCGCAGGGTACGAGCAACAGCGCCCCCTGGTGGCCATCTTGGTCATCACAAAGATCTGCAGAGGATCCAGAGGGGTGTGTGTGTATGTGTGTGTGTGTGTGTGTGTGTGTGTGTGTGTGTGTGTGTGAGTGAGAGAGAGAGAGAGAGAGAGAGAGAGAGAGAGAGGGAGAGGGAGAGGGAGAGGGAGTCCCATTCCAAGAAAAGGTGGGACCCGACCCCAACCCCAGCCCACATGGACTTAAGGGGCGGGGCTTCAGGCCGGAATCACAAGGCCTGCGCCCCACCTCCATGCTACAGGGCCCTGTTTTCTGTGTTGGCCCAAGGTAGATGTGGTTTTGCTCAATGGGCACTGATGTCCACTTTTTCTGGAAACAAGTCTTCATTTCCCTTGGAGAATTTCCCACACTCAGCTCGCATGGTTCTTGAAGTACAAGCCCCTGCGCCCCCTCCCCCGCCCCCGAGCGTAAGGTGCGATGGTGATTCCATGAGCCATGAACATACCACCCAGATCTGTCCAGTGAGACCCGGGCCTCATTGGGACTTTTTGTTTTTTTCTGGAGCTATTAGGAAAGAAGCATTTCTTTGCCGCTGCAGCCGCAAAGCTGGTCTCTGTCTCTGTGTAGGGGAGGCTGCTTGGAAATGAAGCTGACACAATTAAAGTAGATTTGGGAGCAAGTGGATCCAGCAGTACCTGAAGCCAGATGCCCCCAGGGTATTTCCATTTAAGTGAACTGGTCAAGCTCTTCTCTCCTTTTTGCCATATTAGGGATTGTGTTTGGGGCCCTAAGCATGCTCAGCAGGTGCTCTACTACTGAGCTACATCCCAGGACCTATTTTTATTTTATTTTGACACAGGGTCTCCGAGTTGTTGAGGCTGGCCTTGAATTTGTAATCCTCCTGCCTCAGCCTCCCAAATCACTTCGATTATAGGTGGGTGCCACTGTGTTGGAAAAAAAAAATCTTAATTTTGTGGGAAGTCGGGGATCACACTCCCCACCTGATTAGTGCCAGACTCTAATTCCTTTCTTCCTTACCCCCAAAATGTCCTCATTGCGGCTTACACTTGCAAACTGGGAGGCCGCATTAATCAAAACCATCTTTATTATTTAAACAGCATCCTACCCTCAGGGGCATCCAGACAGGAGTCCCCAGAGGGCAGAACAATATTTACATGGGTCGGGAGGGTGAGGCTTGGGTGGTCCCAGGCAGAGTGGGCCCCCACTGTGGAAGACAGGACCTTGGAGGAGGGCACCCGAGGAAAAGTGTTCCCTCCTGGGCTCAGCGCGGATCCTGCCATGGAAGGGGGGGTGCTGAAGCCACCCCACCTCGGGCCCTGGGCAGGTGTGCTGCAGGGCCGCCACAGGTCAGAGCTGGGTCACCATGCCGCTGGCTTCGGAGTGAGTCTGGGGAGAGAGAGCTGGGGGCTTCCGAGGTCTGACAGGGAGGCTCCCCCAAGTCCCACGGAGACCCGTGGCTCCCGACATTTCGGTCCCCGCTTGGCTTCCCAGAGTCCCCGTCTGGCCGCCTCACCTTTATGGCCTGGAAGATCCACTCCCGGAAGTCACTGACTTTGGTGTAGACACCTGGCTTCTGGGCCAAGGCACAGCCGGTGCCCCAGCTCACGATGCCACAGAGCCGCCAACGTGGCGTCCGAGAGATGCTGTCCTCACACACGAAGGGACCGCCACTGTCACCCTGGTGAGGGAAGGGCAGCCGGCTGGAGGCCAGGAGGCCCTCTGGCGCCCTCTGGCGCTGAGGCAGGGAGCGCCGCCACCCGCCCTGTGTCTCCGTCCCGCAGGGTCCCCACCTGGCAGGCGTCAATGCCACCCTCAGGGTAGCCAGCACAGAACATCTTGGGCTTGATCTGGTTCCCGTAGAAGTCGGGGCCGTTGCAGACATCGTTGCTGATTATGGGGACACGGGCCTCCTGGAGCACCCCAGCCTGCTGGCCTGGGGGTGCGTGGGCAAGGCTGGCCAGAGCTGAGGAGCAGGCACAACCCCCCTTCCCTCCTGGCGCCCACCCCTGGGCCCTCGGGGTCCCCATTCGCCAGGGCCTATGGCTGCCCAGCCCCCCAGGACTGCCCTCCGCCCGCCCCGTCAGTCCCCCTAGGATGGTGTCCCCGGCAGGGCCAGGACTCACCATAGTACTGCGTGTTGCCCCAGCCGGTCACCGTGCACACCTTGCCGTCCACCAGGGCCTGGCCAGCGGCCGGGAGGCACACGGGCTGGATGTACTCTGTGAGAGAGACCACACGGGTCCAGCCCCTGCCGGCCTGCCCAGCCCAGCAGCTGCCTCCACGCCCCCCCCACCCACAGACCTGTCCTCTACCATTTAGGACACCCCGTGACCCACCATAGAAGAGAGCTCCCCATGCTTGGCGCGCTCCTGCTCATTTCCCTTCATCTCCCATCAGCCCCGGGAGGTCGGGCCAGCTATCACCCCAGAGAAGGAAACAAGGCCAAGTCACTTGACCAAAGTTTCATAATGAATCAATGGAAAAGTCAGAATTTGAACCTAGGTTGGCCCTAATTTCTAAGCCTGTGTTATTAACCACAGCCATGGCGCTACCCCCAGCCCAAAGGGCGCCTTTGCGAAGAATCCTATGTTGAATGCTTGACTTCCACCTCCTATAATGATAAATACATAGGTCTACAGCAAGAATGACCCTCCGAGATGCGGCGCCCTTGTGCAGTGCACAACCTACGCAAGAGGTCCTGGCAGCCCTGACTGTTGACTTTTCCTGCCTAAGCCTCGGAGGCCTCAGCTGTAAAATCAAAATAATGACCATGTCCCACCAGAAGTTGCAGTGAAAATTTGGTGAAGTAGCATGCCTGGAGACAGCAAGTACTTGGCAACTAGTCACAGTAATAAATGACAATAACAGCAGTAACTGCTATGGAGTTTTATGGAATATTTGCTGTAGGCTAGTAATTCTTGAAGAACTTTACTCGTAGGAACTTTTTTGATTGCCTCAATAACCCTAGGAAGTAGTTTTATAGATGAGGAAACAAGCACAGTATGGTGAAGCCATGTGCCCTCGATCCCACCATTGACAAATACTGGGATCTGTCCCCAGAGCCCAGTACCCCCTCAGCCATGTGTCTGAAACCTAGCTGCTCCTACTGCATTCCTCATTTCAATATTTTAAACTCTCCCTTAAATGAAAAACTAGGATCACAGATCACAAAAAAAGAAAATAACCACAGATCACAAGAAAGAAAATAACCACGTCTCATTTCATTGCTTTACAGCCAGGTGTCACTCAATGATGGGGTCCATTTCTGAGAAATGGATCATTAGGTGATTTTGTCGAGTGCAAATAACACTGAATGTAGCTAATGCAACCTGAGATGCTTGAGGCCATATAATCTCATGGGTCCATTGTCCTCTGTACAGTCCATCATTGACCAAAATGATCTCGTGTGGCACATGACTACACTTGGGCTCCGCATTAGCACCATCACTACTATTAATGATCATCATTACTATACATGAGGGCCTGTGAAAGCTGGGACCCGAGGTCTAATTTTTTTTTTTTTTTTTTTTTTGTATCAGGGATTGAACCCAAGGCTGCTTTACCACTGAGCCGCCATCCCCAGCCCTTTTTTATATTTTATTTTGAGACAGAGTCTCGGTACATTGCACAAGGCCTTATTAAGTTGCTGAGGCTGGCTTTGAACCTTCGATCCTCCAGCCCTGGCCTCCCAAATCAGGGGGATTACAGCGAGCGCCACCATGCCCAGCCCTGGGTCTGTTCTTAATCCAGGGAGGGGAATGCGTTGGCCCCCAGCTGAGTCTTTCTCACTGAGACAAGAAAATGCTCCAGAGAACTGTAAAAGGAGGGACCCCTAGCCTACTTTTTTCACTGATCTGTTCCCCCACATTTTTAGATTCTATATTTCCTTTCATTATTTCGGGCAGCCGCGTTCGTGAGCTAAAACTCACAGGCCATCCTATTCACCGACTCCGAGTGTGCGAGTCTGTGGCTTCAGTGTATTCCCAGACACACACACACACACACACCCTGACCGTGACCGCTATGGACTTTAGAACATCTCATCAGCCCCCAAAGAAACCTTGTATCCTTTACCAACCCTCCCAGTCTCCACATTCCCACCGCCGGCCCTGGCAACCCTGAACCCACTTTTGATCTCTATGGATTTGCCTATTCTGGGCATTTCATAGGAATGGAATCGTGCAAGACGGGCTTCTTTCACTTGGCATAGTGACTCCCCAGTTCACCCCTGGTGCAGGGTGAATCGCTATTTTTTCTTTCTTTTTACGGCCCCATAATTAGTCTGCGGCATAGACGTACGCGGTTGTGTTTGCCCATCTGCCAGATTATACACGTTTGGGTTGCTTTCATTTTGGGCTTTTATGAATAATGCAGATGTGGACATTCGGGTACAGCTGTGTAGACACGTGTTCGTCCCTCCTGGGTGAGCAGCCAGGCATGGAGCCATCAAATGGACAACTTTTATCTTTTCTAGGAAGTGCCAGAGTTTTTCCACGTGGCTGCACCCGTGGCCCAGAGTTAGCGACCACTCCCCTTATCGCCACGAACACCTGAATCATAAATTTATTCTCGCCTGCTCTTGTCCCCGGGTCTGTCTCTGCAGTCCCCAAGTCAAGGCGCAGCCCGGCCCCCCAGATGTACCTGTGAGGGGCAGGGGGCTGGAGAGGTGGACCAGGGCGATATCATTGCTGTTCTCCTCACTGTTGGGGTCTCGAAAGGGAAGGTAGCCCCCGTGGTAGACCACGGCCTGCACCCCCAGCTGCACGCCATTGGGGGAGGCCTGGGCCACAGCGCCGGCAAACACCCGCCAACGAGACAGGACCCGGTTCCGCCTGCCAGGGCACAGGAGGGCAGGGTGGTGGCCGGCCAGGCGTGGCCTCACCGCCTCTCCCCTGTGGGTGCTGGGGGGGCACTCACTCTGGGAAGCAGTGGGCAGCTGTCAGCACCCAGTCCCCGGAGAGCAGGGACCCACCACAGAGGTGTGCGCCATCGTAGCGCAGACTGACTTGCCAGGGCCACCTGCCCAGGCTGGTGTCCTGGCCTCCCACAATGCGGTCCACGGGCAGCTTCCTGCGGCCACAGTCTGTGGGAGGAGCAATCGGGGTGGCGGGGTGAGATGGGAGAGGTCTGGCCCTGGGTTCTGGGAGCCCAGGCTCATGCTGGAGAGTCCGAGGACAGGCAGGGGGTACTGAGGGGACAGCGCCCCGCCCTGTGCAATCTGGAGGGACGTGGTCGTACCCTGGACAGTTGAGGGGAAAGGGCCCCACCCTGTGGTCTGAACTTGACACAGCCCCTTGGGGACCTACAGGGCCACAGCCCTGCCCTGGGGAGAGTCTGAGGGGCCATGGTTGGGGGGGGGGGAAGCTAAAGGAGACAGTCTTGAGTTTTAGGGTCTCACCTTGGCACACGGTAGCCAAAAAACGGCCCCGGGGACAGTCACTGTGACAGAGACAGGGATGAGGACACAGAGACAAAACACAGACACCAGTTAGCACAGACAAGAGGGAAACGAAGGGCCAGGGGCCGGGCCGTCCCCACCCAGCCGCTGCCTCCCTACCACACGGAGAGGACGTCCAGCAGCCTCTGGGCGTGGGGCAGCCTGCCCTCGTCCACGCAGAAGAAGCCCGACGTGCCGTTGGCACCCGCCGTCCGCACGTCCAGCTCCGAGTGGGCCAGTGCCCTGGGCGGGGCGGGGGTCAGACCTGCTCCTCCCGCCCGCCCAGCCCCTCCCTCCGAGGGCTCCCCAGTACCTGAGGAAGCCCATCTCCTCGCAGCCGAGCCCCGCCACCCTGGCGTTGGAGCGCGAGGAGCAGAGCAGCCGCCAGGTCCCCTCCGTCCGGTCGAACACCGTGAGCCGGGGCGTCCACGGGGCTGGCCTGCACTGCAGGGCGACAGAGCCGGCCGCCTGGGTCCCACGGTCGTGCTGCTGACCCACCTCCCTGCCCCCAGCGCCCCTGGCCTGCTTGGTCACGTGGTTCCAGCCCCACGCCTCACAGGGCCCGAGAGCAAGCGCAGCACCTGAGGAGCGCGAGGCTGGGGACACCATTGGCCGGGGCGCCCGGGACTCCTAGGCTGGACATGGAGACTTGACCATGCAGAGGAGGGCATCCCGTCCACCGAGGTCCCAGAGTTTTCCACGGTGGCTGCCCCCATCACTCAGACGTTAAGGGCCTTCTTGGCCCCCATGAGAAGAAGGATAAGCTCGCCTGGAGGAGAGCTGGGAGGCTTCTGGGAACATTTTTAAAGGCCCCAAAGAAACCCCAGAATTAGGTGAGCTAATGATTTCCCATTTGCTTAGCCAATTTATAACTTCATTTTGTCTTTTACAGTCTGGAGAACCTTGACTAATACACCAGATTCCTAAAACATTTAAATAAATATGCTAGGGTTTAAGAAGAAGGGGAGGCAGGGGGAGGAAGGAGACGAAAGTCGTCTTTTCTGTAGGACTCGTCAGAGCCTTGATTGCTAAAATGCACGGTTTCCCCTTTGGAAAATGCAATGTTCCTTCTTTCACGCATCAGGCATTAACCAGACATTAACCATGCCCCAGGCCCAGTGATGCTGGCACACAGGATGACCAAGAGACAGCTCTGGGCTCTGCCATCACCAAGCCACCAAGTCTGGAGAGGCAGACAGGAATGGAAAAGTGGCCCGTCAACAGCACCAGGAGCCGTGACCTGAGGCAGGGCTGGGCGACTCAGGAAGGCTGGAGCAAGCTGGTGGGACTGTTCCGGTCTGGGCTGGGGGCGGGGGCAGTCTGTGGGGAGCACTGAGGTCCCCAGGGCCCATCGATCTGCCCCATGCAGTCAGGAGATCCCTGATAACACCTGAGCCAGGTCACGGCCCTCAGGTGTATTTCCTTCCATTTACCAAACACTCTGTACGTGCCAGGAGCTATTTTAGGCAAGGAACAAATCAGACACAAAACCTTGCCCTGGTGGAGCTCAAAGCCCGGTAGGGGACAGAGATAATAAACAGGATAAAGAAGTGAAATATGTCTATGTCACAATAGAAGAAGGGGTTACGGAGACAAAGGAAGCTGACAGGAGGGGACAGGGCGTGAGGTGGCACATCTCTGTAGGTGGGCAGGGACAGCTTTGCAGAGAAGGTGGCATCTAAGGATCTGAGGGAGGTGAGAAAGACAAAGAGATGTGAGGGGACAGCAAATTAGGCCAAGGGAATCGCAAGCCAGAGCCCAGGGCGGGGCGCGGGCTGGGGGTGGGGACAGCAGGAGATGGGATGGGCCAGGACTTGGCTTTGAGCTGGAACCAGGTGCAGCCAGGGGGCTCAGAGCTGGAGGGCCCTGGCCCTAGTGCAGGCTCCGCCCACTGCAGGTGGGGACCAGACGGGCCCAGGGCAGGAGCCGGAGAGCAGCGAGTCCAGGCAGGAGGGGGGGGGCGGGGCCCAGGCGGGAGCAGCAGGCGGGAGCAGAGTTCTTAGATCCTGGATGAGTTGTGCAGGTGGAGCTGACAGAGTCTGCTTTGGGATTCACTCGTAAATGTGCAGGCAGGAGAGAGGTCAAGGACAAGCCCTCAGGTGTTTGGCCTGAGCCACCAGAAGGATGGAGCTGCAGTGAGCAGAGGTGGGGACCCACCGAGGGGACAGGTTGTGAAAGGATGGGCTGTGAGCCCCTGTGTGTTCTCAGGAGCCTCCAGCGCGGCCTGATGGCACCTTCAGAAGGTCTGGTGATAACTGGCCTTTGCCCCCTTCTAATAGGAGCCTGGTGAGGCCACACCCAGGCGGAGCCTCCTTGGGTAGCCCCACAGGTCTAAACCAGGAGAGGCAGGACTTTCAACAAACACCCAGCCCTGCTGAGGACCTACTGTGTGCCTGGCGTCATGCCACACACTCTCCCTGACCCGCCATCAACCAAGGCCTTGCAGCCCCAAGATCACCCCCATTTTCCAGATGGAGAAGCTGAGGCCTAGTGAGGCGGGGGGCGGGACGTACCCAACGACACCACGCCAGTGAGAGGCACAGACAGGAGAGGAGACCAGGCCCACCTAGTGACCATTCCCAGGCCCATCCCGGGCGGGGCGGCTGAGTCTAGGAGGATGCACAGGCCCCGGACACGCAGCTAAGAACTGCTGAAACCGGATCTGGGCCCCAGACGTGCCGGCCTGCACAGTCCCTGCTCCGTGTGGACCAGGCCGACCCTGCCCGGGCTGCGCTTGCCCACAGCCAGGACTGAAAAGCTACCTGGCTGGTTTGGTGTCATGATGGCCTCCTGGGGGGTGGGGGTGCCCCTCTCCTCTGGGTGGGGCCCACCGCTCCCTGAGCTCCAAGACCGAACAGAGTTTGGGACGGCAAGGCGGGGGCGGCAAGTGGAGGTGGAGTCTTACTTGTAAACGACTCTTAACTGTTGCAGAAATTTCCAGCAAGTGTGGGGTTTTAGAAAAAGGAATGAGTTTGTGGATGTGTTGAAGGAGGTGTGGGAGTGGGGGAGGGGAGGGGACGTCAAATGCCTCCTCTGGTTATTTTTACAGCCACATTCTATGCGCTGTGTCTCACTTTTAAATGTTTTCTTCTTGTTTAAATTATTTTAGGCAATGCCAAAAGTATGTTCTGGTCACCTGGGAGACCTCCTAAATTGTCTGACAGAGGTGTGAAGACCCCACAAAACCGGGTGCGGATAGAGAAGAGGGGTGGGTTTTCTTTGTTTCATGATTCCCCGGTGTTTTGGAAACTGGCCAGAGCCAGGTTTGAGTCATGGGCAGGTGACTGTCCACCCAGGACAGCCTACCTCATCTCGGTGATTGATCCTTGCACTTATTTATTAAGCAAAGATGTCCTGAGTGCCTACTATGCACCAAGCACTGCCTGACCAGTAAACAAAATGCCCCTGCCCACTTGGAACACACCAGGTGTGTGAGCATGAGGTGGGCCCACGGGGACGGCGGGGATGGGACATCTGGGGGATCAGGGGAGCCCCCACAGACTGGAGCCCAGAGAGTGCCGGAGGCCAGGGTGAGGTGGGGTGGACTGAGACCCACATCCTAGGAGCCCATGAGCCTGTGAGGGTGGGGACTGCATCCTGAGACCCCCGGGGGCTTTCTGCAAGGGCCTGATTTCATTGCTCTGCCAGGAGCCAATGGGTGGTCTCGCACAAGTCGGTTTCACCTTGCCGGGTGCCAGTTTCCCACACCCCGTGCAAAACTCTGGGCCTATGTCAACTCCCACCCGTAGGCCCGTTAGGTAAAGGATAGGCTGGGACCTGGCATAGGTTACCCTTTACCATGGCAACCAATTCAGCAGTTCCCTGACACACAATAGAGGGTGGGCATTACACACAGCAGCCACCCGGCTGCCTGGGTGCAAGTCGCAGCCCTGCACCTACGAGCTCTGTGACCTGGGGTAAATCCCTTGACCTTTCTGTGCCTTAGTTCCCCCATACAAACACGGGCACCTGGGAAGTCTGAAAGAACTGATTCTAGCTGGGTGCTGTGGCGCAAGCCTGTAATCCCAGCAGCTCAAGAGGCTGAGGCAGGAGGATCGCAAGTTCAAATCCAGCCTCAGCAACTTAGTGAGGCCCTAAACTCAGTGAGACCCTGTCTCTAAGTAAAATACAAAAAAGGGCTGGGGATGTGGCTCAGTGGTTAAGTGCCCCTAAGTTCAATCCCTGGTACCAAAAAAAAAAAAAAAAAAAAAGCTGATTCTGTCGAGCCCCAAGTTCTGTGCGTGGCGCAGGCAAATGCCACCCAAGTGCTCGCCAGGAGAGTTAACGCGGATGCTGGCTTTTTGTGCCTGGAACGTCATTATTGCTCTTGGTGTGAACTAAATCCTTTAAGGAATTCAAGAAGGCTGAGGGGTATGAAAACACGCCTCCCCAAGCAAGTCCCCCTTTCTTTCTGCTGCCCTGGGCCACACGAGGGCGGCCTGAAGCTGGCATCGGGGCAGGCTCCCTCATTCACCCCACGGGTCCTTCCTGCATCCACTCAGTGCTGTGGCCGTGCTCCCCCGCGGGCCTGCAGACACAGCCACGTCAGGCAAAGGTGAGCCACTCCTGGCCCCATCATTTGCCAGCGGTGTGTCCTCTCTGGTCCTCATTTCCCATATCTGGAAAATGGGCAAACGCAGCCCTCCTACCTCCTGGGGGAGTCGGAAGGATCCCTGACTCCCTACGGTGCCTCCAGAATACGTTCTGACCAAAACGCCTTTGTACAACCCAGCACGGCCCGCGGGAGCTCTGCGACCTGCGGCCAACTGCGTGACTGAGCCTCGGTTTCCCCATCTGTAAACTGGGGAGAACCCAGTCCTACCCTTACGGGGCTGCTGGAAGAGGCCACGGAATGGCATGTCTATGAATCCACGAAGCCAAAACAGAAAACGAACGACACTTTCTCTTCCTGGGAGAGAGAGATCCTGTTATTTTCTAATCACTTTTAAAACGTGGAGTTTCCAACTCCCTAATTTAATTCCCTCGTGCACTAAGGGGCAACCCATTTGAAGCCTGAAAAACACCGGGTTGGACAAGGGACATACTTATTAAAACAGTGCCTGGTCCCGTAGCTGGCCCCCGACACAAATGCACTATTATCATTAGCATTTCCGCATGCATTGATCCGTTCATTCAAAAATACTTTTATTGAGGTCCCCCCTCCCCACAGGGTTCCTCCGGGGCGCCCAGAGGGTCCCCAGCCTGCCATACTCACCCGGGTACAGTGTCTCCTGGTCACTCCTGAGTAGAACAGTCACTGCGGAGAAGGCAGAGGTAAGGGCAGGCACGCTGGGGCTGCAGGGCCAGGGGAGGGTAGAGGCACAGGGACCGCTCTCTCACCGATGGCCCAGGACGCTGCCCCGATGCCTGTCAGGAGGAGTAGGGTCCCCACAGTGAGAGCTGCCACCTTGGGTCCGGAGCAGCATGGCACAGGCCGGCCACCTGCAACAGACACCATGCTGGGGCCACTGCCAGGCCTGTCCTCGTTGCCGCAGGGTCCAGGCACGTCGGGGCCAGCACTGCCCTGCCCCCCAGGGCTCACTTATCATGCCTGAGCCCGCTGTGCCCTGGGCCCTGGGTTCCCGGGGCCGAGCAATGGGCAGGGCGGTCCCTCCCCGGCCAGGTGGGCAGTCAGTTTCCAGCTCCCAAAGACTCCGGCTGGGAGGGAGCCACAGCTGGGCCCGTTGCCATTACCCTGGCACTTTTCTGGCTCTTAGGGGACTCCTCCTCCAGGTGACACAGCTTTGGCATTTCTTTCGTCACTTTGTGCCCCCTGTTCTTGGCCCTCTCGCTTCTGCTGACTTTTCCAGGGGCTCCTGGAGCATCTTGGGGTCGTGACGCTGACGTTCCCCTCCCCCATGGTTTGGGAATTTCCTGCTGTTCTAGAATCTTTGGCCCTGGGCATCCCCAAGACCAGACCTCTCTCACAGGACCCAGCCCCAAAACCAAACGTGTCCCTGGAAGCTGAGAACTAGGCTTGGAAGTGTGCCAGGCCCACTGTTCCTGGCTGGAGTCCTGGGCAGTGGGCCGCTTCTCTGAGACTCGGTTTCCTCATCCGTTCAGCGGGCAGCCACCCCGCACCCACTTCTAGAACTAACACTTCAAAGTCCTTTTAGATAATACACTAACCAAACCCATTTAACACTACGCGCCGAGCACTGTTCCAAATGCACTGCCTATTCAGCCTGTGTGCCAGCCCTGCACTGTGATGCCCGCTTTCCTTACGGCTCAGAGAAGTAGAGTCACATGCCCACCGTGACCCAGCCGGCAAGAGGCAGAGCTGAGATCTGAGCCCTGGGCAGATTTGGGTGCCAGGTCCAAAGTATAGAACCATGAAGCCTCTCCCTGTGCCACTGGCATACAGCAGGTGCTCAGTACATGCTTGAGACCTCACTAGCATTGTGTGGTCCTGGCAATGCCCTTCTCCCCTCTGAGTCTCTGTTTACATCACTAAAACAGAGCTTGAGCCCTTCTCTGTCTTACTGAGCGTCCTCTGTGTCCCTGGCTGCGTTCTAGGCTCGGGGAGCAGAGGTCAAGACAAGACAGGCAAGAGGATGGCTCTCATGCGGCGCCATCTTATGCGTGTGAGTGGGGAGTGGGGGATGCCCCCAAGTAAACACGAACCTGATGATTTCCAGATTGTGGCAAAGGCTGTGAAGAAAATAATGTGAGCCTCTTCTCAAGGGGGAAGAGGCTCCCTAAGAAGAGACTTTGAGCCAGGTGCAATGGCGCATGCCTGTAATCCCAGTGGCTCAGGAGGCTGAGGCAGGAGGATCCCAAGTTCAAAGCCAGCCTCAACAACTTAGCAAGGCCCTAAGCAACTCAGTAGGACCCCGTCTCTAAATAAAATACAAAATAGGGCTGGGGATGTGGCTGGGGATGAATGCCCCTGAGTTCAATCCTTGGTACCAAAAAACAAAATAATAATAATAATAATAATAATAATTTTAAAAAAAGAAGAAGAGACTTTGGAGCTAGGACTGGAATGTAAAGGCAGTCATGCAAAGACATCAAGGAATAGCATGGTGGGCAGAGGGAACAGCATGGGCAAAAGCCAGGAGGCAAGAACAAGCGCACTGTGTTAGAGGGCCAGAGAGGCCCTGGAGGAGGCCAGAAGGGCACAAGCTTAGGGAGGGCAGTGGGAACTAAGGCCTGGGCCAGCTAGGGAGGCCTGGTGGCCCAGAGGAAAGAAGAACTGTATTTCCAGTGCAAGAGGTCCTGGAGATTAAACGCCAACTCATCCGCTAGGGATTATGGGAGGATCAAAGAAAAGAGACCACTAATGGCCTTCCCCGGCCCTGCCTTGGGCTCCTCTGCCAGCATGTGCTGCCAGGGCTGCAGGAGCTCCCAGCTCTCTCGCCGTGTCTGTGGCGGCACGGCTGGAGGGCAGAGTGCCAGGTTAGTACCCGGAACAGAGCAGGGAGTGGTCCAGGACCTTCCTGGGAGAGTCAGTGTTTGGGTGGCTTAAGAGTCTAAGAGAGCAGTGGCTCCCACCCAGGCCTCAGGAAGCACTCCGTCCTCCAACCAGCCCTGCTGGTGACCCTGCCTGTCTTGGTGGGGGAGGGGGAGGGCGCTCAGGCCTGTCCCCCTCCCAGCTCTGCCTCTGACCATCTTCCTGGTTCCTGGGCAGTGTCTTGGCTTCCTGCATCTACAGGCTCTGGGCCCTTTGTCCTCGGACGTGCCTGCTGGGGACACAGGCTGCACAAGACCCCGCCTAGAGGCTCTGGTGCATCCAGGGGGACAGGAAGCAATGCCACCTGTCTCCTAGGGTGACAAGAAAGCACCTCCTTCCACGCCAGGACTTTGAGCACCTCCGAAACAGGTCCCCCTGGTGGGACAGGCTGCGTCCTCCCCTGGGTCCTCTGGTGTGAGAGAACGCCCTTCCTGGGAACCTTGGCTGGGACAAGCTGCTCTCTGCTCTTGCCATGGGAGCGGTGGCACCTCGGCGTCACCATCTCTGTGCTCCGCGGGCCAGGCCTCTCCCGGCCCCACTTCTCCTGAGACGCCCTGCTCTGTTTCTTGGGGTGTTCCCCAACTGTCCCCCAGCTTCTCGCGGGACGGTTCTCCCTCCATCAAAGGTGACATCTTTGAATCGGAGTCTGTCAAAACCCTCTGAGTAGCTCCTTGTCCTTCTCTTACATGGCCTCAACTTCCTGTATGAGATTCTCCCCTCTTTGGAGACACCCACACACCGTGTTCCTCTGACCCCTCCGAGGGGCCGGCTCTGCCCCCAGGATCTCTGCCCACCCCCCGAAATCCGAAGTTCATAAGATGGCCGTGAGCTCCTCCCTGTCTCTCCACCTCGATCCTACATCTGTCCCACCTACCTCGTGGCCTCAGTTTCGCTCTCTGTCCTCAGCCCTGGACTGTGTTCTGAGCCCCAGGTCAGGGGCTGCAGCCTCCTGGACATCTTCCCCTGAAACTTCCTAGTTCCTTCTCACCCACCAGCTCCCATATGGCCCCAAGGTCTCCCGAGATCTGTTCTTCCTCCCAGATCCCGTCTCCGAGGCCCTCGTCCCCAGGACTGGCCCTCAGCTGCAGGACACTCCCTTCTCCCTAAAGCTTGCCAGTTCCTCCAACCTGGCCAGTCCTCCTAAGTGACTCTCCTGGCCACCCTTCCTTCCCTTCCCCTGGTCCCGCCTCAGTTCAGTCCCATCCAACCACCGAGCTCTGTCTCCCCTCTGGTCCCCCTCCACAAGGGAGCCTGGGAACCTTCCTAAAATGCCAAATCCAACCTGTCCCTTCTAAACCTAGAACCATCCATGACTCCCTAGTGCTCCCCAGGATGGAGCTAAGGCCCTCGGCCAGACATGTCCAGCCCTATAGAATATAAGTGTGGCTTTTAGAGATCTGAGGGTTGGACGTGTTTCCCCAGATTCCCAGACAGCGTGCAGCCCCCGATCACACATCTCACAGAGCTTCCTAGGAGCCGCGGGAACCACAGAACTTACACTACCAATTGGAGGAACAAAGCGTTGCCTCCAGCACCACCTTGTGGAGAGACCCAGCACTGCCAAGGAATCCCCCAGCTCCCCACCCCAGTGGGGACAGAGCCTGCTCCAGCTGCAGCTTCCTTTCCAGAAACACCAGCACTCCTGCTCGCCGCGCCCCGCGGGGCAGCGTGCCAACCCGGGCTTCAGCGCGTCCCTCCCTCTGCTGGCACACGCTTCCTACCCCTGCTCATCCTCGAGTCGGAACTCAGAAGTCACCTCCTCGGGTTCCCCAGTCCCCAGAAGCACTGAGAGCCTTGGGCTCACTTCACAGCAAGAACAGCCACGCAGCCACCAGGGGCCTCTGCAGCAGGGGGCTCTCAGAACCCCACTCTGGCGCAGCCTGTCCTGTCCCGCAGGTGCCTACGTCCTTGGCACTGGTCACAAGGAAGGCACGGTTTTCACTGTCACCAGGAGAGGAGTCCCAAAGAGGCACAGACACCCACCCCAGCGACCCAGCAGGCTCAGCATCAGAACCCTTGAGCAGCCGTGTCTGGACTTGGCCCTGGCACCCTGCCACTCTCTTGGTCCCCTCCGTCCATCTGGGCACTTTCTGCTTTTCTCGCCTGTTCATTCTCGCCCAGCTCTGGGGCCTCCCTTCGATCAGATCCAGAAAAGAAATGGTCTCAAAGGAGCCAGGCTCTGCCATCCACCTGCTCAGCCGGGTGCGTGGCACTTTCTCCTCAGTGACAAGAGAACCTGGGTTCATTCCGAATGGCAGCTGAGTGGCTTGGGGTCAGAGGCTCTGAGTCGCTATCTACACTGAGACTGAGACCCACGGAGGCCAGAGGTCTGTGCTAGTCACGTCAGACAGCACACTCGCGCCATGCTGTGCGGTATACGATTACCATCTCCGTTTTACAGAGGAAACTGACACCCAGAGAGGGTAAGCTATTTGCCCAGGGCCACACAGCTAGAAAGTGCTGCTGTCTGAGACTGAAAGCAGGTAGCCAGGTTCCAGGAAGAAGAGGAGTCAATCCCAACTGGGATAGGGTTGGAAGAAAAGACTGCCCTTTCAGCTGGGTCCCCAAGTGTGGAAGAGGCTGAGAGGGAGGCGGGCTGCCTAGAGTCCTTGAATGCCAACCACTCCACGGGTGGCTTCTCTGCTCCTCTTCTCTCTCCATCCATCTGGGCTGAGTCCAAAGTCCCCCCTCTGCTCTTCTGCCCACAGAGCCAGGCAGTAGGAGGAATGTGTGGACTCAGTGGGGTCCTGAGTCCCTGGGACTCCAAGTCTGCCAACCTCTGTCCTGACAGCTGCCGTTTATGGCACGCTTCTTACATCTCGAGCCCCCAGGCCGGTGCCTTTTGTGTTCCAGCTCCCAGTGACCTCAGGGAGGGAGTATTGGATCCACACTTGACCCCGGGCAGCAGAAAGGGGGACTGAAGCGCAGGGAAATGCTGTCGGTTGCATAAGACCACACAGCAAAAACAGTGGCCGGAGCAAATTCAAGTGCAAGGCCTGTGTGTTTGACCTTAACATCTGTAACCACAGCAGCAGAGCAGTGTCCTGTCCCCATCTCACCATCCCCCAAGTAGAGGACAGGCTCAGGGTGAGCTGAGAAATCACTGGGGGTGAGGGGAAACTGAGGCAAGGTGCCAGGAAAGTCACCCGGGGTAGCAGGGAGCCAGGGGGTGGGACAAGTGCACAGGACACAGAGTTAATGGTTAATCGGGTGGATGAGGCAGCAGAAGGGGGTAGGGATGGGCCTGGGAGGGGAGACCAGAGATGGGGGCTCCAAGGGGGCGGAGGGTTGAAGAGAGAGCACAACAGAAGGGCACCAGGCAGAGCCCAAGTGGGGGCTCGGGAAAGGGGGGACTCACCCTCCTTCTCGGCCATGTCACAGCCTCTTGTTAATGATTCCCCGGCTGACCTCCTGGGCCGGGGTGGGACCTGTGGGGAGATGAACAGGGAGGCAGGGCCTGGGGGAGCCCAACCCAGCCCAGTCCTAGTGCCCCCAGTCCCAGGCGTCCATCCAGGGAAGCTGGAGGGACTGGGCCCTGGCCAGAGCATGCCATGATCACGGACACAGGTTGGGCTGGGTTCAAGGATGGGGTCAGGATCTGACCAGTGCCAGGGGGACTCCTGGAATTGCAGGGCTGAGGACCCCTAGACCTGAGCCTGGGGAGGAAGGGACTGAGGATTTGAACCCCTGGGTCTGAGGGAGGAGAGGGCTTGAACTCTTGAGCCCCGGGGAAGCAGGAATTTGGGGCTCAGACTCTCCAAGTCTGGACTTGGAAAAAACTGGGGGCCTGATCTCTAAGTCTGATGGGAGAGTGCGCTGGAATCCTGGGTCCTTAGGACGAAGTCAGACAGTCCATGTTGGGGTCCTTGGGAGCCCCTGTATTGGGAGGTGGGCATCGGATTGGGTAGGGGGTGCGGGAACCCATGTCCTCAGGGTTGGAACTGAGGCTGGGGTCCCCGGTCCTTACCCTGGGGTCCAGCAGGTGGGGGAAGAGCCTCGAGATGGCACGGTTTGGGGTCAGTCTCCAGGCCTGGGCAGCGGCATGGTGGCCCCACAGCGGGCCGGGGAGGCAGAGGCTGCGGTGGCGGCGGCGTGGGCCTGCTAGGCCGGCGGCCTCACCTGAGGAGGAGGGGGCAGGGCGGGAGGCGGGGGAAGGGGCGGGGAGGGGCTGGACCACGGGATTGGCAGCGCCCGGGGCCACCTGGATGGTGGGGCCGGGCTGACAGGGGCTGGGCCAGGCAGCCCCAGCAAACCCGCGGGACTCCAGCTGCAGCGGGCGCAGGTGCGCAGGAGCGGGCCGCGCAGGTGATGGGCCCAAATCGGACGGAACCAGGTGGAAGGCCCTGGCTGTCCCAAGCCCACTTTGCCACTGCTACTTCTCCTGCCCAGGTCCCGGCCCATGCCCTGTCCCTCTCCCAGGTCCAGCCTCAGCCCCCTCCCTTTTCGGAGCCCCCGTCGCTCCCTAACACCTGTCGCCTGTACCCCTTCCCCGTCCCCGGCCCGCGCGGCCCGCCGGCCCCTCCCCCGGCTGCTTTCCTACAAGTCACGGGGGCTGGTTTGCTTTGGCAGCCTCTCTGCCGCCTGCCGCGGTGACCTCTGGAGCCCGGAAAGTCCTAGCTAGGGGGATGGGGGCTTGGCCCGGAAAAGGCCACACTGAGTGCTGAAGCCCAGGCCAAGTGGCCGGAAGTGTCCAGAGGCAGATACACGCTGTCCCGCCAGCAGCCAAGAGCCATCCACGTCAGACCCCAGGGCCAGATAAACACCCAGGCAGGCCAGGGTCCTCGGCAGCCACCTGCCTGCGGTCAGACCGGGACTGCTCACCCCAGATCCGTTGTCCCGGCACAATTCGGTCCACCTGCTCACCACCTGCTCTGTGTCCATCCAACCCACAGACCCCAGTCTCAGCCCTGCCCAGGGGACGCGCTGGTTTAGCTGCCTGGAGCTGGCCCTGGTCTCTCTCCCCACTTCCCTCTCCCCCGACAGACCCCACAGGACACCTGCACCCTAGCTTCAGCTCGCCTCCCTCTCCCTGCACCCCCAAGGCTGGAGCCTCCCCCTTGCTGGCTCCGGCTTCCTTCCCCGCCTCCCAGCCCCCACTGAGCTAATGACTCCCCTCAACCAGGCATTAATCAAGTACTAAGTGGCTCCGTGGGCTCCCCACTGAATCCCTGACTCCCTGTGGCATGGGCCCAGCTACCTCCTGGGAGGGAGGATCCCTGGCAAACTGAGGCTTTTGGATTTGGGGGCCTGGCATAGAGGGTGCCTGGTCTCACAAGACAAATGGGGAATCAAGTCCAAGAATCTTTATTTCATGAACAAAACTACTTCTGTAAAGAGAGACGAGGCAGAATGGGCCCCTTTCTAAGTGGCCACGATCCAAGGCTGGTGAGAGAGGGCGGGTGGGGCTGGGGCGAGAGTGCATCACAGGGGGAGGAGACCCCAGGTCCAGCCGGAGGAAGCAGGAGGGGAAATGATGCTGGGTCGCAGTGGGTACCAGAACCACCTGCCCCAAACTGTTCCAGCCCATCACGACCCCTCCCCCCAGGCCGGGCAGGGACAGGGCAGGGACAGGCTGGTCCCAGCAGTGCGTGTCCGAAGCGGCCAATGTGTGCAAATCAGCAAGAAGAAGGGGTGCGGAGCCGCTGCCCCCCGCCTCACCGACCCCTCCCCAAACAGGCAGCAGAAGCAGGGGGAGGGGCAGTGGCAGTATTGCTTTACCCATCATGCATGGCGGTGGTGGGTGGGCGACAGGGGCAGGAGGAAGAAGGCTGAGTTGGGGTATGAGCCGAGCCAATCCCCTGCCCCCCCCCTCCCTGGCGGCTCTGTTGGCAGGACTCTGAGGCTTGTGGAGGCCCAGGAATGACCAGCCCCCATTGGGGGCAGGCTGTTCCCCATCAGGAGGCGGAGCCCAGGGCCTAGAGGGGAGGGGGAGACAGGGAATTAGGGACCCAGTAGGCAGAACCTCTGCCAGACCCCCCCCCCAGGCCCTGTCCACCCAGCTTACCAGGGCTATTCGGCCACCTGGACGCCCGTACAGTTCTCTTTGCTTTCAGAGGTGATGGCCAGGTACTCCGAGCTGTGGGGGGAAAGGCCAGGTCTACCGTGACCCGATCACCAGTCTGGCCCCGCCCCCAGGAGAATGAGGAAGGTTGAGGCCTTTGCCCCCCACACCCCCTAGCCAGCGCCCCTGAGTTAGAGGGGAGGGGGCTGTGGGCTGGACTCCCGAGCTTTAGGGAAGAAGGGTCTGGAACCTGACAACCGGCTCCGGCTCTGGGGAGGACAGACAGGTGGCCCTGGCTTGCTCTCCTGCCCCGACCTCTCGCACCCACTCTGGGAAGCTGTCCCCGCCCACCCCACTCACGCGTTCTCTTGCGCAGCAGCCTCGGTGGCAGCGGCGATCTTCTTATAGCAGTAAACCATCTCTGCCACGAGCCATATCGTCAGTACCACGATGAGCACGTACATCATGATCTCAGACACGATGGACGCCATGTCTCTGTTGGCTGCAGGGGCCAGGCAGGGTTATGGTGGCGGCTGAGGCACCCGTCTCCTAGACAGGACACCTCAAACTGTGTGGCACACTTGCTGTGTGAGCTTAAGCAAGTGGCTTGACCTCCCTGGGCCTGGGCCACAAACAGGACCATCATGTTGCTTGCCCAGAGTCCTCACTGTTACTCTGATTAACAACCAGCCTCAGATGGGCCTGGGGATCACCCTCAACTGCCTCCCTGTGGAACTTCAGGGAGCGTCTGCCACACGAAAGGCTTGGGTTCAAACCCTGGCTTGGCCACTTGTCAGCTGTGTGACCTTGGGTAAGTGACTCAACCTCCCTGGACCTTCATTTCCCCAACTGCAAAATGTCGATAACCACAATACCTCCATGGAAGTGCTGTGAGAATTAAATAAGCTTTACAGATTCTTAGAGTGTTCAATATTATGATTACTATTACTGTTACAATTGGGGCAGTCCAGCGTAATGCTTAGGAGCAGAGGCTACAGACCCAGAGAGCTCGAGTACAAATCCTGCCTCTTACTAGCTGTGCAACCTTAGGCCAATGACTCCACCTCTCTGAGTCTCAATGCCCCCAGTGTAGAATGAGGATGATACTAACACCCTCTCACGGGTTGCCGGGAAGAGGAAATGAGTTAACGTCCATCCCTGCCGTGCCTGGTGGGGCTGGCAAAAACGGAAGCCCTACAGCCTTGCCTCAGCCAGCTTCCTTTCATTGAGCCTAAATTTAAACTGTAAAGGGAACACATTCAGCCAGGGGACCAGAGTCGCAGGCCATTTTGGCGTCCTCAGCCAGATGTCACAGGTGTCCATCCATGTCCCTAGTCCCCTCCTGGGTGGCCGGGATCTCTCCCCCCTGCTGCTGTCTGTCCTCAGGGGTCCTCCTCCCCGGGAGCCTGGCTCCTGCTGCTCCGCCCGCCCGGCAGATGGCGCTGATGCTTTCTGGGTGGGGGGCGGGGGGTGCTGGACGCTGCCCTCCCGCCTCCCTGGACTCGTGCATTCCCTGTGCAGGCAGGAAGGGCCTGCTCCTGGCCCGGCTGGGCGCTGTTTTCCTTCGAGCATCTCCCTTGCTCCCGGGAAAGGCCCCAACGACAGGATGGCCCAGGCTCCCCGTGGCCAGGAACCTCCCTGAGCCCCGCGCTGTGGGAATGCACCTCAGTCACTGGAACCCCCTGCTCCTGGAGCTCCTGGAGCCCACAAAGAGTTAGGCCACCAGGATCCCGCCTTCCCTCTCCCGGCCAGATTAGGACAGTGGAAGGCTCGAGGCTGTAGCCCACTTCCCGACAAGACCGCCGAGGCCCGGAGAAGGACAGTGCTAGACCAAGGGCGCACAGCCACGATGGGACTCGGACGGAGCCAACTGAGAGCGGAACCAAATGCAGGGCCAGAGCTACCCCCGAAGAGAGGCCATGGCTGCCGTGCGGTCTCCACGAACCCCCGGCAGACGCCTCAGGAGGGGTGGGACTGCCGGGGCCCCACTTTACAGGTGAGGAGCCAACGCAGAAGAGTCACGTGCAGGGTCAGAAGCACCTTCTCTGGGGAGACCTTTGATCTCTTAAAAACACCCCAAACTTCCTGCCCACACAGGCGGCCCCAGACCTGAAGCCCTGACGCAACTCTGCAGGTCAGACTGTCCTCGGTTTTGTTTTGGTTTGGGGACTGGGGATTGAACCAGGGGCGCCTAACCACTGAGCCACATCCCCAGTCCTTTGTATATTTTATTTAGAGACAGGGTCTCACTGAGTTGCTTAGCGCCTGAGGCTGAGGCTGGCTTTGAACTCGAGATCCTCCTGCCTCGGCCTCCTGAGCCGCTGGGATTACAGGCCCAGCCTGCAGCCCCCTCCTTGGGACCTGACTCTGTTCATTCCTCAGGGGCCACTACCACGAGGCAATACAGGTTGACCACTAATCCTGAAAGTGCAGCAAGACAGAAAGTAGGAATGATTTTTAAAACATGGTACGGCTGGCAATGCCAACAATACAGTAATGTCGTCAGTAATGAAAAAACAGGACAGCGTGATGATCATGTTGAAAACACTCTGGCACCGTGGGTAGTGTGCTGAGCGCAGGGCAGCACGACGAGGAATACTCAACAATACCACGGCGAAACCAAGAAGGTTTTTAAATACTGGGGCACAGCATGGTGGTCAAGAATAACGACATGAGCTCACAGTGGGAAATGTTAGAGATACTCTAGCATGGTAGATTATGACAAGAAATATGTTGTCTAGCTGGGCATGCCTGTAGTTTCAGCAACTTGGAAGGCTGAGGCAGGAAGATCACAAGTTCAAGGCCAGATTTAGCAATTGAGCAAAACCTTCCGCAATTTAGCGAGACCCTGTCCCAAAATAAAGAAATAAAAATAAAAACTTTAAAAAAGGACTGGGAATCTAGATAAGCAGTAAAGCACCCCTGGGTTGACCCCCCCCAGTACCAAAATTTAAAAAGCCAACAAATCCCCCTGAAAAAAAAACCAGTATCATAGATATTACAATATAAAATGCTCAGGTGGGAAATATAAAAAGCCATACTCTAATATGGTGGATAGAAAGCACTAGAATATGGTGTTAATGCTGAAAACATGGACTCTCAGAAGGACTTGACTTTATGTTGTGTTAAATACTGTTAAAAACGGAGGCTCTGGGAGGCCGCATGATAGGGTAGATAATGTGAGGGAAAGCACCGGTCCCAGGTCACGGGTGGGCCTGTGTTAAGCAGGTGAGGACAGCTCTCTGAGCAAGGGCCCACAGCTAAGATGGAAAAAAAAACCAGGGACAACATTTCCTGGAGCCTCCCCACCTGCCTCCCCCTCTCCTCGGCACTGATTCCTGATAAAGAAATAAGCCAGGTATTGTAGAGGCCAGGAGGCCAGGCATCTTTGTTACAGCTGCTCAGCTCTATCCCAATCCCACTGGTGGCTCCGTCCTCCATGTCTGGGGCTGGCCACCCACCCAGCACGGTGACGCAGGCCACCGAGTGGCTCACACACATCTTCTGAATTGCCTGCTGCTGATCCACTTGGATAAGAAACGTAAAAATGTTAATTATATAAAGAATCCCGCGGCTCTGGCTGGTGAGGGAGTACAGTGATTCATGCCAGGAACGGAACCGGTCGTCACCCAGGAGCGCTGGGTTCAGAGCCGGCTCTGTGACCTTGGCCGTGAGATCTGCCCTCCCTGAGCCTCTGCTTTCTCATCTGCAGAATGGGGACAGGACGAAGCCCTGGCCCAGAGGATGGGCGGGGGAGGGTCCGCTGAGGGACTGACTTCCTGCGAGGCACTGGGGCCAGCGCTCTCAGAGAGGGAGCGCCAGGCGTGCTGTGTGTGTTGCTGCGTGTGCGGCGGTCCCAGGGGACAGACGTGCCCTGGCTCTTCGCTGGCTCCAGGCCTGAAGTAGCTTCCTGACTAAGCCAGTGAGCCCCAAGGCCCTGGAAAATTCCACCTTATGCCAATCAGAAGACGACCGGAGAAGGGGTGGAGCTCCCTCAGAGCAGGGGCCGAGGCACCGTGGAGACGGTGGACAGGCACCGGCCACCCTGCTGGCCACCCTGCTGCCCACGCGGAGGCCCCCAGCCTTACGGCACCCGCCCCCTTCAAAAACGCATCAGAAATGTGGGCCCACCAGATCTGCTGAGTCAGACCGTGCACGTGAACAGGCCCCTGGTGGCATGTGAGGACTCTCCTCTTGGGGGACACAGGCAGGACGGAGGGTGCTGGACCATCAGAACACACAGCCCTTGTCCTCCAGGAGCAGGCCCTGCTCGAGCCAGGCTCAGGACAGCAGCCCCGCGCTCAGCCCCGGGACTCCAAGACGTCAGAATGGCTCAAAGGACACCCTCAAAGGCAGGTACTGTTCCCATCTCAGAGACGACCCTGCGGCCCAGAGACAGGAAGGTACCTGTGGGAGGTCACACAGCACAGGCAGCCAAGCTAGGTTTGGTACCCAAAGTGTCTGTGGGGAGAAGCCTGCTGTGACCTCTCTGGTGGGTTGAGGGGAAGTGGAGACCAGAGCTAGAAGGTGGGGGGGGTGACGCTCCTGCTCCCTCCCGATCCCTCTATTGCTGTGGGCGGTTGGCTGGCCCAGGCACCGGGCCATGGCCCTCTCTGCCATCTGTCCCTCCATCTGGCTCGGTGGTGGGCAACAGGGGCCAAGGGGCAGGCAGGGCCTGACTCACCTTTGTCCACCACCTCAAGGTGGATCTTTTTGACAACGCTGGTGTTGTGCTCGTAGTTCTCAAAGAACAGCAGGCGGTAGACGTGGCATTCGTAGTCACCTGAGTGGTTGTAGGTGACATTGGTGATGAAGATGGACAGGTCCTGCAGGTCCTTGGTGCCCCGGCTGCCGTTCCACACCACGCGGCCCTCGAAGCGCTCGTCTTCCTCCAGCTGCAGCACCTCGTTCTCGTAGCGCAGGATCTGGGGGTGGCCGGGGTGGGGGGGTGGGGGTCACTGCCTGGGCCCGCCTCCCCCAGCCCCGTCCCCTGATTCTGTCCCCTGCCCTGACACAGACGGCACACACGTGGACTCAGTCACCTTAACCTCGGGCTGGATGCGTGCAGAGGGGCTGGGGTCACACCTGGGACCGGCTGAGACCTTTGCCTCTAGCCCTGAGGGACACGCATCCTTAGTCAACCTCCCACGCCCCAGGTGGCCCCTGCCCTCGCTGTCTGCCATTCTTCCCCAGCCACTGGACGCTCCCCAGGCAGGGCAGGGCAGGGCAGCCTGACCCCAGCTGCTATAGACCCCAATTCCCTACTGGTATCCACCACATGCAATTCAAAACACAGAGTATAAAGGAAGTTAAAAAAAGGGGGGGGGAAATGTTCCGTTTTTTCTCGCTGATGACTTCTCACGACATTTTTGCTGGTGCCAAATAATTCCAGGGACCTTCATTTCATGCCAGCCATGTGCCAAGTGCACTCATCCCTCACACAACCTGCATGAGACCCCTGCCACCCCATCATTACAGAGGAGGAAACTGAGGCTCAGAGAGGCCCAGTGACTTGCCCAAAGGCACCAGCTGGCCAGTGGTGGAGCCAGAATTTGCATCCAGGTTATTACTCACAGCCACGTTGTGATTATTAAACCAGCCAACAAACAACCCCAGCCTCGAGAGCCAGCCCCACCAACTCCCCCCACACAGTCACCCGCCCTCCCGCGCCCAGGCACCCACACACCTTGACAAACTCCTCAGTGCCCTTTTGGCGGAAGGTCCACTCGGTGAAGGTCTCTGCGGTGGTCTCACTGCGACGCTTGCACGAGATGCACAGTATTTTGAAGGTCATCCCATACACAGCCTCAGTCTCTGAGTCCACCTCCACGCAGCCCCCCCAGGCTGAGGACACTGCGGGGACAGCAGGGTCAAGTCGAGCAGAGGCACCGGTCACCCCAGGCAATGCCCTGGCTGCTGACTCCTGGGCCCTTCGGAAACCATCGGTTTCCCCTCGATAACGATCACAGATTGACGGAACCATGTGCCAAGCCCGGTTCTACCTCTCAATCTCTGCGTGACCTTGGCAAATACCTCATCTCTGAGCCTCAGTTTACCTCTCAGTGAAAGAAAAACTGATCTTTTTTCCCTAAGCGCACAGGAGCCCAGAAAACAGTTCTGTCCATGTGGTCAGCAATTCAGTCCGTGCTACCCTGCTTCCCCTTGCTCAGAAGGTCACTTGCCCAAGGCACCAAAGCATCTAGGTGGAGGGGCTAGAATTCCAGGGGCTTTAGAAGTTCAAGATGGCCCAGCCATTCCCTCCATTCAACTGCTGTGCAAAACCAGTCCCGGTTCAAGACAAGGGATGGCTTCAGGGGGTACACGCACAGGCCAGCCCTGCTCCCTCCTCCCACAAGCCCCCGTGGGATCCTCGCCTCAGCCCCAGGCTCCTCCCCCCCCAGACCTCCACCCCACCCATTAGCAGCGCTTCCCTCCCTTAGGGCTTTGCACCTCCACTCCACGCCAGGCCCCTGGAGTTCCTCCCCCTCTTACCTGCCACCTCCTTCCTGCCTCCCAGTGCTCTCCAGCTAACGCTGTCTCCAGCTTCAGGTCTGGGTCTTTTCCTGGTCCCTGAATCTCCTCCTCTCTTTACCTTCAGGGCTTCTTGTCCGCTCCCCCGATGCCTCACTGTTTCCCAAGCTCCCTGGTCTGTCTCCCCATCTTTCTCTCTCTTTGGGGTGTCTCAGAAGGTCCCACCCTCATGACTCTGTCTCCTCTTCGCAGGCTCAGACTCACTTTGCAGGTCTCCGTAGCCTCTCTCGTATCCACCTTTCCTTTCCGTATCTCTCCCTTTCTAAATTCCATCCCGCCTTCTCTGCCTGGTCTGTCTCCATCTCCCTCCCTCATCTCTCCATCTCTTTCTGCCTCTCTCAAGTTTCTCTCTGTACCTTGCTTACACACTTTACTCTTTTTCTCTCTTTCTCTCTCACCCCTCTTTCTGTCCCCCCCTCTAGCCCCACATGCCCAGCCTCCCAGTGGAGCACTCCATGTCCTTCCACGTCTCCGGCCTCCTCCCTCCCGTCTCCATCTCTCCCAGTCTCTCAGTCTCCAGTCCCAGTCTCCGGGCGCCGCCTTCCCCCCAACCCCTCCCGCGGCTGTGGGTGTCACATTGCAGCCTGCGGGGCTCTGGGAGCAGCTGACTCCGCGTTTCCTCGCCCCCGGCTGGGCGCCCGCAGCGGCGAGGCCGTGCCAACCGGTCCCCGCCGGCTCTTGCCCACCGCACTTCCACCGCCCTCCGGGCCCCGCTCCCCGCGCGAACAACTTCTGAAGCGGACTTCGCGGGGCCGGGGGATGGGCAGGGGGCGGCCCTGGAGCGCCCGCCCGGCGTCCCGAGCGCGAATCCCGCAATCCCGCCAGTGCCCCGGCTGCGCCCCGAGCCGCGCGCGCCCCCAGCGCACTCACCCAGTGCCGCGCAGACCAGGAAGGCCAGCAGCGTCCCCATAGCTGCGCTGCGCACGCTGCGCCCCCCTCCCGGGCCGCCGGGTATTAATAGCGGGGCGAGCGGCGGCGGGCCCGGGCGGAGGTTCGAGTGTCCCCGGGAGCGCGCGGGCGCAGCAGCTGCGGCTCTGGGACCGGCGAGGGGGAGGAGGGGGGGCGCGGCCCCCCCGCTCCGGTTACCGCCGGGGGCCCAGCCCCGGAGCCCGGCGTCCGGGCATCCCCGCCGCGCGGGCGGCGGCCGCTGCTCGGGCTGCTGCGCTGGCGCGCACAGCCGGGCGCATCCGCCAGGTGCACCGACCCCGGCCCGGCTCCGACTCGGGCGCTCTGGGGCGCGGACAGCGGTCTCCTGCGCACTGCAGCGGCGGCGGCGGCGGCGGCGGCGGCGGCCCAGGGAGGGAGGAGGGAGGAGAGGGAGAGGGAGGGGGCGGGATGAATCACCGCGGGGGGAGGGCGCGGCCGCCCAGCCTTTGCCGCAGCGGCCCGGGAGGCGCCCGATGCGCTGGCCTCTCCGGTGGCGCAGGGACCGCAGCTTCTGGGCGCGGGAAGGGTGGTCTGTGTGTCTCCGACCCCGCCAGACTCTGGGGATCCCTCATCTTCCGAGTCTGAGAAAGGTCACCCCCGGACACACAAGAGGACTTAGCGGGCAGTTTAGGGGACGGACGGGCTCTCTTCTCCAAAATATGGATGGAGGTCGTCCTCATGAGTTCGAGGGGGTTCTGGCTGGAACATCCAAGTGACCTGGCCCTGAGATCCCTGATATCCAGGCCTGCAGGTCATCATGCAGGGACCCAAGTGGACATGGGGGCGGGGTTCAGGGTAAGGCCAAAAATAATATAACGGAGGGGCACCCTGCAGTCCAAACCAGGGGCACCCCGAATCCAACAAGGAAAAGAGACTTGGGGGTTTGGGTGCCTATTTTTTTCTTTTTTTGGAGGACCATTCTCATGATCCCTCGCCCCTCTTTATGTCTCTGACGTCATCTACCCCTCTCTCCTCCCACTCCATTCCCGCTCTCCAGCCCCCACCCCCCCAGCACAGCGGAGCTCCTTCCTGCCTTTGCCCTAGTTCTTCCCTCGGCCTGGACTGGACGGAACACTCCCCCCCCCAGGTGACTAAAGGGCTTAGGCCCCCACCTCCTGAAGCGGCTCTGTCTTCCGTGTCTTGTTCAAGGTAAACCATCTCCACTTACTTGACCTTTGTCTTTTATCTCCTCAGTGGTCTATACCTATGCTCTTTCATAGTTGATCTGTTCTCTCTGTCCCTCCAACCCTGTCACAGAAGATTCCCCAGAGTGAGGACTGTTCAGTGCATGTCCCCAGCACTTTGAACTGTATATTGTAGGGACTCGTTATTTGTCTCATGAATAAACACCAGTGCTTGCTTATTTAACCCTTCTGATTCACTGAACCCACTTCTGCCTCCCCAAACTTTTGCAGCAAGTTCTATCACCCCCATTTATAAAATGAGGAACTTGAGGCTGGGGAAGCTTCACTCCCTTGCCCAGGGTCATCATGCAGCTGGCCAAAAGTGGACCTGGAACACTGCCCCAGCAATGATGGGCATCCTGGGCTACTATGATGGGTGGCTTGTGCTACCAGTAGCTTTTGCCAAATGGAGAGGACAGGGGTGGGGCTCTTTGCTCAGGGTCATGGTGAGAGTGAGACTCTAGGCGACAGGTGGCTTCCCAGGTCCTACCTTCCAGTTCTCATTGGGGCAAAGTCCCAGAATTCCCAGGCCCAGCCTTGCAGGGGCAAGAGGAAGCAGGGTGTGGGGCAGGTCCGGGGCAGAGGGGCAGGGAGCCAGGGATATTGGACACCTTTGTGGTCTGGGCTTTTACGCCAGTATCCCCTGAGCTGTGAAATTCCCCAGCAGAAAATAACCCTCCTGCTGTTGCCCGGGCCCTTCCTCTGGTGGGGGATGGTAGGTGGAGGCACAGTAAGGACAGCCCTTACCAAAGGACAAGGGCACCTCCTAAAAGCCTTGTAAGCTGTTGTTCACGGGCTATGGGCTTGAGGCTGACTTTACTATTAATTCTTCCTACAAGGTGGGTATTGTCATTATGCCCAGTTTACAGGTATCAGAAACCGAGGTACAGAGTGGGTGACTGGCCGTAATTACAGCACTTGAAGATAGGAAGGGTGACTGACTGCCCTTTGCAACTTGGGATCCATTTTGCTTCTATCCAATCCCTCTTCCAGTCTCCTGCCCCACGTTTTTGGTTAAGACGATTCCTGGAGTTGGGGATGTACCTCAGTGGTACAGTGCTTGCCTAGAGTGTGCATGGCCCCGGTTTAATCCTCAGTACTGCAAGGGCATGCCAAAGGTCTCTCCAGGGCTTCCTCACTCTGAAATCAGAACAGGGTCTGATGAGATAGATCTGGGTTCTAACTGCACAGGGGAATTTACCTGTAAGTCCATTTTCCTATCTATAAAACAGGTGTCCAAACAACCTCCACCTGGGTGGGCTGCTGGGGGGATCCCGAGGGAGGTTAGCACCTTGTGTGGAAATATGGAGATTCTAGGGGCCAGGCTTGGAGCCTGCCTCCCTGCTGGGTAGCCTCGGGCACGTAAATCTTTATTTGCTTGCACCTCAAGAGTCACTGTGAGAATAAAATGAACATCAGATCTCAGCACAGAGCATGGTGCATATTTGGTGTTCCTTTTTTTTCCCCTCTCAGTTTTTCTGGAATAAGCATAACATTCCCCCTTATTCTGTTGAAGCTCTCCAGGAGATTCTCATGTGGTTAAAGTTTGAGATCCAATAACTTCTAACAAATTGAGAGAAAGGTGCTGTTCTCATGCCCATTTTACAAAGAGGAGACACATCCAGTCATTGAGCTGCTCCGGGGGACACACTGCTAAGAGGCGGTCGTTGAACCCAGACACCAGGTCAGAGCCCCCCCCCCCCCCCCCGTGCCCCTGCTCTGGACTTTGATGATGCAGAGCTGGTGTAAGCTGCTGGGGAGGGGGGCACCTGCTGCCCCAGGAAATGGACAGATGCAGCCCTCCCCACCACAGTGGGATCTGAGTGCGATCCCACCCGTTCCAGGACCCCCCAGGCACAGGCACAGCCATTTCCAACCCTTTATTGGAGCTCCGTCAGCCCCAAATAAATATAATACATTAAACCCAGAACTGAGGGAATCGTGCACCCCAGGGGGTACCCCCATAACCCCAGCCAGGCAAAATAAGTTAGTGCGGGGCCGCCAAAGGCCAGACCAGCTCCCTGGCTGGGCAGGTGGTGGCAGTCGGGCTTGCACACGCTGGTCTAAAGTGCATCTTGCTTCTGTGGTCCCCACATCAGCGGGGCCCTCGGCAGGGCCACTGGGAGGGGCAGGCGGGAGGTTCCCGGCGCTCACACCGTGCCAGCAGTGGCCGCCGGGGCTCTTTGTGTCCTTCTGTCCATTTGAGGGGATAGCTGTGTGGCCGGGTGCCCTCAGGAGAAGCTGTCATCAGACCGTGGCTGGGGCTGGGTGTCAAAGGGAGGGTCGGAGACTGTGATGCCCTGGTGCAGCTTCTCCAGTGAGAACTTCATCTGCCGGGAGGAGGGCGGGCAGGTAAGCACCGGGAGCGCGAGGCCACGTCCCTACCCGACACACGTCACCAAAGCCACACTGCACCCCATTTTAACTTTTCCGAGGCAGCAGAGGATGGCTTTGCTGTTACCGCCCTGGGCCCACGTCCCTCATCTGAAATGTGGGTCAGTAACATCCCTGTGCCGTGGGATGATTTCAGGGACGGGTGAACACCGGGACCTGGCCCTCAGGAAGGGCTGAATGCAAGTCCACCGGGATTCTCTCCCCCGTGACCTTGGCAAGCTCCTGACCTCCCGAGCCCAGGATGCCGCCGACCTCCTAACTAGCCACCAGTGCCAAGGCTGGCGGCGAGCGTGAGGCTGTCAGTCAGCTCAGCCTCGGGGCAGCCCGGCCTGGGGGAGCGCGCCAGCTGCATCTGCTGCTGCGATTAATCTGCGAAGTCAACTCTGTGCTCACGGCAATTTGAGAGAGAAAAATCATCAAAAATTTAATGCAGAATGGAGGAGTTCTGCCCTCCTTCTCTTTGAGCCTTAATTTCTTCCCCATCGTGTCCTGCACAGCCCTGGGGGGCATCTCCCTGTGAGCATGATTTCAGGGTGCAACAGGGCCTCTAATGATGGGCCTCGGGGTGATGGACCTGCAGTTTGGGCTCCGATCACCTCGGAACCCTCCCTGTTTCCCATCACCCCCTCACACACACTGAGGGCACCTACTGCAGCGCCCCACATTTATCCTGACCCACCACAGCTGCCTGCTGGAGTCCACTGGGGCCGGGGTCATCACCACGTGGGGGGGCATGCTGACTGGAGTCCTACTGTGTGCCTGGTGCTCGGCTCGCTTGACTGACAGCACACATCTATAAAGTGTTAACTGTTGGCCCAGAATAATTCCAAATGCTAACCCAGTCCACCCTCACAAGAGGTGACATTGATCATCATTCCATGTACAGAGGAGGTGGCCAAGGCTCAAAGTAGAGACACCTGCACAAGATCACGCAGTAGAATTTGAATCCCTTCATCTGAATGGATGCTGCCCTTGAACTACATGGGGACTTGGGTCAACTCCCTTTTAGGAGATGAGACCAATGTCCTTTGGAGAACCTCTCTTCTGCCTGCAGACCCTACAACCCCTTTTTCCAAAATGGAGAAAGAGGAACAGGTGCGGCCATGTGGTGCTGAAGTCTAGCCCAACCCTGGCCCTGGTGATTGTTTTGGGGGGTGGGCACATGACCCCAGCAGCCAATGAGAGTGAACTCTCCACTGGATGCCAACCTGGAATGGCAGGAACCACCTTGGTCATCCCGCAGTAAAGGAAACCCCCAAACAAAGCCAACCCTGAACACCGGCACAGTCAAGAGATACTACTGAGGAACTGGATCCAGCCAGGCCTGAAGCAAGACCCCTGGGCTTTTTTCCAGAATGAGAACCAGTAAATTCCTTCTTCTTCTCGCTGACACCTCCAGCAACTCCGTGAGGTGGGGACTAGGAATGGCTTCCTCATTTTGCAGAGGAGGAGCCTCAGGCCCAGAGAGGGGAGGCACCTGCCCCAGCGAAGGCCCTACCTCGTCCAGGAGCTCCACGGACGCCCGCAGGATCTGTCTCCACTTGTGCACCTCGACGCTGTGGAACTGCTTCTGCAGGGCCAGGATCTCGGCCCACTCGGTGGCCGTCTGAGGGAACTTGCTGTGGAGACAGGAGCCTGAGTAGGGCCTCGGCCTCCCCGACCTGCCCAGCTCCCCAGCGAGCTCACTCGGCCCACTTACCCCTTGGCCAGGGCCAGGCTGTGCCACGACTCGAAGGGTGTGGGCCGTCCTCTCCAGGGACCAGAGGCGGTAGAAGAGGAGGGCATTGAGGGCGATGAGGACAATGAGGCTGGGGGCAGGGGGCAGGGGTCAGCGCCCAGGCACTGAGCCCTGGACACCCACCCACACAACCACACCTTGAAGGGGGCACCAAGACTACACCTCCATCTTTTTGGAGGATGAAACTGAGGCTCAAAGAGGGTGAGAGATAGGCCTAGGGATGCACAGTACGTAAGTTACAAAGTTAGGGTTCAGAGCCAAGCCTGTGCGATAGCCATGCTCTTGACCACCACCCTAGGCCACTTCCCTGGGGACCCGGGGGGCCTGGAATAGGGAGAGGAGGCTGCAGGGGAATGAGACACAGGGAGGGGAGGGCAGGTGGGAGACATGGGACCCTACCTCACACAGATCCTGTGAGCAGTGAGGGGGAGCAAAGAGGCGAGAGCCATGAGCCCGTGCGGGCCGCCCGCCTCCCCGCCCCGGGCAGTGCTGAGCCAGGCTCGCCACAAGGCCACGCCTGAGCTGGGCTGGGAAACTGAGGCCCAGAAAGGCTGAGAGTGTGGCCCATCTGACCCTCACCTCCCAGGGTCAGCTCAAATCCCAGGGACCTTGCTTCCCCTCCCCACCTTGATCGGGGACCTTGGCCTGCTCAGGTCTCGGCCCAGACATCCTGTGCCGTCCTAGGAAAGTCACCCCAACTGCCCGTCTGTGGGGCCTCGGAGGAGGCAGGTCCTGCCCTCCCACCACCTCCCCATCCCGGTCCTGATCCCTCTGGGCTCGGGTCAGGTCTGACTCCCCGAGAGCTGCTGGTCACTGCTGTGCCCCAGCCACCACAGCTCGGAGCTGGCAGGAACACAGGCGTGAAGGCCTCGGCGGCCTCCGTTCACTCGCACACCTCTCCCTGCTCACCTGGCTGGCTCTTTAGCCTTTGGTGCCCGATCTTCCAGAAAGCCCTCCCTGCCCCTGGTCAAGGTCAAGTTACTCTGACCTCCCGTAGCCCCCTGGGCTTCTGCTCTTCCAGCAGAGGAATCGTCTCCATGACAAAGTGAGCGTCTACACTGTGTAAGGAGCGCCAAGGGAGGAGAAGCCAAGCGCTGGCTCAGGGTCACCACGCAGCCTGCAGATCCAGGCTGTCTCTCACTCACACGATGCTGATGAGAACCAGGGCGTTGGGGACGCCTGCCCCAGGGCCCTGCTCCATGGATGGCTCTGAGAAGCGGGAGCTGAGGGAGCCTGCAACACAGCGATCCGGGCTCAGATAACGGCGCACAGGCCCCCACCCCAGCCCCCGCGCCCGCCTGCCCGAGCAGGCCCCCAAGGGACGCACCCGAGGTGTGCATGCCCGCCCGGGCGCAGGGGTCCGGGTCCGGGTGCTGGGGCCCATCTCCGTGACCCCTCCAGCTGAGGGGCCGCTTCCGCCTGCGCAGACCCGAGAGCAAGCCCCGGGCATCCTTCCCGCCTTCCTCCAGGGACAGCTTCTCGGCCTTGGCGAGCTCCCGCTCTGGGGAAGAAGAGAGGGCTCTGGATGGGCACTCGGCCTGGCCACGACCCCACCGACCCCTGGCCGGCCCTCTGCCCCTACCCAGGTGATGGAAATAGTCCTCAATGCCACTCCACGAGTTCTTTTCAATCAGGGACTTCACGAGGCTCCATGGCTGTTTCCGGTAGCGGATCTCGGAGGACACTCTGGGGCAGAGAGAGGGGAAGAGGGTCAGGGTGTGGCTCCAGGGCTGGCGGTCCCATCCCCCAGGGGGTTGTCACCGTCCCCTAATTCAGAGAGGGCCCCCATCACACAGGTGCTCCCTCCTGCCCACTCACTTTCCCAGGCCTCCCCACTAACTCGGCCTCCACCCCGCCTCCGTCCAGCCAGCTCTGGTGGCCAGTCTCCCCGCTGCCTGAGCCCCACCCACGCACACGCTCACATCCTGGCCCAGACCTCCCTCAGGAGCCCCTCCCCCAGGCTGCTGCACCCCACTCCACATGGGGGTCTGAGACAGCCCAGCCCAGCTCGTCCTCAGCTGGGCCCGACACCCCCCTTCCCCAGCTCTGTCAACGGCAGCTCTGTCCTCCCGGAACTCAGGCCAAACACCCTGGGGTTCCCCGTGACCCTGCCCCTTCCTTCATATGCACACATGGACCCAATCTCAGCCAACCCTGTCACCTTCTCCTGCAAACACCTGTCCACCTGGCCCAGCCTTCACCTGCTCCCTGTCAGGTCTCCTTGCTCCTGTCCCTGCCCTTGTTATCTGTTCCCACCTGCAACCAGAAGGAGCCTGTGAACACCTGAGTCACGCCAGGGTCCCCTGGCTCAGAGCCCTGACTCGGTGCACCTCACCAGGACCGCGAGGCCACTTCCTTGATCTCACCTCTTACTCCTCCTCCACTTACTCCATTCTGCCATTCCCACACTTCTGCCTCAGGGCCTTTGCACTGCCATCAGTTCTCACCTCCTTCATGTTCTGATAAAATATTCCTTTCTTAGGACCCTCCCCTGATCAGCACACTCAGGGTAAAATGCTTGCTGGTCCAATGCCTTCCACACTCTTTAGCCCACTGTGCTTTTCTCTAAAGCTTTTATCACGAGTGAATGTTCTGCAGCCTCATTAATCATTTTTATTAGCCAATTTCCCCCAGAACATGAGTTCCCAAAGATAGGGGTTTTTTTGTTTAATTTTGTGTATCCCCATGGTCTTGAATGGGCTGGGCACACAGTAGATGCTCAATAAACAGGTGAACAAATGAACTGTTCACCTGCACACTCACTTGCCCTCTCTTGCTCAACCACCCCCTGCGGATGGGACCAGTCATCCCCAGGGCCACCCTGTCTATCCTCTGCTATTCAGAGTTCTGGGGTCTCAGGGACCCAACACTTCTGTTCCTCCGCCAAGGTTGGAATCCAACACTCTGCAGCTAACTCAGGGTGGGGAGAGTGGAGTAGGGGCCCTGAGGCCACCAGGGCAAGGGGTGACTCACCGGAGCCGGGCCTTGTTCCGGGCAAGGCCCAGGATGCAGTAGCGGTGGGCCGTGTAGAAGTAGTCCTGGTACGGGATGCCCTGCGTCAGCACTTCCGAGTCCACCACGCACCCGCCTGCCTGTGGGCCGCGCCGGAACAGCGTCTGCGAGGACAGTGGAGGGGCGGTCAGAGCCACCTCACTGAGCCAGTCCACGTGCCCGGCCACCCCACCCACGGGCCCACCTGTGTCTCCACCACGGAGGCGCTCTTGGGGCCCAGCGGGTTGCTGATGGGAATGGTGTAAGTCAGCACACGGCGCTGGTGGCACTTGCTGTCCCCACTCCAGGGGCTCAAGGTCACATCTAGAGGAGAGAAGAAAAGAATGAGGGAACCATACTCTGGTCCTTTGCCCTCAGGATGGAGGAGACTCAAGTTCCTTGAAGATTTGTCCCCAACCCCTGTCCTTCCTTCAAGTCCCCATCTTGCCATCTACCCTGTCCTCCTTTTAGAAGTCAGTGACAGTTACGGCTGTGACCTCTTCCGACCCCTCCTGGGGCCATCTCCTCTGCACCTGTGGCCTGTGTCCCCTCTGCAGGAGAGCTGGCTTCCCTCCTGGGCGTCAGATCTAAGCCCTGGCAACCTGCTGAGGCCCTTTCCCGGAAGCCTCCTGGCCTCACACCTCGGGAGCCCCACGGGCCTAGCATCTCCTCAGACCGCCTGCCTCGGGTCCCCATCCCAGTCCTCCAGGCCCTCACTGGCATCCAGACCTCACCTCCCTACAGTCAGCTCCACGTCTGTTCCGTGCTCCCGAGACTCCTTCCTGGTTGGGCCCCTCCTCGCCTGCCCGGGGCTCCTCCCCAGCCTCCCGCTCAGCACCTGCCCTCGGACTCCATTTCTGGTCCAGGGATATTTTGTTAAAGCCAAGCTTGACTCTAACCCTCATCTGCCTAAGACATTCCACTGCTCCCTAGTGCCCCTAGGGCCAAGTCCTTGAATTTTTCTGCCTGATGTGCCAGTCCCCAGGATGTAAGACAGTGTTGTGAGGCCTGTCTACGCCCAACACAGGGCACCGCCTTCATGACAGCAGGGGAATCTACATTGTTCGCTTTCAACATAGGAAAAAAGAAACAAGGAAAAATTACCATCTGACGAAGCCGCTGCCCTGCTGGAATCTCTCCCATCGCCTCCCTCAGCTGGTCCCACCTCAACCCTTCCTTCTCACTTGGCGCTTCTCACCTCTCCATCCCTGACCTGGTGTCTGCCTCCAGTCTTAGAGGGATCTGCCTGACCTTGCTGGCCTCGTCCCCTGCCCTCTCCCCTTTCCCACCTTCCTCAGTTCTTCCTTCCAGTCCTAGTTTTCACTTCACCTCCTAGCAGCCCTTTCCATGCCCTCAAAACACAGCTGCCCACTGCACACAGACCCCACCCCTGACTCACATTACCCCTGCAGCAGGTGGTACTTATGTGTGTATTTCCTGCTGTTCCCACTAGATCCTGGGCACTGAGAACTACCCTGGTCTCTCATGGTCTCCAAGCCCTGCACAGAGTAGACACTGTGTGATCATTAACTTGTATTTATTAAATACTTACTACATACTACTGTCATAGGCACTTTCCTAGTATTAACTCATCTAGTTTTTTTGTTTTGTTTTTTGTACCAGGGATTGAACGCAGGGGCACTCAACCACTGGGCCACATCCCTAGCCCCTTTTTGTATTTTATTAGAGACAGGGTTTCACGAGTTGCTAAGTGCCTCACCATCACTGAGGCTGGCTTTGAACCCGTGATCCTCCTGCCTCAGCCTCCCAAGTGCTGGGATTACAGGCGTGCGCCACTGCGCCGGGCTTAACTCATCTAGCTCTAATGGGAACCCCAGAGCCGATGCTGTGAACATTAAACAGAATAAGGAAACTGAGGCACAAAGTGGCTGGGAACCTGTTCAAGGCTACTTGGTAGGTATGAGGCTGAAGCACATCAGCTCTCACAGATGCTATTTTATTTATTGAGACAGGGTCTAGGTTGTGGAGGCTGGCCTAGAACTTGAGATCCTCCTGCCTCAGCCTCAGGAGTCACTGGTATTACAGGATTGTGCCATGGTGCCCAGTGCCACAGACACTGTTTTCACTGTCTGACTCCTGGCTGACGCTTCCTCGCCCTTCTCCTATACCTGGGTGACCCTGGCATCTTCTCTGGCCAGCCCCTGACCTGTGAACTTGCACTGCTGCAGGAATCCCTGGAGGAAGGGCGAGTCTGAGAAGAGCATCTGCTGCAGCCGCTCGGCACCCACGTGGAAGACGGAGTTGATGAGGAGCCGGCCAGAGAGGTCAGGAAGCAGGGCGGCCAGGTCAGCTAGGAGACAGAGAAGGGCCGGGACAATGTAGGTCCCATTCTTCCCTCCCTCTGGGTGACCGCTCCTCCCCACTTCAGGCCTCTGTAGGCTGGATGCAGATTTGTCCTCCTGGACCACAGAGAACTCAGACCTGGAGCGCTACTCAGCCCCCTCTGCCACAGCAGTTAGTTTAAGGTGGGCTAGTGTGCCAGGGGCATCAGCCACGATGATTGGTCCAGGGGTGCGTGTGTTACGCAGGGCAGCCAATCAGCCAGAGAGATTGGTTCGGGGGCCGGGTTCACTCGCCAGACTGAACCAATCAGAGACAAGCCTAAGGTTCTTGCTGTAGCTACTGGGAAAAGCATGCCCCCTTCTCTTTGTGTTCGTGTGAGAAATAGAAAATCTGGTGGTCCTTTTTTAGAACATAGTAAAGCCTTAACTGGATCCAATTGTAGCCCTTTCCTTTTGCCCGCCCTAATTCTAAAATTAGCCAATCGCGTAGATAGTAACCCGGAACTCCTCCAATCAGAGTGAAGGGCAGCCCTGCGTAGGTTAGATATCACCTGCAGGAGGCCTGCCTGCTCAGGCGCACTTGTTATTAGCCAGGTTCCAGTAGCAAGCCTTCTGCCGAAAGTGTAGGTTTGCCCTGCCCACCCACTCTCTGGCACATGCTTGATTTCTTGTGGCACCTCATTATTTCTAATGCTAGGCTTGACCGGGGCTCTGTCTGCCCCGACGAGAATAAAGGATACCTGTAAATTCTTTGGCACATAATAACTGGCCTAAGCACTTTAACACGTACTAACATTTAATTAATCTTAACGACAAGTGTATGAAGTGGGCATTATTACTGCTATCCCCATTTTCCAGATGGGAGAATTGAGGCTCAGGGAGGTTAAACAATGTACCCACATTATATAATCCTGGTTAGAAAGTAGCTCAACCAGGATTTGGACCCCAGCAACCTGCTTTCCAAGTCTGTGCTCTTATTCATCCTGCCACGCAGCCTTTGAAGCAGAGCTCAAGACAGACTTCTAACAACACCATTTGAATGCCATCTCTGCCTACCTCCTGCATTTTTTAGTCCCATGAGCCCTCTTGCTTCACTCCTCTTAACAAGGTTGTTGTTGTGTGTGAGGAAAGGAATGAACTTGAGCCCTCCCTCCTCACCTTCCTCCCCCGTGGATGAAGAGGAGTTACTTGTGTCGGTCAACAGCTCCTCCCTGGGCAGCAAGTCCAAAGGGCCCAAGGAAGTGGGCTCATCTGCTGGGGTGGGCTCTGTACTCAGGGGTTCTGCCACTGGGGTCACTGTCTGGCTGGAGGAGACATCTGGCTGGCTGTCCGTCTGCTCCTCCTTGTCCTCCTCTGCCTGCAGAGAAAGGCTTCGTACAGCCTTGCCCCACCTCCACCCCAGCCTGGGGACCTCCTTGGGTCCACACTGGCTGCAAGGATTCGAGACACTGCTCAGACCTCGTGCAGTGAAACCAATGCTGGGGAGGTGGTGTGCACCCCTGGGGCTCAGGCTGAACTGAGAGGCCCTGGGGACACCCAGATGAGGGCTCCTCTCAGCTCCAACCAGGGTTGTCTGGATGCCTGGACCACAGGCTTTCTTGCCTTCCTGTCCACCGTCTGTCTCCTGTTTCATCATCCACCCACCCTTCTCGCCCCTTCTGCTTCTCACCTTTCCATTTCTCTCTCTTCCCCTACCTGCCCTGTCTTCCTTGACCATCTTCCCTCCTCCATCTGTCCCCTCCTTCACCCCTGTCTCTTAATTCTGCTGTCCCTCCTTGTCCCTCCCAATCGGTACCCTCCTCTGTCCTGCACCCTCCTGCTCACCACATGGTCTGCATCGCTGCTGGCCCGGGACAGGTTGGGGGTGAGGCGGCCACGGCGCGAGCCCACGGGGCTTGGCTCCTGGCTGTGGTCGGCAGCCCCAGAGTGGGTGATGTCGCTCAGGGCAATCACATCTCCCACATCCTTGGGGCTCCTGTAGTGGAAGGGGAAAAGCGGGACCACTGGATCCTCCAGCCCCCATTCGCCTTCCTGGGCCTCCCAGGCCCTGCACACCCACCTCAGTCCACCTGGCGCGCCAGCAACTCTGCACACAGCCCCATCTGGTCTCCAAACCCTGGAGCCCCTCCACTTCCAACTCACCCCAGACCATTCAGCTGCAAGGGGCAGACGTAGTCCTCATCCTCGCTGGTGAGGCCCAGCTCCGAGCCGTAGCACTGATGCACCAGGTGCCAGAGCTCGCGCGGGGACTCAGCGTCTGGGTAGGCAGGAATGGCGTTGACCTCACCTGGGCCAGAGCCCTCTACCAGGTTCCCCACTAGTCCTCTGCCTCCTGTTCCCCCGATGTCCACCAGGGGGCAGCGTGACCTCATGAGCCAGGTCCCGCCCCCTCGGGCAGGAAACCCATCTCCCGCCAGCCAGCCGGACCCTGTGCCTGGGGCCTATGCTACACTTCCGACCTCTCAAGTCCTCCAAGGCTCTGGCCAGTTTAAGGTGCCATTGTTACAGAGGAAACTACAGAGGCCCAGCAGGCCCAAGAAAGGGAGTTATATGATGAGGTCACTTTAGTGACCAGAGGCTACTCTGGGATTCAAGTCCAGCCAGACTCCAGAGCTCCCGTTCCCACCCTCAATGGCTCTAGTGCTCCCACTCTTTCTGCAGGTGTCCTCAGTCGCTCTCAGGTTTCAGCTGCCTATGCTCAGAGTGGCTGGATGACAACAATGATGAAATAATAACAGTAACAGTGGTAGCGGCAGCTGGCACCCACTGGCGTGCTGTGTGGAGCCAGGCACTCTAACCCACGTCCGCTAACTCACCAGGTCTTCAAAATGAATCTGGGAAGTAGGCTCTAAGATACTATCGTCATTTGAAGACGGGTGCACAGTGACATGCCAAGGTCATCTGACTGGGAAGTGGCAGTGCTGGATGAGATCCCAGGAGGCTGCGGAGAGCCCTGGCGCTAGCCACCAGCCTGCCCAACCTCAGACAAGCTGACATCACTGAGCGCTTATTCCAGGCCCCGCTCTGGGTGCTATGAGTTACGGGTGGTCCCCGCGGGGCAGATGGGGTCTAATGACTTGCCCCAGGTGAACTAATCAGTGATGGGGCTGGAACTGCAGGGCCTGAGTAGTGACTGTCCTCTCTGGACTATCTCTGCATCGTCCCCCTCTCAGGCTCCTCAGTGGATTCTCTGGCACTCTTACTTCTGGGGGTGACCACAGCTGGAGCGGCCCCCGGGGATAAGAGGTCCTCGTGGTAGGGCGCACACAGCAGAGCTGGAGGAGTGGGTGCGGCTGTTCCGAGGTGCCGCAGGCCCCAGCAGCAGCCCCTGTGTGAGGAGCACCCAGCACTCCTGCCAGCAGGACCTTGACGCTGTTCAGTGTGGAGATCTCCCCCAGCCCCAGGGACGAAGGACGACAGGTCCACCCCAACGCCTGTCTTCTGCTGGAGACTTGGCTTCAGAGTCAGGCCTGACACGAGCCCTTGGCTGTCCCTGGATGGGCCTATGAGGCCATATGAGGCCCGGAGTCCACGGAGAAATCTGGGGGTTCCTCCTGCTCCCCGAGGTCTGGCACCCCTGGCTCCATGGTCCCCTGGCACCCAGCTTCTCCCCCAGGCCTCCCCCAGGCTCACCTTTTCAAGCAGTGCATTCTGCCAGAGGCGGAAGATAAGGAGGAAGCAGCGGTCCCGGGCCCCAAAGGAAGTGAAGAAATGCTGCAGAGAAGAAAGGCCTGTGAGGGCAGGGGGGCAGCAGGGCAGCGGGCAGCAGGGCAGCGGGCAGCAGGGCAGGGAGCGGGAGGGCAGGGGAGCGGCAGGCAGAGCCAGGGGGAGCTCCATCCCATACCGGACTGTCCCTGCCGCTCTGTCCTGAGCTACCCACTCATTTGTCCCTGCATTCATTCCAAAAAAGACTTATCCTGTGCCCAGACCTGCAGGGTCCCCGCAAGGTGAAGACAGCCCCTGGCTCTTCCTCAGAGCTCACGTCCGGGTGGGAGACAGACCATTCTCTAGCCAGGCTCAGCTCAGGGTGGCCGGGGCTGCGAGGGGAAGCCCAGGGCACTTTCCCAGCCCCCTGGTCTCTGGGGTGGTCAACTGATCCACAAAACACAAGGAAGTCTGCTCTGAAGACTTCCCTGCCCTCCCCGCTTCCTGTCTTGCCAGTGGTTGGACTGGCCATCTTTCAATGAACTGGCCGCGAGGCATTAATGAAGAGGACAGGATGGAGCAACGGGGCGTCCAAGGGGCAAGGACATCTGAGTTGCTAGAGACACAGGAGGGAAGGATTTCACTAGGTCCCTGAGCAGCTGTGTGAGGAAGGATCCGTCAGGAGGTTGAGGTCAGGACCCAGGTCAGAGAGGATGGAAGCCAGGCCATGGCAGGGGCTGGGACAATAACGAGCAGGTGATGGATCAGAGAGGGGTTTGAGGTGTAGAAGAAACAGAGCTTGGCTTTGATGGGCTTTGGGTCAGGGGAACGGGGAGACTGCTGAGATCAGTGACCGTGTGGTCCTGGTCACTGGGTCCCTGGGCTCACCTTCTCGCTCTCTGTACAGATCTGGATGGCGTTGGGGATCAGCTTGGCCGTCTTTTCCTTCTTTAGACAGGTCACTTCCTTCAACTGGATGGAAATCTGAAGGCAGCAGGAGGGTCAGAAGGGGCCGGGGCCCTGCTGCGCGGGGCCGTCCCTCCCAGCAGCTCACCGTGGTCTCCCAGCGGAAGATGTTGCTGTAGAAGCAGATCCAGTTCTCAGAGAGGTAGAGGCGCCCCTGCAGGAGGATCTCGCGCTGCAGCGCACAGGAGTAATCTGAGAGCGGGGAGAGGAGAGACAGGTAGATACTGGAGTCACCTGGCTGGCTGTTCTGGCAGCCCAGAGGCTGGGGACACAGGTCAGGAGGGTGGGACCGGGTCTGGGGTGCAGGGACTCACCCACGATGAGACGCTCAGCTTCAGGAAGTTTGCTGAACAGCTTCCGGAAATCCTCGTTGCGCTGTTTGTAGGTGGGGCTCAGCATCTAGGGGAAATTTGGGAGGGAGAACCTGGATGGGGATACCCACCCCCACTTCTGCCCCTCAAAGCTTCCTGAGCCCCCTCAGTCTTTCCAGCCTCTTAGGCCCCCCTGAAGTTTCAGTATCTAACCTGCTTCTGCCTTCTATTGCCCGTGACATGAGGCTCCCTTTAATGACAGCTGTCATTTACTGATTTCTTAGATAAGCCAGCCCCTGTGTCAAGTACCGCCAGCATCACCAACTCCTATTGACTGTTCCCTTCAGCCTTGTAAGGTAGAGCTGTTTCTTAAGGAGAGTTTGAAAGGCCCAGAGAGGTTAAACGATGGCCCTGATCACACAGCACAGAACTAGCAGCGCAGGGCGTAACTCTGGTCTGCTAATCGAGCCCCTGGACCTGGGGCTCCAGGTCAGCAGAAGGCCCCCTCCTTCCCATCCCTCTAGCAAGCCCCCTTGCCCAGATACTTACACTGTACCAGCTCTGCATCTTCTGCAAGAGAAAGAGAGGAGTCAGGATGAGGCCTTGGGTGGCCCACCCTGCCACCCCTCCATCCCCCCAACTGGCGCTTACACCGACCTTGCTGTTGCGGATGAAGTTCCGGCTGCCCAGGCTCTGGGTGCTGGGGGTCCCAGACATGCCACTCTTTTCCGAGGAGCTATCTGACCCCTTCTCCACCATGGTGCCTGCTTCTGGCTCAGGAGGGGGCCGGCTTGGGGGCAAGAGCTGCAGCCGCTTCCGGAGAGATGGGGAGCTGCTGGGTGTGCTCCGGCCAGAGTGGGGCGTGGTGCTGGGGGTAGGGAGAGGAGAAGTGCTGAGGGAAACGGGCTGGGGGACGGGGACAGGCCTGTTTTTGAAGGCCCAACTATGGGCCCATTAACCCCATCCACCTACCCACCCACCCTTCCATCTGCTCATCTATCCATTTGTGCCGCAGTTACCTCCTTTATAATCCAGAGAGTGATAAACACACACACCCTCATCTTGTTGCTTTGAGGGTTAAACAAATCACTGTGTGTAAAGTACTGAGTACTTCCAACAGGGCCGGGTCGGTTTGAGCTCTCAAGAACACCCGCTTTCCCCCACCCCCTGCAGTGCTAGGGATGGAATCCAAGACCTGAGTGGGAAACCACTTTACCACTGGGGCCATTCCCCCCTCCCCAGCCCTTTTCATTTTATGTTGAGACAGGCTCTCGCTAAATTGCCCAGGCTGGCTTTGAACTTGTGATCTCCTGCCTCAGCCTCCGGAGTAGCTGGGATGATAGGCTGCACCACGGCACCTAGCCTATTTTTTTTTAGGACATACTAATTCATTCATACAACATATATTTATTGAACAGTGACTTTCCACTCAGTTGCTCAAGCTAAAAACCTAAGAATCTTTCATAATTTCTTTCTTTCCCCCAAACACTCATTTCCAGTCTGTCAGCAAGTCCCACTGGATCCACCACCACACTCTATTTCCAGGGCTGGGGATGTAGCTCAGGGGTAGAGCACTTGCCTAGCATTCCCAAGGCCCTGGGTTCCATCCCCAGGACACACACACACAAGAAAAAGTAAAACGACTTTCTTTTTTTTTTTGCACCAGGGATGGAACCCAGGGTCGCTTGCTTAACCACTGAGCCACATCCCAAGCCCTTTTTATTTTGTTTTAGAGACAGGGTCTCACTAGGTTGCTTACAGCCTAAGTTGCTGAGGCTGGCTTTGAACCTGTGATCCTCAGCCTCCAGAGCTGCTGGGATTACAGGTGTGCACCACCACCCATTATTTCTTTTCTACTACTTCTCCCTGTTCCAGCCTCCATCACCAACTGCCTGGGCACCCCAGCAGCCTCCTCCTCAGTCTCCTGCTCCTGTCCCTGCCCCCACAGTCTGTTCTCACTACCGCCTCTTCTGGCTGTGACCACCTGAGTCAGATCAGGGTCCTCCAGGCTCCAAGCCCTGCCCTGCCTTGACTGCACCCCACTTCAGGTTAAAGCAAAGCCCTCACCCTGAGACCCGAAGCCCCAGGGACCAGGTCCTGTCACCTCCCTGACCTCATGGCCTCCCCTCTCCTGGCTGCCCCAGCCATTCCAGCCTCCTTCTGTTCCTTCAGCGCTCAAACTCCATCCCCATGACGAGGCCTCTGTGTGTGTGGCGGCCTCCACCGCAGCCCCAGGCAGCCGGCTCATCTTATTCATCTCAAATGCTCCTCCTTGCCCAGTCACTCAGCCCAAGGTGGCACCTCCCCTCGTCACACCCGTGTTATCTACACTCACCCTGGTTCATTTGTTCAGTTTGATGATTGCCTGCCCGACGGTGAACGTCAGGAGGTCCTGGTGGCTACTTGTCACCCTAGCATCCCAAACTGTATGGGCCACATAATTAATACTCAATAAACATGGCTGACTGAGTAAGTAGTCCTGTGCTGGCTGGAGCTGGCAGGAGCAGAGACCTGGGCTGTGGCTCCTGCCCTTGGAGAGTCAACCTCCTGCGGTGGGGGAGGGGGGGCAGATGTTAGACAAACAGAACGCTCAGAGACTGCCAGATACAGGCTAATAAAGGCCCTGGGGTAGCAGCGGGAACTTGAAAGGGACCTTCCCTGGCCAGCTCTCTGTGTGCTTAATTTTATTATTCCTCAAACAACCCTGTGCACCTGATCCCACCACCATTCCCACTTCATAGAGGAGGCCACTGAGGCTCCAAGTGTGACCACCTGTGTAAGCACGCACAGCTGGGTTTATTTCTGGCCAGATTCTAACTGGGGGGCAGTGATCTATTCTGGGATGCAGGTGGGATACCCTCTACCAGGAGGGGCTCTTCCAACGTGCCTCTCCTGCCACCAAGCGTCAGCACACACCCTTCCCTCTGTCCAGTCCACCTTCGCCCTTCTCTGCCCAGCGGATTCTTATGCGTCCTTCAAGACTCTTGCTCACGCACCCTCTCCTCGCTCCAGTGCCGCTGGGCAGCTCTAGTCCCTAGCCTGGACTGTCACTGTCTGATGACGGCTCATTTCCCCCACAGGTCTACAGGCTTCCTGATGGCAATGCTGGGGGCTGCTCTTGTCCCTGCTCTGGTCAGTGTCCGTCCCAGCCCTGCTCAGGATGAGGCACGGTGAAGCAGTCACGTGCTCGTGAAATGAATTTGTGGAATATATGAATAAATTAAGCACAAATGGTGGCCCGGCCATTGCCGCTCTTCCTGGACCAGCCTCCTCCTTGGACCCCCGCATCTGTCCCTGCATCCAGTCTGTGCCCACCTGCAGCCAGAGACGGCGTGTGCAAACTGGACGCAGGCCCCTCTCACGCCAGGAAAGCCCGGGGCTGGTCCCTCTTGACCCCGGTCGCCTGTACTCCCTCCCCTGCAGCCCCTGCCTGGGCTCTTCCCTCTGCCCCAAATGCTCTTCCTTCCAGGTGTCACCTCCTTCAGGTCCTTCTCAGTGGACACATCTCAGGACACCTCCCCCCGTGCCCTGTCTGAAACCACACTGCCCACCCCGACCCTCCTCCTCTGCTTTCTCTTTCTCCTCAGCAGCCAACCTCTGCATCTCCCCTGGATTCTCATCCCCCCCACCTGGCCTGGGCCTGGCACACAGTAGGTGCCCTGTGCGGATCTGCCACTATGGACTGAGCGGAGGATGCACCACCTCCCTCCCAGCACTTGGATTCAACCAGGCATGTAGGTTGCAGAACTTGGACTTAGAGCTCTAGGGGCTTCTGGTCTCAGTGCTGCCATTTCCTGTGTGACTGTGGGCTGATATCTGGACCTTCCTGAGCCTCAGTTTACTTTGCTATATAATGGGAATAGCAACTGTAACCACCTCACAGGGTTGCCTGGAGGGAAAAAAAAAAAAAAGCAACACATAAAGTCCAGCATATAGAGACACTTTGGTTGGTTTGACTCTTCTCCCTCCCGCAGGGGCCAGCGGATTGAAATGGCGTATACAGCCCTGCCACCACCCCAGCCCCTCTATCCAAGATGCTGCGCGCACCCTGCCAGTATCTCCCACGCACCTGGGCTGGTGGCAGGAGCCTCCAGTCACTCGCTCCCTAAGCATGCTCTGCACCTACCCTGCACCTGGCCCTGCGGACACACAGGGAGGGGCCGGGGGACACAGAGCCATCCGTCTGCAGGGACGGTGTGCCAGCTGAGGAACCCAGTAAGAAAACATATACGTGAGGGTAAGGCCTCGGCCGCTGGCCAGTGCGCCAGAGCAGCGCTGCTCAGCATGGCGCCCAGACTGGCAGCACCCGCAGCGCCAGAAGTTGTCGGAAATGCAGATTCCAGGACCCAGTCCTAAACTCCAGAATCAGAACCAAGGGGGGGAGGGAGGCAGGAGATTCTGCTACACGTTCATGGGTGAGCACCACAGAGGCACAGGACGGGACAACTAGGATCAGGGGCGGTTTCTTTAGTGAGAGAGTCTGCAAAGGCCTTGCTGGGCAAGGCTGTGATGAGGACAAAGAACAGACTTGGCAGAGTGGGAGAGCTGGGGGGAAGACAGTTCCAGGTGCAGGAACATCAAGTTCAGGCACAGCACTGAGCTTGGCAAGTCTGAGGAAGAGTGAGGTGGCCAGCAGGGCTGGGGGAGGAGGGGAGGGCCTGTGGACCCTGGTCAGGAGTTTGTGGGGTTCACCCTGCAGGTACTGGCGAATGGAGAAGGGCTCTGAGGAGGGGGTGATCGTGCCAATTACCCCCCATCTTCCCACCTTTGGCCTGAAACACAGCCCTGCCCTACACTCAGAGCCAAGGCATAAAGGCAGGACTGCCCCCCACACACACACAGGTTCAAGACACACAAACACCCCAGTTCTTGCTCCTGGGCAGGGCAATGAGGAAGTGCCCATGGGCAGGCCCAGCCCAGGGTCTGCCCAACCCAGCGAAGGGAGGAGCCCAAGCAGCTAGAGGACCGTTATGGGGGCGGGGACTGGGAAGTGTGGGTTTTGCCACTGCAGACACTTCACCTCAGACTTCCGGGGCTGCCTGAAGATGCCGCTGGTCAGAGTGGGGCAGATGCACACACAGGTGTGCCATCACAGAAAACTCAGGAGGGTCACACACAGCTAGTGTCCTAGGCAAACTGCAAAGTCTGTCATATGCACTCAAACACACACAATGGTAGTGTCACAGATGTGCTATGTCACACACAGAGCCAGAGTCCCAGAATAATTACAAACACACACATCTGCAGCATTATAAATATGCTACAGCACAACACAAAGTTCTGGAAAAGTCACACACACACACAAACATACACACGTGTGTGCTTGCACATACACAGCACTGCAGAGGGTCACAGAAAACCACAGAAAGTCCCAGATAAATGACATTCACACACAGCCGCAAGAAGGTCTCAGGAAAGCATCAGAGGCAAATACCGTTCCCACAATCACAAAGAAAACAGTCACAGAGGGCTCAGCTAACGCACACACAGTCCTAGGTAAGTGAAGTCAGCCTGCACTTCCTGCCCCGTGGCGTTCACTGTCTGGCAGGAAAAGACAAAGCAAAGGCCAGTTCTAAAGTGACAAGGGATGGAACTGTCAGCTGCTGTTGATATAGCAGAGAACCTTGCCACTCACACAGCCATGAAGGACTCTGTAGTAACACAGTCCAGGGGGCTGTGGACACACCTTGACAACACAGTGGCCAGATGCTGAATTAATGTGTAGGACATGCTTTACAAACGAACAGGGGGGCCAACGTTAATTATCATGGTTACTCTGCCTCCACAGAGTCAAGGTTACACCCAAGGTCTCAGAAAGGAGGGTCCCAGGCCCACAGAGAACCACCAGGGGTCTCTCTCTCTCTCTCTCTCTCTCTCTCTCTCTCTCTCCACACAGACAAAGCCACAAAGGGTCTCAGCGGCACACAGAAATCCCCACTCAGTATACAACCATGTCACAAATGGATACATATAGAAACTCATGCAAAGATAGAATTAGAGGTAAATTACAGGCGCAAACAAACAGAGGGTCACATCTACAGAAACAAAGCTCCCAGATACACAATGTCACAAATGGACACATGCAGTTAATTTACATGTGCATACAAAGCTAAATAAGAGGTTCAGAGTTAAATGACAGGCATAGAGGAACACAGAGCCCCAGCCACATGCACACACACTAGAGTCATTATGGAACACACGGGTAACTCACAGTGACACTTGGAGCCACAGATGGAATTATTGGTAAATTCCTACACAAACAACCAAGGAGGACACTAGCAGCCCCAGGCACAGGTAAACACTCCAAAGTCACCAGCAGGTAATTTGTATTTGCTCATGGAGTCCCAGATGGAACGAAACACATCACACGCTGTACAACCAACGGTGGGTCCCAGCAGCAGGTGAAAAGCCCCAGACACACACTACACAGTCACAATCAGACACACACAGGTAACCTGTGGGAACACCCAGGGCCATAGACGGAATTTATGGTGAATTACACACAGAGACACCACCGAAAAGGATCACAGCTGCTTCACACACGCGGAGAGCCCCAGACAGACCTACAGACACTTGCAAGACGCGATTCGCAGTCGCGCACCCCCGGTAGGACACCGGTAGGAGGCCAATTCCGTGCACACAGGACCCCGGAGGATCTCAGGGGCTCGGTCCTCGGGCCACGCCGAAGCCCCCACCCCAGCAGCAGCCGAGGACGGTGGGAGGGGGCGCGGCCAGGAGAGCCTGTCCCGGGCCTGCCAGGGCTCCGCGGCCTGTGGGCCCGGCTCCGGGGGCTGGCCACCGTCCTCTCTCCATCCCGGGCCCACAGTCCCGGGCCAGCCTCGCGCCTACCCCTGGATCCCGAGGGCCGGGCCGATGCAGGCCTGGGGACCCTCCCCGCAAGAAGGGCCCCGAGCCCCGACAAAACCCCGCAAGCCGGCGCGTCGCGGCCAGCAGTGCGACCCAGAGCGCGGGCCTCCCGCCGTCTGCGCTCCATCGCCGCTGCACCGCGTCCTGCCCCGAGAGCCCCGCCACCGCTCCCCGCCACCAGCCAGGGTCGCCCCGGCCGGCCCCACGTGCACCAGCTCCCAGACCCCGCCACCCCCCGGCGGCGGCCTCCCGGTCCTCCCGGCCCCGACCCCGCGCCCCGGTCCTTACTCGAACATGGATGCGGCGCGGCGGGCGCGCCCGGCCGCAGGGCAGGGCCGGCTCGGCTGAGCGGGGCTGGCAGAGCTGGGCGACCCCGCGGGGCACCGGCCTCGCCTGCCTCGGCCGCCGCCCCCACCCGACCCCGCCGCCCGCACAAAAGGCCGGAGCCGCCGGAGGGCCGCCGCCGCGGCGTCAGCGACACCCCCTTCCTGCCCCCGCCCCGCCGCGTCACGGCGCCGCCCCCTGCCCGGGCGGGGAGGGCGGGAGGACCCGCTGCGGCCTAGGAGAGGACCGGAGAGCCCGGAGAGTCCCGCTTACCGAGGGGACGGGAGGGAACGGGAGGGGACGGGGGACTGCGAGGGAAAGGGACACAGAGGTGGTGCTAAAATTGAACACCGGGACGGTAACTGCTTGGGACGAACTGGGGCGCCCTCTCCCTGGCACCCAGAAAAGGGTCCTCAGCCCCACTCAGGCTACTGGCAGGAAGCTTCCCGCCACCCCAGGGAGGAGCTGGAGAGGTGGGGCCAAGGTGGGGGTGGCACCGAAGTGCTGGGAAGCCGAGGTGTGTAGGTGGTTTTGGGGGGAGCCGAAGAGGGCGGGAAGGGGTGGGGCTCCCTTCCCCCTCACAGTCTCTCAGCCTCAGTTCTGGCTCCAGGAGGTTGCAGGACCTTGGTCTCTGGGGACTTCGCAGTCCTTGTCCTCCAGTCTAAGTCAGAATCCTGTTCCCTCTGTCTCTTGTCTGCTGTGGCCCTGGGCAAGTTACCCCAGGCCCGGGCATCCCACTAACTCTGTGGTAAGGGCTCCCCCCTCCCCCCCCCCCCCACAGCGCTTTTAAAGATGGGGAAGCCCGGCCTCAAAGATGGGAAGTGATTTGCAAGCCACCCAGCTGCGAAGTGGGTCAGACCCTTGCTCTGATGCCATAGCCTGCACTCATCTCTGCGAGGTGCCGTCTTCTTGGTGTCCTGAATTCCTTGACCAAAAACACAGAATATGAATCCCAGCTCCTAGACTCAGGCCCCCAGCACAGGGACTTGTTCCCCACCACTGATAGTAGAATGAATCAGACATCATCACCCTATGTGCATATATGATTACATGCCCTGTGTAACTCTACATCACGTACAACCAGAGGAATGAGAAGTTATACTCCATTTATGTATGATGTGTCAAACGCAGTCTAATGTTATGTATAACTAATTAGAACAAATTTTAAAAATTGTAAAATGTTTAAAACAAACAAACAAAAAAACCCTCCAGCCCGGCTGGGGACTAGCCCATGCCTATAATCCCAGGGGCTTGGGAGGCTGAGGCAGGAGGATCACGAGTTCAAAGCCAGCATCAGCAATGGCGAGGCACTAAGCAACTCCATGAGACCCTGTCTCTAAATAAAATACAAAATAGGGCTCTGATGTTGCTTAGTGGCCAAGTGCCCCTGAGTTCAATAACAGGTGCCAAAAAAACAAAACAAAACAACCTCCATTCCCATCCCTTCCCAGCCCTTAACCCTTCCCTACCTCCAACCCCCACCAAAATCAAAACATAAACAACCATCTGTTTCCTATATTTTGGTGGATGGTCCGCTCCAAACCTCTGAGTCTTCCTTCACCCCTCTCTTCAACCGACACCCATACCGTATCTATCACAAACCCTTGTCAGTTCCACCTACAAAGCTTATCCAGAGCTGTGCGTGCCTGTAATCCCAGCACTTGGGAGGCTGAGGCAGGAGGATGGCAAGTTCAAAGCTAGCCTCAGCAATGGTGAGGCACTTAGCAACTCAGTGAGACCCTGTCTCTAATAAAATACAAAAAAAGGGCTGGGGCTGTGGCCCAGTGGTTGAGTGTCCCTGAGTTCAATCCCTGGTACCCCCCCAAAAAAAAGAATCTAAAATCCTCTCCCCTATTCCCACCTGGACTATCACACCAGCCTCATCCATCCCTGGTCTCCTGCTCCCTTCCTGTCCTGGCCCAGGGACACCCCACCCCACACTCCCACCTCCACCCCCCAACATAACACCTCATTCCAGGTAAAAGCTAAGAAGAGCTCAGGTTGGCCACTAAGGCCTGAGTGCTTGGGCCTCTCTCACCGGTGGCTATCTCCTCCTAGGTCTCCCTTTTGCTCATCCCCCACCCCACCCCCCAAGCCACTGCAACTCCCTGCTGTTTCTCTCTCCAGGCACATTCCTGGCCTGGGCCTCCTGCCTCAGGACTTCCTCCTGCTATTCCTTCCGCCTAGGAAAGCTCTTCCCCATTCTTCCGTGGCTACCTCTCCTTCTTAGATGTCAGGCAGATCTTTCTTCCACCCTTTCCCTGTGTCCCATTGCCCTCTTTCTACATTTCTCCTTGTCTGTTGTTGTTTTTTTTTTTTTTTTTTTTTTTTTTTTTTCTTTTGAAATACTTTCACACTTTTAAGTAGGGTTTATTTCCAACAGGAAAAAATTTCATGACCATCTAGGTCTCCATCACCCATATACAATAGATGTGGACGTTTGACCATTTAGTTTGAGACCTTACAATAATAGAAGGAGAAGAAGAAATTATCTATTAAAGATGCAGCCAAAGGCCCAGCTCTCCATCCCCACCTGCTCTGCCTGGGCACCCCAAGGTACCCACTGCCTCAAAGTCAGTGTGGTTCCTTCCATGTGATTTTCTATCTCTTTTCTACATCAGGATGCCTCCACCAACAACATAGCCTGTTATTCAGTGTCTTTGGAAAAGATACACAGTTGGGCTCCTAATGTACCATTTTGCAACTTGCATTTTCTCCTTCCCATTATTTCTGAAGTTTCCGCACATCAGTACACAGAGCTCTGCTTCATAAACTTTAGCTCTTATCAAGTGTCCATTGTTGGAAGAAACCACATTGCGTATTGCTATTTAGGGCAACTTAGTTCTTTCCTTTTTTCCCCCTTGTGCCCTTGAACCTCCCAGTTCCTGTCTCCTTGGGCTAGAGGTATTTCTTTGCAAAAGTTTTGTTTAACCCCCAACACCCCCCCACCCCCACCCCCGCTTTGGCCTGTGAGCTACAGCAGGAAATACCTCTCGCATTTGCCTCGGCACACACTTAGGAATATGTGTCATGTCACAAAAGTTGCAGGAAACCACACTTACCCTTGCTAAGCCTCACACGAGGTGTTACTTTAGATTCTATATTATTCTGGTCTGGGAAAAAAGTGTGATCACAATTGACCGCGTTGGTTTCATGACCCTTACTTACGTGGGTCCTCACCCATAGTTTGAAAAACACTCAGTATGTCAAACGGGGCGGGGGGGCGGGGGGGGGGGGTTCCAGTCTAGTCTTGCTAGGCAGTGTTCAGTTGTCCCAATGCACTCTCTACTACAACTATTTCATAATTTCCAATCAAGTCCCTGTGGGCCACCCTCACTAACCTGCAGTCCCCCCACCTCCACCTAGGCAATGACAGCCCACAAGGAACCCACCCTTGAACATGAGTAGAGAGAGAGAAAGGGAAAAAAAAAAAACAACCTCAATCCGTTCCACTGCCCAGGTCTGACCTGTCCTGAGACAGACTTTCCAAGTCTGGGGTCCTTGGTCGCTGCAAGCGTGGGGTGGTGGGGGTGGAGGGGGGCGACTCCCCATCACTAGATGGTGTTATGTGAATGGTGGGCACCTCCAGGAGCCTCCATGACTCAGGGGCCAGGCCCTGGGCCTCCTCATCCTGCGCCTGATGCTCAGCTGGAGGAACGGGGGAGTCCTGGGCACGGCCCTGGGAGCCTGGGGGCACCCAAGGCAGCAGGGGTAGGAGCTCAGCCATGAAGAGGACAGCAGTATGGCCTGTGGGGAGAAGGAAAGATAGGTGAAGGGAGGAGGCCCTGTCCTGTTGGAGGGAGCCCCTAGCACTGTCCCCTCCTGTGCCACTCAGAGAAATGAGTTCTGGGGGTCACAGAGGTCTGGTTGGGATTCTCTCCTCTTCCAACACTCTCCCCTCATAACCCTGAGCCTCAGTTCCTTCTTCTGGACACGGAAGGTCCTAGTACAACATCCTCGGATGAGTGAACAGTGTCAGAGAGCTTGGCCACGCAGAGCACCCAGCCCAGGGCACCCAAGCGCTCGGCAAACATGTGTTCATGTCCCTGGGCTGGGAGTCTTTCTAAGTAGTCACTAAAACCAGGCTCTGGGCACTCTGCACACTCCAGGTCAAACCCCACGTCCTTTCCAAACACAGGGCCAAGAAGGAGCCAGGCCTGAGTGGGCCCCAGAGGCCTCAGGCCTGTGTAATGGCTGATTAATGAGAGAGAGAGGGGCAGAATCCAGGATTTCCCTTCCCTGGTTGCCCAGCAGTGGCCCTCCCAAGGCGAACAAAGGGAAGGTGCTGCTTCAGCCTCCAGAGCCAGGGAGGAAGCCTGGCCAGTTCCTGCCGCTGCTGCTTCGGCTACAATGCTGGAGGCCACCTGGGTCTGGGGACGCCAGACAAGAGCCTGCCTGTCCTCACGGCCGAACACAGCGAAGGCTTCCGGAATCTAACCTCCCAGGGAGCCGGGAAGGAGAGCCTGTGGAACCCAGTGAGGATTGCTCTGGGTTTGGGGAGGACGTTGACCTTTAGAGGCCAGGCCTGGACCTTCCCAGGTGCCCTAGGACCCTGCTACTCCTACCTGCTGGGCTCTTCCTTCTGCTCTCACAGGTTTCAGACTTCTAGGATAAGGGCAGGAGACCTGGCCCTTCCTTTTATCTCAGAGTCCTGGTTGGGCCAGAGAGTCATGACCTTCAGGCTGGAATAGCATGTCCGGCTGGAGTCGTGTTACCCTCTGGCCAGCTGTTCCCGAGAGAAAGGAGAGAGTGGGGTGGGGGTGGGGTGCTCATGCCACAGAGGAGGCTGAGGAAGGCCACTTCATCTTTCCCTTCTTGACTGTCCCGTTGAAGAAAGGCTTATCCTCCTCGGGGCCTGCAGTGGCCCACCCTGGCGAGGCCTGCAGCCCGGCACCCTGTAGCCTACACATCTCTGCCCTCAGCTCCCCAGAGCTGCGCCTCCAAGTTCAGGGACCACGCGGGTGGTCAGATCCAACACATTTGCCAGCCCTCATCTTCCTGCTTTGCTTTTAGAAGCCTTGAACGTGGGACATCCCTCTTCCCTCTGGGAAGCTCTCAGCCTCTGGGCTGCCCTGGTTTCTGGGTCCCCTCCTGCATCTCTGTGATCCCCATCTTACTCCTGTGTACGATTCCTTCTCCTCGACCTGGCCTATAATACTGGCGTTCCACATGCTTAAGTTGGGTAGTTTCTCCTCCTTTTCCATTTTTATTACATAATAATTGACACATACAAAGGGGTAGCTGCATCATAGATGTGAGTTTTTATATATAACAATAAAATGAGCCCCCAAACCCCGTTCTTAGTTTGAACCTGTGACTGCCTTAGGCCACTTCCCATACCACTTTGTTTCTCTTCCAGAAGTCTTCATTACCCTTCATCTGAAAGTTTATTATTATTTTTTTTTAACCTAATTTGCTTAGGGCCTCATTAAATTGCTGAGGCTGACTTTGAACTTGAGATCCTCCCGCCTCAGCTTCCCAAGCCGCTGGATTACAGGTGTGCACCACCGCACCTAGATCATTCCTCTATATTTCTAATAACCTTAATCACATTAATATGTATTTCTAAATAATGTATTTTTAAAGTTTTGCTAATTTTTGAGTTTTTATAAAATGAAACCATATCTGCCAGGCACAATGGTGCTCCCTGTAATCCTAGTGATTAGGGAGGCTGAGGCAGGAGGATCACAAGTTCAAGGCCAGCCTTGACAGCTTAGTGAGGCTCTGAGCAACTTAGTGATACCCTGTCTCAAAATAAAAAATAAAAAGTGCTGGGATGTATCTCAGGGGTTAAGCACCTCTGCATTCAATCTCCAGTACCAAAAATAAACAATTAAGTCAAATGAAACATTATCACATGTCATTATTTAAAATTTTTTTGTCTGTTCTTTTTAGTCATACATGACAGCAGAATGTGTTTTGACATATCATACATACATGGAGTATAACTTCCCATATTTGGGGTTGTATATAATGTGGAGTTACACTGGTCATGTATTCATATGTGAACATAGGTCATGCGTCATCTTCTATGACTTGATTTTCTCATTCAACATTACAGTAGTGCCCCTTATTCTCTGGGGATACATTAAAAGACCCCCCAGTGGATGCCTGGAACTTCTGAATGTGTATTCAGAACCCTATACACAAGTACCAATTTTTCAACAGTGGATTTGATGATGATTATGGCTACCAAGTGACTACTGGATGGGTAGTATATACAACATGGATACACTGGACAAAGCCATAATTCATATCTTGGGTAGAACAAAGCAAGACTGTGAGATTTCATCATGCTACTGGTACCTGACTTAAAATTTGTGAAATGTTTATTTCTGGTATTTTCCTTTTAATATTTTTGGACCAAAGGTAACTGAAACCCTGAGAAGCCACACTGCAGATGAGGAGGAACTACTGTATTTCTAAGATGCATCTGTGTGGTTACAGGTTAACTATACTTCATCTATTTTTTACTGCGGTCCAGTATTCCATTGTGGGAATGCATCACAATTAATCCATTTTTCCTGCCTATGGACACTGGCTTGTTTCTGTTTTCTAATATGAAAATGGAGCTGGCATGAATGCTCCTGACCAAGCCAGAGTGCCCCTGATTGCCCAGCCACCCTGCTTCCTCTGAGTCTGTCTCTGAGTGCTCAGGTTGGTTCCTTGTCCCACCCTGAACTATGAACTACATCAATTACTTCAGCCCTATAGTAAGTCTTGATATCAGATAAGGTAAGTCTTATCAGAGACAGCTTATCAAGTTCCAAAAGGAGAAAAAAAATTCAATTACGAGCATCTGACTATTAGGCTATAACCAGCAATTGATATCTTCACAATATAAGTGGAACATCCCTAACCTGAAAATCTGCTATCCAAAATGTTCCAAAATCTGGGTGACTGTGCCTGAGACCTACAGGAACGCCTCTCAGCCTGGGTGGGGGGACTTTAGCATGATCCTCAGGATGACTTTGGTGTCTCCGAAGGATACGTGGAGCTCTGGTGCCCAGGGCTTGTGGCTCGCCCATGGCCTAGCTCTCCTGTGCCACTGGACAAGGCAGCCCTATGCCAGCCTTCTGTGCATTGCTGGGTGCCCATGAAGGGCCCCACAGGCCTGCAGTAGAGATACGGAGCCTCGGTGCACGTGGAAAACTGCATCCACCACCTCTGTGCCACCAGAGGATCGAGGGACACTTTGTGCACCCGGTGGCCTCCCCGTGCAGCCCTGGAGACGTCTTGTGGACTGTGGTGAGCGGTAGTGTTCCCCGGGGAGGGTCCTTCCCAGCCAGATCTCACCAGCTGGCCCAACGCCACCTCCTAATGTCCTCCTAGGTCAAGGACACCCAAGTTAAGTCACTGCACACCCTGCTAGATAACTGTTTCCCAGAAAGTCATCTCTCCCCTATTCCAAATTTTCAAACTTCCAAATCCAAGACTCTCCTGATCCCAAGCAATTTGGATAAGGGATAGTCAACCTGTACGGAGCGTACTGAGTTTTCCAATGTGCCCACATGGGGGTCACTGTCCATGTATTTTGCTTAGGTTTTCTCAAATGTGCAGGATCGATCCTTGCCTGTCAGCTGCTCATACTTAAGAGTGGGAGCCAGCTAAATCACCCGCCTGTGGTGCAGCATCTGAAAGGGCAGCAGATAATTGGAATGGTTTGCAAAATAAACATCCAAGAGTTCTATCTAGGAAAACTTGTTAGAGGTACAGATGCCTGTGGGACCTCTGCTGGAGGCGTCAAGCAATGTCCAGCCCAACGGAGCTCAAGCTGTCCCTGGGAATCTGCAGCAGATAGATGGTGATCACCCAACCCCAAGTGTCTAGCTGTCCAGTTTCCCCTCACTTCACCCGGCACACCTCTTCTCAAGACCCACTCCTGGGGCTGGGGTTGTGGCTCAGCGGCAGAGCGCTCGCCTCGCACTTGTGCGGCCCGGGTTCGATCCTCAGCACCACGTAAACATAAATGCATTGCATTGTGTACAACTAAAGTAAATAAATAAATATTAAAAAAAAAAAAAAGACCCACTCCTCTGTCCTTGCCCAAGACTAGTGCCTTCAGGTATCATCAAGGTTGACTCAAAATTCTTTTTTAGGGTTTGAATTATTTTGGGGAAACTGGGCTTCCAAGCAGTGTTCTTGTTAGAAAATGCTGAAACATAGTTAACTTAGCCGGGAACACTGTGTTAGTGAAATAAAAGGGTTTATTGGGGTGCCACGTGGGCAAGGGTAGGAAAGGAAGGGAAGGAGGGTAGGGAAGGGATGGACGGGAATAGGGACAGGCAGAACCGAGGCAAGCGCGAACAGAGAGCGATTTCAGTCTGGGGCTGGTTTAAATAGAGTAGGGGTCATAAAACCCCCTTGGAGTGAGTCCTTGCCCTATTGGCCAGCAGAGGTCAAGGGGGGGTAGTGGACAGGGGACTTGCTGGTCAGGTTTTTTGGTCACGCTGAGGATCTTGGGAGGTGTAGTTTTTAACAAAGCACCTGGGGAGGTGTAGCCTCCTGCCTGGAATCCAACAGTTCTCTCTCTCTTTTTTTTTTTTTTTTTTTTTTTTGTGGTACCGGGAATTGAAACTCAGGGGCACTCAACCACTGGGCCACATCCCCAGCCCTTTTTTGTATTTTATTAGAGACAGGGTCTCACTGAGTTGCTAAGTGCCTCGCCATTGCTGAGGCTGGCTTTGAACCCGCGATCCTCCTGCCTCAGCCTCCCAAAGTGCTGGGATTACAGGCGTGAGCCACCACACCCGGCTCCAAGCAGTGTTCTCTTTACCTTTCCTGGTCTTGTGCATTGGCAAGCAGATTTTTGAGTAAAGTTCAGGACTTGAGATGAGACTATAGAAAGAAGAAAACTCATGTTGAAGCCATAATTAGACAGGCAGTCAGTATAGATAGGTAAATCAAGTCAGGTCGGATCAAGGAGGCCAATTTTGAGTGAGTGAGTCCCAGGAAGTTGGAGGCTGTCCCCTGAGGGATTGAAATGTTAATTCCTTCAGAGCCCTTCCTCCACCCTTATGAAGAACCTGCCCCTGCTCCAACCTGTTGCTAAGGTAACCTGTCCCAGGAATTGCCCCTCCCTACAGGGAGCTATAAAGTGTCCTGGGCAGCTCCATCCTGCCCTTCCCCCTTCAGCCCCACCTGTTTCCCACCTTTTGGCCAGCCCACCAAGTATTCCTGGGTATGCAGGAAGGAGAAAGATAAGGGGAATAGGGCAGGAGAACAAAGGAAGCCTAGGACATATAGAAAGGGCAGAACACCTCGCTTCATGGGATTCCAGGATACCAGCTATGGCCTCCTTCTCCCTCCCGGGAGAAATCTATGTTACCCCTTTTTAAATAAACCCCACTTTATATGCTTGCCTCAGCGCACTTCTCTAATGTTCAGACTTCAATATGTGGGGGAGCAGAACTTGTCACTGATAACCGGCAGTAACAATGTGAACTTGGAAGCATAGGAAAGCACTCGTGTGTAGAAATGAAATCTCAAACAGAGCAGGGTTCCCTAAGAATGTCCTCATGCTTCCTCACCCTAAATGCTCTGTGAATTGAAAAACATCCCCTTCTATGTTAGTCAGCTTCTCATTACTGCAACAAATACCTGAGAGAATCAGTGGATGAAGCAAAAAGGTTTATTTTGGTTTATGGTTTTGGAGGTTCCAGTCCATGATTATCAGCCTCTTGCTCTGGGTCTGTGGTGATGGCGGTAGGTAGGTACATCATGGTAGAAGCTTGTGGGGAGCAAAGCTGTTCACTTCATGGCTGGGATAAAAGAGGAAGAAGAGTGCTGGGGTCCCACTATTTGTTTCAAGGGCTTACCTCCAATGACCAGATGACCTCACTAGGTGCCACCTCTTAAAGTCCCCACCACCTTCCAACAGCACCACGCTGGGGACTAAGTCTTCAACACACAGATCTTTGGGGGACATTTAACATCCAAACTAGAGCACCACCCCCATTCTATTATCTCTGCCTTTCTCACCTTCAGGGGAGTCACAGGGTCATGAGACTGCCCAGCAGAGTCCCACCTGGGGTGGGGGTGAATGGTCCAGATTTTGTGCTATTTCTATAGAATTTCCCACATGAAGCGTTGAGGCATAGATAGGGTCTGTGCTGACTGGACCACTTTCACTCCTTTGTGGGTACGAAACGGAGTGTGGCTTTGTGTGTTTCTGACAAACAATAAGCGTTGATTTCATGTTTTCACTCCCCAGATACATCAAGGCTTGCTGTCTTGTCGTCGGCGTCTTTTTTTGTTTCCAATGAACTGTGGCTTCTGGTTTGTTCCATGAATATACCCACTCAGTACCCCAGCACCCACAGCCTCATCAAATCCCACCCACAGTCCCTGTCTACTTCAGGTTTCTTCCCCAAGTGTGTCTGATGTGGACCAAACCCCTTCCCACGCTCTCCACCCAGGAAAGTCCCAGCTCCTCTGATGGTGTCCTGTCCTCATTTTGGTTTTGGTTCACATTCTGACCCTTTGGGCTCCACTGAGCTCCAGTTCTACAAAACTGATGTGTTCCTATGGGGCAAACTGGACCATTCCCTCTCAGCCACCCTCTAAAGTGACCCCTTGAGTGTTATTGTTTTTTTTTTTTTTTTTTTTTTTTTTTTTTTTTTTGTGTGCCGGGGATTGAACTCAGGGGCACTCGTCCACTGGGTCACATCCCCAGCCCTTTTTTTTTTTTTGTATTTTATTTTAGAGACAGGGTCTCACTGAGTTGCTAAGTGCCTCGCCACTGCTGAGGCTGGCTTTGAACTCGCGATCCTCCTGCCTCAGCCTCCCAAAGTGCTGGGATTACAGGTGTGAGCCACCGCGCCCGGCTATACATCATGGTAGAAGCTTGTGGGGAGCAAAGCTGTTCACTTCATGGCTGGGATAAAAGAGGAAGAAGAGTGCTGGGGTCCCACTATTTGTTTCAAGGGCTTACCTCCAATGACCAGATGACCTCACTAGGTGCCACCTCTTAAAGTCCCCACCACCTTCCAACAGCACCACGCTGGGGACTAAGTCTTCAACACACAGATCTTTGGGGGACATTTAACATCCAAACTAGAGCACCACCCCCATTCTATTATCTCTGCCTTTCTCACCTTCAGGGGAGTCACAGGGTCATGAGACTGCCCAGCAGAGTCCCACCTGGGGTGGGGGGTGAATGGTCCAGATTTTGTGCTATTTCTATAGAATTTCCCACATGAAGCGTTGAGGCATAGATAGGGTCTGTGCTGACTGGACCACTTTCACTCCTTTGTGGGTACGAAACGGAGTGTGGCTTTGTGTGTTTCTGACAAACAATAAGCGTTGATTTCATGTTTTCACTCCCCAGATACATCAAGGCTTGCTGACTTGCGTCGCGTCTTTTTTTTGTTTCCAATAACTGTGGCTTCTGGTTTGTTCATGATATACCCCACTCAGTACCCCACACCCACAGCCTCATCAAATCCCACCACAGTCCCCTGTCTAGCTTTCGAGGTTTTCTTCCCCAAGTGTGCTGCGATGTGGACCCAAACCCCTTCCCCACGCTCTCCACCCAGGAAAGTCCCAGCACCTCTGATGTGTCCTGTCCTCCATAATTGTTTTGGTTCACATAATAAAAGGACTACAACCACTTTCTGACCTTTTGGCTCCACTGAGCTCCAGTTCATACAAAACTGGATTTTCTATGGGCAAACTGGACCATTCCCTCTCAGCACCCTCTAAAGTGCCCCTTGAGTGTTATTGTTTTTTTTTTTTTTTTTTTTTTTTTTTTTTTTTTGTGGTGCCGGGGATTGAACTCAGGGGCCCGCGTCCACTGGGTCACATCCCCAGCCCTTTTTTTTTTTTTTGTATTTTTTTAGTGGGGGGGGGGGGGGGGGGGGGGGGGGGGTGGGGGGGGGGGGGGGGGGGGGGGGGGGGGGGTGGGGGGGGGGGGGGGGGGGGGGGGGGGGGGGGGGGGGGGGGGGGGGGGGGACACACACCCGTTTGGGGGGAAGACAGGGTCTCACTGAGTTTGCTAAGTGCCTCGCCACTGCTGAGGCTGGCTTTGAACTCGCGATCCCTCCTGCCTCAGCCTCCCAATAGTGCTGGGATTACAGGTGTGAGCCACCGCGCCGGGCTCAGGTGTTATTGGGTTTTTGCTTTTCATGAAGTTCTGCTTTGTCTCTATGCTCTGGTTCATCCTGAATAGACATGAGGCTACTCTCACGAGCAGGGATTCCAGGTTCAAGGCCATGTTCCATGTCCTTAAACCTGGGGCTATCTGGAGAGGAAGTTTGGTGTACACTGAGGTTGCTGAGGAAAAACTAGTCAATAGGGAAAGGATGAAGTTTTTTTTTTCCTTTTGTTTTTGGAACAGGAGTACTAAAGATATTTAAAAAGTTTCTGTTATGGAGGGTATTTATATTTCCCCAGTGGAACTTACATTTTTGAAGAGGGCAAAATCACTCCGGAGACAACCATGCAGCCAAGAGAATTTATCCACCATCCTATTATGGCTGGTTGGAGGTTAGATGCATGTATGGGGAACGACAAAAGAGTCAGGCGTAGGAAACAACAACGGACATATAAACGAAGGCAACCCCTCGACACGAAAAAATAACAGTATAACTAATACGGGGGGGGGTGAGGGGTGGGGGTGGGAGAGAGCCGCCGGGCTGGTGCCCCCGCACCATTTGCCTGTAATCCCAGCACTATGTGCAGGCTTTTTGGAGACAGGAGGATACACGAAGTTCCAAAGCCAACCTCAGCAATAAACAGCGAGCGCACGTCGCAAACTCAGTGAGACCCTGTCTCCTCTCTAATAAATACAAAAAAGGGCTCTCTGGGGATGTGACCCAGTGGTCGAGTGCTGCCGAGTTCAATCCCCAGTACCAAAAAAAAAAAAAAAAGAGTCAGGGAGAGGGAAGTGTGCGAGCTCTGGACAGAGGGTCAGTGCTATGGTCTCTGGAGCTGTCTTCTGGCAGCTGCCGTCGGGCTGGAGCTCGTTGCAGCAGCTGCTTCCCTCTCCACAGGGACAAGCTGTTATGTCTGAGCTCTGGGCAGGCAAGGACTTAATAGTGGATTTCTGGGGGCGGGGGTGTGTGCCTGAGTGAACCTTTTTAATGCTATTGGCTCTTTTCCCAATAAACAGGGCGCCCTTTAAGCTCAATTGGCTCCTGCCTGCATGGGAAACCAGAGCAAACCTTTTTTTTTTTGTGGTACTGGGGATTTAACTCAGGGGCACTCGACCACTGGGTCACATCCCCAGACCTTTTTTGTATTTTAATTAGAGACAGGGTCTCACTGAGTTGCAAGTGCCTCACCATTGCTGAGGCTGGCTTTGAACTTGCGATCCCTTCCTGCCTCAGCCTCCCAAAGTTGCTGGGGGATTACAGGCGTGCGCCACCGCGCCCGGCTCAGAGCAACCTTTAAGCTGATTGGCTCCTGCCTGGGTAAATGAAACCAGGTTGCTCCTAATGGAAATTTCCATGGGGAGGTGGCCTGTCGGCCCAAGCCTATCTATCACATTCACCTGTCAGACCCATCTGGGTCCTGTTCCAGAATCTCCCACATAGTAGAGGGTCCATTTCGGTAGTGAGGGTTGGAGGGTCTTTTAAGGCAATTGCAATATTTCTTCTAGACTTTCTCCTCTCCCAGTGACAAACACATTTGTCAGCTGCACCTCCTAGAAAATGGGAACTAAGCCACGGATATACAGATCTGGTCCCTGCAGTCAGTGAGCTTGCAGCCCTCATCTATAAAGCATGGAGTTTATTACCCACGCTCAGGGTTCTGAGAGGCTGTAGTGAGATAATATAAGTAAAATGCTTAGCCTGAGGCTTTGAGTACACACTAAGTACCCAATCAGCCCGCGGAAGCTACTATTATATGTTCCTAGAGGGTGTTTTGAATAAGCGGCCACGGTTCATGATTTTCAACAACCACATTATACAAGAAGCTGGAACCAGATGCAAATGCCGGAATTCTAGAATACGATGTCACTTCTCTATGTTGGCTTTGTTTAGTTCCGGGTGCTTTTCCATACTGGTTATTAGGAAAACTCTTTTTATTAAAAAGTATTTTTAAAAATTTTATTGTCGATGGATCTGTCTTTTATTTAATTATTTGCAGTGCTGAGAATTGCACCCAGTGCCTCACACATGCAGGCAAGCACTTTATCACTGAGCTACAGCCTACAAGCCACAGGGAAAAACTCTGAAAATGAGAAGGATGATGCATGTGTGTTTGGAAAGGAACAAAGAACGGGAAATATGAAATGATCCATTTTGTTCTGCAATCAGGTTGTCAGAAAAAGCCCTCAATAGGGCAAGGTTTTTCATTAGGTATAGTTCAGAGGGGTTTTTGTTGGTGGTGGTGGTGGTTGGTTGGTTGGTTTGGGTTTCAGCTTTATGTATTGGAATTATACATATTTGGTTCTGTTTTTTGAAACAAAACTCTTCTAAAATTCTCATAGGGCTTATTTTAATAGGAAACAGCTGGTCTTGCCCTTGCAGGACCTGAAAAAAAACCACAGGAGTGGAGAACTGGCCACACTAGCGGAAGAAGCACAGGCTGCCTAAGGAATAGACACTCCCCTAGGCGGAACGTGGCTTCTCAGAGTCCCACACTGTGACTGACAAGGTTTGCAGCTACGTTAACAAATGCACACTGAGGCCTGCCTGTAGTTTGAATGTGTTAGAAACTTAAGAATTTTCTGACTTTCTTCCATGGGATAAAGTATCAAGAAGTGCCTCACCACCAGGAACCCCTAGATCTTGCACTTCCCAGACCCTAGAACCATGAGCCAGATAAATTTCTGTTCATTATAAAATTACCCAGTCTCCGTATTCTTGTGTTAGCAGCACACATTGGACTAAGACAGGGCTTCTCTCAATACTTTTGCATATTGAGCAAAACATCATTGTAGCCAGGCGCGGTAGCACACACCTGGAATCCCCAGCACTTGGAGAGGCTGAGGCAGGGAGGATTATGAGTTCAAAGGCAGCATCAGCAATGGCAAGGCACTTAGCAACTCAGTGAGACCCTGTCTCTAATAAAATACAAAAAGGGCTGGGATGTGGCCCAGTGGTCGAGTGTCCCTGAGTTCAATCCCTGGTACAAAAAAAAAAAAAAAAAAAAATCACTTGTTTCCAGAAATAGAAGAAAAGTTGATTGGGCATGGGAAATACTTTTTAAAATTTTCAGTTTGAGAGCACACTCTGCTGTTTTGCCATGTGACACCCTCCACCATGTAATGATGCAGCCCGAAGGCCCTTATCAGATGCTCTTTGAACTTTCAGGCATCCAGAACTATATCAAGAGCAAGGCCAGAAATCTCATTTCAATTGAAAATAAAATTAATGTGTGCTTATCTCAACTTTGGCCAGAATTGAGTATTTATGTGGCAAAATACAAATTATAGATTTCACATTGGAGAGTGATACTGAGGATAACGATTAGGCTCCATGGTTACCTGAGAAGAAATGCACCTTCACCACTGAGACTGTGTAGCCTTGTGCCTCCATTTCTTTGATTATAAAGAAAAAATAGCAACCTAATTAAAAAAATCATGTTTCTCAGTTTGAGTGTCGTTCACATTACAAACAAATATAAATGGAGGTTTAGTAAATTTTAAATGACATCTGTATTTGTTCCCTAGATCTGCCATACTAATTACCACAAACTTGGTGGCTTATAAACACACAGAAGTTTATTATCTCAGAATTATGGAGGCTGGATCTAAAGGCAAGCTGTCAGCAGGGCTGTGCGCCCTGTCATAGATCTCTTCCAGCTTCTGTTGCCATTAGGTCTTCCTCATCCTGTGACCGTGTAACTCTGTCTGTCGTTCACATGACCTCTCACTCCTCGTCCCTGTGTCTCTTAGAAGGACACTTGTCATTGGATTTTGGGTCAAAGTGGGCGGACTCCAAGATAAGCCGATCCTTAGTTACATCTACTATAAAGATTCTAAATTTCCCAAATAGGTCAGAGTCCATAGTTTCTGAGGGATAGGATAGTTTAATATTTCTTTTGGGACCACAGTTCAAGTGTCTACACAACACCCAAGTGAAAAGACTGAAAACAGTCACTAAAAAGACACGAATGAGAATGACATTAGCAGCTGTGTTCATAATAGCCCAAAACTTGAAATGATGTCTATCAACAATAGGCTGATTAGATAAATTGTGATAATGTTCAGGAAAATGGAATACTCCATGGCTGTAAAAATGAGCAAACTGTTGACACAAACCTCAGAATTAATATGAAGTTTTTTGAGAACAGGAAAAACTCATCTATGGTGTTCCTGGTCAACCTGGTGTTTACCCTTGGTAGGTGATGACTGGGAGGACACAGGGAATTTCTGAGGTGTTTGAAGAATTCTGCATTTTAATCTTGAGTATTGCTGGTATCCATATGAAAATTGAATTACACTGTATGTTTAATACTTGTGCATCTTACTGTATGTATGTTCTACCTCAATAAAGAGTTAAAATAATTAAAAATTTAATAACAATGTTAAGACCACTTTAACAACTTTATTGAAGTACAGTTGATGTATGATAAACTGCACATATTTAAATTATATGATTTGATGTATGTGACTTTGACAGATGAGGATTACCCATGAAAAACCATCATACCATAGTCAAGCTAATCAACACATTCCATTATTCCCAAACATTTCCTCCGGACCTCCCATTCCTCCATCCCCAGGATATTAAAAGGTTTATGTTAATTAAAAAAAAATATGTATTAATTTTTTAACCTTATTTTATTTTTGTTTTTTTACATGGTGTTGAGGATCGAACCAGGGCCTTGCATGTGCTCCAGGCAAGTGGCTCTACCATTGAGCCACAACCCCAGCCTCAATTTTTTTTTTGCAAATAAAATTACTTGCCATATGCTTTCTTTGAGGAATCACATCAGCCCATGGAGGAGAACTCAGAAGCCTACATGCTATGCATTCTCCATTTTTTGTCGGCTGCGCCTAATAGGGGCTTCTGAAAGACTATGCTATGGCCTAGGAGGAAGGCTACCAAGGCAACCACATTTCAAGAGTCCAAGAAGAAGCCAAGAAAAAGCGTCCATGGTTGTGGATCTCAGACTAAGCCTGCACAGCTCAAAGGGCTCATCCTGATGGTCAAACCAGCAGTCACTTGTCTGGAAGAAGAAGAAGTGGGATATATAGCCTGGCAGTGTGGAACTTCTGGAACCGGCTAGCATCAGGCCTGGAGCCAGGGAGGCTGTACAGGAGGAGGAGTCACACACCCTTGTCTGGACAGGAAGCAGCCTGCCTGCCAGAGAGGAGGCTGGGGTGAGTCCACCACATTGATGAGTGGCATTTTTCCTGCTGCTGCTTCTGGCCAGCTGGACGGCAAGGGATGAAGGTTAAACAACTCACAGACACACATTCCTCATTCCTCATGAATTGGGAACATTACTGGAACCAGGGAGGTTTCCTGCTGGACAGAAACAAAAATATCCCCTGCCCCGCCCCGACACAAAGCTTCTCAATTAGTTAGGCACAGAAAGAACTCCCCTCATTCATGAGCTGGAGGGAACCTAAAAGAGGAACGCGTAAGTGGTGGATTTAGGGTAGGGACTTGATGTCTACAACTGACTTTAATTTTTTTACATTTTTTTTTTTATATGTTTTTTGTGGGCGGTACCAGGGATTGAACTCAGGGGGCACTCCACGACCACTGGGCCAAATCCCCAGCCCTTTTTTGTATTTTATTTGGAGACAGGGTCTCACTGAGTTGCTAACAAGTGCTCTCACCATTGCTGATGAGGCTGGCTTTGAACTCGCGATCCTCCTGCCTCAGCCTCCCAAAGTGCTGGCGGATTACAGGCGTGCGCCACCGCGCTCCGGCTGACTTAATTTTTTTATTTCATTTTCTTTAGCACCAGGGATTGAACCCAGATGGGCTTAACCACTGAGACATACCCCCAGCCCTTTTTTTTATATTTATTTAGAGACAGGGCTTGCCTGAGTTGCTTAGGGCCTCGCTAAGTTGCTGAGGCTGACTTTGAACTCAACGATATTCCTGCCCCTCAGGACCTCCCTAACTGCATGAGATTATAGGCATGCGCCACTGTGCCCGGTTTTGCAACTGACTTTAGATGCATAAAAAATAAGACACAGCCGAAGTAAAGTGTCAGTGGCAGAATCTAGACAGTTCTTTGACTTTCCTGCTGTTTGGAATTTCTCACTAAAAAGATGGAGAAGAAAGGATACACACAGGAACTGAATAAAAAAAGGAAAAATTTTTAAAAATTGTAGATGAAGAGAGTACTTCATTGAAAAGTGCTGTTGGTCCAGGTGTGGGGGTGTGCACCCCTACAATTCCAGTGACTCAGGAGTCTGAGGCATTTTTTTATTTTTTTTTTTTTTTGTGGTACCAGGGATTGAACTCAGGGGCACTCACCCACTGGGCCATATCCCCAGCCCTTTTTTGTATTTTATTTGGAGACAGGGTCTCACTGAGTTGCTAAGTGCCTCACCATTGCTGAGGCTGGCTTTGAACTCGCGATCCTCCTGCCTCAGCCTCCCAAAGTGCTGGGATTACAGGCGTGCGCCACCGCGCCCGGCTGACTTTATTTTTTTTTATTTCATTTTCTTTAGCACCAGGGATTGAACCCAGATGGGCTTAACCACTGAGCCATACCCCCAGCCCTTTTTTATATTTTATTTAGAGACAGGGTCTTGCTGAGTTGCTTAGGGCCTCGCTAAGTTGCTGAGGCTGACTTTGAACTCACGATATTCCTGCCTCAGCCTCCCTAACTGCTGAGATTATAGGCATGCGCCACTGTGCCCGGTTTGCAACTGACTTTAGATGCATAAAAAATAAGACACAGGAAGTAAAGTGTCAGTGGCAGAATCTAGACAGTTCTTTGACTTTCCTGTGTTTGGAATTTCTCACTAAAAAGATGGAGAAGAAAGGATACACACAGGAACTGAATAAAAAAGGAAAATTTTTAAAAATTGTAGATGAAGAGTACTTCATTGAAAAGTGCTGTTGGTCCAGGTGTGGGGGTGCACCCCTACAATTCCAGTGACTCAGGAGTCTGAGGCAGGAAAATCATGAGTTCGAGGCCATTGTTGGCGACTTAGTGAGGTCCTGCAACAGCATGGCCTTGTTCCAAAAAAATAAAAAGGGCTGGGGATGTGGCTCAGTGGTAAAGCACTCCTGGGTTCAATCCCCGGTACCAAAAAAAAAAGAAAGAAAGAAAGAAAAAAAGAAAAGCTAGGAAGCCCAATTAGAAAGTAAATAAATGAAATGAACAAAAATAGAATCATTAAAATAGAAAATAAATAGAAATAAAAAGAAGAAAAAATAGTACACCTAAAAATCACAGAACACCAAAAACAATGATATGATCTTAAAAGTAGCTGGAAATAAAGGACAAATTACCTAATGAAACAGAAATTAGACTTACTGTGGATTTCTCTGTAGCAAATATGGAAATGAAGATGATACTTCCGTTCACTATACTGAGAGAAAACAACTGTCAATCTAGAACTGAATTCCTGTCAGTCCTTCAAAGATGCAAATGGAAATAAACACACTTTCAGGAATAAAAACTGAAAATTTTTTGCTAACCCTATATTCTTTTTTTTTTTTTTTTTTTTTTTGTGGTACCGGGGATTGAACTCAGGGGCACTTAACCACTGGGCCACATCCCCAGCCCTTTTTTGTATTTTATTTAGAGACAGGGTCTCACTGAGTTGCTAAGTGCCTCGCCATTGCTGAGGCTGGCTTTGAACTCGCGATCCTCCTGTCTCAGCCTCCCAAAGTGCTGGGATTACAGGCGTGCGCCACCGCGCCCGGCTATCCTATATTCTTATTAAAGGAAATTTTAGAGAATTGAGTTCAACAGAAAGAAAAGTCATATCTGAGGGGAAAATATGAGATACAGAATGGAATAATGAGCAATAAAATTGACAAATGTGTGCACAGACCTAAGTGGACAGTGATGGCACAAAAACACATTTAAAAAATAAATAAATAAATAAATAAATAAATAAATAAAAAGGATAGAACTAAAATGAATGATAAGTTCTTGTGTTGTTCAAAGAGACCAAAGTACTGATGAGAAACTTAAAAAAAAATTTTTTTTCTTAGTTATACATGGACACTATATCTTTATTTTGTTTATTTATTTTTATGTGGTGCTGAGGATCGAACCCAGTGCCTCACACGTGCTAGGCAAGCGCTCTACTACTGAGCCACAAACCAGTCCTGATGAGGAACTTTGATAGGCAAACCTTGCATCTAAAATAATAGAGAACACGTAACTTCTAAATTCGTAGAGGGAGAAAGATGGACAAGAAAACCCCTTGATCAAAAAGAAGTCACAGGGCTGGGGATATAGTTCAGTTGGTTGAGTGCTTGCCTCGCATGCATAAGGCCCTGGGTTCAATCCCCAGCACAACAACAACAACAACAACAACAAAAGAATATAACTTGGAGCAGTTTAAACAGAACTTCATTTATAAAAAGGGGGGGGGGGGTCACAAAAGGTGAAATAAGAAACCTGGAGGGAAATGGAATAAAGAGAAAGTGCAATTAAATATGAGTAAATGGAGGAGCTATTAAGTTAAAAGACAAACGCTGCCAAACCAGAAGCAGAAAAAAAGCTAGGCGTGTGCTGTTGACAAGACAAATTACCGACACATTAGGACAAAGGAAGGTTGAAAGTAAAAAGAAGGTAAAAGATTCATCAGCGAAATGCTAACAATAACAAAGGTTGGATAGCTATAAGAACAAACAAAAAAGATGCTGAAGCAAAAGAACATTTTTAAAGGTAAAGACAGTCTTTACCTAACACCATAAAAGTTCAGTTCACTGGAAAGAGCTAACAATTCTAAGCTAACCAACAAATTTCATCCAATAAGGAAAGAATATATTATTTTTGTTTTTAATTTTTATGTATTTACTTTTATGTGGTGCCAAGGATTGAACTCAGTGACTCTCACATGCTAGGCAAGCACTTTACCACTGAGCCACAACCTTTATTACAAAACTGACAAAACTTTGGAAAGATTGACAGAGAAAAAAGACACAAATAAACCAAATGAAAAATGAAAAAAAGGGACAAATATACTTATTCCGCAGATATTAAAATGACAATCAGAAGCCAGGTGCGGTGGCGCATGCCTGTAATCCTAGCACTTGTGAGGCTGAGGCAGGAGGATCGTGAGTTCAAAGCCAGCCTCAGCAGTGGCAAGGCACTTAGCAACTCAGTGAGACCCTGTCTCTAAATAAAATACAAAAAGGGCTGGGGATGTGGCCTGGTGGTCGAGTGCCCCTGAGTTCAATCCTCAGTACCAAAAAAAAAAAAAAAAAAAAAAAAAAAAAATGACAATCAGAGTCTCACTGAGTTGCTTAGCACCTCACTTTTGCTGAGGCTGGCTTTGAACTCAGATCCTCCTGCCTCAGCCTCTCAAGCTGCTCGGATTACAGGCTGTATGATCAACTTTTTGTGAATATATTTGAAAATTTAGGGGCAGTGGACCAATTCCTGGGAATTTACCAAAATGGATTTAAGAGAAAACATAAAATAGCAATAGTTATGTAACAAGTAAATTAAATAAACTGAGTTACTGGTTAAAATTTATTCCCCCTCCACTCAACCACCCCATCAAACCAGACACATAAAAACACAGGCCAAAAAGTTTTTTTTTTTTTTTGGAGCGCCCGGCTCCAAAAAGTTTTTAATAGGACATTTCACCAAACATTAAAGAAAATAAATAACAATTCTAGTGTAAAAACACATTGTATCCCAGAAAGAAAAGTGAGGGAAGATTTTCTAACTCATTTTATGAGACTAGTATTAACTTGATATCAAAATCTGACAAATTTGTCAATTTTCATTGTGGGAAAGAGAATTATACTCATGACATAGATGCAAACACTAAACAACATGTTAGCAGACTGAACTTTACAGGTGGGGTTGTAAGGATAATGTAACATAGAAAATCAATAAAAGTAATCAACACAGTAATAGATTGAAAGATGAAAAAAACATTCTAGAAAATTTGGTATTGATTCATGATTATAATTCCCTCGCAAACTAGGAATCAAAAAGTGCTTCCTTAAGTGGTGTATGAACTACAAGTGTTAAACAAAAAGGAAAGCTCCCCCAAAATGATAAAACCAAAATGGATTGTAAGAAAAACAGCAAGAAAATTAGAGGCTAAATCCAGAAATTACAAAAAATGGAAAACAGAAAATACAGTTGTGAGGAAAGTATTAAGGAAAATACTACTAGAAAACTCCCTACAACTATACAGGATTAGAAGAGACCTACAGAGTGTTCTGCACAATTGTTAAAATATGACAATAATATTCAGAACAGTCATTGTATAAGTTTTCAGAGGGAAAAAATAGATCACGGTTAAAGGATGGTGGTTGGAAGGATATTGGAATCTCTGGGGGAAAATGCTATTTAGCTTATACATCTATCAAACTATGAATGAAGTGGAAACAAGATGCGATATTTCCAGGCAAACAATGTCTCAAAAAATTGCCTCCAAACATTCTTTCTCAAGAAGCTTCTAGAACATTTTTCCAGCGAAACAAGACAGTAAACAGAAAACATAGGCCAACCTAACAAGAAATTCCAGAGGGCTCAGAGAGCAGCTGGTCCAGATTGGAACAGAATAGCAGAGATATTGGAGGTTCAGTTCCAATGCCAAAGGAGTGGGGCACATTTTAACTCCAGTTGTAAAGAAAGTCAAAAAGGTTGCATGAATAAGAAATATAAGGGGATTGGTGCTGTAGCTCAGTGGTGGAGCGCTTGCCTAGCATGCATGAGGCACTGGGTTTGATCCTCAGCGCCACATAAAAATAAATAAAATAAAGGTATTGTGTCCATCTACAACTAAAAGAAAGAAAGAAAGAAAGAAAGAAAGAAAGAAATATAAGGATAGCACCCTACATAGCTCAATTCTACCATTTCCCTAAGCATAAGAATATCACTGAGTATTGATTTAATAAAAGTCATGAAATAACAAAGGATGACGCTCATCCTTTTGGAAGGAGGTATGAGGGGAAGGAAATATGTGTGTGAGAGAGGAATTATGCTATGGCTTGAATGTCCCCTTCAAAGCCCATGAGAAATCTAATTGCCATTGCAACAGTATTAAGAGATGGATTGCCGGGCGCGGTGGCGCACGCCTGTAATCCCAGCACTTTGGGAGGCTGAGGCAGGAGGATCGCGAGTTCAAAGCCAGCCTCAGCAGTGGCGAGGCACTTAGCAACTCAGTGAGACCCTGTCTCTAAATAAAATACAAAAAAGGTCTGGGGATGTGACCCAGTGGTCGAGTGCCCCTGAGTTCAATCCCCAGTACCACAAAAAAAAAAAAAAAAAAAAAAAAAAAAGAGATGGATTAATGTCATTATCACCAGAGTGGATTAGTTATCTCCAGAGTGAGTTCCTCATTAAAAAAAAAAAAAAAAAAAAATACAAATTCAGCTCCTCCTGTCTTGCATGTGTGTGCCTACAGCCCTTATTTTGAAAAGATGGGAACAATGACAATTCATGGTGGATGACATTATTTCCTTTTTTTTTTTTTTTTTTTTTTTTTTTGCCTGTCACTGTGGATTCTATGCACCAAGTTCAGGTCGTTATGAGTGGCACCTGGGGGAAGGCAGATTCTTGGAACCTGTTTGCTATGTGCAGGGACTCCATGAGCTTTCCTGTCCGTGGCACAAGCCGGCAGAACTTGAAGATTCCTCCAGAAAGCAAGACGGTCCTGCACACCGGCTGTGCTTGCTTCGCTGTGCTGTGAGCGCTGTTTTCGCTGGATGCTCAGATCCTGGCCGCGTCCATCTCCAGCCAGACTGCAGTTTCCCAGCCAGACCTGACCCGTAGCAAGTTTGAAAGAAGATGCTTCTTGGTACTGAAAGGCTCCCGGGTCCTGCTCACCCAACGTTGGGTCAGTGAGAGGGAAATGCAATCGGCAGTGAACTCTCACGACCTTGTCTTGGCTTTCAAAGGCTGCATGCCAACCCCACCCTATCTGAATACCCAGCCACCTCTCCCCCTGGTCTTCAGTGTGGGAGAAAACTCACACTGTCTCCCACACACATCACCGCCAGTCCCTCTTCCAAACCTGTGGGATGCAGCCTGCCTAGAGAACGCTTTGTTCCCGTACAAATCCACCCACTTTCCAAAGTCCAGTTTCAGGCCCACCCCCTTCTTTCCCATTCCCTACGTACTCATTTTTTTTTTTTAATGGCTACAGCATTTCTGCTTCATGCATACCCTTTGGATATACCTGGTGAACATTCACTATGGTTTTTTTTTTTTTAATATTTATATTTTAGTTATAGGTGGACACAATATCTTCATTTTATTTTTATGTGGTGCTGAGGATTGAACTCAGTGCCTCATGCACGCTGGGTGAGCGCGCTACAGCTGAGCCACAACCCCAGCCCGCCACTATGTTTTAGCACTCAGTTTACAGGTGACATCCACTGCAAATACTTCACCAGTAATTCTCTCCAAGATGTCTCTCTCCTTAGTTTCCAAAGAAATAAGTTTTTGTGTCAGAGGACGAATCATCCTGAGTCATAATAAAATGCTCGGCACCATAGCCGGGCATGGTGGCACACGCCTGTAATCCCAGCACTTTGGGAGGCTGAGGCAGGAGGACCGCGAGTTCAAAGCCAGCCTCAGCAATGGCGAGGCACTTAGCAACTCAGTGAGACCCTGTCTCTAATAAAATACAAAAAAGGGCTGGGGATGTGGCCCAGTGGTCGAGTGCTGCTGAGTTCAATCCCCGGTACCAAAAAAAAAAAAAAAAAAAAAAAATGCTCGGCACCGTTTGGAATCTCCTGGTCAGGGTTCCCCAGGAGAACATACTTGGTATTAGTCACATAGCACCAATGCCTGTCGTGCCCACAGCCCAGTTGCTGAAAGGCCAAAGAGAGTGCCTGGAGCCAGCGTGGGAGACGTATGATTTATTGGGGAAAGTTCACAAGAGATCAGCGACTGCTCCAAGAAGCGTGCGGTGGTGACAGACAGATAGACAGCACCTCCATCCCTCACCGTGTTTGCCAACCAGCGCCTCCTCCTCCTCCTGGTGTTCTGTCCAGGGCAGCAGGCTGGACACAATGCCCTCAGTTCCACACCAGTCACCACTGACAGAGTTTTATTTATTTATTTAATTTTTTGGTACTGGGGATTGAATTCAGGGGCACTCGACCACTGGGCCACATCCCCAGCCCTTTTTTTTTATTTTTTATTTTTTTGTATTTTTTATTAGAGGCAGGGTCTCACTGAGTGCTGAGTGTCTCGCCATTGCTGAGGCTGGCTTTGAACTTGTGATCCTCCTGCCTCAGCCTCCCAAGTGCTGGGATGACAGGCGTGCGCCACCGCGCCCGGCGACAAAGTTTTAGATGTGAAGCTGCAGATGGAATGACATCATCACATTAGCTTGCTCAGTTTGCCCGTATGACTAGCATCCCAAGAAGCATGTGTCCTGGTATAAATGCAAGAAAGTAGCCTTCTACAGATAACACTGATTTGCCCAAGACAAAGCCAGTGTCCTTCAAGATCATGTGTATCTGGACATTGCAGCCCAAGTTGTTTTCTTTGTTCACTCAACCAGGCTAGGTTTTGGGGTACAGAAAGAGGGCCTTCAGGGACATGGGGACTGTCCCCTTTTCCTCTAATGATGATACAATGTCATAAAACTTTACTGAATTAATACGCTCAAATGTTTGTCTCTTCACACTGCTGTTCATCTTTCAGCACCCAGTTGTGCTCTCTCCTCCTCTAGGGTCTCTCCGCCTGTCCAGGATGAGCTGGGCCCTTCTCCAGGGTCTCATGCCACCCCGCTTCTTTATATCGATCAGGAAAGTCATCATCATGTAGCTGGGCAATCACTTGTTAAATACTGTCTTTTCCACTGGCCTATGCACACCACAGGGACAGGGGCAGGGTGCCACCTGGTCACACTCTCTGTGTGCCTGGCAAAATGTTGGGCACAGACTTGATGTTCAGTGCACTGCTTGGTAATACGAAAATTCGAGGGTGACTCTTAAATGCCAATGATACATGGCTTCCCCAAACTAAATGTACTACTAGCGAGAGTAAATTCTTTCTACATTTCATTGTAGAAATGTTCAAATGCTCCCAAAAGCAGAGAGAAAAGCATAATGATCTGTCCTGGGTACATTATCCATCTTTGACAGTATCAATATTCTTGCCAATCTTTTAATACAACTTATTGGGGTATAATTTATATACCATAAAATGTACCCACTTTGAGTGTATACTTTTAACAAATATGTATACTGTATACCCACGAACCCCCCACCCAAGTTTCCCTTGTGGCTCAGAATTCTGTGTCTAAAAATTCTTAGTAAATATTTGTTACTTCATTCAGATGTGATCCAAGACCAGATGAGGGAGAGGACTTGGATTTTGAAGAAACAGGAGATTTTAAATACTCTAGGGCCACTTAAAGGTAAAAATTTAGGCTCTTTGGGCCTCCTCATTTTCCTGGGACCCAACCCAAAATTGTCTCAATTCGATCTAGTCAGAATACTCTTTGTCCACAGTCTCATGGAAATGTCTTCCCTTGTGATCTGAAAATAGAGACATAAAACCTTTACTGTGATCTATATACATAATGGAATATTACTCAGCAATAAAAGGGAATAAAATCACGGCATCTGCGGGTAAATGGATGAAGTTGGAGCATATAATGTTAAGTGAAGTTAGGAAATATCGAAAAAAACAAATGCCGAATGTCTTCTTTGATATAAGGAGGCTGATTCATAGCGGGGTAGGGAGGGGGAGCAAGGGAGGAATAGAGCAACTCTAGGCAGGGCAAAGGGGTGGGAGGGGAAGGGTGGGGGTAGGGGGTTAGAAATGATGGTGGAATGAAATGGACATCATTATCCAAAGTACATGTATGAAGACATGAATGGAGTGAATATACTTTGTATACAACCAGAGATATGAAAAATGTGCCCTATATGTGTCATATGAATTGTAATGCATTCTGCTGTCATATATAACAAATTAGGAAAAAACAAAAAAACTTGGGCTGAGATTGTGGCTCAGTGGTAGAGCGCTCGCCTAGCACATGGGCAGCCCGGGTTCGATCCTCAGCACCACGTACAAATAAAACTCATTGACTAAAACGCATTGTGTACAACTAAAGCAAATAAATAAAAAATTAAAAAGCAACAACAACAGAAAACAAACAAACAAACAAACAAACTTTACCGTGGGAGCAGGTCCTGAAGCAGGCCAGCCAGAGGCCACGACTCTTTCTTCAGCCTTCTTATCACCAAGCACCAGAGTCACCAGTGTCTACCGGTGGTAGTCTCTTTCATCTGTCCTCACCTGCTGCTCACAGGCCCTAAATAGGGGCCCATGGTCTATTCAGAAAGTCTACTGCACAGTGGACACCAGACAGGGCTGAACAAGAGCCAGACCCTTGGCCACAGCACCACCCCGGACAAGCCCTGCAAGCCGGCCCCCAGAGCCAGTTCTCAAGGAAACTGGGAGACGGTGGGGGAGGACAACGGGAGAAGGACCAGGGTTGGTGGTGGGTGAGGGGCAGGTGCAGCGCCCAAGAACATCCTGACAGGGCAGAAACCGGGGTGGACGGTGGGTGGGGTGAGTCGTTCACCTCCTTTCTGCACCACAAATGTCAGGGGAGGAGAGTTGTTTGGGGACCTCAGCAGGAGGCGGGGCATCTGACAGAAGAAAGCGGGGAGCAAGGGAAGTCCTTATTGAGAGAGTCACTATGCAAAGTCTCACTGAATGCTACAAAGAACATAACAGCATTTCCTTTGAGCAGGAAATCTATCCTAGAGAGGATTGGGAAAAGAAAAGGGATGCAGGAGAGTTGGCCTTTATTGGAGAAGATAACATCAACCATCCCGTGGTGCTGACAGTATTTCTTCACGCGCCATCTTTCCAGATCTTGGTTCAGAGGTCAGAACCGAGGCCCACCACAGCACCTGCAGACTTGCTGCAGATAAAATTTCCACATCTGAGGCTGGGGCTACGGCTCAGCTGTAGAGCGCTCCTCTCGCACATGTGAGGCCCTGGGTTCGATCTTCAGCACTGCATAAATAAAATAAAGGTATTGTGTCCACCTACAACTAAAAAAATATACATATTGAAAAAAAATTTTCGCATCTACTGCCTCCTTCAAATTGAACTTTGCAAATCCCTTTATTCACTCCCCAAACATTTGTGTACAGCGCTAGAGACACAATGGGAATTGCACAATAAGGACACATTCAAAAAAATTTGAAATAAATCTTTTGTCATTATTGCTAGCACACACTGAGAATGTGCTCCATACCTGGTGAATCCACTATCGAAAATGAGAAATCAAATAAGTCAGTGGACCTTTGCTGAGAGGTCAACAGAGAATTCCAGAATGATAAGGAAAACCCTCTGCTTGGGGGAGGAGAATGCAAAAAGGAAACAAACAAAGACAAAATGCCCAGAAATTCTCCCCAGTGATGGGGAAAGAGAGGTCAGAAGTTGGATATTGCTATATCTTGGAAATAGCATGTAGGAAATTAAGAAATCCAGGAAAGCGATTTCTCGTTCGATTTCTGCCTGACTCATCCTGAAAATTCCAGTACCTCCATTTACCTTCCCATCACTCAATCTTCCTCATCTGTTGCAGCTAACCTACTCTAATCGAATGCAGATGGGTATCATGAAAATGAAATAATGTGCAAAAATGTGCATTGGGAAAGAGCTATATAATTGGGAAAGAACAAATATTTTCGAAAGTCCCTCCTCACATTCCATAGCTGCCTTCCAGGCACATTCTTTCTTGACACTCAACTCAGTTCCACCACCAGCCGGTGTCTGGCCAGGTCACATAGCAGTTGTGGGTGGGGTTTCACTGAGCAAACACTGCAATGCAGAGGGATTTACACATTTTCTGCTCTCAAGGAGCCCGAAGTGGAGATCAGGAGGCAAGATAAGCAAACAGGATACCATGGTCAGCACCATCACTCAGCAGAAGAGCTGGGATTCCTGCTGAGCAGTTGGTGTGTGCCTTGAATCTTTGAAGCGCTTGGAACATGAGACAACCGTTGGGCAGCATTTCACATTTGCCCTGACTTCACTCTAGCCTGGAGGTCCTTGAGGTCTGGGGTATTGCATCCTAGGAGATCCCTGAAGATAGGGTTTTCTGCCCCACCCCCACACACATAGGTTCTGTTCCTTGTGTATACAAAGTTCTGACAGCACTCACTATAATCTCGTCTGCACATTAGAATCCCCAGGGGAATTCTGACAGTTGGTCACATCCCAGGTCAATAAATCCCTAGAGGGTGGAATTGTAGAAGTTCTTTGGGTGATTCTAACATGTAGCCAAGGTTGAGAAATACTGAACTCCGGCGCCCTTTGCATGTGTATATGAGATGCCTGGGAGTCTTGACAAAATGCAGATTTTGATTCAGCAGGTCTGGTCTTAGGGTCTGAGGTTCCGCGTTTCTAACAATATCCCAGGTTCTGGGCTGGGGTTGTGGCTCAATGGCAGAGTGCGTGGCCCGGGTTCGATCCTCAGCACCACGTAAGAATAAAGGCATTGTGTACAACTAAAACAAATATATATATATATATATATATATATATATATATATATATATATATATATATAAAATATCCCAGGTTCTGCAGATGCTGCTGGTACCTGGACCACACTGGACAAAAAGTGGGCAGAAACACAGACAGCTGCCTCAGGATTGTGGTTCTGGTGCCCTCTGGTGGTCAGAACCTTCCTAGCAGCCCCTTGCAGAGAAGCTCTGATGCTGGAAGTCCTAATAGATTCAATTTCTGGAGTCTTCACAGATTCTTCCCTTCAAGCCCAGCCAGCCACCACCTTGACTCTGGCCTTGCAATAAATTGAGCAGTGCCCTGCCAAGCCTGCCTGGACTCTTGACCTACAAAATGGAGATAATAAATGGGTGTTGTTTTAAGCTGCTAGATTTGTGGTAATTTGTCATGCCACAGTAGAAAATGAAGAATTTTACAGGCTTAACAATAACAGGAAAGTTGAGAATCACAAATGCACAGGTTTGGCCAGTGACCTTGAACAGTGACTTTTCTCTAGTCCAGCCAGACGGATCTGTTCTCCGTCTCCTACTCCAACAGGAGGTAAGGCCAAAGTCTTTGTACTTAAATACCTGAGGCTGGGTACTTGTAAAGACAAGAGGCTTATTTGGCTCAGTTTTGGAGGTTTAGGTACATGGCCCTGGCAATGGCTTTGCCCTAGTGGGGAACCTCATGGCAGATGGTATCACAGTGGAAAGAGCAAGAGATCGTACCATGGGATAGTGAGCCAGAGAGCGATCCAGGGGCTGGTCTTGCTCTTATAACAACTTGCTCTCCTATGATCAAATTGCCTCTCCTGGGCTGGGGTTGTGGCTCAGTGGTAGAGCACTTGCCTAGCATGTGTGAGGCCCTGGGTTCAATCCTCAGCAACACATATAAATAAATAAAATAAAGGTATTGTGTCCATCTACAACTAAAAAAAAAATTAAAAACAATTGCGTCTCATGAGGCCCACCAATGACCTAATTATCTCCAACAAGGATTCATCTCTTAAAGGTCCTGACAACTCCTACCACCAGCAACCACTGGGGACTAAACTCGCCACACATGAACCTTTGGGTTCACGAACCTTTGGGTTCACGTGTGGCAAGTTCATCCAAACCATACCAAGGTGAATTGCCTGTTTCATTAATTATTATTATTATTTTAATATTTATTTTTTAGTTGCAGTTGGACACAATACCATTATTTTTATTTATTTATTTTTATGTGGTGCTGAGGATTGAACCCAGGGCCTTACATGTGCTAGGTGAGCGCTCTACTGCTGAGCCACAACCCCAGCCCATTAATTATTATTTTTAAAAGGTGGTTTCATAAGAAGTCAATCCCAGTTATTATAAAATATTAGGAAATTGACCCTAAAAAGTTTTGGGACAATTAACATTTTTGTAACTTCTCTCTCTCTCTTTTGTTATTTCATTCACTTAAAAGGTTGTCTCCTTAAATAGTGCTTGAGAACAGTCTAGACCCAGGGGAAAGTATAGCTTTAGGTATTTTCCCCAGGTGCTTCCCCACCTGTGGTAGGCAGACTTCTAAGAAGGCCTCCTCTGATTCCCACCTCCTGTTCCTGGTACCCTTATGTAATTTCATTCCCTTCAGTGTGGGCCTGACTTTGTGACTTGCTTCTAACCAAAAGGTGATAGAATGTCAATTTCATGATTAGGCAACAAAAGACTGGTTTTTTTTTGTTTGTTTGTTTGTTTTTTTGGTACCAGGGATTGAACTCAGGGGCACTGGATTACTGAGCCACATCCCCAGCCCTATTTTGTATTTTATTTAGAGACAGGGTCTCACTGAGTTGCTTAACACCTCGCTGTTGCTAAGGCTGGCTTTGAACTCATGATCCTCCTGCCTCAGCCTCCTCAACTGCTGGAATTACAGGTGTTCACCACCGCGCCCAGCAACAAATGTGTTTTTAAAGCCACTATATTTTAGGATGATTTGTTATGAAGTAATAGATAAATAACACCTCACCTCTCTTCTGTCCTCCTTGGAGTCATTTCTCTGTCAAATGCCCAGCCGTGCTCAGGCTAACATGTGCCTGCCCCACCCCCAGCACACACCAGGTTTCTCGCCACGTGCACCAGTCTGAGGCCACGTGAATTATGTATTTCTGTTACACCCTGGACCCAAAGACCTCTTTCCTGGTGTCCGTACCTGCATTTGCTGAACCTACTGTGAAACACCGAGTCCTTTCCTCATCCCTACAGAATCTTCTGCCCTGGAGCCTGTGTTTGGTTCTTTCTGAGTCCGTTAAAGCCTCTACCTCATTCTCCATCCCTACACATGACAAATTCATTTCTTTGTCCTCTGGGCTGGGCTGAGCTCAGGCTCTGCAAAATTTGTGGCTTCCTCAGGATGTACTGGCTCTTCTGGTGGCAGGAAATGCCATTTCCTCCCAATCAGGAACTTTTTCTCATTGGAGTTCCTGCCTTTCCTCTTTTTTGTGCCAGTTTGGATTAGGACCCCTTGTAACACCACCCCCCTTCCCAATTAGGGCAGTTAAAGTTTTTTTGTTTTTTTTAATATTTATTTATTTTTTTAGTTGTAGTTAGACACAATACTATTTATTTATTTATTTATTTATTTTTACGTGGTGCTGAGGATCGAACCCAGGGCTGTGCACATGAGTGCACTACCACTGAGCCACAACCCCAGCTTAAGTATTTATTGAGTAACTACTAGGCTTCTCAACTTTGGAAATCTGTGAAGTCTTGCCCATCACAACCCACTGAGGAACTCTCTACTGGAGAAGGCCAAGTGCAAGAGGAGCACAGGTGGATGTCTGGGCTTCATTTTATTGGAAGGAGAACACAGTTGAGGCCACCTGGGTATTTCTGCTTGGTCTCCTGGGATCCTTCTTTACTCCCGCCCTCACCCCCTTGTATTATGTAACAATGCAAGTTGTTTTTCCCACAAAAGATGCCTTCAAACCATCTGTCTTTCCTTTTGTCTTCACACGTTGTATTTTAAATTCACATTTGGTCAGTTTGAACCCAGCAACGCACACCCAGAAACACAGACCCGCCTCGGCTCTCAGCAGGAGATGGACATTTCCCATGACGCTGGCTTCACGTGCCCAGTGGTTTCTATGGCCAGAGAAGAGGATGTTTTCTATCATCTGGAGCTAGGCATGCCTTAGTTATCGCCCCATATTATGAAAAAGGGTTCAGTAGGGCTAGAGACACTTGAGGTGCCAGTATCCAGGCAGGCACATAACTGCAGACAGCTACCACGGGAGCCTTGGTGATCTTCCCTGTCAGAGGCCTTTGCTCAAAGACAGGCTATCAGTAGTTTTCTCGCCCTCTGAGAAATTTCAGTGCTTTATGGGGAAAAGCTCTGAGTGAGTTTTCTTATGAGAAATAGGGGGAAATGGGAGACACACAGCTTGGGGGTCCCTGAGATACAGTAAAGCAACAACAGTAACAGTTTCAGGGGTCGATGTGTTTGCAGATCTGAGTGTTAATTATTCGTACACTTAAGTATTTATTGAGTAACTACTATATTTCAGGCACAGTCTTAGGAAGTGAGGTTAAATAGGAGGACAGGACTTATGTAAACCATCAGCTCAAATTAGGATCCATTCCAAATGTTGCAAAGATCTAGCCATCAAACATGAAAACTATGAAATAGTATAAACAAATATGGGGGAATATTTTTTTAAAGTTAATCTCAGCTTTGGAGTGGTCTAAGTATGATATCACAAAATTATTCACATTGTAAAAGATACCATAAACAAAATACAACACAAATGACATATTCTTTAACATATTTGCTGCTCATATCATAAAGAATTAATTTTCCACATTTAAAAAGAGCTTCTAAAAAATCAACCAGAAATAGTACACCAATCTAGTTATAAAATGGGCAAAGAATAGGATGAAACCATATTTTCTTTTCAGAAAAAGAAAATCGAATGTTTCTTCAACATAAGAAACTTGACTTCACTCATCTTAAGAGAAGAACAAATTTATTAGCTATAAAGAAGAATGAAACTTATGGCATGTGAATAGATCTGGAGACTCTCATGCTAAGTGAAATAAGTCAATTCCAAAAAAACCCAAAGGCCAAATGTTCTCTCTGAGTAAATGCAGATTCACAGGGGTGGGGGGTAAGAATAGAAGTTCTCTGGATCAGGGTAATGAAAGGAAGGTGGGGGGAAGTGAATAGGAAAGACACTAGAATGAATTGGACATAACTTTCCTATGTCCATATATGAACACACGACCAATGTAACTCCCCATCATGTACAACCACAGAACAGGAAGTTCCACTCCATGTGTGTATAATATGTCAAAATATACTCTACTGTTATGTATATTAAAAAGAACAAAAAAAAAGAAAAAAGAAAAAAAAGAGAAGCAAATTTGAACTTCTACAGAATATGATTCTTCATGTATCAGATTGGCTATGATTAAAAAAAAAATGTCTGATAATGTTTGCTGGTAAGGGTGTGGGCCAACAGGCATCATTGTATGTTGCTGCTAGGAACATAACTTGCTAGTATCTCCATGGAAAGCTACTTGGAAATATTTAGAAATGCATGGTTATGGTTTGGATCTGGAATATCCCCCAAAGTCTTGTGTTGAAAGTATGATCCCCTCCGGGCGCGGTGGCGCACCCCTGTAATTCCAGCACTTGGGAGGCTGAGGCAGGAGGATCACAAGTTCAAAGCCAGCCTCAGCAATGGCAAGGCACTTAGCAACCCAGTGAGACCCTGTCTCTAATACAATACAAAAAAGGGGCTGGGGATGTGGCCCAGTGGTTGAGTGCCCCTGAGTTCAATCCCCGGTACCAAAAAAAAAAAAAAAAGAAAAAAAAGAAAAAGAAAAAGGAGGTATGATCCCCAATGCAGAAGGGTTCAGAGGTGGGGCTTTTAGGCATGGATCATGAGGACTCTGAATCTCATCAGTGGATCACTCCATTTGGTGGATTAACCTATCTATAGCTGACGGTACTACTGGCTGAGACCTAGTTGAAGGAAGGAGGTGTCTGGGGCCGTGTCCTGGAAGAGCTAATCTTCTCCCTAGTCCTTTCTGCTCTCTCTCTGTTGCCTGGATGCCGTGATCTGAACAGCTTCCTGTGCTCCATGTTCTGCCACCATGATGTTCTGCCTCCTCTGAGGCTCAGAGCAATGGAGTTGGCCGACCATGGACTGAAACCTCTGAAACCATTTGAGCCCAAAAAAACCTTTCCTCCTATCGTTGCAGGACACAGACTTGTTGAGAAGCAGCAAGCAGCACTCAAGAGGACAGAAGGAGAACTCCAGGAAAATACAACTCCAAACTCTGAGCCCTGATCCACAGTTTCTCACAACACTTATAGGTTATTCGGTGTCATCTTAGACCCATCCTATCGTTGGGACTTTTTCCTCTTTTAAAAAAATTCCTGATCTGTGAGGCTGAAGGCCTTGTGCTGGGTCTCTACCATAAAGCAAGTTCACAGAACCAGATAAGAAGAAAGGGCTCTTTTCACAGGCATCTGTTACATTTCAAGTCAGACTCCCAGGGTAGTTTTTAACAATCCAAAAGGTGGAGACCCAGGGTTAATGAGGCTTCCTGGAGAAAGGCTGAGAGAGGGGAGGGGAACTGACCCTTTCCCCAGGCATTGGTTTCTTACCATAATCTTTTTATGATTTCATTTCACAACCAGGTCTGGTTTTGCCATAACACTATAAGTTGTTTTTCTTGTAATTGATAAGAAACGAAAGGCTGACTCATACATCCCTTTGGATTTTAACCAGGAATTATGGTACTCGAAATTTTCCCTGTAGAGATACTCACAAATGTGAGGTTTAACATAGGTAATGTTATTCACTTCAGCATCTCCCCCACCCACTGTACAAGAGATTTACGATTTACTTGATTAGTAATGAGGCTAGTTATGTGGTATGCAGTGGTATGCAGCTGGCTTTCTGTGGGGGCAGAGCATATTTGGGTTTGCATATTTGGATTCTTTATTATCTGTAAGCAAATACAAATATAGATGCTTATTTTCTAAAATACTAAATGCACCCTGTGTTTAAATAATAGTATTCCTTACAGCTCTTTCCTTCTATCCATCCTCCCTGTTCATCTCTCTGACTCCTCTGGTCTTTATCCTGTAGAGACCGACAACGCCCACATCTCCATCTTCAGCCCAGTCCTCAGAGCTCCAGAACCTCCTGGGTGGCCTTCCCAGGGTTTCTTCCTTCCTGTTCACCTTCAGCAAGTGAATGCCAAGCCAGATTTTCACATGACTCCCCCAAACACCCCCCCTGCCCCACCGTCCCCCCTTTATGTGGCCCCATCTCTCCTCCCCACACCCACAAGCACATTTCCTTGAAAGGTTCTTTTCCTGTATATTTCACTTTATTCTAAGATAAAGGAACAAAAAAGGAATTCTGAGAGTTCCTATGCACCCTTCACTCTGCTTCCCCAATCATGCATGACTACAAAAATATTAATTGAAACTGAAGAATTCACATTAGTAGAATGCTGTTAACTAACGCTGGACTTCATGAGAATTTGACCAGCAAATGTCCTGTTTAGGATCCCACACTGCCTTTTCTTGTCCTGGTTGCTTTGGTTTCCCCCAATCTGTGATAGTTCCTCAGACTTTCCTTGTTTTTCATGACCTTGAACGTTTTAAAGAGAATAGGTGAAGTATTTTGTAGAGCACTCCTTCATTTGGTTGGGCTCATCTGATGTTTTCTCTTGATTTGATGGAGGTTCGGATGTCTTGGGAGTGGAGTGAGGGACCTCCAGGTGCCTCAGAGCCAGGGTTCCATGATGGCAGTGTGACATCACCAGTGATGGTGAACTTGATCACTCGGTTAAGGTGGCATCTGTCGGGCTTCTTACTGTAAAGTTACTATTTTTCCTTTGTAAATAATTATATTATATTATTGCTCAGGAGGTGTGAGCTGCCTGGGAAGTAAAAAGTCTGAAATAATCAGTAAGAAATAAAGACAGCTGGGTGCGGTGGCGCACGCCTGTAATCCCAGCACTTTGGGAGGCTGAGGCAGGAGGATCACGAGTTCAAAGCCAGCCTCAGCAATGGCGAGGCACTTAGCAAGTCAGTGAGACCCTGTCTCTAATAAAATACAAAAAAGGGGCTGGGGATGTGGCCCAGTGGTCGAGTGCCCCTGAGTTTAATGCCCGGTACAAAAAAAAAAAAAAAAAAAGAGCCAGAAATTAGATTTAAAGAGGAGCTTCTGATGGGTCTTCCAGTCCTGATAGTATCTGGAATTGAAAAATGGTTATGACTCTTTATTTAAGGGGGAGTACATCAAAGGCAGGGATAAGGTTTCAGCAGGAGGAGTCTTGGTGCTTGTTTCTCAGTGTGGCAGGGGGCTCAGAGCAAAGAGGCTGATTGGCAAGCCATATCCATCTCCAAGAGGCTGTGTGGCTCCAGCAGGTCACCCCATCTCTGATGCTGTGCTGAACTTGTGATGGAGCTAGGTAGGACGCCACATGAGCCAGGCGTTCTCAAACCAGCTGGGAGTTCCTGATACCAGGTTTTCCTGCCTAATGGCTTCAACATCGTTTTAGTTCACGCACAGTTCACCAATGGCTTCCCGCAAATAGAATCCATTTTCATCATAGGCTCAGGCACACACAGTAAATGTACAGAAAAAGGTTAGGCCTCATCTCCACTTTCCCATGTCCAACTCCTACCATGGAAGGAGGGGACGTGGGGGAGGTCCTTGAGCTGATAAAGTCAATTTGCTTTAAGGCTGAAGGTCTCTGTGGTCTCAGTCTTCTGCGCTGAGGCTCTGGGGAGAGGAACAAGGGAACAGCCCCCTCCCACAACGAGGGCATACCCACAGGCAATTGGACAAAGACTGGGAAGCTGCCTACCACTGGTGGGTACTGAAGGGCAAAAATCACACCTGAGACAACCGTGCAGCGAAGAGATTTATTCACCAGCCTTTATGGTAGAAGAAGTAAGGGGAGAGAGGAGTCAGGGAGAGGGGAGTGTGCAAGCTCTGAATGGAAGGTGGGTGGTACCTGGTCACGCCAGCTGTGGTCTCTGGAGCTGTTGGCTAAGGTAGCTGCCGTAGGGCTGGAGGCGGTGGGTTTGGAACTGTTGCAGTGGCTGCCTCCTCTCAGCAGGGAGGAGCTGTTGAGACTGAGCTCCGGGCAGGCAGGAGCTTAAGTAGGGATTTCTGGTGGGGGGTGTACCAGAGCAAACTTTAATGCTATTGGCTCTTTGCCCGGGGGACAGGGCAACCTTTAAGCCTATCGACTCCTGCCAGCCCAGGGAACAGAGTGACCTTTAATAGGCACCCGCAAACCTATTGGCTCCAGTGCCCAGAGCGGGGAAAAATGAAACAAGGTTGCTTGAGGGGGGTGGCTCATCAGCCCAAGACCATCTATCAGGTACCATTGGTCTCAATGGCAGTGACAGGGAGGGGCAGAGGAGAGTGGCACAGAGGAGAGTGGGTCTTGGGTTTGCTAGCTAAGGAGCCTGTGAGATCATTGTGCATGGGAGGCCCAGAAGGCACAAGGGAAAGCCTTTCTCATTAGGGAGATGAGGACTAGAGGAATTGTTCTGCCTCTGTGGGCTGCACCTCCTTCTGGAAAAACATCTGCAATGGCTCTCCTCTCTAGGGCATGCTCAGGCAAGCTGCATTCCTTCTTTTCCCAGCCCTCCTTTATCCATCACTTCTCTGGTCACTGTAACCATCCATGCATTCCTCTGTCCATCTTCCTGATATCCATGTTACTCATGCCCACTTTCAGTAAGCATGCATTGAGCAATGGCTGTTTGCAGGTTTTGATGCTCGGGTGCAAAGGGGACTAAGGATCCCAGGTCCTTACCTCATTGGAACTCAACACAGAGCAGGCATGGGAGACTCATGCTGGATTAGTTTCAGTCAGATGGTGAACAGTTGCAAGCTATTAATGGAAGAAAAGAGAGCTGGGAGATTGAGTAAGGAATTAAGCAGGTGGCTGGTTCGGGAATGCCTTCAGGAGGTTATGGAAGCCTGGACTACCGTAGACACTGAGTGATGTGGAATCTTCCAGGCACTGCTTGAGCACTGTCACTGGGAGTAGAGGGAAAGGGATTGGAGGGATGGTGAGCCAAGTGCACTTTTGGGTGAGGACAATGAGCTCAGGTAATTGCACATGAATCCCCAGCCTACAGGGTACCTTTGTGTGTTGCACTTGATATTTAAATGTTGTGTTCCATAGGGCTCAATCCTAGCTAGGAAAGCACTTAGAATTTGGGACCCCCTTTCCAGTACTTGGAATCAGGCTCCTGGATTACCGAGGCTGTCCTTTGTAGGACTGGGTCAGGACTGCTCCTTTAATAAGTCATTTTCTGAGGTTCAAAGTCTCTCTCTCTCTCTCTCTCTCTCTCTCTCCCTTTGTCTCACTATCACTTTTCACCTCTCTCTTTGTGACTGGTGGGGAGCATTGGAGAAGGACGAGATTTGGGGGGGGAGATGTTCACCTGGAGAGGACTGTGAGATATCCAGTGGAAATACAGGGCAAGAGGGCAGAGGAGGGAGTCAGCACTGTAACTTTGGAAGTCAGTAGGAAATGCGTGGTATTTAAGGTCAAGAGGAATGAATGAGCTCTGATGAGAGAGAGAGGACAAGAGGCACCATGACAAAACAGACTAATTCACTCACCTAGTAGTCAAACTCCAGAGAGGGGAAATTAAAGGACTTCAACTTCCAAACAAGTCACTTTAAAGCCTTCATCTCAATCTAAGCTAAGGACTTTCCTGGCCCCATGAAAAAGAGGGTGGGGGGAGAGAAATTTTCTATACAACTCAGAATAGTCTCAAGGTCATGTTCTGGTGCTTATTACCTTTATCAATTAGTCCACCTTCTTGTGGATCCTGAAGATGCCTTCCTATAGTTTGGAAAGGTCAATGAGTTAGAGTCACTGAAGGTTTACAACAAAATAAAAATATACCCACTGGGGCTGCAGTTGTGGCTCAGTGGTAGAGCACTTGCCTGGCATATGTGAGGCCCTAGTTTGATCCTCAGCACCACATAAAAATAAATAAAACAAGAGATCCATTGAAACTTAAAAAATATTTTTAAAATATATACCCAAATCATATCCCAGAGCTAAGGAAAACTGGAGAAATAGCTCTTAGATTCCATCCCTGGAGTCCTTCCATCTAAAATAGGTTGGTCAAAGATTCAAGAGTACAAAAAACAAAGAGAAGAACTGGTTTCTGACTACAGGCATCTCTTAGAAAACTTCTGGAAGTATGACTTGGTTCTAACTTTAGGTGACCACATGGTGTTTGCTTTAAATACTCACTTTGGTAAGAGGTTCCTGGAACTAAGAGGTTATTAAAAAAACATCATCTTTTTTTTTTTTTTTTTTTTTTTTTTTTTTTTAACCAGGGATTGAACTCTGAGGCCTTCAACCACTGAGCCACATCCTCAGCCCTAGTTTGTATTTTATTTAGAGACAGGGTCTCTCACTGAGTTGCTTAGTGCCTCACTTTTGCTGAGGCTGCTTTGAATTTGTGATCCTCCTGTCTCAGCCTCCCTGCTGGGATTATAAGTGTGCACCATTGTGCCCAGCTTTCAAAAACATTATCTTAGTTGGCAAAATGTCCTTATCTCTGAGATCCATTCACAGAATCACGAGGATGCTCTGGCCGATAAAAACTAAATCTACACAACGCAAACGTATGGCTTTCCAACTTAAAACAAATCAAGACAAACTAAGGAGAAATTGTTCCCAGTCCTTCAGACTAGCTTCAATTCCACCAAAATCTTCAATAGAGATATACTTACAGACATACTGCAGGGCAAAGGGATTTGGGGCTAAAGACTGTGAATGTTAAAAGAAATTGAAGGACAATCGTAATGGTCTAGGAGGAGTCCCACTGATTCCCTTCTGAGAGATCTCTTCCCGACAGACTAATTCACTCACCTAGTCATCACACTCAGACTTGGTCTCAATCTGACTTACCTGCTATATTAAAAGACTTTCCTGGCCCATGAAAAAGAAAAAAGGAGGGGGAAAAAAAAAAAAAAGGAGAAAATTTTTTTTAAACATAGCTCAGAATGGTCTTAAGGCTACATTTTCCAGTGTTTACTCCCTTCTTGGACTAATTGGTAAAGGTGTCCAATGCCCTTGAATTCATGGGTTAGAATCATGAACTCAGCCAATGAGTACCCCACTTCCTTTCTGGTAGATGCCAGGGCCACCTGTTCCACACTCAACACCCCACAGGTCCCCATTATATTTCTCAAGTACACTAATCATCCCTAGTGGAGCTAGATCATTTACCACTGGATTTGTCCCCTTCAAGACCCCTTTCTGTATCTCTTAGGCCCCACCATGTCTAACATAGCTTTTCTGTTAAGCTCTACAACCCCCCTTTTCAGTGATTGGGCAAAATTTCCATTTCTGATTGGAATGCTTATCCAGGGGGATAACTGTTGAAGTCCCAGACTCCCCTCTCGCTGATCTGTGCCGCTGAACTCGAGTAGATCACCCGTGTTTTCACGATCCCTCTCAACGCCCCCAGCCCTGATAATCCCCTTTCAGGACATGCTTGTTCACATTCCTGACTCTTTTGGAGAGACTTCTTATTTCCACCTCTATCTTCTAAACACATCTATTCTACCTAATGGTAGAGTACAGAGCTTATATGCAGTTCTTTTAGTGTTTAGTCTTACAGACTTCTTTAATTTTGAAAGTGATTTAGGTCAGTCAGCACTTATTCAATGAACTTGTTTCATACATGTATGCGGTTATTCTCTTATCACAGCCCGCACTCTTTCCTAGGATCTCATGACCACCTAAGTGATTTTTAAAATTTGCATACATAAAGATTCACTCTCGGGCTGGAGTTGTGGCTCAGTGGTAGAGTGCTTGCCTAGCACTGGTAGCAGTAGAGTGCTCACCTAGCGTGGCCCTGGGTTCGATCCTCAGCACCATATAAAAATAAATAAATAAAATAAAGATATAAAAATTATATTAAAAATTCACTTTCTAGCTGGGCGCAGTGGTGCCATCTAGAAACCTAGCGACTGGGGCACTGAGGCCGGAGGATCACAAGTTGGAGGCCAGCCGCAGTAATTTTGCAAGAACCTATCTCAAAATAAAAATAATAAAAACAAAGGGCCGGGGAACATAGCTCAGTGGTAGAGGGTTCCTTGGTTCAATATCCAGCACTAGAAAAAAAATTCACTCTTTATACTATAAAGTTCTATGCACTTTTTTGACAAATGCACAATGTCATGCATCCACCATTCCAGTATCCTACAGAATAGTGTCACTGCTTTAAAACCCCCTCACTCCCTCTCTTCATCCCAAATTCACTTTGTTCATTCTCTATGGGTTAAACTACAATTATCTGGGGAGGGACTATTGTGGTTTAATCTTAGAGAAGATTATGTGACATGTTGCTGTAAAATAAAGTGACTGGAATTTTAATAGCCTGGCCAGACAAAAAAAAATATGTAGATGTGTATAGGTTTCTACCATGGACTATTTTGGGGTTCCTTCCTTGGGATTTTCATTGAGAGTATTTGCCAAGACATATGAGATGACCAGTGTTATCTCAAGGTAGAAACATATGACACAGAAATATAAAAAAATAACTCTCTCTTTACTCTAAGCCCTCCTCAGAAGTTTTTAGTGAAAACATTCCTAGTTTGGTCTTGTCGTTGTGGGCAGGAACTTTAAGTGACATATTGCTACTGTACAGGTTTTCTCCTTTCAATGAGTCAATAGAGTCACCATATTAAATGACAGCATGTATATATATATATATATATATATATATATTTTTTTTTTTTTTTTTTTTTTTTTTTTTTTTTTGAGAAGGAGAATTATCTTTTGGGAACATTGGCCTGCACTGTCCTCGTTCATTGTCAACACAGTACCTACAGCTGTGCCTGCTGCTAATATCTGGGTTTGAGAGATTCCAAGAAAGCCCTCTCCTGAAGCACCATGGTTCTTTTTTAAGCTTTTTTTTTTTTTTTTTTTAATATTTTTTAGATGTTGATGGACCTTTATTTTATTCATTTATTTATCTGTGGTGCTGAGAATGGACCCAGGGCCTCACACATGCTAGGCAAGTGCTCTTACCACTGAGCCACAACTCCAGCCTCAGCACCTGGTTCTTAGCAGGGGGTCTTTATTTCCAGATTTGGAAGCTCCTTTTACAACAGGGCTCATATAGAGAACTGGGCTCACACTTGTCCTGAAGCAGAAGTGATGTGTAGTCCAGAGGATGAAAGACTCTGTCATTTGTTCTCTTATCACCTGGCTCTCCCCATCCTGTTGTCATGTCTTTGTTGGGTCGGTCGTAGGAATCTGCTGTGCACTCGCTGCCACAATGGGCAAGAATCACAGGAGTCCCCTCTGTTCATACACATGGGCATATGCGGTGTCCTGGGCACACTGAAGGAAGCTGGAACACATGGGAGGCAGGGCATGGGGCCTGGCCTTGAGCAGGGAGGGAACTCACTGTGTAGTGTGGGAGACACACATAGGCACAGGGAGTCAGCACTACCTCTAGGACTGAAACCTGAGGCCTTCAGAAACACAAAGGAGAGGAGAATCGAAACTTGAGTATGGAAGGGCAGGTGCAGAGGGCAAAGAATGGTCTAGTGGGAAAGAACTTATACCCTGGGGGTAAACTGTGATTCCAGCCTGTGTGAATTATGATGGTTACCAGCTGAATGGCCTCATGCATGCCACTTCTCCCTGGGCCTCAGTGTTCTCGTGTGAAAAGTGGTGCACATGATTGGTTCCCCAAAGGTTCAGGTGTTGGAAGCCTGGTCCTCACTGTAATGGTATTGAGAGGTGGTGGGGATTAAACAGGTGGAGCCCAGTGGAAGATGATTAAGTCATGGGGGTACCAACCTTGGAAAGGATTAGTGCTGATCTTCTTGAGTAGGTTGGGTCTCACAAGTGTGAATTAATTCTTGAGAGAGCAGATTGTTATAAAGCAAGGCCACCCCATGTGCTTGGTCCCTTCTGCACATGGTTGCTTCCCTTTGTGATGCCGTCAGGTAGGCCCTTGCCAGATGCTGATGCCTTGCTATTCAGATTTTCCAGCCACCAGAATTATTCCATCCAAATAAATCTCTTTTCTTTGTAAAGTACCTAGCCTCATGTATTTTGTTATGGCAACACAAAATAAGAACAAAGATAAAGAATTAGATTGTACTATAGAGGATATAAAGCAGTAATGAGGTAAACAGGCAGTAAATGAAGTGAGATAAGGCCTGAAGCAGATGGTTTCAAAGAGAAAACATCCCCGGCAAAGAATAGGACATGTGCCAAGATGCAGCGGCAGGTGACAACTTAGTTTATTGCAGGGTCCAGTGTGTCCAGAGTGGGGAGAGGAAAGGGCAGGGCCAGATCACAGGGCTTTGTGGATCACAATGAGAAATTTGGATTTATTCTACCTCTAGAGGCCATGGAATTTTTTTTTTTTTTTTTTTTTTTTTTTTTTTTTTTTTTTTTTTTTTTTTTTGGTACTGGGGATTGAACTCAGGGGCACTCGACCACTGGGTCACATCCCCAGCCCTTTTTTGTATTTTATTAGAGACAGGGTCTCACTGAGTTGCTAAGTGCCTCGTCATTGCTGAGGCTGGCTTTGAACTCGTGATCCTCCTGCCTCAGCCTCCCAAGTGCTAGGATTACAGGCGTGCCCCACCACGCCCAGCCAAGGAAGGGTTTTAACCAGTGACATAATCTGATTAAATCTTACTCTGGATGCTGTATGAAGAACACAAGAATTGATGTGGGGTCCCAGGGAGGTGTCCACTCCACTGTTCAGGAGTACATTAACAGTGAACTGGCCCAGGGTGGTAGTGTTGGAGGTGGTGGGAAGGGGACAATCTGGGACATATTAGGAGGTGGAGCTGAAGGGACACCAGGATGGTTAGGTTAGATGAGGTCCATGTGCAATGTAAGCTCTTCTCTTTTTTTTTTTTTTTTTTTTTTTTTTTTTTTTTTTGTACCGGCGATTGAACTCAGGGGCACTCGACCACTGGGTCACATCTCCAGACCTTTTTTTGTATTTTTTTATTTAGAGACAGGGTCTCACTGAGTTGCTAAGTGCCTCGCCATTGCTGAGGCTGGCTTTGAACTCGCGATCCTCCTGCCTCGGCCTCCCAAAGTGCTGGGATTACAGGCGTGCGCCACCGCGCCCGGCTAAGCTCTTCTCTTAAACCTCCATAAGATGGTTCTTTGTACCCACAAGGCAGCGAGGCCCCTTTTCAGCACTCAGAAAAACCATTTAGAGTGACTGCATGAAGCCAAAGGCTCCTGTTTCTTAGAGCTAATGTATATGCTAATTAGCTTCATTCAGCCATTCTACAAAGCATGTTTCCAAAATATCATGCTGTGCATAATAAACACAGGCCATTTTTTTATCAATTAAAAATTTAAAAATGCATCTTATAAAAAAAAAGAATGAGAAAATAATATGAAAGGACCCAAAGGGCACAACCTTATGTCTTCATGTAAAAATCATAATCATTACCTATACAGCTATTTACTGAGTTAGAGAGCATTGTATTTTATATTTTGAGAAATACCCCAAGTGACCTTGCTGAGAAGGGTCTCTTACTGCCCTTTCACAGCCCTGTTTGTGAGTCTTGGGATGATGATGAGGAGGAGGACGATGATGACGACAGCAGTAACTTTTACATAAAGCAGAAACCGTTACCTTCTATGCACCCTTTTACCCACTGGATGTGAGTAGTGCTGTTTTCCCCATTTTATGTTCTCGATTTTAGAGAGTCCCTTTTCTCAAATTAGAACAATCATGGAGTCCCCTCATCCCACTCCCACCCCACCCCACCCCCACCTCCACCCCCACCTCCCCAGATGGCTTGTGAAAGCATTGAAAGTTGAACTCCATTCCAAGAATTTCGGAGTCCTTAAGTTTGGGCCCTTTGGGTCCTTTCATATTATTTTCTCATTTTTTAAATAAGATGCATTTATTTTTTATTTTTAATTGATAAAATGGCCTGTGTTTATTATGTACAGCATGATATTTTGCATTTCAACAAATTCCCAGGCGATGCCAAGGTTTTGGTTTGAGAAGTACTGAATTAGAACATTTAGTATTCGTACACAAAGATCCCGCCAATCAGGTATTAACTTCAGTTTTCAATGTGAATCTAGACCCCTGAGTGAGAGGTGAAGGGGCTCACCAATACCCACACCAGTAGGATGGATGCGGGTCCCTTCCCGGGCGGTCACTTAGCGCTGGGAAAGGTCCCTTTAAGTGGAACACTCGGGGACTGCCCAGGGGAGGGGGCGGAGCCGCCCAGGGCTCCGCCCAGGCCCCACCCCCGCCGCCGGGCCGCGGGCGGGACCGAGACGCGGTCCCCGAGGCTGAGCTGGTGCGTCGGCGGCTGGCTCCCGGCCACCGGCGGCAGGAGAGCGGCTTTACTTCTGGCCGCGGAGGCGGAGGCCGGAACTTCCTGCGCGACAGTCGTTTACCGGTGGCCGCGCTGAGTCCCCGCAGCAGGAGACCCAGGACCGGGTGGGATCGTGGGGCCTGGCCGCTGCCCTGCCCCTGCCCCGGGGGCGCTTTTCGAGATCGCGCAGGAAGGACAGTGAAGCTCGGACCCTCCGTCCCGCCTTTGCACCAGCCGTGACCCCCTGGAACTGGGGTCTCCGCTGGGGTCTTGGAGGTCCGCGCGCTCTCCGCATCCGCAGAGGCGGGCCTGGCCGTGTGCGCATTTCACACGGTGTGAGGAGGGGGCACTGAGGGCAGCAGCGTCACCCTCAGCCCGGGATCATGTCTCACCTGGGGCGTGGCAGGATGGGTGGTGGGCTGAGCCCCTAAGAGCCACCTCTGTCACCCGCCTCTGACCGCTCTGCTCTTTCCCAGGCCACGATGGCTGTGGCTGCGTTGATGGACCCCGAGCAGGTGAGTGGGTGGTCTTCAGACCATCTGTGGTGGGATCCCCACCCTCTTGGTCCTGGCGCGGAGACAGAACGGGTGGGGTTCTTCTTTCTCCCTGCTTGAGTCAGAGAACCCTGGTGGGTAGGGAAAGTCATTCCAGGCCTAGGGACCTGAATGCAGGCCAGGAATAACACAGAGCAGTTTCCATTTCTGCACTCTGAAGGGTGAGGGGAGAAAGGGTTTCCTGCCCACAGGAACCTGCATGTACAAGTGTTTGTGAGGGTTAGGGGTGTGTGTTTTTGTGCAGTGAGTTGGGAGTCAGGAAATGTCAGGTCACTGTTCCTATGTCTGCTGGAAACCAGGCAACCAACCCAGAAAGTGCCGGGAGCCCTGGAGGATTTAGAGCAGAGGAGGAAGGTGGTAGGATTGGGATCTTAACCAGACTCCCTATGGATGCAGAGTGGAAACTTGAATGTGTGGTGAGGATGGACAGCAGGCAGGCCAAGGAGTAGCCCACTGCAATAGTCCAGGTCAGTAGAAGAACTGCAGGTGGATTCTGGATCTGTCTTTTAAGTCAGGCTGAGCAGACTTTCTGATGGGCAGGTGAGAAAGAGGACGAATGACTCCATGGTTTGGGGTTTTACCTGCAGGAAGGATGGACTATCCATTAACTGAGAAAGAAGTCTTGTTTTAGCGGGAATTTTTGGTGAAAATAGCAGGTTAGGTTTTAGCCATGTTGAATCTCTGATGTTCCCGAGATTCTGAGTGGATTTGAAGAGTGGATAGATAACAAACAGTTGCATGTTTGGGGAGGGGAGGTGTTAATTAAAGGCATGAGAACAATATGCAAACTGGACAATGGCCAGAGCATATGTAAAAGTGGCACTCTGACCCACAATCTGCCCAGGAAACCACCCCTCTCGTGTACAATACACACCCCAGGAAGTCAGCCTGCTGCAAGTCAGACTTGCAGGAAGCCAGATTGCTATCTCTAGTGACAGTCCAGCTAGTTAAATAAAAACTTCAGTAACAATTGGCCACTTGGGTGGGCCAGGCTTGAATAATAACTGACAACTGTAATTGTTTCTGTGTCCAACTTAGGACCAAACACAAAAAGCCAAATATGTTCCCCTGACTAATCATACAGACTGCCCTGCTTCTAGTTAGCCCACTTACAAACAGCATCCCCCTGCCCAGCCCTCCGCCTCTGATCAGGGCCTACCTGCAGCTCTCCCTTTTCTCCATTACAATGTTTTCCCACAGCTCTGCCTGCCTTTGAGACCCTGCCAAACCCTCAGCAATGGAGGCTGACTCCCTTGCTACAGCCAGCTCTGAAGAAATAGCCTTTGCTTTTCTCATTTGGCCTCTCTCTCTCTCTTTCTCTCTTTATGTCTGTGAAACATCCAAATTGTGGCATCTGTGTGTGAAAAAGTGTGGTAGGTGTCAGATTTAAGAGGGTGAGTCTTCAGGCTGTGGTGACAACACTGGTAAGAAGAAAGTGTGGCTGGAGAACTGAGAGCAGGATATCTTGCTTGGGCACCAGGGTTGGCTTGTTTGACGTCACAAAAATGGATGAGGAAGAGTGGTAGTCATGGTGAGGGGTGCCCTGTGGGGACAGGAGGGTCTGGCAGGTGGCCAGATCTTCCTAAGGGCATAGGTAGGAGATGGATGCTGAGGCTTGGTAGTCAGGGAGGTAATGATGCAGTGTGCTTATCTGCCCCTCTGTTCTTACCAGGCTTTTGTTTTGGTACCAGGGATTGAACTCAGGGGCACTTGACCACTGGGTCACATCCCCAGCCCTTTTTTTCTTTTTTGTATTTTATTAGAGACAGGGTCTCACTGAGTTGCTAAGTGCCTCGCCATTGCTGAGGCTGGCTTTGTACTCACAATCCTCCTGCCTCAGCCTCCCAAATGCTGGAATTACAGGCGTGCGCCACCACGCCCGGCTACTTACCAGGCTTTTGTAGTGACCCTTGATGGAGCCTGGGGATTTTCAGTCAGGCTGGGGAATGAGCTCAGGGGTAAGTAGATTAGTTGGAATTGTTTCCAGCAACAATGGTGGGGATATATTAGTTAGCTTTCCATTGCTGTGACAAAATCCTGGAGTAATCAGCTTAAAAGGAAGAAAGGTGTGTTGTAGCTCATGGTTTTAGAGGCTTCAGTCCGTGATGGCTTGGCCCTGTTGCTTTGATCATATATGCATAGTCCATCATGGGAGTACTTGTGGAAGAGGAGGCATGTTCATCTCATGATAGCTAGGAAGCAAAGAGAGAAGAGGGGCTGGCATCCCAATATTCCCTTCAAGGACCTAATTTCCTTCCAGTAGGCCACACCTCCTGAAGGTTCCACCACCTCCCAATAGCACCACAGGCTGGACTTTGGGGGACATTCAAGATCTAGACTTTGGAATGGGAGGAGGAAGACCAGGGGGATTGGCTTTTTGAGTGTGAGTGATGAAGGGACAGCATTTACATCACAGAAGGGGGGCCACGTGCACCTGACACCTCATCTGTGTGTGCTCTGGGTGGTTCCTGTTGAAGCCAGGAACAGGCCAGGCCTCAAAAGCAGAGGTGAGGTTACCTTTGGCGGTGGCGCCATCAAAGGCCCAGGACAGAATGGGACCATGGTTGTATTTGTCAGGCACTCTCTGGGTGCCATGTGCAGAGTGGCATGTGGGAGTCCACGGAGATGGCCGTGATGTGGGCAGGGATGGGAGAGGTAGCTGTGGCAGCGAGGAGGAGTGGTGAGGTCCAGAGTTGTTCAAGGAGTGCAGCGCACGCGGGGTGAGCTCTTGGCCGCAGGGCTCCGCTGGGGATTAGAGAAAAGACCAAGCCCTCTCTTGGGTGACATGATGGCACTAGGGAAGGGGCTGATTCAAGAGGGGTTTAGGCCCTGCAGTCGGAGCCACAGCTTAGATGGTGTCTCTGTGCCCACGGCTCTGTGGCCGCCTGTGGAGCCTGAGAAACGAGCAGGCAGGAACTGGGCCTGGTCTCTTCTTGGAGCTGGGGAGCAGGGTGAGGGAGGAGGGCGAGCCGGGGATGGGGGGCTGCCGAGGAGCGAGACTGATCACTGTCCTCGTCATGGCAGGGCTGCGTGACCTTCGAGGACGTGACCGTTTACTTCTCTGAGGAGGAGTGGGGGCTGCTGGACGAGGCTCAGAGACTCCTGTACTGTGACGTGACGCTGGAGACCTTCGCACTCACAGCCTCACTGGGTAAGGCCATCATATCCTCCCTGCTGTCCTGAGCTTGTCCCTGCCTGTCCCCTTTGCCCTTCTCACAGCCAGACCACGGATACTGCTTCCACTCTCCCAGCCCATGTGTTGTGGGTCCGGGGCGGAGCTGTGGGCAGTCTCCCCCCTCCCCGGGCAGCCCCACGCCTGCTGCCTGCAGCCTTGCAGAGGGGGTGCAGGCAGAGGGAGGCTCCAGTCCGCCCGGTCGAGCCCGTCTGATCTGGCCACTCCTCACCTGGATGGTCGTCAGATCCCTGACAGTGGTTTGGGTTCTGCTCTCCTTTCTGACATCTCCCGCGCTTGAGTGCCAGACTCCAGTCACTCAAGTGGTTGCTGCTTGCTCACTGGGACATTCCTGCCAGGCTTTGTATGTTCTTTTTGTAATATTGAGTTTTCTGTGATCCGATGTGGGTTAGTTCCCCCAGATAGGTGCTGGCCACTGACCTTCCCTCTCTTTCCCTTAGGACTTACGTCGTTCAGGTCCCACGTAGTTGCCCAGCTGAATATGGGGAAGGAGCCCTGGGTGCCTGACAGAGTGGCTATGACATCGGCCATGGCAAGAGGCGCTTATGGCAGGCCTGGTTCTGGTAGGTGGGAGCTGGGGAGGATAGGATGTCAATACTGTGTTCAAAATATCCCAGCATCTTTTCTTATATTCACCTCTGGTGCCAAAGCCAGTGGCCACACTCATCTCTATCTTTCCTTCCCCATTATTCACTTGGCATCTCTGCTCTGACTTTGGGTCCTTGGCTGGGCCCCACCTTTCTCATCTCCACGTCTCCTTCTTGCTACAGCGTTCTCTGCAGCACTCGCCAGTGTTGGACTCCGTTTAGTAAGTCCTGAAATATGCACATTTCCTTTAAGTGCTTGACAACTCAGTTGGAATCAGATTTTCCCAGGCCTGGCCTGCTGCATAGCCCTCAAAGGTTTGCAGCAATGAAGACCCAGCTAAAAGGCCTTTGGAGAGAAGTGAGTTGGAGTCACTGCCTCTCCACCTTGTACTACCCCATTTTTGTTGTTGTTGTTGTTGTTATTGTTCTTGGTTCTAATAAGGTCTTTCTTGTCTTGTGACTTGGCCAAGCATAATACTGCAGAGCATAGCATTTTTCACTCTGTCCTGAGGTTTCTCCCCTTACTGACGATTCTATGGACTCATTCCAGGGTCAGACAAGGATATGTAATGGGGTGTTTCCATCAAAGTTTATATGAACTTCACTAGCATTTCTCTGTTTGCAGATTTTTGCCATGGAAGAGAGGGTAAGGAGTTACCTTCTGAACAAAGTGTCTGTGTACAAGGAGTGTCACAAGACAGGAATTCCAAGGCATCTCTACCGACCCAGAAGACCTACCGTTGTGACACGTGTTGCCTACAGTTGAAAGACTACCCGGCAACATGTCCCAGGGAGAAGCCATCCATGTGTGGGGTGAATGGGAGAGGGTTCAAATTCAATGCAAATCCTCTCCAGCAACAGGGACAGCAGAATGCAGACAGGCCTGTCAGAAGGGAGGAAGGCAGGGCCTCTCCTATGAAGACCTGCAGAGACCACACGTCAGAGAAGACTTTCATGTGCAGGGAGAGCAGGAAGGACTTTGTGGCCGCATCAGCCTTTCTGCAGCATCAGGTCACTCCCAGTGTGGAGGAGACACACAGTGGCACTGAAGGTACAGTGGATTCTCAAACTCTACAAAGACATAACAAGAGCAGTGAATTTAGGGACAATGAATTTTTGAGTGACAAATCCACACTCGTTCAGCACCAGAGAATCCATGCTGGAGAAAGGCCTTATGAATGCAGCAAGTGTGGAATATTCTTTAGCCACGTTACCAGTCTCATTCAACACCAGAGGGTTCACAATAGAGGAAAACCTTATGAGTGCTGCGAATGTGGCAAATTCTTTAGCCAAAACTCCAGTCTTATAAAACATCAGCGAGTTCACACTGGTGAAAGCCCTCATGTGTGCAGTGACTGTGGGAAAATTTTTTTAGCCGAAGTTCCAACCTGATTCAGCATAAGAGGGTTCACACTGGAGAAAAGCCATATGAGTGCAGTGAGTGTGGGAAATTCTTCAGCCAACGCTCCAACCTCATTCATCATAAGAGAGTTCACACTGGTAGAAGTGCTCATGAATGCAGGGAATGTGGGAAATCCTTCAACTGCAACTCCAGCCTAATTAAACATTGGAGAGTTCACACTGGAGAAAGGCCTTATAAGTGCAATGAATGTGGAAAATTCTTTAGCCACATCGCCAGTCTCATTCAACACCAGATCGTTCACACTGGCGAACGACCTTTCAGGTGCCCTGAATGTGGGAAAGCCTTCAGCCGAAGCTCTGACCTCATGAAACATCAGAGAGTTCACACTGGTGAACGGCCTTATGAGTGCAACGAATGTGGGAAGTTGTTTAGCCAAAGCTCCAGTCTTAACAGCCACCGGAGGCTTCACACTGGTGAACGGCCGTATCAGTGTGGTGAATGTGGGAAATTCTTTAACCAAAGCTCCAGCCTCAATAACCACCGGAGGCTTCACACTGGTGAACGGCCTTATGAGTGCAGTGAATGTGGGAAAACCTTCAGACAAAGGTCAAATCTGAGGCAGCACCAGAAAGTTCACAAACCAGACAGGCCTTACGAGTGCGATGAATGTGGGAAAGCCTTCAGCCAAAGGCCCACCCTCATTCGACATCAGAAAATTCACACCAGAGAAAGGAGACTAGAGAATGTGCTCCCTCCCTGTTCAACACAACAACACACACACCAGAGAGAAGCTCTGAGAGTAGGCTTTATGAGGAGCTGTCGGCCAGATGTCGAACCTTGTTCACCCAATAGTCTGCACTGGGGAGATTTCCTAAGGATGCTAGTCATGGTGGAAGCTTTCAGGAGCTATGTTGCATTTTCTGACTGTGAATGTTATCAGAGTTTGTCACTGTGAGGATTTATAACAGAAGCTTCACCACTGGCAGATCTCCAGAGTGTATGTCAGCGTCCCCACAGGGAAGGCAGACCTCTTTCTGCTCCCTGGAGAGAATGATCAGGAGCCCGAGGCCATTGGAAGATGTCATTCCCTTCCCCCATGGCAGAGTTATCTGTGGATATGACCCATCTTTAGCCATGAAGACCTGAGTGGGGTTCTGTTAGCAGCTTGCAGAGGTTTCCCTCCTTCAGGGACATGGGTCTAATGTGATTCTTTGTGATGGACTTATCCAGCTTCTGTGTTACCTGACCCAGATACCTACTGCACATTGCTATTTTGTGTGATAATAAGGGCTTTATTGATAAAGCCACCTTTAATCTTCTGTGTTCTGATCACTGTGAGGAGTGGGATGAGAACAGAGCAAACATCTACTAAACAAAAGGGGTGTTGTGTGTGCCTCCAAATTTACTGCCTCAGAAGGTGCAGTTTGATGGTAAAGAACAACTCAGTCCAGATCTGGCCTTTTGCATTGCTACCTGGGGATTTTTTAAAATATACTTTTAGTTGTAGATGAACTCAATACCTCTATTTTGTTTATTTAGTTTTTTTATGTGGTGCTGGGGATTGAACCCAGTGCCTCACACGTGCTAGGCAAGCACTCTACCACTGAGCCACAACCCCAGCCCGCAACCTGGGGATTTTAAGAAAAGATCATATGGCTGGGTGGGCCCATTATTGCAGTCTGAATGCTATGAATTTTCATAGTATGAGTGTGTTATCCTAAGGAGGGAGCAGTTGTGACAACCTCTAAGGCATCTAGGAGCAGTTCATACTTGGATAATGTGCTCCCTCCCTGTTCAACATAACAACACACACCAGAGAAGCTCTGAGAGTAGGCTTTTTGAGGAGCTGTCGGCCAGATGTTGAACCTTGTTCACCCAATAATCTGCACTGGGGAGATTTCCTATGGATGCTAGATATAGTGGAAGCTTTCAGGAGCTAAGTTGCATCCCTTTCCCCCTAGCACTCTTAAGCAGTTGCTGTTTAACTGGTACCTGAGGTTCAGCATCTGCTAACAGGTGTCTCTTTATACCAAGAGGTACCAAGCCCAGGCGGACCCATAACTGGTACAGAAACATGGAGCGTGATTATAGGGCATAGGTGAGATTATCACAAACCAGCAGGAATGGCTCTACACTCAAAGTGCATCCACAAGCTGCCTTCGAATGTGGCTGTGCAGAATTCAGGGTTTGCTGGAATTCTCAGAATCTTACCATGTCTGTCCTACAAATGAGTTTACTGCCAGAGCAAATAATCTAAAGATTTTGTGAACTACTGTAGGCTCTATGCGCGATGCATCTCAAGGCCATTGCTGGCCTTTCTACTAAGAGAAAGGACCCTGTTCTCCACGGATGTCACATTCTTTGCTGCCAAGGCAAGAGGAAAGAGATGGCAGAGTTAATATGAAGGTTGCGAAATCTACTAGTTTTCTAAAATGGGTGGTCAGTTTTTATGTGCAACAAATTCTTTTAATGTCTTGTTAAAATATGATTGTCACGCAATAATTGACTAGACATGCACACAATTTGATAAATTTTGAAATATATTACTCAGGGAATCCAACCATAATCATGATTTTAAACATATCCATCACCCATAGAGCTACCTCATACCCCTTTATAATCCTTTCTTGCCAACCCAGGGAAGTCATTTTTTTTTTTTTTGGTACCAGGGATTGAACTCAGCGGCACTAGACCACTGGGCCACATCCCCATCCCTTTTTTTGTATTTTATTAGAGACAGGGTCTCACTGAGTTGCTAAGTGCCTCGCCATTGCTGAGGCTGGCTTTGAACTCGCGATCCTCCTGCCTCAGCCTCCCAAAGTGCTGGGATTACAGGCGTGAGCCACCGCGCCCGGCTTGGAAGTCATTGATTTACCTTTTTTTTCACTATAGGGTTTTTGTCTTTTCTCAAATTGCATATAATTGGAATCATAAAATATTATGTTCTTTTTCTAGTCTGATTTCTTTCATACTGAGTACATTTACCTTTTTAAAAACAATTATGTTGACTATGTTATTTTAGATTTCAAAAGAAGAGAATGACTATATATGAAAGCATAATTATTTTGAGAATCTCTGTGCTGTGGCTATGTCTAGTTCATTCCTTTTACTGCTGAGCAGTGCATTATTGGATGAGTACACCACAATTGTTTTTGGTTTATTAAAAATTTTAAAGATGCACATAACATACAATTTGACATCTTAATCATTTTAAGTATGTATTTTAGTGGTATTAAGTATACTGATATTGTTTTACATCCATTACTATGATCCATTTCCAGAATTGTTTTCATTTTGCAAAACTGAAATCTATACCAACTAAATAATAGCTACCATTCTCCTTCCCTACCTTCCCAGGCCCTGGAAACCACCATTATACTTTCTGTTTGTGTGAATTTGACCACTCTCAGTACCTCATATAAGTGGAATCATAAGCATTTGTCTTTGTGGCTAGCTTATTTCCCTTCAAAGTTCATCAATGCTGTCACCTGTGTCAGAATTTCTTCTTTTTAAGACTGAAAGAATTCCAGCTTAGTTCCTAAGTATCTTATTTTTGATGCTATTATAAATGAAACTATTCCCATAATTTTATTTTTGGATTTTTAATTATTAGTGTAGAGTAGTAACACCCATTTTCCTTTCTTTCTTTCTTTTTCTTTTTTGCAGATGATATATCATTTATTATTTAAAAATTTTTTATTTGTTTTAATTAGTTATACATGACAGTAGAATGCATTTATGCACTTTGATATATCATACATAGATGGGATATAATTTCTCACTTTTCTGAGTGTAGATGTTGCAGAATCATATTGGTCATACAGTCACATATATACATACAGTAATAATGACTGTTTCATTCTACTATCTTTCCCATCCCCACATTTCCTCCCCTCCCTTCCTGCTTCCTCCTTTCCCCTCCTTTGCCCTATCTAGAGTTCATCTGCTCCTCCCATGCTCCCCCTCCCTACCCCACTATGAATCAGCCTCATTATATCAAAGAAAAACATTTGGCATTTGGTTTTTTGGGATTGGCTAACTTCACTTAGCATTTTATTCTCCAACTCCATCCATTTACCTGAAAATGCCATTTTTAGTGCTGAGTAATACTCCATTGTGTATATATTCCACTTTTTTTAAAAAAATCCATTCATCTACTAGAGGGCATCTAGGTTGGTTTCCACAATTTAGCTATTGTGAATTGTGCTGCTATAAACATTGATGTGGCTGAGTCCCTGTAGTATGCTATTTTTAAGTCCTTTGGGTATAGACCGAGGCGAGGGATAGCTGGGTCAAATGTTGGTTCCATTCCAAGTTTTACAAGGAATCTCCATACTGCTTTCTATATTGGCTGCACCAATTTGCAGTCTCACCAGCAATGTATGAGTGTGCCTTTTCCCCCACATCCTTGCCAACACTTATTGTTGTTTGTATTCTTGATAGCTGCCATTCTGACTAGAGTGAGATGAAATTTTAGAGTAGTTTTGATTTGCATTTCTCTAATTGCTACAGATGTTGAACATTTTTTTCATATATTTGTTGATATTTGTATATCATCTTCTGAGAAGTATCTGTTTGGGTCCTTGGCCCATTTATTGATTGGGTTATTTTGTGTGTGTGTGTGTGTGTGTTAAGATTTTTGAGTGCTTTATATACCCTAAGATTTGTGCTCTATCTGATGTGTGAGGGGTAAAAATTTGCTCCCAAGATGTAGGCTCTCTAGTTACCTCATTGATTGTTTCTTTTTGCTAAGAAGAAACTTTAGTTTGAATCTATCCCATTTATTGATTCTTGATTTTAATTCTTGTACTATAGGAGTCTTATTAAGGAAGTTGGGGCCTAATCCGACACGATGGAGATTAGGGCCTACTTTTCTCCTCTATTAGATGCAGAGTTTCTGATTCCTAGGTCCTTGATCCATGTTGAGTTGAGTTTTGTGCATGGTGAGAGATGGGGGTTTAATTTCATTTTGTTGTACATGGATTTTCAGTTTTCTCAACACCATTTGTTGAAGAGGCTATCATTTCTCCAATGTATGTTTTTAGTGCCTTTGTCTAATATAAGATAATTGTAATTTTGTGGGTTAGTCTATCTCTGTTTCTTCTTTTCTGTCCACCAGTCTATTTTGGTGGCAATACCATGCTGTTTTTCTTAATATTGCTCTGTAGTACAGTTTAAGGTTTGTATGGTGATGCCACCTGCTTCACTCTTCTTGCCTCATTTTGCTTTAGCTATTCTGGGTCTCATATTTTTCCAGGTGAATTTCATGACTGCTTTTCCTCTTCCTTCCTTCCTTCCTTCTTTCCTTCCTTTCTTTTTTTTTTTCTTTTTCTTTCTTTCTTTCTTTTTTTTTTTTTTTTTTTTTTTTTTTTTTTTTTTTGTGTGGTACCGGGGCTTGAATTCAGGGGCACTTGACCACTGGGTCACATCCCCAGCTCTTTTATATATTTTATTTAGAGACAGGGTCTCACTGAGTTGTTAAGTGCCTCGCCATTGCTGAGGCTGGCTTTGAACTCGTGATCCTCCTGCCTCAACCTCCCAAGTGCTGGGATTACAGGGGTGTGCCATCATGCCTGGCTGCTTTTCCTATTTCTATGAAGAATGTCATTGGGATTTTGATTGGAATTGCATTAAATCTGTATAGTGCTTTTGATAGTATGGTCATTTTGATAATATTAATTCTACCTATCCAAGAGCACGGTAGATCTTTCCATCTTCTAAGGTCTTCTTTGATATCTTTCTTTAGTATTCTGTAGCTTTCCTTGTAGAGGTCTTTCACCTCTTTCATTAAGTTTTGATTCCCAAATATTTTATTTTTGTTTTTGAGGCTATTGTAAATGGGGTAGTTTTTCTTGTTTCCCTTTGAGAGCATTTGTCACTGATATACAGAAATGCCTTTGATTTATGGGTGTTGATTTCATATCCTGCTATTTTGCTGAATTCATTTACTAGTTCTAGAAGTTTTCTGGTGGAACTTTTTAGGTCTTCTAGGTATAGAATCATATTGCCAGCAAATAGTGCTAATTTGAGTTCTTCTTTTCCTATCTGTATCCCTTTAATTTCTTTCATCTGTCTAATTGCTCTGACCAGTGTTTCAAGAACTACATTAGGTAGAAGTGGTGAAAGAGGGCATCCCTGTCTTGTTCCAGTTTTTAGAGGGAATACCTTCAATTTTTCTCCATTTAGAATGATGTTGTCCTGGGGCTTAGCATAGATAGCTTTTATGATGTTGAGAGATGTTCCTGTTATCCCTAATTTTTCTAGTGCTTTGAACATGAAGGGGTGCTGTATTTTGTTTGCATCTATTGAGATGTTCATCTCATTCTTATCTTTAAGTCTATTGATGTGATAAATTACATTTATTGATTTCTGTATGTTGAACCACCTTGCATCCCTGGGATGAATCCCACTTGATCATGGTGCACTGTCTTTTTGATATGTTTTTGTATTCGATTTGCCAGAATTTTATTGAGAATTTTTGCATTTGTGTTAATTAGAGATATTAGTCTGAAGTTTTATTTCTTTGATGTGTCTTTGCCTGGTTTTGGAATCAGGGTGACATTGGCCACATAGAATGAGTTTGGAAGTGCTCTCTCTTCTTCTATTTCCTGAGATAAAGTGAAGAATATTGGTATTAGTTCTTAAAGGTCTTATAGAACTCAATTGTGTATCCATCCGGTCCTGGGCTTTTCTTGGTTGTATATTTGCTTGTTGAAGGATGAAATATTCTATATATGTCAGTTAAATCTAAGTTATTGATTGTATCAGTGAGTTCTATCGTTTTCTTTGTTCAAATTTTGTTTGGAAGATCTATCCAGTAGTGAGAGAGGTATGGTAAGGTCACCCAAGTTTATTGTGTTGTGGTCAGTTTAACTCTTGAACTTGAGAAGAATTTGATGAACATAGATGCTCCTTTGTTTGGAGCATATATATTTATAACTTATGTCTTGTTGGTGTATGGTTCCCTTGAGCAGTATGAACTATCCTTCTTTATCCCTTTTGATTAACTTTAGCTTGAAGTCTACTTTATATGAGGATACAAACCCCTTCTTGTTTCTGCAGTCCATGTGAGTGGTATGATTTTTTTCCCATCCAGTGAGTCTCTTGGAGGCATCATATTGTTGTTTTTTGTTTTTTTTTAATCCAATCTGCTAGTCTATGTCTTTTGATTGGGAATTTAGGCCATTAACATTCAAGGTTATTATTGAGACATGATTTGTATTCACAGCCATTTTTGTTTATTTTTGATATTTAACTTCACTTGGTTTCTCCTTTGATTAGTTTTTCCTTTAGTATAATGCCTCCCTCTGCTGATTTTCATTGTTGTTTTTCATTTCCTCTTCATGGAATATTTTGACAAGGATGTTTTGTAGTTCAGGTTTTCTAGCTGTAAATTCTTTTTTTTTTTTTTTTTTTTGTACTGGGGATCGAACTCAGGGGCACTCGACCACTGGGCCACATCCCCAGCCCCCCCCCCCCCCCCCGCCTTTTTAAAAAAAATATTTATTTATTTGCTGTAGTTGTACACAATGCAATGCATTTATGTTTACGTGGTGCTGAGGATCGAACCCGGGCTGCGCACGTGCTAGGCGAGCGCTCTACCACTGATCCACAACCCCAGCCCCCCAGCCCTTTTTTGTATTTTATTTAGAGACAGGGTCTCACTGAGTTGCTAAGTGCCTTGCCATGGCTGAGGCTGGCTTTGAACTTGTGATCCTCCTGCCTCAGCCTCCCAAGTGCTGGGATTACAGGCGTGCGCCACCGCACCTGGCTTGTAAATTCTTTTAACTTTTGTTTATCATGGAAGGTTTTTATTTCATCATTAAATCTAAAGCTTAATTTTGCTGGATACAAGATTCTTGGTTGGTATCCATTTTCTTTCAGAGCTTCATATATGTTGTTCCAGGATCTTCTAGCTATCAGGGGTTTCAGTTATCCTAATTGGTTTCCCCCATATGTAATCTGATTCCTTTCTCTAATTTTTTTTAATATTGTTGTTGTTGTTGTTGTAGGTAGACAAAATACTTTTATTTTATTTATGTGGCCAGGCATGGTGGCACATGCCTGTAATCCCAGCACTTGGGAGGCTGAGGCAGGAACATCGTGAGTTCAAAGCCAGCCTCAACAATCATGAGGCACTTAGCAATTCAGTGAGACCCTGACTCTAATAAAATACAAAATAGGGCTGGGGATTGGGGATGTGGTCCAGTGGTCGAGTCCCTCTGAGTTCAATCTCCAGTACAAAAAAAAAAGAGAGGCTGGGATGTAGCTCCATGACAGAAAGGTTGCCTACCATGCACCAGGCCCTGAGTTCCATCCCTAGCACTACCAAAAAAAAAAGTTATTTATGTGGTGCTGAGCATCAAACCCAGGGCCTCACACATGCGAGACAAGCACTCTACTGCTGAGCCACAGCCCAAGCCCCTCTCATGGTTTTTAATATTCTCTCCTTATTCTGTATGTTGGGCATTTTCATTATAATGTGACTTGCTGTGAATCTATTGTGATTTTGTACATTTGGCATCGTGTAAGCTTATTGAATTTGGTTTTCCAATTCATTCTTCATGTTTGGAAAGTTTATTGATATATTTCCTTTTTTAAAAAAAATATTTGTTTATTTTTGTTTTAGTTTTACACAATGCCTTTATCTTTACATGGTGCTGAGGATCAAACCTGGGCTGTGCACATGCGAGGCGAGCGCTCCACTGCTGAGCCACAACACCAGCCCCTAATATTATTTCATTGAATAGATTGTTCATTCCTTTGTTTGGAACTCTATGCCTTCTTCTATTCCAATAACTCTTAAATTTGGTCTTTTTATGCTATCCCATATTTCTTGAATGTTCTGCTCATAGTTTCTTACCATTTTCACTATGTGGTCTATATTCTTTTCAAGATTATATATTTTGTCTTCATTGTTTGAGGTCCTGTCTTCCAAGTGGTCTACTTTTTTGGTGATTCTTTCAATTGAACTTTTAATTTGGTTTATTATTTCTTCACTTAAAGGATTTCTTTTTTTTTTTTTTTTTTTAGAACCTCTATCTCCCCACTGATGTAATCTTTTGCTTCCTGTATTTGTTTATGTAGCTCTTTGTCAAAATGATCTTTTTCTGCCTGTATTTGCTCTCTTATATCATCCTTTAATTCATAGAACATTTTAATTATGTACATCCTAAACTCCTTCTCTGTCATTTCTTCAACTGTGCTGGCCATGGATTCTAATAATGTGGTATCTTGATTTGTTTGAGGCACTTTCTTCCCTTGTCTTTTCATGTTACTTGTGTGTCTCCTGTTCTAGAGCTATGGGTCCTAGGCATTGTCATTTTTACCCTATAGGCTTATAGTGCTCCTCTAGGGTTCCAATACCCCTCCTTTGTGGGGAAGGACAATGTTAACAGATCCCAATATAAACAATATATAACCTATAAAAAAAGTTTACAGTTTGGTCACAATGTACAGAAATGTTGAATTCAATTATTGTCTATAATATAATCAGTAGGTTTGTAAAAGGGTTTACAGTTCCTGACAGTGAACAATGAACCGTGGGTGAGGTGTAGGATGATATGCTGAGGAGGCAGGATGTGAGGATATAGAGGTAGTATGTCTTAGGAAGTGTGAAAGAGAAATCTAATGAAGAGGGTTAGTAGCGGGAGAATAGACAGGGAAGTAATTTTGGGTAGACAAGTATGTGGGAAGACAGTAGAGTACATAAAACAAACACACATATACTAAGAAAAATAAAGGATGTTAAAATAGTAAAAATCTGGGAGAAAAAAAAAGCCAAAAAAAGAAGAGGGGAAAAAAAAGGCATATGCAACACAACTGTAATGTACCATTCAGACGTCCCAGGCCTCAAAATCCTAATTCATGCAAAGTTCTTGGTTTGACATATGTTGGGGATGTGAGGGTGGGAGAGTAGAATGGGAGAAGAAAAAGAGAAAAAAGTATCTCAAAGGAAGAAAGCAGGATTGTTGATTGTTTTGTTGGAGATCAGTATCTTTCCTGCTTCCCTCTCATCCAATAGGTGGGGTTGTCTGTTGTTAGCTGCTATGTCCGCCCTCAGGATGGAGAAGGTAACCTGGGTGGGAAGGCTGGTCCTGGCGCAGGGCAGCTGGAAGTGAGGTGTGGCACTTGCCAGTCCCTAAAGGGAGACTGTACCTCAAGGGTTTCTTTTTGGGTCCATTCATATGACTTGAGTGCCTGGTCCTATCTCCCTATCTTGCCTGAAGATTTCCCAGTTCCTGGTCTCTCTGTTAGTCTCCAAAATGTTGCACCCCTCTCTCTCTCCTTTACTAGTTCCCAATCAAGGGATCTCTCTCAGTGGGGCTCCTGTGGCGGTGCCCTGGTTGCACTGTGCACCCATCGCACTGAGAGCTGTTTTGTGTTGGGCAGTTACTGTGCCTGGTTACTGGCCGCTGGGAAGAGTGGGGAGTTGGAAACTGGGTACCTGGCCAGCTGGAATTCCAATCTGGGAGCTGACCCCACTAAAGATGGTGGTAATGAAATGACCCAAGATAGAGGCAGGCTGCTTTCAGTGGTGGGGTGTCGGGTGGGGTGGGGAGAGTTGGGCGATGGCATTGTGCAAAGTGTTCAGAGATAAGCTCTGTGGCGTGCAGTGTTGCAGCTGTTGGCTGTCTTCAGAGCCTGTGGGATGTCCCCAGGTGCAGGCAGACTACTGTACATAGGGGACTATGGCAGTAGCTGCCAAGTCACAAGATGGAGGCGACCTCGGGAGCCCCACACTGGTAGATGGGGGCCCACAGGGGAGTGGTGGCCGGAGTTCCTGTGGGTGGGTGGCAGCCGAGTGTCCTGTGTGGAAGCAGAGTGGAGTCTGGGAGTTCTGTGAGGGTGCTGATGTGGTGGATCCTGCTAAGGCCCTCGAGAGCGCTGTGTGGGTGTCGGGAGTCGGGAGCCCTGCTCTAACGCTGAGGCCTGGAGCCCTGCACGCTGGCATGGCGCTGGTGATTTCTGTGCAAGAGCAGCTGTGTAGGGGTCCCCTGTCACTCTCAGAGAAGCAGTAGTCCCACTAATTGAGACCAGGGTCACAGAGCAACATAGAATGCTGCCTCCCTCTGGCCCGCCATCTTGGATCCTCCCTAACTTCACCTTTTTGTGGTCAGGGGAGGTACTTTGTATGAATAAATATAAATATATTTTAAAATATGCTGAATTTTTATTTTTGGCCTAATATATGGTCTAACATGGAGGATGTCCCATGAATACTTGAAAAGGATATGTATTCTGTTACTGTTGGGTGGAATGTTCTGTATATTTCTGTTAGATCTAACTGATTTGTTATATTTGCTATGTCCCCTGTTTCTTCATTAATCTTGTGTGCAGTTGTTCTATCCATTACTGAGAGCAGAGTATTGAAGTCTTCCAACTAGTATTGTAAAACTGTCTATCTCTTCCTTCAATTCTGTCCAATTTTGCTTCATATATTTTGATAGCCTATTATTAGGTATGTCTTAGTCTATTTGGTGTTGCTACAACAGAATACCTGAGACTGACTGCTTTATTAAGAAAAGAGGTTTAAATTCTGGAGATTCAAGAGCATCTTCTTGGTTCTTGTGAGGGCCTTCTGGCTGCATCACAACATGGTGGATGGCATCATGGGAGCACCTGTGAGAGGGAGAGATCATATGACAAGACAGAAAGTAAGGGACAGGAGAGACCCATGAACTTGCTTCATAACAACTCATTTTTGTGAAAACTTTCCATTCTTTGAACCCTTCTTAGGCCAGTACCTCCATGACCTCACCACCTTCCACTAGGTCCCACCTCTTAAAGGTCCTACCACCTCAACACCATCACAAGAGCAACCAATCCTTCTGTGTGTGAACTTTGAGGGGTACATTTAAACTTTATCCAAACCACGGCAGTGTCTAAATGTTTATAATTATATTACGTTCTTGTTGTGTTGAATCTTAATGCCCTTTGTTTATTGTTTTTTTTTAAGTATATTTTGTTTAATAACTGCATAGCCAACCCTGCCCTCTTTTGGTTACTATTTACATGGAATATCTTTCCATCCTTTCACTTTCAACCTATTGGAATCTTTGAATCTAAAATGAGTCTTCCACAGACAGCATGTCATTGTATCATGGGATTTTTCAATTGTTTGTATTGTTTGTTAAACCATTCTGCCAATATCTGTGTTTGCTTTAAGAGTTTAATAATTTATATTTAAAGTAACTACTAACAAGGAAGACTTACTTCTGTCATTCTGCTGCTTGTTTTTAATGTTTCTTATAAGTTTTTTTGTCCTTTATTTTCTGCATTACAAGCTTCTTTTAGGTTTGATTTTTATTTTATTTATTTATTTATTTACTTTTTATTTTGTGGTGCTGGGGGTTGAACCCAGGGCCTTGTGCATTTGAGGCTAGCACTCTACCAACTGAGCTATATCCCCAGCCCCTGTGTTTGGTTTTTTTTTTTTTTTTTTTTTTTTTTTTGGTACCAGGGATTGAACTCAGGGGCACTCGACCACTGGGCCACATCCCCAGCCCTTTTTTGTATTTTATTTAGAGACAGGGTCTCACTGAGTTGCTAAGTGCCTCGCCATTGCTGAGGCTGGCTTTGAACTCGCGATCCTCCTAGCCTCAGCCTCCCAAAGTGCTGGGATTACAGGCGTGCGACACCGCGCCTGGCCCTGTGTTTGATTTTTAAAATGCAAAACATTTTAATTTTCTTTTGTATATATTTTATCACCACTTTCTTTGTGATTATACTTAATATCCTAAAGTCATGATACTTTAACTGAACTTATACCAGCTTATTTGATAATGTAGAAAACTCTGTTCTTAGGAAACTGCATTCCTAACACCTTCAGTTATTGAGGTCTCAAAATTACCACTTTTTGCATTTTATATCCAAAAATCTAGATTAGTGATTTTTAAAAAATATATCAGTCTCTTAAATCATGTAGAAAACAAAGTGGAGCCAAAATAATATAAGCTTTTAAAGTTTCCTGTGTATGAACCTATGCCAGAGATCTTTATTTCTTCACACAGTTTTGAGTTACTTACTGTCTTGTGTTCTTTCATTTTAACCTGAAGGACTTCCTCGAGCATTTCTTGAACTCTGGGAATATCTTACCTACACACCAAAGTATTTATCAGGAGTACACAGATCTCTGCATTTACTAAAGCCATGGCTTCAGTGAGGCACGTGTCCCTCTCAGAATCGCAGACATTACTGACAATGACCAAGTACTCTTCTCACTTCTCTGAATGCACCTGCTGGGCACTTGCATGAGACTCTCAGTGGAAAGTTCACCTTCCTAACAGGCTTCAGGCTTCAGGTCTGGTAGCGTTCTATAACTGCTGTTATTAACAAGTTCAAATTCAGTTAAACAAAACATGGCATGTTTTAGTCATCAACCAAACTTAAGGGGTGAACTGTAATAAAGAGTATGACTCCACTTTTCGATGTTTGCTCATAGATTTTAAGTCTCATCTCTTTCTTCTTGTGCCTCACATCCTGTCAAGCTGGTAAGAAAGTGATCCCACATCCTAACCACAATAAAAACCCAAGCCATTTTTTTTTGGGGGGGGAACTGCTTGACATGCCTGATCTGCTGTTCCCAGGGATCTCACATATGTATAATAACCCTTTCATACGTGTGTGTGTGTGTGTGTATGTGTGTGTGTGTGTGGTCATCAGTCTCCATATAGGAACTAAAGTTTAGGTGTGTGTGTGTGTGTGTGTGGAGGGGGTCCATCCTGTCTTGTAAGGGTGACTAAAACATAACTTTTTCTGTATTTTTTAATGGCATCAGACATGTTAACTATTTCTAAATATTTCTAATTATTTCTAGATATCTAAGTTAAAAGCACTCAGAACTTTTATTTTTGTAGTAACTTTAATAATGTTGTTCTGAAAATATTGTGTTTCCATTATAACAACAAGTAGACAAGAAACTGTTAACTAGGAATGACAACATTTGGTCCAAGAGGAAAAAAAAAAATACAAAGCCAAAGGTAACCTAATGGTTATTATTTTTTAAATGGACACTTTCTGCATGTAAAATAAATAAATTCTGTTAAAAATAGTTTTAGCACTATGAACTGAATTGGTTTAGAAGAAACATCACCTAAAAGGTAGTGAGCAAAGCATCCAGGGTTTTGCTTTTATCTTAACTCGGGTTGCAAAGCACCATAGACTGGGGTTTAAACAGTAGAGGATTTATTTATTACAGTTCTGGGTGCTGGAAGTCTGAGATTGTTTTATAAGAAAACACACTAAATCCAAATTCAAACAAAAGAGAGAACTTTATTTACCTGGCCAGGTAAAGTCTCTACCCATTGGTAGAGATTGAAGCTCTGTGGGAGAACAGCCACCCCCCACCCCCGGCTTATCTTGGGAATTTAAAGATGAAAACCACAACTTCTCAGCATCATGCAAGCAAGCCAATCACAGAAGCTAAAAAAGCAATTAGCAAAACTTTGCAAACCCCAAACAGGGCTAGAATTTTCCAGGTGGCAAGCAAGTAGGTCACAGAAGCTAAGAAAGCAGTTATTTTGAACACCTAGACAGCCGCAGCTCGGGCTGGAGCAGGTGTTAGACAAGTGTATCCTGAGTTTAGCTGGGGTGAGGATCCACTTCAAGGTCATGTAGACCCACAAATGTACTTGAACCCAGGATGTAGCTCACTAAGACCATCACCATATCCTGAGTTGGGTACATTTTGTGGGGTATAAAGTACAGGGAAAAAAATTTTTATAAGAAAACAGCTTTCAGTTTAGTTTCTTAGAAATGGGTCCTGCAGTTCCCTCTTCACAGGAGCAGTCACAGAAAAACTAAGATGGAGTCTAGAACAGCTAAGATGAAGTCCCTACAGCCACACCTGTTTGCTGGTATAACCATAGCGACCCATTCCCGCTGTCCCAGTAAGGAGGGCATTGTTACAAGTAATCAAGCGGTTTTACTACAGCAATAGCCTTACACAACCAGTAACAGTAACTTATTTAATGCTTACTTAAAACTACAGTTATCACATTTACCTATCATTTACTATTGATATCTATAAACTTTATGTCCTTATCCTATGCAAAGCTACATGATCAAGTTGATATATTTGTTTGTGATAAGAGAACTAAAGGGACTCCATCTTGTTCTTCAGCAGCCATCTTAGGAGTTCCGAGAAATAGTTCTGTTTTCTCAGAAATAGTAGAATACAGAAAGTCCTGCCTGTGTACCCATTAATCGTTACCTAGCATAATACGCTTGACAGCATAAAAACAGCAATTCCTATACAATGTAAAGTTGCTCTCTTTGGTTTCCATTTTTCCTGGGCAAATACCTTGTCAGAGATTGATTGTCTAGACGTTAGTAACCATTCTCTAACATGTACTCAACTAGGGTCATCATGACCCCATTCCCTTCTACTTGATCGTTGCTATATCAACCTGGAAAGTCCCGTGGGAAATATTATTGTACCCATTGCTTTGTCTTGCTAACTGCCTAGATTCAGCTTCTGTACTGTGGCTTCCTTGCATTGGCTGAAACCCTGCAATTGAATATTCCACCCTCTGTGATTTTGCTCTTTATAAACCCTTGAAAAATCACTGCCGGCGCGCCATCTTGTCACACTGTGTGATGTGTGAGGATGGTGGCTGCTGATCAGCTTAATAAAGGCTTTTTATTGGCTCAAGTGTGACGTGGCTTGGAGTTTTAATTGGCATTATGCTGGATACAACATTTTTGGTACAACATGTTCACGGCTATATTGATTTAAACTTATCAATGTCTACGCTGACCTTTTGACCTATATTTATTTGTAACTTGTTTTAACTCACAAATACTTATCTAATACCTTATTTCCTATGACCTAAATCTTATGTCTTACTATTGCTTATCTATGCTATCTTACCTAGCAAAGTATATATCAAAGTATATAGGATATATCAAATCCTATAGTCTACAACCTATGCCTATGACTTACTGATTATATTGATCAGTTTATAACAAGATGAGGGTGCCAGTGTGGCTGGGCTCTTGATGACGGCTTTCCTCCTAGTCTGCAAATCTGCTTTCTCCTGTGTGTTCACATGGACTTCCCTTGGTGCATCCACATGGCAGGGAGAGGGAATAACAGCTCTTCCTTTTTTTTATTTATTTATTTTGTAGATGGACCCAATACCTTTATTTTATTTATTTATTTTTATGTGGTACTAAGGATTGAACCCAGTGCCTCACATGTGCTAGGCAAGCGCTCTACCATTGAGCTATATCCCCAGCCCCACCAGGTCTTCTTTTAAGGACACTAAATTATCATGAGGGCTCCACTCTCTTGACTTCATCTAAACTTAATCAATTACCTAAAGTTTTACCTCAAAATACCATCTCACTGGTAATTGGAGCTTCCAACTATGAATTTTGGTGGGCACAAATATTCAGTCCATAACATTTTCCCCCAGTCCTCTTGAAATTCATGTCCCTCTCACATACAAAATAAATTCATTCCATATTACCCCCAAAGGTCTTAATTCACTCCAGCACTGACTTTTTTTTTTTTTTTTTTTTTTTTTTTGGTACTGGGGATTGAACTCATCTGTATGATATTGCAGAATAATTAAGTATGAACTCAAATGAAAAAAATACCATACATTGTTCAAGGATAAATAGGTAAAATTACTAAAAAGTAACCTGGGGGATATAAGCCAAATTAATGCCAGTCAATGGTTCAGGGGAGGGAAAATATGTGACTAGGTTTCCAGAGAAAAAGGAAAATTTAAAATTATTTGTAACATTCTCTTTTGTAATGAATAAATATATATGTAAATACAAAACAAGGAGCTATTGAAGTTAATAGTTACCAAATCTAGTGGTGAATAGAAATATATTTTTATTATTATTTGGCAAATACAGTGGAACAGTTTGCAACAAAAATTTAAGCTTCTAGCTGGGCGCGGTGGCGCACGCCTGTAATCCCAGCACTTGGGAGGCTGAGGCAGGAGGATCATGTGTTCAAAGCCAGCCTCAGCAATGGCGAGGTACTTAGCAACTCAGTGAGACCCTGTCTCTAATGAAGTACAAAAAAGGGCTGGGGATGTGGCCCAGAGGTGGAGTACCCCTGAGTTCAATCCCTGGTACAAAAAAAAAAAAAAAAAAAAAAAAAAAAAAATTTAAGCTTCTGATTGCACTAGTGAATTCACAAAATGACAAAATCCTTAAAATGCTTAAAATGAGCTGCATGGTTTAAAATGACCTCCATGATATCTGTTTTTTTTTTCTTTCTAAATAATCAAAAAGATCCTTTATTTTAAATGTGGATAGTGTCCTAAGTCATCAAAATAATTTATAATAGTTGACTACTGCCTCTTAAATATTATAAATGCTTTCCGAAGTTAAAAGTAATTGTGGATCAACCAACTTCTTCAAATGATCTAGAACATATTAAATGATAACAGAATGAGGTCCTGTAAGAAAGGAAATCATGAAGCACAAACCAACAGGAGCAGAATGTCCACCCGCCGGGCTCAGCCCCGTGAGCCCTCCAAGAGCGACAAATTCCTTGAGAGCAGCTCAAAGGGGCCTCGACTTACCAGTGGAAACTCTCAGTGCCTGCAGCTGGCCGCCCTCTCCAGGGCGGCTCCACCCAGGCGGACCACAGGGCTGGGCTGGCAGGGGCTGTCGTGGCGCCCCTCACCCTTCCAGGTGCCACTGCTGTGAGGAGGAGCCGTCGCAGATCGCCATGGCTGAAGGGAAAAACTCACACCGGAGACAACCGTGCAGCCTTTATGGCTGGTCAGAGGTAGAAGAAGTATGGAGAGAGGAGTCAGGGAAAGGGGAGTGTGCAAGCTCTAAAGGAAAGGTGGGTACCTGGTCATGCCAGCTGTGGTCTCTGGAGCTGTCTGGAGCTGTCACCTGGGGCAGCTGCCTTGGGGCTGGAACCGGCTGGAGCTGTAGCAGTGGCTGCCTCCACTCAGCAGGGAGGAGCTATTGTGTCTGAGCTCTGGGCAGGCAGGAGCTTTAAGTAGGGATTTCTGGTGTGTGTGTGTGGGGTGTACCAGAGTGACCTTTAACACTATTGGTTCTTTGCCCAGGGAACACAGCGACATTTAAGCCCTTTGGCTCCTGCCCAGGGAAAATGAAACCAGGTTGCTTCTTATGGAAATTCCCATGGGGGAGGTGGCCTCTTGGCCCAAGCCTATCTATCAATGGCCACAGAGCCCTTCTGGCCCAGGGGGTCCACCATGCTCAGGCACTGTCCAATGGACATCTGGTACAGCCAGTTATTTTTCCCAAAGGTCCACTGCTGGGATCCACTTGACCCGTGGCACTACATGAGTCGCGGTGGGTCTGAGGAGCGGGTTTCTGACATGTCTAGACAAAGGAGGTTACTTAAAACCAATTTGTGCTCTTCATTATAAATCCAGATCTGTGTGGGTCCCGGTAGTCGCAGGCCTTAAGCACGACCAGGGCCCTTCTGGCTGGAGCGGCCCTGGGCCACCAGACATTTACTGGTCTGGAAGTGGTAGAGCCTGCCACACTGAAGGACTCGGGGCACTTGGGCCCTCTGTTGATGAAAATGGGCTGCTGGGCTTGGCACTGGGCCCCGGCATCTGCATCTCTGGGTAAACATTACCCAAGTACCATTTGAACGACTGACAGCCCGACTTCCTCCTCACTTCAGCATGCTCACTGATAGCTCTGGTCTGCAGATCAGGTCTTCATGAGAAATACTGCTCCTTGTACTCGTCCAGCCAGACGTGGGCCAGTGGCAGAGAGTTGTGTGTCATGGTGTCCTGGCCTTCAGGGGACCCATAGGGCCGCCTTTTTTCGGAAAATGTGGCCTACTCTGGAGCAAGGGGTGATGAAGAGCTTACTGCCACACATCCAGATCCGAAATGATATTTCCAAATTTTCTCCTCCCCAGATATCCATGCCACTGTCATACTGTCCAAGCTCACTGAAGTACTGTCTGTTCACGAAGTACTCCCGCCATGGTAGGTGACCTTATTGGTGCAGTGGCTCCGCCCGCTCCACCCAGCTCAGTGAGGGGGACCAGATCCCACTTGAAATGCAGGCCCCAGTTGAACCCTCCGCGCACCCCTGGGGAGGAGCTGTAGGCCAGCGGGTCGGCGCTGATGATGTCAATCACCGGGCACACCACGGTGTGTGGGTCCCCACGGATGACGGCCAGCAAGGGCTGCAGCCACATCACATTCACTTCACAGTGGTTGTCCAGGAACACAAGCACGTCTCCTGTGGCCTGCGCTGTGCCCATCATCCGTCCTCGAATCAATCCCTCGCGCTTTGTATGTCTTATGACTTTGATTTTTCCAGGGAGGTATTTTTGGACATACTCATCTGATTCTCCTTTTAAATCACTGAAGTCGCTGTTGTCGTCCACGAGGATGACTTTGTGCAGGAGGTGTGCAGGCGTGCGGGCCACCACGCTGTGCACCATCCCTCGGAGCAAGGCTGAGAAAGCTTCATTGTAGAAACAAGTGACAACACTCGCAACTGGCAGGTCGGTTGGGTAAGACTTTTTTTTTTACACGCGGCATCCCTGGTGTCTGGCACGTCTCTGCGGCAGCCCAGGGCATCTCCTCCCACCACAGCTCAGGGCCCCGGGGCCCAGGAGGGCAGCCAAGCAGAGCGCGGAGGCCGACGTGGGCTCCTACGGTCCCCGCGCCCTCCATGCTATCTTTATTCTACCTTTCTGATCTCTTTAGTTACACTCTTCCCAATGTCTTCCTCATTTCAGACATGCTGGTCTTTGTGTCAATGGGGGATTAATTTGGCAATGGATTTATAGTCATTTTGATTTTTCAGCACATCATATTAGTTCATCCCAAAATACTCATAGAACTGGTATAACACATTACATAATCTTTGAGTTTGTGTTTCTTCTGTGGACTTATGGGCAGGTCTTTCTGCTCCAAAATGGTGTTTTCTGGGTCTATTGAACACCTATTATCCTGGGACTTCCTTTGTAATATTTGATGGGTTGAGTAACATTTCCTGGATCCCCTGTATTCCTTTCTCTATTTTCACTGTGACACACCACCTTTAGAACATTCCCCTAAAAACATTAATGAAAGAAAATACACTGAGAATTTAAATGCTTGAAAATAATTTTCTTCTAGCTTTACAATTTCTTGTTAGTTTGGCTAGGTATAGAATTATAGCTTAGTAAACATTAGGCCTCAAACTATAAAGATACTGCACCATTATCTTCTAGTATTCAGTGTTTCCACTGAGAAATTTAATGTAATTCTGATTTTCTTTCCTTTATACAAAATCTTTGTGTCTTTCTGGAGGCTCTAAGTTATCTTTTCTCACCCCCATATTTTAAGTATTATGATGATATGTCCTGGTGTATGTCCATTTTTATTCATTTTCTTGGGAGGTTGATTAGCCCTTTAATTCTTTTATTCTCCTTCAAATCATTTTTACAATTTATTTGGTCAAATTTTCCCTTTACTTTCTCTACTTTAAAAAAATATTTATTTATTTGCTTTAGTTGTATACAATGCGTTTATTTGTACATGGTGCTGAGGATCGAACCCGGGCCGCACACGTGCTAGGCGAGCGCTCTACCGCTAAGCCACAACCCCAGCCCTCTACTTTCTTTTGGTAACAGCTACAACTCAGATTTTCATTTCCTGGAAAATTTCTCTAATTTTTAAGCATCTCTTTCATTTTCCCTATGTATCTCCTCCTCCAAATTTAGTGCTGTTTCCTCAGTATTATCTTTCAACTCTCTATTAATAATTTTGCTACACTTTTAATGTTTCAAAACTCTTTTCACTCTAATATTTTCAATAGAACCTTATATTTCATGGATGCAATGTATTCTCCTATTTTCTAACATTATAAATTTTGAAGTTTTCTTCTTTCCTTGCAGCTTAAAACATTTTTTTCAGTTGTACATGAACACAATACCTTTGTTTTATTTATTTTTATGTGGTGCTGAGGGTTAAACCCAGTGCCTCATACTTGTGAAGCAAGTGCTCTGCCACTGAGCCACAATCCCAGCCCTTCCTTGCAGTTTTTACCCCATATTTATTTTTCTTATCTTTCAAATTCCTAGTGATCCATAGCTATCTGTTTAATATTTTTTTTAAAAAAGGGACTAAAATAGCTCATTTGAAGCACTGTGTGATTGGACAGATTATGGATTAGGGTTGTGATTTGAATCCTGTCTTTTCATTTGAATAATACCAAATATTAGAATCCACAGGCATTTTTTTGGGGGGGGGGTTTGGATAGTTTCCCTGGAGAGATCATTTAAATTCCATCAAAATAAGTTCTATAAAGTGACAAAAAATTGAATAAGGTAGAGAAATAAAAACTCATGTAGCCGGGCGCGGTGGCGCACGCCTGTAATCCCAGCACTTTGGGAGGCTGAGGCAGGAGGATCGTGAGTTCAAAGCCAGCCTCAGCAATGGCGAGGCACTTAGCAACTCAGTGAGACCCTGTCTCTAATAAAAACACACAAAAAAAGGGCTGGGGATGTGGCCCAGTGGTGAAGTGCCCCTGAGTTCAATCCCCGGTACCACACAAAAAAAAAAAAAAAAAAAAAAAAAAAAAAAAAACTCATGTGATGGTGAGATTAGCTAACATCTTGGGGGGAGTGCCCGGGGGAAATCTGGTGCTGTGAATATGTTGGACTCAGGCTGCTACTGTCTGTGTGGGAGAAACACCACGAATCCATGGGGTTCAAAACATATAGCATCAAAGAAGGAAACCAGGAATTCAGAGAGAATACAGTTATAAATGAACTAGAACTTGAGTAGTTTCCATTATTAACCAAATACTTTTCTTTTTCTACATCTATTCTTCCTGGGGTCAGTGATAGGCACAATGATATCTATCAGAAGACAGAAGACTAATTTTTTGACAAGGGTGTAAAAGTAATATAATGGATATAGGAGAATCTTTTCAACAGTGTTGGAGCAAATGGACAGCTGTATTGCAAAAATATGAAGGCCTGCAACTTTACATCTTATACACAAAAAAATTCAAAATGGATCATAGATCTAAACATAAAACTTTGAGAAAAAGGAAAAAAAATCTTTATGATCTCAAGTTAAGCAGAGTTCTTAGATATAACATCAACAGAAAGTTATTGAAAAGACAAAATAGACTGTAAAAAACATATATTTTACAACACATAAAATAGGTGTTACAAACACAGATTTACAATGAAGGATGTGTATCCAGAATGTACAGAGTTCTTTAATACTCAACAGTGCAAAAAAAAGCCCAATTAAAAATATGGAAAAATAAACATTCCACCAAAGGCATATGGATGTCAAATAAACCTTTAAAAATTAGTGAACATTGGTTGGGTGTGGTGGCACATGACTGTAATCCCAGTGACTTGGGAGATTGAGGCAGAAGCATTACAAATTCAAGGCTAGCCTGGATGATTTAAGAAGACCCTGTCTCAAAATAGAAAATAAAAAGGGCTGGAGAAGAACTGTGGTTATAAAGCACCCCTGGGTTTAATCCCCAGTAACACACACACACACACACACACACACACACAGTGAATATCATAAGGCTATTAGGGGAATGCAAATTAAAACTACAATGAGACTCCCTCAGCTACCTATCACAATAGTTAACAACAAAAACAACTGACATGACCAATTGCTGATGAGAATGAATAACAACTGAAACTGAAACTATCACACATCAATGGTGAGAATATAAAATTGTACAAGCATTTTGGAAAAGTTCATCCATTTCTTATAAAGATAAACATATACATACCATATGACTCAACACTTCTACTTATACGTATTTCCTAAAGATATGAAAATATCCACACAAAAGTACAAAGACTTTCTTTATGATTGCCCAAACTTGAAAATAATCCAAGTTTCTACCATATGATGAATGGATAAACAAATTGTGGTTCATACATACAATGGAATTCTATTCAACAGTACAAATGAATGAACAATAGATACAATAAAATGAATGATCCACAAATACATTTTGCTAAGTGAAAAAAAAATCAGGAACAAAAGTCTATTCTACTATATCGATTGTATTGATATGACCTTTGGAAAACAGCAAAACTGTAGATCACTCCCCAGGGCCACTCCTCCTAAAACCATCTCCTTGGGGGTGAACTAGATAAACTGGGGCTAGAGGAAAGGAAATGGCTACCTAGGAGCATAAAAGACTTTGGGGGTGATAGAAATAGTTTCTATCTTGATTATGATTATGGTTATATAACTATATATATATTGTCAAAGCCCAAAGAACTGTATGCCTAAAAAGGGTGGATGGATTTTACTCTATGTAATTTATAAACCCAATAATTCCAAAATAAAATCCATAAGATTTTCTCATCAACATGGACCTGAAAATTCTTTAACAAACAATGGCAAAATAAATATAGGAATGTATAACAAGAAGAGGACCCTAGGAATAAAAGGATTTTTATTTAAAAGTCAATGTAAATCAACATATAAAGGAAATGAGCAAGAAAAAACATACGATGATCTCATTTGAAGAAAGCAGTTGACAAGATGAAGCTCAGTTGTAGATAAATGGGGAATCCCTTACTCTTACAAAAAAACTTATTAAATCAAAAGCTAACTTTAACAGTAAAGAACTGAATGTTCCCCCCACACTAAGATTAGACAAAAGCCAAGGATGTCCATTCTTACACTTTCAACATTGAACCAAAAACATAGTTAAGAGATGAATATTGAGACTGGAAGTGTCTTAATTTTGTGTATAGAACATCCTAAGAAATCTACAAAAAGCTATTGGAATGCAAAAGGAATTTAATTAGGTAGTAGGAAAATTAAGATGTAAAAAAAAAACACACACACACACATTATTCCTACAGTAGTTAAGATCTTTTTCCAATTGTTTATCAAGAGTACTTACCAGCCGGGCATGGTGGTGCACGCCTATAATCCCAGCACTTGGGAGGCTGAGGCAGGAGGATCGTGAGTTCAAAGCTAGCCTCAGCAATGGTGAGGCACTTAGCAACTCAGTGAGACCCTGTCTCTAATAAAATACTAAAAAGGGCTGGGGATGTGACCCAATGGTTGATGCCCGAGTTCAATCCCTGGTACCAAAAAGAAAAAAAAAAGTACTTACCATAACAGAATTATTACTTAATTAGGGATAAATTTCACAAAATATCTAGAGGATCTGTCTCTGATTATTGCAAAATATTGCTGAAATTAGAGACCTAAATAAAAGGAGAAATACATGCCATGGGTTGGTGGACTTAATAGTGTTAAAATGTGAATTATCTCCGTATTAACCAAAAGATTCAATGCAATTCACTTTATAATCCCAGAAGCCTTGTCCTTTCCACAGAAATTGATGTTGATTTAAAAATATGCACGTGAAAAGGAACTACAACAGTCAAAACAACTTTGAATTGTCATAATCAATACTCTTTGAAATTGAAGGAAAAAAAAAAACCACATGGCACAGTGGTATTAGAGTTCACTTGGGTTACTGTAACAAAATACCATATACTTGGTGGCTTACATACAATTCACATCTACTGTTCTGGAGGCTGGGGACTCCAAGATCAAGGTGCCAGCAGATTTGATGTCTGATGAGGGCCTGTTTTTTTTCATAAACAACTGTCTTCTCATTTTAACCTCAAAGGGCAGAAAGGGTGGTGGTGGTGGAGTCTCTCTTGGCCTTTTTTAAGGACAGTAATCCACTCATGAGGGCTCCACTCTCAGGACTAATAAATTCTCAAGGCCTCACCTCCTAAAACCATCTTCGTGGGGATGAGGATTTCAATAAGAATTTTGGGGAGGTATAAATATTCAGACCATAGCTAATAGTACAGAAGAGTACACAGAAGAGTTTTTTATATATACACTGAGAAATAATTAAATCAAGCTTGTGGTCTGTTGATTTGCAACAGATTGACTTAATGAGAAAGGTAATTCTTTTCAAAAACCAGGCCCAGGGGCTGGGGTTGTGGCTCAGCGGTAGAGCACTCGCCTAGCACGTGTGCGGCCCAGGTTCGATTCTCAGCACCATGTCAAAAATAAAGGCATTATGTACAATTAAAACAGATAATAAATAAATATTTTTTATTAAAAACAGGCCCAGAACTGAATACGATTATTTCTTCTTTTAATAGTTTTAGTAATTACATACACTGTGACAATTATTACATTGGTAGAGGAATAAAAAGAGGTGAACAAAATGGTTTTGTGTTGGTATTAATTTTCTAATTGACTATTATATATAAGCAAATGTTCCAATTTTACAGCTTTGGCCTCAAATTCTAACACAGTCAGATATGGAGGTCTGTGCCCATAGTTCCAGCTACCTTTGAGGCTTAGGCAGGTGGAACACTTAAGCCCTGGAATTCAAGGCCAGCCTTGGCAACATAGCAAGACTCCATCTCAAACTAAGTAAGTAAAATACAATAAAACAAAATCATTCTGATACATAGGCGTCTTACATTGCTCTTTTCTAAATAGACAAAAATTTCAAAATTTAGTTTTATCTTTACAATATAATCACTTTCCAAATAGAGATCCAAAAATATCACTATTCAGATCACTCACTGTATATGGGAGCTTTGTAATAGAAAACTCCAACAATGTCTACCAAGTTTTAAGTATGGAAAGTCTGGTATTATATGTTTCTAATGTAGGCAGCATCAGTTTGGAAGTATTCTTCAGAACCCAATGAAATCTTTATTTTTTATATATATATATGTGTGTGTGTGTGTATATATATATATATATATATATATATATATTTTTTTTTTTTTTTTTTTTTTTTTTTGGTACCGGGGATTGAACTCAGGGGCACTCGACCACTGGGACACATCCCCAGCCCTTTTTTGTATTTTTATTAGAGACAGGGTCTCACTGAGTTACTAAGTGCCTCACCATTGCTGAAGCTGGCTTTGAACTCTCGATCCTCCTGCCTCAGCCTCCCAAAGTGCTGGGATTACAGGCATGCGCCACCGCGCCCAGCTTATAACATATATTTTAAAAGGTGATAAGAACAAGTTAAATGACAGTATAAACTCATCAAATGCAGAATGCAAGGCATTTTACAACATCCTTAAACTCTTCCACAAAAATTCAAAAATTGTATAAAACGATGGGGCTCAAAAAATGAGACTAATTTTTAGGAGTGAGGTCTATGATGTCTTCTCAAATGTAGAAATGACTGTGTACAAGTAGAGAGAGATAAAGTGACAGATAAAATAAATAAGGCAAAATGTTATTAACAATGGTAGCAATTTTACTGTTCTTTCTGCTTTTCTCTATGTTGAAGTTTTCATAAGTCCTAAAAGAAATTTTCAAGTGGATTATTTATTTTTGCTATCCTATTATTGATTTCTAATTTATCTTATATTTCGGACAAATACTGTGGATCATAGGCTAGTGTCAACATTTTGATATACACTGTAACAGTGGATCTTTCAAGAATTTTGACTCACGTTACAAAATGATCTCTACATGAAATATCTCTCATGTTCCTTTCTTTCTACAAAGTTTTAGCCAGAAAGATTTATCTAAAATTCTAAAATGGATGAATGGATACAGAGGCATTTCTCAATTAATTATATCTGTAGGGGTTAACCCTCAAAATTTCACTTTGTTTATTAAAAAACAAAAAACAGCTGGGCGCGGTGGCACACGCCTGTAATCCCAGTACTTTGGGAGGCTGAGGCAGGAAGATCGCGAGTTCAAAGCCAGTTCAAAGCCACTTAGCAACTCAGTGAGACCCTGTCTCTAAATAAAATACAAAAAAGGGCTGGGGATGTGACCCAGGGGTCGAGTGCCCCTGAGTTCAATTCCCTGGTACCAAAAAAACAAAAACAAAAAACCAAAAAACAGGTTCAGTAGCACATGCCTATAATCATAATGGCTCAGGAGGCTGAGGCAGGAGGATTGAAAATTCTAAGCCAGCTTCAGCAACTTACAGAGGCCCTAAGCAACTTAGCCAGACCCTGTCTCAAAAAATAAAAAGGGCTGTGGATGTGGCTCAGGGGTTAAGCTCCCCTGAGCTCAATCCCCAGTGCCAAAAAAACAGGGGGAAAAAAACCTATTATTGAGCACAGGTTTTTACAAGAATGTAGGTTTTTTTTAATCACCATTTTTAAACAAGGCCCTGAGGTGATAAGTTTGGGTGTATTATCAACAGGCCTGTGAAATGACGATGATTGTTAACCTGTGCAGTGGCTAAAGGCTTTCCTTGCACTACATTAAAGTTTTAAAAGGCCAAGATGAATTACCTAAAGTTCAACAACAGTTTAAGAGTTACAGGGAGGTTGTATTCACTTATTCATTCAGTTACATTAGAATACAGCATACAAAATTTCGGACTATCCAAGCTGTGAGAATTAAGCATTAATGTTTCCCACCTTTCCTCAAATGTCCACCAATTTTGATACTGTAAAAGACAAATGGAGGCTGTCTTGTTTTCTGAACTACAATATGAACTCTCTAAAACAGCGGGTCCCTGACTTAATGATGGTTTGACCTAACCATCTTTTGACTTTTGGATGATGCAAAAGTGATATGTATTTAGTAGAAACTATACTTCAAATTTGATTTTTTTCAGTGAATTACTGTGATATATTCAACATTTTATTATGACATAGGCTTTGTGTTAGATGATACAAGTTAATGTAAGTGTTCTGAGAAAGGTTAAAGTACGTTGGGAAAGCTGTGATGTTTGGTAGATTAGTTGTACTGCATTAAATGTGTTTTTTTTGTTTGTTTGTTTGTTTGTTTGTTTTGTTTTGTTTTTTTTGTGGTACCAGGGATTGAACTCAGGGGCACTCACCCACTGGGCCATATCCCCAGCCCTTTTTTGTATTTTATTTGGAGACAGGGTCTCACTGAGTTGCTAAGTGCCTCACCATTGCTGAGGCTGGCTTTGAACTCGCGATCCTCCTGCCTCAGCCTCCCAAAGTGCTGGGATTACAGGCGTGCGCCACCGCGCCCGGCATTAAATGTGTTTTCTATCTGTTTATTGGGACATAATCTCATTGCAAGTCAAGTAGCATCTGTTAAGAAAGATGAGAATATTTTCAAAAGGTCTACCAACATTTTTAAATATTTTTTTATTCTAAGATGTTATATCTGATAGCTGAATGCATTACAATTCATATTACACATATAGAGCACATTTTTACATATCTCTGGTTGTATACAAAGTATATTCACACCATTTGTGTCTTCATACATGCACTTAGAGTAATGATATCCATTCTACTATTTTCCCCCCTTACCCCCTCCCTTCCCATTGACCTTTCTAGTGTTCCTCTACTTCTCCTATGCTCCCCATCCCAAGCCACTGTGAATCAGCCTCCTTATATCAGAGAAAACATTTGGCATTTGGATTTTTGGGATTGGCTAACTTCACTTAACCATTATGTTCTCCAACTCCATCCATTTACCTGAAAATGCAATGATTTTTATTCTTTTCTATTGCTGAGCAACATTCCATTGTGTATACATACCACATTTTCTTTATCCATTCATCTATGTTGGTTCCACAGTCTAGCTATTATGAATTGTGCTTCTATAAACATTGATGTGGCTGTGTCCCTGTAGTATGCTGTTTTTAAGTCCTTTGGGTATAGACCGAGGAGTGGGATAGCTGGGTCATAAGACGGTTCCATTCCCAATTTTCCAAGGAATCTCCATACTGCTTTCCATTCTTTTTTTTTTTTCCAATCCATTCTTTACATTCAAAAGTTTCTTACCAGTGTACTGAACAATGTTTGAACCATATATAAAAAAGATTTCCGCTGGGTGCGGTGGCACATGCCTGTAATCCCAGCAGCTAGGGGGGCTGAGGCAGGAGGATTTTGAGTTCAAAGCCAGCCCCAGGTGCTTAGCAACTCAGTGAGACCCTGACTCTAAATAAAATACAAAATAGGGCTGTGGATGTGGTTCAGTGGTTGAGTGCCCCTGAGTTCAATCCCCAGCACCAACTAAAAAAAAAAAATTTCCCACATTTCTGAAATTCTTAGGGTTATACATCTGTATGTTTTCTCTGATGTGCTTTAAGGGCTGAACTATGCCTAAAGGCCTTCCCACATTTTTTACATTGAAAGGGTTTCTCACCAGTATGTATCCTCTGATGTGCATTAAGAAAAGAACTAAGCCTAAAGGCCTTCCCACATTCCTTACATTCAAAGGGTTTCTCACCAGTATGAACACTCTGATGTCGAGTAAGGTGTGCATACACAGTAAAGGCCTTTCCACATGCCCTACATTCATAGGGTTTTTCACCAGTGTGAATTTTCTTATGTTTAATAAGGGATGAGCTAGTAGCGAAGGCCTTCCCACATTCCTTACATTCATAAGGTTTTTCACCACTATGAATTCGCTGATGTTGAACAAGGTATGAAAAGATACTAAAGGCCTTCCCACATTCCTTACACTCATAGGGCTTCTCACCAGTATGAGTTCTCTCATGTTGTATGAGGTATGAGGCCCGACTAAAAGTCTTTCCACATTCCTTACATTCATAGGGCTTCACGTCAATATGAATTTTCTGATGCTGTGTAAGATTCACATGCACTCTAAAGGCCTTGCCACATTCCTTACATTTATAGGGTTTCTCACCAGTGTGAAGCCGTTGATGTACAGTAAGTTGATGGTGACTAAGCAAGACCTTGCCACATTCATTACATTTAAAGGGTTTCTCAATAGCATGAATTCTCTGATGCTGAACAAGGTATGAGCCAGTACTATAGGCCTTGCCACATTCCTTACACTCATAGGGCTTCTCACCAGTATGAATTCTTTGATGTTGAACAAGATATGAGACACGACTAAAGGCTTTTCCACATTCCTTACACTCATAGGGCTTTACCCCTGCATGAAATCGCTGATGTGCATTAAGAAAAAGAACTAAGCCTAAAGGCCTTCCCACATTGCTTACATTCAAAGGGTTTCTCACCAGTATGAAGTCTCTGATGTCCAACAAGTTGAGCATAAGCAGTAAAGGCCTTCCCACATTTGTTACATTCATAGGGTTTCTCACCAGTATGAATTCTTTGATGTTTAATGAGGTATGAGCTAGAACTAAAGGCCTTCCCACATTCCTTACACTCATAGGGCTTCTCACCAGTATGAAGTCTTTCATGTTGAACAAGGCATGAGGCACGACTAAAGGCTTTCCCACATTCCTTACACTCATAGGGCTTTACCCCTGCATGAATTCGCTGATGTGCATTAAGAAAAGAACTAAGCCTAAAGGCCTTTCCACACTCTTTACATTCAAAGGGTTTCTCACCAGTATGAGTACTCTGATGTCGAGTTAGTTGTCCATACACAGTAAAGGCCTTTCCACATTCCTTACATTCATAGGGTTTCTCACCAGTATGAATTCGCTGATGTTGAACAAGGGATGAGCTAGTAGCGAAGGCCTTCCCACATTCTTTACATTCATAAGGTTTTTCACCAGTATGAATTCGCTGATGTTGAACAAGGTATGAAAAGGTACTAAAGGCCTTCCCACATTCCTTACACTCATAGGGTTTCTCACCAGTATGAAGTCTTTCATGTTGAACAAGATATGAGGCAAGACTAAAGGCTTTCCCACATTCCTTACATTCATAGGGCTTTACTGCTGTATGAATTCGCTGATGTGCGTTAAGAAAAGAACTAAGCCTAAAGGCCTTTCCACACTCCTTACATACAAAAGGTTTTTCACCAGTGTGGATATTCTGATGCCGAATAAGTTTTCCATATACTGTAAAAACCTTCCCACATTTCTCACATTCATAGGGTTTCTCACCATTATGGATTCTTTGATGTTGAACAAGAGATGAGCCACTGTAAAAAGCCTTTCCACATGCTGGACACTCATGTGGTTTCTTACCAGTATGGATACACTTATGTACAATAAATTGATGGCTACTGTTAAAGGTCTTTCCACATTCCTTACATTCACGAGGTTTCTCAGCAGTATGAACTCTCCCATGTTTGACAAAGGCTGATTCCCTCATGAAAGTCTTCCCACATTCCTTACATTCGTAGGGTTTCTCAACAGTGTGAGTTTTTTGATGTTGAATAAGGTATGAAAAAGCACTAAAGCTCTTCTCACGTTCCTTACATTCATAGGGTTTCTTACCAACATGGAATCTCTGATGTATAGTGAGTTGACGTCCGCTACTAAAGCTCTTCTCACATTCTTTACATTTATAGGGGTTTTCACTACAATGTATTTTCTTGTGTGGAGCAGGCTTCGAGCCTTGAAAATAAGGTTTCTCATATTCTTGACATTCACATGGTTTCTCTCTATTAATAACTCTTTGATGTAGAGCAAAAGATGTGCATTTTTCATAAGTGGGAGTTTCTTCAATGCTGACTAGTTCACCCTCCTGCAAATCTGAAAGAAAATTAAAAAAAAAAAAGTTTGTTTTTCCAAATAAGAAAAAATCATTTCTATGAAAGAAAAATACCAATTGGAAAAAAAAAACATAAATTAGAAATAAATAGCTTAAATAATAATAAATTACTATAAAATTAAAAAACAAAAAAATGCAAAGATTAATGGGAGTTTATGTGAAAGAGAAAGATTGGTAATTAGTGAAATAGGTTTTCGTTTCTGATATTTAGGTATAGATCAAAATCTTCAAAGGGCCTGTTTAAAAAAACAAAACAAAAGAAAACAAAAACCTAATGTTCAAGCACTATTTAGAGCCCTGAATCAGGATATACAGAGAAGTTCTTGGGCATCAATATTTTTAACATTTCCAACAAATGTTTCTGATACAGATGAAACTTTTATAACCCATGCTTCATCCCCCTCATGGTTTCTTTTTACATTTAGATTAAATCCATATGCCGTTTTGCAACTAATACCATCCCTGTTTGCCCATCAGGCCTCCTATCAAGCCACAGCTCCCTTTGTTCCCTATTTACCTCACCTCCCCCCTTTCAGCACCTAGAATGTGACACAAATTTTCTCATCTTTTGGTTCCATGTGCAGGTGGTACCAACTCCCAAAAATCCTTTGGCATGTATTGTTTGCAGACTGGGTCTTTCTCATCCTATATAGATAAAATGTCACTTTACAAGGAATACTGAAAACTGCTGACCTTGTCTAAGGATGTCCATGCCTTTTTTTTTTTTTTTATCCCAACACTTAATTTATTGACTTCCTACTAGTTTCTGATTATATAATTAAGATTTTTCTGTTATGATTTTAATTAACTTTTCCCAAACACCTCTGTAGTAAACAATATTTTGGCCCTCATGATCTTTGTCTGCTCGTCATGCCCATGAATATATTATGTCACAGGGTCTATAAATAAGGCTATTAATTGGTTGATTTAAAATAGGGATATTATCCTGAACTGTCTGGACAGGACCTTAAAAGCAGAGTTTTCTCCTGGCTGAGGACAGAAGAGGCTCAAAGAGATTCAGCAGATGGGGAAGTCAGAAATATTTAAAGTGTAAAAAGGACAAGCCTTACTAGCTCTTGGCTTAAAGACAGAAGGAGCCATGAGGAAATAAATTCTGCCAACAACCAGTGAGCCTGGAAGAGAACCCTGAGCACTAAATGATTGCAGCTATGACTGATACCTTGATTTAGCCAACCTGTGCTGACTTCTGACTTATAAAACTATGTGATAATATATGAGTTTAATGCTAAGCTAGTACATTTGTGGTAATTTGTTGTGAAGCAACAGACAACTAATAATACATTTCTCAATTCAGGCCCAACACCTCTTTCATTCAGTACTGAACTATAAGCACACAGTAGTAATTAGCTGATTACAAACAAATCTCTGGACAAAGGAAATGAAATTAGAGCAATATTAAAAGACAGTATTATAGTAATAATTCAGTGATAATCCATTAATACAAATCAGGGAATCCTTGATGGAATCGACAAATTTCCAGAATGAAGCAGAGAAGTACAAAGTGAGACTCAGTCACCTTGTACCAAAAAGGAAGGATAATTTCAAAGACTGATGGATTTCCAAACCCATCAAGTTATATTAAATATGTACAGCATTTTTGTATGCCAATCATACCACAATAAAATAGTATAAAAATTGAGTTTCACAAGTTTGTCCAAAAAATTTAAAAAGATGACTTAATTTGGAGGTTTGGTAAAAAACAATGACAAATCTAATGACAAAAATAGTATGCAATAATTATTTTGAATTATAAAATCAATGATAATAAAAAATGAATACATAATGATTCTTGAGGGGAAGAACTACAAAGACCTGATAGGAACTCCATATTCTGAGCTCCCCTGAATGTAGATCTCTTTTAAATGGCATGTCTTTTGTGAGGACCCTAGAGACTATATCTATGGCATTGTTACAGATACTAAATTCTGTGAAATATATCTTCTTTAAGTCATGGCAACTCCCAAACCTGCCTGATGTGTATCTCACTTCTTTGCACTGGACTTTCTGGATGACTGTGAGTGTATCCTGCATGAAACACTGTAAGGATTCACACTAAGAGGAACACTTGATGCTACTGTGCTGGCAAGATGGAGTTCCTCTTGTGTGATCTAAAGGAATAAGCCAAAATACCAAAGGCCACCTTAGTCTGAATGCACAGTTGAACCTAAGATGATTCCTTGGTGGGTACTGCTAGAGAAATATTGTGTGTGGGAAGGGGGGAGATGTGAGGGTTTGCGGAGAATAACATTCTTTTTCTTAGTACATTCTAGAGTATTTAAGGGTAAAGGGTTACAATCTGTGAAGCTTAATTACATAATACAGCTAAAGTTTTATATGCATATAGGTATATAGCAAAGTGAATCTAGGTAAAGATTTTAAGGATGGGCATTATATTATTCTTTCAACTTTTTACGTAGTTTTTAATTCAATTGGCAAAATGCTAAAACAAACGAAAAACTTACACCTTTCAGAATGGTATAATATTGCCATATATTATGAGACACAAATATGATATGTAAACAAAACAAAAAATATCCTCAAAGCAATAAGTGGTCTGCTAAGATACAAGGTATATTGGATTGAATACTGTCCCCCCAAATTCTTGCCCACCCAGAACTTCAGAACATGACTTCTTCTATCTGTTTCATCTTTTCTGAACCAAAAGCCTCACAAGAACTGTGTACTCTTAGGGGTTCCGGCTCTCCAGATCACCTCATCTAGTCCCATGGCCTTAAATACTAGCCATATGCCAAAAAGTCTTGATTTTTTTGTACATGAGCCTAAATGCTCCCTGAGCTCCAGACCTGCATGTTCAACAGCCTACTCAGCATCTCTCACTGGATGATTAGAAGTCATCTCAAAATTAACATAGGTAAAGCAGGTATCTTTAGATCTACCTTCTCCTTATCATCTCAGGCAACTGTATCCCCATTCAGCTTCTTAAGCCAGAACCTGCTGATTTCCCTCTTTGACTCCATATCATATCATGAAAACCATACCTTCTCGCTATTTTTGCACCATTCATATTCTTTTTTTTAAAAAAAATATTTATTTATTTGTTTTAGTTGTACACAATGCCTTTGTTTTTACGTGGTGCTGAGGATTGAACCCGGGCCACGCACATGTTAGGCGAGTACCGCTGAGCCACAACCCCAGCCTCCCTCCCCGCCCCCCCAACATTCATATTCTAAACCAAATACTATCACCCACAGTTTCTAATACTCTTGTCCCCATTCAGACTACCCTCTACAAACATCCACAGCAATTATCTAAAAAAACAGAAATTAGAATTCAGATGGAAGTGGTGGCACTGTTTTTTAATTTAACCAAATAACTTCCACAAAACAAAGCAAACAGTAGAGCAAAACTACAAAAAAAGCTATACACAACATATGTTGGGATTTTCCGGACGCTGTCTGCCAAGGGGATGGGCTCTGGTTGCTTACCACGCCCTTTGGAGGACCAGGGCTAAGCAGGGGGGTGTGGCTATGATGTATCATGAGTGTCGGAACCGCCCTGCTGGTCAAGGATTGGTTATTTTTAGGCCTATATAAGTACAGTTCACTGTTCAATAAATGAGTTTTTGGCATTGCTTTCTACCAAAACTCCCCCGGTGTGGCGTGGTGTCCGTAAATCAGGCGGGGGTAAAGACACTCGGCGGCTTTTGCCCGTTAAGCCTATCTTCGCCAGATTAGCTACTTTAACTCTTTCTGCTGGCAGAAAGAGCCCCCCTTTTAGGGCCCAAAAAGGGGAGTAGCTTTAGACCTCAGCCCCATTAATAAGAAACACAGCAGTCACGGCAAACATACACCCCAAAACTATGGGGAAAGGTACCGTTAAAAACTCTTATTGGTGGGAGGATGCAAAATACTACAGCTGAGATTTATGTGGTCTAAATATTTGTGCAGGAAAAAGAAGAGAGAAAAGTGTGAGGTTATTTGACAAACCTGAGAACCCCAAAATAACCAACAGGTAATCAACAAAATGTTTAGTAGGCTAATTTGAGAAGAACATGTGAAATTGGAAGATACAGGATACCTAGAAAAATTCGAAGTGACTAAATGGTTAATTAGGGAGGAAAAGGGTTTATAATTCAACAAAGGGACTTAAGGAATAGTTGGAAAATTTTTATTTCCTCATTTGGAGAGGGATATGTGAAAAATATTTGTATAATTTTGCAACTTTTCTGGAAGTCTGACAATTTTCATAAATGTTTAATCTTCTGAACCATTATAATAACTCACCAAGCTTTACATTTTAATGTGGTTTTCTGGTATCTATTTCACATATGAAAGAAATTTTTAAAATTTAAAAATTAGATAAACATAAATTAGATCACAGCCACTAGTCACTTGTAGAGAAATAATTCAAATACTTGACAATTAATAAAAAACTATGTAGGAGCTGGTTCCTTCTATAGCTTCCTTTTTTCTTCTTATCCTCCCTTATTAATCTGCTATCACTTACTTATTGCTCCTGAAACAGAGCTCATTCCTACCTCAAGGGTAGGAATTCATCCTGCTTAGGATGTTCTACATAGTCAAATGATTCGAGCCCTTACTTCTTGTTGTTGGCCTGATCCAATATTACTACCTCAGGATATATAAATACATCTAAATGTAAAAGCTAGCTGAGTGCAAATTCAAAATACAGATGAAATATTGCACTAGGAAAGAGAGTAAACCTCAAATAAAATAAGAGAAGGCAAGTAAGGGTTAAAATGTGTAAAGATGAGGCTCCTTTGGAAAGTTTGGTGAGATATCTATTTCCTCCCCCAAGTCTCAGGCCTTTTCCACACAGGTCTTTGAAGGGAGACTTCCAACCATCCTAGGGATATGCCTTCTCCCTGACCACCTGAGCTGTTTCCAGCAGCGATGGTTTCCACGCCTGACTCATTTTTTAAAAAAATATTTATTTATTTATTTATTTGCTTTAGTTGTACACAATGCGTTTATTTTCACGTGGTGCTGAAGATCGAACCCTGGTCACGCACATGCCAGGCAAGCACTCTACCGCTGAGCCACAACCCCAGTCCCATCCTGACTCATTCTTACCTGCACATTGTCTTCTTTTATCTTTCCTCACTGTCTCCCATGGATCCTTCCATTGTTCCAATAAGGTAATCACATATGGTTTAGAAAGGGAATGTCCTGCTTATAAATAAGCATGCCACACAATAAAGCAAAGAAAAATATTAGTTCAAAACTACCTTGAGCTTTGGTTAATTTGCAATAAAGGTTAAAACAATTTTAATAAATACTTCAAAAAAGGGACAAGGAGTTCAAATAACCACACAGGAAGGGAAATGGTTTTATTTGAAATGAAATCTATGTATCTATCTACCTAGCTACTTATCTACATATTTACCTTCTGTGTATTAACAGAAAGTATGACATTGTAACTGAGAACACAGAATGTAGAAACAAAGTGCCTGGGTTCAATTTTACTTCTGCCATTTATTAGCCGTGTGATCTGATTAAGTAGTACATAATCTACTTAAACAGCACTGTCATTTAAAATGTTTGTAAAAATAGTACCTGTCTTATAGGGTGATTCTGAGGATAAAAAAATCAGTTAATATAAATATCTACAAAGATTCGAGAATTTCTGACTCATACACAGTAAGCACAGCATAAACTATTCACATTACAATTGTTATTCTGCTGAGGAAAAAAACAAAAAGTTTCTTGAGTCATCTTCATCTACAGGATATTCATTTCATCTTAAATACAAAGTTGAGGAGTTATACATTTTAACTGTAAAATCAGATGAATTACGCTATGGAAAATAAAATGAGGTAAACTGTTTTAAATGATTTCTGTTTATACAATTCACCATTTGTATAGGCTCTTCAGATATTTGAAAAATATCAGGACTCTTTGTCTAGCTGTTCTGCCTACATACAGGTCAGACTTTAATAGAGCATTTATAGCAATTTTGAACATAAACACAATAGGAAACCTGGCCTCTCTCTGTCAATGTTTATGCAATAATGGAATTCTAATCTTGTTTCATCCTTTCTATCCTAACAAAGCTAGAAACTCTTTGGGATCATGGAGAATCAACTGTGTTCACTTAAGACAGTCCTAAAATTTATAATGGAGAAAGTTTCAGGGAACACATTTTAAGTTATTTGAGAGAGGTAAACTTACCCAGTGAGACCAAATTCCTATAGTTCTCCAACATCACATCTCTGTACAAGCCTCTCTGAGAAGAATCTAGACTTTGCCACTCTTGCTGCGAGAAGATGATGGCCACATCCCTGAATGTCACTGGTCCCTGAAACTGCAAACCCATATGTTTCTGGTGAAATTAAAGAAGTTATTTCTCAGTTTCAGTGTAGTAAGAGAGCAATAATATAGCAATCAAGAAGGCTGGAAGCCTATGATATGGGAACTGTATGGGAAGCATAGTATTGGTATGTTGTAGAAGAACCTGATTGCCACAGACAAAATTTTCTATATGTTGTGGGATACTTCAATTCTCTAGACCTACAGGGAAATGAATAAAATAATACAATTTTATATTATAGCACATATAAAGACACTGCTTGCTAGGTATGCAACTAATAAAATCTCAAGAACTGTTAGTCTCTACCTTTAAGAGAAAAAAGCTATGGTATTTTTCTTTCAAGTAAATTTCTATTAAAAAAGTAAGCATTACAAAATTTGTTAATTCTACAAGCTTCAAGATCATTCTGTGAAATCATAAGTACTTTTCCTTCTGTTGAAATAAAATTTTTCCATGAGGACTTAAAAGTCAACTCATCTAGAGATAAGAGTTAGCAAATTATTTCATATTTATAAATGTAGACTGGACTGTCTCGGGGTTCCCCAATTCTGTAATCTGTTAATCTACCACTTAGGAAAATATACTTGCATTGTTATATGGAATCCCTTGCTTGACACTTTTTGCTGTTCTTGAATCAACCGATTATAATGAAGATGATTCAAAATCAGATATACGCTACCCATTCCACATCACCCTCAAGCATTCCCTGGCAAAACCATATGAATGTTTTCATATCACAGTGAAGTTCAACCTTAAGAGCATATGATCTCATCATACTAAGATTGAAATCAATCTATATAAAATTCCAACTTATCAGGACTCTGGAAAACTTCAAGTCTTCTGATGTGTGATCTAATAAAGCCAACAGCTCTAAATCACCAAACAAACAGAGGAAGGTCAATGATTCTCTCATGGACTTCACACCTTCATTATTCTATCATACCCCTTCACAAAGACTTATCATATAGTACCTGTTCAGTAATTTGTTCAATGAATTCACGAACACTGATAGAAGAACAGAGGACCTTGTAAGGAGGAAACAGTTATGTGGTATCATTCTTTCAATGAAGAATCAATAAGCAATTAAATGGTGTTCTCTTAGGCAGAATAATTCAGGCTAATTAGCAAAAATAGCTACATAATCTAAAAATCCCACTATTTCAAGAAGAAATACTAACTTACATGGGCCATGCTTTTTGAAATATGGGGTTCCTCTTCCAGAGAAGTTCTCAGAGCTGAGAAAAGAAAAGGAGGCTTTAGTATTCCCAATGACATAAATTGATAAAATTTTTTTGTCCCTTCATCTTAGCTTCCAAACTATGCCACAACTACCATCAAACAAAATTTTGAGGAAAAACAGGAAGACGTGAACTCCAGCAAATCAAGCCAGTCCCCTGGATGCAGAGTAGTGATGAAGGCAGAATCTAATTCCATCACGATTTTATCTAACCATTTATATTACACTGAAATTATACAAGATCATTACCAGATTATTAAAGTATTTGCACATCAATGGTTCTAAGTATCTTTATGATGCATAGTATCTTTGTTAATAGAATAAAATCATAATGTTTCTCTCCAGAAAAATACATGTGTGTGTGCATCTGTTTATTTTCTTTTTTTTTTTTTTTTTTTTTTGGTACCGGGGATTGAACTCAGGGGCACTCGACCACTGGGCCACATCCCCAGCCCATTTTTGTATTTTATTAGAGACAGGGTCTCACTGAGTTGCTAAGTGCCTCGCCATGGCTGAGGCTGGCTTTGAACTCGCGATCCTCCTGCCTCAGCCTCCCAAGTACTGGGATTACAGGCGTGCGCCACCGCGCCCGGCTGCATCTGTTTATTTTCTACATACAATTCTGCATGCAGTTACAGGTGGGTTGTGGTTGCCTAGAAGTCTCTAAATAATGTCAAATGTATTCATTTTAAGAATTTATTTTTTTAGCCAATTGAATTTATTTACATTGCTACTGAATTCTGAAGGAGAACAACCCAGAATTACCAAATAATAAACAGTTAATATTTCCTGAATATGTATCATGTTCCAGGCACTGTTTTTCTTTTAATATTTATTTATTTGCTTTAGTTGTACACAATCTGTTTTTATGTGGTGCTGAGGATTGAACCCGGGCCGCACGCATGCTAGGCGAATGCTCTACCACTGAGCCACAACCCCAGCCCCCAGGCACTGTTTTAATATGGACTTTAAACATATTAAAACATCTTATCCTGCTGGATGAGGTGGTGCATGCCTGTAATCCCAGCAGCCCCAGAGGCTGGGGCAGGAGGGTCATACATAGCTCAGTGGTTAAGCAGCCCTGGGTTCAATCCCTGATACCACCCAAACAAAACAGAAATCTTATCCTTATATCCCTGTGAAGCAGAAACTATTATCAATCCTATTTTAGAGATGTAGATAAGAGTGCATAAACAGACTGTTCAAACTCAAACATCTAGTAAGTAGCAGAACCAAGATTCAAAATCAGATATTTAAAATTCGGAACTCATACTCTTCAACACACACCACACTGCATCTCACAGTCTAATGAGGTTTGAAACAGATTCTGCAGTCAAACCTCAAACAAGACCTAATAAGTTTCTGAGGACACAGAGCAACCTATATATATATGTTTAAATCTACAATCACATTCCCACTTCTAGAAGCTTCACACAGAAGACGACTTTGTCATGTTTACTAAAATCATTAAACTTTTTTCTACCTTGCTAAGCTTTGATAATGATGCCTCAGACAAAATGTTACCTAGCACACCATACAACATAGATACTAAGTGTCCTCCTTACCAAATCAGAATCTAAAAAAATAGTTCTAAAAGCAAACTTCAGAGTTGTATTTTTCCACCAAACCATCACAATGTTTCGAAAGAGAGCACAGAAGAGGATCTGAATGATTTTTTCAAAGGGAACAAGATATTAACGAAGAGAAAGAGAATGAGCAGTCACAGGGAAGGGAGACACAATCTCCCAGGACCTAATTCACAAGATCTAGGTAGGCCACTATTATGGAGAATATTTCAGGCAAAGGAAAATAAATGTTCTCATATTCTGAAAACAATAACTTTATGTACAAAAGAGAAACACAAATTTTCCTAAATCTTAATTCTTATTATGCAGCAATTATTATTATTTCCTTGCTTTAGTTTTTTTTTTTTTTTTTTTAAAGAATGACATAACTGGAAAAAGGGACCAAGGAGACTGTTGTCGCCTGAAGCGCTTGGAGCAAGGGAGCCTCGGGAAGAAGTTCAGAGGCGAACTGGAGACAAACAGCTTTTTATTCTGATAACTTTTCTCTCTGGTTCTAACAACGACAAACACCCGCCACACACACCACCAAAAATGGCGCTGACCCGATCAGCAATTTCGGCCAAGTCACTCGAGATCCCGCAACAAGTCCCGTGAGACTACGGGAGGCGACAATGCCCAAATCTCCACGGCTCATAGTCAACCGCAATTCAAGCCAATCCCCAAACAGGGCTCCTGCAGGAGACAAAAGGCATTTTGGGGACTCAAAAAATACTCTCCAGGCCACACTCAATCCTTCCTCACACATATAAATAACCAGATGGAAGCGACTGGGAGGCAGTATCTGTCCTCGGTGTGAATGCTGCGCTTCTCAACCTTTTAACTGGCACTCACAGAGCCCCCAACGGGGAGGAGGGAATTCTACTTCCGGAGATTTCCCAACCAATCTTCTCAGAGGCTTTTCTCGAAAACCCTTCAAGCTCTAAATTTCCCATCTTAACATCAGTTCCGAGCCTTCTTGCTGGGAAACTTCATTAAAGAACTGAGCTCGCTCTGGGGACCACCTATTTGGGGCAGAACCCGTGTCTGTTTGGGGAAACGGGTGCAGAAGGCAACAGGGGCCTAAAACACGGGTTGCAGCGGCGCATTCCGGGGCCTGGCCGAGAAATCCAGGTTCTCAGGTCACGCCCCCAGTCTTCCTGGGGACACACGGTCCCTGTCACCTGCGCGGACCTTCACAACTCCCCCTTTCCTCCCCACCCCCGCTGCTCCCGCACTTACAGGCTTCGGATCCGGTCTGGACCAGCTCTGTCCGCGCCCCGCGTGCCCAGTCTACTCCGCCCTCGGCCCGCGGCTGTAGACTCCGCCACCCCCGCAACTCCTCACACTCTTTTCCTTCACAGAAGTCCAGCTTACCCCAAGGGGCTCACCCGAGTCTGCAAGCCCTCTCACGGAGGCCGGGTGCTGGGTTTTTTCGTCGCAGAAATCCAAAGTTCGCTGCCAGGCTAAAAATCACAACACTCGGAACAGTCCAAGCACTAGGCGAAGTTGCCCCGGTGACCTCTGGGAAGTGTAGTTCCAGGCTAAATTGGTCGGGCCGCAGTGGCCATGGGACATGTAGTCCACAGCCGTAAAACGGAAAACATGTGAGGCCACCCGCCCACAAGGACCGCCCACCCTGTGCCCCGGAGGTTTGTGGGAGTTCCTGTTGGTGCTGGCGCGCAGGCGCAAGCGTTCACGTCGGTCCGCCCAAGGGGACAATGCCTGTCTCACCGCTGCTGAGCGGGTTTGAGGGGTCGGTGGTCATGGCCCAGAAGAGAATGGGGCCTAAACCGCGCCTGGAGTTCTAGATTTCTCGGCATCTGAGATCCGAAGTAGGTGCCCAGCTTTCTAGACAGCCAACACCAGACAAAACGAACAACAACAAAAAAACACAATGTGTACTAAAATGATTTATTATCTCAAACCTATGAAAAATAGGTGCTTGAGATGATTTTTCTTTCTGTAACTATTTTTCTGTTATAGGAATGGTATTATCTAATAGAACCTTAATAGGACTAATTTATAGTGGTGATTAGTAGGACTAATTACACCTGTGTGTGAGGACACTGTTTCCACTGGTTCAGCCATTTAACTTTTTTTTTTTTTTTTTTTTTTTTTTTTTGTACCAGTGATTGAACTCAGGGGCACTCACCCACTGGGCCACATCCCCAGCCCTTTTTTGTATTTTATTTGGAGACAGGGTCTCACTGACTTGCTAAGTGCCTCACCATTGCTGAGGCTGGCTTTGAACTCGGGATCCTCCTGCCTCAGCCTCCCAAAGTGCTGGGATTACAGGCGTGCGCCCACCGCGCCGGGCACTTTTTTTTTTTTTAATATTTATTTATTTGCTTTTAGTTGTACACAATGCGTTTTTACGTGGTGCTGAGGATCAAACCCAGGCCGCGCACGTGCTAGACAAGCACTCTACCGCTGAGCCACAACCCCAGCCCCACCAGCTCAACTTTTAATTAGACAAATTTTGTAGGCTATATTACTGTGTATTCTTACGAGACATAAATGTAAATCTTTCAAAAGGAGAATGTAAATATGAAATGAGTAAATAGATATTGTCTGTATTTAAAAGACATGTTTCTGTCCTATATATATTAGAATATTTTTACTCTTTCTGCTTCCTTTTCCAACAATAATACTTCTGCCTCTAGACTTTAGGACATCTTCTTGTTGTGTAGTTGTAAAATTTGAGTACAGACAAATGTTAAAATCATTTTGACTAGCAGTTCTGCTTGAGTCAAGCCCACGTGACACTGATTCTTGTTGTCAGTCCATATGATGACATCCAGCTAAATATCCTTTCAACAGAAGCATTTGAGTATGGAATAATTAGGATTTTTACTTCCTAACAACAGAAGGGTTTTTTTTTTTTTTTTTTTTTTTTTAGCTTTGTAGCTAAGAAATTCCATCCAAATGAGAATGATTACAATGTCAGTGCTATCATAACCCAGAAATCACCAAAAGAGAATTCTATATAACCATTATTTTAATTACAGGTGGAAGAATACATACAGTTGACTTAGGTAAATTCAACAGCATGCTGCACAATGGGAAGAACAGATTTTCATATTGGGCATGATGGACAACAGCGTGAAAGAGTTGTTGGAGATGGGCTTTTGCTAGTCCAGTGTGAGACAGAGAAATACTTCTAAGTCTAAATTTAAAAAGACCCCAATGTTAGTCAAAAACAATGAAGAACTAAGTTAACTTGGACATAATCACATGACCAAATGTGTTCTATCATTCATAAACATCACTTGTAGTCATGCTGTGTATAGGTTGTACAGAACAACTAGCAAATAGATCTCTTCATTTTTTTATTAAGAAATTTATGGACTGGATGAATTTTTGTTTATGAAACTTGAGTAAAGTTACATTTCCTGATCCAGAGATTAAAACAAAAATAACTTGTGGTTGAACAAAAGGAGAAATTTTGTTACTACCTATGTTTACCCCTTACAATGCAAAGATGATTTTATCAGATCTTACCCATCATGGGTGTGATGTATGGAATCATGAAAACACTGATTAAAAAAACACGTTTCCTGTGCTTCCTGTTACTTTAGTTTGAAAAATGGAATTTGAAATGGTATTTATTTCTATGAAGATTATAAATGAACCACATAAGATTGAAATAAAAGATTGTTGATAACCAAATACAAACAATTTATCTGCATCTTCAGTAAACAAAGAAGGGGTGAATTTTGGCAAAAAATTCATCCAGTCCATAAATTTCTTACTAAAAAACTGAAGAGATCTATTTGCTAGTTGTTCTGCACAACCTATACACAGCATGACTACAAGTGATGTCATTTGCTTACCTATGATACTGAAGACTCTACTAAAGATTTTTGCCACTTCAGTTTCCTCAATATGTGGAAAAGCACTTTAAGGACTTTGTAGAAATGGAAGAAGACATGTGCCTAGATATGTACTTACAGTAAACACAAGAGTCATTGTTGTCAAACGAAAGCTGGTAAGAGGTTGACCTGCCATAAAACCATATTTTCAAAGTGTGGGACAAGAAAGTGCCTTTCTTTAATTTGGAAATGATTGACAATAAGGATGGAGGAAAGGATTACAGTAAAAAAGAAATGTATATGACATTACCCCATGATTGCCTGTTCCACAGTGACTGCTCTGTGATGAATGTTAACATGTTATATAAATAATAATCCCACGTCACATCTACTTGCATATTTCAGCCACATACCTTTATTCCAAATCTCTTTGTATCGAATCATCCCATCCTTTTTTTTCAGTGTCTCTGACTAGACACCTGGGTCACTGGCCACTGCCTAGGAATTTACATATATTCTTAAATCGGGCCATTTCATTCACATGAAATGGCTGACCATGTGCTGTGTTCACAGGTCAGTTCAATGGAAATGCTTCTCCTCTCCACTGTCAAGCCTACTCCAGAACATGACTGTAATGTCCCTGCACACTGAAATGACTTATCTCTCATGCTTCAGCTTGTCATAGAGGCCCACTTCCAGGATACAGGTATGAACTGAGTTATGAGTTAGGGACATGATTATGGTGGGTTATAAGTCCATGTGGACTATACACTTATGTAACTTCTTGTGTTGTCACCCTGCTCAGGCTTGATCCTGGACACATCATTTCTGTTTTATGATGGATTCCTTCTGGGCCTCTTCAACTTTATGACTTGGTTAGCACAAAAGATCCCAGCTCATAAAGGGAAGTTCCAGATGTATGGTCATCTACTAAATAACACATTTTACTAGGGCTTACTAACACAAGAGGAGCTGTTTCTAAAACTGCTTTTAATTCTCTGTTGTAGATGGCATGGCCTTACTCCAAGTTCAGGTAATTAAACTGTGATTCTTCCAGAGGTCCTTGGCATAAAACCCAGACTACATTGTTTCCCAACACTGATACTTCCAACATAATCTGCCATGGTCTGGATATTCTGACCACCTCTGAACACATGAGACTTTGGGAGACATTCCAGATCCAAACCATGACAGCCCCACGTGCTAAAGATACTATGAGAAATGTAGTGGAGCATTTTCAGGGTATAGATCCATTAATTCCCATCCTCACAGGTTGGGATATTCATGGAGAGAGTACCCCTTATTAGGTTAGTGTCTGGAGGTGACTAAGGAAGGTCCTGTCTTCCAAGTGGTCTACTCTGTTGGTGATGCTTTCTATTGAACTTTTAATTTGGTTTGTTTCTTTCAAGGATTTATGTTTTTTTTTTTTTTTTAAGAAACTCTATCTCCCTATTGAAGTAATCCTTTGCTTCCTGTATTTGTTTATGTAACTTTGTCGAAATGATCTTTTGCAGACTGTATTTGCTCTCTTATATCATCCTTTAATTCACAGAACATTTTAATTATGTACATCCTGAACTCCTTCTCTGTCATTTCTTCCACTTGGCTAGCCATGGATTCTAACAATGTGGTATCTTGATTTGTTTGGGGCACTTTCCTCCCTTGTCTTTTTATGTTGTAGTTTACGTCTCAGCAGATATTCTCATGTGTCTTCCTTTCTGGCACTGTGGGTCCAAGGGTTACCATTTTCACCCTATACGCTTATGGTGTTCTTGTAGGCTTCCACTAACTCTCCTTTGTGGGGAAGGACAATGTTAAGATCCCAATATAAATAATATACGACCTATGAAACAATTCATTGCTATTAAGGTGTTTACAGTTTGGTCACAATGTACAGGAATGTTGAATTTGATTATTATCTATAATGTAATCAGTAGGTTTGTAAATGGGTTTACAGTTTCTGACCCTGGATCAGTGGACTCTGATCCAGGGGTGAGGCGTAGTTTGATATGCTGAGGAGGCAGGATATGAGGATATAGATTTCAAGTACGTAGGAAGACAGTAGAATATATAAAACTGACACACATATAAAGAAAAATAAAGTATATTAATATAGTAAAAGATTGGAGGAAAAAAAAACAGAAGAAGGAAAGGAAATATACTCCTCAGCTATAATATACTATTCAGATGTCCCAGTCCTCAAAATCCTAATTTCTGCAAAGTACTTGGTTTCACTTATGTTAGGGATGTGGGGGCAGGGAAATATAGGGAGAGAAGAAAAAGAGACCAAAAAAAGGAAAAAAGAAAAAAAATCTCGAAGGAAGAAACCAGGATTGTTGATTGTTTTGGTCAGAGATCAATCTCTTTCCTGCTTCTCTTCTCATCCAATGGGTGGGGTTGTCTGTTGTTAGCTGCTATCTCTGCTCTCCGAATAGTGAAGGTAGGTAGGGTAGGAAGGCTGGTTCTGGTACAGGGAACCTGGAAGTGATGTGGGGCACCTGCCAGTCCCTGAAGGGAGACTGCACCTCAAGGGTCTCTTTTTGGGCCTGCTTGTATGACTTCAGCACCCGATCCTATCTCCCTATCTTGCTTAAAGATTTCCCATTTCCTGGTCTGTTGGTCTCCAAACTGTTGCACCTTCTCTCTTTCCCTTACTCATTCCCAATTAAGAGATCTCTCTCACCCAGGCTCCAGTGGGTGGTGCCCTGGTCACACTGACACCCATCCCACTGAGAGCTGTTTTGTGAGGGCAGTTATTATACCGGGTTACCAGCCGCTGGGGAGAGGAGAAAGATGGATGTAAGAGCCCTAATAAGGAGATAGCTAAGATAGCGGCTAGCTGAGAGCCATAAGAGGTGTTTAAGTATTTTCACCTGATATTCATGCATTTATCTAAGAATCTTTCTATGCCCGTGAACACTATGTGACGCACCTGTAAGTTTGAGCTGTTAATACATGTATTCTTGTTAAGGCAAAAAGTATTTAACCGGGTGAGGTTGGCTAGAGCGGGTGGTTGGAGTTGGAGAGGTTGTTGGAGCCAGAGAGAGAAGTTAGAAGAAGGAGGAATAAAGAACCTATTCATTTTCAGTCTGCCTCCGAATTCTTTCCCGCGGTATCTTTGCTACAGGCGGCAACAGATGGATACCAGGTCCTGCTGGAGTTCCAATCTGGGAGTTGCCCCCTGCAAAGAGGGTGAGAAAGGTGACCCAAGATGGAGTCAGTTTCTAACGTTTCCAACACTGGGAGGTGTCAGGTCGGGTTTGTGGGGGCAGGCAGTAACGTTGTGCTATGTGTTCAGAGATGAGATCAGTGGCGTGCAGAGTTACTGTCATTGGCTGTCTTCCAAGCCTATGGAATGTCCCCAGGTGCGGGCAGTAGCAAGATGGAGGTGACTGGTGGAGTGACCAGTAGAGTCCCACATTGGTAGAAGGGAATCCACAGGGGAGTGGTAGCCAGCGTTCCTCTGGGTGGGTGGCAGCTGGGTGTCCTGCGTGGAGGTGGCATCTGGGAATTCTGCAGCCGGTGCTGATGTAGCAATCCTGTTAATGCACTTGGGAACACTGTGTGGGCTAATAGCCATAGGAGGGAGTCAGGAAACCTGCTTTAAAACTGAGGTGTGGAGCCCTGTGTGCGGGCACAGCTGCAATGATTTCTGTGTGACAGCAGCTGTCCAGTGTCTGTCCTCTGTCCCTAATAGAGAAGCAGTATTCTCATGAGTTGAGACCCGGGTCATGGAGCTACATGGAGTGCTACCTCCTTGTGCTCCGCCATCTTGGATTCCCTAACCTCCACACCATCATCATCTCCCACTAGACTATGGCTTGAACCTCCTGACTGCTGTTGCTTCCATTCTCACTCCCAGTTAAAGAATAATGCTGTCCAAAATTAAATCAGATCAAGCCATCCTTTTCTCTAAACCCTTTAATTACTCCCATCTCTGAGTAAAAGGCAACTTTCTTATGACTTCCTGCAAGGCCCTCCTAGACTGTGTGCTGTCCTCTTTCTGCACTCTCTGCTCTCATGTTTGTTGACTCTATTTCATCTTAATAACTCCTCCCCGAGGACACCAGTCTATGCTTCTCCCTACCTGCAAATTCAATTCTCCACAAACTATTTTATTCTCAATAGCAGTTGTTATCGACTAGCCTACAAAACAATTTACTTCTTTATCGTGTTGGTTTATGTTCTTCCCTCCAACTAGGATATAGATATCACTTAGGCCGGGATTTGTCTATTTTGTAATTACTACTTAAAATTGTCTGGAGCATATCCTCACTACTAAGTATGTTAAATTCATATACAAATGAAGTCAGGGTCCTCTAAATATCACCTGGATCTTCACAATTAAAAATTGAACTTATTATTTTTTCCCAAACTACTCATGTCCATTTATCCAAACCAGGAAGCTAAAGTCACCTTGGCCTTTTTATAGATATCTGCTTTACTTTCTCTTCTGTTGCCTCCTCACCATCCCCACTGTCAGCTCCTCTAGACTAGGAGCTCATTGACTCCTTTGCTTGAGTCTCTGCAAAGAGTCCTTTAAGCCCCTTTACTTCTGTCCTGGTATGCATTAAATATATGACATTATACACTACTCTGCCCTCTCAGGCACACACAGAGGTATTTCTAACACATTTAATATAATTATATAATTAATATAATGTATGTTATTTCTAAGATGTTATTATATATCACATGTTAGAAGTTATATATGTTAGAAATTATATATGTATGTATATGTATACATATATATATTTCATTCTTTTTTGTTTGTTTACAGTATGCTATGGTTTGAAAGTGTTCCTGAAAGGTTCACGTGTTGGAAGCTTGGTCCCCATTGTGGTAGTGTTGAGATAGGGGAAACTTTAAATGGTGGTGCCTAGTGGAAAGTAATTAAGGTGATTGGGTGCTCCATCCTCATGAATGGATTAATGCAGATCTCAGAGATCTCAGTGGTGGCAGGAATGAGTTAGTTCCTGGGAGAATGGGTTGTTAAAAACGAATGCACCTGACCCCTCCCAAGTCTTTTGCTTCCAGTTTCACCATGTAATCTCTTCTTGCATGTGCTCCCACCTGCCATGAGGCCTTCACTGAAGCCAAGCTGATCCTGCATCATGCTCTTGAATCTCCATAACTATGGGAGTTATTTTCTCCAGGATTTTGTTATAGTAACACAAAATGGAAGAATATATAATCCTTCATGACTCTCCATGTTATAGCCCAACTTAGATTATAATTCATCTCAGCACCCTATAAAATGAAGATATTAATAGATAAGACAAGGTGAGATAATAAGTTAAGTAATGTTAAGTTATCCTAGCTGTAAGTTAGAAATAGTATTTAAAAGAACTTAGCCTGAGTGATTCCATTTTGAAGTTCCACCATAGTGACCTAGATGTAACCGTAGTTATATAACTTATTTTTTGTAAAAGTTGTTTTTGTACTAGATGTGTTCGAAACAAAGATGTGGTTATATGCATTGCTGGCTGACTGCTAACTTTAGCTTCTATGTCCTCCTGGCTTGCCTGTACCTATATTTTCGAGGATATGGTTTTTCCCCTTATAAGCCCCTTCAAACTCGGACCGGCAGTGTTCCTGGCAGAGACAGTTTGGGTCCTACAGGGAGCAGTTGCCACTTAGCTAAACAAAGACTCTCCAATTTGGACAAAATTCGGACTGAGAGTGTCTTCTGAGAGATCGGCCCACAACATCTATGTCTTCAGGATAATGGATGAATTACCCATCATGTATCCTTGTCAATGTTGCAGCCACATCTCCCACTTTGGTTTCAGTTTCCACCCATACGTGACTACCTTACTTGTTTCCACTGGCTTACTTCCTTCCTTGGATTTCTTCATGCTATTTCCTTGACTTTGGAAATAATCCGTCTCTAGTTACTTGCTTCTTTAAGGCACAAGTCAAGTTTTGTCTCCTCCTGAGTTTTAAGCCCTTCTTACCTGCTCCCATATTACTACAACTATTCTTTCCAATTATAATTTTTTTTTACTAATTAATTTGTATTCCACACTGATTATAATTACCACTAGGGCAAGAGATGTCTTTCAACTTATCATGACTAGGGTCTAAGAAAGACTCTAGTGTAGAGTCAGGAGTGTTTTATAAAATAATATGTAAGATTGAAAGTTCAGTACTTTCAACCATAGAGACAAGTAGGCTGTTGGAGACTGTTGCCTTTGCAGTGGGTGTCTGCTCCACACTGGGTTGGGTTTGGTCAAATGGGAGGAAGCTCATATTAGGAACTGAGGGAGACCCAAAGATGAAAGTCTGTCAAAGGGGATCGGTATCCAGATAGCTTATACCAAAGCACAAAACAGCCTTGAGATTTAGTCTTTAGATATACTGCCTGCAGTGGTGGAAGTGATTGCAACAGCAGTGATAGAATGGTTGATGAAGACAGGAGTAATTATGTCACTGACAAAAGGAGAAGTCTGTAAGAAAAAGAGAAAACCCCACACACATAGAGGTAGGTGACTCATTTGGCAGGATACCTTTGCTTTAAGAAAATACCTTGGCTTTAAGAAAATGATGAGGGGTTAAGAAATCTGCAGCTAAGGAACTGGAATGCAAATTGCCTATGTTCCCATTTATAAGTGGATTTCCTAAACTCATTGAATTTAAGAGAGAGAATTAGCAGGGACAGAAAAGAGAAAGAGAGAGAGAGAGTGTTACAATTTAGGTATCTCATTTCATGGTCAATATGTGGTGTGTGATTGGAACAGGGGCAAACCAGATTGGGGGCCTGGAAGGGCCAGGAAGGACAACCAAGTGAGTGACTGATATTGTGGCGGTGTCTGAAATCTGCAAGGTGGAATTGGCCAAGGGAAAGGCTGGCTATAGTCACTGTAGCAGGCAGGGAGAAAGAAGAGGCTACATACAAAGAGCCTTAGGTGGTTGGACAGCTCACCTTGACACCATAACAATGACAGAGGCAATGGCATTGAAATATTCTTCACATAGCCACAGTTGCCAGACATGGGTGAATTCTTGTTTGACAGTGTATCAGAAACCTTTCCTCCCTGTGTCTTCTCTATCTTTGCAAGGTTAGAGAATTGGATCAATGGCCCATATCAAGCTGTTCATTTGTTGAACTTTCTAGCAGCACAGGGCCCATTGTAAATGGACCAGAAAGTGTCTGGCTCACTTCCAAAGAAGCAGGACTCCTCCAGCAGACCTGCATGAGCTGATGAAGGCCTGGCCTTTGAGGAAGGAGCTCATATAATACGTCTTCACTTTAATATTACTCAAGATGTCTTCTGGATAATTGGGATAGAGGTTTCCTTTAGAGGGCCAGGACTGCACTGGAAGGAAGTTAGGACTCTCTTGGCTCCAGGGGTAGATGCTGACAGTACACCCCTGCTAAAGTTAGGAAGTGAGGAAGCTTCTTTGATTCTGCTGTCCTTTGGCCACTATTTCACCTTCTTCCACCTTCACTACCTTTTCCTGGTCTCTCCTAGGGTCCTCAGTTCAGTCTTCTTTGGGCAAGCACCTAGGTACTCTGGATGGTATCAACCTCAAGGAAAGACTGCCCGCTCAAGTGACAACGGAGAAGAGCCAATTAACACATTGAGTGACAGATTTTGATTGTTCTGAGTGACTAAATATTGGTGTCACCAGCAGTCAGCAATGGTTTAACCAGAGAGTCCTGCCTTGACACAGGAAAGGATGCCAGAGAGGAGCACTGAGCAGCTGAATCAGATACCAATAAGTAGTGAAGTAAAGCCGAGGTAGTAAAGACCGAGAATACAGTAGAACAGCCTTCAAACAGTCTTGCCCATGTCCTGCACAGGCAACGGATCTGGGGTCCCTCTTCGTGGAGTGGGCTTGCTGCGAAATAAAAGCTAATAAAGAGAAAACGGTGAAAAAAAACCCACAGTACATGGGAAGTAATTTTGAAAAGCAGGGGCAGGATGGCTCTTCGATCTTAGGGATCAAGCTTCCACACTGGAAAAATAATAAAGCCCCCGGTTGCTTTATTTAAATGGGGGGACATTAAAGGTTTTCCATGGACTGTTCTTTGCCAAATAAGGTAGGAAGTGGGCTGTTCCCAATGGGTTATGCCCAACTCTGGAGCTACAAGAGTTGTCTCACTAGTAGAGCGAAAGCAGAGATCTCCTGCCTTGGGCAGTCTGATATGCACGGGAAAGTGGGATAGTTCCCAAGGAAAAAAAACCTAAGTCTCCATGGCTCGGTGCTGAGTAAATACCCCTCAAGTAGCTCACGGGTGGCTTCCCATAAAACAGGGCCCAGGACAAGGCAGCCATCAGCTACCAGGTGATCCAGCCAGAGGATCACTGGTGGACAGTGGCCAGGTAGCAGAAGGGGCAGATATGAAGCTGGCTGAGGAAGTTGCCCATGAAAAGTAGTCTGTTGATTGTGAGATACTTGGAGTGGAGTGGGAAACTCAGAGAAGTGTTTTGGCTGCCGACTCCTTCAAAGTAAAGCTTACACTGTTCAATCTGATGCAGCGGAGATACCATTGGAACACATGAAAAAGAAAGGATACACAAGAAGAAGAGGGCAAAGGGTGAGCGAGGTCCATTGGCCCAATCCCAGTTAGACTCTAGAACTTTGAGCCTTAGCTCACTTGTCTGCAGCCATTTGGCACCAAGTGCCCCTCCACCCCCTATCTCCCAACCCCTTGCCCTTACCACCATAATTGCTCAGGAAGGACCACAGGGGTGCTCATCACCTGGCCTGGGGGCATGGGCTTCAGCAACAGGGCCTGTAAGTCCTCTAGCCCTAGCCATTGGGATCACTGGAGGCATATCCTGGCAAAAGTCAGAAGTGGGAACAACCCACATCCCAGAAAGAGAATGTGTTTATAGGGAAGGGAGGGGGTAGAAATGAGAGGGTGGTGTTGTTGCTTCCTGACTTTGCCCAGCAGCCAGGGAGGCTATATCTTGCCTGTGCTGAGGTAGGGAGGAGAACAAGAATAAGAAGAGCTGGAGCAGGCACAGGAATCTCCCAGTTTCTTCTTTTCAGGCTGCTGCCACCAAGGAGGGATACCTTCCTTACACCCCTCATGCAGGTGGCTCAGGAACCTCTGTAGTAGACCTCCAAGTCTTGGATCCAGGAAAGACTTTCTGTGGTTGCCCTGGAAAGATATGAATGTCTAGCATCAGCATCTGGACTATGAACTTACTGATGTGGAGACCATGTGCTCAGACTCTTCTGGATGCTGCAACTCACATCATCCCTGCCTGGCAGGCACATTCTCTTCACTTGTTTTTGCAAATTTGGCAAAAAAGCATTTAAGCCTGAGAGCTTTCCTCAGGTCACCCAGGTGGTAGTGGCTCTACCAGGATTTGACCCAGAATGTTAGATTTTAGAGCCCCTGTAACCACTTACACTGTGGTGCCTCCTTATCATGTATGCACCATGCATTATCCTTGTTTACAGTCCTTACAGTGCTTGGCACCATGCACACCTATCATGAGCACATAGGAAGTCTTCTTGTCTCAACTCTTTTTAAAAAAAAATATTTATTTTTTTAGTTATAGGTGGACATATTTTATTTTTATGTGGTGCTGAGAATTGAACCCAGTGCCTCACACATGCTACGCAAGTGTTCTACCTCTGAGCCACAACCCCAGCCCTGTCTCAACTCTTAAGTCCACAATAGGGCACAATGAGCTTGTCTCTTCAGAAGGCTAGGACAATGGCCACCAATTGTCAGCATTTTCCACAGTGTATTTCTCTTCAAATTGACCCCTGCAACCAATAACACAGCTATTTCTGTAAGGACAGGAGATGGTACCTCTATTGGGTGCAAGATCCTTGTGCCTCTGCTCAGAAGACGATGGAGTAAATCTAAGTAGCAACCCTCCTCACAGGCCAGAAATGGAGCAATGAAAGAACAGCTGACCAGAGAAATGGGTGGAAGAGTGAACTCTTTAAAAAAAGTCAGTATCGGACAGATTGAGTCTTGGAGAGACTTTGAATTTTGTTGCCAGAGCAAAAAATGACAGAATTCTTGACCCTGACCCTGACCAGAATGAGCTTGGGAAGAGAAGTAACAAACAGAAAGAGGAAAAGCCCATAAGCTTACTTCTTTAATAACAGTTGGAAATAAAATCAGATCAATTTAAAATGGAACAGGAGCAGTAAAGATAATGAAAGAGATTACAAGTTTAGCCCAGATTGTGGGATAAAGCTGTACGCGGCAGGGCAGTCATTTTGTAGAGTCCGCAACTGGCCAGCCTCCCTAGAAAAAATTAACTCAACACGGCTTCTCCCCACCAATAAATCCAGAGGGAAAGCCTCTGCAATGGGTTGTTTCAAATCCAAGAAGAAACTCGTAGAGGGATTGCTGCTTGCTGAAGGTTACTGCGATTCCCTCCCCAGTATGAAGGACAAGGGGTGTGGAGTGGAGCAGACCCAAGAATAAAATTTTAAAAATTAAAAAAAAAATTTTCCTCTCAGATAATGTTTTGTAGCAGGATTTCATAAATTACAGCCCATGGGGAAAAAACTTTACCCATAGCCTGTTCTTGAGATTAGAAAGGTGTTAAAATTTTTTAAAGCTTGTGAAAACAAAAGAAAAGAATATGGATATACATAAACTGCAAGTCTATAATATTTCCTGTATTATTCTTGACAAAACGTTTACTAACTCCTTTTCCATAGTTTTAGGTGTACAAATCTTATACAGCATTTGCTACTTTACTCCTAAGCATTTTATAATCTTTCAATGCTATTATAAATGTAATCTTTTAAATATCATTTTCAACTGTTTATTACTAGTAGCATATAGAATATAACAGATTTTTTTTTTTTTTTTTTTTTTTTTTGGTACCGGGGATTGAACTCTGGGGCATTCGACCACTGGGCCACATCCTCAGCCCTTTTTTATATTTTATTAGAGACAGGGTCTCACTGAGTTGCCAAGTGCCTGGGCATTGCTGAGGCTGGCTTTGAACTCACAATCCTCCTGCCTCAGCCTCCCAAGTGCTGGGATTATAGGCGTGCACCATTGCGCTTGGCTTTAACAGATGTTTTTTATATATTAATCTTGTAAGCGGGGACCTTGCTGAATTTATTCTATTTGGCTGGTGGTTTCTTTGTAGATTTCTTAGGATTCTCTACATATACATTCATGTTCCCTATGAATGAAGAAAGTTTTACATGTTCCTGTTTTTATATGTAAGTATGCCTTTCATTTTGTTTTCTTATCTTCACATTTGCTTAGACTTTCAGTAAATATTGAATACAAGTGGAAACAATGGACTTGCTTTCCAGGTTACACAGTGGAAAAGTGTTTAGTATGCTGTTAACTGAAGTTGTTGGGGTTTTTGGTTTGTTTGTTTTGTAAATGTCCTTTATCAGATAAAAAGAAACTACCTTCAATTCCTATTTGCTAAGAAATATTTTGGAAAAGGATATTAAATTTTTGTTAATTACTCTGCACACAGATTTGAAATAATTGTATGACTTTTCTCCCTAATATAGTTAACTATCTTGACTTATAAATTATTATTTATAATAATAAATATTTATAGGGCACAGAGTGATAATTCAGTGTATTATGTTAATTTTTAAATATTTTAACCGACTTTGCATTTTTGAGACAAACCCCATGAGTTGACTGTATTACATAATATCTTTTTATAATTATTATCTTCTTTTTTAAAATATTTAAATTTGTTTTAGTTATACATGACAGTAGAATGCATTTATGCACTGTGATATATCATACATAGATGGGATATAATTTCTCATTTTTCTAAGTGTACAGGTTGCAGAATCATTGGTCATGTAGTAATAGAAGATCAGTAGAGTAGAGGTAAGGGAATAGTAGGAGAAAGGAGAGGAGAGAAAGGAAATTTACTAAAGACTGAATTACAGCAAATTATATTCCATGCTTGTATAATTATGTCAAAATGAACCCTAATATTATGTATAACTAAAATGAACTAATAAAAAGTTGCATGATACAAAATCAAAACATAAAATCAGTTGCACTTCTAAATACTAACAATGTACAATTCAATATGATATGTAAGAAAACAACTATTTACAATAGCATCAAAAAATACTTAAATGATGCAAAGGACTTATATAGTGAAATGTATAAACCTTGCTTAAAGAAAACACAAATAAATGGAAATATATCCATTCAATGCAATCAATCCCTATCAAAATCTCAACCACAGTTTTTGCCAAAATGGAAAAAAATACCCTAAAATTCATATGAAATCTCAAGGAATCACTAATAGCCAAACAGTTTTGGGAAAAAAAGAACAAAGCTGGAGGTCTCGTACATTCTAATTTCAAACTTATTAAAGAGTGTGGAATTGATCTAGAGAAAAATAGACTGATGAGGTAGAATTGAGAATCTGGGAAAAATCCCACAAATTTTTTTGGGGGGGAGGGCAACACCAGGGATGGAACCCAGGCACACTCAACCACTGATCTATATCTCCAGCCCTTTTTATATTTTATTTTGAGACAGGTCTCTCCAAGTTTCTTAGGGCCTCACTAAGTTGCTGAGGCTGGCTTTGAACTCTTGATCCTCCTGCCTCAGCCTCCTGAGCCCCTGGGATTACAGGTGTGTGCCACTATGCCCAGCTCAATGAATGATTTTCAACAACGATATAAAGAGCATTCAAAAGGAAAAAATCTTTCCAACAAATGGTGCTGGGGAAATTGGATCTCTACATGAAAAAGAATGAAATTGTACCCAATGCTCTGGTTTGAATCTTGAATATCCTCCACTATCTTCCAAAGGTGTATTTGTTGAAGACTTGGTCCCCAGGATGACACTATTAGAAGCATGCACTGGAAGGGATTGTGGGATACTTGCTTTTTTTTTTTTTTTTTTTTTTTTTTTTTTGATGAGAAAGGCAATCAGTTCTCTCCTCCACTGCCTTAGGATAAGACTCCCCAGACACGCACCAGAGGCACAGAAGCACAGTTATACACAGCGAGATCCACAATCATATTGAGTATATGCTTTTTATTCTCTGACGTCATCTTCCTATCAAATCAATTCTTCAGTTTACTGGCATTTGTAATATGATAGATTGTTGTATTAATCATCTTTTCATCACTATAACAAAATACCTGATGCAGAATACTTAGGAAGTAAAGAGGATTTTTAATTCACAGTTTTGGGATATTCAAAGTCCAAATGGCATAAATAACATCAGCTCTGTTGAGAGGGCCATCCCTTGGCTATATCACTTCATGACAGATAGCAATGGTGGGAACATACATAGGAGCAATAAGATTACATCTGGGATCAGGTTTGGTCCTTTTATGACAATCCTTTCCCTAGAACTCAAAGTGTTTCAAGAGAACTTCCAAGAGTATGCCCCCAATGTCTTAGGGACCTCCCATGAGGCCCCACCTTCCAATAAACACACTTTGGAAACCAAGCCTCCAATCAAAATGGACCCTTGAGGGGCACTCCAACCACATCCAAACCATAGCGGTTGTCATAGTATTTTGCTACTACATTAGCATATTGATCAGGGGTGATCATGTTAATATTCATATCCACTACTGGGAAAATGTCACAACCCTGACCCCAGAGGTAAAAATGACAGTGTTTTAAAGCACACTTATCAAAACATATTCATCCTTTCCTTTCCTGACATGCTCATAACTTCCTTAATGAGTTTTCAGAATTCCAGGAAATAACATGTCTCCAGCTGTCTCCCTTGGTGGGAGGGCAGAAACAAGATTTGACAAAGCAGCTTCATTGCACAAGAGGCAGGTGCTCTCTCTCTCTACTGTGGGACTCCTTTTTTACATGTTGTTGGTCTTACAGTGGGTAAAGATCTAAGTCAAAGTTCTCATCTTACAGGAGGTACATGCTTGGAAGTGCCTAGATCTATGGAAGGAGGATATGTTTGTAGACAATATGATAAGTCTGAAATTAATGAAGACTTAGATTTCCTTCCCCATCTCGAGAGCTCTGACTGAGGATCAGCTGAAAGCCTAAGGTGCATATCAACACAAAAATCTAACTTAGAGGAAAAAAAAAAAAGAACCCCAAAGGATACACAAGCGAGGCAGCATATATCAGAATACTGTGGGCTGGGGTTGTGGCTCAGCGGCAGAGCGCTCACCTCGCACGTGCGTAGCCTGGGTTCGATCCTCAGCACCATGTAAACATAAATGCATTGCATTGTGTACAACTAAAGTAAATAAATAAATATTTTTAAAAATACATTAATAAAAAAGAATACTGTGTATCAGGATTCCACTTTAGGGGTCTTGCTGATCACTGACCTTTGGCACTTACCAACTTCCATGTGGACATGTCCCAGTCACCCAACTCTTTGAGCCTGTTTCTGCATTTATGTAATGAGGATTATTTAGCATACATGCTCAGTCTTGTTCTAAGGATGTTGTAGGGACAGACGAGACAAGGCACCAAAGATATCAGAAAACAGTTTTATTTGGCTGCAGCCTGGTTCAGAGGGTACAGCTCTTGCTATAATTGATTAATTCCCTGAAACTCAAGTTCAGGTAGTTTCAGAACTTTATACCCAGCATGTATGGGGAGGGGCTCAGAAATTCACAGTTTACAGAAGTTCACATAAAAGCAGTTTTTTTTTTTTTTCTTTTCTTTCTGTTGTTCTGGGCAAGTTAACCCTTCAAGGACAACACCTGAGAAGGGGAAAGCTTCTTCTCCCCTTTCTTTCCTCCCCCTGCCAGCTGTTACCATGGAGCCCAATTGGTAACTTCTCTTATCTTAGAAATGTAGACATCTCTGTGAAGCTCCAGCTCAAGGCCAGAGGCCTTGTTAAAGAATTTGTCTTTTTATTATCACACTTTGCATTTGCAAACACACTTCTACAAACTATTATACTGGATACATGTTTGTGAAAAACAAGTAAAGGGGTGTCCAGCACCCAGAGTGCTGATTTCTTCCAGGCCAGTGCCCAAGTAATAGAGCAACAGGAAAATAGGAAGTTTACCTACATTGAACTCTTTTGTAGAGACTCTTTTGCTAATAGTCCCAAAGTCAGCCATGGTGAAGATTTCTGGAGAAGCTTAGTTAAGATTTTCCGTAAAGAAAGGGGGGTGCCACTGCAAGGAGTCAACAAGATAATGTACATTAAGTTTATCCACATAATCCTAAGCACAATGCAAGGCCAAGTTAGTAAATTCCCAGTGAAATTTTGTGTGACCAATAGACGAATAAAGAAAAGTAATCCTAGATCTAAAGCCATGGTCTCTTCTACCATGGTTCCCATATCAGGCTTCTCACATGATAGACCAGTTACATCATAACTGGATGTAACCTGAAGACAGTCTGGCCTTGATTTCCAAAAATCTTAGTGCTAGTGGAAAAGTTGCACAGCTAGTTTCAAGGACAGGCCAGAGCAGGAGCCCTCTGACTACTTGATGAAGCCCTCTGATGGCACCTGCCCTTTTCTGCTTTCATCACAATCTGTCTTTCATCTGCTATGTAGCCTCCTCAGCCTGTTTAAGGAGCCCTGACTTCTCTCCTACGTTCTGGCCCAAAAGTTCTATTTGCAGGTGAATTGAGTCCTGTAGCCTGATTCTTTGACATGACCTCAAACCAGACCTGAATCTACCAGTTTTCTGACAGCCCCAGAGCCTTCCTTCACTTAAAGACACTGGCCAGACTGCTGTCAGGAGCCCCTCGCACTGTGATAGTCTCAGGAGGAGCAGCAGGGGGCATGGGTGCCTTGTGATCCACATATTCTGCCTCATCTCACCCAAGAAGCTGCTGTGAGCAAATGGTCAAGAAGCAGGTGGCTAACAGCATCTGAGAAATCCAGGCTGCAACAGTCAGAAGTGGAGACATGGCCAAGCTACCGAGGATACTATCCTGGCAGTGCTGCTCAGTGCATCTGGTGATTTTTCTTCTCCTAATAGCTCTTGCCTTGGACTTCTTTGGTTATGATTACTTGAACCCAAAGAGCCAAAATCTTAAAAGCATGCAAGTTGGGGTAAGCGTGGCTATTAGAGAACATCATGGTCCGCAAGTCACAAAATTACCAAGAGTGGTATCTCCACAACCAAATTTGCTAAGACCTTCTAGGACAGATGTCCATGTTTTGACCCCTTGGCTTGCCCCCATTGTGTGGGAGGGGACTTTCAACATTGACCTATTGAATGAGCACTTCCGACACCAAAATGCTACCATTGGGTTAACTGTGTTTGCAGTAAAAAAATATATAAACTTCTTGAAGATGTTCCTGAAGTCTGCAGAGCAACACTTCATGGTGGGGTACAGGGTGAACTACTACGTCTTCACTGACCAACCTGCCAATGTTCCTCGAATCCTGCTCCATAAAGGAAGGCAGGTGGTCATCCTCAAAGCCAAGAGATATGCCCGCTGGCAGGACATCTCCATGCACCGCATGGAAATGATCAGCAGTTATTCTCAGGAGCGCTTCCACAGGGAGGTGAATTATCTCGTTTGTGCAGATGTGGACCTGAAGTTCAGGGACCACGTGGGTGTGGAGATCCTCTCCTCCTTGTTCGGCACTCTTCATCCTGGCTTCGTCTCCATGCACAGGCAGTTCTTCCTCTATGAACGCAATCCTCAGTCACAAGCCTGTATTCTAGAGGACGAAGGAGACTTCTATTACTCAGGGGCCTTTTTTGGGGGGTCTGTGCCAGAGGTTTATAGGCTCACCAAAGCCTGTCACCAGGCCATAATGATGGATAAAGCCAATCACATCGAGGCCGTATGGCATGAGGAGAGCCACTTGAACAAGTACCTGCTTTACCACAAGCCCACCAAAGTCCTCTCCCCAGAGTACCTGTGTGTGAAAGCAGAGGAATGCTTATGGTCTAAGAAAGAGTGGGGATTGTCCACCATCGTAAAACGGGCAAGATTAGTGATCTTGCTAAAGGATAACCATTTTATGAGGGCTGATGACGGAAGTGTTCAGAAAGGTTCAGAGAAGAGTAATGTGGTCAGCCCTAGTCTTCCTCCTAGTATGCTATCCTAATTTAAAATCAGTTTTATGTAACAATTGTAACTCCACCTCTTTTATCTGTGTTTTATCTTTACTCTTTTATCTGTGCCTCCAATTTAGTCAGGTATAGCACCAGTCACCTCTCACAGTCATTTAGGGAGGTCACGTTCCACAGCTCAGGCACAAATTCATGAACTTCCACCACCCTAAGATGGATTAAAAGAGTGGACTCAGCCTGTCCTAACATACCAGGGATCTGCTTTTGGTTTTATGGATTTAAAAATTTTCTCTATTGATTTCCTATTTTCAGTTTCATTTATTTCTGCTTTGATTTTCTTTTTTTTAACTGTTAAAATATTTTCTCTTTATTTTATGCATTATAAAATATATAAATTAAACAATAATTTTGGTAAAGTTCTTTAATAATTTTATTTTTATTTTAAATGAAATATATTTATTATTGAATTTCTATTCTCTATAATGCATTAGCATGAGAAATAGAGACATTGTCTTTTTTTATTCTAAGTTGTTAGAAATGACAGCAGAATGCTTTACATTTCATATTATACTTACAGAGCACATTTTTACATATCTCTGGTTCTGCTCTGATTTTCATTATTGCTTTTCTTCTGCATGCTTTTGATTTACCTTGTTCTTCTTTTCTAATTTCCCAGTTTGGATGCTTAGATTATTTATTATGTTTATTCTTTTCTAGTACATGCGTTCATTGCTATAAATTCCCCTATAAGCAGTGCTTTTGCTGTATCCCACAGCTTGAAATAGGTTGCCTTTTCAGTTTTGTTTAGTTCTGCATATTTTTTTCCTCTTGAAATTTCCTCTTTGATCCAGGTGTTATAGAAGTATGTTGTTTCATCCTATATATTTTGGGATTTTTCTAGCTGTCTCATATTGATTTCTAACTTAATTTTATTGTGGTCTGAGAGCATACATTTCATGATTTCTATGCTTGTAAATTTGGTAAGGTATTTTTGTGGCCCAGAATGTATTCTATATTGGTGAGTATTTCCTATCATCTGGACATAAATGTGTACTCTTCTGGTGTTGAATGAAATATTCTATGGATATCAATTATATTCAGTTGACTGATGATGCTATCGAGTTCCACTCTGTCCTTACTGCTTTTCTACTTACTAGATCTGTCCACTCACTACTAATGGAGAGATATTTACTATGACATTTTTACTTTACAAAGTGTTTTTACTTTCTTAAAATTTTAAACTCTTTGGTAATAACACTTAGCTTAAAACACAAACATATTTACAGATGTACAAAATATTTTCTTTCTTTACATCCTTATTCTGTAAGCTTTATCTCCTTTACATTTTTAATTTATTTTTCATTTTTGAACTTTTTTGTTAAAAACTAAGATACACATATATTGCCTAGACCTACATAGGTTCAAGATGATCATATCCCTACCTTCACCTCTTGTTTCACTGGAAAGTCTTCATAATTACACAAATAGAGCTGTCATTTTATGATAACAGTGCCTTCCCCTGGAATTTCTCCTGAAGGACTCACCTGAGACTTACTTTTAGAGAGAAAATGTCTATGGTGATTTGCTTGGTTTTGTTCATCATAGATTTGTTTATAAGCAGATAATGCTCCATAAGTGCCTCTCTACTAATGAAAACCTTTTGGTCTTGAGGGTCCATGTTTTCAAACTTTTAAAGGAGCTTGTGGAGGTCTTCAAAAGCTTTGCTAAGTCCTTCACTGTGACTTTTCTTGGTGATTCTCCTTTTTCTTCTCCTACAGTTTCCTTTTCTCTTGTCTCTTCTTCAGCTTTGTGTTCAGTAGGTAATGGGAATTTTTCATTTGCATTTTAGTCATATGGAATCACTGTTGTACATGCAGTCCATCATTGACCAAAACTTCCTTGTGCAGTGCATGACTGTATTGAGGTACTCTTCAAGGAATTAAACACTGGATTTTAATTTTAGCAATATGGTATATTAGAAACTCCTCCAATTTTAACACCTAAAAATGCTGCATAACCTATACTTTAAAAAACATCTTAATGTATAGCTAGCTGGCAGGAAAGAAATTTTTGAGTAGAGAAATGGCATGAATACATAAGTCTACTAGGCTATATGAGAGCTGAATCTGCCATTTGCCTTGGAATATCTGCCAATCTCTACTATCTTAAAACTTCCCTTTGTACCTGGTTATGTATGTTGAAGCATAAAATAAGGCTTGGTTAGTTTGTAAATCCCCATTCCATAGTGGAAATTTCCAAAGGATAACACATTAATTGAGTAAATTGGAAAAATTAACACCATACCTGTGCCTGGACACATGTGTGGTCTTGACCAACTGCAGATACTTGAATTGTTGAATATAATAACAAAATGCATTGTTTTGTTTGGTTGCTTTGGTGTGTGTGTGTGTGTGTGTGTGTGTGTGTGTGTGTGTGTGCATGTATGTGTATGCGGTACCAAGGGTTGAACCCAGGGGCACTCTACCACTAACTATACCACCTGGCCTTTTTATTTTTATTTTGAGACAGAGTTTCACTAAATTGTCCAGTCTGGCCTCAAACTTGTGTCTCCGCTGCCTCAGCTGGGGTTACAGGTGTGTGCCACCACGTCCAGCAAAATAAATTGTTCTGATATGGTTAAAATTTGAAAGTTAAAATATACACTTTTGAAGAATCAATGAGTCATAGAAAAAATCAGGAGAAATACACAAAAATTCTTAGAAATGAATGTGAACAGAGATACAACATATCAGAATCTCTGGCACAGTATGAAGACAGTGCTAAGAGGAAAGTTTATAGCATTGAGTGCCTACATTTAAAAAAGATTAAGGTTAAGACTGAGCACCTCTAATAAACATGAACTCCAGAGGGAGTTAATTGAGAGAAGAGGATGATAACATGAATTTCTGCAGATATGAACAGGGAAAATGCAAATAGGTTGAAAAATGATGAACTGACAAGGTGTGCTGGAGTAACTGGTTATCATAAGGAAAAACTGAAAATAAATCCCTCTTTCAGATCACATTAAAAATTCAACTATAAATGTGTAAAGTACTTAACTGTGAAGTATAAAACTTTACAATTTTAGAAGAAAATAGACAAAATTATTTTATGACCTCAAGGTAAGGAAGAATTACTTAAGTAAAACCCAAAAAAAAACATAACCAATAAAGAAAATACAGAGCTGGGGTTGTGGCTCAGTGGTAGAGCGCTTGCCTAGCATGTGCGCAGCCCGGGGTCGATTCTCAGCACCACGTAAAACACACTGTACAACTAAAAGCAAATAAATAAATATTGAAAAAAAAGAAAATACAGATAAATTCAAGGACTCCATTCATCAAAGAAGTCAAAGAGAGTGAAAAGATATTCCACAAACTACAAGAAAATATTTACATTGTAACTAAAAAGGTTATTGTGTGTGATATTAACAAATCAATAGGAAAAATATACATAGCTCAATGAAAATATTGGTAAAAATACACTATTAGACATTCCACAGAAAGAGAAACTAAATAGTCAGTAAACATAAAAAGACATGGAGCCTCTTTGGTAATCCCAAGCATGCAAATTAAAACTGACGTGTTTTAATTCATATCCACCAGACTGGCAAAAACTTTGAAGTTGACTAATAAAACCATGTAGCACTACCTATAAAGTTGAATGTACAAAATGTTCTTTTAATTTTTAAAAAAATATATTTTTAGCTATAGATGGACACAGCATCCTCATTCCATCTATTTTTTTATTCAAAGTTGTTGTATATGACAGTAGAATGCATTACAATTCATAATACACATATAGAGCACATTTTTACATATCTCTGGTTGTACACAAAGTATATTCATACCATTCGTGTCTTCATACATGCACTTAGAGTAATGATATCCATCTCATTCTACCATCTTTTTTTTTACCCTCTGGCCCCTCCTTTCCCCTCCCTCCCCATTGACCTTTCTAGTGTTCTTCTAATCCTCCTATGCTCCCAGTCCAAACCCACTGTGAATCAGCCTCCTTATATCAGAGAAAACATTCAGCATTTGGATTTTGGAGAGTGGCTAACTTCATTTAGCATTGTGGTGCTGAGAATCGAACCCAGAGACTCACACATGCTAGGCACGCACTCCACCACTGAGCCACAACCCCAGCCCTATATATTCTTATAGTTTAACTTCTCTAAGTCTATACCCTATACAAATTGGGTGAATTCATTAGGCAGGCAGGCAGCAGCTTTTGTTATTATCAAAAATTTGAAACAGTAAATGAATAAATAAGTTGTGATGGAGAATACCACACATTAGTGAAAACAAATAAACTGTAAATTTGACTTTAATGTAGTTGCACTGTAAATTAATAACATTGAGCAAAGAAAGGAAAATGGTCCTACCTCAGTACACACAGTAAGATTCTGTTTATATGAAGGTGAAAATAGGCACAAATAACATTTATTTGTGAATACACACAGTCATTATAAAATTGCTTTTAAAAGCCAGAGTGATTAATAAAAAATGTAGGATAGTAACACAAGGTGGACTAAGAGAGAATGAAGAAGGTCAAGGGAGCTGTCCCTTAAATCGTGTGATGGGTTCATGGATATTTAGTTTTTAATCATTTCTTAAGCTGTTCATATACATGATTCATTATTGGTCTTTTGTATAATCTGTGATTTGGCTCATATGCTGGAAGCTTGGTCACCCAGTGTGGCAGTTTGAGGCAGTAGGGCCTAGTAGAAGATGGTTAGGTCATGGAGGCATCGCCCTTGGAAGGGATTAATGCCAGCCACATGGGACTGGATTAGTTCCCACCAGAATGGTTTGTTATAAAGCAAGCTCAGGTGCCTCCACTCACTTTCTTGCTTCTTGCTTCCTCATGGGATCTCTTCTGTACATGCTCCCACCATTGTGATGCCATGATGCCCTCACCAGAGTTGAGCAGATGCCAGTGCCATGATCTTGACTCTCCAGAGCTGAGAAGTAAATATACTTCTTTTCTTTATAGATTACCAAGCCTTATGTCATAACAGGAAGTGAACTAATAAAGTTTTTTGTGGTACTGGGGTTTAATCCAGGGCTGCTCTACTGCTGATCTACACTGCCAGCTCTATTTTTTATTTTGAGACTGGGTCTTGCTAAGTTATGCCGGCTGGCCTTAAACTTGTGATCCTTCTTCTTCAGCCTTTCAAGTAGCATATATTATTAACATATGCTATATTAACAATAAAACACTTTTAAGATAGTAAGATGCAGTAAAGATGTGATAGACTTTTATGTAAAGGGCCATAACAATGTTTTCAAGAGAAGAGTTGAATTTTTAAAAAGCTATAATATTACAATAAGTTGAAACAACACAATTATGCTTGCACATGAGTATACACACACACATATTCAGATAAATAGCAAAAAAAAAAAAAGCTTTCATTGCTCTGTTTGTTAACATTTGAAACCTTTTGGGTGGCACTAAAAGTTAGAAAAATCAGAACTTTTCATCTTATTTTTGTTTTGACATATATACTCTTTTACCTCTCAGAACTCTGAAGATCAAAGTGTTACCTGGCCAGAAAAAAGGAAAAACTTGCTGATTCGATAAAGAGGTCTCCACAAATCCAAATTTAAGCCGGGTGCAGTGGCGCACGCCTGTAATCCCAGCACTTTGGGAGGCTGAGGCAGGAGGATCATGAGTTCAAAGCCAGCCTCAGCAATGGCGAGGCACTTAGCAACTCAGTGAGACCCTGTCTCTAATAAAATACAAAAAAGGGCTAGGGATGTGGCCCAGTGGTCGAGTGCCACTGAGTTCAATCTCCAGTGCCAAAAAAAAAAAAAAAAAAAAAAAAATCCAAATTTAAAATATTGGTTCTTTGAAAAGAGACTTAGTTTTAAAGTAACTTAGTTGTTAACCATCCCTTGCACTTGTGCTGCAAGCCCAAGGATTGCTTTTGTTTAGAATCTGATATTTGTTTGTTAAATTATGATATGGTACCAGAGAAAATTCAAACTTGGAGAAAAATATAACCAGGAAATTGGCAAACAAGTTATCATTTGATTCAAATGAGATTCCTCTAGTTAAATTAACCTAGAAATTAATCTCAAATAGAAAATACCTAATATCCATATGAAACTGAATTTTTTTAAAAAAAAATTTCTGCCCACCATCATGGTTACTGTATCTCCACCAAATGTAAATGTGAATTAGTTTGCTAGGGCTGCCACCACAAACACACACACACAAATTAGGTGACTTAAGAGACTAATTTCTCACAGTTTTGTAGGTTGAAAGTTCAAGAATAAGGTTCCAGCAAGGTTGATTTCTGGTTAATGCCCTTCTTCCTGGTTTGTTGATGGCTTCCTTTTTTACTGTGCCCTTACAGGGCCTTTTCTCTATGCACATGACTACTAGTGTCCCTTCCTCTTCTTATAAGGACACCAGTCCTATTGGATTTGGACCCCACCCTTATACCTCATTTAATCTTAATAATTTCTTTAAAGGCCCCATCTCCAAATGCAGTCATATTAAGGCATAGGGATTCAATATAAGATTTCCAGGGGAGGGGGAATTCAGTCCATAGCAAATTGTAAGACAAGTTCATTTATAAAACTAAGAAAGTATAGAATAGTAAAAAGAAGCGGGGAATTACCCATTGTCGGGATAACTGCATCATTTATTTTTAATCTATGTTCTTTATTTTCCTTAATGTGTATTCCTGTTTTTCATTGTAATAATAGAAAAAAGTTCATACTCAGATTTTTTTTAATTTTACATAAGTATGTTTAATCTTTAAATGCTCTTCAAAACATTATTTTTTCAACATCCTTAGCAATCAGGCAGATGCAAATCAAAACTACATTGAGATTTCATCTCACCCCACTTGAAATGGCAAATCATCAAGTTTGCAAATGACAGCAATTGATGTTGAGGGGTGTGGGGGGAAAGGTACATTCATACATTGTTGGTGGGACTACAAATTAGTACAACTGCTTTGAAAAGCAGTGTGGAAATTCCTCAAAAGACTAAGAATGGAACCACCATATGACCCAGCTATCCCACTCTTTGTTATCTACCCAAAAGAATTAAAATCAGCATACTATAGCCAAGTTATGGAATCAGCCTAGCTGTCCATTGACAGATGAATGAATGTAGAAAATGTGATATGTGATATATATATATATATATATATATATATATATATATATTCATACTCAGATTTATATATACACAAATACACATACACAATGGAGGTTTACTCAGCCAAAAAGAAGAATGAAATAATGTCATTTGCTGGTAGATGGATGGAATTGGAGAACATCATGCTAAGTGAAAAAAGCCAGACTCAGAGATTCAAGGGTCAAATGTTTTCTCTCATATGCAGAAGCTAGAGATAAAAAAGGAATAAAAAAGGGGGTATCTATTGTGCTGGGTTCATGACTCAGTAGTAGAATGCTTGCCTAGCATGTGTGAGGCACTGGGTTTAATCCTAAGCACCACATATAAATAAATAAATAAAAAGTTTTTTAAAGGGGGGAGAATCTCTTGAAAGTAGAAGGGAGATCAGTAGAGTAGAGGTAGGAGGAAGAAGTGAAGGGAAAGGAGAAGAACTGGGAAATGAACTTGGCCAAATTATGCTATGTGCATTTATAAATAGATCATGATGCATTCGACTTTTATGTATAATTATAATCTACCAATTAATAATAAATAAATAGAAGGAAAATGAACAGAGTAGAGGAAAGGGATTTGGGGAAAGAAAGGAGAAGTACTGGGGACTGAAATGGAGCAAAACGTTACATGCATTTATGAATATGTCAAAATGAACCCCACTATTATGTATAACTATAATGTACTAATAAAACATTTTTTAAAAAAAGAAATGATAGAGAAAAAAGATAAAACTCAAGTAAAAACAATGCACAAAAGTGCAAAAACCATTATTTTCAATTACTACAAATATATTTCATCATTCTTGTTTCATTTTTAAGTGACTATTTTGCTTCATTTGATTATCTTTTTGAAATTTACCTATAAAATAATTTTTGAAATTATGTAGTTTTGAAAACTTACTTGGCCATAGGGTAGAAATTTCTTAAAGCTTGGAAATATTTCTTTTAAGAATGATTATACTAATTTTCAACCCCAAAGAGTAAATGAGAATGCAAGGCTCTCTGTACTCTTACTTGTATAATTCTGTACCCAATGTCGGTTTTTTAATCTTCTTTTTTTTTTCAATTTTACAGGTGAAAATTATATCACCTGTGTCTTTAATATTTATTATAATTATTATTATAGTTAGTGAATATGTTTTTTGTTGTTTGTTCTTTTGGTGGTGCTGTGGGATATAGCTTAGTCCTCAGCCCCATGAATATGTTTTTATTGTCCATGCTAACTTCCTTATAATTTTAAAGTATCTCCTTCCTAACCCACACTTTCATTTCTTCCCGATGTAAATTCTAGACAGTAAATTTCTTGACTGAAGCCGGGCGCGGTGGCGCACGCCTGTAATCCCAGCACTTTGGGAGGCTGAGGCAGGAGGATCGCGAGTTCAAAGCCAGCCTCAGCAATGGCGAGGCACTTAGCAACTCAGTGAGACCCTGTCTCTAAATAAAATACAAAAAAAGGGCTGGGGATGTGGCCCAGTGGTCGAGTGCCCCTGAGTTCAATCCCCGGTACCACAAAAAAAAAAAAAAAAAAAAAAAAAATTTCTTGACTGATCACGAGCATTTATTCTTTTTTTTTAGATGTTTATGGGCCTTTATTTTATTCATTTATTTATATGTGATGCTGAGAATTGAACTCAGTGCCTCACACATGCTAAACAAGCACTCTATAACTGAGCCACAACCCCAACCCCATAAGCATTTATTCTTAGGGTGACCTTTAGATTGATCCTTAGAGGAACAAAAATTACTTTAGATTAATTTTGAAATAGTTGGCATTCATACAATGTCTATTCATCCCATACAAGAGCATGATCTAGTCCTTCATCTGTTCCAATTTTTCTACTTCTCAGTAAAATTTTATGGATGGGGGGCTGGGGTTGTGGCTCAGTGGTAGAGTGCTCGTCTAGCATGTGCACGGCCTTGGTTCGACCCCCAGCACCATGTAAAAATAATGGCATTGTGTACATCTAAAGCAAATAAATAAATGTTTAAAAAATTTTATGGATGGTAATCTGACCTGCGCTTTTTAATGTTAAGTGCAGCAGTGACCAGCATTTTGGATAGATGAAAATGAAAGTTTAGAATAAGCAAACAAGTGAACTAGAATGCCAAATTATCCAGCAGGTCTGAGGAGGGCCAGAACTAAAACCCCTTTAGCTCAAGTCCCAAGACCACCTCAGCTCTCTGCAAGTGACCTGATGTTACCAGCCTAGATAAGAAAAAGAGACTTGCTTTCCCATGTTTTTGTGGACCATACTTACTGGAACCTACCACTTTTCTGGTATTTAGAAAAAAGGAGATATCTTAGTATGTTTATGCTGTTATAAACAAATACCACAGACTGAGTAATTTATAAACATTACAAATTTATTTCTCACAGTTTTTGAGGCTGAAAAGTCCGATATCACGGCACAGCAGGTTGAGTGATGGTGGAAACATGTTCCTTATAAATGGCTCCATCCAGGGTCCTCACAAGGAAGAGGGGGGAAAAAGGGTCTAGCTAGTTCTCTATAGTCCTTTTTTGTTTGTTTATTTTTATGTGGTGCTGAGGATTAAACCCAGTGCCTCACATGTGCAAGGCAAGTACTCTACCACTGAGCCACAGCCGCAGCCCCTCCAGTCCTTTTATAGGATTACTAATTCCATCCATGAAGTTAGAGCCCTCATGGTCTAATCATCTTCTAAAGACACCACCTCTTAATACTATTGCATTAGGAGTGAGGTTTCAACATGAAATTTCAAAGGGACACAAACAGTTAAACCATTGAAGGAGTTAAAACCCAGTGGTCCCATTTTAGTTTACAATTGGCCTAAGCCAGTCCCTGCCTTTTAACCTCAAATTTGCCTGACCTAATCCTTGTCATACAGCTAAATTACTGGTAAATACAATTATCTACCTGTTTGAAACTTTTGAAAGTTGGCTTAGAGAGGTCGCTTGCCCCAGGCAGCATTCTCTGCCAGCCTGAATTCAAGGCTCTTTCCATGACACTGGTAACCCCAGGGTGAGGTTCTGCTTTACACTCCTTTTCTCCCTCCCTCTTGGACCAAATCTGCAAGAGGGTCCTTGAAGGAGTAGCAATGTTACAGAGTTTACATGCAAAAAAAATAAGCAGAAAATGGTAAAAGCCACTTCTAGACTGAGAGGTCTTGAGATGAGCCCACCTAGGCCATCTCCAGAGCCCTTCTAAATAGTCAGAGTGAGCTGGGAGATGAAAGCCCTGTAACTGACAAAGGCTAGAGCTAGAGACAGGCTGCCTGTGGCTATTGACACTGTTTTTAAGCTCTGGATTAGTGAAACCTTGGATTACATATATGTTATTCTAACTGAATTCTCAAAACCCCATTTTACAAATGAGGAAATAGTCCCAGCAAAATAAAACAGCTTACCTGGGATCATGTAGCTGGCGAGTGTCAGAACCTAGATTCATCCTTGTTTTACTTGACTTTTCTCCCCATACTTTGAATAACCACACATGTCGCTTCTCTGCATCATCCTCTGAGATCTCCTGCCAGGCCTTTTATACTCTGCACAGTGCACAGACGTGGGGCACAAAGAGTTGAGTCATGGCTACTTTATTAGAATCAGTCTAGTCAGGTATCTCTAGCTGTAGATTTGTGAGAGGAAGGAAGATAGAGCTCAGGTCATGAGCAGAATCGTTAGTAGTAAAGAATCCTCTCCACAAAGAGTCTAGCTTCAAATGGACTTTCTTAACATACAATTTCAAAATGCTTGTTACTTTGAGAATGCTTTCCTTGCTGGTGGTGACGGTACCCTAGGAAGAGAGTAAAATGAGGAATGGAGGTCCCTTGTGAGTAGGTGCTGGGCGTATGGTGGGCTTCTCAATCCCCTAAGAATAAGAAGAATAACTATAATTCCTTAGCCCACCTCCTACTCTCCTGTTATGGAAATTTTTAAAAAATATATACTTATTTGTTTTAGTTGTACACAATGCCTTTATTCTTATGTGGTGCTGAGGATCAAACCCAGGCTGCGCACGTGCTAGGTGAGCACTCTACCACTGAGCCACAACCCCAGCCTGCTGTTATGGAAATTTTAACATGACTTTGGCATAAGAGATGATGGAAAATGTATACAGAATGTTCTTCAAAAATTAAAACAGTCTCATCAGAAACATAGTCAGGCAACTCACATAGATACAGGCCACATTTTTAAACAGAAAGTGAAGATTATCCATGGGATATTTCCACACTTTACAATGACCACCCCAGAAGTGTAACATTTAAAACCCAGCATGCAAGAAGTGACGCAAACAGCTCCTGTGTCCCCTTATAGCTGAGTTGAGGGGTAAAAATTGTGGGGAAGTCCCTTGTGAGACAGACATCTACAAGGTTTGAGGGGACAGCCATGGCTATGGGGTAGTATGGACAAGGAGAAGACCTGGATTTCAGGACTGGCTCTGCTGTTATGGCGGGTAGTCAGGCCTCTGCAAGGCCCACAAGGATATTTTCATTTTGCATTAGGAGAAAATATTTTTTTGAATATTTCTTGTGTAAAAATGGCTGCTCAGGATTGACATCGGAAAAAATATACAACTTATAATTGGAGCCTATTACACTTGGAAAGGAAGGGACCCACTAAATATAAAAAATTTTCAGCCACAGAGGAAAGCTAAAGATTGCTAATGTGTGACTTCTTTCTCTCTTTGCACATGAGATGGGAAAAGAAAAAAAATAATAAAATAGAGCCATACAACAAGGTTTCTGGCCATTGAATGGCCTTGCTCAAGGGCACAGAAATCATTTCTAACAGAGACAGGTTTTGATGACAAAAACAAGCTCCCTGTTGTCATCTAGAAATAATTTTCATCCAGTCAGTAGGAAGCTGGCAAATCATGAGGAATTGAGAATGTTCTGGAAGCAATCAGTGGGCATGTGGTGTTGATTAACCTTCATGGCTCTAAGTGGACAGCTGGAGATAGTTTGGTATGGACAAGAAGCCAATGAGAAGGAAAGAGAGTTTTGATTTGGCATCATGATTTTCCTGATGGCACACTACAGGAAATTTACAACTTTTACAAGGAATCTGAAGAGGAATTAATTTGGCTTAAAGCTGAAGATGTATGCATCTGCTTGATCTAGGACCACAGCAAGCCCTCCTGTGAGTGCCACACAAGGCAGGAGACTATGTGTCTGAGAGCCTCCTTGTCTGTGATAGTTTGTGTGTCAGGACAGGGTGAAACTAGCGGGGTCATACATCCTGGAGGGATGTTAAGAAATGTTCAAGGGAGTGGTGACAGAAGGAATCTGCACCTCTGCCCAGGAATCATGCCTGCCTAAATGAGTGTTTTAGGGGAGGGGTGGTTTCTAGATCTAACTAAACTGAGGGTGGAGTGGAGATGAAGGTGGCATGTGGCTAGGCTTCAGCAATTTTTCTCAACCAGACAGGAAAAGGAGGTGGAGTTTTACCCTTACTACTAAAACTGGCTCCGATTTCAGATAGCATGTTAGGAGGAAGACTCAAACTACCTGGCCATTGTCCCTCGTGGAACTCTTGCTAGAAGTCTTTATCCTTCAATGATTGCTTGGTGATTTTTTTGAGCAGATGCCACCCTACATCCTCTTCTTCATAGACGAGCAAATTCAATATATTCTTATCCCACATGTACTCAGGGGAGAGGACCTTGGTGGGTTTGTGGTAAAGCAGGTACTTGTTCAAATAGCTCTCATCATGCCACATGCTCTTTATGTGATGAGCTTGGTCCACCATCATTGCCTGGTAACAAAACTTGGTAAGCTTGTAAACTTCTAGCACTGTTCCCCCAAAAAAGGCTCCCGTGTAGTAAAAGTCTCCCTCATCCTCAGGAATATGGGCTTGTGACTGAGGCTGGCGTTCATAAGCAAAAGCGTTCCTAGTGAGCCCAAAGAAGCCAGGATGAAGGGTGCCAAACAAGGAGGAAAGGATCTCCACACTCACATAGTTCAAGAACTCTATGTCCACATCTGCGCATACCAGGTAATCCACCTCCTTGATGAAGCGCTGCCAGGAGAAAGTGCTGATTATCTCCATGCGGTATATGGAGATGTTCTGCCAGTGGGCGTGACTCTGGACCTCCAGGATTACCATTTGCCTTTCTTCCTGGAGCCGGATGAGTGGAACACTATCTGGTTTGTCAGTGAAGATGTAGTATTTCATCCTGTATCCCACCAGGAAGAATTTCTCTGCAGTCTCCAGAAACAGCTTCAGGAAGACCATGAGTTCTTTGATGGCAAACACAGCTAATCCAATGGTAACATTCTGCTGCTGGAAGTGATTATTTAGTATCTCACTGTTAAAGGTGTCCTCCCACACAATGGGAGCCATCCAAGGAGTCTCAACAAGGATATCTTCCTTACAGGGCCCTAACACATTTGGCTGCTGATACACCATCCTTGATACATTCAAAACCGGCATGTGGTCCATTTCTCCAACACCTATGCTTTCCTCAATACCTATGCTTTCCTCAATACCTATGCTTTCCCCAACTAGCATGTTTTCTAGTTTCTGGTTTCTCAGGATCAGAAAGTTATGGCATAAGAAGACCAAGATGAGAGTCAGTAGGAAAAATAATGTTACACAATAAGGGAAGTGGTATTTTGATTTCCCAAGAAGTTTCTGCTGAACCATATTTTTCTGGGTCTCCTCCGTTAGAAGAAGACAAATTCTCCTGGGTGGAATGAGGCCAAATCTGAGGCCCTGAGGTGGAAGAACTTGGAGACCCAGCAGAACTCCAATAAACTCAGTCTGAGTTTGAAGTGCTGTCAAAGTAATCAGTGGGCAGAATAAATCAGTAGACAACTAGAACTTAAGGACCAATGTGATGGGGAGAAGTCAGAGTTTCTGAAATAGACTCAGGAGATTGGCTCAAAGGAGGTTGCTAAGCAAATCACTGGCATAAATTGTGATGAAAGCAGGGCAGGGCAGGAACCACAAGAAAGTGTGACCAGGTGGTAAGAGTGTTTATGCTCTGGCCTGCCCTTGACATTTATTAGTTGTAATACCTTTAGCAGAGCATGAAGTTTCCTGGAAAAAACCCATAAAGTTCAGATCAGTCTGTCTTCAAAGTCACATCTAGATAGGTTGATGTGGGTCATCATGCTGAAGGATTGATTTGGCAACCATGGTAGAGGAAGTGATCTACATATCAATACTTGTTTTCCTAATAATTGCTGGGACTGCTGTGTTACTTATTAATGGGACCGAGGTCTAAAGCCACCCCCCATTTTGGGCCCTAAAAGGGGGTTCTTTCTGCCAGCAGAAAGAATTAAAGTAGCTTACCTGGCGAAGATAGGCTTAGCGGGCAAAAGTCGCCAAGTGTCTTATCCCCGCCTGATTGACGGACACCACGCCACACCTGGGGAGTTTTTGGTAGAAAGCAACGCCAAAAAACTCAAATTTATTGAACAATGAACTGCACTTATATAGGCCTAAAAAATAACCAATCCTTGACCAGCAGGGCAGTTCCGGCTCTCACGATACATCATAGCCATACCCCCTTGCTTAGCCCCAGTCCTCCAAAGGGCGTGGTAAGCAACCAGAGCCCATCCCCTTGGCAGACAGCGTCCGGAAAGTCCCAACAATTCCCCTTTTCCGTTTTTTTCAAAATGGGGCTTCTCCATTTTATATTTCAAAAATGGGATGTCCCATCCTGTATTTCGAAAATTAGGGTGTCCATCTCACTTGATAGTGTGCCTGTTTAGGTTGTTTTTCCTCTCTGGGAAAAATCTTACCCGTCATTGGCTACCACCCTAGCACTTCGGTGGACACACCCAGGGCCAGCAAGTGGCCAGGGGAAGGACACAGGACAGGACAGTCACCTTTGGGAAGGCTTGACTGGATGGCAAACCTCCGCATCTTGTTAAGGACCATGGCCAAGCCTGTAGGGCTTTAGCTCAGCATGACAGCAGACCGCCCAGCTGTATCAATCTGGTTAGTTATATAAGGCCCAAAAGTGAACACAAAGACAATGACAATCAGGGATTTCACCAAAGGGAGAAAGTCCACCCATTCAGTTTAGTCTAGAGGCAGCTGTCTGGCATAAAGTCCGGACAATTGTCACAGGAATAGCACTCTTCTCTCGAGCATAAAGTCCAGACAATTGTCACAGATATAGCGCTCTTCTCTCAGCATCCAAAGGAAGCCGTCTAACACAAAGTCCAGACAATTGTCACAGGAATGGCACAGTCCCTCTTCTCTCATCGCAGAGGGTTGAGATACTGACAAAGAAGGAGTCCAAAACAGTGTTTTTGATGAATTTTGGAATGGATGTGATGAGAAGTTTAATCATGACAGGACAGGAGATTTGTCATGGTGTTTTTACTTTCTTCTCATTTCTGTGGAAAAAAGAAAGGATCACCCCTCAAGAGCTTGTGCTCCTGGGTAGTCATTTTGGTCGGATTGGCAGTATTTGAGATCTCTGGCAGGCACCCATATAGGGTTTTGTTCTCCCATTGGGCAGACACATCCAAAACCTCTGCCAGCACTTATTAATGGATCTGGACCTCTCCAGAATCCAGTTAATGGGTCTTTCCATCGGACCTCAACCTTTACATAAGGCGTTTGGTTAGACCAGTGTCTTTGAAACGCAGACAGAGGCTGCTGTTTGGAAAAATTTAAAATATTTAAGGTAAGCATAACTGTCTTTAACTGGTCATGGGGGTTGTTTCCCCCATTTTGTTTTATTAATTGGTCCTTTAGGGTTTTATTATGTCTCTCTATGATGGCTTGTCCTTTTGGGTTATATGGGATCCCTGTGGTATGCTTAATATGCCAAGTTTGGAAGAACTTTTGTAATGATTTGCTCATAAAACAGGGTCCATTATCGGTTTTAACCTGTTTTGGCAATCCAAGAATAGCAAAGCATTGTAAAAAGTGACTTTCAGCATGTTTAGCCCTTTCTCCAGAGTGTGCCGTGGCCCAAAAAGCATGTGAATAAGTATCTATGGACATAAATATATATTTTAATTTTCCAAATGGCGCATAATGCATTACACCAGTCTGCCAGGCAGCATTGGGCCGCAGGCCTCTGGGATTTACCCCAGGGGACTGGAGAGGTGGGACCTGTAACTGTTAATACACTGTGGTGGCCAAACGGTCAGCAGCCTGACTTCCCTCAGAGAGGGGCCCAGATAAGCCTTGATGTCCCCTAAGATGTTGGAGGAAAATAGGCTCATTATGCCCCTTTAACAGGGATCGAACCTGAATCATCAGAGGGGTTATAGGATTATTATCTATCTTTACATATGATGCATTTAGAGTAGGTAATAGGTTAATTACATATAAACTATCTGAGACAAGATTCATAGGCTCTTGGACATGGTTCAAGGCTAATGCAACAGCATATAATTCTTTAAATTGAGCAGAACCAGTAACGGCTTCAAAGTATTGTGTCCTTTGGCCTGAGGATGGGTGAAAAACTACAACTGCTGACCCTTCTTTTCCTCCATCTGTGAAGACATTTACTGCCTTGGGGAGTGGCTTGATGGGAAAAAGGATGGGGGGGAGTCCACTCCAGTTTGGGAAAAGAAGAGGTCCATTTGGTTGACCCATAATGACAGTCAACTTGTCCTAAAAATCCTTCTAAAGCATAGGAGACTCTAGGGTTGTTTCTCCGTATCCACTCAAAGTCTGACAAACGGTAAGGAATTGTTAAAATATCTGGGTCTTTTCCATAATGTCTCAATGATGTATCTCTCCCTTTTATTACAAGATCTGCTAATTGATCTAATTGGGAATAAACTCGAGGTGCTCCTCCCACAGAGGAATGTATCCACTGTAAGGGGTTACCCATCTGGGTGAGAACAGCTGTAAGGAGCTTAGCACCTGAGAAAATCCACAGATATAGAGGTTGTTTTGGTTGGTATCGAGCCAATTGGGCTGAATTGAGGGCATCTTGGACTTTTTGTAATATTGACAGATGACCTTCTTCTAATATAATCACATCAGAGGGGGATTTTCTCCGTAGCAACTCAAAGAGAGGTAATAAATCCTCAGTAGAGATATGAAGCCATGGTCTTAACCAGTTTAGCTCTCCTAATAGCTTCTGTAACTCTGCCAAGGAATAAGATTTTTGAATCACTAGTTGAGGTTTGAGAGGACAAACCGAGTCTAGGCTAAGTTTTGTCCCAAAATATTTTGAAGGGAGGAATAGTTTGGACCTTGTCATTGGATATGTGTAATCCTCCTTTTTCTAAGAGCTCTCGAAGGGTCAGGTAAGCTGAGCCCAGTTGCTGGACATCAGCAGCTCCCAGGATGATGTCATCCATATAAACATATAGGGTGAGCTGCGATTTTTTCATTAATGGTGACAGAAGACATGAAACATAATATTGACAAAAAGCTGGGCTGTTAGCCATACCTTGAGGGAGAACTATCCATTCATATCGCTCATCTGGCTTTTGAAAGTTAACAGAGGGGATAGAGAACACAAACTTTTCATAATCATCTGGATGAAGAGGTATTGAAAAATAACAATATTTAATATCAATAACAATTAAGGTTAAATCTCTTGAGATAGAAGGGATCCAGGGGAGGCCACGCAGAGGTGTGCCAACAATGAACATCCTATCATTAATTTTCCGGAGGTCTTGTAACATCCTCCATTTCCCTGTGGCCTTTTGTATAACAAAAACAGGACTGTTCCATGGGCTAAGAGAGGGTCTAATGTGTCCTAGGGCTAACTGTTCTTGGACAATTGCCCTCAAATGGTTTAGTTTTTCAGTAGGAAGGGGCCACTGCTCAACCCAGATTGGGGGGCCATCTCGCCATTGAATGGCAGGAACTTGGGGAGCAGTGGTCCTTAGGATTGGGGGTGAGACCCTATTTGGTGATTGGAAGTTTCTCTCCCTGTATCTTTAATTAATATATCATTTTGAAGCTCTCTATGGATTGTAGTAATGTAAGCTTCAGCTTCTCCTAACATGTCCTGGCCTAATAAATTAGAGGTTAATCCAGGGGCCACAAGGGGGCGAACTTCCCCTTGATTTCCGTCTATGTCTCTCCATCTAAGCCAATCTCTGGTTTCTGCTGAATGAGTGTTCCCACCTAGCCCGAGTAATTGGGGCCCTGGAATTAGTTCCCATTGAGGTGGAATCCCTTCCTTCCTTAGTATAGTACGATCTGCCCCAGTATCAATTAGGCAACAAAATTTCTTTCCTGATATATAAATATCCATCTTTGGTCTAATCCCTGGAACAATAGGAATTGTCCAATGGACCTTAGGGGGACTGTGAGCAGGGGAACCTCCTTGGTGTAATGAGGCTGGAGGATGCCCCTTTAGGAGTTTAAAGGTTTCCCCTGAATATCAAATTTAGATCTGCAATCTTTTCTCCAATGATATCCTCTTTTACATCTAGGACAAAGTGTTCTAGGGGCAGCTGGACTCTGAGTCTGGCCAGGGGAGCATTCTGGATGCCGACCAGGGCCATTGGGGCAGTCTTTTTTAAAATGGCCCTGTCGTCCACACTTAAAACAGGTCCCTTTTCCATTTAAAACTGTTGCTAATACCTCAGTATGGGCATTAAGGGCAGTGGTTAAGACTTGAGACTGATGAGTGGGAGAACCCACATCTTTGGTGGCAATAATCCATCTCCCCATAGATCTATCCTTTAACCCAGCACAGGCCAACTTGTGATCTGTGGTCATCCCTTCCCAAACCAGCATTTTTGCAAATTGATCTCTCATCGTACCAGGTGGAAATTTCCTTTGAAGGCTTTTTTCCACTCTCTCAATAAGTGTGGCCAGATCCTCATTAGCTTTTTGAGTGATTCCAGCTATAGGAGGCTCTGTAGGGCCTTCCTCTAGCTTTTTCCATGCTGCCAGCCCTAAAGCTCGCACCTGCTCTCGGTAAGGGGCTGGTATTGCTGCCTGTTGAATGCCCGTGGTGTTGCCGCCTGAAGCGCTTGGAGCAACGGAGCCACGGGAAGAAGTTCAGAGGAAAACTGGAGACGAACAGCTTTTTATTCTGATAACTTTTCTCTCTGGTTCTAACAATGACTAACACACGCACACACACACCACCAAAATGGCGCTGACCCGATCAGCAATTTCGGCCAAGTCACTCGAGATCCCGGGACAAGTCCCGTGAGACTACGGAAGGCGACAATGCCCAAATCTCCACGGCTCATAGTCAACTGCAATTCAAGCCATCTCCCCAAACAGGGCTCCTGCACCGTGGCATATTGGTCATTAACTCCTGCCAGCATCCAAAAGGTTATTGGTATGGGAGGATTCATAGATCGGTTTCTCTCTGCCTGCATATGACATTCATCAGTAAAATATGCACACCACTTTATAAATAAAGGTCCAGGGAGCATGGCTTTAGCTAAATCGTTCCAATCTTTTGTCGTGCAGGCTTGATGTGCCAAACTTGATAAAATACATTCTGCCCATGGAGAGTTAGGACCGTCTTCTGACACGGCTTTTTTTAACTCTTTTAACTCTTGAGTCTCCCAGGGGTACCAAAGACTCGGCCTATTTCCTCCTGGATTTAAATTAACTGGAAACGACATTACAGGTGAAAGCCCACCAGGGGGCACTAGCAGCTGTTGTGAAATTGGCGCCTCCTGGAGAAGTGGTGGTGCAGAAGGCCCGGAAGGGGCGGGCTCATAAAATGGTGGATCCCGCTCACAGGGTGGTGAGCCATGTGGCCAATGGCCTTTGTCCTCAGGGAATTTTTTCAAGCTCTCCAAGGGAGGGGCTGTAGGTTCCTGATTGCTAGTTTTTCCTAATTCCGCGGAGCGGGATTTCTCTACTTCTAGGGAGTGGTTAGGCTTCTCCAAATCTGCGGACCGGGAGGGGCTGTTTAATTCTCCCGACCGGGAGAGATTAGATTCAGATATTTTATTTTCTTGTAGGGCCTGCTCCGTTACCTCAATTCTTATAATTTGAGGTGCCTGATCTGTGGCCTCTGCAGATTCTTTTATTGGTTGCATGAGAGAGCATGTTTTTAGGGCGGATAATGTTGGATAAACTCCCGGAGGTGGAATTTCCCCATTTTCGTTTTCTCTCTCCCTTAAAAGCTGTTCCACACAGTGCCAAGTCTTCCATGAATTATAATTAGCCTTCGGGAGCCAGGGAGCCGCCCGTATTAATGAGCTCCAAATTTTTTCAGCTTGAGCATCAGAAATCTGGAGACCTTGCTTTCTTAAAATACCGCCATGCCTCGAGGGCTGGGTCCTGAAATTTCTTAAATATTAAAGCTTGCCCCATATTAGAGGATACTTTTGCCAGAGAGACGCTGCGTCTCTAATCGTGCTAAGCCTATCGATAATTTTCTTTCGTTTTCATGCCCTGCACTTGGGCGCCAACTGCTGGGACTGCTGTGTTACTTATTAATGGGGCTGATGTCTAAAGCTACCCCCCTTTTTGGGCCCTAAAAGAGGGTTCTTTCTGCCAGCAGAAAGAATTAAAGTAGCTTACCTGGCGAAGATAGGCTTAGCGGGCAAAAGTCGCCAAGTGTCTTATCCCCGCCTGATTGACGGACACCACGCCACACCCAGGGAGTTTTTGGTAGAAAGCAACACCAAAAAACTCAAATTTATTGAACAATGAACTGCACTTATATAGGCCTAAAAAATAACCAATCCTTGACCAGCAGGGCGGTTCCGGCTCTCACGATATGTCATAGCCACACCCCCTTGCTTAGCCCCGGTCCTCCAAAGGGCATGGTAAGCAACCAGAGCCCATCCCCTTGGCAGACAGCGTCCAGAAAGTCCCAACAAATAATCACTTAAAATCCACTGAGAATTTTTTTTTGTAAGCCTAGAAACCTCCAGCACTTGCACAGCTGGAATTAGGCTGCCAAGCTAAATGTTCACTATCTTGTATCAATACTTACAGCAAGCCTGGGGTCTCTATTGTGTGCCACTGGCCTTTGTGTATGTTTTATGCCAGTATTGTACTGTTGTATTACAATAACTTTGTAATATTCCTTGAAGTCAGATAGTGCTGCTCACTGGGTCAGATACTGTTATGCCCAGAGAATGGATCCACCAAGGAATCCAGACTGCATGCAAGAACAAGAGCCTTTATTTGGGCTTAAGCTCAGACTCTCAGACCTCACCAACACAGTGGATCTGTAGTGAGAGCCCGGAACTGAGGAATGAAGCAAGGAAGTAGAAGCAAGAAGGTAGAAGCAAGGAGGGGGAAAGGGCTCGCCTGATTGGCCAGGGGAGCCCATGCGTGTCTAAGTAAGTTTTCATTGGTGGGTGCTGATAGATAGGCTTGGGCCGACAGGCCACCTCCCCCATGGAAATTTCCATTAGGAGCAACCTGGTTTTATTTTCCCCAGGCAGGAGCCAATCAGCTTAAAGGTCGCTATGTTCCCCAGGCAGGAGCCAATCAGCTTAAAGGTCACTCTGTTTACTGGGAAAAGAGCCAATAACGTTTAAGGTCACTCAGGCACACACCCCCACCAGAAATCCCTACTTAAGTCCCTGCCTGCCCGGAGCTCAGACACAACAGCTCATCCCTGCGGAGAGGAAGCAGCCGCTGCAACAGCTCCAGACTCACCATCTCCAGCCCGATGGCAGCTGCCCCAGCTGACAGCTCCAGAGATCACAGCCGGCATGACCAGGCACCAACCCCTCTGTCCAGAGCTTGCACACTTCCCTCTCCCTGACTCCTCTCTCCCTGTACTTCTTCTACCTCCGACCAGGCATAAAGGCTGGTGAATAAATCTCTTGGCTGCACTGTTGTCTCCGGTGTGATTTTTGCCCTTCAGGTGCCATCTCCAGAGCTATGGAATGTGCTGACTGTTCATTGCAGGGCCCTGCCATTGCCCTAGTTTATTGTGCATGGGCTGGCTTTTCATACCCAGGCTTATTTCTACTTTGTGACAGGAGACTTGCAACAGTTTGGGGCAGCTGATAACAAAATGGGGTCACAGCAGTTTGGCTTCTATTGTCTTTAAGCCAAACATTTTACAGAAGCAAAAAGAAGCAGTTAAACCGAAAAGAGGCATGGGGCTGAAAAAGGAGGGTTCCACAATACAAATATTCACTACAGAGGCAGAGAATATGTTTTTTTTGGAGAACCAGAAGCTGAGTGTCACCCTTGTCCACTTACTTTAGGGTAACCCAACATCACTCGTCTGTCTTCCCTGTCATGGCTCTTTCTGGAGGCTTTTATCTTATCCCTGACCCAACATACAGAAATTCACTAATCAGGCTACATTCATTTGAAAAGCAAAAAGTTAATGTTTATCAGTTCCCAGATATAAGTGGGCACACTTTCCGTGTCAGTGATATTATAAGATAAACATTCCATTTGGATTTTGATGAATGATCATCCCATTTGGCTTTTTAGCCTTTGAGAGCATCAAAAATAATGTTTAGTCTGTGAGCATGTTGAGCTTCATGGAGTCTGAATTGCTGTTTCAACACTTTCGGTGATCAACTATTGACAACACTGTCCAGAAAACCAGTTCCTTTTGGTCCCTCAGAGGCTGAACACAGCTTTCACGCCTGAATAGATGGGGTGCAGTTGTCCCTTCACCACCTGTAGGTGGAGTCGTGGGAATTACATTACTCTTACCCAGAATGCTCTGCTCTGGGAGTGAAGTAGCACTCATCCAATGAAAAGACAAGAGAGAGCAGTATGATTTTGGGCAGCAGAAAAATAGGGGAGGGACTTCCGGTCTTGCTTTGTGGCAGTCGCTGTGAGGCTGGTTCACGTGAACACAAGTACCGGAAGACTGGTAACGGTAAGGCAGCGGCAGAAAATTAGAGAGGAAACGTTCCCGTCGCACGAAGGTGAGTTAAAGGTTCTGAGAGGCTGCCCACGGTGACCTCGGTAGGGGCAGGGCAGGGCTAGAGGCCTATTCAACCGCATTTGTGGGCATCAATCCACCATGGGCTCAGATTGTAGAGGCTTTGCTGTTGACCCTGGCACAGGTTGGTACTGTGTCCTTTGGACCATCACCCACTTCCACCTTATCTTTGTATTATAAAGCTCTAAAATATGGGAGACTGTTAAGGTCACTGCAGCCTAGGCACTAGTGTCCAGCCCCATGTGGTAGCAGGGGAGGGTTGTGGGATATGACCCGTTTCTGAAAGCCAGTGTGAAGAGTGCAAAGGCTTAGAAGGAGCAGCTGAGCCAGGAGCATTTGGGAAACCTTGGGCTCGTGTTGTGTCTACACGGAACAGAGAATGAAGAAAAGTCAAGTCACACCTGGAATGGCAAGCAAGGAGGTATGTCTTGGTTCCAGTGGTGGTTGGAGCAATGGAGGGATGGGAATAAAGGACAAACACCATCTGAGTTAGGAGTTTTAAAATTTTCTAAAAACTATTTGGGAGGAAGAAGACTAGAAGAAGAGTGAGGAGAATTGTAACACAAGGAGATTGAGTCCTTGATCAAAGTCGCAAAGCAGGTAAGAGGTATTACTGAGGACTGAGGTACAGGGAATATAAAGTTAGCCTAACAGATCCAGAACTGGGCAGAGGTACATTGAAGGCCTGAGCTCTTCTATTTTTGCCTGCTTCTTATGGTCTCCCTCTTCCCACAGGTTCCAGTACCCATGGAAGTGCTTATGGACCCTACACAAGTGAGTTGGCCCTCATTTATCCCAACTTCCCCCACCCTCCCACCGCGCCCCCCACACACACATCTTTCTGGGAGTGTGGTGCCTTGTGACTCAGCCTGCCACTCTCCTAGTTCTTGTACTTAGGGACTCCTGAAAACAGGGTCCTAGAACATGGGGTTTATATGGAATAGTTACTATGTCTAGCACAGTGGAATGAGGTGTGGAAGGTTATCCCACACAATTTTCAGCAGGTCCAGATGCTTGAAGTTGACAATGACTCATGAGTGTTCAGCTACAGTCTCCTTTCCTTCTGGTGAGCAGGAGAGTAGGAGTCAGACTTAGAATGACAGAGAAGTTGAGTGTTTTTTCTTAGAAATAATGGGAGCAGAGGCATATAAGCATTGATGTGATGTGACCCAGGTCCTAGCAGGCTCCCTGTAGCTGGAGACTAGACTGTAGGAGTAAAGGAGGAGAGGCAGGAAAACCAGGGATAGGGCTTCTGCAGTAATACAGGTGACTGCCAGTGACATCTGGAAATGGGAAAAGTAGTTGGATTCTGGATCTGGTTTCTAAGTAGGTTTGACTGTTAGATTTTCTAATGTTGAGGGTGAGAGAATAAAAGGAATCAGAGATTACCCCAAGGTTTATGAAAGAAGCAAGGGGAAACAAGTAGTAGAAATAATTTTGAAGGGCATGCAGTTTCATTTTAGCCAACTTAAGAGTTTGAGATGTTTCAGAGACCAAAGGAAAGGCGTCAGATAGGCTGCTAGACACAAAGATCTGAAACACTAGGTAGTGGTTCAGGGTAGAGACATCCAAAAGGTGATAGACATTTTGTGGACTGAGCTGAGACCGTGGATCACATTTGGAGGAAGGAATCTTCAGGTCTTGATGGTAATACTATAAATTGACCAAGAAGAGAGGATGGTGGCCTGAAGCTTGGATCTCTTGCTTGGGCACCTGGCTGAGAGTGGTAGGCCTCACAAGCACAATTGAGGGGGAGAAATGACCATGAAGGGTGGGTGTGGGGAAAGGATAGCCTGGCAGGAAATCAAGGTTTCTAAGGGAATATTTGACATTCATATGGATTTAGAAGTATAGGCATAATGGAGGGAAGATGACACTGAGGCTGGGGCTTGTTCACATCTTTATGAACTCATCAAGACTTGTTGATGACCCTGGAGTTTTTCACTCAAGCTGGTGGTTTAACTCAAGGGCAAACATGGTCATCTGGTATAGTCACTAGGCAGGCAGGTCTGGGTTCTGGATCTGAGGCCCAAATATCATTCTAGATAGTTGAGGTTGATGCAAGAAACAGAGCCAGAAGTCATGTTTTCATAGTAGGATTTAGGGTTGCTCTGGCAGTAGAACCATTGGATGTCCAGGGTAGTACTAGGGCCTGACCAAATTTTCTAGGTACTCTCTGAATGATGTGATAAGTAACACTTGATAAGGCCAGGGAGAGATCTACAGCATGGGTCAGGGAAATAGTAACAGTGGGCACTGGAGTTATGAGACATACACTCTCAAGAATGATGTGCACATGGAGAAGGGGTATGAACTGAACTTCCCAAAGCCCTATTATTAGGGGATTAAGGATAAAGGATAAACCCAAGTTTGGTTGTGTTTAGAGATACCATATGTAATACTTCCCAGTCACTTCCTGGTCATAGTGGGTGAGGCCCTGCATGACATCCCAGAAATTAAATGACAACTATCTGTCCATCTGCTTGTTGTTGCTGAGGGTTAGGCTCAGTGACTAATGGGGCTATGAACAGAAAAAGTACAACTGGCAACAGGGTCTGACATCTCCTCTTGATTTGTGGAAGTTGAAGGGAGTATGAGCATGAGGTGGACATTTAGAAAGAGGAATTGGGAGTCCTTGGAAGAGAGGTTGTTCATGGTTTCATCTGTTCTAATCATGGCAGAAAAATATGACTTTTGAGGATGTGGCTGTGTACTTCTCCTGGGAAGAATGGTGTCTTCTTGATGAGGCTCAGAAACTCCTGTACTGTGATGTGATGCTGGAGAACTGTGCACTTAAGGTCTCTCTGGGTAAGATGATCACACTCACCCATGCCTTAGGCTAGGCTCCTTCTTCTTTTCCCCCAGGGACAGATTCATCCCTTTCACATGGCAACTGTGGACATTACTTCCCTCCCTAGTTTTCTGGGTAGTTTCACTGGTTGGCAGGGCTGAGCTGTTGCACTACCCTATCTTCTTCCCAAGCAATCCCAATACGTGTTGGGATTACTTGGGAAGCCTTACAGAGAAGGGAATCAGGAGTCTCACAAGTCAGTGAGATCCCACCTTTCCGTGTTCCTGACCGGCTGACCTCAATGCCACAAATTCTGCTCCCTTCCTCTAGCTGACATATTCCTGTGTCTGCCTGTGTCAGGAATTTCAGTCACTGATATGATCACTATTATGTCATTCTCTGTGATTCTTTTTGTAATATTTGGTTTTCTTCCTTGTGGTTATTGCTCTGAGTCACTCTGGACTCTTATCTGACCAGTTTTTCCATGGGATTTGCACCATACAGGTACAATGCTCAACAGAGGGGGGCGCGGGGGGGATGGAGGGAAAAGCTGAGTCTTTCTCAGAGTGAACATAATTCCAGCTATACCAAATAAGCTCAGAGAGGCCCTGGCCCTGCTGAGTGGCAGGTTATAGGATATGGCATTGGGTCTGTGTTCAAATCAACCCATCCCAGTAGTGTTCAAACATTCCACTACTATTTTGGTGCCAGTATCAGTGCCCACACCTCATTTCTATCTTTCTCTTTCCTTTTTTGACATTTTGCCAGATTGCTGCTTCTCCTTTGACTTTTGGCCCAAGCATACTCCCCAAATCTGCGGGTTCCACATCTTAGCTATTCCCATTCTCTACTACCTCTTTGAGTATTCTCCAAGACTAGTCCCATGTGCACATATCATTAGATAGACTTTGAATGTGAGCTACCATATTGGAATAGGACTTTTTGGGAACTGGATTCACCCTTCTACACAGCACACACATGTCATCAGCAGACAAGAGGCGCTAAAAACCAATGTTGCTGCCTGAAGCGGAAACCGCTTGGAGCAACGAACGCCGCAGGAAAATTCGGAGGCAGGATGAAAATGAAAGAAGGTCTTTTATTCTTCTTCTCTCTCCGGCTCCAGCAATCACTCCAAACGCTCTAACTCCAACCACCACCTTCTTCTTCTTCCCACCCACTCTAACCAAACTCACCCAGTTATATACATATAGCTTTAACAAGGACACGTGCTTATAGCTCGAGCTTACAGGTGCGTCACGCAGTGTTCACGGGCATACAAAGATTCTTTGAATAATGTATTACTATCAGGTGGAAACTAGAACATCTTTTATGGCTCTCAGCTAACCGCAATCTTTAGCTATCTCCTTGATTATAGACTCCTTCAAACCAATAGCAGAGAGAGAATTTCAGACCCTGCCTCTCTTTGTGCTGCACCCCATCCTTGTGTCCTTTGCCTGATGAGCCTTTAGAAAGCTTTCTAAAGGTCATACCATGACCTTTAGAAGGTCATTACTGGACAGCAGCTGATTTCTCCACCTGACCTATGAAAACAGTCCTATGAACTTACATAGACTCATTCATTGGTGTTCAAGTCACATTTGTGATGGTGTTGCCCCTACTCACCAAAGTCAACGTGCACTTCATTGGCATTTATTCACTTTCAGATCACGGGCATGGAGTGAAAGATGAGGAACCATCTTCTGAACAGAATGTTTCTATAGAGGAAGTATCACAGGTCAGAACTCTCAATGAAAGTCCCTTTCCCCAGAAAGCCTACCCCTGTGAGATATGTGTATTTGCTTTGAAAGACATTTTGCCCTTTTCAGAGGATAGGGAAACACATCCAAGGCAGACACCATACATTTATGGGGCATGTGGGAAACAATTATTTAATATAAACCTCAGCAACTATATTACAGCAAAGAGAAACCCTTCAGAAGGGGTGTGGGTAGGTTCTTATTTGTAAAGAGCTACAGATTCCATGTACCAGGGACATCCTTAACCTGAGGGGACATTGGGAAATATGTCCTGATCATTTCAGGTCTTCTCTAGAACCTAGGCACTTACAACAGAAGCTACACACAGCATCCTGAGGGAAGCAGTCATTCACAGTGAGAAAAAAAAAAAATCATTAAAGTGCAGTAAGTGCAGAAAAGGCTTCAATTGCAAACAATTTGTTCAGCACCAGTGAGTCCACAGTGGACAAGAATTTTATGAGTGTGGCAAATATGCGAAAGCCATCAACTATAAACCCTTACTTTTCAACAGCAAAGGGGCCAAACTGGAGAAGGGACTTTGAACTTCCATGAATATGGAAAAGACTTCATCTGCAAATACATACTTTCTCCTCACCAGTGAATTCATGCTGGTGAAAAGCATTAGTAATGCATTGAAATGGTGGGAAATTACATAGCTAAAGACTCCGATTTATTCAGAAACAGAGTTCATATTGCAGAAAGACCTCATGAATGTAGCAAGTGTGCAAAACTCTTCAACCACAACTTCAGACTCACTTGACACCGGGGAGTTCAGAATGGGATAAGGCCTTGTAAATGCAACAAAAGTGGGAAATTTTTGATTCAAAGCTCCAGCCTTATTATAAACCAGAGAATCCACACTGAAAAAAAGGCTTTATTCATGCAGTGAGAGTGAGAAATCTTTTAGGTAAAGCTCCATCCTCATTAAATATCAGAAAGACTTCCAAGAGTGTGGGAAATTCTTTTACCAAAGCTTTGGTCCAATTCAACATCATGGCATTCACACTGGAAAAAAAGACCTTATGCAGGTAAGGAATGTGCAGATTTTTAGCCAAAGTACCTTCCATATCCAGCATATCAAGTTCATACTGGAGAAAGGCCTCCTGATGTACAGAAAATGTGGAGAAGCTTTCAATTCAGATTCTCTTGAGTTGCCACTGAAAGCACACATCTGCAGCTAATGTGGGAAAACCTTCGGCCAAACACCAGCAGAAACAAATCCATGATGGAGAAAGAAATTACAAGTTCCATTAATGTAGTAAAGCCTTCAAAGATGTTCTGACTTAGAACAAAATATTCACTCAGATAAAATTTCTGAGTGCAGTGAATTAGCAAAGGCTTCACTCTGAGATCTAATTTCATTTGGCACCAGCACACAGCAGTAAGGCCTTATGAGTTTAGTAAATATGGGAAAGTTCCCAGCCAAAGTTCTTAACCTCATTGAGCAACAGGAAGTTCACACAGGAGAGATGCCTTAGTCATACAAGGAATGTGCAATCTCCATACTTAATAGAATGACCCTGGAGAAAGGCCTTTGTGAAGAAAACCTCTGCCCAAAATAAACCTTACCCATCTGAACATGCACAGCAGAGATTTCCTCATAAGTTTCAAGTTTGTGGAAAGCTTTCAGGAGGTGCCTTGCAACTTCTACCCTGCCCTGATCCCTTGCCAGGTGTGTTGGCAAAAACAAACTGCTTGTTTTTCCTTTACTCTGACCATAGTCAACACAGAGGACTTCTATGGCCCTCAAAGACATGAGGATTTCTCCCCCATCCCCATCAGTCAGTTCTGCAGTGGACATATGGTGGGTGCCTAAGCAAATTCAGTTCTGCCACCTAGAAGTAATGTCAGATCCCACAGATTGAGAGCTCAGTCCCCAAGACAACCCCCTTCACCCACACAATGTCAGTCAGAAGTCCCAGATGGTTTTACCTATTACTCTGACCAAATGGCTATAGATCAGTGTTCCATAGCCCCCTCATCAGGTTTAATTAAATTGCTTGAGCATTTCACAGAACCCAGAGAAATTCATGCTTATGTTTACTGATTTATTATAAAGTACATCACAAAGGATACAGATGAAAAAGATACACAGGACAAGGTATAAGAAAAGGAATGCAGAGCTCCCAAGCCCTCTCTGTCCACAGCAGACTGCAAGAACCTCCGTGTGCTCTGCTACCCAAAGCTCTCCAAAATCTGTTCTTTTGGGTTTTCATGGAGCCTTCATTGTATAGGCATAATTGCTAATAGACTGTGAGTAAACAAAACAAATCCTATTTATTACAAGGCCCATCCAGATTCTTCTTGATCTCTGAGCATCCCTTACTCCAGGGGTTGGGGCGGGACCCTCTGTAATAAGGGTCTTATGACCTACTATCAGACAAGGTTAGTCAGAGAAATTCTTTATGGCCAGCTAGAAACAGGGGAAAATAAGTTTCTCTGATCCACTTTGGGGTTGGAGTTATGAACCAGGAATCATGGACAAAAATAAAAATACATTATGTCATAATATCCCACCAGACCTATATCACTGTTGCAGAAGCCATCTCATCTCTACCCATGGGTCCCCACTGTGGCAGTTCAAGCTGCCAACATGATGTCATTGAAATATATAATTGAGAAGAGATGTGTAGTCGCACTTTATATTTTGTTTCCATTATACTGATAAAGTAGCCATAAATAAACCCTAGAATATAGATAATAGTAAAAAAAAATTAGCAAGTGACAACTATTCAGTTTTAGTAATAACTTTATTGAACTTTATAACAGCTTTATTGCATTACAAGTGAACTTAAACTGAATACATTTAAAGCATACAGTTTGATGTTTTGATACATTCTTATACTCCTGAAACTAAAATAGTCCTCCTTTTAAATCATTTTTAACATAAAATTATTGCTACAAGAATATATTGTACCTTTTGTAATAGGCACTTTAAAATATAGATAAAATTTTTAAAAGGACAAAGCCCCATGAACTATTCCCCAGTCTCCCAATATTTGTCATTGCATGGTCATTCTTTATTCGTCTGTGTACATATCTGATACTGGATTATTTATAATCATGGACATCATGTCATTTAATTTGCAAAGTCTTCAAAATGCATTTGTAAAATGTAAATGCTATATAAAACATGAAATAAGTGTACTTGAAAATGTCAAAATGTTATCAGAGCTCATTTTTCTCAGTTGTTTCAAAATGTTTTTTTAGGTAGATGCAATGTGATCAGCATCTAAAATGTATCTGTATTGCTTTTGGTAGACATGTCTCTTGTGTGTCCTACATTATTATTATTATTATTATTATTATTATTATAACTTATTATTTATAGTTGCCACTTATTATTTATTTAAGTTGCTGGGCATTTGTCCATTAGAATTTGTTGCATTCAAGATTTGGCTTTTTGCATCTTTCTAATGCTAATTAACACACTTACCTTTCTTCCATCTTTCGCAAATATTGATGAAATGCATAATTGCTCTGGGCTGAAAGGTATGTGATGGTGACACACTGGGAAACACATTAGGAATGACAGTATGTTTTGTTGGCACTCTGCAGAACAGTCTGGAAACAAGTATTTTCAAGTACTCAGTCTGGTAGGTGTGTAACATCATGCATGTGTATCAGTGGGACCCCAGGTGATAGGTTTGTGATATACCTAACTACAACCTCTGTATCCAACGTATGGTCCCCCGCTTGGGACACTGTGTGACAGGTATTGAGATGTTAACACTCCTCCAAACAGCCAAGACACACACACACAGAGCATATCCATAAGAGAAAAGAAAGGACAGACACAAAGCAGTACAAAACAAATGTCATACAAAATGCCATGAGACAGTAGGGGGGAGGTACTGACACCAGCAAGTAGGGTGACACTCTATGGAGACTTGTGAGAAAGGCATGTGGTAAGGATGCCCCAAAACCTGGTGTAGATCACATACAAACAATCACATGGTCTCCATGGGCCAAATTTGATAAAGCAGGACTCTGGCTTGAAGAGAACAACATGGCATTCATCCTTGTAGGTTTGATGATTCACTGTTCAGTGTCAGAACAGGAAGCTGGGATGTACATCTCAGCAAACGTAGAGACTCGTCCATAGGTAATGATAGAATGTAAGCACAAGAGGACTTGTGGGAAGAAACAGTTGGGTAGCAGAACCTTTCCTTGGAAATGCTGTCTGAGAAGGCTTGGAAGCAGTGATCTGACTGGGGCAGAATGGCAGAGCTATTCCAGGTTTTACAGGGTAAGTTAGCTTGTGGTGAGTGAGTTTGGTAATGATTGGTCAGCATTCTGGGAGATAGGAAGTGTTCTTGCAGATTAGTAACCGTTGTTGAGCTATTTGCATTTTGCCAGAGGGATGGGTGCGAGTGGTCTGAACTAAGGTCACATGCAAGAGGGTATATGAAAGAACAGCCACAGGCACCAGGACATACAAGGATGACATGGGAAACTCTTGAGTCCTTAAGAATCTCCAACAACAGCCACAATGTTAACAGTGATGATGTGACAGCTGAATATTGAGATACAGGAGAGGAAGAGGCTCTGAAGCATTTAGAAGATGGACAAGCAAGACCTTGTAGATGATGAATTCTATATGGCAGTGATGGCCAGGGGTATCCTGTGATTCTGTGAGGGATCCCTGGAGTGGTGTTGCCATCCATGCTAGCATTCCAGTATGGGTAGAAAGTTTGAGAGAAACGCTCTATATGCTCATGGAGGAAGGCTGAGGACTATCCCCCAGTTGATGTCACCCCTGCCAGAGGAGATGTCAGGATGTGGTTAGTTGATCAGGGGCTCAGCAGACAGTCTAAGCTTAGAGTCTGGGAGTCCCAGCCTAGGTGAGGGAAACAGTGTCCTGAAGACAGATGGGACATTTATAGCTCCTGTACTCTTTGGGGTCTGCAGTCTCCCACCACCTCCCAACCATGTTCCTTCCTCCATTCCAACCCAATCCAGACCACTGGACGTGAGAACTTGGACTTGGTGACAGTAGAAACAAAAACCAGTCAGGCAAGGCTTTCTACTAGGGCTTCTCCTAGGAGAAGGAAGATGCAGCCCTGACCAGAATGTCGGGCTAGCTCCCCAAACAGAGGAAGAGAGCTAGTTTTATTCATGTGAAAGGGCTGTTTGGGGCAAAGGTTTAGAAATGTTAATTGCATTTAGGTATATTTCAAAAATGCCTCTCTTTTCCTATGAGGGCACTTTAACTGAGGAAGACATGGCCAATTGGTCATCCTGGATCCAGACGTTAGTTTTTCATATCGATACCACATGCTGCTGTAGCTATTTAAGAGAACCCATAGGTCAAAAATGGAAGAAAACAAACCGTGGCAAGTAGCAAGTGAAGGGCCCTGGGAATTTGCTGTTTTGATGTCACCTCACAATTTTTTTTTAAAACATTTTTATTTATTTGCTTTTAGTTGTACACAATGCATTTTATTCAATGCATCTTATTCAATGCATTTTATTTGTATGTGGTGCTGAGGATCGAACCCGGGTCGCCCACATGCTAGGCGAGCGCTCTACCGCTGAGCCACAATCCCAGCCCCACCTCACAATTTTTATCCTTTATGTTGTTTGTTCTTGGAGAGTCGTGGCAAGAGCATCCTGGCCTAGTGATGTACCTGGTCTCTGAAGCTGATAAGGGGGTGGGTAAGGCATATAGCAAGCTTTTTGTACCTAATAAGCTGTGAGTTAAAGTGAGAGAGCAGAGAAAAAAACTGATGTTATCTTTTAATGGCTTTCAGGTCTTGAGTTAAAGCCCAGGAATGTCTTTGCCCTTTGTCCCTGTGGTGGTCTGTCACAGATATACAGTTGGCCACATAAGCAGGGGATACCCATGTGTCACCATAGATACCAGATAAAGGACAGCCTCAAGAATTACCTTGAGATTCTGTTCATTTGCTGCACAATAACTGCAGCCATGTCCTCTGTCCCCCATGTTCCCAGCCCTCTCTGTTCCATTGCACTCAGCCAGGTCTGTCCTTTAATAGTTGCCTTTTTAAAATATTTACTTATTTGCTTTTAGTTGTACACAATGCATTTATTTTTACATGGTGCTGAGGATCGAACCCTGGGCCGCGCAGGTGCTAGGCGAGCGCTGTACCGCTGATCCACTAATAGTTGATCCCCAGCCACTAATAGTTGCCTTTTTGACGTGCTCTTTTGCTGGGAAAGATTTGCATCAAGCCTGTAACTGTGTCCACATAAGTCAATGCATATTTGAGAAAAGGAGAGGCCAATGTATTCTATCTGCCATTGCTGAAGAGAAACCTCACTTATTTTTTGATAGGTTCCTTGGTGGCATCCAGTCATTATTGGCATACAGCAACAACATCAGACATCTTTGTGGGCAGTTCCTAGAATGTTACAACTGCCCACCTAGTCTTTTGACCTGCATGCTTTAATTTGCAAATTGGCAATTTCTTCTCCAGGAGCTTCCCCCAGCCATCTTAATCTCTGCCAGTTGGTCAGCCTCATTATTTCCTGGAAATTGAAGAAGGCAATGGAACTTACATGGTACATTGTGACAACTTTTTTTTTGGACACACCAAGTATCTTCCTATAGTTCTTTCCCCATAAAGGCTTGCCATTAATTATCTACTGTTGTTGCTGTTGAGGCGCCTTGCATGAATAGTAAGAATACCGCAAGAAGGCAATCATTTGCAAACCAGGAAGAGAGCTGAATTTTCCAACATCTTATTCTTGGACTTCTAGCCTCTAGAACTGTGAGGACATAAATTTTTGTTGTTTAGACTGCCCATTCTGTGACATTTTGTTATGGCAGCCCTAGTTGTCTAATACAGACGTTTTGAAAGATCATCTGTCAATTTCGTTTTTAAAAAATTAAATGTGATTTTATGATAAAATACAGCAATCATACTCTTATGAATTTACCCTACTGAAATGAAGAAACCTACATATGAATGCTTTCAGGAGATTTATTCATAATTTCTTGAATTTTTAAACAATCAGGATGCCATTTAACATGTGAGTGGATAAAAAGGGGGGAAAATCCCTGTACTATATTCACACAATGAAATATTGTTATGAGCTATCAAGGCCCTAAGAGGTCTAGAGTTTCCTTCCATGCATACTCCTAAATAAAAGAAGCCTGACTAAAAAGGCTATGCAGTACATGATTTCAATTGTGTGCATTCTATAAAAGTCAAAACTATAGATAACTAAGGTTGTCCCAGATTAGGTCCAAGAAGGTCCCCAATAGGGAAAAGGGGACCTCACCTCAATCCTGGCAGGTTCTTGAGTTATACCACAGAAATGAATTTCAGGATGTGTCAAAAGAGGCACAAGTAAAGATTTATTCAGGAAAGCAAAGAACAGAGCAGCATACACACTCAAAGGGAGAAGGACACTCTAGAGTGAAATGGACTTTGGAGGTCTCAGACTTCTCTTTTTAAGGAAATCTTGTAAATGGTGGTCATGAGAAGCATAAGGGGTGGCATCGGCCTAATGAGCGGTATTTTAGTCAGCTTTTTCACCACTGTAACTAAGAGATTTGACCAGAACAATTGTAGAGGAGAAAAAGGTTATTTGGAGGCTCACAGTTTCAGAGGTCTCAGTCCATAGACAACTCCATTCCTCAGGGCTCAAGGTGAGGCTGAACATCATGGTAGAACAGTGTGGCAGAGGGAAACAGCTCACATGATGATAAGGAAGCAGAGAGACTCCACTTGCCAAATACAAAATACATACCACAAAGCCATGCCCCCAATGCCCACCTTCTCCAGCCATAACCCTACCAGTTAATCCCTATCAGAGGATTAATTCACTGATTGGGGTAAGATTCACAACTTACTTGCATTGTCTCACACATGAGATTTTGGGGGACACCTCACACCCAAACCTTAACAGCTGGATTTCTTTGATCATAGAACAAAGCAGGTCACAGTGGTCTTGTTCTCAGAATCTTCAGGTCAACATCATTTGTTTAATATATAGCATTTGGACTCTACCCATATTGTGAGTCTCTCATGTTATCTTTCTCTAGCCTTCTTTTAGTCTAAAAATACATTCTATAAACTAACAAAATATATGGGCACTAATTAACTTGATTTATAGTTCTAAAATATATATTGGAGCTTTTAAGAATTTAGGCCTGGAGAAAGGTTTGAGGAGAAAAGGTGAGGGCATTCATGGAGTTTTCAGATTTAAAGCTAAATTCTTTCCTTCCTTCCCTGTTTGTCTCCTTTGTACTTACTCTTATTTCTTCTATCCTACCTCAAGATCAGTGGTCAATAGGAGTTGGAGGAATTAGGTGAGACAGATTTTATGATTATAAAACTGTGATACTATTATGCATTTGTTCAAAACCATAGCACAACACAGAGTGAACCTTAATACATGCAAATTAAAATAATAGATTGGAAAATTGGAGAATCCCATCAAATAATGTATACCATGACAGAAGAATTTAACTGTATTACAAATGTATGAAACAACTTCACAGAGAAGTGGGGAGGGGCTGACCTAGGTAACTTTGGAAATGGTGGAGTCTGTTTTACTAAAGCCAAAATGGACTACAAATATGCACTTTAGTTGATAAAGTTGTTCCAGTGAGGGCACATATTACTAATCCTGATAGTGCATGAACTAATAAGTTCAAGTTAACTGCTTGAACTTAATTCAACTATTAATTAAATGAATGGTAGATAGTGGGAACCAGGTTTCTCACTATCGGAGTAGGAATTTATAGACAAGCAAGGGGATGATGCTAGAATGATCTATGTGTTAGTGAATTAGAGTTGGAGACATCAGGAAGAATTCATGTTTAATTTAGTACAGATAGTGTAATTATAGTATAGATGATATTATAGCATACACACACATATTTCTTTGCTCTTATCAACTGAGGAGGCCTAAAAGAAATTGCACCCCAATAGCAGTGAGCACCCCTAGTGCCCAAATCTTGGTATTAATGCAGTTATCTAATAAAATAAACCAGGGTTCCTTGAAAAAATGACTGACTCTAGGACTGGGACAGGAAATATACAACAGAAGCATGGAATATGTTGTAATGCTAGAAAAAGAATTTTAAAAAAAGTAAAAATACATACACAACAATGGGGGCATATTGAAGGGACACCGGAACCAACTGTTCCAGTGGCCAAAGCTGAAATGATTTGAGAATAAATATTTAAGTATATGTGTATGAGTATGTACACATACATATGTATTGAGTATTATATATCTATGTGTGTGAATGTATGCACATAGTATTGCATTATAACCCAAAGAATAAAATGTAAGCATGTAAGAGCCTTTGATGAGGAAGTAGCTCTAAGATGGCGGCTGTCTGAGAGCCAAGAGGTGGCACTTACTTTTTTGTCAGAAGCAAGGCTTTGCTTACTACAACTTACACCTGACTTTTATAGTAGCTCGAGGGTACTATGTGCTGTAGCATTAAGTCAAGCTTGTGATGAGACACGTGTATGCCTGTTAAGAGAACTAATGCACCTGTGATGGGTAAAGAGTATTTAAAGAGATTATGGGGGTGTAAGGGGGGAGAACAGAAGATAGAAAAGGAAGGAAGGAAGAAGAAGAAGGAACAATAAAGGAACCACTCATTCCCAGTCTGCCTCCGATTTCTTTCGTATGGGCTCGTTGCTGCAGGCAGCAACAAGTGGTGGCCCGTACGGGGAGCTCATCGGCACCGCAGGTAAACTGAGGAAACTCGCGGGAGTCTCTGGCCAGAGTGGTTAAGGGCGAGGGAAAATGGGTTCGGAAATTTCAAGGAACCAGATGGTTAAGTTTATTAGAGATTTGTTAAAGATAGTTAGGGAAGAAGAAAATGGAACAGCAGTAAAATTTGAGTACTGTGCAGAAATACGTCCAAACAATAATGAAAGTAAGCCTGTGGTTTATAGTGATCGGGCTATTTACCATACCACAATGGGAACTTCATAAGCAAGATCTAATAGCGGCAGAAAAACAAGGATTTCCCCTTCCAAAAGGGACGTTTCCAATGTGGCATTTAGTTAGGGAATGCCTGCTCTCAACTAGACCTAAGGTTCAGGAAAGTGTTACTGAAAGTGCCGAAGCTTTGGGACAGGTACAAGAAAGGGAGTCAGTTAGGGCTAGTGAGGGTAATATTAGTGAGGAAGAATTCAACTGGCTTATCCAGACTTCAGATTTCTCCAAGAGTGATAGATCCTGATTAAAATACAAGGAAACCAATGTCTCGGTGGTTCAAACTATCAATATGACCTTCCAACCTACCCCTGTTTGCGTAGCCCCACCATTCATATTCATAGTATCTAATAGTTCTATTTTTAATGATAGTTTGAGTTGCACTCCTACAACTTGTTTCTTGACTCAGTGCTGGAATGGCACTGCCTTTCCTCTAATGATTGTTGCTCAAGTTCCTAGGTACATCCCTATGCCAGTCTTAGAGGACCCTGAAGACGTGCCGGTGGCATTGTCTAGACATAAAAGAGACGGCTGCTGCTGCTACAGCTGCAGGGGTCGCAATCGCTACAAGCATCCCTACTGCTCAAGCATTAAACAACCTCACCAGCAATGTGGCCTCTGCTCTACATACACAAGACCTCCTAAATCAGCATCTACATTTTGGAATTGTTCTTCTCAATCAACGTGTTGATCTTCTCCAAGAGCAAGTGGACATTTTGGCAGATCTTTCTACCATAGGATGTTTAGGACATTACACAGGACAATGCCTTGCGGGTATCCCTTTTCTTAACCTTAGTAGGGCAGCTAATTTGTCTAGAGAACTTAGTACACTACTTAATGGAACTTGGAACCATAACTTTGATAATCTGACCAGAAACTTAAGAGCTCAAATAGTTTTAGTCAATTCCACAAGAGTGTCTGTGCCCTCTTTTAGTGATGTGATGTCCTTCTTTAAAAATATTATATATCTTGGGGTCAAAAATGGGCAGGTATTTAGGGACTTTGTTTACTACTTCTTTTTCTCATTGGATTGTCATTCTATTGCTTATGTAAATGCATGCTCATCAGCGCAAAGACAAAATTATAGTTGGAAATGCGCTAGCCGCCTTAGAGACTGGATCATCTCCTCATGCTTGGTTGGCTCAATTGGATGGCTGGTAGTCAAAGACAGGAAAGTCTCATGTGACCAACATATCAACCTAAGACAGGAGTCAAGGGCACTCTATCTATGGCCTTGATTATCCAATGATGGGTAAGAATGTCGGTTGCACATACAGACGCCTAAGACAGGCACAGTCGATCCTGATGTGGTGAGGCGTCACCCATCAATTTAAGCTATCCCTCTTTTAAAACAAAAAGGAGGAAATGTAAGAGCCTTTGATGAGGAAGTAGCTCTAAGATGGCGGCTGGCTGAGAGCCAAGAGGTGGCACTTACTTTTTTGTCAGAAGCAAGGCTTTGCTTACTACAACTTACACCTGACTTTTATAGTAGCTCGTGGGCACTATGTGCTGTAGCATTAAGTCAAGCTTGTGATGAGACACATGTATGCCTGTTAAGAGAACTAATGCACCTGTGATGGGTAAAGAGTATTTAAAGAGACTGTGGGGGCAGAAGGGGGGAGAACAGAAGATAGAGAAGGAAGGAAGAAGAAGAAGGAACAATAAAGGAACCACTCATTCCCAGTCTGCCTCCGATTTCTTTCCCGTGGTCTCGTTGCTGCAGGTGGCAACATAAGCACATATTAGTACATAGAGGTATAAATAATGATCAAGTACACAGGAGCACTGTGAGGAATAGAAAATCTGGTGGTCCATTTTCATAATATAGTATTTAGCTTTAAATGTAAAATGACTTTGGGTGTAAGAAAGGCAGCTGGAGAGGAAGCAGAATAGAAAGTTATAAGCAGTTAACACCAAGAGTGTAAAAATTCACAGCCCCTTGACAAACAGGAGGTGAGAAGGAAGGGAACTGATCTGACCAACAGAGATCAACTGTGTGCCAAAAGGCACTTGATCTAAGGGGACAACTAAAGTTGCCTTTCTTAAATAACCTAAATGGAGACAGTAAAACCTAGGTAAAGACTGTGCCCTATAGTACTCAGCCAATGAGGAACCAGGGGAGGGATCTTGCCCTCGAGGGAATAAAACACTGGTTTTCCCAGTCTGTGCCCTTGACCACCAAACACCCAATCTTGCAAGACCATCATTAAAGTAAAGCCTCACTTTTGGCTGTACCTTGTGTCTTGTTTTCTAGAGGCTGGACTGAAACCGGGAGTTTTGCTTCAGAGCTGGGACCCTCAGACACTTGACTACAGTTCATTGAACCCCTCAGCATGGTGCTGACACATATCAGGGACCACTGAGTTTCTGTTGCTGCTGTTGCTATTATCTTTGTTGGAATTTTTTGTCAATATTTCCTCATTCTCTAACATGCCAGAGCACCTACTATCTGCACCTTGTAGTCCCTTGTGTCAATAGTTTCTCCAGTAGCTTCCCCCATCAAAGGCTTTTTTTCTTTGACTCAACACACAAGATCCAAAGACAGTATCAGCCTCCACAGTGAGCATGTCACAGAGCTCAGCTCACTCACTAAATACGCTTGGTGACTCAAGCCTTGGGTCTGTCTGCACCTTTACCAGTGACCAAGCAATAGGCTCTGATCTCATTCAGCCCAAGGCCAATATGTCTGTCTTTGACTTTTCAGTTGTCCATGGCCTTCCAGTACTTAGCCATGATTTTCACCTGGGAGGAATGGGGGAAATTGGACCTGTCCCAGAGGACCCTGTACCAGGAGGTAATACTGGAGACCTGTGGGCAACCGGTCTCATTAGGTAAGCCTCCCCTCTCTCCCACGTGTAGACAGCCTTCTTCATTTTACCCTCTTACTTCAGGTCTGGCTGGTAGGAAAGGCCTCTGGAGCCCACTCTCCCCCCTTCCCCAAATTCCTGCTGTTTTGTTTCACTTCCTCCTATTGTAGTATCCCTATCTATCCAGGCACCATGAGGGGCTGAATACAGGAATTGAAATCAAGAACCAAGCCTGCGGGGGATGGGGTTGTGGCTCAGCGGTAGAGCACTTGCCTGGCATGTGCGAGGCCCAGGTTCGATCCACACCACCACCTAAAAATAAATGCATTGTGTACAACTAAAAGCAAATAAATGAATATTAAAAAACCAAAAAAAAAAGAACCAAGCCTGCACTCTCAATTCTAATATCTAGCACAAGCTGGCCTCAGTCTCAGGTCCTTAGTCCTGATTCTCACCAGAGGGAGACTGAATGGACAAGCTTTGTTGGTTAGGTGTTCCCATGACCCAGTTTGCTTGGGCAGCAGATGATGGTCCAGTCTCAAAAAAGTCCATGAGTCTGGCAGGCCAGCTGGCAACTTTCTAAACTACACAGTATCCATTAAACTCATTTTTACCTGATGTCTACACAGTCATCCTTGATTCCTAGGGCCTGTGTCACAATCCTCTTTAGGTACAGATGATTTTAAAAGGTGTACAAATACGTCATCAATTTATCATTGATGGCATTGAATGGATACCTCTATGCTGCTTTCTTTTTTTTTAATTTATTTATTTGCTTTAGTTGTACACAATATGTTTTACTTTTACATGGTGCTGAGGATTGAGCCTGGGTCGCGCACATGCTAGGCGAGCGCTCTGCCGCTGAGCCACAGCCCCAGCCCCTCTATGCTGCTTTCTGATTGTTGTCAGGAGAAAGTCTTAATTTAGTGATGAATCTCTGATGCCTGCCCTAACTTTTGCTAATTTTTCTTTTCAGCAGAGGAAGTAGCTTTAACTTATAGCACAAGACTGGTCACATAAGCTTGATGGCATTTATAGCATTATTTTTATTCCATTGATGTATTGTGATGGCAACCTATTTGTGAAAAGTGAAACTAGTTTTCCCATTTACAAGCCATACAAGATTACATTTCTGGAACTGGGGTTGTGGCTCAGCAGCAGAGTGCTCACCTCACACGTGCGCGGCCCGGTTCGATCCTCAGCACCACGTAAACATAAATGCATTGCATTGTGTACAACTGAAGCAAATAAATAAATATTTTTTTAAAAAAGATTACATTTCTGAAAGAATCTATTTAAGTAAACAAAATGTGTGTCAGCTTAAAGAAAAAAATAGTCTATAGTAATGGTCACACTAATGTCCCTTGAGCACTAACTGTGGGCAAGCCCTGTTCCAGTCACTCCCCCTGCTCCACTAATTTTTTTTTCCTGCTCCACTAATTTAATCCTCACAACATCCCTTGTGAAATGTGGCTTTGTTGTGTTGTTCTTTAAGGTTACTGACTCTGCACCCAGTTCTCTCCCCCATAGGAAGCTGCTGCCCAAAGACAACAATGACATTTTTAGCATTAGTTTTTTTTTTTAATATGCTTTCTTATTTGAGGAATACCTAATATTTGGTAAAATGTATGATCTTAAGTGTCCTGGTGGATGCACATTTCATCTGTGGCTTCCATTCCTGTGATTTCCACCTGGATCAAGCTTGGAATATTTTCAGCCCACCACAGATTTCCCCTACTGTCTCCCAGTCAGTTCCCCACAAAGGCACCACTCCACTGACCTCTGTCACTATAGATTAGATTGGCCTCTTCTTGAACATTATATGAATGGATTCACACAGTGTGTACTTCTTTGTGTCTTGGGTCTCTTGTTCAACATCTGTTTGAGAAATTCATAGCACAAGTATAACTTTCTTTCCTGAGATCATTGATGCAAATGTTCCCAGTTTATACACTTTCCCTTTGCTTCACTCTGCATCCTTATAAACCACAGCTTCAGAATAGCTGTTTTCCCAAATAAAACAGAAAAAGGTCAGTGTTAGACCTAGATCCGCTTGAACCATGCTTTTTCAATCCTCCCTGCACACCTGGAGAGCTTTTAGAGCTACTAATGGCAAGGTCTAATCCCCAGAGATTTTGTTCCATTTGGTTCATGATTCAAAACAGACATTCCCAGGTGGTTTTAATGTCCATGGAGATAGAGACCTACTTACTTAAGTTAATTACAAAATAGCTTCTTCTAGAGAGGAAAAAGGAAAAGAAAGATGGGGCCAATCTCATGTAAATCAAAGGGAGATCAGTAGAGGAAAGGTCCTAAGTGGCAGGAGGTGGGGAGGGAGGGGGGAAGTGCAGGGGATGGATTATGGCCAAATTATGTTGTTATATTGTGTATTGTGTGCATGTACAAATATGTAACAACAAATCCCATCAGTATGTACATCTATAATGTACCATTTTTTTTTAATGTGGGAAAAAGAAAATAGTTTCTTGCATGAAAAGTCTCATTCCTGGGGTCCCATGATTTGTGTAAAGGAGGAAGGGCTGCTCCTGAACAGAGTCAGATTCTGCAGGATGGAGATCCAGGGGAGTGGAGGCCATGTAGATGGCCATCACTACCCTCTGCAGACTTTTGACACGAGGATGGTGTTTGTGCTCTTGGTTTCCCTGGTTACAGGTCAGCATTTTCTTTGCATGGATGGAAGGAGTAGCCTCATTCTAAGATCTTGTTCTTATATTGAATACCATATTGAATATAGAGATTCATTTTGTCTTTACCAAAACATTGCTATCCTATTTCTCCATGATCAGGGCATCTTGTTGCCAAACCAGAACCGACCTGCGTGCCAGAAAATGAGCAAGATCTATGTATGGTAAAGAGAGGCCACTCCTAAAGTTCCTGTTCAGGTGAGTGTCTGAGATCCAGGCAAGTTGGCTTGGGTTGGGGGGGACTCCTGTACCCTGCTGACCAGTAGGGAACCTCTTATTGGGAACGGGAAAGGATCTTGTGACTTTCCTGGGGGTTTGGAAAGCCATGTAGCCCTTTGATCTATTCTTTCAGCCCCATCAATTGATTGGTCCCATCTCAGTACATACCTTATTGAGACTATAATATGGCATCTTTCTAACTTCACAGTGGAATATTAGTCATTTTATGCAGATAATGAGCAATGTTTTTAATCCACAGATGCACTTCTGTCTCAGATCTTCATTTCATCATTTATTGAAGATATTTTACCTGAGATGACTTTTCATCATCCTTAAATAGAATTTCCTTAAATAAGAATTTCATCTTATGCAGTTTATTTTTATTAAACTTCTCAGTTTTAGCCTGAAGTACTTTCATTTCATGCTTTCTTCAAAGACACTTTTGCTACATATAGAAATTTAAGTTCATGGTCCTTTCTTCAGCAGTTTCAACTGATCTCTGAATCATAATTATGTACATATTGGGAGAAAGTGGTTACAGATAACTTATTTTATTTATAGCTTTCAAATATTAGGTTAGGTTGGGAACAGAAAACCCTAATACTGAGAGGGCAGCAATGATTGGGGGAACTTATGATTGTTGGTAAAGAGTGAATGAGAGTATTGAGTGTGTAGGAAAAATAACATGAATATCTGCTAATCAAATCTTTGTGCTGTGCTAGGAATTGAGTGGGTTGAATGCTCATCAATTGAATGTTCATCAATCCCTTTTCCCCTTTCTAGACTTAAATTGGTCTCACTGAGGACTGTAGATTTGGGTAATGGAATAATTAAATCTTGTTGAGGGTGATACCAAGTGACTTTGAACCACTGAACATCAGACTCTGCAATCTCTCAGTCAAAACTTTCTACATGGTATGGCTGCCCTGAAGGCCAGAGGGGAAGCAGGAGAAAGGTGAAGTTCCTAAGAATTAGAGACTTGTCAATGGATGTCAGATACTTGAAATCATGTCAGCTCCACTCTCCACTTTGGCCTATGGGCAGTTAGACGGGATATTGTCAAGTGTTGAATCATGTAGCCTGTAAGAGTTCATCATAGGCAATAGGCCTACCTATTCATGCATAATCTGTTTTTAAAAATGAAATTTGAAAAGGAGCCACATGTTACAAAGATGTACTTTCATGTAAAACTTTTAATGATTACTCTTAGGCTACTTGCTTAATCGTAGTGATTATATTTTATATATTTTTAACATTTCTTTTTTAGTTGTCAATGGACTTTTATTTCATTTTATTTATTTATTTATATGCAATGCTGGGAGTTGAACACAATGCCTCACACATTGCCAGACAAGCACTCTACCTCTGAGCCACAACCCCAGCCCCTGTATTTTATATTTTGACAAATATCCCAAATGCTATACAAAGGAGACATCTTTGACTTGCAGTGTACATGGAAGTCTTGCAATGATTCATAGAAATAGCTATTTTGTATATAGTGTATAGTATGCACTAAGAGGAAGCATCAGAAATAAGGGAGCATTCAAGTTAAACTGACTTATGATTCTTGCTAAAATTGAAGAGACAACATGGAAGTCCAAAAGTCATGTTCTCATTGAGAATAGAGTTTAGAAGAATATGCTAGAGTCTGGTCAAGTAAAGATCTTTGTCAGGACTAAGCAAGGAAACAGTGCCAATGAAAGGTCCTTCCTCAGCACCTTTGTATGAGCCATGAGTCCCTAAGACAGGATCCTCCAGAGCATCTGCACCTACCCTTCATCTCCATACACATAGGCCTTGTGTGTATTTTACGTTGGTGGAGAACAAAGCCTGGAGTGCCAAACATCACACCCTACCAACCGTAGAACAAAGTGGGGAGCTGGTTGAGCCTGGGAGGCACACTTGTCTCTCACTTGTCATGGCCCTACTGCACCCACTTTGTTCAACGGTGGCCCTGGTGCTGATAGACCCAGTGAATGAGTAGAAGATCTCAGGCCCTCAGATGTTCAGACTCGTACTCTTTTGAGTTCTTGGTGCCAAGATATAAAGAATGATGTTGACATGTGCCTTTCCCCCTGCCCACATGTGGCGATTTAGAAAGAGGAATTTTCTGGTCACGATGGCAATGCTAGTATGTAGAAATAAAGGGAACTAAAAATGGGTCACCTTGCTTGGGCAAATTGGTGGGGTAGCAGGTGTCACAGGGACAGGAGAGTGACTATGAGAGGGTGCACACAGGGAAGATCCAAATATGGCAAAGTGTCAAACTGTCCCAGGGAGAGTCAATTTGAGAGTGGTGCTAAGGCTTAGTGGGAATGGAGGTCAAATTACAGTATAACCTATGATGGAGTTTATTCACCCTTGAATGGATTTGTCAGGCTTTGGTGGTGACTGGACACCACTCCCTGGGTGAAGAGACACAATATGAAACAGATGAGAAGGAGGATCTGAGGATAATATTAGATGTATGTATGGTTGTGAAAGGTTGAAGCCCCACATGGCCAGCCGGAAAGGTCTTCAAAGTAGGGTTGGTGCTGTCCTTGTCAGTGGGAATTATTAAAGGCGTATTGAGTTGAATTATGTCCCTCTCCCCACCAAAAAAAATTTATATATATATATATATATATATATGTCTTAATACTCAGTACCTCAGAATATGACCTTGCTTGGAAATATAGAGGTAAGCAAGTTAAAAAGAAGTCATGAGGATGAACCTTAATCCAATATGACTGGTATCGGTATGAAAAGGCGAAATTTGGATACTGAGACGGATAGGCAGAGAGGGAAGACAACATGAAGACACACAGAGACCTCAGAAAACTTGGAATGAGACCACAATTTGACCCAATTATCCCACTCCTCAGTATATACCCATACTACAGTGACACAGCCACATCAATGTTTATAGCAGCTCAATTCACAATAGCTAAGCTATGGAACCAACCTAGGTGCCCTTCAACAGATGAACGAATAAAGAAAATGTGGTATATATACACAATGAAATATTACTTGGCCATAAAGAAGAATGAAATTATGTCATGTGCCAGTAAATGGATGGAACTGGAGACTGTCATGCTAAGTGAAATAAGCCAAGAAACCACAGGCCAAATGTTCTCTCTGATATACGGATGCAAACACACAATAAGGGAATGGGGGAGGGAAGAATAGAAGTTAATTGGATTAAACAAAGGGGAATGAAGGGAAGGGAGGGAGATGGGAATAGGAAAGACAGTAGAATGAATTGGACATAACTTTCCTATGTTCACATATGAATATATGACCAGTGTCACTCCACATCTATGTACAACCATGAGAATGGGTGTTGATCCAAGACGCAAAGAAAAGACCATCAACTCCAATTTTAGATTAAAGCAAGCTTATATTGTATACATACAAAGAGAGCTGGCCAGGGCTGCCCCTCCCAAACACTGGGCTTGGGGTCAACCCCGCTCTCAGGGAAGACAAGGTTTTTATAGTTCTAAGAGTTACAAAAAAATCTTGGGAGCCGGGCGCGGTGGCGCACGCCTGTAATCCCAGCACTTTGGGAGGCTGAGGCAGGAGGATCGCGAGTTCAAAGCCAGCCTCAGCAATGGCGAGGCACTTAGCAACTCAGTGAGACCCTGTCTCTAAATAAAATACAAAAAAGGGCTGGGGATGTGGCCCAGTGGTCGAGTGCCCCTGAGTTCAATCCCCGGTACCACAAAAAAAAAAAAAAAAAAAAAAAAATCTTGGGAACTTACAGCTAATAAGGTCAGACATGTGTAATTCAAAGCAAGTAGCAAACTAATCACCTACGTGGCATTGCATTCCAAGGAAAAGGGGAGTAATAGTCAAACCCCACATCAAAAGTTTATGAGGCACCGTTAGTTAGAGAGAGAGAGAGAGAGTCGTTATCTGGTCAAGGAAAGCCAGGCCTGAGTGAGCTCAAGGCCTGGGCATGAATGCCAGACAATAAGCTCAAGCCAAATAAGAATCCTAGCATTTCATAGAAAACTGAAGTGGGCTTTTCATAATTTTTTGACAGGATGGCTCTCAGTCTTAAGATGGAATTAGGCTGGTTTATCATTCCCCCCCCCCTTTTTTTTTTTTTACTTTTCAAATCTTTGAAAGGGAGTAATCGTATAGGCTAATTTTATCGATGGTACATAATAGAATTAAATTGCAGCCCAATAAACCGGAGCATATAGTTAATAACACATGGGACAATAACTAGTAAGAGAAGGATACAAATTATAGGACCTAAGAGAGAAGTTAACCATGGAAACCAATCTCCCAAGCCTAACCAATAATTACTCGTTTTAATTTTGTTAATCTCCTGTCTTATCTCATCTACCTGTTGTTGGATAACGTTAGAATAATCTGTAACATTAAAACAGCACATGCCTGGGAATTGTTGGCAACCCAAGTGATGTTTCAATAAAAGAAAATCAATAGCCGCTCTATTTTGTAACATTGAGGTTCGAAGTTCTTTCATCTCTTGATTAATTTTTGCCAAAACTTGTGCAGTAAGGTTAGCTGTTTTGCTAAAACTACAGGCTAATTTTGTGATTTCTCTTTGTATTCCTACAACTAGACCCGAAGTGGCAAAAGAAAGGCTGCTGCAATTGCAGTGTCTAGTGGGTCTAGGAGGATTAAATTGTCATCGCAGTTGGAGGGCAGACTTCGGGCCATTCGATGGGGAGCTGTCAGAGATGGCAGTAAAGGAAAGATCCATCCAATAGAACAGATCCCAGAAAAGTTTGTAGGCAAAGCCTGGAAGGTTGCTTTATTATAGAGAAAAACCCATCCTGTTGGCAGTCATTTGCCATTGGGTAGGGAGATATTTTGCTCAATAGAACAATTTGGGGGGGATCGGGGAAGGATGCAATCTATGCATAAACAATGCTTTTGAATAACCAGTGAAGCTGGCAAAGCTGGCTCTGCATGGTATACTGGCCAGTCTTGCTGCATTGCTCTGTCACCAGTGACTTTAACATAGTCAGTATATTTTACAGATAGACCCATAAGATTGTTAGCTAGCAATTGATGGGTGGAGTTTCCTTCTTGTACACAGAAGGAACTTTTGTCCATAGTGTCAACAGCCAATTGTAACCAAAAGTTTTGAGTAGTTACAGAATTTAGGGGACTCACAGAAACATCCACCTTTAAAGTAGCTTTTGAATAAACAGTATCTATTGGGGCCCCTTTTTTTAGCTTAGTACAGGAATACTGTCCTGAATCTTGAGGGTGAGCAGAGTATTTATAGATTCCAAAATTTATATTATCCCCTCGAGATTGGTCTGTAAGATTTCTCCATGGTCCCTCCCTGAATATCTGACTAAAAATTTCTTGGTTATCTTTATACCATTTGATAGGGCCAATTACTGGATCTTGACAAGAGTAAGTACAATTTAGTATTAGTGGAGATCCTGCAATAGCAGGTCCTTCTTGGGCTACAGATGGGGTACAAGGTTTGTTGAGGCCAGCATAGCTAAAACCCAAGGATACATGTATACTCCAACAGGCAAAAATTATTAGTATAATGCTTATAATAACAGGGAAAGCAATAAGAATCTAGTGACAAAATATTAAACCTTAGTAATTTTAACTTTAAAAGTCCCACGCTCAGTCATTTTCCATCTCTGGCTGCTGGGTTCTCTTCCAGTGGGTTCTTCCTCCATGGTTTCTGTAGGTGCCTTCTTTAGCTGTGAGTGATGGATCCAGGCAGGAATACCAGCAACTTTGATGGCAGTAGGAGTGCGGAGAATCACGATGTAAGGGCCCTTCCATCTGGGCTCAAGGCTGTTAGTTCTCAAACGTCGTATCAGCACAGCATCGCCTGGTTGGAATGAATGATCGGGCAGTCTGTGTCCAACGGGCTGAGCAGCCTGGACCTGGGGAAAGATTTTATCTATGATTAGTTGTAGCCCTTTGAGTGTTTCTGAGATTGGAATGTCTCCCACCAGATCTTGGTGTGCTCTGGGAACCAAAGGCGGTGGCCGCCCATAAATTATTTCATAAGGGGTAAATTTTTCCTGGTAAGGAGTGCAATGGGCCCTTAAGAGAGCAAAAGGCAGGAGATCAACCCAGTTACCACCAGTCTCAAGTATTAATTTAGTCAAAGTTTCCTTTAATGTTCTATTCATCTTTTCTACCTTCCCTGAACTTTGAGGATGGTACATACAATGTAATTTCCAGTTTATATTCAGGGCTCTTGAAATTAATTGAGATAATTTGGCCGTGAAGGCCGGGCCATTGTCAGACCCCAAAGTTAGAGGAAGGCCAAATCTAGGAACAATCTCAGTTATTAGTTTTTTAACTACTATTTGTGCTGTTTCTGTTCGAGTTGGAAAGGCTTCTACCCAGCCTGAGACAGTTTCAACAAAGACTAACAAGTATTTATATCCATATAGTCCTGGTTTAATTTCAGTAAAGTCCAATTCCCAAAATTCACCAGGTACAGTACCTTGACTTTTGTTTCCCTGTGGAAGATGGTTCTTTTTAGCATTTACCTGTGCACATGTTATGCAGCGATTTGAGATGTTCTGGAGTATCCCTCGGTGTCCCGGGAAACAAACGTGGGGTGAAATTAGTTCTGAAGTCTTCTTGGGGGATAAATGCATCGCCTGATGAAGATCAGTTAACCATTTTCTTCCTAAAAGCTTAGGCATGCAAATTTTCCCATCTGGGAGAGTCCACCAGACGTGACAGTTTTGTTGAGCTCCCATAGAGGAGTATAAGTTTATCTCTTCAGTAGTGTATGAAGGAGTTTCTTCCTCAATTTTAACTGGGAGTTTGGGGCAATTTGAGAGTTCAAGAATAGTTTGACATTTTGACTCCCCAAGGGCTATTTCCCTGGCTGTTTGATCGGCCAAGTTATTACCTTGGGTCTGGGGGCTATTGTCTTTACGGTGTCCAGGCCAGTGGATAATAGCCAGTTTATCTGGCAACCAGATAGCCTCCAGTAATTGAAGGATTTCTTGTTTATTTTTGATAGTCTTTCCATCTGAAGTTAAAAATCCCCTTTGTTTGTATATCTGTCCATGCACATGTACTGTAGCAAAAGCATAATGGCTGTCCGTGTAAATGTTTACCCGTTTTCCTTCTGCCCATCTCAATGCCTGTGTTACTGCAACGATTTCTGCTTTTTGGGCTGATGAGCCTCTGGGCAAAGCCTGTGCCCAGATAATTTCTTTTTGGCTTGTACTTACTGCTGCTCCCGCATACCTTGTTCCATCCCGGACATAACTGCTACCATCGGTGTAAAGGTATGCGTCTCTGTTGGTGAGAGGAATGTCAGTCAGGTCTGGTCGGGTACCTTGGATGACATCCAGCATCTCTGAGCAGTCATGAATTGGCTCCTCTGGGTTATCATCAGGCAGCAGGGTTGCAGGATTGATTGCCAGGGATTTACTGAAGGTCAATCTGTCCTTGTCTAGGAGGAGAGCCTGGTACTGAGTGAGACGGGCATTTGACATCCATCGACTGGTGGCATCCCTCAATAGGGTTTCCACTGTGTGAGGGGCAGTCACAGTGAGAGTCTGCCCCAGAGAAAGTTTGTTTGCTTCCTTTACCAGTATTGCAGTAGCCGCTATGGCTCGTAAACAAGGGGGCCATCCTGATGCTATAGGATCCAGCCTTTTTGAAATGTAGGCAATTGGTCTTTTCCATGGCCCTAAATTTTGGGTAAGAACTCCTTTAGCAATACCCTTTTTCTCATGAACATAAAGATGAAAGGGCTTAGATATATCAGGGAGGGTTAAGGCAGGGGCCTGAACCAGAGCCTCCTTTAAATTTTTGAAGGCCAATTCATTTTCCTCAGTCCAAATTAAAGGTGACTTGCCTCCTGCAGTTGCAGTATATAACGGCTTGGCAATTTCAGCAAATCCAGGTATGCAAAGGCGGCAGTATCCAACTGCCCCTAGAAATTCCCTAACCTGCTTTTTAGTGGTTGGGGTTGGGATCTTCATTATGGCTTCTATGCGGGATTGGGATAACAGTCTTTTCCCTTCCCTCAGCTCATATCCCAAATAAGTAATCCGAGAGGAACAGATTTTTGCCTTTTTCTTGGAGACTCGGTACCCCAATTGAGCCAAGGTTCCTAGCAAACCCCGAGTGGCCCTTAAATAGTCCTCTTTGTCTTTTGCTGCTAACAGGAGATCATCCACATATTGGAGCAAGGTTACCTCAGGGTACTTACTGCGAAACAGTCTCAGATCTTGATTGAGAGTTTCATCAAAGATAGTGGGGGAATTTTTAAATCCCTGAGGTAGTCGAGTCCAGGTCAGTTGTCCCGATATCCCCATCTCCAAATCCGTCCATTCGAAAGTGAAGATAGGCTGACTCAGTTTTGACAAAGGGATGGAGAAAAATGCGTCTTTCAAATCCAATACAGTATAAACTGTATGTTCTGGTGGCAACAAACTGAGCAAAGTGTAGGGGTTAGGGACAGTTGGTTGTATAGTTTCAACCCGTTTGTTCATTTCCCTTAAGTCCTGTAGTGGTCTGTAATCTTGAGTCCCAGGCTTTTGGACAGGCAACAAGGGGGTGTTCCAAGCCAATTGACATCTAATTAGTATCTTCACTTCTAGGAGACACCTGATGTGGGTTTTAATTCCTTCTTTGGCTTCAAAACTGATGGGGTATTGTTTAACCTGGATGGGCATAGCCCCAGATGTTAGTTGTATTACAACTGGTGGCACATGCTCAGCTAGCCCTGGAGGGTTATCCTCAGCCCAAACTGTAGGAATTTCTTGAATTAATAATTTCTCCCATTTTCCTTCTGAAGTTTGGATAGGATTTTGAAAAAGCAGATATTCCTCACTTAATGGGCAGGTTATAGTTAGGGCCTTTGCAGGATTCCCCAATTCTAATGTAGGCATATCTCCAGAAAATGAGATAGTTGCCTGAAGTTTGCTTAAAAGGTCCCATCCCAGCAACAGGAAAGGGCATTCAGGGATAACAATGAAGGAGTGAGTTACAGTTCCTCGTCCTATGTTAACAGTCCGGTCTGTAGTCCATTTATACTTTTTAATTTTTATTGTTGCCCCTTGCATTTCCATGGTTTCATTAGTGAGGGGTCCTATGGGCTTCTGTAACACCGAATGTGAAGCTCCTGTATCCACTAGGAAATTTACAGGTTGGCCCCCAATTGAGAAAGTTACCATGGGCTCTCGGGAGCCTAGTTTGAAAGAGCCATGGCCCCCCTATTCTTCTAAAGTTAAAACTGGTTTTGGCTGAGGAGCTCTGGCCTGTGATCGGGGCAAGCTTTTCAGATTACGTTGGGGGCATTCATTTTTCCAATGTCCAATTTCTTTGCAATAAGCACACTGGTTTTGTAGCAGGGAAGACCGCTTTTTGTCTCTGTTATATGTGGTCTGCCTTTGTCTAGGATTCGAGGTTTCAGAAGCCTGTAATGCGGCCACTGTGGCTCTGTTTACTTTCCTTATCAGTAGATCATCTTGGCTATCTCTATTTTTAAACACCTTTTGGGCTATTTCCAATAATTCTGACCTGGTTTTTCCTGCAAAACCATCTATCTTTTAAATCTTTTTATGGATGGTTGGGGCTGACTGAGTCACAAAAGCCAGATTAATCGCCTTGAGGCTTGTCGGGTCCTCTGGGTCTATAGGAGTATATAGACAGTATGCCTCCAGGAGGCGCTCGAGAAATGCTGAAGGCGACTCATCTGGCCCCTGTTTCACCTCTGCTACCTTAGAAAGATTTGTGGGTTTTCGAGCTGCCCTCTTAAGGCCCTCTAACAGAGTCTGGTGGTATTCACCGAGTGCTCTCCTACCTTCAGTTGTCCCATAGTCCCAGCTTGGTCTTCTCCTAGGTAAAGCTCGTTCAATCACTTCTGTTTTTTTCGTCGCTTGTAAGAGCACTTATCCCAGGCAGCGCTTTAGCCGCTTCTGCCAGGATTCGCTCCCTTTCCTCCGTGGTGAAGAGAGTATGGAGAATCTGTTGACAGTCATCCCAGGTGGGGAGGTGATTAAAGAAAACGGAATCAACCAGAGAAATCAAGGAACTAGGATCCGTGCTAAAAGGGGGATTCTGGTTTTTCCAGTTATAAAGGTCTGTTGTGGAAAATGGAACATACACGTAGCAACCTTCTGGAATCTGGCGGAGAGGAAGAACAGGGGCCAGGGTTGGTTCCACTTCAGGTATATTAATAGAAATGGAGCCGGCAGGTCGGCCAGGGGAAGCAATTGAGTCAGGCCTTCCATAAGGGTGGCCCTGTCGGGTATGGGGAGGAGAAAGAACAGGGGCTGGCTCCTTTGGGAAGACTAGAGTTGGAGGAGTGGATGAGTGGGGACAATTGAGGAAGCAGTTGAGGGGAGGGAGAGGGAGATGGTGGAGTAGTTAGTGGAGCAGCTGAGACTGCACCCGCGGCAGGAGGATAAAGAGGAGCCGAAGCATCTGGGGGAAGGAGGGAATCCTCCGGAGAGTCCTGTAGGACAGGGCTCTTAGTGGATTTATGGTTTGTTTTTGAGGGACCCTGGGGAGTTCTCCCAGCCATAACCAGGGCTTGTCCTCCCTGTCCGTTCCGGACCATCCAAACCTTCATCCAGGCGGGGGAATTAGTTGTTGCTTCCGCCCAGGGTAGAATATATCCTATTTGATCTGGGTGGCCAGGATTACCAAGAGTGATGTTAGATATAGCCCATGCCACTTGGGGATCAAAGGTGCCCTCAGGGGGCCAGCCGACTCCAAAGGTGGGCCATTCTACCTCACAGAATGTTTGGAGGCGTTTCTTGGTGATGGGATAATCATAATCCTGCTTAACAAAATGGGGATAAAGTTTGTCAAAATTCCTTAAAACACAGTTCAAAGGAGTATCAGGCTTACTTGTCTTATTACCCATGTTGTTCGATTTTTTACATTTACAACAGAGAAGACACAATGAGAAAGCAGAAAACAAAAACAACAAAACAAAACAAAACAAAAAAACAGAACACAGGACAATACACAAAAGAACAAGAACCACGCGCCAAACCAACCAGGGAGCAGTGCAACGTCTTGCTAATGCTCCGGACAGGCGTATGTGCCTCGTCAGGCACCTCTCTGTCCCCAGTGGGAATTCCTGACCAGAACCAGAAAGCAGTGCGACCTTTCACTACTGCCCTGGACAGGAGTGTATGTGCCTCGCCAGGCACCTCATTGTCCCCAGAAGATATCTCAAAACCAGATACCAGATGTTACTAGGGCGCCACTTACCTGTGGAGGTTTTTTTTTTTTTTTTTTTTCCCCCCACTGGATGCTTGCTAATTTTTGATGCGGCAGTTCACTCCAGTAGTCCGAAGGACTGAAGGCACACCCTGGGGCCTTGGAACGTCTCAAGGTGCGCACCCCCTAGGGTAGCACTCCGCCCCGGAGTCCCAGAGCGAAGGTCCGGCTTCAGAATTTGTAGTGGTCTGAATCTCGCTGGGGCCTCCAAAAATGTTGATCCAAGACGCAAAGAAAAGACCACCAACTCCAATTTTAGATTAAAGCAAGCTTATATTGTATACACACAAAGAGAGCTGGCCAGGGCTGCCCCTCCCAAACACTGGGCTTGGGGTCAGCCCCGCTCTCAGGGAAGACAAGGTTTTTATAGTTCAAAGAGTTACAAAAAAATCTTGGGAACTTACAGCTAATAAGGTCAGACATGTGTAATTCAAAGCAAGTAGCAAACTAATCACCTACGTGGCATTGCATTCCAAGGAAAAGGGGAGTAATAGTCAAACCCCACATCAAAAGTTTATGAGGCACCGTTAGTTAGAGAGAGAGAGAGTCGTTATCTGGTCAAGGAAAGCCAGGCCTGAGTGAGCTCAAGGCCTGGGCATGAATGCCAGACAATAAGCTCAAGCCAAATAAGAATCCTAGCATTTCATAGAAAACTGAAGTGGGCTTTTCATAACTTTTTGACAGGATGGCTCTCAATCTTAAGATGGAATTAGGCTGGTTTATCAAATGGGATCCTAATTAGAACAAGTTATACTTCATTTATGTATAATATGTCACAGTACACTCTATTGTCATGTGTATCTAAAAAAAATTTTAAGTGATAAAAAAAAAGACAGAAGACAGCCACTTGACCGGAGTGATGCCTCTTCAAGCCGAGAGACACCAAAGATGTTGGCACCAAACGTCAGAAGTTAGAAGAGGCAAGGAAAGATTCTCCCCAGAGCCATCAGAGAAAGCATAGTCCTGCCAACACTTTGACGTCAGTCTTCTAGCCTCCAGAACTGTGAGACCAAAAAAAAAAATGTTTGCTGTTTCAAGCCACCCAGTTTATGGTACTTCATTACAGCAACTCTAGGAAACTGGTGTGCATCTAGGACAGGATGAGATCCTCACTGCTTTTACCAACTATCTCTGAATGCTGTGTGCAGAGAGACTTGCAGGGAGCCCATGCAGATAGTGGTTTGCAATGGCGATAGGGTTCACAGGTGGGATCTAGAGTTATGAGGGAGACACAGGATATAGAGTGATATGCCTGTGGGAGGAAGCATTAGCTTTTGGCCCCGGTGTTGGGGAAGAGGATCAAGCTCACTTTTGTTAGTATCTGGAAGGCATATTTGATGATGCTTTGACATCTTGTGGCCTGGCTTTCAGTCTCCTGGAGAGACTACCTTTCCCAGATCTGGATAACTCATTTGTAGTAAACAGCTTGGCAGTAAGCAAGTTACTGATACGTAAACCTATGAATCTGAGTCCATACTCCCACCTACCTCCTGCAATCCAGGGCACTATCCCTCTGCCCTAAACCACTGCAGGCCAGGTACAGGACCACTAGGAACCACAATTATAGCCCTGCTGGGGTTTTTAGCTCCCCCGAACCCGGGTTTAGCCCTCTCTGGCCGGCAGAGAAGGCTGGGGGAACACGCTCTAGCAGTAAGGCAGAATCGGGAGAGATAGGAATCCGCTGGTGGCCACACTCAGCCTTCACGACAGAAGACAATCAGGCATATACCAGGGAGACTGGTCAAGGCATGAGCTCAGTTTATTGAGGAAGTTGAACGGCCTTTATAGAAGACATGGACCAATCAGCAGAAAGATCATAGGGGCACATAGGGAGCATGAGCAGATCACATTGGCGGAGCCACTAGCCTATCCTAGTGGCAGTCTGACCTCTCGGCATACGTCAGGGGAACACCCCTTGGCTAGGCCAATTTCACATTATCAGGAAGTGGGAGACAATCAGAGAGTTAGGTTTTTCTATTCTTTCGTCTGACGTGTTCTTAACTTCCCCAACATAGCCCAAAATTCACCAAAATTATTCAAATTTTTCAAATCCTTAACCCACTCAGCTTACCTGATCTACCCCTGATTCATGCTTCTCCCATCACTTTTTCTTCTTTGATTTTTCAGAATATCAAAATTGTTTAGCACTTTATTAAGTAGTTGCAGCTATTCCAAACACCAGTCAACAAGCCAAAGACTTAACAAATTCACTGCTTTCCCCGTCACTTCCGCCTCCTGACTTCTGATGTCTGTCAGCTCCATAGTGATATATTCTCTCCCATTCCTCAAATTAGTAATTTGTATATTTCTTGGTAAAACTTAGCTAGATGATTATCAATTTTATTGATCCTAAGGCTTTTGATTTCATTAATATTCTCGTTTCTAGCCGGGCGTGGTGGCGCACGCCTGTAATCCCAGCACTTTGGGAGGCTGAGGCAGGAGGATCGCGAGTTCAAAGCCAGCCTCAGCAATGGCGAGGCACTTAGCAACTTAGTGAGACCCTGTCTCTAAATAAAATACAAAAAGGGCCGGGGATGTGGCCCAGTGGTCGAGTGCCCCTGAGTTCAATCCCTGGTACCAAAAAAAAAAAAAAAAAAAAAAAATATTCTCGTTTCTTCTGCTCATTCATTGATTTCCATTTTGATCCTTCTATCCTTTTTCTAATTCTCTGTGTTTCTTTTCTTTTTCTAATTTCTTAATGTGGAACTAAGATCCATGATTTGAGAACTTATTTTTTCTCATGAATGTTTGATGTTTTAAATTTCTCTTTAAGCACAGTGTAGCATATCCCATGATTTTTTAAAAAATATTTATTTTTTTAGTTGTAGTTCACAATAACTTTATTTTATTTATTTATTTTTATGTGGAGCTGAGGATCGAACCCAGGGCCTCACACGTGCTAGGCGAGCACTCTACCACTGAGCCACAACCCCAGCCCACAATGCCTTTATTCTTTAAGTGGTGCTGAGGATCGAACCCAGGCTACAGACGTGCTAGGCAAGCGCTCTACTGCTGAGCCACAATCCCAGCCCTTATACCATGTATTTTTCATTTTTATTGAATTCCATTATGGTTAGAAAACAAAGCTTATGACTTAATTTCTTTTAATTTATTCAGACTTTCCTTGTAGCCTTAGTATATGGATTATATTTGTAAATGTTCCATGTTCACTTGAAACAAATGTGCATGCTGCTATTGTTGATTGTGGGATTCTGAACTTGTCAATAGTATTCTCTAAGTTTTCTATACTCTTACTGATTTTCTATCTATTTATAAATCTATTATTTGGAGGATTGTTGAAATGTCTGAATATGAAAGAGGTTTGATTATTTCTTCATGCATTTTTTTGTTTTTGTTTTATGGTACTGGGGATTGAACCTAGAGGCACTTTACCACTGAGCTACACCCTAGCCCTTTTTTATTTTGAAACAGAGTTTTTAGAGCCTCCTTAAGTTACTGAGGCTGGTGTTGAATTTGCAATCCTCCTGTCTTACCTCCTGAGCAACTGGGATTACAGGCATGTGCTACCACACCCAGCTTCTCCATGCAGTTCTTTCAGATTTTGCTTCATGTATTAAAAAATTATGTTATTAGGGGAATAAACATTTTTAATTCTTATGTTCATGTTTTTGTTTTTGTGGCACTGGGTGTTGAATCCAGGAGCACTCTACCACTGAGGTACATCCCCAGCTCCTCCCCCCTTTTCTTTTGTATTTTGAGAAAGAGTCTTACTAAATTGCCTTGGCTGTCTTGGAAGTTGAGATCCTCCTGCTTCCACCTCCAGAGTAGCTGGGATTACAGGCATGAACCACCACCTTCAGTGAATTTTATAAATAAATATTTGTTGGAGCATCAAACTCCTAGAGGACACAGTGTCTGATGTAATGAGTCTCAGGTGGGGTTTGAGAACTTGTATTTTTAACAAATGCCCAGGTAATACAGACATGATCTGAAAACTACTAAATAGTGGGATATTTAATATTATTATGTTAAAGAATTATCTTTATTTTTCTTATAGATCTCGATTTCAAGGCTCAAAGATATTAAGTGTTGGTGCAGGGCTATTCAGGAAGGAAAGTCAAGGCATGCGTCACCTGTTAAAGGCTCTTGAAGATCATACCTTCAAGTGGGCACGGGAATCTGTAACCAGTCTCCTTTAAGAGGAAGCGCAGTCACGCCCTCTCTGCGGACCTTAGTTTCTCTGAGTACGGGAAGTGTACTCCAAGTTCTACTCGGGTCAGAAACTACATTACCCAGAAGGCAGTGCTTCCGGATTCGGAGGCAGGCAGGAGCCGAACCAATGACGGAACACGAAGGGGGCGTTTCCTAGGGCCGCGTGGGCGGTGCTCCTGGCGTCCTGTCCTGGGATGTCGTTGGACTGTAGGTGATTTGTCCTTCTGCGCGCTGGGCAGAAGCGGCTTCCCAGGCCTTTCAACACCAAACGGAGAAGGACCATGTCCGCCTTTTGTGCGAACCACTACTCCCTCCTGCCCGCCCCTCAGTAGGGTTCATCACGGAGCGCTTTCCACGACCTTGGCATCACCGGTCTCCACAGCACCCGGAGGCGGCGCCCAGAGCTTTGTGCTCATTTTACGAGGCGGAGACTGAGGTCCTAGACTGCCTCGGTCTGAGTGAGGGATCACCTGAGGCCGCCAGACCAGCTTTTGTAGCCTCCGCTCCGGGCCTCGCTCGGCCCACTCGGTCCCATGGCTGCGCCAGGGTTGGTGAGTGAAGGGTTCCTCTTGGATCTGGAGATCTGGGGATGGGGGCACTTCGGGTCAAGGGTACAAAGCACTTCCAACCCAGGATTCTCAGTCTAGGTCGGGATTTGTAAGAGTTACCCATTTATGGCTCGTTGCTTTGCCACCCTTGGCCTCTGTTCCCGGTATGAAACGGGAATATTAATAATTGTTTTTGAGGGAACTGAGGAAGGTTTGCATGTGACTTGTGTCCTTCAGTGCTTAGTACAACCCAGAAAACATAACTGCCATTTCTGGGTAGGAACTTCTCAGATCCTGCTTTTTATCTTAGGGGTTCACTGTTATCTCAGAGGCCCTTTGGCCTCCCTGCCTAAAGCTTCTATCTAACCGAAAGCTGGGAGATGGGATGAGAATCTCAAGGACAGAAGTGAGTTGGGAGCAGCGTTTTTGGAATTGCTGCTCTTTCATAGGAGTAGAAAGTCTCCCAACAGGCTAGGAGACAAGATCATTGGATTTATCTTTGCAGATGTCATCTGCATTTTGCTTACCACTTGACCTCAGTAAATCCATTTTCCTGTTTAACACATTTGTCTGTATTGGCAAAGCAAATCCATTACAGTATTCATTCATGACAATGTACCAGGAGGGTTTTGTCTCTTGGAATGTGAACACACAACAGGCATCAAGTTACACTCCAGCATACCACCCTGGTTACTCTCATTATTGCCATGATTACCTTCAGAATCTGTCTTATTTATTTTTCCTTACTTGACCTGCTTTCTCACTTCATTCCAGCCTTGTTCAGGGTCCCTTCAGAGATGTTTTCCCTGGTTGCCTCATCTAAAGTCTCCCCTAATCTTCATGGTTATCTCACTCTCTTTTGTTGTTTTCAGAGCCCTTAGAATCATCTGATTTTGTCTTGCTCATTTAAACCATCCCCAACCCTGGAATGTAAGCTACTAGAACAGGCAGGACATGTACCACTTACACAGTAAGTGGTTGATGAGTGAAAGTCTCTCCCTTCTGAAGCTTCCATCGTCCTTAGATTAACCTTCCATACCTGAAAAGTTTCCACAAGCCACTATTTCGTTCTTTTCTCTACCTTACCCTTGGGTCGTGCTGGCCTAAATATGACCAACTGGTTGCCCACTTTTCTCTGTCACATTGTCACCAAATCTCTGCAAGACTGCCCCTTGGAGGTGTGCTACGTTGAGTTTTCCCAGGGTGCTAAGAAACAAGTGGAAAATTCTTAACCAATATTCCACCCACAGTGGGTTGGGGGTTCTAGGGTTGACACCTCAAGTAATCTTTGCAAGAGGAAGATACAGGCCTATCTCTGGCAGGTGGCCATAGGAACAAAGGGGATTTTGGGAAACTTCCAGGCAAAGGGAGCTGCAAGGACAAAAGCAGGTTTTGTTCAAGGAGGCATGCCAAAGGCTCTTATAAGCTACTGAAGTGTGTCTCCAGAAGGTGAGATTATGCAACCCTGGGTCCACATCCCATCATTCCATCTTCAACCAAGATAGACCTCAAACTAAAAGTTGCTGCCCATGTTCTGAGATCCATAACCTGCAGTATCCTTTGGCACTTGTGTTACATGGTGCTTAAATAGCAATACCTTAGGGAAATGTGCTGACAGTGACTCAGAAAGACAAATAATAGACTGGTGATTCCTCATGGAATCTTTCAGGGAATCTGCAAGTCCCAGCTATAGCTTGAGGGCATAGAGAGCTTGTCAGAGCCCTGCCAAGCCCCAGGCAATTGGCACTTGCTCAGTTGTCTCTTCTGTGAGGCACATGACAAGGGCTCTGCTCTTCTATATCTAAGGGAATATTTTCAGGAGTGGCTGAAATGCTTTTTAATGTAAATACTGGAAAATGTTTATTGCCCTTGTTACTGTGGATTCACTGTGGTAATAGAAGAGAGGATTATAACCTTAGACCCTGGACCAGAGGGATCTGGGTTCAAGTCCTGCCTCTTCTCATTACATGTACAGCTCTGAGTGACTTGACTCATCCTCGATTTGCTGATTCATCATGACATGGAAATGATGATGGCATTTATCTTATTGGCTATAGGATGATCATAAAATTTGCAAATACACAGATCTATCCCTGTGACATGTGGCAGACTCTGCCATGTTTGCTTTATGAACATTTTCTCTTTAATTCCCACAACAGTCTAGCGAAGTAGGAACTATTGATGTATTGATGTGGAAATTGAAGCTTGAAGAAATTAAGAGATTTCCCCAAGGTCAAACATCTGGGAATTATTGATTGAAGATGCTGGATTGAAACCCCAGGAGACCTGGAGACTTCTAGTTGCTTTAACCAGCATGCACAGTCTTCAGGGGCAGGCAAACAGGGCTCAGGTGCTGCTACTGTAAACATTGTTCGGATTATTGTTTTTTCTCACTCTTCTTATGTCCCAGAGCACTTATTATCTGCTCCTCACAATCCCCATGGGATTATCATTGTCTTGTGGTTTCCTATATAGGAAGCTTTTCTCCCCCACACCTTTTTATTTTGTCAAAGGCACCATCTGCCTCATCCTGGGCCAAGTACCAAGCTAGGTTCTCAGGATATGCTCAGTAGTTCAGGACTTGGGACAGTAACCAAGCAGTAGGCTCTAATCTCATCTCTTAGCTACACAACCCCACCACCACCTCCTCTGTTTGGCTTTCCAGGCATTGGTATCATTTGAAGATGTGGTGGTGACCTTCACTGGGGAGGAATGGAGGCATCTAAACCTGGCCCAGAGGACCCTCTACCAGGAGGTGATGCTGGAGACCTGTGGGCTCCTGGTCTCACTGGGTAAGGCTTCATTATCTTCAGGTGGGAACCTGAAGCCTCTTTCAGTCCTCTTTCTCTCTCCCCCCCCCCTCTAGGCATGACTGGCTGAGAAGCCTCAGGAACCCACTTCCCTCTTTCCTGCTGCCTCAGCATATTGTGGTCTGATTTCCTCTTCTTTGGTTTCTCTGCATCTGCATCACGGATTGTTATGTAGGATACATAGTCCTTCTCAACGCTTTCAGTGTCTAGTACAAGCCAAATGCAGTCTGATATCCTTTTTCCATAATCCCACATGAAGGAAGGTAATTGGCCCAGCATAGGTGAAGCAAATGCCCTCAGTTTGGTCGGCAGGATTAACCAAGAATGGGAGGTTCTTATTGTCTTATTCAGACAGGCAATAAGAAGGCATTTGTCTTCAGTGCTGCTGGTATCTTTATAAGCAACAGTCTCACCCAGAAGGCTTCTTTTTGGGGCCAGGCACAGTGATACACACTTGTAATCCCACACTTACAATCTCATGAGAATGAGGCATGAGAATCACAAGTTCAAGCCCAGCCTCGGCAACTTAGCTAGTGAAACAACTGTTTCAAAATAAAAAAGTACCAGGGATTTAGCTCAAGTAGTAAAGTACCCCTGTTTCAGTCCCCAGTCAAAAAAAAAAAAAAATTCTTTGATCCCTAGTACCTGCACAGTTGACCCTTATTTAGGTATTTGCCTTGCTTTTTGATTGTCTGGGAGATGATTTTAGAGGATGTATGGACAGGTTATCAAATGACATTGATGAGCATCTGAGAAAGCTGTCCTTTCTTACATTCCCATAGCTATTGCCTAATTTCTCCCTCAGCAAAATGAAGTAGCCTCAAACTCCCAACCTTGAGCAGGCAGCATGAGCTTGTTGGGACTTAATATCATTATTTTAATTTTATCATTTTTATGGTACCTTTTTACCAATTTCTAAAAGCAAGTGAGCTAATATCTACAGTGTGCTTGGGAAAAAAATGGGAATGGAGCTAATTCTACACATGTATTTGTTGTAACAAATGAATAAATCCCAAGTGTTCTCCCATCTAAACCTTTGATAATGGCCACTTTACCCAGAAATTGGTCTGAGTAGGAATTGAGTAAGAGCCAAGGTCTCCATTTTCCCAGATGTTCAAATGGTTACCTCTGCTAGGCTTCTACCAGTCTTTCCATCCTTGAGGATGTTATCCTGTTAACCCAGGAGAACAAAATAACATTCTTGTGATTTTATAACAGTTATGATTGAAAGAAGATGTAAGGAGAATAGCATTCTAGGTCGAGGGAACAACACAAGCAGAGTCCTTGAGGGGACAGGGAGCTCGATTCCTTAACAGACATAAAGGGTTGATTTCCCTTCACACTGCCCCATCACTGACCTCAGTGCCAGGGCAGACATCAGTGAACGCTGGCTAAGTGACAACTGGATGCATTCTGGCCCGCTGTCCAAGATTTTCCACCTGATATTTGTGTCCTTTGCCTCAGTCTTTGACTTCTCTCCATGGAGTTTTCTTTTAGCCTTCACATTTGGCCAAGTTTGTGTGACTGAGTATAACGGAAGACCATCTCATGCTGGTTTCATCCTGAAGAAAAAATAAATTACCTCGTCAAATGAGAAACCCAAGGTGGTGCTGGTTGCCAGGTTGATACAGACCAACCCAGCTCTCTGTTCATCTGTTTTCTCTCCTGGTCTAGATCATCAGGCTAGCACCTTTGTAGGGGCTATGGGATGATGCCAAAGCAACTAGAGCAAGAGGCTGCCACACGAAGTTCTCTCCTTCAAACATGAATTAAAGACTGTCTCTTCAGAATGGGTAGCTGGCTTCAGAGAGTCGACTGTTAGTAGATGCTGTTCATCAGTTGATTTGGTCCAGTATTTCTAATCATCTCTGGGCACCAGAATGACCTGGGAAACTTTAAAAACTATCAGAGTTCTGTCCTTATGCCCAGAGATTTCATTCAATTCATTCCATTTTGGGAACCAGATATTGCTAGGTAGTTCTGAGGCACAGAGAAGTGGAATCTACTGACTTAGATTAATTAGAGAATACCTTCAGATGTGAGAGTTGGGTCACCTTTCTATGGTTCCAGAAGCATGGTAAAGATATAAACTCCCAGCCGGGTGCAGTGGTACATGCCTATAATCCCAACACTTGGGAGGCTGAGGCAGGAGGATCATGAGTTCAAAGCCAGCCTCAGCAATGGCGAGGCACTTAGCAACTCAGTGAGACCCTGTCTCTAATGAAAAAGGGCTGGGGATGTGTCCCAGTGGTTGAGTGCCCCTGAGTTCAATCCCAGGTACCAAAAAAAAAAAAAAAGTAGGGCTGGGGATGTGGCCCAGTGTTTGAGTGCCCCTGAGTTCAATCCCTGATACCAAAAAAAAAAAAAAAAAAAAAAAAAAAATATATATATATATATATATATATATATATATATATATATATATATTCCCATAAACTTGAGATTTTTCCTTTCGTCTATTCTGCATACCCATGTTCTATTTATTTCTCATGCCAGGGCATCCTGTTCCCAAACCAGAGTTGATTTGCTTATTGGATCATGGGCAGGGACTATGGACAGAGAAGAGAGTCCTCTCCAAAAGCACCTGTGCAGGTAGGTGATTAAGAGTCTGGCACTGGGTGTCAGGGCAGCCTGCAGACCACCAAAGTATCACTGTGTCTGAAATTTGTGGGCAGCTTCTTTTTGTGGCCTTACGGGGGTCAAGCTTACATGGAGCACTTTGAACTGTGGTCATCCTATCTTCCCACCCACATCACACACACTTAGATAGAGGACAAACTCTGAGCTCTAAATTATTTGGCTCTCCCAGCCTCTTGATCCTGTGGAAGTTGTATGACCTCACTGTTCCTAAGTTAATGCTCCCTGCTCTCAAACTCCAAAATATTGTTGGTGGCTCAACAGATTTTTTTTTTCTCATTCATGCCATTCTTCTATAGTCTGTTGTGGGTCAGCAGAAGAGCTCTGTAGCACATATTTATTTAGGCATCCAATTGTATTCTATTGTCAACATGTGTTTTTCAGTTTTCCCTGGCCAATAAAAATAGTTGAGAAGGGCAGCTGTCATATTTACTAGCAGATGCATGTCACTTAATTTACATCTCATTGATGAGAACTGGGTATCAGGCTACATGTTTGATCAGGCTGGAAAATATAGTTTAGTTTTGTGCCCAAGGAAAAGATCTCAGGGTTATACTTGGCCTGCTAAACTTGGTCTGCATTTGGAAAAGGTAGTGATAATAGTTTCTGCATCCTTGAGTTGTTTGAGAATGTAATTGGATAACAGGAAATAATTTATCACACAGTATTGGGGTTGATGGCCAGCATCTCATTGGGGGGGTTTCTTCTTCCTACCCAGGAGAATCTAAGCCACCCTAAAACTTAAAATCTCAAATGATTAGTGAATAACAAAACATAAATATTCAGAAATATATTTACAAAAGGCGAAACCCCTAATAGATCTAGTCCACATGAGTTCTGGAACTAGACATCTAAAAGATAAGATGGCTCCCGTGGTTTATTTAAGAGGGTATGTCAAAGGCAGGGTAAAGTTTCAAGGGTGGAATCTTGCTTCATGATGTTTTGCAGTCAGCAGGTTGATTGACATCTTGGCAAGTCACACCCATCTCAGGTGCTGTGTGGGATCTCTGGCAGAGCTTGAGGGGGAAGTTCACCTACTTCAGATGGTCAATCCCTGTGGTGCTGCCACGGGAGGTTCCCCATGCCAGACCTACCCCTCATCAGGCTACTATGCACAACATAGTCCACACACAGCCTGACCCAGAGTGGCTCAACAGAAGTTCTCTATCGTATTAATATTTATGCTTTTTTAGTCATAGTGAATAGTGACATCTCAAACTTCCCTCCATATTCATAAGATGGTCCTTTCTTTTTCTGCACCTAACTCCAGCTGTATGCACGCTGCATCCCACCTGCTTTCCCTTCTCCAGCCAGTCATTTCTTGACCATGCATGTGCCTGTCCTTTCATTTGTGAATCAGTTGCTCAGAAGCATCCCCTTGTCCTATTGTCCTCTTGCCCTGCTGTCTTGTTAAACCCTCAAGGTGCCAGTCGAAGAGCAGCTAGAGCTATCAGGTGTGTGGATTGCTGACACTGCAGATTCATGGTCTCTCCCCTCTAGTGTTCTTTCAGGCTGCTCAGCCAGCTTCAGCCCTCTCCCTAATTCCCCATCTTCACTTGAATGTCTTGAAGGCACCTTACGCTCATCATGTCTAAAAAGAACCTCAGGATCTTGCCCACTCCTCCCTTCTCATTTTCAATTAGTAGTCCTTTTAATCAATGTATAAGTTCAAAAACAAACCTAGGAAACCCACTAATACCTCCATCTCCACCAAACCCAATATTCAGCCATCCCTGAATCTTGACCGTTTTATTTCATACATAGCTCCTAATCCATCACCTTCACCCATCCCAGCAGCTCCAGTAATAGCACTCTAGGCTAAGCTATTTTTGCCACTTGACCTGCATGATGCTAACAGATACAGAACTGGTTTTCCTACATCTGCTGCATGCCACAGCTCAGTGTGTTACATTCACTTCCCCATTCACTCACACACTTTTCCAAATATCACCACCTGCCTTGCCATTGCTGTCTCAGCATATGAGACCTACTTCATGTTGAAAACAAAGCCTATGTGTTTGTCTTTCTTGCTCCTTCATCCTTACTGAGTCACCCTGCAGCTTCCTTCTCACCTTGTGGAGGCATTCTCAACCCCAGCATGGCCCAGATTACACCTCCTGCAGAGTCCAGATTACACCTCCTGCCTTCTCAAATGTATGAGTTATCTGTTGCTGTGTATAGTTCCTCAGACATTGCAGCCTAAGAATCACTCATTTTTATCTCATCCAGGCACACTTAGCTGGGTCCTCCACAAGGCCACAGTCATAGGCAGCTGACATCACATCAGCTCACTTCTTCAAATCAAGCAACTATGTGAGAGTCTCCAGAAGGACTGATGCTGCAATCTTTTTTTTTTTTTTTTTTTTTGTGGTACCGGGGATTGAACTCAGGGGCACTCGACCACTGGGCCACATCCCCAGCCCTTTTTTGTATTTTATTTAGAGACAGGGTCTCACTGAGTTGCTAAGTGCCTCGCCATTGCTGAGGCTGGCTTTGAACTCGCGATCCTCCTGCCTCAGCCTCCCAAAGTGCTGGGATTACAGGCGTGCGCCACCGTGCCCGGCTTGATGCTGCAATCTTGTAAAATCAGATGTATTTCATCACATACATTCCTTCACCTTTGCATAGTCTGTTCTTTTTTTTCCCAATATTGTTAGTTGTTATTTGTTTATTTTTATGTGGTGCTGAGGATCGAACCCATTGCTTCACATGTGCTAGGCAAGCACTCTACCATTGAGCACCAACCCCAGCCCTTACATAGTCTATTCTTTAGAAGCAAAGTCCTGCCAATATTCAAATGGAAGGGATCATAAAAGGAAAGGGTATAACAGGTGTGAACATCATGAGGTGGAGATCATGAGAAGCCATACACAAATCTTGAGTGCTTCAGCAGGGAACATGCTTCTTCTCTTATTTCCTACTCTTCTATCTTCCTTTCTACTCAACCTAAAAAAAAAAAAAAAAAAAAGTGAAGTTTTTGACATTTGGGAGAAACAAAACAAATTAAAAATGCTCTTGGCTTTCCAAGAGTATCTAAATATTATTGATTCTACCTCATCTGAACAACCAAGCTTTTTGGAGTTTACTCATTCTTAGAAGAGACATCTACACAAGATCTACCCTTTACTATTTTTTCCCTTGTGTTTTTGTACTGAGGTAAAATTTATATATAGTGAATGCACAAATATTAAAGGTCCATCTCTGAAATTTTGCATACATATAAATTATAGAAACCACAACACAGATCAAGAAATACAATATTTCCAGCAATTCATGGGCTTTTTGTGCTTCCTCTTTGTCAATATTCCCTTTCACAAAAGTAACCAACATTTAGACTCTATCACCATATTTTAGTTTTGAAGGCATATAGATAGAACCCTCAGTAGATAGTCTTACCTGTCTTCTTTCAATAATCTTTACAACTCAGATTCATTCATCTGGTTGCATATATTTGGAGTTAGTTCATTACTCGCAATATTTTATTGAACAAATAGACTACATCCATTCATTTTCCTATTGAAGGATATTTAACTCATTCTCCATTTTTGAAAGGTTTGAAGAATACTATAAATATTATTGATCATAGTTTTATTATATATAAACCCACATTTTTCTTTGGAATATAAATATGAGTGGACTGACTATGTGTAGACATATGAATAGTTTAACTGAAACCATCAGTTTTAGAGTAACTACCATTTTACATTTCTAGCAGCCCCATGTGAGTCTTCATTGCTACACATACTCCTGAACAGCTGGTGTCTTCCTCTTTACTCTGAGGCCCAGAAGTGGTGTTTCTCAGCACCATAGCATAGAAGTGTTCTTACTCAGGTCACTGTTGCCAAATATAACAACTATAATAATGATAATAGATGGTGGTCTGCAATTACTGGACATTTGCTCTTGACATGCAAATGGATGTTTTTTTCTCATGTAATGCTCATAACAACTTGTAAGGCAGGAACTGAGAATCTCCCAGTTTTTCAGATGAGGAGACTGAATCTTTAAAAAGTATTAGTCTGCTTCAACTGCTGTAACAAAATATTATAGACTGGGTATCTTATCCAATAGAAATTTATTTTCTCTCTGGAGGCTACAAGTTGAAGGTCAGCATACCAGCGTGGTTGGGTTATGCAGATGGCTCCCTTCTTGCTGTGTTTTCATAAGGTCTTTCTTTGGTGCATGCTTTGCAGAGAGAGAGAGAGGAAGGGAGGGAGGGAGAGAGAGTGCAATTTCTCTAGTATCTCTTCTTCTTTTTTTAAAAAATATTTATTTATTTGCTTTAGTTGTACACAATGCAATGCATTTATGTTTACGTGGTGCTGAGGATCGAACCAGGGCCGCGCACGTGCTAGGCGAGCACTCTACCGCTGAGCCACAACCCCAGCCCTAGTATCTCTTCTTATAGGAACACTAATCCTAATGGGTCAGGGCCCTATCCTTATGACCTCGTATAACCTTAGTTACTTTCATAAATGCCTTATCTCCAAATGCAATCACATTAGGAACTAGGGTTTCAACATAGGAATTTTGGAAGAATACAAACATTCAGTTCAAAACAAAAAGCTAATTTGCCAGAAATACCTAGCTTGGTATAGGCTGAATTTGAGCAAAGTGTTCTGGCTTTATACTCCACATGCTTAATGATGCTCTGCTGCTTCTCAGTTACCCCCAAAACTTTCCTCACATTATCATGCTGCAGCTTTATAGCATTCTGTTCTTGTTTCTTCTTTCCTTCTTCTAACTTGACCTTTGCTGTTGTTTTCTGACTCTCATCCATTCTTTAACATTGGATTCACAGCCCTTTCTTTTTATTCTGTACACTTTCTCTAGGTATACTCATTCTTGTTTACCATCAACTTTAACCCTAGTGTGGTGGGCCCCATAAGCCTGTGCCTTAACTAAGGACTGAGTATGTGCTGTTTCACTTCATCTTCACAGTAGTCCTTTTATTGAATCTTTAGGAATTCAAGTGGGTCACTAAAGGTGACAGAGCTAGTATGGGGTCTTGCTAGAATTTCAGACTGGGGTGTTTGTCTTCAGAGTCCATGAAATTAGCTGCAATACTCTGTAGGCCCTCTGACTTTTATGCTTGACTTAAGGTGTACAGATTTAGAGAACTTACTAATTGTGATTTATAAAAACACTATCATCATTGGTCAATTCATATCCTAGTTTTCTATTATATTTTATTTTGTTTAAGTATTTATTTATTCATTGCCTTTTAACAATTATAATGAACACTAAGAACCCTTCACCCAAGAACAAAGTTACCTACTTCCCACATCTGTTGATATGCTTCCTCCTTTCCCATTCCTACACTGCTTACCTTGCTCAGGTGGCCACTTTGTTGTGGATTTATTATTCCTGTGCTTGTTCCATAGGAAAATACATTGCTTTGGATAAATACAGGCTACCCAGATATTCTGGATATTTTTGTATCAGCGTTGGTAATTTGAGTCACTTAAGGGATTTATCTACATTATCTAATTTGTTTACCCATTACTTTTTAAGATTGTTTCATCTTAATTAAAATGGTGAATTTCATGTTATATATGTTCTACTGTAATAAAAAAAATTAAGATTTACAGATACCATTTTTATAATACCATTAAAAACTGACCAACATTCTCAAAAAAAAAATTAAGGTTGTTTTGTTGTACTTTGTTTTGTATATGGTGAATCTACACTGATGCTGACCCAGTATATTTTAGTATAGTTAAAAGCAATATTATATATGTAATAGTGGGTACATCATAGTTTATATTGTTTTCTGATATTCATTCTATTCAACAGGATGTTACTAAGATTCATGATGCGTGTAGCAGTTTTTCACTTTTTTCTGCTAAAGTCATTTGCATGAATATAACACAATGTATTCATCCATTTTCAGGGGCATTTATTTTATAGTTTTTTGTTCTCACAAACAGTGCTGCCATGAAAATTCATATGCATGTGTCCTCATGTATATGTATAGGAGTTTCTCTTAGTAATGTTCATCAGACTGGACTTTGGGGATTATAAGGTAAGCAAAAGAAGAACTTTACTACATGATACTCTGTTGCTTTCTAAAATAGTTACAGTATTATAATAAAACAGAACAAGTATAACAATATACTATAGTAAGTTATGTGAGTATATATGCATTCTCTCCTAACTCCTTGTCTGGTAACTCTTACTTTTCTTTAAAAATAAGCTCCCATAGGCCTTTTCCAGCTGGGTAGCCTCCCCTGATCTCTTTCTCCTACCTCTTGTTCCCTGTGTTGTTACAGTGCCACAGGAGGCTTCTTCTCTTGGAGCACATTAATTACATGCAGTGTAATCATTCCTCTGCCCACTCTCCCCAATTCTGGAGAGTGAGGCAGTCTGCACTCAATATTCTCTGTCCCCTCCACCAACTTTTCTTTATGTGTTTCCCTTGAAAGACGTCAAGAGCCCAACGAGTAGAAAAAAAAAGAAATTGCAAACTTAGTTTGTTTTTTTTAAATATTTATTTATTTGCTTTAGTTGTGCACAATGCATTTATTTGTACATGGTGCTGAGGACCGAACCCGGGCTGCGCACATGCTCGGCAAGCGTTCTACCACTGAGCCACAACCCCAGCCCCTGCAAACTTAGTTTTAAGAGGTGTACAAAAAAAAGAGGTGTACAAATGCAGTAGGCATCAGAGGCTCTATTTTCATCTTCATTCTTCTACTAAAGTGGTGATTTTGTTTGTTCTGTGTACTTCACTAAGACACCTTTTTATGTTGGATTTCCTTCAGGTGAAAAAGCAAAACCCAACATCATAGCGCCTACTGCTTGTCAACTGACCTTCTGTGAGAAATCCTCTTTTCAAGAACTTCTGGCACAGAGGTCTTCAAAGGATTCCAGATTAGGGCAAACCAGAGATGAGCAAAAGCTATCAGAAATGCAGGAAAGGAACTGGAGACCAGGAGCAGACCCCTACAAGGAGACATGCCCTGGAAAGTTGTGCCATAAACACGATGATTTGGAGATAGATGATAGTCTGTGTTTAAGAGTTTTACAGGAGAGAGTCACTCCACAAGATGCTGTACATGAACATGACTCCCAAGGACCAGAAAAAGACACTGGGATTACTGTAAGGAGCAGCTCCTATAAATGCAAAGAATGTGGAAAAGGGTTTAGCAAGAATTGGGCCCTTGTTCGACATCAACAGATTCATACTGGAGTGAAGCCTTATGAATGCAGTGAATGTGGGAAAGCCTGTCGTTATATGGCTGACTTCATTCGACATATGAGGTTTCATACTGGGGAAAAGCCATACAAGTGTGTTGAGTGTGGGAAGGCCTTCAAACGTAGGTCTCACCTCACAGAGCACCAGCGTATTCACACTGGAGATAAGCCCTATGAATGCAAAGAATGTGGTAAAGCTTTCACCCACCGCTCTTCCTTTATGCAGCACAATATGACTCACACTAGAGAAAAGCCCTTTTTGTGCAAAGAGTGTGGGAAAGCTTTTTACTATAGCTCTTCATTTGCTCAACACATGAGGATTCACACTGGAAAGAAGCTGTATGAGTGCAGTGAATGTGGAAAGGCCTTTACTCACCGCTCCACTTTTATCCAGCATAATATGACCCACACAGGAGAAAAACCCTTTTTGTGCAAAGAATGTGGGAAAGCTTTTTGTCTCAACTCATCCTTCATGCAACACTTGAGGATTCACACTGGTGAGAAGCCCTATGAGTGCAGTGAATGTGGAAAGGCCTTTACCCATCGTTCCACTTTTATCAGGCATAAGAGGACCCATACTGGAGAGAAGCCCTTTGAGTGCAAAGAATGTGGGAAGGCCTTTTGTGACAGCTCTTCCTTAATTCAACACAGGAGGATTCACACTGGTGAGAAACCCTATGAGTGCAGTGAATGTGGAAAGGCCTTTACACACCATTCTGTTTTTATCCGACATAATAGGACCCACAGTGGAATAAAACCATTGGAGTGTAAAGAATGTGCAAAAGCCTTTTACTATAGCTCTTCTTTCATTCGACACATGAGGATTCACACTGGGGAGAAGCCCTATGTTTGCAGAGAATGTGGAAAGGCCTTTACCCAGCCTGCAAATTTTGTTCGGCATAATAGGATCCACACTGGAGAAAAACCCTATGAGTGCAAAGAATGTGAGAAGGCCTTTTGTGACAACTTTGCCTTAACTCAGCACATGAGAACTCACACTGGAGAGAAACCCTTTGAATGCAGTGAGTGTGGAAAGACCTTCAGCCACAGTTCATCCTTCATTCACCATCGAAAGATTCATACCAGAGTTTAATCCACTTTGTTTCATCAACCTCTAATGATAACTCAAACTGAGCAACAAATATACCCCTGTGGTCACTCTGAAATAAATGTTTTTAGAGTTTTGTTATTTTTGAGAAAAAGAATAGGTAAATTATTAGAGCATTTGAAAAATACATATACCTATCTATCTATATGTATAATGTGTATGTGTGTGATATAAACTCTAAATCATGGTTTCCAACCTATTTTAGTGCCATGTGTCAATTTCATTAACATTCACAGAATTGGAAACTTGGGACTTAATGGGTAAAAATAGATAGGAAGGCCTTTTGCACATGCATTCACCTCAGCCAGTTTGGGTGAACATATACTGGTGGGATATATTTTCTTTTGAATGTGATTTTTAAAAAATTTCTTATTTGTTTTATTCCACAATATTCACACACAGTCTCATAATAATACCAACATTATTGCCAAACAGTTTAAGATGTTTTACAGTTTTTTTGTTCCTATGGTGTGTCACATCCTTGTGACTAAACACTTAAGGACACTCCAGGTGAATTGGGCTCCACGAAATAACCACACAGAAAATTACCTTAATTTTTGGACTCCTCTTTGACTGAGGGAGAGGAGCCCATGCTGAATCCTTTTATTGGGGAGAAGCCTTTCAAATGAGGCAAAGGGTTCAGGTTTCAGGGGGTTGAGACTAGCTTCCTAATGTCTTGCTGTCAGCAGGTTGACATCTAGGAAGGCCACGCCCATCTCACGTGCTGAGTGGGGATCTAGAGCAGAGCAGACAAAAGAAGTTTCATTGGAACATTCTATCCCAAACAGGTCAAGGGGGTAGGATACATAGGAATAGGTGGATATAAATCAACCCCGGTGGGCACAGCTACTCCTAGGGCCACACCTTGTTATCTGAGCCTGGGAAACACCAGAGTCATGAGTCCTAATGCTTCTGTGTCAGGCATCTGTGCCCTTCCAGATCCCAGTGGCATCAGGACTGAAAGGTGCACCTAGTGTAGTTTCCCACAATGGTGTATATTCTGTTAGGAGTGTACTGTTAAATTAGCATATGTTAAAGTCACTTGAAATAATTCCCTTTTATTTATTTGTTGATTTATACCAGGATTGAACCCAAGGGTGTTTAACCACTAAGCCACATTCACAACCCTTTTTAAATATTTTATCTAGAGACAGTGTCTCACTGAGTTGCTTAGGGCCTGGCTAAATTGTTGAGGCTAGCTTAGAACTCTCAATCCTCCTGCCTCAGCTGGGATTATAGGCTGGGATTACAGGCCTGTGCCACTGCACCTAGCCTCTGTTTGGTTTTGCCACTAATTTTTTTTTATATTTTATTTATTCTAATTTGTTATATATGACATCAGAATGTGATTCAATTCATATTAAACATATAGAGCACAATTTTTCATGTCTGGTTGTACACATAGAGTCACACCATTCATGTCTTCATACACGTACTTAGGGTAATGATGTCCATCTCATTCTACCATCTTTCCTACTCTCCTGTCCCCTCCCTCCCCCCCCCTTTTCCCTATCTAAAGTTCATCTATTCCTCCCATCCTCCCCCTCATACCCATTATGAATCAGCATCCTTATATCAGAGAAAACATTCAGAATTTGGTTTTTTTTGGGATTGGCTTACTTCACTTAGCATTATGTTCTCCAACTCCATCCATTTACCTGAAAATGCAATGATTTTATTCTCTTTTAATGCTGAGTAATATTCCATTGTGTATATATACCATGTTTTCTTTATCCATTCATCTACTGAAGGACATCTAGGTTCATTCCATAATTTAGCTATTGTGAATTGTGCTGCTATAAACATTGATGTGACTGTGTTCCTATAGTATGCTGTTTTTAAGTCCTTTGGGTATAGACTGAGGAGTGGGATAGCTGGGTCAAATGGTGGTTCCATTCTCGTTTTCCAAGGGGATCTCCATACTGCTTTCCATATTGGCTGCACCAATTTGCAGTCCCACCAGCAATGTACGAGTGTGACTTTTCCCCCACATCCTCGCCAACACTTATTGTTCTTTGTATTCTTGATAGCTGCCATTCAGACTAGCGTGAGATGTTGAACATCTTTTCATATATTTGTTGACTAATTGTATATCCTCTTCTGCAAAGTGTCTGTTCAGTTCCTTGGCCCATTTATTGATTGGGTTGTTTGGAGTTTTTTATTTGTTTGTTTTTGTTTTTTTGGTGTTAAGATTTTTTAGTTCTTTATATGTCCTAGAGATTAGTGCTCTATCAGATGTGTGTGTGGTAAAAATTTGCTCCCATTCTGTAGGCTTTCTATTTACCTCACTGATTGTTTCTTTTGCTGAGAAGAAGCTTTTTAGTTTGAATCCATCCCATTTATTGATTCTTGATTTTAATTCTTGCACTATAGGGGTCTTATTAAGGAAGTGGAGGCCTAATCTGACATGACGCAGATTTGGGCCTACTTTTTCTTCTATTAGGCGCAGGGTCTCTGGTTTACTTCCTGTGTCCTTGATCCACTTTGAATTGAGTTTTGTGCATGGTGAGAGATAGGGGCTTAATTCCATTTCGTTGCATATGGGTTTTCCCAGAACCATTTGTTGAACAGGCTATCTTTTCTCCAATGTATGTTTTTTGTGCCTTTGTCTTATAAAATAACTGTAATTATGTGGGTTTGTCTCTGTGTCCTCTATTCTATACCATTGGTCTACATCTACAAATCTATTTTGGTGCCAATATCATGCCATTTTTGTTACTATTGCTCTGTAATATAGTTTAAGGTCTCGTATAGTGATGCCACCTGCTTCCCTCTTCTTGCTAAGGATTGCTTTAGCTATTCTGGGTCTCTTATTTTTCCCAGATGAATTTCATGGTTGCTTTTTCTTTTTCTATGAGGAATGTCATTGAGATTTTGATTGGAATTGCATTAAATCTGTATAGTGTATGTGGTATGGTCATTTTGATAATATTAATTCTGCCTATCCAGGAAGAGAGAGGATCTTTTCATCTTCTAAGGTCTTCTTTAATTTCTTTCTTTAGTATTCTATAGTTTTCATTGTAGAGGTCTTTCACCTCTTTCATTAAATTGATTCCCAAGGTTTGGTTTTGTTTTGTTTGTGTTTTGTTTTTTGAGGCTATTGTAAATGGTGTAGTTTTTCTCATTTCTCTTTCAGAGGATTTGTCACTGATATACAGAAATGCCTTTGATTTATGGGTGTTGATTTTATATCCGGCTACTTTGCTAAATTCATTTATTAGTTCTACAAGTTTTCTGGAAAAATTTTTGGGTCTTCTAGATATAGAATCATATTCTGGGCCTCAGTTTCCTTGAATGTGATTATTGAGGAAAATCTTTTGTCCAGAGAAGTTTCTTACTCAGTATCTGAGAATTCATACTGAAAAGAAACATCATAATTGTCATCCCTGTGACATCACTTGTCATATAAAGAACTATACTAGAAATTGGCCCAGCCTAATCCACAAGGAGAATCAGTAGTTATTATGCATTTAGGTAATTTCCTCTTATTTATACCATAAATCTAATGTGAATATTTTTTAAAAAATAAGAAGAGATGAAGGAAAGAATAAGAGAACAGAAGAAGAAATGCAGACACAACTCCTTTACAGTTTCCCTGTCAAGCTTTGATAATTTGTAATGAGGAAGGGAGATGAGAGATAAAAAAGGCCTCATCCTCAGTCAGGAGAGTTGGACCAATTAAGGATAGCTTTGCCAAAACTTATTAAAAGCATTCTTTGTACTAAAAAACATTGTCATTTCTACCCTCAAGTAGCATAAGATTTTGTGAGAAACAACAGTGTGAGTCATAAAACACCCACTTGCACACTTCACTGTATTTGCAGTGAATTCTTTTTTTTTAATATTTATTTGCTTTAGTTGTAACACAATGCATTTATTTATATGTGGTGCTGAGGATCGAACCCCGGCCGCACATGTGCTAGGCAAGCGCTGACCCACAACCCCAGCCCTACAGTGAATTCTTGTTATTCATAGTAGTTGTGTCCTATGAATTTGCAACACTGAATTAGTGAATATGGAACCATTGTTGCTAGGGGGAATAATACAGTTAGAGTCCCATAAGCTTCTGGTCCAAACATTTTCATCAACCAATAAATTCATAATCTTTCATTTTTAACTTAAAGACAACTTATCTATTATATTATTTATATATACATTTGGTACCAGGGATTGAACCCAGGGGCACTTAACCACTGAGCCATATCCTAGCCCTTCATATATATATATATATATATATAATTTAGACACAGTCTCACCAAGTTTCTAAGGCTGTCTTTGAATCCAATGTATATTTTGTAAAAATTTATAATTACTTTTCTTTACAATAAATATTTTAATTACAGTATTTTGGTATAATGTACTATAGTATATTAGTGTACTGCTTTAACTCAATTAGATACATACATACACAGTATTCATATACAATAAACACTATGTTATTCATAGGAAACAGTACTTCGAGCATATGATCTATACATCCATGCAAATAAAGATAGTCCTAGAAAAAATCCATTAAAGATTTAAATTCTACTTTCAGTGGAGCTGCAGGATGTGTGATATAGGACAGCACTCAGTGTGATGAAGCCTTTGACCTTGACTCAACCTTGACTTAACTCAAGAAAAGAGGCTGAAGAAACTTATTCTGCAAAAGAGTAAAACATTTATGAGGGTGACATGTTAACATCTTAAGAGCTTGACTCACCACTTGTTGACAGTATCATGAATTTTCCCTCCAAAACTGGTTTGAAACTGCATCAGCCGTGTTTAGCTTTTCACTTTAAGTATTCCACACAAGTGAAGTTGGGGCATCAATTTGAAGCTGCATTTAAGCATAGGGTCATATTCTCATATGTCATTGAACATTTTTCCAAGGCAGAATTTCAGTTTGATATTTTAGCTGGACAATTCATGAAATCAGGCCGACTTTTCACTATCCTATCATCACTGACTTCAGTGCCTCCTTCTACATCTTATCTATGTCTTTGTTGGTGGGTTCTAGGGCCTTTCCTGCCAAAATGTTCTCCATGTCTTCATGTCATTGAGGCCTTTTCCACTTACTTGCCTTGACTATGCATTCTGTTTGATACTGTTTTTCCTACTTTTTGTAATTCTTCCAAAGCCTTCAAAATGTTTCATGTGGTCCATTTACTCAAATATTTTTCCAGTAATCATTGATAGTGGCTTGCTTGAGCCAACCCCAGGCTTTGCCAGCACACTAACTACATATAGTGACTGACTTCTGCTAGTCTTTCATGGTGGTTTCCTAGGTGATGAGAGCCTTGCAAGTCTTGCTATAAAGCTCCTTCATGTTGAAACACCTTGGAAGCTTTGTAAGTGTGCCCTGATTGAGAGGTTGGATATATAGCATTAGGGGACATGAAAAGAACATCTATTTTGGGGTGAGAATTTTCAAGTTCTCGATGGCAATGGAACAGAGCATTATCCAAAATTAAAACCTTGAAGACAAGGTTTTTGCCTTAAAGATAGCATTCAACTTCTTGAATGAAACTGTTATAGATCCAATCACAGAATTTTAAAAACATTTTTTTAGTTGTCAATGGGCCTTTATTTTATTTATTTATCTGTATGCTGTGCTGAGAATCCAACCCAGTGCCTCACACACAGTGGTACAGTGGCAAGTGCTGTACCACTGAGCTATAACCCCAGCCCAATCACAGAATATTTTTGAGGTCACTCATACTTTTTTGTCCCACTTACAATGGACTGGAATGCAGTTCAAATTTTTTCCCTTTAAACTCCTTGGAATTGGGGTTCTATACACCATTAGAGATTTGCACAAAAGAGTCACCATTGGTATTAACACAATAGCAATTCTACACAATCTTCAAATAATAAAAGTCAAGGACTGTGGAGGACATTTGGTTCTTTTGCCAATGGACTGGATCAGCATTGATACCTACTTTTCCATATAAGCCTTTTCCTGTGTAGAACTAATTATTCAAATATTTCTACAGCTCTCTGATCTGCAAGTTTCACTTTTTTTTGTTTGTTTGTTTGTTTGTTTCAGTACTGGGGACTGAGCCCAGGGGCCCTTTACATTTTTGGGTTTTTTGTTTGTTTTGTTTTGTTTTGAAATATTTATTTATTTGCTTTAGTTGTATACAATGCAATGCATTTATGTTTACGTGGTGCTGAGGATTGAACCCAGGCCACGCACGTGCTAGGCGAGTGCTCTACCGCTGAGCCACAACCCCAGCCCTACATTTTTGTTTTAATGTCTTCTGTTTTTGCTCTCTTTGTCACTCCGAGTCTATTTTGATTGATTGCTTTTTCATCTCATTTTAGACTTATTTTCCTGCTTCTATACACCCCTGTTTATTTTTTATTGCATGTCAGACATTGTGGCTTGAGAGTTTTTATATTCTTGTAAATATTCTTGAGCTTTGTTTTGAAATACGGTTAAGCAGTTGGGAAGCAATTGGACATTGCTTGGGAAGCAAGTCCTTCTGGGACTTGCACTTAAGCTTTTTTAGGAAAGACCAGAGAAGTGTTTCATTTAGAGCTAATTTTCCCATTGCTGTGATGAAATCCTTCTAGAGACTTTCAATGATGCTATAATGAATTGTGAGGTTTCTCTATTTTATAGAACAGACACTAGTTGGGGGGCATTTGTGCTATCTGGGAATTTTTCTTTTTTTAAAAAAAAAAAAATTTATTTATTTGCTTTAGTTGTACACAATGCATTTTATTTTTACGTGGTGCTGAGGATCGAACCCGGGCCACGTGCATGCTAGGCGAGTGCTCTACTGCTGAGCCACAATCCCAGCCCCTTTTTTTTTTTTTTTAACATAGAATCTCCCTAAGTTGCCAGGATGGCCTCAAACTTGTGACCTCCTACCTGAGCCTCCTGAGTCACTCGGATTACACCATGTGCCACCACTCCCAGCTCTCACTTGTCTTTTTGATAGTTCTTTTCCTGCTCTGTAGTAGTTTCCTCACACACTCATTGGTGCTTGAATGAAGATAGGAAGGGGCCCTTTGCAGATCTCTGAGTGCTCATTGTGTACAGTTTTCTCCTCTCTGGTTTCTGGCTGTGAACACCATTGCCTCGGTCCTCCCCATATGTGTAAATCCATCCTCTCATCTTAGGGGATTTCCACGTTCCATCTGGGCTGCCTTCCCATTGGTATTTTCTCCAGCAGAAAGGTGTGACAATGATAGGGCGCAGTTACTTTGTTGTCCATCTCTCAGGGATCACTGTCCTTGGCTTGGCACACAACATATTGAGAACTATTTTTTCATATATTATGTGTGCCTTTATAGCTTTTTGAAGCAAGAGAATAAATCTAGTTCCTATTTCTCCAACTTGACCAGAAACTGAAGTTGTACATGGAATTTTCTTACTTTGGGAAAGTTTTTTGACATAGAAAACTAATTTAAAAATAAAAACTTGAAGATAATTGGTTCAGCAAAACCTATATACTGGCTGAAGGTACTTCCCCAAGCCAATAGTTGTAACCTCCAGATAAGAATAGAACAACTCCTAGGTGGACTTTCTGGGAAGAAAGAAGGAATCCTTGGATATTAAGAGCCCTGTGGGGGCTGGGGTTGTGGCTCAGCGGTAGAGCGCTCGCCTGGTACGTGCACGGCCCAGGTTCGATCCTCAGCACCACGTACAAATAAACCCATTGTGTACAGCTAAAGCAAATAAATAAGTATTTTTTTAAAAAAAGAGCTATGTCATGGGGAAAGTACACCAATTTGCACCTCCAGGGACAGAATTGCACATAGGTTTCTGAGCAGTTAGTACTACAGTTCTAATGAAATTCTCTCTATCACCCCGAGTTATACTTGGGCACCTGGTCTCACGTCCTCTTTTCCTAAGTCATACTTCAAACAACTGGAGGGTCTGCCTGGAATCAGAGTAAAAGTCTACAAGAGCCACATGGGGTTCACACACCTAAGCATATAAATAAAGATAGGTAAACATAAATCATCAGGGTTCAACTTCTTTGTGTGGTCAGCCATGGCTAGTTCTTGCAAAATAGCCTTCATTTCATAGGTGAAGAGCCCTTTTACTCTTTCCACAATCTTAGCCTCTGGTCATATCTGGGATTTTTAACTCAGAAGCTAACTTTGGGGCTTGGGAGATATTTTCCAGATAGATCTCATGGGTGCTGATCATTTGATCTGTGCATGTTATGGACAGGAAGTTTCTATTAACCTTTGTTTTAGGCTGAGTCCTGGCTGCCCTGAGATTCTGCTCCTCCCCTCACAGTGGTAGCACACATTTGCCTGCTTCCTCAACCAGTAGGGAACACCTTCCCCAGACCTCTACACCTTTCTCAGTGCCATCCTTTCAACAGTTTATCTGAAGTGTCTTGGTCTTCATAAACCACTTGAATCCCCTTATTTAGATTGACATCATTGTCTTCCTATTTCTTTGTTCTTTACTGAACCTCAGGCTGAACTCTGGTCCTCTGCACCCTGAAGTTTCCTAAGTACAGCTGTACCTGTGCGTTTCAAAGCTCAGAGAAGTATTTGTTTGTTTTAGGGACCCAGACACATAAAGAAAATGGCTCAATGATTTATTGTCTAGGGGTGTTTTTGTCTTTTTAAAGGATACCCAAGGAAGCAAAGTACTCTTCTAACTGTAGTATATATGATGTGTTCAGTCCTCATGTCTGCAGGGCAGTCATTATTTTCTTGAAAAATTGCAATAATTATGAATACTCAGAAATTTTCCATATTACCCTGCAGAACAATGTTGACCTCTTTTGAATATTTCTCAGCTGGATACTTTGATCATACTCTTTGAAGTAACTCATAATGTAATGTCTTGCTTTGTAGATGTCAGCAAGAAAGTCTCTTTTTGGTCTTTTTTCATTTCCCTGTCTTAATTGAGATTTGCACTAACACATCAGGCTCTGGTATTTATAATCATTTAGCTTCAAAAGTCCTAAGCAGACCTGGTAGATACAGAGAAAGATCCAAAGAGTACTTTGTTGCTAACAGTGAAAGAAAAAGTATATCCATGCAGCAGCTCATTTATTCTCATTCTCAAAATGGTTCCGATAACAAAGGAGATATCAGGAGGAAATTAATGTGTTTTAAAAGGGCTCTCCCCACAAAAAGTGAAACAGTAAGTAGAAGACTGAAAAGTGATTAGGAAGACATGCTAGATGTGACATGTGAGACTAGCACAACAAAGCAGCCATGAAAAATGATTAAATCATTAGCTAATATTTACTGAATGTTTTTGAGGTGCCACTGTTGTGTTTTATACCAATTAACTTATTGATTATAATCTTCTTATTAAACTCAGTGAGATAAGTGTTATTATCATTTTACAGATGAAAAAACTAAGGCAGGACACACTGGAATAATTTGTCCAAGGTCACACAAAGCCAGTAAACATGCAACCTGGACTCAAATCCAGGTAGTAGGCTCCAGAGATTGTGTTCCTAATACACAACACACAGAGCTTTCAGCTCTTGAAGGGTATGGTGTCTTATTTTATCTAGCCCACAGCAGAAGTTCAAGAAATGGTTAACAGACTTCAGGACACAATATGATTGTCAATTATGGCATATCATTATGATCTTAGCCCAATTTTTTATCATAAGGTAACATCATTTCATTGCTTTTCTAAAACCCTACTTTTATTTTAAAATTTGGTCTCTTATCCCCTAGTTTTGAGTCATTGTGAAGGCACTTTAACTCAAGAGTTGTAAAACAATATCATGAGTTCACACTGGTACTTAAGTGATTCCTCTCATAACAAAGTGTCAAAGTGATATAAACTATGGTAGTGGGAGCTGGGGTTGTAGCCAAGTGGTAAAGCACTTTCCTTGCACATGTGAGGCACTGGGTTCAATCCTCAGCACCACACAAAAATAAATAAATAAAATAAAGGTTAAAAAAAAAGTATGGTAGTGAAAGGAAATAAAATCTAGGGATTAAATAACCATAGAACTACTTCATCTTTGCAGTACCAGTTGCTTTGGAGGACAAAGAAAAGAAAATGAGAGAAAGATAGCAACTTCCAATAATAAATATATGTATATACATGCCATGCTTCCTTAATTATAACTCTCTTAAAGATCCTTCAGCATTCCATAGCATTTCAAAATAAATCTTGTGACTAAAAATAAATCAAAGATACATCCCTGGTGAATATTAAAAATTCACCACCCCATTATGGCTCAGTGGTAGAGCACTTGCCTGGTATGCATGAAGGTCTGGGTTTGATCCCCAACACAAAGAAAAAAAAATTCTCCATCCCATTCACAGTCCACCATCTCTATTGAGCACTGGGCATTGCTATTGGACTGTTCCCTGCTTTGGCTTTCATTTAAAGTTGCACACCCATCAGAGAGCATCTTGCCTAAAATCAGAACCCTTATCACTCATTCCATGATATTTCATATCAATAAAATGTTCATTTTTAGGGCTGGGGTTGTGACTCAGTGGCAGAGCGCTTGCCTCGCACGTGTGCGGCCCGGGTTCGATCCTCAGCACCACATAAACATGAATGCATTGCATTGTGTACAACTAAAGCAAATAAATATTTTTTAAATGTTCATTTTTAAAACAACATATTTTACTTATAAACCTGAAATGCCATAAAGAACAAAATCTGAAACATAAGCTATGTAACTGCCCTTTGCTTGCAGGTGACCACACACTCCTAATCGCACTAATCTATGCTATCTTTATAGTCACAAAATAGGAAACCACAGGTCACCAAGACTATCCCATTTCTTACCAAGAACTTAGAATAATATGTGAAGCCATCCTCCTTACATACTATAATTAAGCTCAGTGCAGAAATTCAGTGCAGATATGTATTTCAAGAAAACATAATGCAGGAAGTTAATGCTTTCACAATTGGCAGGCTGGCAAAAGTAATGGGGACTACTTCTGAACTACTTCAAAAGCCACAGAACTTGAAATTAAACACTGGAAGAGTCCAGCTATATGACATAAGAGAGAACTTGCTTGCCTGCTTTACTTAGAATTCTACGAGCACGCAACACCCACAGGATACATGGTTACAAATCGGGATTCAAATTAAAAAGCACACCACAGCAAAGTGCACTCTGATCTCTTGCAATGCACTCTGATCTCTTGCAATACGTTGCTTCTTAATTGTTCTTACAGCACTTGAGAGTTATTTCAAATTTGCTATTCTCTTTTGACAGCTACAATCTCTGAGAAAGGATAAACTTATTAATTGTTACAGTGGTTATCAAAAGATGCTTTCTTGGCAGGCAGCATTAGTGTCACCTGATAACTTATGAAAAACGCAAATTCTTAGCTTCACCTTAAACTGATAAACTCTGTAGTGAAGGTGGAGCTTGGCAATTAGTGTTTGAACAAGCTCTCCTGGTGATTTTGACGTATCATTGAAGTTCACTAAACTTCCTGACCCACAGCCCTGTAATATATGAGATGTTCAACAAATTATCTTGAAATATGTGAATTAAATAAAGCCCATAAGAAATGAACTACAAATTTTCTTCACCAAAATAATGATATTCTTTGCACAGAGACCAGGCCATTTTTCCCTAGGTTTTACTAAAATTAAGAAGTAACAAACAAACAAAAAATCTGCAAGAAATAGAGCCACAGTGAAATTTCCTTATGTATAAAATGATTTTATTAGAGACCAAAAATTTTGTTAACACCATTCTTCTTTTGCAACTTTGATTTTCAACATTATGTTCATTGGATCCACTGGATGATTAAGTATCTTCACATGCCCATTAGCTAAAAATAATTTCCATGTAGGTCTCAAATTGCAAGCTACTGCTATAAGATGTATATTTATTTACAATATGCTTGTTTGCTCTTCTGTAGAATTGTTCACAAATAGTATTACTGCAAAGAAAGATTTATTCATAATTCCTACATTCTTCAAGTTATTCTACAATTAATGTCCTGATGTCTAGCAAGTTAGCCCTTAGCAAATACTACCTTTTTTACATCAGATTTCTCTCCAATGTGAATTCTTTGATGTAAGATGAGGGATGCATTGAATGAAGGACTGCCCACAATTTCTAAATTTTGTATATTCCTATATCTTTCCCTGTATAAGTTTGTAAGAGATTCATACTGCCTAGTTTTTCCCATATCTGCTACATGTGTAGTTTTTTTTGTCTGTTTACTTATGTCAATTAAGGGATTAATACTGACAAAGGCCTTCCCACATTTGTTATCCTCTTATGATTTTCTACAGCATGAACTGATAGACAATAAAGGTTGCATCATAAACACTAAAGATCTTGCTATAAACACTACATTTGTAACTGTTCTCAAAATATTTTTCTGATATTGAATTAGGATTTGTGGCTGAAATTTATTATGACAAATGCTGCTTCAAGGGCTGGGGATGTAGCTCAGTCAGTAGAGTGCTTGCTTCACATGCACAAGGTCCTTGGTTCAATCTCCAACACTGCAAAAAAAAAAAAAAAAAAAAAATGCTGCTTCATATAGTTTCTCTCTTGTATGATTTCTCATATACATACGGATTTATATGGTCTAAAGACTTTTCCATATTTACTGCATTGCTGGGTTTCTCTCCGTTATGTGTTCTCTGATGAGCAGTAAGATTTGAACCTTTACTAAAAGCTTTTCCACATTCATCACATTTATATGGCTTTTCTCCAGTATGAATTCTCTGATGTACAGTGAGGTTTGAACTACAGCTGAAGGTCTTCCCACACTTAGTACATTCATAGGGTTTTTCTCCAGTGTGAATTCTGTGATGTTGAAGCAGGGATGATCTGTGACTGAAGGCTTTCCCACATATACTGCATTCATAAGGTTTCAATCTAATGTGATTTCTCAAATGCATATTCAGTGATTCAGGCTGGTTGAAAGATTTCCTACATTTCTGACATTCAAAGGGTTTTTCTTCAGTATGAATACTCTGATGTTGAATAAGAAATGAGAGGCTACTAAAGACTTTCAGACATTTGTTACATTCATATCGTTTCTTGATAGTGTGAATTCTTTGATGTCGAGTAAGGTGTGAACTGCAGCAAAAAGCTTTCCCACATGCACCACATTCATAAGGTTTCTCTCCAGTATGAATTTTCTGATGGTGGATAAGAGATGACCTATGAATGAAGGCCTTCCGACATATTTGGCACTCATAAAGTTTTTCTTGAGTATGAATCCTCATATGTTCAATGAGATGTGAAACACGACTAAAACACTTTCCACAATTCATACATTCATATGGTTTCTCTCCAGTGTGAGTGCTTTGATGATTAGTAAGAGAAGACACGTGACTAAAGGCCTTTCCACATTCAATACATTTGTAAGGCTTCTCTCCACTATGGCTTATTTGATGTCGAGTAAGGGATGAGCCATGGCTAAAAGTCTTCCCACATTCAGGACAATGATAAGGTTTCTCTCCTGTATGAATTCTCCAATGGCGATTAAGGATTGATTGTTTACCAAAGGCTTTCCCACATTCACTACATGTATAGATCTTCTCTTTACTGTAAGTCTGGTGAAGGGTAAGAGATTTGCTCTGGCTAAAAACTGCCACACTTTCATTAGAACTCAAAACTTTCTTTCTGCTGCTGATCTTCTCATTTCTTATAACTGACCTTTTTGGTAAACTCTTCTTCAACATAGCATGTTTATGTGATGTCCCTTCAGCAGAAATTCTCTGTGGTTCAGAAGGAGCAGGCTTTACATGGAAGATGCTTCTAAATGACGTACTGTATTTGTCAACACTTTCCCCAGAGGGGCTCTCACTAAAGGTGAGGGTCACTGGTCTGCAATGTTCTACCTGATGTCCATCCTTCACCTCCAATTTCCCTTTATATTTCCCGTTCTTGTTAAAATCTGGAAATTCCCAATGCTGACTTCTGTTTTTTTCTATTATTTCTGTTTGAGATGAATCTTCATCATAAATATCCTTTGTTGATAATTCCTTGTTTTCCCATCTTGATTCCCAATCTGAAATACATCAAGAAAGCAAAGCAATGGTTTTTCTATACTTTTGAGAAGAAATTTCTAGGATGGAAATAGAATTAGATAAGAAGCAAAGCCTCTAGAAAACACACGGCTCTAACAATTCATGTATTTCAAAGATTCTGAATAATGCTCAAGTGAGGCACAGAGAATACAGACAGCCCACAGAAGCAGGAACAGAGTATAACAAGGAAAAGGGCCAAAATGTAGACAACCACTATTTGAAAAAAATGAAGCTATTAGGAAGAAAATGTAGAAGGCATTCTGTATTCAGCCATCATTTTGTGCCTATACTCATATGAAAGATCCCATTCTATTTTACAGTTTTTTTTCTGCAACTTTCGGTTAATCTCAATTTGCTGCCAGATTAACATGTATAAAATACAGAATTTATGCTACTACATTAAACAATTACAATGACAACAAAATATATCTATGTGCTCCTTTTGGTGATCAAGTTTTAGACTTTCTGAGTTTATATAGTATCTGTGTGAAATCATATGATAACTTATTGGATATTAGAAAATATTATTCTTAGAAATATATTCTAATACATTTCTTATTTCCACTAACATTTATGTTCATGTATGTCCTAGGAAACTCGGCTTTAAAGACAAAGTGATTTTTCATCTAATTGACTTTTCTTAGCTTAAAGCAATCAGTAAGTCCATTTCCTTAAATGGACTTAAGAAAAAATAATTTGTCTTTTGTGTTATGAATAAAATAGTCTTATTGTGTTATGAATAAAATAGGAATTTGAATTATTATAATGGCAAAATCCTTCACTTCTTTTTTTTAGGTATTTTTTAAGTTGTAGGTGGACAAAATATCTTTATTTTTTATTCTTATGTGGTTCTGAGGATAGAACCCAGTGCCTCACACATTCGAGGCAGGCGCTCTACCACTGAGCTACAACCCCAGCCCAAAATCCTTCACTTCTGATTAGATGATATGAGTAACACAGATAGAATAATCTGGGAGTGATTGTTTCGAATCTAAGCTAAGGGTACTTCAATATTGTTTACCTCTCAGATCTCATTTTAGTGTCCCTAAAATGCTTCCACACTCACACTTACAATAAGCATCTTTAACAAAGACCTCCTTTGCTTGATTCACTAGACTCACCTAGAAGCATACCTTTTGACAGTTTTTTCTCCACCATCCAGGGATCTTTTCCATCCTCCAATAAAGTGATCACATATGGCTTAGGTATGGAAAGACCTGGTTACAGGAAGAATATAACTTTTTAAAGCTGTGCTCCTCAAGGATGAGAGACCATCATAAGAGGAACTAAAGGAAGGGTGGAAGGATGTTCACTGAAATGGGAAGATAAGCTTCAGGTAGGCACAAAAGAGCTGCACATTCCCTTGGGAACATGGAACAGAAATTCAGCCATTTATTTAGGAGGAGCTTCAGCAATTGCAGTGACAAAAGAAAGACCTTCCCTACTACAGTGGAGGGGGAGATATCTTACCTAGAGAGACCAGATTCTCATAGTTCTGCACCATCACATTCTTATATAAATCCTTCTGCGCAGAATCTAACCATGCCCACTCTTCATGAGAGAAGTCTATAGCCACATCACTAAATGTCACCTAAAACAGTAAGATATTTAGGTTCAACCACAGCCCAAGCCTCTTCTGACATTGTACAAGAGGTAAAATTATCCTGATTGTGGAAGAAAGCAAACAAGATTCAGGACTCATGACAATGATCAGGAATCCAAACTCAATAACTGGATAATTATGTGCTCAACATTGTTATATATAAGAACTTTGTATATGACACATATGACACATACGGCACATACAAGAACTTTGCTTCAGAAAAGTTAAGTTCATCAAAGAATAAAATTATACAATATTTTGGTAATCAACATTCAACATCTGACAGTATATACTGAAGTACTTAGTTAAATCTTGTATACTTTAAGTGCTATGTAAGTAATGAAAAATAAGACCAAAGCAGTTTGGGATACTCAAGATGATTCACTGAAGTTCAAGGAAAAAAAGAATGATCCAATGAGTTAAAAAAAAAAAAAAAAAAAAAAAAGAGACATCTTTCTATTAAAGAATGATAAACATACACTGCTATAGTTTGAACATGACCCCCAAAAGGCATGTGCTACAAACTTAACTGCCATTGTAACAATATTAAGAACTGGGACCTTGAAGAAGTAATAAGGTCACAAGGGTTCTGCCTTCATGAATGGATAACTGATATGGTAGCAGGGAGTTCATTTTAAAAGGATGAATTCTACACCCTGTTTCTGTGCCCTTCTGCCATGGGATGATGCAGCAAGAGGGCCTGACAGATGCTAGCCCCTTAATCTTAAGACTTCTCAGCTGCCAGAACTGTGAGAAATCAACTTCTGCTGTTTATAAATTACTTAGTCTGTGACATTCTGCATAGAAGCACAAATGGACTGACATATACATAAATAATTTATGAACAAAAAAGTATATTTATGGTGTACACTTAAGTCTTGTATGGACAGTCACCAGATAATTAAAATAATTTGAGACCCCTGGGTGAGAAGACTGAAGGATGGCTTCATGCCAATAGGTAGTACTTGAATAGGATCTTAAAGTAAGGATAAAAAAAAATAAAAGAAAGGACACATATCAGGGACTATATTCTAAAGGAATGCTCACAAATGTACTTAGAAAGTCTTCTCAACAGTATTCATTCATAATGTTATTTAAAATGGCAAAGCTTTAGAAAAAGTTTAAATGTTCAATAATATGTTATTGGTTAATCAAATTAAAATATATTCACTTAAAATGGCATTGTTACTATCTTTCATATATGAAATAGACATGGCTTGGCAGTGGCAAAATTTTCATTCCAAGAGTGGTTGATTCAATATTCTACTACACTTGTACAATGTTTTACATGTACGGTCACCAGTAACACTGATCTATGGTTTTAACGGGGGAATTTACCCTTGACAAGTGCCGAGAAAATGATTAAAAATTGAATCTCCTGGGGCTGGGGTTGTGGCTCAGCCGTAGTGCGCTCACCTAGCATGTGCATGGCCCGGGTTCGATCCTTAGCACCACATAAAAATAAAGGCATTGTGTACAACTAAAAGCAAATAAATAGATATTTTTTAAAAAATTGAATCTCCCGACAATGCAGAAGATCCTATCCACAAATATAGAAAAGAAAGAAAACAGTTTCATTCTTCAATAAGCAATAAACCAAACAGATGCACTATACAGGAATCCCACTAATGAGATTGCAAGGACAGAAAGAAATCTCACCTTTTACAAAGCCAGGCAGAAACAATTCATTATATACATGTTTTCAAATAAATGGTAACTTGTCCTCAACTAAGAGGACTTGATAGAACAACATGCCACCTTATAGTTCATCCTAAATTCACCTGTTAATTGCAGTGGCCATGGGTTAGTTAACTGCACTTACCCCAAATAAAAATAAAATTTCTCATTTTTTTAAATATTTTAGTCATACATGGACACAATATCTTTATTTTGTTTTAATTTATTTTTATGTGGTGCTAAGGATGGAACTCAGTGCCTCACATGTGAGAGGCAAGTGCACTGCCACTGAGCCACAACCCCAGCCCAAATTTCTCATATCTTAATAACAAGCAAGTCTTTACAACCTGGAGCCAGGACCTAGGCTAAATACTCACATACAGCAGAGATGGACACTAACTTCCTTAATGTCTACATTTCAAAATGATGACTTCAATACTTTTAAGACTAACAAAATGGGCAAGAGACTTATTTAACTTTAAAAAAAATTACATATACCTCAAAGGGATAGGGAATGGTTTTACAATTACAGATTTTTCACAAAGAAAAACTCTAGAAAAGGGCATGGAAGTCCCCTTCCTTTCTGGCATTAGGGAAAATTCTTTTCTTTATTATTATTATTTTTTTAAACCTGTGTTTGCACTTAGGTACTACAGGGTTAAGAGTCATATATGAACTGAATGTTTTCTATCTTTTCCTATTTTCCACAATAGTTTTCAAATCATTAGCCTTTACAAATCTAATCTGATAAACCTAATAAAAAATTTAACACTAAAATAGATGAATGAAACATTACATTTCATTCCACAAAGATATTTGATATTTCATGTTTTGTTTTGAACATATATTAATGTCACTATATTAATAGTTTAAAGAAGAAAATCCACATAATCTCAACAGATATTCTCCTTTATTTAGTGCAGCATTGACACTACTGACATTTTGAGCTAGATGATTCTTTGTTGTGGGGAGCTATTCTGTGCATTACAGAACATTTAACAGCATCCCTGGCCTCTACATATTAGATCCCAGGAGCAATACCATCTCACCCCCATCCTGGCTGTGATAACTGGAAAAAAACAAAAATGTCTAAACATCACCAAATGTCTCCTATGGGTAGAGCTAGAGGGGGCAAAATCACTGGTTTGAGAACCACCACTTTAGAAAATGTGTGTAGCTCCTTGAAAGACCTGCTAAGGCCTCTCTATCCATACTCAGGGGTTTTCAAAATAACTTCACTTCTACAGCTTCCTCCCTGTTGCTATAAGCCACCACAACCAATGTACCTTTACTTCCCCAGGGGTGGTTCAACCCTTTCTTCAATTGCCTGGGTAGCCGGGGTGTTCACTATCTTTGTCCCAGAAAGAATTCAGGAGATTTGTCCCAGCACTTGTCCCATAATATCTTATGCTTTCTTATTTTTCTTCCAGCCCTACACTGCTCAATACAGTAGCCATTAACCAGTTTGGCTATATAAATTAAAAATTAGATTAAAAATTATACTGAATAGTCATAGGAGGTTCGTGGCTATTGTACTAGACAGCACACATATAGAACATTTCCATGAATGTAGAAAGTTTAGACAGTACTGTACCACATCAGTAAGTCCTGCCAGTGTACACCCAAACTGATACAAACTGATATACAATTTTTCCTACCAAGTACTTTATAATTGTTTAGAAGATAAATCAACAAATGACTCTGGCATTAATTTCCTTGTTAAATAATAAGAGGGCTGGGGATGTAGCTCAAGTGGTAGAATGCTTGCCTAGTGTGCATGAGGTCCTGGGTTTGATCCCCAGTACCGGAAAAAAAGTTTTTCTAATAATCTAATTTTCTCAAGGCTTCACCTTCCACTCCATAATTCTGCCCCATTTTTTTTGGGGGGGGGGTCACTCATTTTATTCACTCAGCAAATTTAGTAAGCATCTGCTCTGTGCCAGCTACTACTTTGAATACTCAAAAAAGGTCTAACAATCAACAAAAAGGAAAAAGTATTCCTTCCAGCAGGAGGAGACAAACCATGAGCAGATGGATCCCAAACCTAAACATACATAACACAAGCAGTGATGAAGGCAGAAGTGACAGGTCAGGGAAGGTGGCTACAATTTTTTAAAGTTATTCAGAGAAATTTTCCTGAGAAAGTGACCATTAAGCAAAGATACAAAGAAGGTCATGCAAGCTTGTCTATATCTGGGAGAAAAATATTCCAAAAAGATGGTACAGCAACTTCTAAGGCCTGGAGGCAATGACTGACATTCACAGGGACAAGAAGGCAAGAAAAGAAAAGAAAAAAAAAAAAAAAGGTGGGATCAGAGAGATAATAGTCTAATTGTACAAACTTCATATATCACTGCAAAACTAACTTTCATTCTGAGTTGGGGCTACTGAAAAATTTTAAGTCAAGGGATGACAGAATTTTAGAAAACAACAGAATCCATTGTGACAGGCCTGTTGAGAAAAGACTGAAGTTAAGGGCAGAAGAAGGGAATCTAGCTAGTAGGGTACTGCAATAATCCAGGCAGCTTGGATCAGAACTACAGCGGTGGAGTAACCAAGTCAGATTTTATATATATTATTTTTTTAAATATTTATTTATTTATTTTAGTTGTACACAATGCCTTTATTTTTTTTTAATTTATTTTTACGTGGTGCTGAGGATCCAACCGGGCCACACATGTGCTAGGCGAGTGCTCTACTGCTGAGCCACAACCCCAGCCCCTATATATATTGTTTATAGTGGCAGTGGTGGGGTAACCAAGTCAGATTTTTATATATTGTTTACATTTTAGTTCCAACAAGAGCATCTGAGTGAATTGAGCAACAGGCAGGACACCATTAAGACCACATGACAGGGCTTTGACAACCACAAAGCAAACAACCTAAAACTCCAAACTTGTGTTTTGAATTATAACTTAAAAATTTTGGTCAACGACTCCAGAGAGTCTTCTAGCATAAAATTATGGTTGAACAGAGAAGCACTGAGAAAGAATGGTACTTTGGAGCTCTCCTGTGGGTTCCATCCTTTCCTATAACGGAAGGAACCATAAATCTACCCTCTAAATGTTCTTAAGTGAGAACTAGAAGCAGCAGCAAAGTGAACACTAGAGAATGCTGGTAAGAAAGCGTTTCAGAAAAATTTGGGGACATGCTGACTTACCTGAGTCATTACAATTTCCAATAGTTGATGCAGTTCCTTTTCTAGCTTCGTGGATTATGGATGGGTAGTGTCCTAAGAAGCAGAGAAGGGCAGGGCGGGGGGAGGCTCAGGCTTTTCTTGGAGCTCTGTGATTCACTCTAATGGAAAATCACTGGCAATCACTCTCTTGGGCTCTCGTCCCTCCCTGAGAACTTACAGGATGTTTCTTGACAGGAAGTAAACGAGGTGCCACGGGTGAGGAAAATCAACTATTGTGTTCAAAAGAGACAGATGCAAAAAGCAATAAAATAATGTGGAACATCACCACGTTCTACCTTCACTACGATGCATGACAGGCGTTCACGTTATTCTAGACTTACTTTATAAACAATGACAACAGAAACTCAAGAAATACCTAAAACATTTGATCAAGGTCACAAAACTGGAAGGCGTCAGGGTCCTGACTGCGTAACACTTCAACAACTGCAGATGGCATTTGTTCGTACTGCACGCCACTCGCCCGCTCCGCTTCCCCAGCAGCTCCCGGAGGCCAGCCGTCCTTCCTCACTCCCTCTTTACCGAGCAGGACCCGGAGGCGGGGTAACGCTAGGGCCGCACTCGAGGTCCCCGCGCCGGGAAGACCCGGCAGTCGGCCAGCTCCGGGGTCGTGCGCGGCGCGGGGTTCCGCTGGCCGCCCTCGCGGGTCCCACAGCTGCCCAAGTCCTCGGCAGCACCTCCCGGGCGCCCAAGCCGCAGGCGTCAGGAGCGGGCACCTCTGCGTACCTGGCTCCGGACGCCGCTGCGCCGGCAACGGCCGCCGCCTCCCGGAAACAGCCTGCCCAGACGCCCAGGCGATTCCAGAAGAGCGGAGCCAGGCCGGGCAGCGCCGCGCGACGAGCCCAGGGCTGGCGCCGCAGCCCAGCGTCCCGTCCAGACTCCCCCGCGTCGGAACAGACGCTCTGGGCACGAAGAACGCGGAACCCCGGACGCCACACTTCCCGGGAGCCTCTGCGGCCGGGCGCGCCGCGCGGAAAACGACCGCGGCTTCCTAGGAAATTGTACCGCCGGAGCTGTCGCCGCAGAGCGGCCACCGAGGACGTGCGCGCGCGGCGGGACGGGCACACTCACCGTCTTCTGGGGTGCTGTCCTTCCCGGAAACAAAGGCGACGCTCCCTTGCGTGGACGTTCAGACCACGAAACTACACTTCCCAGAAAGTCACGCGGCAGCGACAGCCGTCTTCCGGGTCCTCGGTGAGCTCGCCCAGGCGCTCTCCTCCCGGGCAGGCCTTGCTGGCGCCATAGAACTGGCCCTTGCCAGCGAAAGGTTTCCTCGTACCCGAACTGTTGCTGTCACGCTGTCCATTCGTGGGATACTTGGCGACCCCTTGCCCTGGACTGTATAGCTCCCAGGATGCCCAGTGGCCAGACCATCTCAACTGTCGTCGTCCGCCACCTAAGACATTTCCGGAAGTTCTTGAGGACCGGGCATCTTGAGGACACTAATGACGGCCATTCAGATGTGCATTAACACCCACGAAAAACCTGGAAATAATGAACTGCAGCGAGCGTTTTGATGACAGTAACCCTGACCCTGGGAAGAAGCACTCCTCTCACCACCCTCAGCCTGACCCGCCTGTGTCCCCTGATGTGCTGCTTTGGCTTTGTCCGACTTTGTCCAGCCTGCCTAAAGGGGTGATGGACATCTCTGGATAGGCCAGAGCAATCTAGTATTGGTGTATATTTGGGTTGTTTGCTTTCTTTGTGAATTTTTTTTAATATTTATTTATTTGCTTTAGTTGTACACAATGCATTTTATTTTTACATGGTGCTGAGGATCAAACCCGGGACGTGCACATGCTAGGCCAGCGTTCTACCACTGAGCCACAACCCCAGCCCCTTTCTTTGTGAATTTTAAATTTTAACTTTTATAGTGTGACTATGAATTTTCTTGTACTTATATGTATGATACTAGGCAACGTTTTGTTGGTATATCTTGTGAATGTGACATTTAATTATTGTAAGGGCCAGAGTTAAAAACAAACACACACTATGGCTTCAGCTGGCTTCCTCCCAAGGCTTAGACTATATAGTAAGGAACAACATTTGCCAGGGCAAAATATGTTCCCATCTATGACTTTATTATACAACGACAGATGGCTTTTCCAAGTTGTACTGATTTACCCTCCTACCAGAGTTCATACTTATTTTGGTTGCCAACCATTAGTGTCAGTGCTCAATTTTGTGAAACTTTGAAAATTTGACATTCTACCAGGTGTGAAAGTGTTGTTGTTTAAATTTGCATTTGTTGTTAGATTGAGAATCTTGTCATATGTTTATTGATCTAGTGTGTATTTCTCTCTGAGAATTGTATGATTTTTGGTCAGTGTTCTTTTAAAATGATGACCTTTTTAATATTAAAATGCAAGTTAAATAGAAAAATTCAAGATTTTTAAGGAGGATTGCAGAGATAAAATCAGAATTCCCAATCCACACACAGAGATTAGGATCCTGGACTTGAACTGAATTCAATAACTAAATGTGTATTCTGCAATTTTGCATGTTTCTGGTTATGAGATTCTTTTTTTTTTTTTTTTTTTTTTTTTTCCTATTTGAGATTTGTTGAGCCACTTTAATCTGTGAAGTGCCATGGTCCCATGCTCAGCAAACTTTTACTATCTCTCTCTCTCTTTTTTTTTTTTTTTTTTTTGGTACTAGGAATTGAACTCAGGGGCATTCAACCACTGGTCCGCATCCCAAGCCCTTTTTTGTATTTTATTAGAGACAGGGTCTCACTGAGTTGCTAAGTGCCTCGCCATTGCTGAGGCTGGCTTTGAACTCACGATCCTCCTGCCTCAGCCTCCCAAGTGCTGGGATTATAGGCGTGCGCCACCGTGCCCGGCTGACTTTTACTCTCTTAAGTTACTTTTGCCCCATTCTGTCTCTCCCTTGTGAACTCCAATTAGTTGTAAGACAGGTCTTTTTACTTTGTTCTCTGTAATATCCATATTTCAAGTCTCTGTTGCAATCTGTGTAATTTATTCTGCTCTATCTGCCATTCATAATTCTCTTTCTAGGGAATTTTTTTATTTCAATTTTTCTAAGATTTTCTTTAACATGGTTGATATAGTTGCTTCAAATAATAACAACTGAAGATCTTTGTGGATTCCTTTGTAGGCTTCTTTTTCCTCTTATTATTTTGTTGTAGGTTTTTTAAATTATTCACATAGTTTGTTTATTAAAAAATTTGTTCTTGAAATATGTGCTTTCCCATATCCTTGGATGAAAGTGCCTTTCTTTTCTAAATATTATGTGATTTTATTTTCAGACAAGATCTGTATTACTAATATTCTGGAACCACTTTAAACTTCAGACATAAAGTCTCTACCCAGTCCATCCAGAAAATCTTACATAGGGATTCTTCACATTGCTTCTTTTCCCTCTCAAGCTTCCTAGAAGAAATATAGAGACTTCCCATTAGGACTCCTCAAATATTTGAAATATGAATTAAACTCATAACAGAAGAAAGGGCCAACATTAAAGGACTAAATGTGAGTGAAGATAGAGGTGAGAAGAAACTTAACTAGAGGACTAGACCTTTTATTTCAGTAGCTGGCCAGCTCTTAAAGTTACTGTAAAGCTAAACTACTGGCATGTGAATGCTCCATGACTTGCATTATTAACAGAAAGGATAGAGCATTCTGATTAATAGAGACTGAGGAAGAGAAATCCAGGCACAGTAGAAGGGAAACTTGTTAAAGTAAGCTCATTTTAGACAAATACGACAGACCTTTGAGAAAGAAAATAGGGCCAAGAGACTGAAGGGTGAATTCCATGGGATGTGTCAGTACACGTATATTTGACAGTGCGCAACCTTTGTTTGATCAGTTGGCTGGGTTCCCTGAGGGAAACTGAGGGCTGGTGCTAGAGGCTCTGTCTGTGCTGTCTATAAAGATGGCATCTCATTCCTTTTCTTCCCTGTTTCCTCTCTTTTGGATCATGAAGGAATTGGCATGAGCCTTGCTTTACTTGTATTAGAAGAAACTTCATTTAGACCTTAAGCCCGAGAACACTTCATGGGGCTTACTAGTACGGAGCTCAATTTTTTCCTATTGATTTTTCATTTCTCTTTTTTTTAAAAAAATGGCTCAGGAGAGGTGAGCCCAAATATGTATGTTCATTTGGGAAAATAAGTCGAAGGATGGAAAATGTTGTTTAAAAATAAAAAAGCTAGGTATTGAGAAGGAATTGAGAAACTGGGGCTGGGATTGTGGCTCAGTGGTAGAGTGCTCACCTAGCACATGTGAGGCACTGGGTTCAATCCTCAGCATCACATAAAAATATTTAAATAGGGGCTGGGGTTGTGGCTCAGCAGTAGAGCGCTCGCCTTGCACGTGTGCGGCCCGGGTTTGATCCTCAGCACCACGTAAAAATAAATGCATTGTGTACAACTAAAGCAAATAAATAAATACTAAAAAATATTTAAATACAATAACAATATTTAAATGCAGTAATACAAAATTTAAATTTTGTATTAAAACAAAAAACCATGATCACATTAAAAAAAACAACGAAATACTGTTTCATTTCCAGTTCTTGGTACAGTATCTATGCTGGAACTTATTTATCCCTGTCCACCATTCGTAAGGCTTACAAAGGTACTTGTGCTTCCTCTTTGACCATTCTGCAACTATTTTGACTTTAATCTTATCCCTGGTGAAAGAATTTGCCCATCTCAGCTCTTCTTTGATACACAGCAGCAGACTGCCGCTACAAAGTGCTATATGTCGTTCCATGTTTGGTCCTTAGGAGAAGGTAGACCTTTCTAGAATCTAGATTGAAGGTTTTAGGAACTGGAAAGGGGGTCTTCCTGTCCCCTGACTGCTTCTCATTGTGTTCTCTTCCACCTGGACAGTAGAAGGACAATGGTATGTGGGGCTCTGCATTACCTTCACCCAGTGGTGACTGAGGGCCACAACCACTGAGCAGGGAATAGGGCACTCTCCTGGTGGCTCTCTGCTATTCAGGACCTGCTCCTGCAGAAAGAACAACCAGCATGAGAGGTTCCTCTGGTGTATCTTTTGAGGCTGTATTGTCTATACCAACTAGGGGAGTCAGAGGTATCCTCAGATTCAGCCCATTCCCTAAGTGGGGAAAGGACAGCTAGATGTCAAAAGAAAGAAGTCCATCATATGTGATTGTTCCTTTCTTCAGTCTCGCCAGCTGAGTAACTGTTCCTTGTCAATATATCAGATTTTGGAGCAACACTAGTTTGGGCCCATTGTCAGAGGTTTCTGCCACCTTAAAGTCATATTTCCAGAGCCCTTTGCTACAGCACACTTGTATTTAGTTAACATTCTTTTGTCTGTTTTTGTCCTCTATAACATACAGCTTGTGTTTTATGTCATATGTATACTGTTTTCAAGGTAAATTTTGTGTGTGTGTGTGTGTGTGTGGTACCAGGGATTGAACTCAGGGGCACTCGATCACTGGGTCGCATCCCCAGCCCTTTTTTGTATTTTATTAGAGACAGGGTCTCACTGAGTTGCTAAGTGCCTCGCCATTGCTGAGGCTGGCTTTGAACTCGCGATCCTCCTGCCTCAGCCTCCCAAGTGCTGGGATTACAGGCGTGCGCCACCACGCCCGGCTCAAGGTAAATTTTATGTATCAGCTTGTGTTTTGTATTCTTATGAGATGATTAGTCAGATGTGGCCACAAGAGGAAATGGGAGAGACTCAGAAAAAACAAAGTTTATTATATTCATAGCTTCTAGAGACAGAAGACATGTCACGTCATGCAAGCCCACGTGGTAAAGACACCATGGGAACTGAGAGTCAGAAAATAGGGGGTAGAGGGAGGTTTAAACCACTGACTCTACTGTGGTTTCCAGGGAAAGGTGAGGCAGTCAGGATAAACAGCTTAGGACTGGCTAGGTTGAATGATTCTGGTGGGTTTTGAGATATGGGGAGGTCCCAACTCGCCTGGTAGGGGACCCTCTAATTAAGGTAGAAGAATATTGCCTTAGGAATTACAGTCCATGGGCACTTCTACAGCAGAAGTTTTAGTATCTGATGTGAAGTTATTTCCAACCCAGAGAACGAACTTATCTCCAAAGGTGAGGTTTGAATTGGGGTGATGTCATCTGAGGCAATGTCATCTCCCTCAGTGAGCTTCTGGGCCTGGGTGGTGTCATCTGGGTTGTGAGGCTGGGGTACATTTTCCAGGTGGATACCCACCTCCAGTTGATATGGGCCTCAGCATTTGCCATGATTTGTTGCCATGACTTAGTTGGAGAGTTTGGACCCAGGCATGGTAAACTTAAGAAAGCACCCAGACCAGCAGGAATGAATCTTATTCGATCGACTGTCAACAGAATGGTGTGCAGCCGAACTTGACAAGGTTTTGGACTTTGGTGTAAATTTAGGTTCAAATGATGAGCAGATGCCTAGCCTGTGGGAAATTTTATTGTGTATGGGTCACAAGAAAGTAAATGCCCTTAATTTAAACTCCACTCTTTATAAAATGAGAGCAAAAGCAAAAAAAAAAAAAAAATATATATATATATATATATATATATAAGTATAGGTTAAAGCCTAGGGCAAGTAATTTGAAAAGGAATTGTTTGAATTATGTTAACCAAACTGATTAAGTGGGACCTATCAGAGACATGAAAGATGTAATGAATGTCTTCTCAAGAGCCTAGTAGTGTACATTCTAAGAAGTGAAATGTGTCTCAGTTTCTACCAGTGATATCTGTAACTTCAAGGGAAATAAGGAGTATCATGTCAAGGACTTCTGTGTTAGCTATTCATTACTGTGACAAAATGCCTAAGATAATCAACTTAAAAAAGGAGGAAGATTTATCTTGGCTCACGGTTTTAGAGGATTCAGTCTAGAGTCACTTGGCCCTGTTGCTTTGAGCCTATGGAAGCATGATATTTTGTGGAGGGAGTATATGGTAGAGGTGGCCAGTAAACAAAGAGAGCAATAGGAAGGGGGCAGGTTCCCAAATTTCCTTTAAGGACATACTCACCATTACTTCCACTAGGTCCCACCTCCTATAGGTTTCACCACCTGGTAATAGCACCAAACTAAAGACCAAGCCTAAAGCACATGAGCTTTTGGAGGACATTCCAGATCCAAACTGCAGCATTCCACCATGGCCCCCAGAGGCTCAGGTATATCTCACAACGCAAAATGCATTTAGTCCATCTCCAAGAGTACCCAGGTCTTGCTGAAAATTCCAAGGAGGTCTCCTCCTGAAGCTGTACACTGGGTCAGCTTCAAGGTACAAAAAGTCTTTTTCTCCTGTCTTTCTTCTTTTCAATTTACAAATGTGACTTTATTTTCTCCTGAACCCTGCTCCATATTTCAATGGCTAACTGTACAGTTGGTTAAAAGTACCAGCCCTTTGCCTGTGCACTCCCCATTCACAGGTTATGGGAAAAGTCCCACTTACCTAAGGTAGTCATAAAAGTGTCAAGGCTGACTATGACAGCAACCAGACATACAGACCTTCAAACAGCAAACCTCTGAATAATTATGTTTTCTTAGATTTAATAGGTCTGAGATGACTACTTAGTGGGTTAGTCAACTTTTTGTCACTGTGACCAAAATACCTGACAAGAACAACTTAGAGGAATGTTGCATCCTCACAACTAAACACTTAAGGTCACTCCAGGTGAAATGGGCTGCACAGAGACAGAAAATTACCTTAATTTTGGGGGGTCTTGTGATGGCTCCTCTTTGACCTTAGGGGTCTGTGGAAAGAGAGAGAGGAGCACATGCTGAATCCTTATATCAGGGAGAAGTCATTCAAATGAGGCAAGGGGTCAGGTTTCAGGGGGTTGAGGCTAGCTTTGTGATGTCTTGCTGTCAGCAGGTTGACTGACATCTAGGAAGGCCACACCCATCTCATGTGCTTGTAGGAGCCCTAAATGGGGAGATAGCTAAGATTGCGGTTAGCTGTGAGCCATAAAGATGTTCAAGCATCACCACCTTCCATGATCTCGCGAGACTTGGCCCAGGACATTGTGGATCAGGACACCAACCTTCCATGATCTCGCAAGACTTGGTCCAGGACATTGCGGATCGGGTCGGCACCATTTGCATGATCTCGTGAGACTTGGCCCGGGGGATTGTGGATCGGGTCGGCGCCATTGTGTGGTGGTTGCAGGAGCGTGGATGGTGTTGGAGTTGTTGTTGGAGCCAGAGAGAGAAGCTAACAGAATAAAGAGCCTGTTCATTTCCAGTCTGCCTCTGAACTTATTCCCGCGGCGTCGTTGCTTCAAGTGGCAATCGCTTCAGGCAGTGACATGTGCTGAGTGGGGATCAAGAGCAGAGCCGACAAAGGGAGTTTCCATGGAACATTCTATCCCAAACAGGGGCAAAGGGGTAAGATACAAAGGGATAGATCAATCAGCCCCAGTGGGTACAGCTACTCCTAGGGCCACACCTTGTTATCTGAGCCTGGGAAATGCCCAAGTCATGAGTCCTAATGCTTCTGCATCAGGCATCTGTGCCCTATCAGATCCCGGTCAGGCATCAGGACTGAAAGGTGCGAGTACCTAATGTAGCTTCCCACAGAGGAAGAGTTTATTTTGGGCTCACAGTTTCAGAGGTTCAGTCCATGGTCAGCTAATGCCATTGTTCTGAGCCTGAGGGGAGGCAGAACATCGTGGTGGAAGGAAATGGTAGCTGGGAGGCAGAGAGAGTTGCCAGAGACAAAATATAATCCCCAAGGGCATGCCCCCAATGACCTCCTTCCTCCAGTCACTCCCCACCTGCCTGTAGTCACCACCTTTAATCCATTCAAATTGTTGATCCATCAAATGGATCAATCCACTGATTAGATGACAGCTCTCATCATCTAATTCTTTCACCTCTGAACATTCTTGAATTGCCACATAAGCTTTTTGGATCATATTCAAACCATAACATGACCTCTGGACCAAGAAATTGTGCTCATAGCTCACTTTCTAGAAATGCCTATTTCTCAAAACTAATGAACCACCCTGGTGCCCACTTGCCTGAGACTGAGAAAACTAACATTCCCACAAAACATGCTCTATAAACTTCTCTGGGCAATGCTAGACAAAATGAACATAATGTGAGCCACTCAGCCATGCATCCTCCAACATGCCACCTTGCTGTTAAATAAAATCTTCATTCTCTCCCTACTCTGCCTCTTGAGTTATTGGGTTACTCAGGTAGCAGCAGAATTGCACATTTTCATGGATACACTCTCAGATCAAGGCAAACTTGGCTGTGAGCCTCTGTAAAAATCAAAAAGAATGTTACATATTTTCAGAGAATAAACACTCCTATCCCAAAAGGGAGGAATAAGACATAGAAAGAAAAATCAGACCAAAGCAAGACTGATAACCATTAAATCTTCCACGGCAAACATTAAATCCTTCAGCTTCGCATCTAGCATCTGGGGAATATGGTGGTGCCATATGATCTCCAAAGGCTAGGGCAGAGTCATCCCAGTGACCTTGCTGCGTTTAGCCCACATAGCCTCTCTACTGGGCTGGCTCTGCTAACTTCCTGCAGCTTCCCTATGAAGGTTTCCCATTTTCCTGGGTCTCCACTGCAGGTCTGACTTCACTCTTCCAGTTCCACCCATCTAGGTTGCTTGAAGGGACTCACCACTGCCACACACTGCCTGGCCTCCCAGTCTTTTCTTGGAAGCCTCCATGATCCCATAACTCTTATACTCTGCATGCCTGCAAAGACAGCATACATGGATGATGCCAAGGCCCGGCAGTGGCACCAACTGTACTGGGACCCACTTGAACCATGGAGGTAGCAGCCTGAGAGTGCCCTCCTGGCTGAAGATAGGAAAAGAATCCAGGAAAATGATACCTTAGGTGGCCTGTGTAAGAAGGATGCCTCTGGGCTCTCTTTTCAAGGCAGGTGCACTTTTACACTTTAGAGCCTGTGATGGTTGGGGTCTTGCTGATTCCTGAGATGTTCTCAAGTCATCCTTCCTATTGTCCCAGGAGCAAGTGTTTGGCTTCTTTTTAATGGAACTAATCTCTGCTCCCTCCTTGGTCACAACTCAAGCCTCCTCCTTGTCTAGCCAAACTGTGGATTTTTCAAAATCTTTCCATTTGCTCCCTTTTGCTCCTGATTCTCACAGTAAATATGGCCAACAGCAGCTAGTAATATGCATACCAACACATCCCAATGCTGTGCTGCCTTGAAAATTTCCTGTCAGATAAACAAGTCCATCACCTTTAAATTTAGCTTCACACAAAGCCTCAGGGCATGATAAAATGTGTAATACAAATGGTCTCTAATCAAATTCCTAAAAAAAAAAAAAAAAAAAAAGAGTCCTTATTTCCACCTGAAACTCATCTGCATCAACTTTACTGTCTGCATTTCTATCTGCATTTTGGCCCTCACCAGAATCATCCATTAAGCTCCACCTACACTATTCTGAGCTTTCTCTTGCCCACTTTTCCAAAATCCTCTTGCAAACCAATTCCAAAGTCTCCTACATCATCTAAGATATACTCACAGTAATAACCCCACTTCTCAGTACCAATTTTCTGTATTAGTCAACTTTCCATTACTGTAACAAAACAGCTGACATAATCAAGTGGAGAGGTTTGTTTTGGTCCACAGGTTGGAGGATTCGGTTCATGGTTGGGTGGATCCATTCCTTTTGGGTCTGTGGCAAGGTGGCATATCACAGCAGGAAACACATGGGGGAGCAAGCTGCTCACCTCCTGGTGGTCAAGAAGCAAGGAGAAAGAAAAAGAGGGCCCAGAGTTGCAATATCCTCTTCGAGGGTATACCTTCTTATGACTGCAAGACTTCCAACTGTGCCCCTTTCTTAAAGATTGTACCACCACCTCCCAATAGTGCTACAGGCTGTGGACCAAGTCCACAAACCTCTAGGGAACACTTATCCAAACCACAGCAACTGTTCTTTCTCAGATATGTATTTTGCAAACATTTTCTCCTGTGGTTTATCTTTTAATTCCCTTAACAATGTTTTTCACAGAGCCCACACTCCTTTTTTACATTTTATTTAATATTAAGGAAGTCCAACTTGGCAATTTTTCTTCCATAGACCATGCTTGTGCTGGTATTCTAAAAATTCATCACCAAAACCAAGGTCACCAAATTTTCTCCTACACTATAGTCTATGAGATTTATAATGTTTCATTTTACATGTGAGTTATTCATTTTTAGTTCATTATGTGCAGTGTTTAAGATGTATCTAGATTTATTTCTTTGCATATGGACTTCCATTGCTCCAGTAACATTTGCTGAAAAGATTCTACATTCTCAATTGGATTGCATTTAGTCCTTTTGTCAAGATCAGTTGACTAAATATGAGTGCATCTATACCTGGGCTCTCTATTCTGTTCCATTGACTATTCTTTCACCAATACACATCACCCTGAGAACTGCAACTTTACAGTAAGTACTGATATTAGGTAACGTCAGTTCTCTAACATCAAGCAAGAATGGTAAAGGGTGGTGACCTAAGCAAGGAAATATCTACTTTCTCTCCATTAACTGTAAAGTTAGTTAAATGGTCTTTTATATGGTCTGTATCAACTCGAGGAGATTTCTACTCTATTACTGGTTTGCCAAGAGATTTTATCATGAGTGGTAGGTTTTGTCAATGTTTTCTGTATATATTGATACAATCACAGGAGTTTTCTTCTTTAGCTCAATAATGTGATAATGTTGATTATTTTTTTAATTTCATTGTACAGACTAAATGTGTCCTCCAAATTCATAGGTTAAAACTGCAATGCCGGGGGCTGGGGTTGTGGCTCAGTGGTAGAGCACTTGCATAGCACGTGCATGGCCTGGGTTTGATCCTCAGCACCACGTAAAAATAAATAAAAATAAAGGCATTGTGTACAACTAAAAATAAAGATTAGCCGGGCGCGGTGGCGCACGCCTGTAATCCCAGCACTTTGGGAGGCTGAGGCAGGAGGATCACAAGTTCAAAGCCAGCCTCAGCAATGGCAAGGCACTTAGTAACTCAGTGAGACAATGTCTCTAATAAAATACAAAAAAGGGCTGGGATGTGGCCCAGTGGTCAAGTGCCCCTGAGTTCAATCCCCAGTACCAAAAAATAAATAAATAAATAAATAAATAAATAAATAAATAAATAAATAAATAAAATAAAATAAAATAAAGATTAAAAAGAAAAAATGCAATGCCCAATGTGATGGCATTTGGAAATGGGGCCTTGAGGCCTTTGGGGGGTGATTAGAAAATGAAAATAAAGCCCTCATGATGGAATTAGTGCCCTCAGGAGAAGAGATAAAACCTCCTTCCTCTCCTTCCTCTCTCTGCTGTCTGCCTACATGAGGATACAACCAGAAAACAGTCATGTGCCATAAAGTGAGCCCTCGCCAGTCACTGGATCAGCCAGTGACTCTCCTCTGGACCTGTGACAAATAAATGTTTGTTTTTTTTTTTTGTTTCAAATAATTATTTATTTGCTTTAGTTGCACACAATGCCTTTATTTTCATGTGGTGCTGAGGATCCAACCCAGGCCGCATACGTGCTAGGCGAGCGCTCTACCGCTGAGCCACAACCCCAGCCCCAAATATTTGTTTTTTTTTTAAGCCACTCAGTCTATGCTAATTTGCTAGAGCAGCTGAACTGAGACAGAAATTAAGACACTAGTAGTACACAATTATTTTCATATACTATTATATTTTATTTGCAAGCTATTATTTTGTTGAAGATTTTTTACATCTATAATCACAACAGATATGGGTCTGTAGTTTTCCTTTTTTTTTGTAATGTCTTGTTGTGGTATAAGTGTAATGCTGGTCTCAGTCTGAGTTATTTATTTATCCACATATGAGTTTTAATTGGTTGTATCTTTTAAGGAGTTCATCTAATTCATCAAGGTTTTCAAATTTGTGGGTTTAGAGTATAGAACCAAAGCAACCTTTAAGTCTGTGTTTAATGATCTCCTCTATTTAGGCAAAACCATTTCTCATATATATTTGCAGTATTGGGAGTTGTATCCAGGGCCTCACACATGCTAGGCACAGGCTTATCACTGAGCTATATCTCCATTCCTTTTTTTACATTTTATTTTTTATTTTGAGACAGAGTCTCATTAACTTCCCAGGTTGGCCTCAAACTTGTGATCCTCCTGCCTCAGCCTCCCAAGTAGCTAGAATTACAGGCATGCACCATAGATGACACTTTTCTATCAGGTGTTTTGTAAATGAACAGGTGTTCAACTATATCTGGTGAAAACATAACTCCCAGTCCTGTGTGAGTATGTTACATTGCTTTCTAGTGGTTCCTTCCTTAGGTAGTTTCTGGTACCCTTGTGGAGACCAGGACTGAGCCAGGCTTATATGGTTATTTATGCAAATCTTTGCCTCTCTACTCTCCCTGCTGTCCTACCTGCATTTTACTCATTGTGACCCCCATGAACCTTATTCTCCAATGCTCTATGTCAGAGCACTTCTGTGGTTCATATTTTTTGTAGCATTTCTCTGGCTTTCCCAGTCCTGCAATGACTATAAGCTGTTATATTATTCCTGTATAATTTGTCTGGTTTTATTCTTATTAAAGGCAAAAGAAAATTCTGGTCATTTCATTGCATCATGGCTTGAGGTAGAAATCAGGTACATTATTAATTTAATAAATGACTCGTAATTGATACTATCAATATATTACCTAGAATCTCAAATTGACCAAGAAAAAACTTCTGGAGATCTTTATTTGAATATGAACATGCTTTGGTTTGAATTAAGCCAACAAAATGTATTCAATGAATAATGACTTTGGAAGAGCCTACAGCAAATTCCTAGCAAGAGAGAGGAAAACGAAGAAAGGTATGTATGGGGGTGGGCAAGTCCTGAGGAAGAGCAGTAAAGTGGAGGAAAGGGACCAGGGGAGGGAAGAAGGGAGGGAAAGGGGAAATACTGGGGAATGATAGTGGCCAAATTATATTGTTACATCGTGTGCATGTACAAAATATAACAATGAATCCCACCATTATACTCTAATGCACCAATAAAATAAATACAGAGGGGAGAAGTTCCTAGCAAGCCTTTTATGTTTCTCTGGCTTTCTTTTATTATAAAAGCAAACCCTGAGATAAATCAAATTATGAAAATAAAAGGTTTATTTTGGCTCACAGTTTTAGAGGTTTTAGTCCATGACTGTTTGGTGCCATTGCTTTGGGCCTGTGCTGAGGCAGAATGTCATGGTGGAAGTGCACAGCAGAACAAAGGCACTCATGTTACAACCAGGAAGTAAAAGAGGGGGGGAGGAAGGGGCTGTGGTCCCACTATCCCCTTTCAAGTGCACGCCCACAATGACCTGAAGACCTCCCAGGATGTCTTACCAGCGCCCTCAGAATGAAAACTTAGAGGCTCAGGGGACTGTCATTACACAGCTGGATCATCTGCTCACAAGTCTCCCGACAGCTCTTCAACCACACTTCCAAGCCTCTGCACGTGCTGGTCGCTGCGGTAAAGAACTCTTCCACTCCACTCCTCATCACGCTGGGTGTCAGCAATGGGGACCTCACCCAGCAAGGGCACCCTGTCCTGAACAACGTGACCAGGCTAATGTGACCTAGGCAGGCGCCCCGCACTGCGAGCTTCAGGATTTGGAGGTGGGGGTCCAAATACAAGGCAGCCGGGGACTGGGGAGCGGGACACACCATCCAGCCTCAGCACAGTCCCCGGCTGTGCAGGTGGCGGGGCGGAGCCAAAGCCCCGCGCCAGCCAGTCCTGCGCGGAGCCGTCCTAGTGGCGCCCTCCCGAGCCATGACCCCGCCTGAGATCGTGGACAGCGTCCCCTCGCGCCCTCCCTCTCGGTTATCTGGGGCGGCAGAGACAACGTAGAAACCCATCAGTTTGGGCCACCTGAGGGTCACCGAGACACCGCCGCCAAGAACGCCCAGTGCTCGCAGATACGAAACCGCCCCCTCGTCAGCTCTGCGCCGCCGACGCCCGCGCAGAGGCGTCTGGGTAACGTAGTCTCCTGGCCCACTCCGACCACGCCCACTCCGACCACGCTTAAGCTCAGGATGCGCGAGGCCAGTCTCCCTCCAGTTAAAGGGGACGCACCGAGAATTCCGTGGAGGAACTGCGACCGGTCACAGAAAACTTGAGAGACACCTTATTTTAGATCTTTCCCGAAGCTACAAAATCCAACCAACACACGAAGCCCGTTAAGTTCGACGCAAAAAGTGTGTCCACCCGTTATCCGGAAGAACACGAGTGTTACCTTTCTTTTCAGACACAGGTAGACTGGACCTTTAGAGTCAGTTCTGTGTGATCAAGAACGTTTGGACAATGACAATAGAAAATACTGTAAGCAGGGTCATGATGGGGAAGCTGCAGGGTGGCTCGAGCAGCTGGACAAGTGAGGACGGAGCTCTGTCGCTGCTTCCCACCGAAACATGCTGTGAAGTCAATAGGTGGCTGTGCCCAACTCAGCCAGCAAAACCATTTTGTCCAGATCATTTGTCTTACTCGATATCCTGAGATACAGTCAATCATTTCGGTAAGGAATTTAACATATGTCTGAATAGGAGGGTCATGTACCCAGGAGCGCTTGCTGTGGAGATAGCATCTTCATGGGGTCACTGGGGAGGACGTGTGAGAAGAGGCAGCTCATCCCTAAGACACCCACTGGTTTTGCTGGGATGTGACTTATTTCACTGTCAGTTGCAGTGAAAATATCAAGAGTTAAGATTATCCTAGAAAATCAGTTGTGAAATGTGTAATGCCTAAAAACATTAAATATGGCCTATATAGTTCTGAAGAAACATATCTGTGAAATTTGTACATTGTTAGACTCAGTTTGATCAAAGGACAGTGATGACTGAGAAGAGAGAGAATGAGGTTGATGACATTGGAAACTCGGTTTTCACTTTTTTTTTTTTTTTTTTTTTTTTTTTTTTTTGGTACCAGGGATTGAACTCAGGGGTACTTGACCACTGGGCCACATCCCCAGCCCTTTTTTGTATTTTATTAGAGACAGGGTCTCACTGAGTTGCTAAGTGCCTCGCCATTGCTGAGGCTGGCTTTGAACTCTCGATCCTCCTGCCTCAGCCTCCCAAGTGCTAGGATTACAGGCATGCGCCACTGTGCCCGGCTTCGGTTTTCACTTTTAAAGTGTGATTTTAAAAGAATTATAACTGAGAGGCTGAGAATTATAAGCTTTAAAGGGAGTAAGGAAAGCATCTGAATTGAGTTGCCAGAATCTTAAAAATGGGTAGAGAATCAGTGGTGTCATATTGATCTCCAGCTTCAAGAATATTCAATTAGCCGGGCGCGGTGGCGCACACCTGTAATCCCAGCACTTTGGGAGGCTGAGGCAGGAGGATGGCGAGTTCAAAGCCAGCCTCAGCAATGGCGAGGCATATTGTAAGATAGACTCCAACACAGGATCAGCATGCAGTGTGTTTTTTATTATATTTCTCTCAGCCTTTTTATACATATCCAGACAAAGAGGGCAATTAGCCATCAGCAAACATTAATAGACAATGAAGGCAAATAGCCAGTAGCAATGACGAGCACAAATTTGCGAATCAGCAATCAGCCAGATAAACTTTTCCTAAAGAATATCTTAAACTAGTTAGGGCTAGAACACTTTGAGCTCCTCTTCTTTTCAATATAGAAGAAACAAGAAAGAAACACCCTCGTTTGCAAGCAATGTTTCTTTACTATTTATTCTATATCTCTTAGCAAGACGTTCTGTTTGCAGACATGCCCACCAAGGGCAACAAAGCCTCATTTTCAAGAACTGTTGTTGCCATACTTTCTGATTAGCCTCTTGGCATAACATACTGTTGTGTCCCGCGGCTTGGGACCCCCAAGAAGACCACCAGAGTCCTTGGTCAATGTAAATAACAAAAAGTCATTTATTAGCAAGCTCGAGCTTGGTCCTCCACGCACTCGGTAACCGGTGACGCTAAGAGACCCCGAGCCCAGATTTAGCAGGGTTTTTTTTTTTTTTTTTTTTTTTTTTTTGGTACTGGGGATTGAACTCAGGGGCACTTGACCACTGGGCCACATCCCCAGCCCTTTTTTGTATTTTATTAGAGACAGGGTCTCACTGAGTTACTAAGTGCCTCGCCATTGCTGAGGCTGGCTTTGAACTTGCGATCCTCCTGCCTCAGCCTCCCAAAGTGCTGGGATTAAAGGCGTGCACCACCGCGCCCGGCTAGATTTAGCAGGGTTTTTATAATGAAATACATGCAAGTTAAGGGGGGCTTTACAGAACTCTTTTGATTGGTTAACATATAAGTCGCATACAAAGCATTACTTTTGAGTTCTGGGTCAGCCTGACTGCTAGGGGAAGGGTGATCCGCCACCTGGTTTTGCAAGCTAGACAAAATAAGGAACAAGAATAAGTTTTGGGTCAGTCTGACTGCTAGGGGAAGGGTAGTTTTTCAAAAAACTGAGGACAGTTTTGGGAAAGACTTATGTTTACACAAGCGTTTGCATTTTTCACCTTTCAGTTCCGTTTGCAGTATGTTCACCAAGGGGGTGATAAGCGCCTCGTTTGCGAGAACGCCTTCATCCATTACTTCTGATAAACTACTTGTTTCTTCTCTATCTGTTCTACACCTCTCGGCAGAACGTTCCGTTTGCAGACACGCCCACCGAGGACAATAAGGCCTCGTTTGCAAGAAATCTTGTTGTCATTCTTCTGATTCTCTACAGAGGCACTTAGCAGCTCAGTGAGACCCTGTCTCTAAATAAAATACAAAAAAGGGCTGGGGATGTGGCCCAGTGGTCGAGTGCCCCTGAGTTCAATCCCTAGTACCACAAAAAAAAAAAAAAAAAAAAAAAAAGAATATTCAATTAATTTCTACTGTATTCCAGGCACTATATTGTAGGTGCAAGGGACACATCAGAATGTAATGAGACAATAACCTATACCCTCATTAGACTTCCAGTAGACCTACATTCTAGTGAAGAATAATAGAGTGTAAGTATGGGACTAAATAGTAAGGTGTATTACATTTTATTTGTGATGGTAAGAAAAAGAACAAGTTTAGGGTCTTAAGAATTGGGGGATCAGAGGTGGGCCTGGTGTCCTTATATAACCTAAATACTCCATCAAAAATTCTGTGTGTGTACTCTTAAAAAGTTGATCTCGGGTCTGGAGTTGTAGCTCAGCAGTAGAGTGCTTGCCTCGAACATGTGAGGCACTGGGTTCGATTCTCAGCACCGCATATAAATAAGTAAATAAAATAAAGGTCCATCAACAACTAAAATATATATATACACGTTTTAAAAAAAAAGAATAAGTTGATCTCAGAAGCAGGGAGTAGAATAGTGATTACCAGTGGCTAGGGAGAAAGAAAGATCAGTTAACAGGTATACAGTTATAATTAGACAGGAGGAATAAGTTTCGCTGTTCTGTTGCAATAATTTGGGTGACTATAGTTAACAGTATTGTATTGTACATTCCAAAATAGCTAAAGGAGAGAATTTTCAATTCTCTCACCATGAAGAAATGATATTTGAAATGACAGATATGCTAAATGCTAATAGCTTTTTTTTTTTTTTTTTTTTTTTTTTGGTACCGGGGATTGAACTCAGGGGCACTCGACCACTGGACCACATCCCCAGCCCTTTTTTATACTTTATTTAGAGACAGGGTCTCACTGAGTTGCTAAGTGCCTCGCCATTGCTGAGGCTGGCTTTGAACTCGCGATCCTCCTGCCTCAGCCTCCCAAGTGCTGGGATTACAGGCATGTGCCACTGCACTTGGCCTAATACCCTTATTTCATAATTTATGCTGGGCAACGTGGCGCATGGCCTGTAATCACAGAGGCTCAGAGGCTGCTGCTTCTTGTTCTTCCAATTTTTATTCCATCCAAGCCACCATCCTATTGGACAGTGCTGCCCACACTTAGGGAGGATCTCCAGTTCGATATCCCACATGCCAGTCATTGCTAGACACACCCTTATTGACACACCAGAAGCCTCTTAATCATCTGCATTGCTTAATCCAATCAAGTTGACAATTCAAATGAACCAATCCATGGTTTTTTCTTCCTCCCTGCCTTACTCTCAAGTCTTTCACTGCTGCCAGCAACATCACCTTCCAAAAGAAATGCATGCACAACAATGCTGGTCTCAGGCTCTGCTTAGGGGTAGGGAGCCCAGACTAACACACTAGTAGCTGGAAGTATCCCTGGACGGCAAACCCTCAGGATTGTCTCTGCAAGTGCTATGAGAAAACTGCAAAGGAGTCCACTGCCTGGGTTGAATTTTCTTCCTTTCTTCCTTTCTTCCTTTCTTCCTTTCTTCCTTTCCTTCCTTTCCTTCCTTCCTTCCTTTTTTACTTTTTATAACCATCCTGCTAAAGTTTATTATCTGCAGCCTTGCTTTGCACAATCAGAAAGAAATTTCCCTGAATGAAATGACTGCTTCTCAACTGTAAGTAAACCTTCCCACTTTAATGGTATATTTGTGGTATCTTGTTTCCCAAGGTAACTTCAGTTCATAAAACTCCAGCACTTGACTTTAACTCATTCTCTCCTGACCTCCAGTTCTCTGCACCCCACAAGCTTCCTAGGGTGAAATAAACACTTCGATATCCAAGTGATTTTATGTGGGGTTTTCCCACAGCTACACACACACACACACTCCAGACAACACTGTTAGTTTCCATAAAGAGAGTTCCATAAAATTCGACTTTTGGCCTCCTTTTGAATTTAACATCACAAAACACTTCAGGTAGACATCTGAAATTCTGTCCGGAAGGCTTAGATGAATGAAAATGCCTGGGGTTTGTTTTCTAGTAAACTTGGCCAAAACATGGGGTTTCTACACCCCCTCCTTATGTAGTAGAGAAGGAAAGTTTATTACTTGTGTTTTGTGCTATGTGTGAGGGTTTTTTTTTTTTCCCCTTTAATTAGAGCATTGTAGTTACAGTAGCTGGATTCATCCTGGCAAAATCATACATGCATGGAATCTGACTCACTCCGTTTCAGTCCCCATTCCTCCCCAACTCCCCCTCCTCCTCCTACCCTCACCCTCTTCTCCACTGATGTCCCCTTGCTCCTCCATTATCCTTCCTTGATGGTGCTTTCCAGACACGCACATAGGTAGAATTCCCTGTGGTATATTTACATGTGGATATAATGTGATTTTGTTAAATTCATTCCACCTGTCCTCTTCTTTCCCATTTCTCCTCCCTCTCTAGGTATTCTTCTATTCCCCTCATCTTCCCTGCATCTTTATGATATCCAATACCCAGTACCACCACCTTTTTTTCATTATTTGGCTTTAGTTTCTACATATGAGAGAAAAAAATTGATCCTTGATTTTGAGTCTAGCTTATTTCACTTAGCATGATATTCTCCAGTTCCATACATTTACAAGCAAATGTCATTATTTATTTCTTCTTTATGGCTGAGTAAAACTACATTATGTGTACATGCCACATTTTCTTAATCCATTCATCTATTGATGGGCACCTGGGCTGGTTCCATAATTTGGCTATTGTGAACTGTACTGCTATAAACATTGAAGTGTCTGTATCACTGCAATATGCTGATGTTAGTTCTTTTGGATGACTACCGAGGAGTAGGTAGCCAGGTCATATGATGGTTCCATTCTTAGTTCCTTTACAAAACTTCATACTGCTCTCCAGAGTGGTACTAATCTGCATTGTGCCAACAATGTAACTTTCTCCCCACATCTTTGCCAGTATTTATTTTTATTTGTATTCTGGATAGCTGCCATTCTGACTGGAGTGAGATGAAATCTTAGCATAGTTTTGATTTGCATTACCCTGATGACTAGAGATGTTAAAAAAAATTATGTCTTTACTGGTCATCTGGGTTTCTTCTTTTGAGAAATGTTTGTTTAGTTAATTTCCCATTTATTTTGGGGGTTATTTGGGTTTTGGTGTTAAATTTTTTGAGTTCTTTATATATTCTGGATGCTAATCCCCTGTCAAAGGAGCGGCTGGCAAAGATCATCTTCCATTCTGTAGGATCTCAGATTCTTAATCATTTCCTTTGCCATGCAGAAGCTTTTTAATTTGATGAAATGCACCGTATTGATTCTTGGTTTTATTTTCTGAGCTTTAGGGATCTTGTAAGGACGTTGGTGCCAACACCAATATGATGGAGTGTTGACCCTATGTTTTCTTCTAGCACTTGCAAATTTCTGGTCTAATTCCTAAGTCTTTGATCCATTTGATTTGACTTTTGTGCAGGGTGAGAGACAGGCATCTAGTTTTATTCTTCTACATATGTATATCCAGTTTTCCCAACACCATTTGTTTAAAAAGCTGTCTTTTCTCTAACATATATTTTTGACATCTTTGTCCAGTATCAGATGGTTTTAAGTATGTGGGTTTGTTGCTATGTCTTCTGTTCCATTCCATTGGTTTTCATGTTCATTGTGATGCTAATAAAATGCTGTTTTTGTCATTACAGCTTTGTGGTATAATTTGAGATCAGGTATTGTGATACCTCCTGCATTCCTCTTCTTGTTCAAAATTTCTTTGGCTATTTTGGGTCTTTTATTCCTAATCAATTTTAGAACTTTTTTTTCTAGTTATGTGAAGAATGTCATTGGCATTTTGATGAGGATTACATTGAATCTGTATATCATCTTTGGTACCATGGCCATTTTGACAATATTAATTCTGCCTACCCAAGAGCATGGGAGGTCTTTCCATCTTCTAAGGTCTTTTTCAAATTCTTTCTTCAGTGTTCTATAATTTTCATTGTAGAGGTCTTTCACCTCCTGGGTTAATTTAATTCCCAAGGGTTTTTTGTTTTGTTTTGTTTTGTTTGGTTGGTTTTGTTTTTCTTGATGTTATTGTGAAAGGGATAGTTTTCCTGATTTCTTTCTCAGAAGAGTTGCTTTTGGAGTGTAGGAAAGCTATTGACTTATGCATGTTGATCTTTAACCTTCCTGCTAGTTTGCTAAATTCATTTAGTGGCTCTAGAAGTCTTCTGGTAGAATTCTTGGAGTCTTGTAGATGTAGGATCACGTCATCAGCAAACAGGGATAATTTGTCTTCTTCTCTTCCTATTTTGATCCCTCTAATTTCCTTCTCTTGCCTAACTTCCCTGGCTAGAGTTTTGAGAACCATGCTGAATAGGAGTGTTAAATTTCTTGTCTTATTCCTGATTTTAGAGCAGATTTCATTTCTCGACAAAGTCAGAAACATGACAGAAAAGGAGTGGGGATCCTGAGACCTAGGATGGGGATATTCAATCAGTCAATCCTAAAAAATTCAAATCCCACCTACTCTGCAAACTCCAGCTAGCAATTACAGGTCCCTCCCATTTGGCAATTTGAGAGCCATAAACCTGGACCCTTGTGGAGTTCACAGTGAAGCAAATTGACTGCCCTGAGTGACTCCATTCTGTGCTATGGCTCCGTCTTGTGCTTAGGGACATTCTTCTATAGATAGATCGTGTGAGGCAATCCATCAGGTGTAGGAAAGTTCAAAACAACTCATGCTACACACAGCCCACTAGCATCTCAGTTCTGCAAACAAAACTTTTCCAAGAAAACTATGACACTATCCAGGAAGGAAAGTTAAACATTGACAGGAGAAAAACATCTTGTATTTTTATAGCGAAAATTCCTGCTTGCTGGTGACAAGAAAAGAATGAGAGGTCCAGCAGCTCATTTGCCAGCTCACTCATGGTTTAAGCTACTCCATAAGTTAGTTGTCCTTTATTTCATGGCACCCGGAGACTGTATGCCAAAGGACCTGACATTCTGTAAAACCATTTGGTAAAGAAGTCAAACAAATTCCTGGTCCCAAACTGTGTTGCAATGTTTCCAATGTGTCAAAGACAAACATTGTGAACATTTCTCCACTTTCCAGGTACCTGTGAGAATGAGTATGCTACACGGCTGGAAGGGCATTCACAGGGGTTCCCTAACATGAGTGATCATGACTTGAATGACCAAGTGGTGACCCCTACACTGGTTCTATCACCTGGGGCAGGACTGTGAGTCAGAAGCAATAAGGCAGCCTGGGTAGAAGAACGGAGATGAGCCACTGTGTTCGTCAGCTTTGCATTGCTGACAAGAAAAACTGAGAAAAGGAAAGATTTATTTTGGCTCATGATTTCAGAGAATGCAGTCCGTGGTCAGCTGGCTCCAAGGCAGAAACTTTATAGTGGAAGGGCATGGTGGAAGAAAACTGCTTGGCTCATGACAGCTGGTTGGGGGTGGGGGGAGAAGGAGATAGAGAGAGGGAGAGAAGGAGGAGGGAAGGGGCTCCCAGTGACCTGCTTTATCCAACTGTCCCACCTTCCAGTAGTACATTCAGCTTTTTTTTTTTCCCCAAGTGTTTCCATTCACAATATAGATCAGGCCTGGGCTGAGGTGTTCATGGGTAAGTTTACTCCACCTCCTTTTTCTGTACAGTCAGTGTAAGCACATAGTCTGTGGCAAACAACAGGAGGCCATCCTTCAGCTATCAATGGATTCATCCAGCAAATAGATTAACCCACCAATGAAATCAGAGCCCTCATATTCTGATCACTGCCTAAAAGCCCCACCTCTGAACCTTGGTGTACCGGGGACTGTGCTTTCAACACATGAGCTTTGGAGGACATTCCAGATCCAAACCCTAACAGCAGCACTCCTGGGGACTTAAACAAGGCAGTACCGGTGCTGTACATCAACGCCCATTTTAATTCACTGGTGTATCCTCTGAAAAATATAGAGGAGGTATTTTAGTCCATTTTGTGTTGCCATAATAAAATACCTGAGGCTGGGTACTTTAGAAAGAAAAGAGATTTTGGCTCATGATTCTAGTGCCTGGAAAGTCTGAACAGCATGGCACCAGCATCTGACTGTACCACAACTGGCAGAAAAATAGAAAGGGAACCAGCCACATGCAAAAGGAGCACATGTGTGAGCAAAAAAGCATGACAGCAGGGAGGGGCCAGACTCTTCATAATCTACTCTGTTGGGAACTCGTTCTCCAAGGGCTATATTAATCTTCTCAGAGGACAGTGTGTCCATGCTCTAATCATCTTTCTTTTTTAAATATTTTTTTTAGTTGTAGATGAACACAATATCTTTATTTTATTTATTCTTTTTTTTTTTTTTTTTTTTTTTTTTTTTTTTGGTTCCTGGGGATTTAACTCAGGGGTACTCAACCACTGGGCCACATCCCCAGCCCTTTTTTGTATTTTATTAGAGACAGGGTCTCACTGAGTTGCTAAGTGCCTCGCCATTGCTGAGGCTGGCTTTGAACTCGCGATCCTCCTGCCTCAGCCTCCCAAATGCTGGGATTACAGGCGTGTGCCACCGCACCAGGCTATTTATTCATTTTTATGTGGCGCTGAGGATCAAACCCAGTGCCTCACACTTCTTAGGCAATTGCTGTATCACTGAGTCACAACCCAGCCCTCTAATCATCTCTTAATGGCCCACCATATTAAAAACATTACAGTAAGGACCAAGCGTCCAACCAGAGAGGAAAAAGGGGAGAAAAGGTAGGGGGTCACTTATAAAAATAGAAAGGAGACCAGCAGAGGAAATAGACCTGGGAGAGAGAATGTGGGAGGTAAAGGGGAGATGTTGGGTGTTGTGCCCAGAGAACGGATCCCCCAAAACCACCAAGGAATCTGGAGTGCATGCAAGAACAAAGAGCCTTTATTCGGGCTTAAGCTCGGACTCTCAGACCTCACCAACACAGTGGATCTGTACTGAGAGCCCAGAAATGAGGAAAGACTGGGTTTTTATAGGGGTAGAAGCAAGGAGGGGGAAGGGGCTAGCCTGATTGGCCAGGGGAGCCCATGCGTGTCTAAGGAGGTTTTCATTGGTGGGTGTCATCTCCAGAGCTATGGAATGTGCTGACTGTTCACTGCAGGGCCCTGCAGGGTGCAGGGCCCAGGGCCCTGCCATTGCCCTAGTTTATTGTGCCTGGGCTGGCTTATCATATCTGGGCTTATTCCTGCCTTGTGACAGGGGACTTGCAACAGTTTGAAGCAGCTGATAACAAAATGGGGTCACAGAAGTTTGGCTTCTATTGTCTTTAAGCCAAGCATTTTACAGAAGCAAAAAGAAGCAGTTAAACTGAAAAGAGGCTTGGGGCTGAAAAAGGATGGTCCCGCAGGGGAATGATACTACCAATTTATATTTATAATCTCATTATTATGTATAGTTATATTGCACCAATTATGGGGGGAAATAGTGCACAAAATATAGGGTGAATTTTTTTATATAATTGAATAAAAAGTTTAAAAAAAAAAATCCAGAACATGAACTTTTGAAGTACCCACTAAAACCATCTCTAAACCATAGTAGGAGAAGTAAATAATAGTGTTAGATGGGCAGGAACCAATAGGCTTAAAGGTCGTCAAGAGTTCGCCCTGTTCCACAGGCAGAGGGCCAAAAGGTTCTGTTCTCCTGGCTCTGTTCTCCTGGCAGGATGTTTCATCATCCCCAGGCAGGAACCAATAGGCTTGAAGGCTGCCCCACATCACGAGCAGGAGCCAATAGGCTTAAAGTTCACCCTCACCCCATAGGCAAAGAGCCAATAACGTTAAAGTTCACTCTGATACAGCCCCCACCAGTAATCCCTATATAAACTCCCGTCTATTCAAAGCTTGAGAGAGAGATGATGAGAAGAGGGAGATGATGAGACAGAAGACAATGAGACAGAAGATGACGGAGATGGAGGAAGACGGAGAAGAGGCAGCCACTGCACCAGCCTTAGATCCATCATCTCCAGCCTGATGGCAGCTGCCCCAGCCGATAGCTCCAAAGACCGCAGCCAGCACAACCAGACTCCCACCTTCCGTTCAGAGCTTGTACACTCTTCCACCAGAGCTTGCACACTCCCCTCTCCCTGACTCCTCTTTCCCCATTCCTTTTCTACCCTTAACCAGCCATAAAGGCTGTTGAATAATCCTTTGGCTGCATGGCCGCCCCAGTGTGATTTTTGCCCTTCAAGTAAACTTAAAGCCAAAGATCCACAGCCAAGACTGAGGTCTTTAAGCCTGCCTCTGTGGTCACAGGCATGTGTGTCTCTTAGCAGACTCTCAGGTGGACAAACCTGCTCTTAGACCACAGTTGAGAGGGGCTGGAGCTGACTTATAGAGGGTTTTCAAGGTCCATAGTGGGGGCCAAACACTGAGGGGTTTGCCTCCTTCCAGGTCTTGGGACAGGAAGAACTGCTCTCAGACCACAGCTGAGAGAGGCTGGAACAGAGATCCAGGACCATGCAAAATCCTCTTTGAGACCAAAGTGGGCAGTCTTGACATGGTGGCATACATGGCCTTATCTTCCAGAGGGTCTCTGACTAGGCAGATCTGCTCCCAGACTGCAGCTGTGGGGCCAAGATTAAGGGCTGTTTCAGAATCTGCTGAGACCACAGTGGGTAGGACCATTGGATGGCACAACAAACAGGCAAGTTTCCCAGAAGTTCTATGCACAAGTGGGATTGCTTTGGCCAAGAGCGGCTTGGGCCCGGATTCAGGGCCCCTCAGGAACAAGTCCATTTCCTACATGAAGTCTACTGTCATTCTTACTCTTGTTTCTCTATTTCTCTGGATGCTGCTAAGATGTTTTTTTACTTATTGGCTTAAAGACTGCTTATGATAGTGCCTACGTATAGCTTTTCTTCATGTTTCTTAAGCTGAAAGTCAATTGAATTTGGTGGATTGGTAGGTAGACAGTTTTGATCAAATTTGGAAAATGTGGGGCCCTTGTTCTCTAAGAGATTTCAATTTACTGTAGACTGGCCTCCCACACACTGTCACATAGCTCAAAGCTCTTTTTGTCATTTTTGATTTTTTTTCTTTTCTCCTTTTTGATAGTATCTGTTACTCTCGCTCTTTCAAACACATTAACATTTTCTTTTGCAGTGTTTAATCTGCTATTAATTCCATCCAGTTGTACACAATGCCTTTATTTTTTACGTGGTGCTGAGGATCGAACCTGGGCCGCGCACATGCTAGGCATGCGCTCTACCACTGAGCCACAACCCCAGCCCCCACAGAATTTTTTTTAATATTTATTTTTTAATTATAGTTGGACATAATACACTTATTTTATTTATTTTTGTGTGGTGCTGAGGATCTAACCCAGTGCCTCACACGTGCAAGGCAGGCACTCTGCCACTAAGCCACAGCCCCAGCCCCAGTGGAATTTATTTTCTATCTATACAAATTTGATTTGAGTCATTTTATAGCTCTGTTTTGGATTCATGTGAAAATGCTCCTCTCCTTTCTTGAACATTTAATACAAGTTGAGTAACTTTGAGAATGTTTTTCTTCTCAGATTCGATCATGTGTATCATGTCTGAGTCTGTTTATATGGATTGACTTTTCTGATAATAAGGCATACTTTCCTTTGCATGTCTGGTAATTATTTTTTGGATGCAAAATATTATGAAATTTTAGCTTTTTAAGTGCTGAATAGTTCTGTACTTCTGTAAACATTCTTGAGTATGGTTCTTTTATTTAGTCAAGTTATTTGGAAATAATATGAGCCATTGGAAGCCTTTTAAAAGTCTTTTTAGGTGGGCAAAAAAGCAGTCACATGCTAAAGTGAATTTTATATTAGTACTGATATAATGTCTTTTTGGATGAACAACTTAATGATCCTGAATAAGTTAGGATGTTCCTCTCTGGCTGGTAGGAACACAAACTACTTCCAGCCCTGTGTGAATTCCAAAGGTTGTTTCCCTTGTTGCTTTCAGGTGCTTATTCTCTGTTAGTATGGTTCAGATGTGTCCCCAAAGTTCATGGGTTGGAAACTTAATCTCCAATGCAATAGTGTTAGGACATGGGGACTTTTATGCTTTTATTAGTACATTATAGTTACATGTAACAGTTGGCTTCATTTTGACATCATCATACTTGCATTAAATTTCATTTACTCTGTAAGACATGGGACCTTCAAGAGGTGGTTTGGTCATGAGAACTCTGCCCTCATGAAAGAATTACTGTCATATCACAGCAGTGGGCTCATAGTTGTGAGAGTGGATTTGGTATGAAAGTGATTTCAGGGCTGGGGATGTAGTTCAATGGTAAAGAATATGCTTAACATGTACAAAGCACTGGATTTCCCCAACATCACCCCACCTTCTTTCCCATTCTCTATCTATCTATCTACCTACCTATCTATCTTTATCTCTCTGTCTCCATGTGATCTATGTGTTTCACAATGTTATGAGGCAAAGGGAAGACCCTCAGCAGAGGCTGCCCCTCCATCTTGGATGCCCCAGCCTCCAGGAGAGTTCTGAAGTCCATTCTGTTGTTTATTAATTATTCCATCTGCTGTAGTCTGTTATAGCAACAGAAGATGGACTAAACCCCTAGTCCTGGATTTTTTTCTCACATGCATACACTGAGAAGTATTCATTGAAGACCTGATTGGGACTTTCTGCAGAATACTAGGGTTTCCTCTCTCTGTGAAACTCTCTTGTCTCTGATATTCTGTCTTAGCCACCTTTGCCACCTTAGACTCCAGACTCTGTCTCATGAACTCAGAAGTTGTGAATTATTATTGGAAATTCTGGGGCTGGAGATTTTAATTTAGAAGTTGTAGATAAAGGGGCTGGGGCTATAGCTCAACAGTAGTGCACTTGCCTGGCATGCGTGAGACACTGGGTTCGTTTCTCAGCACCATGTATAAATAAATAAAATAAAGGTCTATTAACAACTAAAAAAAAAAAGAAGTTGTAAATAAAGTAACAAAGTCAGGTAATTGTAAGCTGCCTGTTGTGGCCAGCCACGGTGCCGCGGGAAAATTCTCGGAGGCAGAGTTAAGCTTTTACTACTTTTACTTCTACTTTCTTAGAGCTTAGAGAGGGAAAGAAAGATTTTTCTTAGAGAGGGAAAGAAAGATTTTTCTTCTTAGCTTAGAATAAAGTAAAGAAAGAGCTTAGAGAAAGATTAGAGCTTCTTTCTTCTTTCTTCTCTCTTCTTTCTTCCTTCTTCTGTCTTCTGTCTTCTGTCTTCCTCAGGAGCCTCGGCCTAACTCTGACCAGTCATTTCTCTTCTGTCTGGTTTCTCTTCTGTAACCGCTCTGCCTACGTTCTGGCCGCTCTGATTCTTCTGACCGACCGAGTGACTGCCCGGCTGACTGAATTCTCCGTTCTCCTAACTCGGACCGCTTTCACCCGGTTATATACCTTCAGCTTTTCGGGTGCCTACAGGTGCGTCACATACATATCAGGTGGAACTTATGGCTTCCAGCTAGCTGCAACAGCCCTTCCTAATTAGGGCTCCTTCAGGTAATATCACTAAGAAAATGAGTATAAATAGAAAAAAGTAGTGATCCTTGGTATAGGACACAAGTAACCAGGAAAAAAGCTGAGAAAGATCTTCCAATGAAATAGGAGAAAAACCAAAACACTGTCATATCATGAAGGCCAAACAAACAAAGGGACAGAGACAGTGAGAGGGGAAGGGGAAGAGAGGGAGAGAGAGAGGGAGAGAGAGAGGGAGAGAGAGAGAGAGAGAGAGAGAGAGAGAGAGAGAGAGAGAAAACAAGCAAGAGAGAAAGATAATCTCAAATGAACACTCACCCACCTAATCTATGTCAATTAAATCATTAATCTACAATGAGAGGGTAGGCAGGTCCAGCTTGACTTTTTTTTTTTTTTTTTTTTTTTTTTTGTGGTACCGGGGATTGAACTCAGGGGCACTTAACCACTGGGCCACATCCCCAGCCCTTTTTTGTATTTTATTTAGAGACAGGGTCTCACTGAGTTGCTAAGTGCCTCGCCATTGCTGAGGCTGGCTTTGAACTCGCGATCCTCCTGTCTCAGCCTCCCAAAATGCTGGGATTACAGGCGTGCGCCACCGCGCCCGGCTGACTTTTTAAATATTGGTCATTTCTCAATGCCATTTAGAAAAAAATACATTTTTACATGATTCAATATGCTGCCATTTTTATATCTTTAACTGGTGTTGTGTCTATTTGTATCCTTTGTCTTTTCTCACAATGGCCATTTATCTATCCTTCTATTAAAACTAGACTATAAACTATAGTCATAACCAGGTTATAATACCTGGTAAGAAAGATTCTGCTTGAACTTCTTGGTTTTTTAAATTTCTTTAGTTGATTTCAAGTACTTACTCTTTTTGATAAACTTTAGCTCAATCTTCATTAGAACACAGATTTTTTTAAGTGGTTTTGAGAATTGTGTTTTGTTTTGTTTTGTTGGCACTAGGGATTGAACCCAGGAGTGCTTTACCACTGAGTCCCCAGTTTTTTTAACTTTTTACTTTTATTTATTTATCTTTTGGTACCAGGGATTGAACCTGGAGGCCCTTAACAAGTGAGCCACATCCCCAGGCCCTTTTTGAGTTTTTGTTTTGAGACAAGGTCTCACTAAGTTGTGAAGGCTGGCCTTGAACTTGAGATCCTCCTGCTTTATTTAGCCTCTTGGTTCTCTGGGATTATAGGTATACACCAAAGCACCCAACATGAGTCTTTGACATTTCTTCTTTTCTTTGTTTCTTTGTTTCTTTCTTTCTTTCTTTCTTTTTAAGTTGTAAGTGGACATAATACCTTTACTTATTTGTTGTTATGTGGTGCTGAGGATTGAACCCAGGTGCCTCACACATGCTAGGCAAGTGCTCTACCACCGAGCCATACAACTCCAGCCCAGTCTTTTTTTTTTTTTTTTTTTTTTTTTTTTGTGGTACTGGGGATTGAACTCAGGGGCACTCGACCACTGGGTCACATCCCCAGCCCTGTTTTGTATTTTATTTAGAGACAGGGTTTCACTGAGTTGCTAAGTGCCTCGCCATTGCTGAGGCTGGCTTTGAACTCGTGATCCTCCTGCCTCAGCCTCCCAAAGTGCTGGGATTACAGGCGTGCGCCACCGCGCCCGGCTCCAGCCCAGTCTTTGATATTTTTAAAATATAAATTCACCCCATACAAGGGCATCCTTTAGGCTTTCATCTATTCAAATTTTATTTTGTACTTCTCAGTAATATTTTAAGCCTTTTAATATTGCCTGTACATTTAATGCTTAGTTTAGAAGAGGGCCCAGCATTTGGTAGATAAAAAATCAAGGTATTGAATGAGCAAACAGATGAATTAAAATACTTATGTTAAGGACTGATGTGTAGTTTAGTAGTAGAGTACTTGCCTAGCATGTGTGAGGCCCTGGGTTCAATCACCATCATCACAGAAATAAAAACAATTTTAAAAACTAAAATGCTGGACTGGGGATATAGCTCAGTTTGTAGAGTACTTGCCTCACATGCACAAGGCCCTGGGTTCAATCCCCAGCACAATAATAATAATAATAATAATAATAATAATAAACAACAATAATAAAATGCTTCTATTCAGAGACAAATCAGGACTCAAGATTTCAGCCTTTTAGCCCCAAGCCGCAAGTTCAGCGGTCTGAATGTGACCTTATCATGTCATAATGGCCCAGGAGGGTAGAGAGATACTACTGATTATGTCACTATTTTTGAGGCCCCTAGTCACAGGAGCCTAGCACTGCTCTAGGGTCTAGAAAATATGAATAAAATCTAGTCCCTTCCTTGTAGCCTCCTGGCAAATGAAATTACCCATTTGACATTTTCAGGGGTCTTGACACTTGTCCTAGGTAGCACACCCTGTGGTAGACCTAAGACATCAGGGCCCAAGCTCTTTCCACGGCATCAGCCTCCCCGCATGGTGAGACTCTGCCGTCCGCTCTCTCTTTCCTGTCCTCCAGGTCAAGGTTACATGGGGCTCAGGGGAAGAAACCAAGAGCAGCCGTGTCAGCCTCCTCGGAAGACATCAATCTAAGAAGTAGCAAATGGCAACTGCCACTGGGAGACCAAGAGGATTTGTGATGAGTGCACGACGTCATCTCCTGAGTCACTCAACAATGACTGGATTGACATTTAAAGGGCTAGAGGCCCTGAAACTGTGATAAGGACCAGAACCCACAGAATCTAAAGTAGCTCTTGTCTCCATTTTTATCCTTCCAGGCTGGTGAAGACTGCAGTTATGTACATTATTTTTTTTTCAAGTTTGCCTTTATTTTATTTCTTTATTTATTTTTTACGTGGTGCTGAGGATCGAACCCAGGCAAGCACTTACCACTAAACTAAAGCCCCAGCCCTATGTACGTTATTTAATCCTCATACAATCCCATTTGACAGCCTCAGGGGAATAAAATGGCTTGTCCATGGTCATACAGCTAGTGAGCGGCAAGGTCTGTATTTATCCTGGCTCTGCCTGACCCTCGTGCCCATGCTCTGAGTAACCACACATGTCAACTGTCCTCACCATCTCCCAAGATCTCCTGCCACAGACCTCAGGTACACAGAGCGGAGCTGCAGGTGTTTTATTAGAGTCAGCCTAATAAAGACAGAAGCGGGTGGGGACAGGTGCCTGGATTCCAGCTTCAGGTGATAAAAAGAGAACAGGGTGGGAAGACGGAGTTCAGGTCAGGCATCGGTGGCAGAGATTCAATTCCTCAGTGTCAACTGGTCATGGAAGGCTAGAAAGGCTTTTTGAAACTTTCTCCTTTGCTGATTTCAGATAGGATTGGCGACATTCCGGGCTGGCACTAATGGAGACCTGGGAGAGAATAAGACAGAGAGAGACAGAGATGGCTGCATGGAGGTCCCAGACCTTTGGCAGAGCTATTCAGGCTCCCCAGGATCACCTCAGTCCTCATCCACAGGGACAAAACCTTCTCCTCAGCGGTCCAGCTCCATTCCCCACAAGAAACGTGGGCCCACAGGTCTACCCCTGGAGAGGGGGCTACAGCCACTCAGGCCAAGATGAAGATGGCTCCCTGATCACCATGACACTGTCAGGAGGGAGCCCCACCAACCCCCCAGCCCGGGAGGGAAGGAAATGAGAAGGTTCTGAAGGGAACGTGGGGACTGGGTCTGAGGGTGGTGTAAGGTGGCTGAGTCAGGGTTTCCGTCCAGTCTCCTGTACTTGAGACCATCTGTCAGGTGCATGGGATGTACGAAAATTGTATACCCATGTTGTCAACAATCTCATGTGCCCTGTGTGCAGATATCTCTTAGTTCAAGATATTCCGTTTCTTGAACAACATCTCATTTTCCAGAATCAAACACTAAAAATAACAACACTTTGGGGAAAAAATAAGGTGAGAAACCAACTATTCAAAATCTGTGTAACGAGAATAATAATAAGAGTCAGGCGCGGTGGCGCACGCCTGTAATCCCAGCACTTGGGAGGCTGAGGCAGGAGGATTGCAAGTTCAAAACCAGCCTCAGCAATGGCGAGGCACCTAGCAACTCAGTGAGACCCTGTCTCTAATAAAACACAAAAAAGGGCTGGGGATGTGGCCCAGTGGTCGAGTGGCCCTGAGTTCAATCCCTGGTAGAAAAAAAAAAATCAAAGTGGGCACTAGAGGATGTGAAGCTGGCCACTAGGCAGACGTCTTACAATTCCTAAACTAAGAGCTGATGGGCTGCTACCTGTGCAGGAGCTGAACTAAGGACACTTTCTTTGCTGCCAAAAGTTAAAATTCTACTCCACCTCTGCTAGCACCCCCTAACCTAGGGGGAAACACATTTCCTGTGTGGCACTGATATTATTCTCCTATTTACCTGTTGTATGTGAGCTAATTGGTGTTATAGGAACGTGTGGCAGCAGAATAGGCTGGATGTGCATATGGCAAGCTGTTGTATATGACATCGCTAAGGGGACAAGTGAGGGTCTATGCACTCAGTCCTAGGTCTCATCTCTCATGCACTACATGATTGCATGATCTGTTTGGACCCGGCATCCTATGACATGCTGTGTGTAGGGTAGAGGGGGGGACTTAGAGAGGACGTTACCATGGCAATCAAATCCAAGGCCTTGGCATATAGTCCCTTTTCATTGTAGCAATCCTGGATTTTTTCTATGGCTGCCTTTTCCGGTTCGGTAAAATTACCCTTATCAGCGGCAGCATCCAATAACATCTTGCTTCCAACACTTATTGCACCAAAGATTTCATAAAAAAGAGGGCAAGCTTCTGCTGAAAAAATAGACAGGAAAACACCTCATTAAAGGAGCTACTAGGGAGGAGGTTGAGGTTCATGTTTCCCCACCATTTTTATCTGGTGGCTCCTGACTCATCTCCAAGAGACCTACCCTCCCCAGGACTGCCGTCCCAGACAGAAGGAAGGCATGTTGTCCCTGAGCCACTCCCAGAAGGGAGCCATGTGAGAAACCAGGACTAAAGAGCCTCCTGCTGTGGGCATACCAGCCCGCTGGCTTCTGGCCTTCACATAAGCACCACCATCCCAACTCACTCTCCCCTCCTGTATACACAACAAATGACCCTTCCATCACCAGACCTCTCCCTCCACTTGAAAACAGAGAGCTTTAGAGGTTTTCTGCAGGACTCTTGGGCAATGACTTCGCAGATGTGCCCTGAATCCTTCCCTAAGCTGCTTGGAGATCATCATGGGAGAGTTGAGTACGAGTGGGCAAAGGTCAGGAAGGTCATCTGGTCCCTCCTTCCCACTCTCACCAGTCTGGAAGCCCAGCTCTCTGGTCACCAGCAAGGCCAGCACAAGCAGTATCCCCTTCATGGTGTAGGCTGCTGGAACGCTCTGCTCAGGGAAGGGTTTCTACTGCCTTATAAGCCACTGGCTCCCTGAGCCCAGCCCTCCCCACTCCCAGGAGATCCAAATGCCTGTAGGCAGGGACCTAGTACACAGAGTTCACCCAGGGTTAGTGAGCGTGGGAAGCCCCTCCCGCTCCGCGGAGCAAATTGCTGAAGATGTTTACCCTGGTGCTGTCTGCTTTTGGAGAGAAGTGGTAGTACCTTTGCCAAAAGATCCTCTTGACCTGACCTTTCTCATTGGCTCCATTCTGTGCCAAATGCTTGTTGTCCCAACCTCTACTTCCTGGCCACCTCCTTCTCCCCCATCTCCTGGCTCCAATATGTAGAACTCTCTCAAAATGTAGAGAGAAAAACCACAGGAGTCAAGGACAGATCTGTGTCACTATAGGTAACCCAAACATCCTCCAGAAAACTGACATTTTGCCTACATGTAAGAGTTGTGGAGAAAATGCGTGGGCCTGGGCCTGACTGGGGCCCCTTGAACATCTTAGCTACGGCAGTCTCCAGATCGGGCCTCCAAGGGTAGGTGGCTCTGAATCACTCCCTGCTAAGGATATCCCAGGGCATGTGGCCAGGTGGGTGTCCTTAGGAGCTGGTAATGCTCTCATTTTACCCACCAACTGGGTCATTCCAGCAGCTTCCCTATCACACCTACAGGAGCTAATTCCCAGGCCCCTTATCGATTCTCTGTGGCTCCAGCCATGTCCCTTCTCCTAGCTGACTCACCTTTCATCAGTGGATGTGGCCCCAAGAGAGGTTTGTACCTCATAGGCCATCCAGGAACATCAGTGAGAAGTAGGCAGAGGGACTCATCTCCTTGTTTTGGAGATCTAAGTTGTCCACGGCCCTGTCGACCTGAGGGCCGGAGCTCTATGGACCAAAGTGCTGGCTGACCTAGAGGTGCTACTCCATCTGCTTAGACTCTAAAGAGCTCAGCTCAACCTCCTACCCTAGGAAAGCAGTTTGTGGTCACAAATAAAATGAGCTTGTCAGAGTTAGAGATGCAACTCAGTGGTAGAGCACTTGCCTAGGATACTCAAGGACCTGGGTTTGAGTCTCAGCACGAGAGAGAGAGAGAGAGAGAGAGAGAGAGAGAGAGAGAGAGAGAGAGAGAGAGGTTGTTCATGAAAGCCTATTCATGGAAGCCTGAAAAAACTCCCCATGGTCAAATCTGGAATGATTTAAGCAACAAAGTAAATAATATAGTATTGGACTGGAACCCAAGTATAAAATAATACAGGTGAGACCATGATGATAAAAATAAATGATTGAATAAATAAATAAGTGGGGAAGAGAAGGCAAATATTCCTTATAGAAGAAATTTCAAATAGTACAGGTGGATCCTACCCCACAGCGGGTAGAGCTTGTTTCTTCTCCCTCCTGGATCCTGGACAAGATGTCTCCAAAGGAAAGAGTAGAAAAAGGGAAAATCAGCAAGTCGTGGTGGCGAAAACACCTGTAATCTCAGCTACTCTAGAGGCTAAGGCAGGAGGATCACAAGGTCAAGGCCAATATGAGCCATTTAGCGAGACTCTGTCTCAAATTAAAATAAAAAGGGCTGGGGAATGCAGCTCAGGGGTAGAGCACATGCCTTGCCTGTGCAAGACCCCAGGTTTAATCCAAGAGAACGAGGGAGAAAGACAAGGAAGGGAGGGAGGGTGGGAAAGAGAAAGAAAGGAGAAAACAGTTGAGAAGCCTGGCTAGTATTAATCAAGTGATCCAGTGATAACCAGGATAAGAAATGTTGATATCATGTGTGCTCTGATACAATGTGAAAAAGGCACCTGACTTCTGTGGTGTCTTTTCAAAAACCACTTAGGAAAGCTGGGCGCTGTGGTGCACGCCTGTAATCTCAGCACTTGGGAGGCTGAGACAGGAGGATCACAAGTTCAAAGCCAGCCTCAGCAATGGTGAGGCACTTAGCAACTCAGTGAGACCCTGTCTCTAAATAAAATACAAAAAAGGGCTGGGGATGTGGCCCAGTGGTCGAGTGGCCCTGAGTTCAATTCCCAGTACCAAAAAAAAAAAAAAAAAAAAAAAAAAAATCTCTTAGGAGGAAAACAGCAGACAAACTCAGTTTGGGGTGGGGGAGGTAACTCAGTGATGAGTGCTTGCCCAGCATGCAAAAGACCTGGGTTCCATCCCAGCACAGAAGATCAAGGGAGGGGAGGGAGAGGAGGGAGAGCAGAGGAGGGGAGAGGATGGAGAAAAAAGGAAAGAAAGGAACTTCAGTTTGGAGCACATTCTACAATATCTGGCCAGACCTCCTCAAGATTTGTCAAGGTCAAAAGACAAAGAAAGATTGAGAAATTGTCACAGGCCAAAGGACAGCTAACAAATGGAGCTCAGCACTTGGCACCTCTTTACAACAGCAGTTACCGGTTGTGAATCCTGTTTGGCACAGTGTTCTTTTTTAATCTATTTATTTTAGTGTCCATATTAATTATACAGAATGGTGGGTTTCATTGGGGCCTAGTCATACATACACAAAAGTATAAATTTTCCTTCTAGCTTCTGTATATGAGAGAAAACAGATGATACTTTTCTCTCCAAGTCTAATCAATTTTGTTGGAAATTGTGGTCTCCAGTTCCATCCATTTTCCTGCAAATGACATAACTTAGTTCTTTTTTTGTGACTGAATAAAGTTCCATTGTGGATATATACCACTTTTTCTTTTGTTTTTTTTCATAGCTTTATTGAGGTAAAATTGAAGTACAATAAAATGCACGTATTTGAAGTATGCAATTTGATCAGTTTTGACATATTTTGACAGGTATATAATCAGTACAATCAATACAAAAAGCATTTCCATTACTTTTTTTTTTAATTTGAAATCATGCAGCCTGTGTTTCCTGCATGATTTATTACATGACAAATCAATCACCTTGGACTGGGGTTGTGGCTCAGTCGTAGAGCATTTGCCTAGCATGTGTGAGGCACTGGGTTTGATTCTCAGCACCACATATAAATAAAGGTCCATCGACAACTGAAAAAATATTTTTTTAAAAAAAAGAAGGAAATCAATCACCTTAAGATATATAGAACCCTGTGGAGAGCAGTGACAGAGAATGGGAGAGCAGTGTCTGATACTGGGGGTCTCTGATGACTTGGTGCCTGGGAAAGTTTCTGTGCAGAGGTGCAGGGTGCCTAGCTACTGTGGTAATGCCCTCCATAAGAAGGCTCTGTGATAGAGTCTTATCAGCCTCTGTTGCCGCCTGAAGCGCTCGGAGCACCGGAGCCGCGGGAAGAACTTCAGAAGCAAACTGGAGACAAACAGCTTTTTATTCTGATAACTTTTCTCTCTGGTTCTAACAACTAACTCACGCCAAACACACCACTAAAATGGCGCTGACCCGATCAGCAATTTCGGCCAAGTCACTCCAGATCCCGCAACAAAATCCCGTGAGACTACGGGTGGCGACAATGGCCAAATCTCCACGGCTCATAGTCAACTGCAATTCAAGCCAATCCCCAAACAGGGCTCCTGCAAGCCTCGACCTTGATCTCAGGCACACAGCTCCTAGGAATAGAGGAATTTTCTTGCTAGACAACCACCATACCATGTTTCACCAGCTCCCTCCTGAACCTGTCTGCCTAACAGTAACTTTAAACAATGGACTTTCTTAAGAGCTACACAAAGCTCCCAACATTGCACATTGCAACTGTAAAATGTAACTGCGGAATAAGCTACATAATGTTGCTAACTCTGTAACATTCAAGAATACAAAAAATAATGCTTACATAGTCTTTATTCTAATAATGAGACATATACAAATAAAGACTGCTGGTGTAATTCTTTAAACCCAATTCTCCACCAGAGACCAGCGCTCCACCTGACCCAGCTATATCTTCACAATCTGCATTCATGAGTCTTTATTTTTCTTATCCCCCATCACCCCTTGTCAGAACCTGCTAGATTGGCAGTGCTGGTAGTGGAAAAACCCACTCCCACATGTCAACTACTTCAAAATCAACAGGTCAAGGAAGAAAGCACAAGGAAAGTGAATAAAAGTGCTTTGAACTAAGTGATAATAAAAGCTTAAAATATCAGAAGCCCTGGGATGAAATGGTGCTCAGATGAACATTTATCTTAAAGTACTTCTCTCAGAAAGAAGCAAGATTAACAATCAAATTATTTTCAAATTAGGTAGTAGGAAGGAAAAAATAAGAGTAGGAGCAGAAATATATGAAACAGAGAAGAAATAATACAGCTAAAATTTGATAAAAATCAAACAATAGCTGGGCGTGGTGGCACACACCTGTAATCCCAGCATTTGGGAGGCTGAGGCAGGAGGACCACGAGTTCAAAGCCAGCCTCAGCAATGGTGAGGCACTTAGCAACTCAGTGAGACCCTGTCTCTAATAAAATACAAAAAAAGGGCTGGGGATGTGGCCCAGTGGTCGAGTGCCTGAGTTCAATCCCTGGTACCAAGAAATAAATAAAAAATCAAACAAGCCTAATCAAGAAAAGAAGGAACACAAAAAAATATTATCAATGGAGAGGGAGCTATCAAAATAACCCTACAGATTCTAAAAATATATTAAGGTAACATTATAATTGCATGCCAACATATGTGATACCTTACATAACTTGGTCTATATTAAAGAAGGATCTGTGTGCTGCTGAGAAGAAAGTGTATTCAGTCATTGATGGATGAAATATTCTATATATGTCTGTAAAGTCTAAATTATCAATTGTATTTTTAGTTCTATAACTTCTTTTTAAATATTTATTTGTTTGTTTTAGCTGTACACAATGCCTTTATTTTTACATGTTGCTGAGGATGGAACCTGGACTGCACACATGCTAGGTGAGCGCTCCACCGCTGAGCCACAACCCCACCCCCTCTATAACTTCTTTATTTCATTTTAAAAAATATTTTTAGTTGTAGATGAACACAATACCTTTATCTTTTTTATTTAGTTGGTTGTTTTTTTTTTTTTTAATGTGGTGCTGGGGATGGAACCCAGTGCCTCATGCATGCTAGGACCAATTAGCCACAACCCAGCCCTTTATTTAGTTTTTGTTTTGAGGATCTATCCAGCGGTGACAGAGGCATGTTAAAATTACCCAGTATTATTGTGTTGTGATCTATTTGATTCTTGAAGCTGAGAAGGTTTTGTTTGATATATACATAGATGCTCCTTTGTTTGAGGAATAAATATTTATGATTGTTATGTCTTCTTGATGTATAATTCCTTTAAGTATGAAATGTCTTTCTGTCCATTCTGATTAACTTTGGCTTGACATCCACTATCTGATATGAGGATAGAAACCCCTGCCGGTTTATGAGATCCATGTGAATGATGTGTTTTTTTTCCAATCCTTTCACTTTCAGTCTGTGGATGTCTTTGCCCATGAGGTGATTCTCTTGAAGACCCCATATTTTGGGGTCTTGTTTTTTTAACCAAGTCTGCCAGTACTTGGCACCTCTTTACAACAACAGTTACCAGTTGTGAATCCTGTTTGGCACATAGGTTTTTTTTGTTGTTGTTGTTTTTGTTTTTGTTTTTTTTGGTACCAGGGATTGAACTCAGGGGCACTCAGCCACTGGGCCACATCCCCAGCCCTTTTTTGTATTTTTTATTAGAGACAGGGTCTCACTAAGTTGCTAAGTGCCTCGCCATTGCTGAGGCTGGCTTTGAACTCGCGATCCTCCTGCCTCAGTCTCCCAAGTGCTGGAATTATAGGCATGTGCCACCACACCCGGTGCACATAGGTCTTTTTAAAAATATATTTTTTATTAGTTTGTAGATGGACACAATACCTTCTTTTTTTGTGGTACTGGGGATTGAACTCAGGGGCACTTGACCACTGGGTCATATCCCCAGCCCTTTTTGTATTTTATTTAGAGAAAGAATCTTACTGAGTTGCTAAGTGCCTTGCCATTGCTGAGGCTGGCTTTGAACTCACAATTCTCCTGCCTCAGCCTCCCAAAGTGCTGGGATTATAGGCATGCGCCACCGCGCCTGGCACCTTTATTTTATTTATTTATTTTTTATGTGGTTCTGAAGATCGGACCCAGTGTCTCACACATGGTAGGCAAGCACTCTATCATTGAGCCACAACCCCAGCCCCCAGGCTGTGTCTTTTGATTGGTGTGTTTAGACCATTTACATTCAATGTTATTATTGAGAAATTATTTTTTATTCCTTCCATCTTGATTTATTTCTGGTTTTTACTTTGAATTAGTTTATCCTTTGATTGACTATTCTTCTAGTGTAGTTCCTCCCTTTGCTGGTTTTCACTTTTATTTTTCATTTCTTCATAAAATATTTTATTTGTTCTGTTGTGCAGGCTTTCTAGTTGTGGATTCTTTTAACTTTTGTTTATCATGGAAGGCTTTTATTTCATCAATTCTGAAGTTTAATTTTGATGGGTCTAGCATTCTTGGCTGGCATACTTTTTCTTTCAGATCTTAGTATATATTGTTCCAAAACCTTCTACCTCTGAGGGTCTGGGTTGAGAAATCAGCCGAGTTCCAGATTGGTTTCCATCTAAATGTTCCTGCCATTTTTGTCTAGCAGCCTTTAAAATTCTATCCTTATTCCGTATGTTAGATGTAGTCTTAGTAACGTGCCATGGCATATATACCACATTTTCTTTATCCATGCATCTCTGTTAATGGGCACCTGGGCTGGTTCAATAACTTGGCTATTGGAATTGTGCTATAATAAACATGGATACAAGCAGGGCGCGGGTGGCGCACGCCTGTAATCCCAGCACTTGGGAGGCTGAGGCAGGAGGATCGTGAGTTCAAAGCCAGCCTCAGCAATGGCGAGGCACTTAGCAACTCAGTGAGACCCTGTCTCTAATAAAATACAAAAAAGAGCTAGGGATGTGGCCCAGTGGTCAAGTGCCCCTGAGTTCAATCCCTGTTACAAAAAAAAAAAAAAAAAAAAATGGATACACATTTATCTCTAAAATATGCTCTAATTCTTTGAGATAAATACCAAGGAATTATATAGCTGGATCACATGGTAGACCTATTTTTAGCTTTTGATGAAACTCCATACTGATTTCCATAGCGGCTGTACTCATTTACATTCCCACCTCACCTCAAGCATTTATTGTTAGTCATATTCTTTTTTTTAAATATGTTTTAGTTGTAGATGTATTTTATTTATTTATTTATTTACTTACTTACTTATTTACTTATTTATTTATATGCAGTGCTGAGGATCAAACCCTGTGCCTCACATGTGCTAGATAAGCACTCTGCTACTGAGCCACAGTCCCAGCCCTGTTATTTGCATTATTCTTCTTGATACTTGCCATTCTAACTGGAGTGATTAGGATCAGAAAGCTTTTATTCTACCACTCAGAAGCTGCAGCAAAACTTATTCTGTCACTGTTGATTTCAGAAAAGATGAATCAAGTACTTCCAGGGGGAAAAAAAGCAGCTTAATTCTGACTTATCAAAATACTTTAAACCTTTGTTTTGCAAAATTAATAACAGCCAACTTCATAAATACAAATATAGCAAGTATAGGTAATAATGTTCTTGGGTATAGACTCCAGAGAGAGACTACAACACATCTTTTTTCTTTTCTTTCTTTCTTCTCAGTGCTGGGGATGGGACTCAGGACCTGTGCATGATAGGCAAGTGCCCTACAACAGAGCTACATCCCAGCTCCCTTTATAGAGCACCTACCATGTGTTGGTTTCTGTCCTAGTCCTAGGACGCACAGCAAAGCCCTTGCTCTCCTATAACTCATGACACATCTAAAAGAGAGTGAAGGACAAACAACAAAGACTAGGTCGAGCCAAGGGCCTTTGTTGACTCAGGAGCTAGTCTTCCCGCCAACACACACAGCTCCTCCTTCCACAGCCCCAGGCACTTCCAAGCTGTGGCCTGGAAGAGGGTGAAGAGTCCTCAGACACAGGCCCTTCCCTGACCTCCCAGAGCAGGTATAAAAGGGCCCTGGGCTTGACAGGAAGCACCTGCCACTTGCACCATGAAGCCAGCTAGTGCTCTCATGCTGCTGGGCACTGCTCTCCTCCTGATCTCCAGTGCAAGTGGGTGCCTGGGTCACCCACCCAGGATGCTTGGGGATGTGGGTTTCCGACACCTTCCCAGGGCAGTGTTAAGCATGCTGGACTGAGCTGGGCGGGGGTGAACGTGCTCTGATGTGTGTCTTTCAAGGGGAAGGTCAGCTTGTCTTTGTGTTCCAGATTGTGATATTTGCCCGGATGTGAAAAAGGATGTTGATATATTCATGAAGGGTTCGGTTGAAGAATATGTTGCATACGTTGCAAAATACCAAGAAAACCCTCTCATATTGAAAAATGCTGAAATACTGAAGAAATGTATTGATGCAAAAATGACAGAAGAGGATAAAGATCTGGTGCTCAGCGGACTGGTGAGTCTCCTGGATGTGTCCGGGCCTCTGTGCTGGCGGGGGCATCTGCTCTGCTCATCCCCATGCAGTGGGTGGGGCACCCATTCTCTTCCCTGTCAAGGCTCCTCCCTAGGAATCCCCTCATTCAAAAGCAAAAAAAAAAAAAAAAAAAACTTTTGAATAAGGGGGTAGAGACGGTGGACCAGACACCTGCAGTATGGGGGAAGACCACAGGGAAACTCAGTGTACCCCTGGATTGACGGGATGGACCCTGGCTCTTCAGTTTGCTGGACCCACCTGGCTCCTGTGTCAGGACCTTGACTCTGGTCTCCCTGACTCCAGCCTCTTCAGCATATAAGCCTGGATCTTCTTCAAACCATTACCATCTGGTCCTTCCCTTCTCCAAACATTGATTCCTTTATCTTAACCTTTCAAGATCCCTACATCATTCCCCCTAAAATTCTCTGTCCCAGACTGTGCTCCCACCCTCACCCCACCAGGGTGAACCCTCCCCTCCTTTTTGCTGTATTGGCAGGAGTTTTATAAGAGCTTCTCAGGCACACCTCGGGATGCTCTGGTGATGTAGGAAATTTGGGGGAAAAAAATCTTCCTTTATCTGCTCAGATTCAAGAGCCGCACTCCAAACAAGGCTGCAGGAAGCATCCAGCGCATGTGCAGTGTGGCTTCATGTCTTTTACCCCCGATGCCTCATCTGGCTTCCTGACCTTCTCTTTGCAGGATAAAGTATACGCAAGCCCTCTGTGTTGAGGGATCCCTCTTTCCCAGGAGAACCAAGGAAGCCACTTGCCTGATCACTATGTAGTCCCAGCAATCCACCCCATCCAGGTGCCTGACTAAAAGATTCCAGCAATAAATGCCTTGCAATTCATGAAAGAGTCCTCAGTTCTTGGAAGGGTGATAAGGCATTCAGGAGGGAGGTGGGGCATGGCACGGCAAGGACAACTAGTGTGACTTCCAACTGCAGCTGGATTTGAAGGCTGTCAGAGGTTGTTCCTCCACTGAATTCAATAGATTTGTAGGGGTGACAATCACAACAGCCAGAGTTGTCTAATCAGTTCTGTGGACCATTGGATCCTTGGGTCACATGCATAATCTACCAAATTTTAGCCTCCCAGCAACCTTGAGGGATGACAGTAATCCTAGTCTTACAGGTGAGGGAACTCAGGCCCCAGAGATGTAACGTGTCTGCTGAAGACCATGTAGGTTCTGGGCAGCAGACCCCCTCCACCCCCTGCTGGGGACCCAGGCTCACTGTGTAGCTATGCATGTCCAATAGTCCTTCCCTGAGCCTCTGATTCCTACCTACAAGATGGAGATAATACCTCCTATATCCAGAGCTGTGGTGAGGCCAAAGTAAAATAATGGTTGAGAAGGAGCCCCTTCTTTAAGCACTTAACAGGGGAGAAAGAACCAGAGGGTCGAGGTACAAGTACTGAACCCTGCCAGGACCAGGGAATCAACTCTTGTGCCCAGTTTATCCTAATGCAAACCACCAAACTGTGGGATCAACTTCCTCCTATAAACACATCACAAGCTGTGTCTTACACACAGAGTGGGAATCCAGGGTCCTGGAGCTTCAGAGCTCCTCCCAGGATTCTCCTCTGTGTCATGATCCTGGAGCCGTTCTCAGGCCTTGCTGTCCCCTGTCAGTTTCCTGTGTCCTGGCCTCTGCCACCTCCCTTACAACTCCATCACAACACACTGAGAGTTGCACAGATAAAAGTGTGCCAGTCATACACCACAGGGCTTTGCCTAGGTGGGGTCCTCATGATAAAGAGGCTTAGAGAAGGCCACCGTGGGCGATCCAGAGAGCAGCCTCTTCTCTCCATGTGGGACATGATTTGAGGGTAGTAGAGTATGTGAGTTTATTTCCTGTTGCTATAATAAAATGCCTGAAACTGGGTATTTATAAAGAAAAGAGGTTTGTTTTAGCTTACCATTTTAGAGACTGAAAGCCCAAGATCAGGTGGCCCCATCTGTTTGGTCTCTGAAGATGGCCACCTTGGCTCTCTCAACATGATGAAGGAACAAACAGAAAGGAAAGTGGGCACAGGGCCAGGCATGTGGGGTGGCCTCGCTATAACCACTCACTCGGCAGAACTAACTTACTCTGAGAGACCAACATTAATCCCTTCCCAGAGCACCCCCCCCGGACCTAACACCTCCCATTTGCCTCACCTCTTGACGGTTCCACCACCTCTCACATCACCACACTGGGGACCAAGTTCATGAACCTTTGGGGGTTACGCTCAAACTGTATTCAGACCAAATAGCCCAGGAGAAGCCCACCTTGCCCAGAGTGAGGACCGCCTGTCAGTGACCCGCTGATCTAGCTCTGGAGGGTCTGGCTGGAGGCACTTGTGAAATAGGGGGCTCGTGCCTCTGAGGGACCCAAGGGGACTGTAGGAGACGTGAGAAGATTGTGGGGCAGAGACCGTCTTATCACACCCCACGCGTGGGACCCAGGAGCTCTATTCCACCACTCCCCTATTCTACAGATTTAAAAGCTCCAGGGCATCTAAGGACTGGGGTGTAGCTCAGTGGCAGAGTGTTTGCTGAGCACGGGTGAGGTTCAGGGTTTGATCCCCAACACTGAAATGAAAAGCTCCAGGGCTTCTAAAAGGAGGGTTGCCACCCAGGTGAGCGGGGTGGGCTGGACTTCACGTTGTCTTGGGAACAGGCTCCCCAGGGCCTCACCTGAGTTCACAGGCGAGGCAGGTGCCCTACCTAAAGATGAAGAGGAGACGAGCGGGTAGGACACAGTCCCTTGGCTACAGCTCAACTTCTACAGTCCCTGGGGTCTCCTGGACACCAAAGGGACATCTCGACATTGTCATGTGCCCCCTCCCCTCAAGTTTCCTTTCTGCAACCTGTAGGATCTTTGAATTGCCTGTGATGTGGGTTGGGGGTGGGTGGGATCAGGATCAGATGTCTGGCCAAATCTTTTTCTGTCTGACATCCAAACGTAGGGTTTAGATGATATTGTCAAAAGCTTATGGGTTTTGATCTCTTCTTCTAATGGGACATTTCCTCCAGAGTCACTGAAGTCCCACCTCATTTCTACCTCCACCTACCTTTGCCACCTGCAGCCGTGGCGGACAGTCCCCTACAGGCACACAGCATCCCTCCTCGCACACTTACATCTCTCCCCGCTGCTTTCTCCAGCACCTGGGAACTTGGTGAACCATTATCAGGCCCCCTCTGAAAGTATGAGGGAATTAATGTCCACAGGGCCACCCTCAAAGGAGGCACACCCCAGTGTCCTGGGCTTCTGGAGGACTGGCTCTGACGTGAGTCCTACACCGTCTGAGAAAGTGCCTGGCGGGCCCGAGTCCTAGTTGCCTATCCCGTGTCTCTCCTTGTTTTTCTGCTTCATTTTCATTTGAGCATCCTGAGATCACCTCCCAAATGAACTGCTCCCAGGTCTGTGTGTCCGGGTCTCTTTTGATAGGAACACAGATTAACATTGGGAACCATGTTCACTGACCTAATCAGGAATGAAAGGTGACCAAATAGAAGAGGTTCAAAGAAGGCAGCAGGAGGAAGGGAGTTTGGGGAATTCTGGTCGGTTTTTCAGAAGCATCATCCTGTACCAATAACAAGGAGGGATGGGAAGATGCTCTCTTGCCACTTCTTTCTCTAGGGACCTTGTACCATGGAATTCCTAAACTTCCAATATACTTTTGTGGTGAACCCCCTGACCCCTGCTCGTGGAAATTCTAGGCAGAAGTATAAATTTCTCGGGCTGTGGTTGTGGCTCAGCGGTAGAGCGCTCGCCTAGCACGTGCGCGGCCCGGGTTCGATCCTCAGCACCACGTAAAGAATAAAGGCATTGTGTACAACCAAAACAAATAAATAAATATTTTTTTTTTAAAATTAAAAAAAAAAAGAAGTATAAATTTCTCTACTGGTCAAGGCCAGGAATCCAGGAAGAGACAAAGACATGGAGGCAAACTCTGGGTGTCAGTACAGACAATAGGACTGAGATACACCCCAAAGAAAGAGAAGCCCTAGATCCAACACACAGCAGGATTGCCTCCATGATTGCCATGAGGTTCTGCATTGGCAAATGCACTCCTGGGTTGTTACCACCTTAGCAGGAAATTTCTCTTTGATTTGTTTTCTTAAAAATTAGGGGCTGAGGTCTGGGGTTGTAGCTCAGTGGTAGAGCGCTTGCTTCTCACATGAGAGGCACTGGGTTCAATCCTCAGCACCACACAAAAATAAATAAACAAGCCAGGTGCGGTGGCACACGCCTGTAATCCCAGCAGCTCAGGAGGCTGAGACAGGAGGATCATGAGTTTAAAGCCAGCCTCAGCAAAAGTGAGGTGCTAAGCAACTCAGTCAGACTCTGTCTCTAAATAAAATACAAAATAGGGCTGGGGATGTGGCTCAGTGGTTGAGTGCCCTTGAGTTCAATCCCCAGTTATTTACCAATAAATAAATTTAAAAAAAAAATAAAGATATTATGTCCAACTATAACTAAAAAAAATTATGGGCTGGGGTTGTGGCTCAGTATAAGGGCACTTGCCTAGCATATGCAAGGCGCTGGGTCTGATCCTCAGCACCACATAAAAATAAAAAAATAAATAAAGGAATAAAAAGAAAAAAAGATGAAAAAAAATCATATAACACCGACTCATGCTTCAAAAGTATAACTTTTTTTTTTTTTTTTTTTTGGCACCGGGGATTGAACTCAGGGGCACTTGACCACTGGGCTACATCCCCAGCCCTTTTTTGTATTTTATTTAGAAACAGGGTCTCACTGAGTTGCTAAGTGCCTCGCCATTGCTGAGGCTGGCTTTGAACTCGCGATCCTCCTGCCTCAGCCTCCCAAGGGCTGGGATTACAGGCATGCGCCACCGCGCCCGGCTCAAAAGCATAACATTTTTACACTCATCCTCAGTCTGGCAGTGCTGCAGACTCAGGAGTCAGGAAACCCAGCTCAGACCTCAAATCCAGGCTCCTGAAAAGGACCACCTGGAAGGGACAGGTGTTCTTTTGTATTCCCCAGGATAGTCTCCTCAGGAAGGCACAGAACTTAATGAGTCCTCAAAGGGACTCAGCAAAGGCAAGAGTTGAATGAAATAGAAATGCACCTACATCTAATGGACACTGTGGAAAGAACATGCAGATTGGTCCTCTCCGTCCCCACGTTACTGAAGTAGCTGCAAACCTGCTACTTGGCTAGATAAAGAGATCCCACTTTTATGGCCTGCAGAAACGCCCACAGCCCCAGGGGTGGACAGCAGCAGCACAGACGCTGGCGAAGGCCATCACGATACAGCCAAAGAAAGAAGCCCCGCTCCTGATCGAGAGCAAGCCCCAGGACAGTCATGTCACCAGTGTTGTCACTATGAGGTCAGCGTCAATCAACGGAGCAAGACCTCAGAGTTGAGGGAGGGCCCACACCGAGAAACCCAGAGGAGTCCAGCTGCAGGCTGGCCCTCAGAGCCCAGAGATGGCAAAATGACAGCAGCGTGAGCACAGGCTTGTAAACTTCCAGAAACAGCTCAGATGCCCGTCGTGCGACATTGTACTTGCAGTTCTGATAGAGTACTAATACGGGTTCTGTACCTAAAATCTGTTTTAATACTTATTTATTTGTTTTAGTTGTACACAATGCCTTTATTCTTATGTGGTGCTGAGGATCGAACCCGGGCCGCGCACATGCTAGGTGAGCGCTCTACTGCTGAGCCACAACCCCAGCCCCTGTACCCAAAATTTCATAAGAGAATAGATATTATGTGTTCTTCCACCACCATTTTTTTAAAAAAAAATATATATATATATAACAAAAATAAACCCTGAAATATCCATCAACATGTGATTGGATAAACAAATTTTGGAATATCAATATGATGAATTACTGTACAGCCGAAAAAAGTTTGAGCTATTGCTACACACAGTAACTCAGGCAAACAAATGGAGCTGAGTATAAAAATCATATACTGTAGGATATATCCATTCATATGGGGATAGGATGGAAATATTGAATATTTTGAATTTGCTGTGTTTTTATCAGTGTAAAAAGTTCTTAAGGGCTGGGGTTGTGGCTCAGTGGTAGCGCACTTGCCTAGCATGTGTGAGGCACTGGGTTCAATTCTTAGCACCACATACAAATAAATGAATAAAAATAAAGGTTCGGGGCTGGGGTTGTGGCTCAGCGGCAGAGCGCTCGACTTGCACGTGCGCGGCCCAGGTTCGATCCTCAGCACCACGTAAGCATAAATGCATTGCATTGTGTACAACTAAAATAAATAAATAAATGTTTAAAAAAAAATTAAAAAAAAAAAAGGTTCATCAACATCAAAAAAAAGAATTTAAAAAAAAGTTCTCAAAACTCATCGAAGCAGGGGCTGGAGTTGTGGCTCAGTGGTAGAGTGCTTGCCTCGCATGTGTGCGGCCAGGGTTTGATCCTCAGCACCATGTAAGAATAAAGGCATTGTGGACAACTATAACAGATAAATAAATATTAAAACAAATTTAAAAAAAACTCATCAAAGCATATGCTAAAACAGGTGTATTCAATTACAAATGAGTTCCACTACTAAAAATATACATGCCTGCAAACACTCCAACACCATTCATAGATAAAATGTAAAGAAGAGTGACTTAAAATGAGAAAGGAAGGGACAATTTTAACTGATTATGCTTAAACATCTTATTTTTTAATTTTAAAAATACAATTATGTAAACATTGCTGTGTTCCTTTCTGGCAGCTGAAGTGTCCTCTGAGAGTTAGGACGCCTAAAAATATGCTTCATTAGCTTCATGATTAAATGTGCATCTGCGCTGGAAGCTGAGAGTTGGAAATGTGTGAGATAAATGCACAAGGCTTTTTTTTTTTTTTTAATGGTGGAGGAGAAGTGAAGTAAGCTGAGATTGCACATCGTCAACATGTATTTGAAGTTATGCATGAATTTTCTGACATTATGTAATAATGTTCCAGCTCAACAAGAATGGTATGATTCATTTGCCTGATATATGGATTGTCCAAGTAGTACAGTGAGTACTCAAAGAAACAGCATGAGGCATGGCTTACCCCAGGATGCAGATGGCTAGGGAGATGAGTGAGGTCATGTGCAAACTTTAACAACCAAAATGCCAGGGTGTTTCAAGGACCCTGCAACTCTCTTGGTAGGGCTGTAATTTACCACCATTTGGTCTTGGAAGTCCTTTAAGAGGCTCATCTCCTGGGCTCTGCTAAGAAGTTCTCTGGATGCCCAGAGTGATAGCTAATGCCCCTTCCAGGCAATCCCACTCAGGTTAGGTGGCATAGCCCAATCTAGGAGTTGCCAGAGGATTTCTGGGTAACTTTCCACTGAGTGTGTTTGGTACTGTCCCAAGTCCCTTGGGTCCTTCCAGCCAGAACCATCCTTGATAAAAGTAGGGCCAAAAACTCTATTGGAAGCAGCTGGCACCCCATGAACAAATGTGAGCTTCCCTGCCTAACACGCAGAGAAACACACACATGAGCCCAGACACCTACCCAGAAATACCTATGCAGAGAGACAGTACACTCACAGGTTTGTCACATTAGGACAAATTAATTTAGAAAATATTTGTTGAGCCCTGACTAGGAGACAGATTCTGTACGAGACCATGCTTACAGACACTTTCCCAGACATACATTCATGCACCTTTTTTCCCACAGCACACATTCACACACGTGCGCGTGCATGCATGTATGCGCGCGCGCGCGCACACACACACACACACACACACACACACACTCCTGTGGACTTACATGACAGCACTCACCTGTTCCCAATCCTGAGGTGCCTGAGGAAAGCGAGAGAGTCCCCTGTCAACACCCAGCCCTTCACAATGGATATATCTGCCACACTGACAGCACAGCCTAGGCCTGGGACCTCTCTATTGACCTTCCCTGACTCCCATTTACACACACACACACACACACACACACACACACACACATGCATGCACAGGCACACACTCACACTGTTCCGATATGCAGAAAGCCCACTCCATGGCCCCATTCTTTGTTCCTCCCGGGACCAGACTCTGCTGCTGTGTACGTGCTGCCCACTTGTGTGCGGGTCTGCTGTGCACTCCCTGCTGAGGCCTCTGTGTGTGCTGTGCTGTTAACAACTGTCACGGGTGCCATTCTGCTGGCACCTGCCGCGTGTGCTGTTCTGCTGACTCTGACCTTGAGCATCCAGCCCAATACGAAAGAGGTGAGCAATGTCGGGAAAGGAGGGTGGCCCTGCTCCTTCCCTCTCCCTGCCTTCCCTTTAACAGCTCTAGACATTTGCACAGGGAGATTTCACTTAACTCTGACCCCTGTTGCTTTTCCATCTCTCTCATCAGCCACAGCAGATGCTTGCCTGGATTCATATCAGTGTTTTGTGCATACGGCTGGTGCTTGGACCAAAGGCACTTGACATGAGAGTTTGCTGAACACCAGCCCAACTTGCTGACTGTGCAAACTCAAGCTCCAGCAGTTTTATGCCAATATCTTGGAGAAGCAAAGGCTTGGGAATAGAAGGCTGATGCTGAGTGAGTACATCTTGGAAGATCTGCACACACTCTACCTCCTCAAGTCCCAGGGCTTGGGGCCCTGAAGGCGCCTTCCTTTCCCTCTCCCCACATTCTGAGCAAAATACCACATCCCAGGATGCCAGGATTGTACAAAATTCCCACCCACCCCAACAGACCTCCAGCCTCACCTCTTCCAGCTTACGACCCAGAGGTGCCATCCTGAAGGGGAGCACCTCTGGCCCTGGTGCCCTTCAGAGGACCAGGCACACAGGGGGCCACAGTCAGGGGTCAACTGACTGATTCATAAGCAAACACCAAAGGGTCACTTAGAATGGTGTTAGCCTGAACAAGACAAGGATGCCCTCTTTCACCACTTCTATGCAACATCATCCTTGAAAGTCTAGCCAGAGCAATTAGACAGAAGGAAGAAATTAAAGGGATACAAATAGGAAAAGAAGAACTCAAATTAGCACTATTTGCTGATGATATGATCCTTTATTTAGAAGATCAATAAAAGTCCACCAGAGGGGGCTGGGGTTGTGGCTCAGCAGTAGAGCACTTGCCTAGCACATGCGCGGCCCAGGTTCGAGCCTCAGCACCACATAAACATAAATGCATTGCATTGTGTACAACTAAAGCAAATAAATAAATATTTTTTTTAAATCCATTAAAAAAAAAGTCCAACAGAAAACTTCTAGAACTCAAATGAATTCAGCAAAGTAGCAGGATATAAAATCAACACCCATAAATCAAATGCATTCCTATACATCAGTGATGAATCCACCAAAAGAGAAATTAGGAAAACTACCCCATTCACAATAGCCTAAAAAAAAATACCTTAGAAGATGGAAAGATCTCCCATGCTCTTGGATAGGTAGAATTAATATTGTCAACATGGCCATGCTACCACCAGGCATGGTGGTGCACGCCTGTAAACCTAGCACTTGGGAGGCTGAGACAGGAGGATCATGAGTTCAAAGCTACCCTCAGCAATGGCGATAAAATGCAATTAAATACAATTTCTATTAAAATTACAATGACATTCTTCATAGAACTAGAAAAGGCAATCGTGAAATTCATTTGGAAAAATAAGAGACCCAGAATAGCCAGAGCAATCGTTAGCAAAAAGAGTGAAACCAGAGGCATCACAATACCAGACATTAAACTATACTACAGAGTCATAGTAACAAAAAAGGCATGGTATTGGCACCGTAATAGATATATAGACCAATGATACAGAATAGAAGATAAAGAGACAAAGCCACATAAATACAATCATCTCATACTAGACAAAGGTGCCAAAAACATTCATTGAAGAAAGGATAATCTCTTCCACAAATGATGCTGGGAAAATGGGAAATCCATATGCAGCAAAATGAAATTAAATCCCTATTTCTCACCCTGCATGAAACACAACTCAAAGTGGATCAAAGACTTAGGCACTAGAACAGAGACCCTGCGCCTAATAGAAGAAGAAGTAGGCCCAAATCTTCACCATGTTGGCTTAGGAAATGACTTTCTTAACAAGACTCCTAAAGCACAAGAAGTAAAAGCAAGAATCAATAAATGGGATGGATTCAAACTAAAAAGCTTCTTCTCAGCAAAGGAAACAATCAAGAATGTGAAGAGAGAGCCTAAAGAATAGGAGAAAATCTTTACCACATGCACCTCGGATAGAGCATTAACCTCCAGGATATATAAAGAGCTCAAAAACCTTAATACCAAAAAAATCAAATAACCCAATCAATAAATGGGCTAAGAAACTGAACAGACACTTCACAGAAGAAGAAATACAATTGATCAACAAGTATATGAAAAAAAAATGTTCAGCATCTCTAGCAATTAGAGAAATGCAAATCAAAACTACTCTAAGATTTTTTTTTTTTTGTACCAGGGATTGAACTCAGGGGCACTCGACCAATGGGCCACATCCCCAGCCCTTTTTTGTATTTTATTAGAGACAGGGTCTCACTGAGTTGCTAAGTGCCTCGCCATTGCTAAGGCTGGCTTTGAACTCAAAATTCTCCTGCCTCAGCCTCCCATGTGCTAGGATTACAGGCATGCGCCACGGCGCCCGACAAACTACTCTAAGATTTTTATCTCGTTTCAGTCATAATGACAATTTTCAAGAATACAAGCAACAATAAATATTGGTGAGGATGTGGGAGAAAAGGTACACTCATACATTGCTGGTGGGACCGCAAATTGGTGCAACCACTGTGGAAAACAGTGTGGAGATGTCTCAGAAAACTTGGAATGGAACCAACATTTGACCCAGTTATCCTACTCCTCATTAAATGCCCAAAGAACTTAAAATCAGCATACTGCAGGGGCTGGGGCTATGGCTCAGCGGTAGAGCGCTCATCTCGCATGTGTGAGGCCCTGGGTTCAATCCTCAGCACCACATAAATAAAAGAAAGGTATTGAGTCCACCTACAACTAAAAAAAAAAATTCAAAAAAAATCAGTATACTACAGCAGCCACATCAATGTGGCTCAACTCACAGCTCAACTCACAATAGCTAAGCTATGGAGCCAACCTAATTGTCCTTCAACAGATGAATGAATAAAGAAAATATGGTACATATCCACAATGGAATATTACTCAGCCTTAAAGAAGAATCAAATTATGGCATTTGCAGGTAAATGGATGAAGCTGGAGAATATCATGCTAAGTGAAATAAGCCAATCCCCAAAAAACCAATGACTAAATGTTCTCTCTGCTATACGGATGCTGAGTCACAATAGGTGGGGGACAGGGAGAAGTGGAGGTTCACTGGATTGGACAGGGGAGAGTTGGGGGAAAGGAAATCCACTAGAATGAATCAGACATAACTTTCCTGTGTTCATATATGAATACACGACCAGTGAAACTCCACATCGTGTACAACCACAAGAATGGGAATTTATACTTCAGGTATGTATGATATGTCAAAATACATTCTACTATCACATATAACTAAAGAGAACAAATGTTAAACATTTTAAAAAGAATTCCATTAAATTCAAAGCTATGGCTGAGTCACTTATCATCCTTTTGGATAAGATCAAGTGCAGAAGCTATGGCTGCTGCCTGGGCACTATGCTCTCCAATGTCTGGGAACCCAGGAAAGAAGAACCAGCTTTGAGGACTAACTGGCCTGACCACCAGGAAGAGGTAGGGTTGCTGTTACACAATGGAGGCAGAAGAATGTGCTTGGCTCCCTTGGGTGTCCCTGGTTCATTTGTAAATGGTCAATGGACACATGTAGTGACCAGCTGCAGGTCTCTTTGTGGAGTCAGTGAAATCTTTTGGTCCTATATTGGAACTTGACTTCTTTCTCTATCAAATTCTACTTCCTGCCTACTGCTTTTCACAGGCGTTGCTCCCAAGGACATTCCTTTCTGAGTAAACAACTTGGACACTAAACTCCTTTCACAGTTGGCTTCCTAGAGAACTCAATGTGCAGCAGTTTCACTAATCTTATGATTAACAAAACCAATATAGAACATGGGAGTAGGTTCTGCTAAGGTTAGAGAAACAACTTTTTCCATATCAAGGGATGGTACACTTAGAAGTAAACGGAAATTACAGAAGAAACTTTTAAAAACTTTTTTAAACTTTTTAAAATTGTATAAGATATGTGTATCATATAAATCAATAGTTCTCAAAGTGTTTTGCATGGTCCTTGAAGATTCCCCAAGATCTTTTCAGGGTTTCCATGAGATCAAAAACTATTTGAGGGCTGGGGATGTGGCTCAGCGGTTTAGCGCTCGTCTAGCACATGCGTGACCCGGGTTCGATCCTCAGCACCACGTAAAAATAAAGGCATTGTGTACAACTAAAACCAATAAATAAATATTTTAAAAACCTATTTGAATATTGATTTTGGGGGTTCTTAATCACTTTTCAGAGAACAAGAGGGTCTTGAGACAAAAACAAATGTTGGCAAAACACTGATCTAGAGAGATGGGGTAGAGAAAAATTTTATTTCACTGGTAGCAGCTTAATTGTATGCTATAGACTTTAAATAGCTGAAAGGATAGCAGGATAGATGAAAAGGTTGATAGCAGGATGGATGATGGATGGGTGGATGGATGGATGATGGATGGAATTATGATGGATGGATGATGGGTGGATAGATGGATGATGGATGAATGGATGATAGAGTCACAGCTGAGGTTCATGTTAATTTGTTTCTTTAATATTTGTTTATTTGTTTTAGTTGTACACAATGCCTTTATTTTTCGTGGTGCTGAGGATCGAACCCAGCGACACACGTGCTAGGGGAGAGCTCTTCCACTGAGCCACAACCCCAGCCTTCATGTTAATTTGAAACAAAGAAAGGCAAGAATTAAGGACACTTAGGACCTCATCCAAGCTCTGTGCTCTTGCTTGGTGCAGGACTTTGAGGGAGAACTTCTGTCCTTATGACTTTTTAGTTATGTGAAAGTAACTGGCAGGTAATGTCCTTGTGGTATGATCTAGAGATAATCTGCTTTAAAGTCACTTTCAGTGTTACAATGGAATATTACCTACATTCCCAAGTTCACACAAGGCTTGCATCCAAGGACATTCTTGAATTTTTCATGAAGAAATGAGCAAACAATGGGCAAATTACTTTACGTCCTTATTGACTCCGACCTGGATTATAACAACTAATCCTTCCTCCAGGCTCACGCCCTATGAGCCACTCACCACAGCTGCCAGAGTAAGCTCTCCTAAACTCCCATCTGAACACTCTGTTCTCAAACCTCTCAAGGACTCTTGGCTGTCCTTTCTCAGATTGAAACACAGACTCTTTGAGGATCGTTCAAGGACTCCATCTTCAGTCACAATTTACCTGTGGATGGAATACTGTCCCATAATCTAAACTGTCTATAATTATGAAGGTCATGTGCTGGGGGCCATGTCAGGGGGTACAATGCAAGCGCTCAGCAAAGTACGGAGGCAGAGAAGCAGCGATGGGAAAATAACACACCGACACACGGGTCAGGCTGTGGAATCTTCTGCTGGTTTATTTTCAGTTTGTACAAGTATATAAGCAACATTTCTTGGCATTACACATTCTTTTACATCATAAAACTTAGGAATGAGGCTGAATCATCTACTGATTACATATCAGACATACATACAGAGGCTTCGTACAGATGGAGAGTTACAAGAACTGTACGTAACTATCTGCGTATATTGTAATTTTTACACCATATCTCTAACTTAGTCATTCTTTCTGCACACTGTTTAGGCTGTCTGACAAAAGTCAACTCTCTCTATCTGGGATTCCAAAGCACTATTGTTTTTCTTTTATAGCAGTTGTTTATAAAACCTAGAAGCAGGGAAAAGAGGGAGGCAAGGCTGAATGTTAGCTCATGAAAGGCTTTGTGTTCTAAGGGATTTATATCTACTTTAAAAGTAAGAGAAATTTATTTTTTTAATATTTATTTATTTACTTTAGTTGTACACAATGCACTTCATTTATGTTTTTACATGGTGCTGAGGATCGAACCCGGGCTGCGCACGTGCGAGGCGAGCACTCTGCCGCTGAGCCACATCTCCAGCCCCAGAAATTTATTTTTAATCACAAGAAGACTCTTAAAACTTATTAACTAGAAATTAAGTACTTATAGAAAAAGATCTGTGTTATTCCTTCTACGTTAGGTTTCTTATTTTTCAAGAAAAGATAAATATACAGAGTTAGTCTGGATTTGAATAATTGAAATAGCAATACCTGGTGGCCATATATGTGAATAAAGAACTGAACAGCAAGTAGAAGTCAAAGGTAACTCTTTCAACACCATGCTATCTTTCATGAAAAAGGAGAGGGCTTCATAGAAAATGCCACAACAGTCATGGATAGAGTAATTTGCTTGACTGTGGTCATCATTTCACTATGATATTGTTATGGTTTGGATCTGGAATGTCCCCTCAAAAACTCATGTGTTAGGCAATGCAGCAATGCCTGGAGGTGAGAAGATTGGATTGTAAGGGCTCCAACCTCTTCAGGGGATTAATCCATTTGATGGATTCATAATTTGAATAGACTACTGGGTGGTAACTGTATGTGGGGCAGGGATGGCTAGAGGAAATGGGCCTTGGAGACCATATCTGTCCCTGACCCCTAACTTTCTCCTCTTTTTTCCTCTTCCCCCCTTCTCTTCTTCTTCTCCGCCCCCCCCCCCGCCTTTCTCTCTCTCTCTTCTCCTCAGCTGCCATGACCTGAGCAGCTTTCCTTCACCACACCTTCCACCATGTTTCTGCGATGGAGTTGGTTAAACATGAACTGAGATTACTAAAACCCATGAGCAAAAATAAATTTTTCCTCCTCTAAGTCGTTCTTGTCAGATATTTTGATCACAACAACCAAAAGCTGACTGACACAGAAATTGGTACTAACACAGAAATCGTGGTCGTTGATGACTATACCTGACCAAGTGGTTCAGAAGCCTTTGGAACTGGTTTGCAGGAGTTTGAAATTTGAAGATGCAAACTAGAGAAGTCTTAGAGTGTTGTAAGCAGAGATTGATGGGAAACTCTGGTGGGGGCTCAGAAGACCAGAATGCCAATAGAAATGTGGACAGTAAAGAATATGCTCATGAGGTTTCAGATTTGAATGAGGACTCTATTGGGAATTGGTTTAGAAGCCCTTACATTCTGGAAAATAATTTGTCTACATTTTGTCCATGTTTCTTGAGACTGGAGCCAGACACCATGTTACACACCTGTTTCTCCGTGACTTAGAAGTCTGAGGCAAAAGGATTACAAGTTTGAGGCCAGCCTCAGCAACTTAGTGAGAACCTGCCTAAAAATAAAATAAAGGGGGGTGGGTGTAGGACTCAGTAGTAGAGCACTCCTGTGTTCAATCTCCAGTACTCAAAAAAAAAAAAAAAAAAAAAAAAAAAACTCCGTGAGACTGTGAGACTGAATTCAATGATAATGAACTAATTAATCTGATGGAGTAAATTTCAAGGCAGCACAGTATTCAGGCAGTGGCAATAGGTATTGCTGTATGATTTTAGCCAGGTTTACTGTGATAATCAGAAGCATAAAGTAGAGAAGAAAGACTTTTAAAACTTGCAGTTTAGTGAGAAAAATGTGTATAAAATTGGGATCAAGAAAGTTATGGTTGCTGAAGAGATTTGCACCACTAAAAAGAAGCTGAGTACTTTTCACAGACACAATTGTTAATACACCTTGTAGGTATCTCAGGAGTCAGCAATATCACACCTTTCATGGGCTCAAAGGTGTAAAAATGAGAGCTTATTTGAAAACTGTTGCTTTGAGAAGCAAGCTCAAGTTCTGGGGGTGCTCTGTGGCATAGAGGAGCCTAGGAAATGGTTTCCCCAGGATTTGTTTCACTGTTCTCAAACACATATGCACTCAGAGGCTGTACAGCCATAGTCCAAGGAGACCCAGCCACTGCTAAAGCTGACAGCAGACCTTTCTGTCATCCACATCCATGTGATGCTGGTTTTGTAAGAATGCAGGAACCTGGAATTACACAGTCATAGAGGCTTCCATTGAAATTTGAAAGATAGGCCTGGGAGGCCAGGAAAAGTGTGCAGGGTTGGAATCCTGTGGGCAGCCCCTGAGAGGGCAATACAGGAAGCTATGAGAAGACAGGTGAAGCTGCCATAGACAACTAGGATTAGGAGACGACAAACCATGGACCTTCTGCTGGGGAAATCCACACTCTCCAAACACAATCAGCCTAAGAGAAAGGCCACATGGGTTGCAGCCAGCAAGACCAAAGAGTCAGGGTTGCCCCAGCCTTTTGTAGCTCATGTCCCAAGTGGCAGGTGGATGTGGAGCTACAGGATGTGTTTTCCCACCTGGGTTTCAGTCTTGCTTTGGTTCCATTCCTTCTTTTTATGCCCCCAGCCCTTTCTTTTGAATGGGAATGTTTACTCCATGCCATTGTTTATTGACTTGCTTTTGATTTTTATAGGGGATCACAGCTAAGAATCTGTCTCTAGTGTCATAAGAGACTTTGGACTTGGACATTTGAGCAATGTTGGAACTGTTAAGATGCTGAGGACTCTTGAAGATAGACTAAGTGCATTTTGCACTGTGAGATGGGCATTAGCACCCAGGGGCAGAATGTTATGGTTTGGATCTAGAATATCCCCCAAACTGTTGATGTGTCAGGCAATGCAGCAATGTTCAGAGCTTAAAAAAAAATGGATTGTGAGAACTCTGTCCTCATCAGTGGATTAATCCATTTGATGGATTCATAATTTGAATAGACTACTGGGTGGTAACTATAGGCAGGTAGGGCATGGCTGGAGGAAGTAGGTTGCTGGGGGGTGGCCTTGGGTACTATACATGTTCTCTATATCTGGCCCCTTCCTTTCTCTCCTTCTTTCTCTCCCACTCCTTGCTGGCTGCCATGCCCTTCCACATGGTGTTCCTGCTCTGGAGTCAGTGACCTATGAACTGAGACCTCTGAAACCACGAGCCAAAATAAGTCTTTCCTCCTCTAAGTTGTTTTTGTCAGGTATTTTGGTCACAGTGACTAAAATCTGACATCTCTCTTATGATAGACCAAACCCTGATCTCCCATGGGGCTGAATTTAGGGCTGGGACTAAACTATAAAATCTGAGATAGATATCTATCTGGTTGTACACTTTTAATATTTACAACAAAAAATTTCTGGGCACAATGTCATGTGCTAAGCTGAGGAGTTCAAGACCAGCCTGAGCAACACAGTGAGACCACACCTCTAAATAAATAAATAAGTTAAATTAAGAAAATATATAGGGCTGGGGTTGTGGCTCAGCGGTAGAGTGCTCGCCTAGCACGTGCATGGCCTGGGTTCGATCCTCAGCACCACGTAAACATAAATGCATTGTATTGTGTACAACTAAAACAAATAAATAAATATTATAGAAAAAAAAGAAAATACATACATTATGATCACCACTCAGGCCATGACCAGATTCATGTGGGAGCCAGTCTGGCCAGATGGGCAGAAGGCCTGTTTGAGAGTGCCCAGAAATACCCATCAGAACCTCAGCTCAGCAGGAAGATAGTCAAGTTCCCCAAACGGCTGGGGATTAGTGGAAGGAAAATCAATGTCAGATCCATCCCAGCCCTAAATTCAGCCCCAGGGAGATCAGGGTTTGGTCTATCACAAAAAAAGTGGGTGACTAAAGGCTAGATATCTAGTGATGTAGTTGAGGGAAGCAGATTTAGTAAGCTTGCCCCATGACTCCCTCTCCTGTGCAGACCTTCATCAGTGTTTTGCTACAGCTGAGTGACACTGGGTTCTGCTCTATTGTTTCATGTCATATTGCATTGTCTTTTGTTGGGCTTTTTTGTTTTGTTTTGTTTTGGTTTTGGTATTGAACTCAGGGGCACTCGACCACTGGGCCACATCCCCAGCCCTTTTTTGTATTTTATTAGAGACAGGGTCTCACTGAGTTGCTAAGTGCCACGGCTGAGGCTGGCTTTGAACTCGCGATCCTCCTGCCTCAGCCTCCCAAGTGCTGGGATTACAGGCGTGAGCCACCATACCCGGCTTATTTGTTTAATTTTATGTGGTGCTGAGGATTGAACTCAGTGCCTCACATGTGCTAGGCAAGCGTTCTACCACTGAGCCACAATCCCAGCCCTCCATTAATATTACCATAGGTTGGGGCTGGGGTTGTGGCTCAGTGGTAGAGCACTTGCCTTGCAGGTGTGAGGCACTGGGTTCAATCCTCAGCACCACATATAAATAAATGAATAAAATAAAGGTCCATCAACAACTAAAATAAATTTTAAGAATTGTTTAAAAAATATATTACCATAGGTTAAGGGAGTACTGAATGGTGTCCTTGGGAATCTCTGTCACTCCAGACATACTCCTTCTTGTCCCCATTGTGCAACAGTCACCTAACTTCCCCTTGATGAACAAGGTTAGTCAGGCCAGTCATAATGACAGACTGCCCACTGGGATGAGGACACCAACGTGGCCAGGACGTGGTCTCAAGTTTGATTTTCACAGAATCATTCCTGTGTCCCCTGCTGGAAGTATTCCTCTCTCATGAACTAAGGCTTCTAGATCCCAAAGTCGCAGGGACAGAAAGGGAAAATGCTGCCCCCAAGAAGTGCCATCACACCTCTTCCAGCTGACTGACTTCCAGCAGGTACTGCATGCTGAGGATATGCCCCAGGGTCCCCAGGGTCCCCAGGTGCCACTGCCCAGCTACCACCGTGTCTGTGACTTGGAAAGCCCATTCCTCCTGCTAGCAACCCAGCGACAGAGCTCTGCTCCCCACGGTCGGTGTAGCTTTTCTACCTCGCCAGCCAAGGACAAGCACAGAAGTGGAGGACGCGAGGGCAGAGCCCAGTGGGGACAGCAAAGAGGAAGTAGAAGGGAAGGAGCCCGATTCTGCACGGGCAGGATCTGCGTTCCAGAGTTCCTGGCTGAGACCCACACAGCTTGGCAGTGTGACCGTCCCTCAGGCCCGTGTCCACCTCTGCTTGAGAGCCAGAGCAGGCCAGCATTATGGTTTGGATGTGAGGTGTCCCCCAAAGCTCCTGTGTTCATGCAGAAACATTTGGAGGTGAAATGACTGGATTGTGAGAGCTGGGGCCTAATCAGTCCAGCCTGGTTTGAATGGACTAACTGGGTGGTAATGCAGGCCGGGGGGCAGGGCTGGAGAAGGTGGTCCCTGGCAGCATGCTCCAGAAGGGTTCCTTTTCTCTGCGGACCCTTCAGCTTGCTCTCTCTGCTTCCTGCTGCCCTGGGCAGCTCAGCTCTCTCTGCTTCCTGCTGCCCTGGGCAGCTCAGTGCTCTTCCATCATGCCCTTCAGCCACAATGCTCTGCCTCGCCTTGGAACCCAAAAATGGAGTTGGCTGACTAGGGACTAAATCTCGAGAATGGTGAGCCAAAGTGCACTTTCCCTCCTCTAGCTGTTCCTGTTAGGTGTCTTCATCATTAGCAACCTCAAGCTCACTGCCACAGCCAGGCAGAGCTGGGAGCCTGGCTGCAAGTTCCTGGGAATCCTTATCCACTTCCTTGGCTCGACACAGTGATCACCACAATCCCCAGCATTTGCAACCAAAGACAAGTAGGTAAAAGTCATAAGCATGGTGACTTCCTTGGCCTCCAGCCACCACCATGCCCAGGGTTCTCAAAGCTGAAGGTGCAATCTTTTCCCTGCTCCCAACGTTGGCCTAGAAAAGTGTGTGAAGTTACCTGTGTGGCAGGTAACCTCAGGCAGCCGTAGAGGAGTTTGTGAGGCAGTTGTGTGAGCCCCCGTGCCAGGGTTGTGCAGTGGGTGTTTGTGACAGCCGCACAGCAGTGGTGGATGTGTGTGTGCGTTGGGACAGGCGAGTGCTCGGCACAAATTAGTAAGGGACAGGTACACAAACACCACTCTGAGCACAGGCGTCCAACCCTGTGTCCTCAGGGAGCCTCCCAGCCCTCTCCACCCTCAGAAGACCCGCCCCTCTGTGGAGGGCTTGGGGAAGATGCCCACCATGCTCTGGGGGCCAGAGTAGGAAGAAAGACAAGTCGGGGCGGGGGGGGGGCAGCTCTCCAGCTTCCCTGGCCTGTGCCCACTCACGGGGCCACCTGGCAGCGCTCACAGGCCCTACTCCTTTCATCTGTCGTCCTCCATAGTTCTCTGTCCTCAGGATGCACTTGCCCAAGTCCAGAGTCAGCAGGGGTCGTTGTGAGACACGAGTGTAGAGTGAGGAGTCGGCTAGTGATGGTGGAGAAATCAGCACACAGACATGAGAGTCAGAGGCTGAAATCCCAATTTTTACTTTCTCATGGCATGCTTTATATAGCATAACAAAGCTTTGAGGCTACATCAGAAGAAAGTTAAGAAAAATCACAGTCATAAGATCCAGGAAAGTAGCAACATCTGCTGATTACATTCCAGACATTTTGATCTTTTACCCAACATATTTCAAGGTCTTACACACTATCTGAATGTTTTGCATCTCTGCCAAACTTTATCTGTAACCAGTCTAGGTCTGATTCATTTCTTATGAGCCATGGACTCTCTGAAGCCACTACTCTGCACCACCTGTTTATCTGTCTGATTGAAGTTAATTTTTCCTGCCTGGTTTTATAGCACTATTGTGTTTCTGCTTAAATTTATATTCTGTTAACTCCAACTACTAGTCCTAACTTAAGGTCATAACATCCTTTCTATGCCCAGGAGGGAAGAGTAGGAGGGGTAGGAGTCTTAGGGCCTTGCAACATAGCCATCCTAAGTTCATCAAAGAAAACTGTGTTTGGGATTTTTTACTTTCATATCTGAACTCACAGAGTCCACCGTGCTGCAGTTTACATATGTAGTCTCATTGCCTAGAAATATTGCGTCAGACTTAGTGGTCATATGAGCTGTAAAGAGAATTTCAGGAACAGAAAAGACAATGACAAATTGTCCCAACACTACCTTTATGCCACATCTCCCTAGAGGATAATCGCCTTGCATCATCCACCCTTGGAGAGCCTTGCTCATGCATAGGTCAAGAGAGAGATGTGGCACGCACTTAGTGAATGCTTCTTCCCTCCGACCAGCCCTCAGACCTTGGTCTGTCATCACGAGAGTCTGGTTTAGGTGAATGTTCCTGGAGACTGTCACTAAATCATACAATGTCAGGAAGAGTCCCCCAGCCCTATAGGCTCCTTCCCACCATTCAGCACCACATCACCCACCTCCTGCAGGTCTCCACCTTCCCATGTTCAACCCGGGCACATGCACACAGCAGAGTCGGGCAGTCATTCACAACCACACAACCACACAACCACACAACCACACAATCACATTCACATAACCACAGCTACTCCATTATTCACACACAGTTTCAAGGCCCCCAGGTCTCACGTGCCACATCAAACACACAATAGCCAGGTGTGGTGACGCACGCCTGTAATCCCAGTACTTGGGAGGCTGAGGCAGGAGGATCACGAGTTCAAAGCCAGCCTCAGCAATGGTGAGGCACTTAGCAACTCAGTGAGACCCTGTCTCTAATAAAATACAAAAAAGGGCTGGGGATGTGGCCCAGTGGTCGAGTGCCCCTGAGTTCAATCCCCGGTACCAAAAAAAATAAAATAAAATAAATACCACAATGGTACCTACGTCCCTCGGGGTGCTCAACCCACACACACAACTCAGTTCTCACACACACATACACACCAAGCCTTTCACCCAGCACACACAGTGACTGTTTTGCATATCATGTGTCCTATTTCACCCCCAATTGGAGTACTGAAATTTTATTCTAACACTAACTACACAGAGTTAGTGCTGGACTCTACAGATCGGAGCAGATTTAAGAACAAAGTCTTCCACAAGACCTCACTCCAGAGGCCAGCCCCACACGGAGACCCAGACCACCCACACTTCTGACAAGCCAGCCACAAATCTGGGGGTTCCCACAACCCCTTCATGTTTGATTAGTCACCAGAATGACTCACAGAGTCAAGAAAGTGGATAAGGATTCCCAGGATGTCCAGAGAAAGAGCTATACTCACAGTTTTGTTTAACAAAATATGAGCAGGTCTGGAAAAAGAACCGAACTTCCTTGTTTGCGTCCAGGTTCCCTCCTCGGGGAGTCAGGGCACGTCACCCTCTGACAGATCCACATGGGTGCTGCACTGAGCCCCCAGGTCCAGAGGTCTTATTGGGGTTGCCCTGTCCAGGCACGATCGCCCTCTTCTCGCTCCAGGGTTCAGGCAGCCCAAAGTTAGAACTTCCTACTCACCTGGCTACCTTTGCTGCGTGGCCCTTGGGGTGTGACCCTTACCATGGCACCTGTGGAAAACATGAATCGAAGGGGGAAAGAAAATTTTAAAAAGAAGCAGGTTCCAAAGTTCACCCTTGACTGCCTTCAGCCAGTAGAAGATGCATCCTGGGTGCTGCCAATTTCAAGTTTCTCCAAGAAAGAATGGAAGGGGCTGGGATTGTGGCTCAGCGGTAGAGTGCTCGCCTAGCACATGCACGACCCGGGGTCGATCCTCAGCACCTTGTAATAATAAATAAAGGCATTGTGTGCAACTAAAATAAATAAATATTAAAAAAAAAAAAAAAGAATGGAAAAGCCAGGAATGTCAGCAGAGGAGTTGTGAACGTTAAACAGAGCAAGAGTAAGATACTATGATTTCTGTGGTGCCTTTTTCCAATAGGTATTTGAAATATCTCAGCAAAATAAAAATATTTGAAGAATCATCTACATGATTAGTTGCATGTCGCTATTAACAGTGAGGAAAGTTGCAAATTTTTTTACTTCCAAATTAACCAGGAGGAAAGAGAGGAAGAAGAAGGAGATTAAAACTCATTTATTTTAGGATGGAATGTATCTTAGCCAGGAATGGAAGAGCACTTGCTTAGCATGCACGAGGGCCTGGGTTTCATCTCTAATACTGCAAGAAAAAAAAAAGTTCTTATTTATCTGGAATATTTTGTATGAAATTTTGAGAAAAAAAAAAAAAACTTGGGTACTAAAATGCTGGTTACTATAGTTTAAATCTTGAGGGTCTCCCCCAAATGTCCATGTGTTTACAACTTGGTCCCCAGAGTGGGGCTCTATCTGAAGGTAGTAGAAACTTTAAGAGATGGGACCTAGTTTGGAATCTTTAGGTCATTGAGGGATTGCCCTCAAAGGGAGTAGTGGGACCCCAGACACTCTCTCTCTCTCTCTCTCTCTCTCTCTCTCTCTCACTCTCTCTGGAAACTTTAGTTCTTGGGTACCAGGGATTGAACTCAGGGACACTCGACCACTGAGCCACATCCCCAGCCCTTTTTTGTATTTTATTTAAAGACAGGGTCTCACTGAGTTTCTTAGCACCTCTCTGTTGCTGAGGCTGGCTTTGAACTTGTGATCCTCCTGCCTCAGCCTCCAAGCCACTGGGATTACACTTTTTGAATTCTGGTGATCAAGTGTCATATTAAAGTGAGTAACACCTGGCAGAAGAAAGAAAAAGAAGAAAGAAAGAAAGAAAGAAAGAAAGGGCATGGATATGCAGTTTATAAAAACTATAAACTAGAAATCTACAACTCAAACAGCCATTAACACTAAGATGCTTAAATCAGCTGGCTCCAGCAGCCTCTGAGTGCACACGTCCGCCTGGATCACGCTGGACCCGAGAGGCACTGGGGGGCCGGGCAAGGCCCACTCCTGTGGAATCTTCACCAATGCCATTTCCGCACCCTCAGGTCCATCCTCCCTCCAGACGGTCATCACGCTGGCGCTCATCCCCCACCTGCTGCACTGGTCCCTCTAGCTCTTCTAGAAGGAGGAGATGGAGCTGACGCTTGTGCGCTGCGGTACTCAGGCAGGACCGCCTTGGTCAACATCATTGCGATCAATTCAATGAAAATATGATGCCCACAGAGGGGTTTTGTTGTGTTGGTTTTTCATACTGGGGATTGAAACCAGGGATGCTTAAACACTGAGCCACATCCCCAGCCCTTTTTTTTATTTATTTATTTTTTTTAATTTTTATTTTGAGACAAGGTCTCTCTACATAGCTTAGGGCCTTTCTACGTTGCTGAGGCTGGCTTTGTACTTGTGAGCCTCCTGTCTCAGCCTCCTAAGTGGATTACAGGTGTGCACCACCACATCTGCCTCCACAGTAGACTTCAACATGATGAAAGTGACTAAAGGTAACGTCCCAGGAAAGATCTGGGACCTAGGAAGACAAGGCAGGAGTCGTGTTGCAGGGAAGTCAATGCCATCCTTTATGATAGATGCCGCAGCAGAACATGACAAGATAAAAAAAAAAATACCTAGGAATAAATCTAACCAAGAAGGTGAACTGCCTCTACAATGAAAACTATAGAACATTGAAGAAAGAAATTGAAGAAGATCTCAGAAGATGGGAAGACCCACCCCACCATGTCCATGGGCAGGCAGAATTAATATTGTTAAAATGTCCATACTACCAAAAACAGTATACAAATTCAAAGCAGTCTCCATTAAAATACCAAAGACATTCTTCACAGAACTAGAAAAAACAGTCCTAAAATTCATTTGGAAGAATAAAAGACTCTCTACAGCAAATCTGAGCAAAAAGAATTGGAGGCATCACAATCCAGATATCAAATTATACTACAGAGCTAGAGTAACAAAAACAGCATGGTTTTGGCAGAAAAACAGACACATAGATGAATGGTCCAGAGTAGGAGACACGGAGGTAAACCCACACAGACAGTCACCTGATCTTTGACAAGTTCCCAAAAACATAAGTTGGAGAAAAGACAGTCTTTTAAACAAATGGTGGTTATCTGAGTATAGGAGAACGAGACTAGATTCTGATTTCTCATCCTGCACAAAAACCAACCCAAAATGGATCAAAAACATAGAAATTAGACCAGAAACTATGCAACTCCTAGAAGAAAATGTAAAGCCAACACTCCAACAAGGACCCCTAAAACTCAGAGTTAATAGAGGAGATGGCATCAAATTAAAAAGCTTCTGCACAGCAAAAGAAACAATAAGAATGTGAAGAGAAAAGCTACAGAATGGAAGAAAATCTTTGCTGGCTTCTTTTCTGACAGGATTTATATTCAGAATATGTAATGAACTCAAAAAGTTTCAAGCCGGGTCGGGTAGCACACGCTTATAATCCCAGCACTTGGGAGGCTGAGGCAGGAGGGATCGTGAGTTCAAAGCCAGCCTCAGCAATGGCGAGGCACTTAGCAACTCAGTGAGACCCTGTCTCTAAATAAAATACAAAAAAGGGCTGGGGATGTGGCCCAGTGGTCGAGTGCCCCTGAGTTCAATCCCTGGTGCCAAAAAAAAAAAAAAAAAAGAAAGAAAGAAATAAGAAAAAATTTTCACACATTGGGCTGGGGTTGTGGCTCAGTGTTAGAGTGCTTGCCTAGCATGTGTGAGGCACTGGGTTCGATTTTGAGCACCACATATAAATAAAATAAAGGTACACTGACAACTTTTAAAAATTTAAAAAATTTTTCACACACATACACACATAAATAACCCGATAAATAAATGAACAAATGAACTAAACAGACACTTCTCAAAGAAAGAAATACAGGGCTGGGTTGTGGCTCAGCGGTAGAGCGCTCGCCTAGCACGTGCGCGGCCCAGGTTCGAACCTCAGCACCGTGTACACGCATTGTGTACAACTAAAAGCAAATAAATAAATATTTTTAAAAAAAGAAATACAAATGGCCAACAAATATATTTTTTGAATGTTCAACATAATTAGCAATTAGAGAAATGCAAATCAAAATTGCACTGAAATTTCATCCTATTCCAGTTAGAAGGCAGCCATCAAGCATACAAAGAATAACTAACAAATGCTGGAGATGATATGAGTAAAAAGGTACTGTAAATTAGCACAACCACTATGGAAATCAATATGGAGGTTCCCAACTTTACTACTAACTATATTATTCCTCTGTATTTATCCCAAAGAAGAAAAGTCAACATACTATAGCAATACATATGGGGTCCTAATTAGAATAAGTTATTCTCCATACATGTGTAAGATGTCAAAAAATATATTGTTTATAGCAGCACAATTCACAATAGCCAAACTATAGAGCCAGTGTAGGTGTCTTTGAACAGATAAATGTATAAAGAAAATAGATATATACACAACGGAGTTTTATGCATTCAAAAATAAGAGTGAAATTATGTCATTTGCAGGAAAATGGATGGAACTTGAGAACATTATGCTAAGTGGAACAAGTCAAACTCAGAAAGCAAAGTGTCATATGTTTTCTCTCTTATGTGTAAGCTAGAGAGGAAAAAGGAAAAGTAAGTTTGGGGGTATTTCATAAAAATTGAAGGAATAGATGGATCTGGAGGCTATCATGCTAAGTGAAATAAGCCAAACCCAAAGAAACAAAGGTTGGATGTTCTCTCTGATACGTGGATGCTAACACACAACAAGGGTTAGGGAGGGAAGAATAGAAGTTCAGTGGATTAAAGGGAATGAGTGGAAGAGAGGGGAGATAGGAATAGGAAAGGGTAGAATTAATTGGACATAACTTTCCTATGTCCATATATGAATACATGACCAGTGTAACTTCACATCATATACAACCACAATGGGGTCCTAATTAGAATAAGTTATTCTCCATACATGTGTAAGATGTCAAAATACACTCTACTGTCATATGTATCTAAAAAGAACAAATTTTAACAATTGAAGGAAGATCAGTAGAGTAGAAGAAAGGGAACAGGGAAGGAAAAGGGGAAATATTGGGAAAATTACATTACATATTGTGTGCATGTATAAATATGTAACAATGAATCCCATCATATGTGCAAATATAATGCACCAATAAAAATTGGGGGGCGGGGGCTGGGGTTGTGGCTCAGTGGCAGAGTGCTTGCCTAACATGGGTGAGGCACTGGGTTCAATTCTCAGCACCACATAAAAATAAATAAAATAAAGGTCCATTGACACAACTAAAAAAAATTTTTTTTTTTAAATTTGGGGGGGCCTGGGGTTGTGGCTCAGTGGTGGAGCGCTCGCCTCGCACGTGTGCAGCCCGGGTTCGATCCTCAGCACCATGTAAAAATAAATGCATTGTGTACAACTAAAGCAAATAAATAAATATTTTTTTAAAAATTGGGGAGGGGGAAGAAAACACATAGGATACTTCAATTAACATAAAGTCCTCAAACACTCAATACTAAACAATATATTGTTTAAGGATACATACATGTGTGGTAAAACTTTTTTCCTTTAACTTGTAGACACAAAATTTCTAGCCTTAGTATATGTGGAATGTTCTTACATAGAAAGCTGGAAAAAAGGGCTGCAGGTATCTCTAAATGATAGATTATTTGCTTAGCACACATAATGCCCCGGGTTCAATCCTCTGCAGCAATAGAAGGAGGAGGAGGAGGAGAAGACAGAAAGGAAGAAGGATGGAAGGAAGGAAGGTAGGTAGGTGGTGGGAAGGGAAGGGAGGGGAGGGGAGGGAAGGGAAGAGAGGGGAGGAGGAAAACAAAGAAAGGAGGAAGGAAGGGATCAAGGGAAGGAGGGAGGGGGAAGGGAAAGGAAAGGAGAAAAATTGGAAAAGAAAGGTAAAACCATGACTCCAAGTTGATTCCTGAGGACAGGCAGAAACAGTAGAGGGTCTGAGTCTAGGGAGAGTCTGGTCACTCTTCCTGTGAGGGCATCAGGGAGGAGGCCAGGACTGCTGCAGGTGAATGAGTTTATATTTGAGAAGGAAAAAGAGGAACCAGTGACTGTGGGGCACTCACCTGTAATCCTAGCAGCTCAGGGGGCTGAGGCAGGAGGTAAGTACAAAGCCAGCCTCAGCAACTTAGTGAGGCCCTAAACAAATTAGGGAGACCGTGTCTATAAATAAAAAGGGCTGAGCTCAGCCGGGCGTGGTAGCACACGCCTGTAATCCCAGCACTTGGGAGGCTGAGGCAGGAGGATCACGAGTTCAAAGCCAGCCTCAGCAATGGCGAGGCACTTAGCAACTCAGTGAGACCTTGTCTCTAATAAAATACAAAAAAGGGCTGGGGATGTGGCCCAGGGGTCAAGTGCCCCTGAGTTCAATCTCAGGTACCAAAAAAAAAAAAAAAAAAAAGGCTGGGCTTTGTGGTTAAGCATCCCTGGGTTCAATACGTGGTACCAAAATAAATAAATAAAGGAACCAAACCCACATTTCCCCTGAGTCAAGGCAGAGGGAAGGGTCTTGCCCCTCCACCAACCCTGAGCAGAGAGGTCAAGGGCAGCACTGATGGGAAAGATGGGCTCCTGCGGCTCACAGGGGCGGGTGAGCAAGAAAGCAGTGTAACCCAGGGCAGGACTTGCGGAGAAGGTTCCTCAGAGGGCCCTGGACCCAAATCTCCACCTCCAGCACGGACATGGCCCTGGGGGTGCCGGCAGAGGGCTGACACTTGCTCGCTGGCTCCCTCTAGTGGTCAGGCTGACCTGAGTCAGGAACAGTGCTGTGATCCCAAGGCCAGACTGACATCAGACCACCAGAGGGGACCAGGAAGGCAGCCACATGGTGGTTTCACATAGGTCCCCACTGCTGAGTCTCCCGTCCCTGCCAGCACACATTCTATAGAAGTGACACAGACCAGTCACACTCAGGGACCCACATACAGCCTGCAGAAATACCTAATTCCACATTCACTCACCTAAGCAATAACAGCAATTCCCCTTCCCCGAGCATTTGTTATATAGTTTTCAGAATTCCAAGAGGTTGACTTGGAGAAACCCAGTCATTTAGTCACCATTCACCCACACTGTAGGGGTCAGATGCTGGGAAGGGTCTGCAGTCAAAGGCCCTGTCCCCACAGAGACGACCGTCTGGTGGGAAGGCAGCTTTGTGGGGTATAATTACAGACATGGTAAGCCGGGCATGGTGGCGCACGCCTGTAATCCCAGCACTTGGGAGGCTGAGGCAGGAGGATCATGAGTTCAAAGCCAGCCTCAGCAATGGCGAGGCAGTTAGCAACTCACTGAGACCCTGTCTCTAATAAAATACAAAAATGGGCTGGGGATGTGGCCCAGTGGTCGAGTGCCCCTGGGTTCAATCCCTGGTACAAAATAATAATAATAATAATAATAATAATAATAATAATAATAATAATTACAGACATGGGTAGGGAGGCTCACATGGAACACAACATCTGCTGTAGTTGGGATCTGAATGTCCCCAAAGGCCCAGTGTTTAAAGCATGGGTCTCGGGGCTGGGGTTGTGGCTCAGTGGTAGAGCTTGCCTAGCATATGTGAGGCACTGGGTTCGACTCTCAGCACCATGTAAAAATAAATAAAAATATTTTTAAAAAGAAAGAAAAACAAAAAACTGGATCTCCAGCGTGGTGCTATTGTGAGACAGTGGAACCTTGAAGAGATGGTGCCTAGGCCAGGCACAGTGGCACATGCCTATGATCCCAGCAACTCAGAGGGCTGAAGCAGAAGGATCACAAGTTTTAGTTGAACACAATGCCTTCATTCTTACGCAGTGCTGAGCATTGAACCTGGGCCGCGCACGTGTTAGGCGAGCACTCTACTGCTGAGCCACAACCCCAGCCCAGGAGCACAAGTTTAAGGTCAGTCTGGGCAACTTAGCAAGACCCTGTTTCAAGTTTTAAAAAAAAATTTTTTTTTTTTTTTTTTTAAGGAACTGGGATGTAGCTTGGGGGTAGAGCATTTGGCCAACATTTATAAACCCCTGGGCTTAATCCTGCACTGTGGCCATGAGGCACTGCCTTGCCAGGGGCCCCCAAACAGTGGGGCCAATCAATCATGGACCCAAACCCCAAAGCTATGAGTCAAAATGAACTTTTCTACTTTTTTGGTGGGGGGAGGTACTGAATCCAGAGGCACTTTACCACTGAGCCACATCCTTCAGCCCTTTTTATTTTTTATCATGAGACAGGGTCTCTCTAAACTGCTTAGGGCCTCACTAAGTTGCTGAGGCTGCCTTTGAACTTGCAGTCCTCCCGCCTCCGCCTCCAGAGTCACTGGGATTATAGATGCACACACCATGCCCAGTTAACTTTTCATCTTTATAAGTTGATTTCCTCAAATATCTGTCACAGTATCAGAAAGCTGACGAACACAATATCCTAAAAGAATTCACCCAACCCCCATCTGTGGCTGTACTTCTCCCCACCATGCTCAAAAACAATCGGTTTCTCCTCCTCTTCCTTCTCTCCCCTCATCTCAGTGGCCTCTGGTCTACTTCCCGGGGTTGCACTGAAGCAGCGGTCACATGCTCCTGGTGGCCTGTGACCTCCATCTTTCCAACACCATTGCCCACACCCTGCTCCCCTTCTCTCAGCACCTCGATGGCCGACTGCCTCCTTCCCTCCGGAGTCTCCTTCATGGGGGCTTCTCTCACAACCCCTTACTCGACCCTTCCCTCCCTGCCACCTAGCCTCATTGTCCCCTCTGCCCTCTGTGGCACAAATGGCATAGTGCCTCTGGTCTCACCCCTGATCCATGTGATCTCATTCTCAGCTTCAAATACGTGTGCACACAGGTGCCCTCCCTGGTGCTGACTTGGCCCTGACTCTCCCTTAAGCTCAGACGGACATCCTCAACTGCCCCACTCCACATGCGTGCCTCCTGTCCCCATGGGCAGACCAGAATTTTAGATTAACATCCCCACACATCACCCAGTTGCTGAGTCCAGAAGTCAAGGGTGTTTCTTTCTTCCAGTCAAACCAAGTATAATAAAGTCTTTATGTTTTTGTAAACAAGAACAGAGAAGGAAGGAGGGAGGGAAGTGGGGGTGGGGAGGAAGGAGCTGTCCAAACCACAGGTCAGTGCCATCCTTCCCCACTGACCCCCATCGCCACCCCAGGGTTTCTGCTATCTTCTCATAGAGCTTTGTGACCTCTCAGGGTGGCTCCTGACCGCTGCACGCCCCAGGTCAGCATGCACACGTCTCCTAGTCCACCCGCACTGGCGGCCCCGCCTCCTCCATGCTGAAGGAGCACTCTGTCCCCAGCTCTATGCCTGGCCATGGGGTCCCTCACACCCCCCATGAGAGCTGTCTCCCACACATTAGAGGCTCCCCAAGTTCCCAGGGTCAGCCTGGACAAAGTTGTTGGAGGTGGAAAGAAGAGGCCAAGCTGGGCAGGGCTGTGGGAAGGTGTGGTTCAGGAACAAGCTGAGACTCAAGTCCCCAGTCTGGCCACAGGGACACATTCTGGCTCAGGTCCCTGCAGTTCAGCAATGTGGCAACACCAGGCCGGGGGCGAGGCAGGGAGCCTGGCTGAGGGGGTCTGGAAACCCTCACTGGCCCAGCTACCTGGACTGGAAGACGGAGTCCCCAGGGCAAAGAGGGTGAGTGAATGTCGGGCCTCTCCCTGCCTGGAGCCCACCCTCAGTGTCTGCAGGGCTGACGGAGGAAGGAAGAGCTGACGGCCCAGGTGCAGGCACAGGGAAGGGAGCAACCTGGCTGTTCTACAGGGGACCCTGACAGGTGGGAGGGAGAGGTAACTTCAGGCAGGTGATGTAGAATTTGTGGAAGAGTCGTGTGGTCAGAGGGCAGCACTACCCCGCCCACCCTGGGGCCCAAGACCCAGGATGCTCCAAGAGCCCACTGTTGACACAGCCGCCACACACACATACACACCCCATAGCTTTGGTCACTTATAGGAGGTGGCCTTTTCCATTCATGGGAGAGTCCTGAGCAGACTGACTAAGGCCAAGAACCCATCCAAATATTTCCAAATCACCTGGTTCTGGGGCACCCCACTCCTCAGGAAGGGGGTGGATTCCAGGCTCTGTTGACCTCGCTGCATGAGTTCAATCTCCCTTTCCCTCAGTCTCCCTCGACACCATTCTCTCCAACACCCAGGCTCCCTCTCAATCTCTTATACAAAGTGTTTCTCTCCTTCTCCACCTCCTATCGTCTCTCTCCCAATCTCCTGAATCGCTTCTTCACAGCCTCTCATTCTGTCTTAAATATTCAATCTCTCCCTCCCTCCCTCCCTCCCTCTTTCTCTCCCCCCCATGCATGTGCACACACGTGCACACACACACACACACACACACACACACACACAGCAGCAGCAGCAGCAGCAGCAGCAGCCGTAGCAGACCCAGCACCCAAGGGTCTGTCCCCTGGGCATGAGTGCTGAACAGAGGCCCCATGTTAAGGCACCCTTGTACACATACTGCATGTGGCAAACAGGCACACATTTCATGTGCATGTGTGCATAGTATTTGTGTAAACCCTTGCTCATGGGCCTTTGTAGCCCACCTGTGGCTCCTTCACAGGACAATTCAGACTAAACTTGGCCATGCTAATCAAAGGGGGAGGGGCTAAGCAGAGGCTCTGGCTATAGCACCAGCCACACACCAGGCACTGCAGAGACAAACGTGGCCAAGACAGAACCTGTCTGTCTCAAGGCTCACTATCTAGTGGGGAAAAGGATGTCAAGAGAATAACCGCTCAGATACATGAAAGTACATGTGAGCAAAGGCGCAGTTGGAGGTGTTGCCAGGGAGATCTCCTAGGGACAGGTGGGTCTGGCAGGGATGGAGGGTCCAGGCCATCTTCCTGGCTCTCATACTATTCCCTCGGTCCCAACAGCTACCAGGTCAAGGTAACTCCTGAAAATGGACTGGAAATGCTGCTTTTATTAAATGAACCTGGAGGGGCCCAACATTCCAAGTGTTCACTGCAGGGCAGAAGCTGGAGCCTGACTCCCGGGTGTCGCTGAGACCTGAAGGATATGGTGAGAAATGAGCGCACTGGGCAGTGGCTCCAGGCAGAGGGAACTGCACAGGCAGAGGCTCTGCAGTAGGACACAGTAGCTGTCACCAGACCTGACATAAAGCAACATGGGGCCCAAAGAGAAAGGGCACTGTGCCCTGAAATGAGGCATGGCCTTGGTTCTGACCCCTGACAAAGCACGGGGGTTCCAAAGCTGTGAGGACTCAGTCCACCTGGGTGGAGGGAGCCTGGAACCAAGATGGAGGGGCTTGGAGAGCAGCGGTGACCCCCACGGCTGGAGAGCAGGGGCCGCCTCCACGGCAGACAGAGGAAGAGAGCTGGACTGAGTTTGCAACAAGGAGAAACCGAGGTCAAGGCGGGTTTGAAACGGGAAGCAAAAGGGGCACTCAAGCCGGGCGCGGTGGCGCACGCCTGTAATCCTAGCACTTTGGGAGGCTGAGGCAGGAGGATCGCGAGTTCAAAGCCAGCCTCAGCAATGGCGAGGCACTTAGCAACTCAGTGAAACCCCGTCTCTAAATAAAATTACAAAAAAGGGCTGGGGATGTGGCCCAGTGGTCGAGTGCCCCTGAGTTCAATCCCCGATACCACAAAAAAAAAAAAAAAAAAAAAAAAAGGGGGCACTCAGAAGAAAGTTTTGCAATGAGTTGGCAAGAAAGCAAAGCAACCCAGCTCCCAAAGAATCAAGCACCAGAAACTGAGCCTCCCACTCCTGGAATTTATTCTTCTGGTATTGATGAAGTCCCCTTCTCTGGAGGGACACTTCCCGCATCTCAGAACTTAATTACTGCATTAAGTACCTTATTAGCCATCACCAAACTTACCATGTACTTGCTCCTCCCGCCCACCAGGGGGCCTCCCAGCTCCAGGCCTCCGGGACTGGCAGTCACTATTCCTGCTGTCCTCTCCTGTACACCCCGTTGGGATTCTTAGCACCTCACTCTTGGCAGATGAATGATTCTACAAGCAAGGAGACCTCCCCTCTAATGGGGTGTGCGTGTGTGTGTGTGTGTGTGTGTGTGTGCGCGCGCGCGCAAGAACAACAGCCAAGAGGAGGTGGTGGTGCTCTCATAAGAACAGATTCATTCAAAACAGCCCTTGAAACCCAGCCACAGTTGATCATGACCAGAGGCCCCACACAAGCGTAGGTCCAACACCACGGGTCAGTGAAAAACCCGGGCCCGATGCTCATTGTGTGTTTTAAAGAAAAATCTAATCTACATTCCCCCAAACCACAGTTTTATGAGGTCACAGCTCTTAAGACAGTGACACATAACATCCCCCTCCGCCCACTAAATTCTGAAATGCAGGCACACACTGTGAGATTTTGGAGGAATTTATACAAAAATAGTTAAACTACAATGTTGTTACCACCCAAAATCTAGCTACGTGATATGCAAATAGGACATCTGTGAGTCTGCTGTAATTTTCTTAAGAAATAACAACCTCAGTCCAAGTTCTTACAAGAAAACTATATTCTTTTAAAGAAAATGAAAATATCCTCAAAGGAAAAACTTAATTTAAGTCAAATCATATCCATTTGTTGTGGAGCCTGGTAACAGTGCGCGCATACAGGTGCTTTCCCGGCGAGGCGCGCAGGGCGCCCCCTCGCGGTCGCTCTTCACCAACACCTGCGGCTGGAGGTCTGCGCAAGTAGGTCTTTTCTAGGGGCTGAGGATGGTGGGGAGGGGCAAACCCCAAGCCAGGAGCCAGGGCAGGGGGAAATTGTGGCTGAAAACACCCTCAAAGCCCCCGTGGCCAAATACCACAATGTTCCCCACAAAAACAAGTCACCCTTCTCACCCACCAGCGGGCAAGGCATTTATGAAACACAAACCAAAAACCGTGTGCCCTCGGCAACCCCGCTTTCTGGACCACACCCTATCCGGGGAAGCACGCCTGGAGGGGGTCCCAGGCCCCTCTGAACCAAGGAAAGTGGCTCCCCGCGGAGAGACCAGGCCATGGAAGGCGGACCTCTCCACCTTTCCAGCCCAGCAACCCACAGCCTGTCCTGGAGGCTGCAGGGGCGCAGGGAGTCCTGGAACCGAAAGCTGGTGACTGGGCAGGTGGGAGGCAGCAGGACACCCGAGGGAAGTGACTTGGGGAGGCACAGACGGTGAATAAATAGAAGTAGCTTCAACGCGGGGGTCCGGCCCCTGCGGACAGGCCAGCAGCTGGGCGAGGAGTGTGGGACGGAGTGGGGTGGGAGCGGCAGCGGGGTCCACCCTGTCACTGACCTGGGCCACCCCTGCGGCCCTCCCTCCCACATCCACGCCCAACCCGCCCCTGCTCAGAGCTCAGTGACATGCACAGCGGGTGAGGGAAGTGGGCCATGCCCTAGGCGCCGCAGGTGGCAGCGTCGGCACAGCAGGTGGCCCTCCAGGGGATAGCAGCGGCGTCCATCCTCCCCGCTCAGCTGCAACCCGCAGTCCTAGGAAAGAACACAGCCAGGGACACCAGCGTAAGGAGGGTGGGGGCACAACTAGGACAATCAGAGGGCAGGGAGTGGGGACAGATCTGTAGGCTCTGGACAACATGCTGAAGACTGGCTGGCACTCTGCAAGAGGCAGGACAAGGACCCCTGTGCTGACTGGAGGTGCATCGTGGACACCAAAAGTAGTCGGATATGGGTCTGGGAGGGAGGGCCCGGCGGTGAGTGTGGGCATCAGCATAGGATGAGGTGGTTTAAACATACACACACACACAGGTTTCCTCTCCTAGGAGTGCAGGTAACTAGAAAAGAGGACAAAAAGCTAAGCCTTGGTAGAAGAAGAGGCAAAAGAGAAAGTACAAGTGAGGAAAACCAAACCCGGGGGTCCTGCAGGCAAGGTGAAGCAGGCCAGGGGAGGGGGGGCAGTGTACAGGAAGTGCTGGGACTCCACATCAGGGGAGCAGAATGTCTGACCCAAGTGGCCTTAAGAGCGACCTTAGAGGGGCTGGGGTTGTGGCTCAGCGGTAGAGCGCTTGCCCAGCATGTGTGCGGCCTGGGTTCGAACCTCAACACCACGTAAAAATAAAGGCATTGTCTACAACTAAAACAACAACAACAAAAAAGAGCGACCTTAGAGGGGCTGGGTCGTAGCACAGTGCTGGAGTATGTCACACAGCCTAGTGTGCAAGAGGGAGACCTGGGTTAGGCCCCAGCAGAGGGGGAGGGGGTCATGTGACCCAAAGCCCCTGAGGCCCACGCCTGCCCCCTCCCACAGGCCATGGAGCTGGGCTGCTGCCATGAGGTCACAGCCTCAGGTCCCAAGTCATTCATGTGGCAGGTCTCCCCCTCCCTCCTCACACCCCTACCTGGGTCCTGCTACAGGCCCGTGCCCACCAGAGGAAGAAGGGAGGCTGGACCCCCAGTTCCGTCCACAGCCGGGGCAGGGCAGCAGCACAGCCCTCACAGCCCCTGCAGCCTGGCCGCTCCCTGACTCAGCTTCAGCCACAGGCCCAGGACTGTGGCCAGTGACTCCAGGGGGACACTACAGCCCCTGGGGTGGCCAAGCAGGCAGAGGGACACCGAGGCCCTGTTAGTGCTAGAGGGGAAGCAGTGGCCCCTCTACAGACCACAGCCCTCCTCCTTCTCCTCCTTCCTGGGTCCCCCACCAGAGCCCCTCACTGCTCCCACTGCAGATCCCATCTCTCCTCGGACTCTGTAACCAACGCACTCTCCTTGGTTTCCTCCCACCCCTCTCTCCTCCCTTGATGGTCCCTTAAATTACCAGTATTCCTGGTGTTTTCTCCTTCCTCTACTACCCTCCCTGGAAGGCCTCATCTGTTCCCTGGACTTCCGCTGCCTTGTGTGTGCCCTGGACAAGCCTCCCTCTTCCCACTGTGGCAGAGCGGTTAAGAATTGGCTTTCCCGGCCTCAGCAATGGCGAGGCACTTAGCAACTCAGTGAGACCCTGTCTCTAAATAAAATACAAAAAAAGGGCTGGGGATGTGACCCAGTGGTCGAGTGCCCGAGTTCAATCCCCGGTACCACCAAAAAAAAAAAAAAAAAAAAAAAAAAGAATTGGCTTTCCCCTTCAACCTTTTTTTTTTTTTTTAGGTACCAGAGATTGACCCCAGGGCCACTTAACCACTGAGCCACATCCCCAGCCCTTTTTTTTTGTATTTTATTTAGAGACAGGGTCTCACACTGAGTTGCTGAGGCTGGCACTGAACTCCCAAGCTGCTGGGCTTACAGGCCACGGTGCCCGGCTTCCCCTCCCACCTTTGACTGTAAACAAAACAGGCTGCCTATATGAACAGTGACCCTCAGACCCACGACAGCAAGCAAGGCAGTCAGTGATCCCTGAGAGAAAAGAGATCACCCTACCACTGCCGACTCCTGGCTGCACAAAGTGGTGGTCTCCTTGAGAACACGGGGAGGCCACAACTAGAATTCCCAGGGCAGAGTATCAGAGAGTGCCACATGCCCATCACTCCCGCATTCTTACATCTGCTGGCGGAGTCTGACTTCCAGCACAGCTAATGGTCTACTGGACACTTGGAGTTTCCAGCTACCAAAACCGAGAGGATTTTATCCCTCCTCCGTCGCCCTCACTGCTGTAGTCCCCAAAGGCCCAGGTGGAAGCCTCTGATCCCCAGCCCACGGTGCCACTGGAAGGCAGAGGAACCTTAAAGGGTTAAAGGCTAGGTGGCACATTCCTGCAAGTCACTCAGGAGGCAAAGGCAAAGAGGATCACAAGCTTAAGGCCAGCCCAGGCAAGTTAGCAAGACCCTGTCTCAAAAAATTAAAGAAGGGCTGGGATGTAGCTTGGTGGTGGCGCGCCCCTGGGCTGAGGGCACACCTTAACAGAACTTGTGGACCACCCCCACACTGCGTCTTCCTCCTCCTCTTCTGCGTCCCAGCCAAAAGGTGAGCAGTTTTGCTCTACCACACACTCCCCGCAAAGATGGGCCACCACGGGCCCCAAATGACAGAGCCAACCAATCATGGACTGAAAACTAAAACTATGAGCCAGGAATAAACCTTTTCTCTTTATAAGTTGTTTATCTCAGGTATTTATTATAGCGACAGAAAGTTGACTGCCACACTCTGCTGGAGTCCTGGTGCACACTTCCCACCCCTTGAACTCCCCCGCATGCAGTCACCTCCCAAGTCTAGTCCCTTCTCCTGCCACTCAATTCTGTCCACTTCCCTGAACCCAGGACCACAGCCCTGACTCCAGCAGCCTGCTCAGGACCTCCCTACCTGCACTCCCTTCTCCTTCCATTCTCAGCATGGAAGTGTGTGTCTTCTCGACGACCCAACGCAACCTAGGCATCCCTTTTTGTCTCCACTGCCCTCAGGCTCAGTCCACATTCTTTAGATCGTCTGTGTCTTTTTTTTTTTTTTAATATTTTTTAGTTATAGATGGACACAATACCTTTATTGTATTTTTTTTATATTTTTATGTGGTGCTGAGGATCGAACCCAGGGCCTTACACATGCTAGGCAAGCGCTCTACCACTGAGCTACAGCCCCAGCCCATCTCACTGCCTTCTTGGCTCTTATTATTCATCTTTTAAACCTTAGGTTGGTATCACCTCCTCCAGAAAGCCTTCCCTGATTTCCCAAGGCCACCCCTGTGCTCTGTGCTCTCCCCTGAAGAGCACCCGTCACCCTGGGCAAATAGAGCTGAGTGGACATCTCTCCTGGGCAGCAGGAACTGTCGATGCTGTCATCACCCTGGCACCCCACATACTGTACACAGCAAACAGTTGATTAAATGAGAAAATGGGGGGGGGGTGCTGAGAGAGCACATGCCTTGAGGAGAGAAGGAGGGGGCTGAGAGAAGACAGGGAGAACGGAGGAGAAGCCGTAAAAGAGGAGGTGGGCCTGCAGAACATGGAGGGGCAAGGAGACCTGCAGAGGAGGCCACCCCAGCCACCGCCTCCCAGAGGGCCCAGGCTCACCTCACAGTGGTAGCATTCCACGTGGTAGTCTCTGTCCATGGACACCACACGGATGGTCGTCTCACAGCCCTGGAAGAAGAGATTTTTTTAAAATATTTATTTAGCCGGGCGCGGTGGCGCACGCCTGTAATCCCAGCACTTTGGGAGGCTGAGGCAGGAGGATCGCGAGTTCAAAGCCAGCCTCAGCAATGGCGAGGCACTTAGCAACTCAGTAAGACCCTGTCTCTAAATAAAATACAAAAAAGGGCTGGGGATGTGACCCAGTGGTCTAGTGCCGCTGAGTTCAATCCCCGGTACCAAAAAAAAAAAAAAAAAAAAAAAAAAAAAATATTTATTTATTTGCTTTAGTTGCACACAATGCGTTTATTTGTACGTGGTGCTGAGGATCGAATCTGGGCCGTGCACGTGCTAGGCGAGCGCTCTACCACTGAGCCACAGCCCCAGCCCCCTGGAGAAGAGACTGACGCATGAGAAGCAGGCTGCAACCTGAGGCGGGCTGGGTGCAGAAGCGCTCACCTAACACATCGGCACCACGCGCTCTGTCACCGGCCCGGGCACTCCCACTGAGCCAGCACAGACCCAGTGCTTCCTGAGGCCACGTCGGTGCACGTGCCCTAGGCACCCCCCACTGCACTGCCATGGCCGACAGCACGACAGGTGTCCCTGAGTGTCCCACAGGTGTCGGGGTGTGTGTGTGTATGTGTGTGTGTGTGTCTCGGGAGGCAGGGGGAGGCAGTGGGCAGCCCAGCTGCAGGGCCTGCCGCTTCCCTAGAACTCACGCCAGGGACGCCTGCTCCCATGCGTTTGGGCACAACATGTGTCCCTGAGGGATGTGGAGCAGAGGTCATCCCTCCCACTTCAGCCTAGGATCTGAGGCAGGACGGGCAGGGCTGGGCGGAGCCCGGGGCCAGCATCAGACCGTCTCCAGTGAATGGTTCCTACCTGTGCAGGGAGGATGGGCCGGGCACAGGAGGCACATTTTGGTGCAAAAACCCTGGAGGAATAAAGGAAACCATAAGTGACCAACTGTGTGGCCACAGGCCAAGGACACAAGGACAGGTCCAACCCACAGCAGCCCCGAGACGTGGCCCAGGCATCAGGCCTTCCCTCCTCCTGTGGAGGCTTCGTGACTCCCGCCATGCCTTCTGGGTACTGCCCCTTCATCTGGCTCCCAATTCCCCTCCACCCCATCCCACCTCCAGAAGGCCCTCAGCTCTGTCCTGCCATTGCGCTCACGCTTCCTGTGAGACCCCTGCCACTTAAAGTCCAGGTTTGGTCCACCCCAGCTGAGACCTCTGCGAGACCTGGCTCCACCCTGAGTACCAGGGACAGAGGGCCAGCACCAATGCCAAGAGAGGCAGCAGCACAGGACTGAGCTCCCAAGCCTGAGCCTGGAGCCGCAGCCAGGGGAAGGGCCTGTGAAGACTCGGACCCCCATCACAGGGGGAGGCCCAGCCCTGGAGTGGTGAGGGCAGCCAGCAGAGTCCCAACCACTTGGAAGAGGGGCACATGCAGGCAGAGGCAGGCATGGCTGGTGGGTGACTGCCCAAGAGAAGGGGTCAAGGCAGACATCTGTGCCCTGCCCAACCCCGCCGTGTGCAAGGGCAGGCCAGAAGAGAAAGACCAAGAGAAAAACGCCCCCGGGTGACGCCTGCTCCACGGCAGCAGCGACTCACGTGTGATAGTCCCTGACACAGTAGATGTTGTTCTCCACGTCCACGGTGAAGGGCACGCCGTCCAGGCACTCGTTGCACACGGAGCACCGGAAGCAGCCCGGGTGGTAGGACTTGCCGAGGGCCTGCAGGATCTGGGGGTGGGAGGCACTGAAGGGTCAGCGTGGGTGGAAGGCTCAGCAGTGCCCCTGGGGGAGGCTCTGCCTCTGAGCCCCTGGCAGGTCTGGAACAGGTGAGAGGGGGGGTCCTCAGACTCCGCCTGTGTCAGAGGGGCGCCAGGAGGCTAGGGGAGGGTCTCACCATCTCCATGATGAGGTGTCCACACACGCTGCACTTGTCAGCTGTTTGCTGGAACCCGGAGTACTGGGAAGGGGACACAGGATGCAGGACGTCATGTGACAAAGGGGCACTGGATGCCCAGTCGGCACCTGCCTCCTGGCCTCAGCTCTCCACGCGAGTCAGAGGGGGTCCTGCCCCTGCTCCCACAACGGCACGGCCAAGGGCACGGCCTGGACTCACCAGGAAGTCCTCCTGGCAGTACACCTTCTCTCCCACGTTGTAGAACGCCTTCCCGCGAAGTCGTCTCCCTGCGAGGACGAGGGGTGGGACGGGGACCCTGGAATGCCGAGCAGGATGGAGCCAGCTTCCATCTCTCAGCTCTCCCTCCAACAGGTGAGAAGGTGGATTATGGATGCATTTTTAAATTTCCCCTTAATGTTATTATTGTTATAATACTAAGCATTTCCAAAAAATTAGAACACACACTGTCAACAGAACACTGGCAAGAGGCCGTCAAGGCAAATATAAGAACTATTTTTGTAGCTGGGTACCATGGTGCATGCCTGTAATCCCAGAGGCTGAGGCAGGAGGATCGAAAGTTCAAAGCCAGGGCTGGGGTTGTGGCTCAGCGGTAGAGAGCTCGCCTAGCATGTACGCGGCCCGGGTTCGATCCTCAGCACCACGTTAAAAATAAACGCATTGTGTAAAACTAAAAGCAAATAAATAAATATTTAAAAAACGAAAAGAAAAAAAAGAAAGTTCAAAGCCAGCCTCAGCAACTTAGCAAGGTCCTAAGCAACTTAGTGAGACCCTGTCTCTAAATTAAAAAAAAAATAAAAAAAAAATTTTTTTGGTAGCAGGGATTGAACTCAGGGGCACTTGACCACTGAGCCACATCCCCAGCCCTTTTTTGTATTTTATTAGAGGCAGGGTCTCACTGAGTTGCTAAGTGCCTCGCCATTGCTGAGGCTGGTTTTGAACTTGCAATCCTCCTGCCTCAGCCTCCCAAAGTGTTGGGATGACAGGCATGTGCCACCACGCCCAGATTTGTTATCTTGAGACAATATTTTGCTAAATTGTCCAGGCTACCCTTGAACTTGAAATCCTCCTGCCTCAGCCTCCCAAGTAGCTAGGATTACAGGTGTGCACCACTGCACCCAGCTACAAAATGAATCTTCTTAATCTATAAATATTAGAAATACAACTCTTTTACCCACTATGCAAGAGCATCCTAGTCAGAACAAAAGCTGCAGCCAACCTGGCAGCTATCAGGCATTCCCATCAGTTCCTAACTAGCAGCAAGAGGGACTATCAACCTAATGAACCGTGTCCATGAGAACCACAGGGCTAGCACCCAATCTGACAGTAAAATATTACATTGTTTCCCCTTTAGATTTAACCTTGTACTAAAGGTTCTAGGCAGCACAATAAGACAAAAAAAAAAAAAAAAAAAAAAAAAAAAGAAAGGCAATAAATACTTGGGAGGCTAATACAGGAGAATCACAAATTCAATGCCGACTCTGGCAACTTAGCAAGATCCTGTCTCAAATTTTTGAAAAAAAGAAAGGAGTGGGGATGTGGGGGATATACCTCAGTTATAGAGCACTTGCCCAGCATGTGTGAGGCACTGGGTTCGATCCTCAGTGCCACATAAATATAAATAAAATAAAGGTATTCCTTCCATCTACAACTTTAAAAAATTTAAACTAAAGAATAAACTTGCCAGGCACAGTGGTGCATGCCTGTAATCCCAGCAGCTCAGGAGGCTGAGGCAGGAGGATCGCGAGTTCAAAGCCAGCCTCATCAACAGTGAGGCACTAAGCAACTCAGTGGGACCCTGTCTCTAAATAAAATATAAAATAGGGCTGGGGATGTGGCTCAGTGGTTGAGTGCCCCTGAGTTCATTCCCCAGTACCCCTGCCCCCACAAAAAAATTAGAAACTTTTACAAAGATGCCTCCTATAAAACCAAACATAGCTGAGAGAAATTCAAAAAGCCTTACAATAAAGCTGGGGGCATAACTCATCAGTAGAGTGCTTGAAGCACTGGGTTCGATCCTCAGTGCCTGCCACACATGAGACCGTGGGTTGAATCCCCAGTACACAGAGGGCAAAAAAAAAAAGACCTTTACATACACAAGAAGACATACCATCAATAGGCAATAATCTTCCACAGAAGTTTCTGCAGAGAGAGGGCTGGGAGCTCTCATTATGGATTCTCTTTTCAAGAATATATGCACAGCAAACTACTTGGAAGACAAGAGAGTCCTCTGGGAACAGAGGGCAGGTCTGTTTGCTGTCTAGTATTATAAAGATAAAATGTTCCTCCAGGATAATGGTCAAGCAGCTTTACTGACAGACTATTATAAAATATTAGGATTCTTGCTGGGGTGGTGGTGCATGCCTGTAATCCCAGCTCCTCAAGAGGCAGAGGCAGGAGGATCGTTTGAGCCCAAGAGCCCAAGACCAGCCTGGTCAACACAGCAAGACCCTGTCTCAAAAAAAGAAAAACAAACAACAACAACAACAACAAAACGGTTCCTTAAGCCCCTTGGCCCTGACACAGTGTAGCATCTCCCTAGCTACTCTGTGTCAACTCTGTGGGACTCCAGGGGGAGGCAGGACAGAAGAGAACGTGGAGTTCAGGATTTCTAACCATACATCACGTCTTCTGTCAGCATCACCAAAGAAAGGCTGGTTACCCTGTCAGCTTGCAAAGACTGTCACTTTGTAACAGTCATGTTCATGGCTTCAAATATTACAGGATTAATTTTTCCTAATGCCATCTAATCAAGGTCTCAGCACTCTTTTTTCTTTCTCTCTTTTTTGTAAAAACTGATATGCCAACTCTAAAATTGATATTAAAATTTATTAATAAACATGCAAAAAGCCAGGCATGGTGGCCCATGTCTATATTCCCAGTGACTCAGCAGTCTAAAGCAGGAAGATCACAAGTTCACAGCCAGCCTCAGCAATTTAGTGAGACCCTAAGCAACTTTGCAAGACCCTGTCTCAAAATAAAAAGGGCTGGGGATGTTGCCCAGTGGTTAAGGACCTCTGGGAACCAGAATTACCCAAATAATCTTGACAAAGATTAGCCAACCTGGAAGACTTACGGTACCTATTTTATAGGCATAAAGCATCAAGATAATATAATATTGGGATAAGGAAAGACCAAACAGATGAATAGAACAAAATAAAGTCCCAAATACAGACCCATAAATATTTCTTTTATTTTTTCTTTCTTTTTCTTTCTTTCTTTTTGTTGGTGGGGGATGTTACAGAAGATTGAACTCAGGGGCACCCGACCACTGAGCCACATCCCCAGCCCTATTTTGTATTTTATTTAGAGACAGGGTCTCACTGAGTTGCTTATAGCACCTCACTTTTGCTGAGGCTGGCTTTGAACTTGCAATCCTTCTGCCTCAGCCTCCCGAGCTTCTGGGATTACACCGCACCTGGTTTAGACTCATAAATATTTCAACAAATACACAAGGAGGAAAGTAAAGTCTTAGCAGATGGTGCCAGGACAACTGGATAACCTTATGGAAAAACAATAAAACTCAATTCCTTACCTCACACCAGGCACTAAAATTAATATGAACTGGGTTACCAACCTAAACATAAAATCTAGCAACTTAAACCTTCCAGAGAAAATTACAGAAGACTACCACTGTGCCTAAGGGAGAACAAAGACTTTTTAAGTCACAGAAAGCGGGCTGGTGACGTAGCTCAGTCATACAGCATTTGCCTAGCATGTCAGAGACCCTAGATTCGATCCCCAACATCACAAAACAAAACAAAAACATCAAAGGACATCATTAAAAATATTTTTAAGAATTACACTAGAGCCAGGCATGGTGGTGCATGCCTGTAATTCCAGCAACTTAAAAGGCTGAGACAAGAGTATTGCAAGTTTGAGGCCAGCCTGGGCAACTTAGTGAGACTGTCTCAAAATAAAAACTTTTAAAAGGGCTGGAGATGTTGTTCACTGTGTGCCTAGCATGTGTGAAGCCCTGAACTCAATACCTGGTACTATGATGATGATGATGATGATGATGAAGAAGAAAGGAGGAGGAGGAGGAGGAGGAGAAAGAGGGGGAGGGGGAGGGGAGGGGGAGGGGAGGAGGAGGAGGGGAAGGAGGGGGAAGAGGAACAATCACACTAGGAGAAAATATTCATAAAACATGCATCTGACAAATAATTTGTACTGAAAATATATATATATGTAAAATCCTATAATTTAATAATTAAAAGACAGTTGGGTGCAGTGACACACACCTGTAATCACAGCAACCCAGGAGGCTGAGGCAGGAGGATCACAAGTTTGAGGCCAGCCTCAGTAACTTAGTGAAGCCCTAAGAAATTTAGCAAGACCCTCTCAAAATGAAAAATAAAAGGGGTAGGGAATGTAGCTCAGTGGTTAAATGCCCCTAAGTTCAACCCCAATACCAATAATAGTTATTATTATTATAATTCCCAATTCTAAAAAACAACGGGCAGTAGTCTTGAACAAACTTCCCCAAATATACATTAATGTCCAAGAAGCAAACAACAAGATGCTTAACCTCATTAGTCACCCAGGAAAAATAAATTACCATTAAAATGGTTAAAATTAAAAAGACAAAAATGCCAATTGTTGGAAATATGTCGACTAGCCCAACCTCCCTTACATTTCTACTGGGAGCGTAAAATGGTACAACCCCTTTGGAAAATAATCCGGCGGTTTCTTACAAAGTTAAACATACACTCACCCTATGACCCAGAAATTCCACTCTTTGGAATTTACTCAAGAGAAATGAAAACATATGTCCACAAAGTGAACTCTACAAGAATGGTCACAGAACAATCTAGTATCTACCAACAGTTAATGGATAAACAAACTGTGGTGTATTCATACAATGGATTCCTATTCAATAATAAAAAGGAGTAAGTTACTGATATATGCAATGAAATGGATTGGGGGAAAAAAGGCATGCTCAGCAAACGAAACTAGCCACAAAATGGGACAAATATTATGCAAATGCATTTATATAAAGTTCTAGAAGAGACAAAACTAATCTACAGCTAGAGATCACAATACTGAGCTGGGCTCAGTGATACCCACTTGTAATCCCAGCTATTTTAGAGGCTGAGGCAGGAGGATGGCAAGTTTGAGGCCAGCCTCAGCAACTTAGAGAGACCCTGTCTCAAAATATAAAGGAGTGATGCCAGGTGTGGTGACACATGCCTATAATCCCAGCCGCTCAGGAGACTGAGGCAGGAGGATTGGAAGTTCAAAGCCAGCTTCAGCAACTTAAGTCAGGTCCTAAGCAACTTAGCAAGACCTTCTCCCTAAATAAAATATAAAAAGGGCTGGGAATGTGGCTCAGCAGTAGAGTGCCCTAGAGTTCAATCTCTTGTACCAGGAAAGAAGGGAAGAAAGAACGACCCAGAATACTGGTTGGGTAGGTATGACAGGGAAAACACATGAAAATCAGCTGGCAAGATGGCCAGGTGTGGTGGTGCACGCATATAATCCCAGCTGCTGGGGAAGCTGAAGCAGGTGGATTGTGAGTTCAAAGCCAGCCTCAGCAATTTATTGAGGCCCTAAACAACCTAGTAAGATCCTGTCTCAAAATCTAAAAAATAAGTAAATAAATGGCAAGATGGATATCCAGAAGGTGTTTAAAATTTCTCATATTTTTAAAATATTTATTTATTCGCTTTAGTTGTACACAATGCGTTTATTTTTACATGGTGCCGAGGAACGAACCTGGGCCGCGCACATGCTAAGCAAGCACTCTATGGCTGAGCCACATCCCCAGCCCCTAAAATTTCTTACATCTTCACTTGGGGTGTGAATGTACACATTCATCCAAAACCTTTTTACTATGTACCTAATGGCTGGTGTGACTCTGTGGTGGAACACTTGCTAAGATCTGTTTGTTACATTGTACATAAGTTGTTCTCAATTAAAAGTAAGCAAATGGGGGCTGGGGCTGTAGCTCAGTGGCAGAGCGCTTGCCTAGCATGTGCAAGGCACTGGGTTTGATCCTTAGCACCACATAAAAATAAACAAAATGAAGTCTTTCTGTCCATCTATAACATTAACATTAACAGAATGTTTTGATGAGCTGAGCAGATGAGGGTTTTATTTATTTATTTATTTACTTTAGTTGTACACAATGCAATGCATTTATGTTTACGTGGTGCTGAGGATCGAACCTGGGCCTCAGGCATGCTAGGTGAGCGCTCTACCGCTGAGCCACCACCCCAGCCCCTACAAAAATTTTTAAAAAGAAAAAAAGTAAGCAAATGGGCTGGAGGTGTGTTTCATCAGTAGAGCACTTGCCTGATACACACAAGGCCTTGGGTTTGATCCACAGCACCACAAAAATTAATTAACTAATTAATTAACAGTTGATGGGAGAGGGGCATAAAGGAATCTTCTGGGGTGGTGGGAATGTTCTACATGATCTGGGCGGTAACAACAAAGGCATGTATATACATATGTTAAAATGAATCAAGCTGAAATACACTTAGGATCAATATATATTTCATTTTAAATGTTGATAAACATGAAAGAGACTAACAAAAATGTTGAGGCAGATTTGGAAAAAAAAAAACACAAATTGAACATCTAGAAATCTAACAATTCAATCATTGAACTGGAAAACTCATCAGAAGAGTTAAATAGAATATTAAACGCAGCTGAAGAGAAAAATCAGTGATCTGGATTGGATTGAACTCAGGGGCACTCGACCACTGGGCCACATCCCCAGCCCTTTTTGTATTTTATTAGAGACAGGGTCTCACTGAGTTGCTAAGTGCCTCAGCATTGCCGAGTCTGACTTTGAACTCGTGATCCTTCTGCCTCAGCCTCCCAAGTGCTGGGATTACAGGCGTGTGCCACCATGCCCAGCTACGGATTTCAGATTTTTGAGAAAATAGAGCTGAAGAAATTAAACAAAGGGCTGGGGCTAGGGCGGAGTGGCAGAGCCTGCCTAGCATGAGTGAGGCACTGGATTTGAGCCTTAGCACCACATACAAAAATAAATAAAATAAAGGCATGCTGTCCATCTACAGCAAAAGAACAAAAGAAAGAAAAGGAGGGAGGAAGGGAGGCAGGGAGGCAGGGTGGAAGGAAAGAAAGGAAGAAATTAAACAGAATACAACAGGGAGGGGGAGGGTAAGGCTCAGTATCAGAGCCCTTGACTAGATAGATGGGAGGGGCCCAGGGTTCCATCCCCAACACAAAAAGGAAACAAAGAGAGTAAAAATACAACAAAGGGAGATGGAGAAATGGATAACATGAAGGGGAGGTTAAAAGACAGAGACAGTTGCACTACATCCCCGTAACCCCAGCTACCAGAAGCAGGAGACAGGAGAACCACAAGCTCAAGGCTAGCCTGAGTGACACAGCAGTACCTCCTCTTGTTTGGGGGGGTGGGGGGTGTTACCAGGGGCACTCAACCACTAAGTCATATCCCCAGCCCTATTTTGTATTTTTTATTTAGAGACAAGGTCTCACTTAGTTGCTTAGCACCTCAATGTTGCTGAGGCTGGCTTTGAACTCATGATCCTCCTGCTCAGCCTCCTGAGCTGCTGGGATTACAGGCATGAGCCACCATGCCCAGCTAGCACCTCCTCTTAAAAACACACACACACACACACACACACACACACACTCACGCACACGCACGCACACACGCACAGAGGAATGAGAACACCTCATATTTTTCATTTGGATCCTAGAAGGAAATAACAGAATGAGAGAGAAGCAATTTCGGAAAATAAAATAGCTGAGATTTTCTCCAAGTCAATAAAAGACTTGAATATTCAGGAATCGAAATGAGTTCCAAGCAGGGCAAATAAAGGAAACAACACCTAAATACATCAGACTATAAAAACACTACGTTTCTGTACTTTATCTAGTCCAGACAGTAATCCTTGGAAGGTGTGTGTGTGGCGGTGTGTTGCTTTTGTTGTTGCTGCTTGCCCCTTTCTTCGTGGTATCATTTAAAAAGTAATTTTTTTTATTTGTTTGTTTGTTTGTTTTGCAGTATTGGAGGCGTACCAGGGGGTGCTCTTACCACTGACTACATCTCCAGGCAGCCAGCAATCTAACCACCCATCCATCCATTTATACTAGGAATTGAACCCACTTTACCACTCAGCCACATCCCGGGCCCTTTTTATTTTTTGAGATGAGTCTTGCTAAGTTGCCGAGGCCTGGAATTTGTGATCTTCCTGCCTCATCCTCCCAAGAGGCTGGAATTACAGGTGTGCACCACACTGCTGAGTATTTTAATTCTAATGCAGCCAAAATTGTTGGTCTCTGCTTTTACATTCAGTGTGACTAGGGAAAAACAACAACAAAGCAAAACTTTCTTACCAGAAGACTGGTAAATAAATATATGCTCCTATTTTACTCCTAGAAGTGTTCAATTTCGCTGGGCTTGGTGGCGCACACCTGTAATCCCAGAGGCTCAGGAAACTGAGGCAGGAGGACTGTGAGTTCAAAACCAGCCTCAGCAAAAGTGAGGCACTAAACAACTCAGTGAGACCCTGTCTCTAAATAAAATACAAAAACTGGCTAGGGCTGTGGCTCAGGGGTCAAGTGACCCTGAGTTCACTTCTCAGTATGAAAAAAAAAAAAAAAAAAAAAAAAAAAAGAAGTAATATCAAGTTTTGCTTTACACATTAAATCTTTCCTGCACCTGGATTTGATTTCTTTTTTTTTAAATATGGCTAACCAATTTTCCCAGAACGATCTACAATGACATCTCTATCATCTATCAAGTTTCCATGTGGATGTGAGTCTATTCTGGACTCTCCTTTATTTTATTTTATCTATCTATCTATCTATTTATTTTTACATACCAAGGATTGAACTCAGGAGCACTTGACCACCAAGCCACATCCCCAGCCGTATTTTGTATTTTATTTAGAGACAGGGTCTCACTGAGTTGCTTAGTACCTTGCTTTTACTGAGGCTGGCTTTAAACTTGTGATCCTCCTGCCTCAGCCTCCAGAGCTGCTGGGATTACAGGAGTGCACCACCGTGCCTAGCCCTGGACTCTCCATTTTGTCCTGCAGGTCTGTGTATCCTTGCACCAACACCCCATAAAAATAACTGTTATGGTTTGGATCTTTGATGTCCCCTGAAGAGCTCACACATTAGGCAATGTATCAGTGTTTAGAGGTGAAATGATTATATTCTGAGAGCTGTAACCTCATCAGTGGATTAATCCACTTGGTGGATTAATAATCTGAAAGGACTACTGGGTGGTAACTGTAGGCGAGTGGAACATGGCTAGAAGAGGTGGCTTACCAGGGGTGTGCCACTGGACTATATCTGTCCCTGGCTCCTTGCTTGTCACTCTCTCTGATTCTTGGCTGCCAGGAACTGAGAAGCTTTCCTCAGCAGCTACCCTCACGGCAGCTGAGAATCCTCTCTCCACGATGTCCTGCTTCACCTCAGACCCAGAACAATGAAGTCAGTGGACCATGGACTGAACCTCTGAAATTGTGAGCCCAAAATAGACTTTCCTTCCTCTAAATTGTTCCTGTCAGATATTTTAGTCACAGGGCTGAAAAGCTAACACAGTAGTTAATGTAACTCTACAATATGTATTGATACCTAGTAGTAGAAGGTCCCTGAATTTGTTCTTCCTCCTAAAAGATCTTCTTTTTTTTTTTTTTTTTTTTTTTTGGTGGTGCTGGGTATTGAACTCAGGGCCTTGTGCATGGAAGGCAAGCACTCTACCTTCTGAGCTATATCCCCAGCCCCCCTAAAAGATCTTCTTGACAATACTTAGTCCTTTGCTTATCCATTTAAACTTTAGAATTAGCTTGTCAACGTCATGAAAATCTGCTTAACTGGAACTCTAATGCATGTATAGATCAATTTAGGAAAAACTGACATCTCTACACCACTGAACATACCTATGCAAGATTGTGGCATGTTTATCTTTGTCCACTTCAATGACTAGGCTGTCCAGGAAAAAGCAAAATAGAAGACTAGATTATAAGAATCATTGTGTTTTCTTGATTCAAAGGTACATTTTTCTACCCAGGCAGATGGTAATCCCAGTGGATGGGAGGCTGAGACAGAAGAATCTCAAGTTCGAGACCAGCCTCAGCAATTTATCAAGGCCTGAAGCAACTTAGTGAGACCCTATCTCAAAAAATAAAAAGGGTGGGGATGTGGCTCAGTGGTTGAGCACCCCTGGGTTCAATCCCTCATACCAGGAAAAAAAAAATCGCATCAGAATTTAGCCACACTATTGGCTGCTTCTTTATCATAGAACATGAACTCGCTTCACATCCACCCATAAGCCTGGATTCCTTTTCTCATACACAGTATTGGTTCAGAGACTCAGGCAAGTCTGCCAATCAAATCACAGCACACCCACCAGCCACAGGAATTGGTTCAGGTATCGATGACCTGGCCAATGAGATACAAAGAGATTTGCTAGGCACTTTCTGGAAAATAAGTTTCCCTACTCCAAGACAGTGCCCAGAAGAGACATCCCACTTTTCCTCCAGACGGGTGGAATGACACTGAGGTCTCAAGCTGCTACCTGGACATCTCACCACTATGAAAGAAGTTACCCTAAGGATGAACCCCAGACTAAGGGCAACTCTGTCAAGACAATCACAGGACCTGAGCCACCGGAACACAAACCCTGCCTGCAGCCAGGCCCATCTTGGGGCTCAGAGCTGAGGCTTCTTCAGCAGCTTCCTGTTATCTGCAGCTGAAAGCGTGCAGAAAATAGTGAATTCAATCCGGAGAGTATGTGTAGGAAGGTACAGAATGAGTGCTTCATGCAGACCTAGAAGGCAACCAGGTCAGGAGAAAGTGATTGATTGGACATTTGGTAGTGTGGGGGACCCTGAAGATATAATAAAGCAAGGAAATAAAGCATTATAAGGAAAAGCCTTTTTTTCTTTCCCCCCAGCACCAGGATTGAACCCAGGGTTGCTCCACCACTGAGCTATACCCCCAGCCATTATTGATTTCTTTATTTATATTTTGAGACAAAGTCTCGCTACGTTGCTGAGCCTGGCCTGAACTTGCAACTCTCCTGCCTCCTAAATCGCTGGGATTACGGGCACGAGTGACAGCACCGGACTGGAAGAAAACATTTTTTAAAAGAGACCCTGTCTCGGGCTGGGGTTGTGGCTCAGCGGCTGAGTGCTCGCCTCGCACGTGCACGGCCCGGGTTCGATCCTCAGCACCACATAAACATAAATGCATTGCACTGTGTACAACTAAAGTAAATAAATAAATATTAAAAAAAAAAAAGAGAGAGAGAGAGACCCTGTCTCTAAATTAAAAATATAAAAAAGAGCTGGGGATGTGGCACAGTGGTTAAATGCCCCTGGGTTTAATGCCTGGTAACAACAACAACAAAATACTCCTCAGGCCAGGCACCACAGCACATGCCTACAATTCCACCAACTCAGGAGACTGAGGCAGGAAGATCACAAGTTCAAGACTGGTCTCAGCATCTCAGCAAGACACTCAACATCTCAATGCGACCCTGTCTCAAAATTAAAAAGTAAAAACAAAGGGGCTAGGGTTGTGGCTCAGTGGTAGAGCACTTGCCTTGCACATGTGAGGCACTGGGTTCAATCCTCAGCACCACATAAAATAAATAAATAGGTAAAACCAAGGTACTGTGTTCATGTTCAACTAAAATAAATAAAAAATTTTAAAAGAACAAAATAAAAAAACAGGACTGGGGATGTAGCTGTGGTAAAATGTCCCTGGGTTCAATCCTTAGTACTGAGAAAAAGCGGTGGGGAGACCTCTTAAAAACTGTTTAATGGCTGGGCGTGGTGGAGCATGCCTGTAATCCCAGCACTTGGGAGGCTGAGGCAGAAGGATCGCAAGTTCAAAGCCAGCCTCAGCAATGGGGAGGCACTTAGCAACTCAGTGAGACCCTGTCTCTAATAAAATACAAAAAAGGGCTGGGGATGTGGCCCAGTGGTCGAGTGCCCCTGAGTTCAATCCCCAGTACAAAAAAAAAAAAAAAAAAAAAAAACTGTTTAATGTAACACTTTGCATACATTATTCTGTAATAAAATGTTAAAATGTTTAGCACAAGCAAATAAAAGATGTCTGCTTCAGGGCAAGGTCTGGAAGAACAGTGGGAAAATCAAGAATATAGATCTATTAGGGCTGTTGGATTACAGTTACTTTTTTAGTTTCATAATTTTGTCTAAGTTAAATTATAAAATTTATAGTTTATACTGTGTGTAAAATAGGGACCAGGGGCTGGGATTGTGGCTCAGCGGTGGAGCGCTCGCCTAGCACGTGGGCGACCCGGGTTCGATCCTCAGCACCACGTACAAATAAAATGCATTGAATAAAAAACGCATTGTCCACAACTAAAGCAAATAAATAAAAATATTTAAAAAAAAAAAAATAAGGACCAAAAATAAAGGGCAGGAAGACAGTATCAGCCCTGTGTCCAGAAGACTGTCACTGGCTCCATACCCGCTTCCTGGCAGACACCAGCACCCTGCACAGGGTGCAGACCCCAAAGCGCAGGACCAGAGGGACAGCCTTTCCCACCAACAGCAAAAGGCTCCTCAGTGGCTCCGTGGCTCCCCGCCCAGGCCCTAGCAGATCTCCCTGGTGGCCTGTGCCTCTCAAACAGGCAGGCCATAGGGAAAGGAGCCACAGCCCTTCTGCATGGTAAGACTGTGACCAGCCTACTCCACACCCCAGCCTGGGCCAGAGCTGGGTGGTCCATCTGCCTAGGAACTGGGTGCCTGGGGGTCTAGAGGGACAGGGAAGGGGCTACCTACCGCAGGAGTCACAGATGAAGCAGTCGGTGTGGTACAGGCTCCCCATCGCCTGGCACGCCTGTCTTGCTCCATAGATGCCAAGCCCACACTTGATGCAAATGCCTACGGGAGGAGAGGCAAGACAGAGCAGTGGTTGGTCGCCACGGACTGTGGAGTCAGATGGACAGGCATCTATCCAGCTCCCAGTCCTGATGCCTCCCATCTGCCTGGCCATGGGCACGTTAACTTCTCTAGGCCAACCTAACTCAGTCACTAATGACACATGGGGACCATAAAGGAAACCCACCTGAGGATTCGAGAGCACCTGACACAGAGTCGGGCCCACTGAGGCCAACCACGAAGTTACGAATGAAGACCACACAGGTACACCCGAGGCAGTCACCGACCCTCCCCCAGGTCCCCTCTCCTCATCTGTACTGCAGGGCCACGTGCTCTCCTGTTCAGTCAGCACACAGACATGCACGGCCTGCCACACAGCCCACAGGCACTGGAAAAATTCTGCCAGGGACCAAAGTCCCCTCCCCCGAGGAGCCTGCATTCCAGTGGAGGAGACAGACAACAGCAGTTAAATAACATGTCAGGTGGAAACAAGCGCGATGGAGAAAAGTCAGGCTAGGAATACATGTAGGGGCTGGGGTGCAGCTCAGTGGGGGGGGGGGTGCCCTGTGTGCAGGAGGTCCTGGGTTCAATTCTAGCACACACACACACACACACACACACACACACACACACAGAGCAGGGAAGGCCCTGCTGACTAGGTGGTATTTGAGCAAAGACCTAAAGAAGTAAGATAAGTTACTGTGCAGGTGTCTGGGACTCCTGGATGGAATTGGGGGCCCCTCCTAGTTGGGAGGTAGGGGGAGCAGGGATGCCCAGGGGGTCTGGTAGCAGGTAGAAAGGAGACGTGACCAGGAATGCCAGGATGGAGCCTGGCTCCAGCCCTAGGGCACTCTCTGACCAGCCCTCCTGGAGACCCAGGAGGCAGCGAGTCTCCCTCATGGAGTTAACGCAGGGTCCCCAGTACCCCACAGGGCATGGAGATGGCTCCACCTCCACTCCAGACCCTCAGTCTTCTGGCTGTTCCAGGACACACTGCTGTCCCCCGTCCCCTTGCTTTCTCTGTCTTTATGTGGGCTAAGTATCCCTTATCTGATAGGTTTGGGATCCAAAGTGTTTCCAATTTGTTTTTGTTTTTGTTTTCTTCAGATTTTGGAATATCCGCACAGACTTTAAGCTTCCCTCATCAGAAAATCTGAAATTGAAAATGCCAGAGTCTGAAAACTTTCTGAGTGTCAATTTCATGCTCAAAAAAGTTGTGGATTTTGGAGCTTTTCTAATTTTCAGGTTAGGAATGCTCACTCTGTGTGACCATGGCCAAGTCTCTCCAGCCTTAAAAACAAACAAATAAGCCGGGCGCGGTGGCGCACGCCTGTAATCCCAGCACTTTGGGAGGCTGAGGCAGGAGGATTGCAAGTTCAAAGCCAGCCTCAGCAATGGCGAGGCACTTAGCAACTCAGTAAGACCCTGTCTCTAAATAAAATACAAAAAAGGGCTGGGGATGTGACCCAGTGGTCAAGTGCCCCTGAGTTCAATCCCTGGTACCACAAAAAAAGAAAAAAAGAAAAAGAAAAAGAAAAACTCCCTCTTCACCAGCCACTTCATTCCCCGCTCCCCTCAGCCAAGAGAGACGGCGTGGTACACTCAGTCACCTCCTGACTGCTCATGTCTATGCACTTTCCCATCTGATCTCACCTCCTTTTTGGTTTCCATGATATATACCTACACCTAGCTTCTCCCTTCCCAGCTCTCTTGGTTACTCCCCTGCTCAATCCTGACCTCTGAGGTGTTGGGAGGACCATTTCAGACGCCCTCAAAACCACACGGGAAGCTGGGCGCAGTGGCACACGCCTGTGATCCTAGTGCTTGGGAGGCTGAGGCAGGAGGATCGTGAGTTCAAAGCCAGCCTCAGCAATGGCGAGGCACTTAGCAATGCAGTGAGACCCTGTTTCTAAATAAAATACAAAAAAGGGCTGGGGATGTGGCCCAGTGGTCCCCGGTACCAAAAAAAAAAACACAGGAAGCTGGCATGGTGACACACACCTCATAATCCCAGTGACTCCTGAGGCTGAGGAAGGAGGATTGAGCGTTCAAAGCAAGCCTCAGTAATTTAGCAAAGCACTTAGCAACTCAGCAGGACCCTGTCTCTAAATAAAATACAAAAAAAAAAAAAAAAAAAAAAAAGGGCTAGGGATGTGGCTCAGTGATTAAGCGCCCCTGGGTTCAATCCCCAGGACCAATACATAAATAAAACCACAGAGGAGATGGGGAGGGTGGTTTGCTCCCAACTATTTAGGAGGCTGAGGCAAAAGGATGGATCGCAAGTTCAAGGCCAGCCTCAAAAACTTAAGGAGACCCTGTCTCAAAATAAAAAAATAAAAGGGTTGGGAGTGTAGTTCAATGGTAGAGCACCTACCTAGCACACACAGGATCCTAAATTCAATCCCCAGCACCACAACTAAAACCAGGCAGGAACATACAGATGGCCTGTGGGGACCCAGGTAAGTGGTCCAGCTGCCAGAGGTTGCGACCAGGCCTGAGTTCTACAGATGACTCCAAGGAGAGAAGGCAGCCCCACAGGCACAGCCAGAGACCCTCATTTTTCAAGAAAAGCTAGACATCTAGATATGTATATGAAATCCTTCTATTCTGAAATTAATTACTAACTTAAGTGTTTTTAAAATGTAGAGACCAAGCAGGGCTGGGGACATAGCTCAGTTGGTAGAGTGCTTGCCTCGCATGCACAAGCCCTGGGTTCAATCCCCAGCACCACAAAAAAAAAAAAAAAAAAAAAAAAAAAAAAAAGTAGAGACCAAGCAAACCCTCACTGCAGGTCCCTGTTTGTGGCCACAGAGTCACTGATCTCCCTGAACAGTCCCATCCTCTCACCCTGCCCAGGGCTCCAGGTGTGACCCTCCAGCCTGGACTCCCAAGTATGGATTCCCCTCTCAGAAGGTCCCAGACACTCTTGTGTCCAGACACAGGTCCAGACTCCCCCAAACCACTACAGATTGCAGCTCCCCCTCAGGAGATGGTATGTTCATGTACCCAGGTTCTGAGCTCGCCAGGTGTGTGCCTCACCCCTCACCTCCAATTTGGAACCTCAGTTCCCTAACCTTGACTTCACTGCTTCCCCTCCCTCCCTCTGGCCTGATTCAGAATGTGATTCCCAGCCCTCCCAGCCTGGCCCCCAGTAGTCCATCCCCCAAACTGCAGCCAGACTTCTCATTCTTGCCCATCAGCTTTGGGAATCTGACCTTGTCATTTCCTTGATCAAGTTAATGGAGAAATAGAGAAAGGTGAAAAGAAGAAGACTCAGGTGCTTCCAGAGAAACAGAACAGAAGACAGAACAGAAGGGTGGATAAAGAAGGGAAGATTCTATTCTTCATTATTTGTTTTTGCATTTTGTTTGATTTTTCTCTGAATATGTACATGCATCACTTTAATAAAAATATACTGGGCTGGGGATATAGCTCAGTTGGTAGAGTGTTTGCCTCGCATGTACAAGGCCCTGGGTTCAAAAGAAAGAAAGAAAGAAAAATATACTCAAAGAGAAGCAGGAGCATGAGGGACCCAGAAATTAAGGGAGCAGGATGCTGTGAGGAGAGCAGACTCCCCACTCTTGGAAACCACAGTGAGATGCGCACATTTAGGGCTGGTGCCTGGCATCACTAGTGTCCTCTGTGAGACGGGGTCAGTCAAGTGAGAGGAGACAGAGCAGGTGGCCGCGGGGAACAGGAAGATATTTAAATTAGCAAAGATGACCTTAGCAAAACACTGGGGTGGGAAGAATGTATGAAAGGGCCAGGGAACTTCATGGGGTGTGGCCAAGTAGGTTTGAGAGTTGTTTTTACTTTTTTTTTTTTTTTTAAATGAAATACCCTTGTGCAAATTTATAACCAGAGGAAAGCTGAAGATGGAGAAGGTGGAGGTTGGAGACAGAGGACCCTTATCCTCTTAGATGGCAGAAGAGAGGGGCTGGCTGTGGACAGGAGAGAGGCTGGGGGGAGGAGAAACAGGAAGCTGGTGGAGACAGATGTTGGCCACAATATTCTGTGTGAAGTAGAAAGCAAGGGTGGGCATCAGAGGAGAGAGGAAGGGTGCTGAGGAAACGGAGGAGTGAAGTGACCAAGTCTTAGGGAGACAGGTGGTTCCAGGAAGACCACGAGGCTACTGACCAAAAACCTGCCATGGCCCCCAGGAGCATCCTCGGAGCCCCTCACAGCCTAGTGGAGCGCAGGGAAGGGGCTGACGCCCTGACTGGGAGCCAGGGTCGTGCCGGGCAGACAGCTGAGAGGAATCTGAGGTCGTGGTGAGAAGCAGCTGCAGTGGAACTGAAGGCTGCTGGAGAGAAGCAAAAGCAGGGTGTGGTCCCAGAGTGGGTGGCTGGAGAGAAGGCGGCAGGCCACCCAACTGAAAGAGGTTCCGGAGGCCTGAGGCTGTTGGCGGGCTAGTGGCAGGGGATCTCAGGGAGCAGAGAGGGAAAGTTCCAAAGACATCACTGAATGACAGAGAGCGACCAAGAGGTCAGCTGGCACCAGAGCCAGAGAGAAGGGATGAAGGGTGGCATAGAGAGAATCGCTCTGTGCATCAGATTTCTTGAGATCACCGGTGCTCATGCTACCTGTAGACTACCTCTAGTAAAGTTTTCTATTATTCCGGTTGAACTATATAATATCACCACTTTTTTTTTTAAACTGGGGATTGAACCAAGGGGTACTTTACCACTAAGTCACATCCCCAGTCCTTTTAATTTTTTATTTCGAAGACAAGGTCTTACTAAATTGCCCAAGCTGGACTCAAACATGTGATCCTTCTACCTCAGCCTCTGGAGTTGCTGAGATTACAGACATGTGCCACCCTATCCAGCTTGAAATTGCCACTTTTTTTTGGGGGGGGGGGTACCAGGGATTGAATTCAGGGGCACTCAACCACCGAGCCACATCCCCAGCCCTATTTTATATTTTATTTAGAGACAGGATCTCACTGAGTTGCTTAGCATCTTGTTTTTGCAGAGGCTGGCTTTGAACTCACATTCCTCCTGCTTCAGCCTCCTGAGCCACTGGGATTACAGGCATGTGCCACCACCCGGCTGAAATTGCCAGTCTTTTTTTTTTTTTTTTTGGTACCGGGGATTGAACTCAGGGGCATTCAACCACTGGGCCACATTCCCAGCCCTTTTTTTGTATTTTATTAGAGACAGGGTCTCACTGAATTGCTAAGTGCCTCGCCATTGCTGAGGCTGGCTTTGAACTCACGATCCTCCTGCCTCAGTGCTGGGATTACAGGCGTGCGCCACCGCACCTGGCTGAAATTGCCAGTCTTGTACCTCAAAAAAGTCAAATGTTATTAGAACCATATAACTCAAGCAAATGGTTGCTAACATTTTTTTTTTTTTTAATGTTACCTAAATCTCAATTTCTGGCTGTTCTTGGGGGTAGCACAATCTGTCAGTCCCTTCAGGCTCCCATATGGCTACAAAGCTGAGCCCCAGCTCCTCTTTAGAAAGGATGGCCCCCTAACCTCTACCATTTTCTACCATCAGCCCCTTCACTTCCAACATTACCTGATGGGACTAGGGCCACCCAGAGTCACATAAAGATTCCAGGTGGCCATAGAGACAATCAGCCGCACCCCTCACCCAAGCTCTGCAATATTCAAGGGACAGAAAAGGGCCACTATTCCCTCAAGAGAGCACTGGAGAGTGTTTCTCTTCAGAAGACGGCCCGGGCTCTGCTCCTGGCACCTGCCTGGCACAAGAGGCAACAGCTCCTCACTCATATCTTTGCTACCAGCAGCCACCAGATCTGCCAAACCACAAATTCTCACCCTGACCTCCCACATGGGAGGTGCTCCCCATCCCCCAAACAGGCCAACCCTTTAGTTCACACAGCCCTTGACCCCCTGACCCCTCCTGGGCTGCAATCCCCTGGGACCTTCTTAAATCTTCCTTGGCCTTCTTTTGCTCACTTTCTTCTCTCTGCTTAGCATGCTCCCATCTAGCCTGCAATATACAGCCTCCTCATCTCTCAAGATCCAGTTCAGGACCAGCCGCATAAGTGTAATTCCAGCACTTGGGAGATTGAGGCAGGAGGATTCTGAATTCAAAGCCAGCCTCAACAACTTAGCGAGGCCCTAAGCAACTTAGCGAGACCCTGTCTCAAAATTTAAAAATATAAAAAGGGCTGAGAATGTGGCTCAGTGCTTAATCACCCTCTAGGTTCAATCCCAAAAAGATCCAGTACAGGGCAGTCCAGAGCTGCTAGCTCCATTGAGTGCAAGAAAGATAGAAATCCCAGGACAGCCTCATACCCAGGCTTGACAATCACCCTTGATATCACCGGGTCTAAAGCCAGGGGCCTCCACCCTATGGGTTTATCAGGAAGGAAAGGAAGGAGGGAGGGAGGGACACTCCCCAGGCTCTTCAATACTTCTGCCACGCCCCCACCTGTCCCTAAGTGTAGTTGAAAGGCTTGAGAAAGACAGCGAGGGGCTGGGAAATAGAAGCCATCAGACTGGTGAGCTTTGCAAACTCCTGTGAAGCCCAATTCCTTTAGGATACTTATCCACAGCACAGCCAAGAGCAGCCCAGGGTGCCTGGCTTGGCCTTCCTCTCCCGCAAGGCGGGCTCTTCCTCCCTCACACAGTCTCCACCTCCCGCCACTAGCATCCCCACAGCCTCGGAACAGGCGGGGTCCAAGAGCACCCAGGGCACTCCACCTTCCAGTTCCTGTCCACACCCCCATACTGCTGGGGGGATGCCGGGCGTCCCTTCTGCTAATCACGAAGCATCAGGGAGGGTAAACAGAAGCAATTGCCAAGGGTTAAGAAGAAAATATCCAGGAAAAAAATTTTTGCTTATTCTACCTATCAACCTGACTTTTTCTCTAAGTCAGAAACAGCGCATCAACTTACTTTGCTAGAGTCCCTTCTGGCGGGAGACCTGGAGATTTAGCTGCTGTTGGGAATAACCTAGACTTGGCTATTCGAAACATGTCGCCGGCTCTCCAGCCCCCCCACAGCTTCTTAATCCGGGTGCCACTTCCACCCGCCAGTCCCTGGCCCACCCCGAGCTCTCCTCTGACCCCGACCAGCGCGGCGAAGGCTGAGCGGCCGACTTCGCTCACCGAAGTAGTCCCGCGCCGCGCGCGCCTCCAGCGCCCGCTCCAGCTCTCGGGTGAGCGCCTCCAGCCGTCGCTCGGCCGCGCTCGGGCCGCCCTCTCGGCCCGGGGGCAGCTGCAGAGAAGGCAGAGGGAAGGGGGCAGGCCCGGCAGGCTCCGGGGAGCGAGCCGGCGCAAGGCAGGCGCCGGGCAGGAGCAAGTCGGCGTAGGCGCCCGCCGAGCCGCGGGAGCCCAAACTGGACACGCTGGAGCGGGCACTGCCCACAGACGACGGACCTGGGCCCGGACGCAGGTCAGAGCGGCCCGAGCGTGGGCTGCCATGGCGTTGGTCGTAGCCGAGGCTGATTCCGCTGGAGCGGGTGCTGCCGCCGCCGCCGCCGTCGGAGCCCGCCAGACTGACCCGCGGGCTGCCCGCCGGCTGCGCGCTAAGCTCGGGAGCCACCGCGCGCCGCGGGCCTCTCTCCCCGCGGCTCAGTCCGTCCGGCGCGGCCTCGGGGCCGCCGCCGCCCTTGCTTCTGCGGCCCAGCGCCTGCACCGCCTCCTCTCCCGGCCCGGGCCGCGGCCCCCGCCGACCCCTGCCTGGAGAGTCACCACCCGGCTCCAGCTCCCGCAGGGCCAGCCCCGCCAGGAGTAGGGCCGCCTCGTCCACGGCCGCCCGGGAGCGCTGCATGGCCCGGCCCGCCGGCCCTAGCGCGTCACCTCCGCCTCCGCTTCCCGCCGCCGCTCCGGCCGCGCCGCCGCATCGTCCGCCCGAAGCCGGGAGCCCGCCCCGGGACCCCTGGGCACGGGGCGGGGCGGGGCCGGCGCCAGGCCGGGGTCGCTCCGCCGGCCACGCGCGGGCCAGGGGACGCGGCGCTCCGCTCAAGGGCGCGCGCGGCGGAGGAATGTGCGCTCCGAGGCGCTCGGCCGCGCCCCCTCCTCCCCGCGGCCGCGCGGGGGCCGGAGGGACTCCTTTGCGGGGGCAGGAATGCGAGGAAGGAGACGGCGCTGCGGCCTCTGGAATGTGGGGGGAGTGGCGGCGGCGGAGCCGCAGTGTCCGCGCTGCGCCGGGAGCTTGGAGGGGCGAGGAAGCCGCGCCGGGACGCTGGGGCGGGCGGCTAGCAGCTGGCCCTCGGTGGCCAAGAGGCCAACTGTGGCGCCGCGGTGAGTCCGAGGCCTGTCGTGCGCCCGGGCCGTCGGGCCTCTGAATAGATTCCGGATTCCCGAGGGCCGAGCTGGAGAAAGCTCCCCTAATCCCGGTTGGAGAAATTTATTCGGTAGACAGACGTTTCCTACATCGTCCCCCATCTTACTTCCCAGCGCCACCTCGGTTTCAGGCGCTGGGCCGAACAAGCTCAGCCTTGTGCAGACACCTCTGCCCCCGAACCAACACTCTGGAACACTGTGCATCTCGTGCAGATGCGCCTTTAAGGACCTTGCATGACCCCGGGACCCCCAGCCCGTCTTGGCGCCAAGCGGCAGCTCACTAGCGTCTGGCCCCCTCCTGCTTGTGCGGAAGGTACCTAGAACTAGGAGCTGGGTTTAGATGGGGACTGGTCCACGCGCTGGGTTGCTGTACACAGCCCTTGCAGGCCAGGCCAGGCCGGAAGCAGGCCTCAGGCTCAGAACCAGAGGATAGCAAGCCTCAGCTGTGACAGGGAGTCACCCTGAGACGTGACTCCTGCTGGAGATGTAGCTCAATGGTAGAGCGCTTGCCTAGCACACGCGGGGTCCTGGGGTGGGGGATGAGGGAGAATGTCAAAGGAGCATCTGCCCAGCCCTCTGATTTTGGCTGTAGCTCAAAAGGATGCTCCTGAAAGCACTAATGTTGCTGCAGGTCTTGGGATACAAACAGCCATAGAGGCCACGTTGGTGAGGACAAGAGGTGACTAGAGCTTTGTCCCACAAAACAAGACCTTCTTCTTTTTCTTCCTTTTTTTTTTCTTTCTTTCTTTCTTTTTTTTTTTTTTTTTTTTTTTTTTTTTTTTTTGAGACGGGTCCAGCTAAGTCACCCAGGCTGGGCTCAAATTCATGATCCTGCTGCCTCAGTCCCAAGTAACTGGAATTCCAGGCGTGCATCACTGCACTGATGCCATTCATTCTCTGTCAAGACTGGCGAATCCAGTCCTTTTTTTTTTTTTTTTTTTTTTCTTTTTTTTAAGTTCAGGAAGACAGTCTTGAGTGGAGGAATTCCTTCATTCTTCCAGACATCCTTGCTCAGAGAGTTCCAAGAAGGTACCTCCTGTATCTCAGGGACAGCTAACTTTCGTGGGGAATTGTCCTGCACTGACCAAGGCAGTCTGGGCTCAACATTTTGCTAAGGAAAGAGCTATTATTTCAGTGAATCATAATGTCTGATCCCAACACCTCCCTGGGCTTGCAGAACTCCAGCCCCTGCCCCACCCTTGCACAGGGGACAAGCAATTTAAATCAGTTATCACATTTCACTGATTATCAATCATTTAAAAATGCAAGCCGGGCGTGGTGGCGCACGCCTGTAATCCCAGCACTTTGGGAGGCTGAGACAGGAGAATCGCGAGTTCAAAGCCAGCCTCAGCAATGGTGAGGCACTTAGCAACTCAGTGAGACCCTGTCTCTAAATAAAATACAAAAAAGGGCTGGGGATGTGGCCCAGTGGTCGAGTGCCCCTGAGTTCAATCCCCGGTACCACAAAATATATATAATATATAATAATAATAATAATAATAATAATAATGCTGGCAAAACTGTGTTGAAAGAGTTGCACATATAATACTGGTATAACCATTCAATTTCAGGAATAACAATCCAGCAGTTATCAACATCCTCACTACATAAACCAAGCAACAAAACCAAAAACATTCCTAAGCACTAATGCTTCTTGTGAGAATCTATTCTAGGAAAACAATCCAAAATACAATATAAGGACAAAAGTGTTTACCACAACATTGTTTGCAAAATCTGTACTGTTCTAGAACCTGCAGCCTTCCAAAAAGGATCTCAGAAGGGGTTCCTTGCCTTTAGAAGCAATTATTAACTAAGTGTTCTAGAACTGGGGATGTAGCTTGGTGGTAGAGTACTTACCTAGCATGCTCAAGGCCTTGGGTTCAATCTTCAGTACCAAAAAAAAAAAAAAAAAAAAAAAAAAAAGTTTTCTGTCTCCACTTGCTTACTTAAAGCTTTCAATACTTAAAACAATATGTTGCCAGGTGTGGTGGCACATACCTACATGTAATTCCAGTGATCTGGGAGGCTGAGGCAGGAGGACCGTAAGTTCAAGGCTGGTCTGTGTAACTTAGGGAAACCCTGCCTCAAAAAATAAAAAAGCTGGGGGGCTGGGGTTGTGGCTCAAGTGGTAGGGTAGCACGTGCACGGCCCGGGTTTGATCCTCAGCATCCACGTAAAAATAAATGCATTGTGTACAACTAAAGCAAATAAATAAATATATTTTTTAAAAAAATAAAAAAGCTGGGGATGTAGCTCAGTGGTAGAGCTCCCCTGAATTCAGTCCCCAGTAAAACAAAAAAAATATTGATTCCAGGATTAGCTAAAACCCATTACTTATTTAGAAATAATTAAAACCAGAAACAACCTAAAACATTCAATGTTCAACATTAAAATAATACTTCCGTGAAGTAGGAAATAAACTAAGCCATTATTTATATTCAAAATGTTGAATAATGTGAGAATTATACCATTGTGATTGTTTTTTTTTTTTTTTTTTTTTTTTGTCAGGAGCACTCGACCACTGTTGGTATACCATTGTGATTTTTTTTTTTTTTTTTTTTTTGTGGTACCGGGGATTGAACTCAGGAGCACTCGACCACTTCACCGCCTGAAGCGCTTGGAGCAACGGAGCCGTGGGGAAAACTTCAGAGGCGAACTGGAGACAAACAGCTTTTTATTCTGATAACTTTTCTCTCTGGTTCTAACAACGACTAACACACGACAAACACACCACTAAAATGGCGCTGACCCGATCAGCAATTTCAGCCAAGTCACTCGAGATCCCGCAACAAGTCCCGTGAGACTACGGGAGGCAACAAAGCCCAAATCTCCACGGCTCATAGTCAACCGCAAATCAAGTCAATCCCCAAACAGGGCTCCTGCATTTCCCCCTTTTTGTTTTAAAAGAGGTAATGCTCTAGGACTTCTATGTGCAACCAACATTCTTACCCGTCATCGGATAATCAAGGCTGTGCCCTTGACTCCTGTCTTAGGTTGATATGTCGGCCACATGAGACTGTCCCGTGCGACTGTGCCTGTCTTAGGTTGTCCCCCTCTGGGGATCTTACCCGTCATTGGCTAACCAGCCATCCAATGGAGCCCTTTAGGATCGACTATATATGATGACTAACAGCCGTCCAATTGTGAGGAGATGTTGCGGCTTTAAGGCGACAAGCCTTTTGGTGATGAGCCAAATTGCATAGCATATCAAATTGTTTAAACAAATCAGCTGCCCTAAGTTCCATCAAGTAACACACTGAATTCTCTAGACAAATACCTGCAAGGCATTGTCCCGTAAAGTCCCAAACAATGAAAGATCAAAATGTCCATTTGTTATAACATGTTGATGTAGGAGGCCCCATGCATGTAGAGCAGAGGCCACACTGTTGGTGAGGTTGTTTGATGTTTGAGCAGCAGGGATGCTTGCGGCGGGGCCGCGATCCCTGCAGCTGTAGCAGCAGACGTCTTTTTTATGTTTAGACAATGCCACCGGCAAATCTTCAGGGCCCGCTACCTAGAAACTCAAGCATCAATTATTAAAGGAAAGGCAGTGCTATTGCAGCACTGAGTCAAGAGGCGAGTTGTCAAACTACAAAATAGAATAATTAGATTAGAAAATTAAAGTTGATTTTTGTTCACATACATCGCTGGTTGAGCTGAAAATTAAAGTTGATTTTTGTTCACACACATCGCTGGTTGAGCTTCTACAAACATAAGTTGGAAAAATATCATATTTAGAACAAATCAAAGAAAGACTGAGGGTAATTACTGCATTAAAGATAGATTAAAGAAAAGGTAAAGGCACTTTAGAGAAATAATTTGTTAACTGGAACCCTTGAGTCTCTGTATACAGAGCAATCTTTTACCTGTTGAGATAATTGAAATTAATGAGCTATTAAACAAATGAAGTTAATAACAAATAAACAATCTTAAGTCAAAACACCAAAATATCAGGTTATATAGCACTAGTCATATTGTTTGCTAAAGAGAAGTCCCGAGGGACACCTATAAATCAAAATTGAAAGTACCTTCATTTATAAAATTATTTACCTAAATTGAATACTCTTAACCTAAAATGAATTAAAGTTATTTGGATCCATATATATATATATATTTTCTTTTTCATAAGCGCTTTGTTCTTTGTGACGTCACACTGGACAGACGAACAAACATACAAACATATATTTGTGACGTCACATTAACATGAAATGTAGACAAATGTACAGACATAAAGACATGTATAAAAAGGAAAAAAAAATACAATTGTGTGCACACTAAAGAGAGATCTCCTTGTCCCGGCCGGGAGGAATGACACTTAAGTTGTGAAATATTTTGAAGGACTCTTTTGAGGGAATCATTCTGTACCTTGATCTTGGTCCTCTTGATTTTGTACCTTTTTTATTAATCTTGATACTTCAATAACTTCATCTTGATCATTTTGATGTGGTACCTGTTTTATTAATCTAGATGGTATCCATATTTGGAGAGGATTCGTCTTTTGGAAAAATACAAACAGATCCTCTTCCCCAAATTAATACTGGATCTGGACCCTTCCATGTACCTGAAAGAACATCCTTCCAGTAAACCAAGGGTTTATGTTGTTGGTGTGGATTCCAATGTCTGTCTCTAGCAGAATAACCATTAGAGTCTAAAGTTAAAAAATTTAAGGTAAACAGGGCAACTGCCAATCTGTCCTTAGGACTTTTCCAATTTCCTTCTTTTTGTTTTAATAACATAATTTTCAGTGTTTGGTTTGCTCTTTCAATAATGCCCTGACCCTGAGGATTGTATGGGATGCCTGTTTTATGGGATATATTGAATTTTGCGCAAAACTGTTTGAAAGATGAGGACGTATATGCGGGGCCATTATCTGTTTTAAGCATTTTGGGGATGCCCAATGCAGCAAAAGCTTGCAAACAATGAGATGTAACATCTTTAACTTTTTCTCCAGAATGTAAGGAAGCAAAAATCATGCCTGAGCATGTATCTATGGTCACATGAATAAATCGCAATTTTCCAAAACTTGGCTCATGAGTAACATCCATCTGCCACAAATGATTGGGCATTAATCCTCTAGGGTTAACTCCGAAATGAGGATTGGGCAAATGTGTCATACAAGATTTACAATCTTTTACAATTGTTCTGGCTTGCTCCTTTGTGATTTTAAACCTACATTGCAAGGTGGTGCTGTTGACATGAAACTGGGAGTGGAATAAAGTAGCTTGTTGTAGCACTGAAAGTATAAATATTGTTTTTGTAAGTTCATCAGCCTTTTGATTACCTTCATGGAGGGGACCAGGCAAATTAGTATGTGCTCTAATATGGCCTACGAATAGAGGTTCTTTTCTTGCCCACAAAAGTTTTTGTATTTGATAAAACAATTTAAAGGCTGGAGTATGAGGTGCTATTGGTCCTGCTAACTCTAATTTTGGGACGGCTTGTACAATATAGTGGCTATCTGAAAAAATGTTTACAGGCTGGTCCCTAAAATTTTCCAGAGCTCTTACCACAGCTTCCAATTCCACTAGTTGAGCTGATTTATGTGCAGTTATGTAAGTCATATTTTCTTTTTTAGTGACTACTGTAGCAGTACCATTTGAGGACCCATCTGTAAATACATTAAATGCCTTAGGAATAGGTTGATTTTTTATTACCTGTGGAAATATAATAGGATGATTAATACAAAAAGATAATATAGGGGACTTAGGAAGATGATTATCAAAATTTGCAGAAGTAGAACATTTAACTATAGCCCAATCATTATCATTGAAGCATAAGTATTCAATCTGTGATGATGAATAGGGAGTAATAATAGTAGCAGGGTGAATGCCAAATATTTTAGTAGAAGTCTTAAGTCCTTGAAGAATAAGTTTAGCCACCATGGAGGTATAAGATTCAATTATACTTTTAGGAGAGACGGGCAAATGTATCCATAATAAAGGCCCTTGTTGCCAAAATACTCCTGTGGGTGTATATTGTGAAGAAATAATAATCAACATCAGTGGTTGAGTTAAATCAAATCTATCACAATGAGCTCCTTCGATGGCTTTTTCTACTAACTTTAAAGCTTTCCTAGCATCAGGAGTCAATGTTCGTGGTGAAGATGGATCAGGATCTCCACGAAGGATGTCAAATAAAGGTTTTAGTTGGCCAGTAGTGAGATTTAGTGTAGGGCGAAGCCAATTAATGTCTCCCAGTAGTTTTTGGAAATCATTGAGGGTGGTCAAATGTTCTTTATTTATTAGAATTTTTTGGGGTCTAACAAAAGTATCCATGATTTTAAATCCTAAATATAATATGGGAGATCTGGTTTGAACTTTTTCTTCTGCTATATATAATCCATATTTTTTTAAATTTTCTACCACATCACTGAATATATTAAATAAGATTTTTTGATTAGGGTGGGCCAATAAAATATAATCCATGTAATGTAGACACATGAGGTTTGGATATTTATTTTTAATGGGTTGGATAGCCTTGTCCACATATATTTGGCATATGGTGGGGCTATTAGCCATTCCCTGTGGTAAAACCTTCCATTGATATCTCTGGTCAGGGCCATTATTGTTCATAGAAGGAATGGAAAAAGCAAACCTGGGGGCATCTAGAGGATGTAGGGGAATAGAAAAGAAGCAATCCTTTATATCAAGAGTAATAAGATGGAAATTTTTTGGAATAGCTATGGGACTAGGAAGTCCAGGTTGAGTAGGGCCCATAACTTGCATGGTTTTATTGATTTGTCTAAGATCATGTAACAATCGCCATTTTCCTGACTTTTTCTTGATCACAAATATGGGGGAATTCCAGGGAGAGGTGGAAGGTTCTATATGACCTGCTTCTAATTGTTCCTGAACTAGTAGGTGGGCCGCTTGTAATTTCTCTTTAGATAGGGGCCACTGAGGGACCCACACTGGCTTATCAGAAAGCCATGGTATTTTCAAAATTATTTTCTCAGTGGCCCCGAAAAAAAATATCTTTTTCCTTTATGACAATGATTACTTTTAGGGTTAAGATTACTCTGTACTTTTTTTTTTTTTTTTTTTTTTTTTTTTTTTTTTGTGTGGTACTTTGAACTCAGGGGCACTCGATGGGTCACATCCCCAGACCTTTTTTGTATTTTATTAGAGACAGGGTCTCACTGAGTTGCTAAGTGCCTTGCCATTGCTGATGGCTGGCTTTGAACTCGCGATCCTCCTGCCTCAGCCTCCCAAAGTGCTGGGATTACAGACGTGCACCACCGCGCCCGGCTTACTCTGTACTTTTTGATAATGATTTCTTTTATGGTTAAGATTACCCTGTAGGTTTTCACATTTAACATCTGCAGGCTTGGTTGCAAGGTGTACTCCCATTTGTTGCAAAATATCTCTTCCCCATAAAGTAACCGGTAGATTAGGTAAAACATAAGGCTGAAATGTTCCTTTATGGCCTTCATCATCCTCCCATTTTAAAATTACGGCACTTTTATCTGGGAGGTTATTATATCCCAAGCCTCTTAAACTGGTTGAAGCTTTTTGCAGAGGCCAGTGCTTGGGCCATTGGCGTAAATTAATAATGGAAGAGTCAGCTCCAGTATCTATTAATCCCTCCATTTCTATTCCTTGGATTTTTATTTTACACATAGGCCTCCTTGAACAGTCTCGAACCCAGCAAGCCATGGGACTTGAGTCAGTGGAACAAAATCCTCTATTGTTCCCTTCTTGAGGCATACCCATTTTAAATGAATTATGTAAATTGGGAAGGAGAAGCAACTGAGCAATTCTATCTCCTTGATTAACAGAAGTTATACTTTGGGGTGAGCTAAGCATTATTTTTATTTCCCCTTTGTAGTCTGAGTTTATTACACCTGGGGTCACTTGCAAACCTAATAAGCTTTTAGGACTACACCCGATAATAAGTCCTACAGTCCCTGAGGGAAGAGGTCCCCTGACTCCTGTGGGTATCAGTTGAACCCCCATTTCAGGTGTTAACACTATTCGGGCGGTGGAACAGAGGTCTAATCCTGCATTTCCTCTTGTTCCTCTGGCGAGGGAGTGGATGGGTAGTAGGGATTGTGTCGGGGAAGCATCTGAGTGGATGCTTGAGGATACTCCTTCTGCAATGCCCCGTACATTTGTGGGCCCCGGGGTATTGGGCCCCGTGCCCCGTTTTTTGAATTCCTGAACAAAGGATTTCCATGGATGTCAAATTTTGAATGGCATTTATTGGCCCAATGATTTCCCTTTTTACACCTGGGGCAGCGGCCTGGGGCACGGTATGAGCTTGATCTTATTTCTCTTTTGGGATTTTGCCTAGAATTGCCTGATTGATTATGATAATTTTGCCTGGAATATCCTGATTGATTATAATATCTACGTTTAGCCTTTGTGAAATTTCGAGAGGAAGCACCTCTCATTGAGGCTGCAATCACATTTCCTGTGACAAAGGCGTCATTTATATCTTTACATAGTTGTATATATACGGAAAGATCCTTTTTAGTTCTCCATGGCCTGATGGCTGCTTGGCACCATTTATTTGCATTTTCATAAGCTAATTGAACAACTAATGGCATAGCTTGGTCAACATCTGCAAACACACTACCTGCAGTTCTCAAAAGTCGATCAGCAAAGTCGGCATACGGCTCATTAGGTCCTTGAATCACTTTTGACAAGCTACCTTGTAGATCCCCAGGTCCTTGTACAGTTTTCCATGCCTCTAAGGCAGCTGCATTTATCTGAGCATATACATCTGGGTCATAATCTGTTTGAGCCTGTAAGTCTGCGAATTGCCCTTCTCCTGTGAGCATGTCTATATTATAGTTTTCAAACCCTGCAGCCGCGTTTCTTTTAGCTGTTTCTATACAAAGTTCTTGGAATTGCGATCGCCAAACCAAGAATTGCCCCCTGCTTAATGTTGCTTTACATAGACTTTTCCAGTCTGAGGGGGTTAAGCTAAAGGTGTTAAGGGACTCCAGCATACTCAACGTGAAAGGAGCTTGGGGCCCATAAGTCATTACTGCCTCTTTGAGATTTTTTATTGTTTTGAAATCTACTGACTGATGGACACTCTGTCCATTTTTTCTTTTCAAATGCTGGCGGTTCCCAATGTATCTGTGAGTTGTCCTCGAGAGCACATAAGCGATCAGAAAGACTTTTTATTTCTGTTTCTAGGGTATGCAAATGCCTAGTAATACCCTTCATATTTTCTGTAATGGATTCCACCCATGGGGGAGTAGAGGACACAAGTGGCTGCTCTACCTGACCGTCCTTTTTCTTGGTCTTTTTTAGTTTCTTTTTCCTCATTTTCTCAGGATCACTTTTACTAGATTCCTCACCACTGCTAATTTCACTGACAGCAATATCCTGAGGCCCAGGTTCCAGTGAGAGCAAGTATCCTTCAGCTTTTACCAATAACTCCCGAATAGCTTTAATAGCTTGGATTTTTGTCATTTTTGGGTCTCTTCTAATACTCTCTTTACTGGTCTCAGTTGGCCCAGTGGAATCTACACTTTTTTTTTTTTTTTTTGGTACTGGGGATTGAACTCATGGGCACTTGACCACTGGGCCACATCCCCAGCCCTTTTTTTTTTGTATTTTATTAGAAGCAGGGTCTCACTGAGTTACTAAGTGCCTGGCCATTGCTGAGGCTGGCTTTGAACTCGCGATCCTCCTGCCTCAGCCTCCCAAAGTGCTGGGATTACAGGCGTGCGCCACCGCGCCCGGCTCTACACTTTTTTGATCACTTTCACTTTTGTCTATATACTCCTCACTGAGAACAGAGTCAGGTATATCAAGGAGTCTTTGCATAGCCTCTATCACTTGGGATTCAGTTATATTCGAACCCATCTTTAGAGACCTTTCAGTTCTTACCTGTCCGCTCCGAAGTCCCCGTACGGGCCGCCACCTGTTGCCGCCTGAAGCGCTTGGAGCAACGGAGCCGCGGGAAAAACTTCAGAGGCGAACTGGAGACAAACAGCTTTTTATTCTGATAACTTTTCTCTCTGGTTCTAACAACGACTAACACACGACAAACACACCACTAAAATGGTGCTGACCCGATCAGCAATTTCGGCCAAGTCACTCGAGATCCCGCAACAAGTCCCGTGAGACTACGGGAGGCAACAAAGCCCAAATCTCCACGGCTCATAGTCAACCGCAAATCAAGTCAATCCCCAAACAGGGCTCCTGCACACTGGGTCACATCCCCAGACCTTTTTTGTATTTTATTTAGAGACAGGGTCTCACTGAGTGCTAAGTGCCTCCCCATTGCTGAGGCTGGCTTTGAACTCGCAATCCTCCTGCCTCAGCCTCCCAAAGTACTGGGATTACAGGCGTGCGCCACCACGCCCGGCCATTGTGATCTTAAGTGGACACAATGCAGCATTCACAGGTCTTGGAACACACTTCCTGGGATATATACATTTGTACATTACCTGAATGTCCCCCAGACCCTGTCTTCTTTTATCTCCTCACTGAAGGCATAGTGATTGGTCTCAGCAGGCTGGCTCATTGTTGTTGTTATTCTTTTTAGATTTTAGATTTACATGACAGTAGAGTATATTTTGAAAGAATATTTTTTTTTTAATTCTGGGGATTGAATCCAGGGGTGCTTAACCACTCAAAAAGCCACATCTCCAGCCCTTTTCTTATGTTTTAGTTAGAGGCAGGGTCTCACTGAGTTGCTTAGGGCCTCGCTAAATTACTGAGGCTGGCTTTGAACTCACAATCCTCCTGTCTCAGCCTCCTGAGCCACTGGGATTATACCTGGGTGCGTTTCAGGTGTGGGCCACTGCGCCGGGAGGGCCCTCATTCTGCCTTGAGAAGAGCAATGGAAAAGAAAAGGGATAGGGGCCAACTCATGAGAATTGAACCATTGTCCATGGATTCACTGCTGGCCTCCACCAATGCCTTCCCTGCCCTCCATTGATGTGGGAGTGTTCATTTGTGTCTTTTTTCCTTCTCCTTTTCTCTCTTCCTCTTTCTATTTTCCTCAGTGGTATGCTGATACGTATTAAGCCACCAGGTCTTGGGAGAAATTTTATACAAATCAGTAGTCCTAATTTGTACTCTTTGTCAATTACAATGGTGTAAATACTCCCACTATGGCCAATTTCAAACTACCAGTATGGGTCATTGAGCAGAGTTGGGAAGAGATGGGTATAATCAGTGCTTGCCAGAGAAGATGAGCTGGCTCTCACACACCGCTGCCTGCCTATTACTGCTGAAAGAAGTAGGAGTATCACATCCTCCCAAGTTAACCAGTCTTCCCTTTGTCTAAGCAAATGGACACAACCAGGAGGCAAAAGCTGAACACATCTGATCTCACAGCATGTCCTGCGCCACCATCTTGAGGCCCCAGAAGCTGATCCTACCCAGACTTTGTCTACACTGATTTTTTTTTTTTTTAATGGACCCTCCACCCCTGCACTGTTCCTTTTATAATCTAGCTTCCATCTAGCTACCCCTTAGTTGTCTGTAGTATCTGGATTCTAATTATGAACACAATTCAGGGGTTTTCCTGTGGAATCTTGGGTCCTATGTCAATCAGCAATGACTGGGTAAATGGGGTAATGAGGGAAAGGGAATGGTATGCAGTCAAATCCCACATGGAAGAGTTGCTGGGATCCACGCTTCCTTCCATCCCCTCAGTCTGCAACAGGCTTCACCCTTACAGAATTTCTTCTGGGGAGATCAGCACCAATCTTAAATCTGAAGCACACTTGTCCCCTCTTCCAGCTGAGCTCCTGGAGCTTGGTTATCTGATACACTGTAACCTTTATTAGGTGTACTCAAAAGGGGTTTTTCCATCCCCTCTTCTCTGAGGTCTCTTGTTCTTGCAGACTCAGGCTACTCTGAACATCCTCTGGTCCTATTATTTCCCTTATCCTGAGAAGGGCTGAAAAAGATTCAAAGCATCGACACTTGAAGCCCTAGATGGTCCCCCAGTCTAAAAGTTAGGCTTAGAAACTGACATTTGCAGCTTGCTTTCATCAAGTGTCAAGAGGCCATCTCTTCTTGCCTTGAAACCTTATCATGCACTCAGGGACAGGAATTTCTGCCCAAACCTTATACCATGGTAAAAATCCCAGCCAATCTATAGCTCAGTGGGGAGGACCTACTTATGGATGCTCAGATCAGTAAAGCTTTTGCAATGCCAGTAATACATTTTTGAGCATGAGGTTGTTGTTTATGACTTTCAGAGATGCTGGAAGCTGCTGCTGGAACCAACTGGTTAGTTTGAAGGTCCTCAGAGCCTCAACCCCACCACTTATTGCTGCCATAATAAAATGAGAAGTTAGGTTTCCCTTAGTGTCTTACTGCTCTCAAAGGTGGTTTTCTTTTTCTTTTTCATTTCCTTTCTTTTTTCTTTCTTTTTTTTTTTTTTTTTTTTTTTTTGTACTGGGTATTGAACTCAGGGGCACCAGACCACAGGGCTACATCCCCAGCACTTTTTTTTTGTATTTTATTTAGAAACAGGGTCTCACTGAGTTGTTTAGTGCCTCGCCATTGCTGAGGCTGGCTTTGAACTTGCGATCCTCCTGCCTTAGCCTCCCAAGTTGCTGGGATTACAGGCCTGCTCTCAGGTTTCTGCCCAGGCTAATGACACTAACAGTGTTTTTCATTGAGTGCACCATAGTGCAGAAGAAGGATGCTATTCATATATTTTTAAAAATATTTATTTATTTGCTTTAGTTGTACACAATGCAATGCATTTATGTTTACGTGGTGCTGAGGATCAAACCCGGGCCGCGAACATGCTAGGCGAGCGCTCTACCGCTGAGCCACAACCCCAGCCCGCTATTCATATTTATAGAATGAGTGAATGACATAGTATGAAAAATACCTAACTCTGAAATTGACTTTCCCAGCAGAAGTAAATTATTGGGGCCTGGGGACTGCAATTCAGTGGTAGAGGGCTTGCCTAGCTTGAGGCTCAAGGTTCCATCCCCAGCACCTCTTTGTACCCTGAGAACCTTCTTGCATTGTACGTTCTAATAAAATTCTTGCTCATAGCTGGGCGTGGTGGCACACGCCTATAATCCTAGCACTTGGGAAGCTGAGGCAGGAATATCACGAGTTCAAAGCCAGCCTCAGCAATGCTGAGGCACTTAGCAACTCAGTGAGACACTATCTCTAATACAAAAAAAAGGCTGGGGATGTGGCCCAGTGGTCGAGTGCCCCTGAGTTCAATCCCCGGTACCAAAATAAATAAATAAATAAATAAATAAATAAATAAAATAAATTCTTGCTCAGAACCTTTCCCAGTCTAGTGTGAGTCATCATTTGCTAGATTTAAACATTTTAAAGCTGGCTTGTGTCAGAGACATTTAGCAAAAATTATTAAAATGTTACTTTACCAGGAGGTAGTTGTCTTTAAAATATAACCAAACTGCATGGAAGCACTGGTTTCCTATAGTTCAGCCCAGTTGATTTTACTTTTTTAGTGAGAGCAGTTAAAATTCCTCAAATAAGCTTTTGGCTGGAATTTGTTTTGAATTGGATACAGGGCAGGGGGTGGAGGGAATATGTTCCTTCTGAGTGCAGAATGCAAATAATGTGTTCCCAGTATGAAAGTATCTATAAAAATACTTCTCTAAATATATCCTTCCTCAAAAACAGTCAAATGGAGATTTTGGACCTCAGGATTCCTACTTTTAAAATGCAAAGAAACAGAGGCCCTTCCTACCTCTACAGATAAGAATGAGCTTGCTTATTTATTTGTCTGGTACAGGGATTGAACCCAAGGGCACTTGACCACTGAGCTACATCCCCAGTCCTTTACATTTTGAGACAGGGTCTTCCTAAATTGCCTACGCTGGCCTTAATCTCACAATCCCTCACTACACAAGTAGCTGGAATTATAGGAGTGCACCACTGCACTTGACTTTCAATGCAAATTTTCAATTGTCACTAAAATTGCTAATGTCATTTACTTTGCTAAGCCAGGAAATGGTATTACTGGTATTTTATTAGGTTATGTCTCTTAAATTTCTTTTTTTTTTAATCTTTTTTTTAGTACTAGGGATTGAACTCAGGGGCACTCAACCACTGGGCCACATCCCCAACCCTTTTTTAGTATTTTATTAGACAGGGTCTCACTGAGTTGCTAAGTGCCTCACCACTGCTGATGCTGGCTTTGAACTCACTATCCTCCTGCCTCAGCCTCCCAAGCACTTGGGATCACAGGCGTGTGCCACTGTGCCCGGCCTAAGGCCTAAATTTCTTTTAATCCAGAATAATTTCTTCCTTTTTAAATGATAATGACTTCAACTGAAGAATCCAGACAGATCGATTATGGAACATCACACATCCTGTGTTGCCGCCTGAACCGATGGCCACTTGGAGCAACAAAGCCGCGGGAAGAAGTTCAGAGGCAAACTGGAAACAAACAGCTTTTATTCTGATAACTTTTCTCTCTGGCTCTAACAACGACTAACACGCGCCACACACACCACCAAAATGGCGCTGACCCGATCAACAATCTCGGCCAAGTCACTCGAGATCCCAGGCCAAGTCCCGTGAGACTACAGAAGACAGCTATGCCCAAAACTCCATGGCCCATAGTCAACCGCAATTTAAGCCATCTCCCCAAACAGGGCTCCTACAATCCTGCACTTGTCTGTTTCCACTTAATGTTGTTTAACTTGGCCCTCTATTTCCTTTGAGCTGGAAGTTAAATCTAGATGCTTATTAGATTCAGGCTATATTTTGGCAAGTGCTGTGTGCTCTTGTTATCTCATCAGGAAGCACCTAATATCAGGTAGTCCCATTAGTGCTGCTATGTAAGCTACCTGGTACCGAAAACCGGGAGGAAAAACTCTCGGAGGCAGAGTTAAGCTTTTACTACTTTTACTTCTACTTTCTTAGAGCTTAGAGAGGGAAAGAAAGATTTTTCTTCTTAGCTTAGAGTAGAGTAGCTTAGAGTAAAGAAAGATAGAGCTTAGCTTTTCTTCTTAGCTTAGAGTAGAGTCTTAGATAGAGAGTTAGAAAGATAGAGCTTAGCTTAGAGCTTAGAGTTAGAGTTTAGCTTAGAGAAAGATTAGAGCTTCTTTCTTCTAGAGTCTTAGAAAGATAGAGAGTTAGAAAGATAGAGCTTAGCTTAGAGCTTAGAGTTAGAGTTTAGCTTAGAGAAAGATTAGAGCTTCTTTCTTCTCTCTTCTTTCTTCCTTCTTCTTTCTTCTGTCTTCTGTCTTCCTCAGGAGTCTCGGCCTAACTCTGACCAGTCATTACTTCTTCTATCTGGTTTCTCTTCTGTAACCGCTCTGCCTACGTTCTGGCCGCTCTGATTCTTCTGACCGACTGAGTGACTGCCCGACTGTCTGAATTCTCCGTTCTCCTAACTCGGACCGCTTTCACCCGGTTATATACCTTCAGGTTTGCGGGTGCCTACAGGTGCGTCACATACATATCAGGTGGAACTTATGGCTTCCAGCTAGCTACAACAGCCCTTCCTAATTAGGGCTCCTTCACTGCTAGATTTGGTTACGATTATGATGGTGACAGCCAGAGCTACCCATTGCAGGGACTGATGTTTTCCTTTCAAGTGATCTGTGCTGCAACATTGGAGCACTGAGCTTAAGACTGTTCCTCGGCAGCCTCGCACAGAAGGGTTTGGGATCCACTGATGATCTTTGCCTGGTCAGTTATTTCCTTAGTGATTCAGGCTCTGGATTAAAACATTGAATCCTCTCATGGTACATGCTGAAATGTAGATCAGTCTTTGGGGACAATGGACTTTCTTGGTAAATCTGTCACCATACTGTTCCCCAGGAGGCTGATTTGACACTGTATTTCAGGATCTGTCACCATACTGTTCCCCAGGGGGCTGAACATAAGGCTGGAAGTCAGTCCATCCCAGAGGCATTAAGCAGCAGGCTCCTGAGGGCAAAACATATGACTTTCCTAAAGGCTTTGACTACATGAGTTTACAAATGGTATAAAACAAGGATGGCAGAGAATTACAGAGTAGAAAATCCTATAAATTATTCATGTGAAATGTAGTTGATGTCAACTAAAGGTCAACTGCCCAAAACACCAAAGACACAGGTATACCATGAGGAAAACAGCTTAAGGGTTTCTGTTCTCTGAAAACTCAAAAGGCATATCTGTGTGACAAGACCACCTTCAAGGGCCAAGGACTTCTGAGGTCCAGCTCAAGGAGGCTAAGTATTACTCTACTCAGATGCTCTAGCCACATCTGTAGGCTGGAGCTGGGCTGTGAACAGTACTATCAAGAAGAGACTACTGGGGCTAGGGTTGTGGCTCAGCGGTAGAGCGCGCACCTTGCACGTGGGCGACCCGGGTTTGATCCTCTGTACCACGTAAAAATAAATGAATGAACTGCCAGGTGTGGGTGGCTAACAACCTGTAATCGCAGGAGTTCAAGAGGCTGAGGCAGGAGGATCGCGAGTTCAAAGCCCGGGTTCGATCTTCTGCACCACTTAAAAAAATAAATGAATGGACTGCCAGGCACGGGTGGCTAACAACCTGTAATCACAGGAGGTCAAGAGGCTGAGGGAGGAGAATCGGGAGTTCAAAGCCAGCCTCAGTAATGGCCAGACAACTCAGTGAGACTGTTTCTAAATAAAATACAAAAAAAAAGGGGGGCTGGGGATATGGCCCTGTGGTCCAGTGCCCCTGTGCTCAATCCCCTAAAGGTATTGTGCCTAACTACAACTAAAATTAAAAGAGAGAGAGAGAGAGAGACTACTCAATTGGAGAACAGGACAACCCAACCCAAAGACTGCAGAAAGGAGGAAAGATTTCCCACATCCACCACGGCATCTCAAATCCAAGGTCCCAGTTAATGGGGCTGGGCAAAGATCATTTAAAAAATGTTCAACAGGGCTGGGATTGTGGCTCAGTGGTAGAGCACTTGCCTCACACATGTGAGGCACTGGGTTCAATCCCCAGCACCACATAAAAATAAATAAAGATATTGTGTCCATCCACAACTAAAAAAAAAAAAAAAATGTTCAACAGGGCTGGGATTGTGGCTCAGTGGTAGAGCGCTCGGCTAGCACGTGGGTGACCCGGGTTCGATCCTCAGCACCACGTACAAATAAAATACATTGAATAAAACACATTGTGTACAACTAAAGCAAATAAATAAAAATATTAAAAAAAAAAAAAGTTCAACAATGGGCTAATATTAACAGTCTTGTTTTTTCTCTTTCTTTTGTGGGGCTGGGGATTGAACCCAGGGCCTTGTGCATGTGAGGCAAGCACTCTACCAACTGAACTATATCCCTAGCCCAACAATCAAAATTTTAAAAACAACATTGTCATTAGAGCCTTTAGATTGGAAAGTAATCATCTATGGCAAATAGAGATCTTTTAAACCTTCACACCCATTAGGAGTTATTATTATTATTATTATTTTTGGCATTGCTGGGGACTGAGTCCAGGGCCTCACTCATTGCTAGCTAGGTAAGTGCTCCACCATTGAGTTAAATCACCAGCCACCTTCCTTTTGAGATGGGGTCTCAATAAGTTGCACAGGCTGTCCTCGGTCTTCCGATCCTCCTGTCTCAGCTTTCTGAGTGGCTGAAGTTTTTTTCATTTTGTTCTTTTTTTTTTGGTACTGGGGATTGAACTCAGGGGCACTGGACCACTGGGCCACATCCCCAGCCCTTTTTTGTATTTTATTAGAGACAGGGTCTCACTGAGTTGCTAAGTGCCTCACCATTGCTGAGGCTGGCTTTGAACTTGCGATTCTCCTGCCTCAGCCTCCCAAGTGTTGGGATTACAGGCATGCACCACCGTACCCAGCTTTTTTTTAAATGGAAAGATTTGGGCTGGGGTTGTAGCTCAGTGGTAGAGTGCTTGCCTTGCATATTGGATTCAATCCTTAGCACTGCATAAAAATAAAATAAAGGTATTATGTCCATCTACAACTATAAAAATTTTTTTTGAATAAATAAAATGGAAAGATTTCAGCATGCTTAAAGTAGATATAAGGCAGCAAAAATGGGAACCATTCAGGCATGTGTAACAAGTATGCAGATGCCATTTATTTGGTCCATAAGTACAGTATAATCATTATTTGAGTTTTACAAAACATCAAATATAAATAACCTGAAATTGTAACAATACACAAAAATTGTTTTCTTACACAGACATACCAGGCAGTACAAACTGAAAATTTGAGTAAATTAACATTGTTTTACATTAATATACATAGTGCCAATTAACATTTAAAAACAAGTTTCAATGCATAGCACTTGATATTTCTTTGAATCTGTTTCAGTCAGTTAAGAATATGAAAATGGTTAGATCTAGGCTAAAAATAATTCTTCTTCTAGCCAAAAATAAAGGCATAATATTTATAACCAGGTATCAACTTTACTAAACCACAATATTTTTGAACTATTAAATGATACCTAAGGGTATTTACATTAAAAAGGCAACATGCATTGTGGTGTTTCATCTCATGACTGGTTATGCACACATTTTGTTCAAAGGGTTTTAAAACTATACTCCTACTTTCAATACAGCATACGTCAATGTTCTAATAGTTCTAGCAAAATGAATGCTTTCAAAGGGAGCAGAATCATTTTCAAGTCACCGTTGTCTTTATTTTCCCTTTGGAACAAAGGACATAACAATCTGGTTCTGCCCAGATGAGCTAATGTAGTAAGAGGGTTTCTGCTCAATCTAATGCTATGACATCATCAAGATCTTCCATCTGTTCTGTACGTGACCTCTTTGCAGTGACATTCTCCTTCTCATCTAATTTCCTCTTGCGACTTCTTATTTCTTCACTGACATCAGCATTATTTGAAGGACCTTCTTCATCTGAATCAACTATGAGTACATCATCTTGCTCTTGTGCTTATTTCAGGAAAAAAAAAAAAAAGATTAAAAGTGTGGGAGTTATTAGTGGTTCACCAATATTGTATACACATCAAACTTAATAGTGGCTATCCTTAGGGATCTGTCCCTTTTCACGATACTTATTTCTGTTTTAAATAACAAGCACCTATTCTCCCCACCTTTTCAGGGGGGTTTAACTGGGGATGGAACCTAGGACAAGCACCTATTTCTTTTCTAAGCAAAATAAAAGTGGTAACAAGCATTATATAATTCAAAGGAATAATACATCCTCAATGTTATCACTACCTACTCCAAACAAAAAGCAGAGGGTGCATATCCTAATAATGGCAGTGAAGGTAACAACATCAACAACAACAACGTAACAAACAGCACTTACAATGTGCCAGGAACTGTTCTGAGCCCTTTGCATATAACAACTCATTTAATCATCACAACAACCCTATAAAGAAGATAACATTATTATCCATTTTCCAGAAAAGGAAAGTGAGGTACAGAGATTGACTTCCTTCCCAGGGTCACACTACTGCAAAAATGACACCAGGATTCAAGCCTAGAAAGTAGGAGCTCCACATTTTATGCTCTTAACCTTACACAAAACAGTGGTTTTATCTCCCCCTCTACCAAAATCAAAAGCAAAATACTTATCTTACTGCTACAGCCTCTTAAACCTACCCACAGCAGAGGATCAATAAATGTTTACTTCAAATTACAATTTTTAAAAAGCTACCATTGTAGTTTCAAAGGAGCCTGTTTCGGAGGGGAAAAAACAGCCCACAGGAGGCTACACTTTACATAGTCTCAAAGTCCATCCCCACACTCTCACAGAAGACTAGAACAAAGACTAAATATATTCCAAAGAATGCCAAAGACAGGGAGTCAACACAATGGAAACAGAGAAGATAAAAATTGGTAGGAAACTGTTAGTTTCATGAATAAAGAATGAAGAGAGGGAAGTAAACATTCAGAGCACAGAAAAGAATGAGTTGTTTAGAAAAGCACCAAGCTCCAGCACTGACTCCAGGGAACAGATCCCTCTGATACACTTTACCAAAGTTACATTGGTTGTAAGGAAACTGTATTGCTAAAATCCCATACTTACCAAGTACCTGTCTACTCAAAATAGTCACATGTATTGATTTGTTGCTCCTAAATAAAATGGGCAGTCTACTATTTAGTCAGAATAGACTTTAGACATTAGTAAATTCACTGACATTTCCAATTAACAAAAAATAACAGGCCAGGTGCGGAGGCGCACACCTCTAATCTCAGCACTTAGGAGGCTGAGGCAGGAGGATCACGAGTTCAAAGCCAATCTCAGCAATGCCGAGGCACTTAGCAACTCAGTGAGACTCTGTCTCTAATAAAATACAAAAAAGGGTTGGGGATGTGGCTCAGTGGTCCAATGCCCCTGAGTTTAATCCCCGGTACCCAAAAAAAAAAAAGGTGTGTGGGTGTGTGTATTTTAATTTCCTGTAAGAATTTCCCTCAGTCTTAAATGTCTTCATGGCTCATAAATTCAAAGTTCCATTATCAATTCAATGCCAAACCAGCACACACCTCTAGTATTTTTATGAATTTCTACTTCAATCACCATTCTTAGCTATAATTATAGTTTGTTTCTCCATACTTTTTGCTTAGTAGATAATTAACCTGCTAGCTGGGGCCAGGACTCACCTGTGGAGGTGGAAGGCTGGGCTCCATCATCACTGCCATTGGTAATGCTTTTGGCAGCATCTTCAGCTTGTTTGGGCCCCACTTTTTCTGGGCCATCACCAACGACTTCAAATTCAACATCCTTTTCTAGGTCTTCACTGTAAAAGAATTGCATACTATAAAACAGGACCGCTGCTATAACTATTTACAAAGCAAAAGAGCACCAGAGACACTGTTCTCAAAGTTCAAAGTATACGCTGCATACAAAACACATATCCGGATTCTGATTTTTAATAATTACAATAAAAAAAAAAGACTATGGTAATTCAAAACTAGTTTAAATGGCCAAATGTACTTTCAAATTAGAGAATGGCTTTAAACAAAGAAAACAAAACAAAAAGCTTCTGAATAACTTCTATTCTTAATGCAGAAAACTAAACCATTGCCCAAAATAATTTCTAGACACTATTTTTCCAGCCACTACGCCAAAAGATTGTAATCACTCTACCACAGAAGTTTGGTGTTTTAGGGATTATGGTTACATGGTTTCTGGGTTACCCACCCATCATTCTAGACAGCACCCCACTTTTGTACATGAATTCCCAAAAACATGTATGAAAGTTTAATGCATGAAAGTCAAACAAAAGACTTACATGTTTTAAGGGGGTTCTGTTCCCAGAGAGCTAAAAAATATGATAAAACAAACAAACAAACCCTAATTATGCCTCCTCTTTTAGACACCATGTGATTTTCTTTATCATGTCGTCATTTTTTTTTTTTTTTTTGGTACGGGGATTGAACTCAGGGGCACTCAACCACTGGGCCACATCCCCAGCCCTTTTTTGTATTTTATTAGAGACAGGGTCTCACTGAGTTGCTAAGTGCCTTGCCATTGCTGAGGCTGGCTTTGAACTCACGATCCTCCTGCCTCAGCCTCCCAAGTGCTGGGATCACAGGCGTGCGCCACCGTGCTGGAATATCATGTCCTTTTTCTATGTCCTCTCATAGTCTTTTCTTTCAAAACTGAATAGAGCATGCCACTGATGGCCAACTGGTGTCCGACTGAGGCTCAAGATCACACCCTAGTGATGTCTTTCTCTGATTCCACTACTTCTTACTAGTAATCCATATTCAGTCTTTCCTATCACTTCATGACTACTTTTCTTGGGGGTGGTGGGCAGTACTGGGGTTTGAACCCAGGGTCACTACCACTGAACCACATCCCCAGCCCTTTCCTAATTTTGTGACAGGGTCTCACTGAGTTGCCAAGGCTGGCCTAGAACTTACAAGCCTGCCTCAGCCTCCCAAATTGCTGGGATTATAGGCATGCACCAACACACCCAGCCATTGTATTATGCTTTTTATAAAACAAATATATAAAAATCAGCTTCAAACAATGACACAAAGACTATACAAGTTAGTATTAGATGGGAACGTTGGCAAAATGATTGGATGCCAAACACAGCTATTACCCTTCATATCAATTCATAGGTATCAATGAGCATTTCAAAAAACACATATTTTCCACCACATTAATATAGGAGTGGAGAACCATTTGCTTTGTAACTGTGGTGCATATATTTACGTAATATTCTGAAACACAAGCACATTGAGTGTCTCGTTTTCTAAATGGGCAGGAAATAATATCAAAGAGAAAAAATACATGACTAAAGAATCTGTTATAGGACAGCTCTTAATATTTTTGTTATTACAATATAAAATCATAAAATTATTTGTTTTATGGGGAAATAGTTCTATTTTCTGTGGAATTTAAAAAATTATTCCAGTTGAATTATTGAAATGAGTTCACCACTGATTAGAACTACTCAAAGGCTAATCTAAGTCATACATCAGCCACCATTGTTGATGGTTACCCTTAAGTATTTTTTGCTTATCACTTTTATTTCTTGTTTTATTGTTCTATTTTTTGGTACTAGGGATTGAACTCAGGGGCACTCAACCACTGAGCCACATCCCCAGCCCTATTTTGTATTTTATTTAGAGACAGGGTCTTGCTGTGTTGCTTAACACCTTGCTTTTGCTGAGGTTGGCTTTGAACTCTCAATACTCCTGCCACCACCTCCCAAAATGCTGGGATTACAAATGCCCTCCCTTTTATTTCTGAAACCCAAAAACTTCCTACAGGTCAAACTTCAGGTAACTCAATGGCCAACTCAAGCAAATACACTTGCATTTTTTAATGAACAGTAGGGTTTATTGGTAGGAAAACATTTTCCTCCACTTTATCTTACATTTGTATATTCTAATTTCTTACACTTAAAATATTAATAGTTCCTACCTATGAAGGATGTTGATCAATAAAGTGTAGTCCTGAAGGAAATCATCTGCTTGAAGCCGGCTGCCATTTCTAATTCCAAATTCTGACAACTTCTTATGATTATTAGCTAGAAAATGTGAAAAGAAATGTAGATCCTTTAGTTATGTCTTCATGGAGCAGTAAAGTTAATTTTAAGCTAAACCCCTGGGGCTGGGGTTAAGCTCAGTGGTAGAACACTTGCTCATGTGAGGCACTGGGTTCCATCCTTGGCACCCTATGAAAATTTATAAATAAAATAAAGGTATAACTAAAAAGATTAAAACAACAACAACAAACAAAACCTAAACCCCTTGTAACCCCAGTGACTCAGGAGACCAAGGCAGGAGGATCCCAAGTTCAAGGCCAGCCTGTAAAACTTGGCAAGACCCTGTCTCAAAATTAAAAAAAAAAAAAAAAAAGGGGTGGGGGGGGTGGCGCTGGGGATGTAAGGGTTAGTGGCAGAGCACCCCTGGGTTCAGTCCCCAGTATGACTGAACAAAACGAGCCACTCCCCTATCATGGGCTGAACTATGCCCCTTCAAAATTCCTAATCACAGAACCACAGAATGTGACTATCCTTGAAGATACAGCTTTTTGAAAAGGAAATTAAGTTTAAAATGAACCTTTTTTTTTTTTTTTTTTTTTGTGGTACCAGGGATTGAACTCAGGGGCACTCGTCCACTGGGTCACATCCCCAGCCCTTTTTTGTATTTTTATTTAGAGACAGGGTCTCACTGAGTTGCTAAGTGCCTCGCCATTGCTGAGACTGGCTTTGAACTCACGATCCTCCTGCCTCAGCCTCCCAAAGTGCTGGGATTACAGGCGTTTGCCACCGCGCCCGGCTAAAAAATGAACCTTTTAACAGTAGGCTTTAATCCAATCTGATTTGTGTCCCTGTAGTAAGATGTGTTTTCCCAAAGGGAAGGCCATGTGAACACACAGTGAGCCTAGGAGAGAAGCCTAAGAAAAAACTAAACCTTGCAACACTGTTATCTTGGTCTTCTAGTCTTCAGAACACTGGAGAAAATAAAGTTTTGTTGTTTAAGCTGCGTAGGCTGTGGTATTTGTTCTGGTAGTTACAGCAGACAAATACACTGAAACTATTAGGTACTTAGGGATTCAGTCATTAACACTTAAAATTACCAAAACTACTACAAAGGGACCAAAGTGAGAAATTCTTTTTAAAAGAAATATTTATTTATTTGCATTAGTTGTATATAATGCATTATTTTAAAAAAACATTTATTTATTTACTTTAGTTGTACACAATGCAATGCATTTATGTTTACGTGGTGCTGAGGATCGAACACGGGCCACACACGTGCGAGGCGAGCGCTCTGCTGCTGAGCCACAACCCCAGCCCACGCACGTGCTAGGTGAGTGCTCTACGGCTGAGCCACAACCCCAGCCCCAAAAGTGAGAAATTCTGAGAAACTTTTCTCATTCAAACCAAATTAATTCTGGAGTCCTAAGAGAGTCAGAGCAACTTTTAGAATTGTCTGAAATATATTCTACTTGTAAAAAGGTTGTGACACCCCAGTACACTTTTTAGTGAATTTACAATTAAATAAGACTCCAGCTCTGCATCAAGAAAAACATTTATTCATTTGAATGATTTTTCATTTTTTCAACAAGAAGCCAACAAAATGTTCCCCAAATAATCAGTTCAATTTGTTCTATTCTTGGTTTTTTTTTTGGGTGCTGGGGAATGAACCCAGGGCCTTGTGCATGCGATGCAATCACTTTACCAACTGAGCTATATCGCCAGCCCCTTATTCTATTCTTTCATGTATCATTTCTTTTCTTCTTCTTCTTCGTCTTCTTTTTTTTTTTAGTAGCTGGGTTTGAACTCAGGGAAACTCAACCACTGAGCCACATTTCCAGTCCTACTTTGTATTTTACTTAAAGACAGGGTTTCACTGAGTTGCTTAATGCTTGGCTTTTTGCTGAGGCTTTCTTTGAACTTGTGATGCTCCTGCCTCAGCCTCCTGAGCTGATGGGATTACAGGTGTGCGACACCACACCTGGCTTCACATATCATTTCTATCTTAATATCCCCGGCATGTAGCACATGGTTCTTTTTTAAAAATATTTATTTATTTGCTTCAGTTGTACACAATGCGCTCATCTGTACGTGGTGCTGAGGATTGAACCCGGGCCGCGCACGTGCTAGGCGAGCGCTCTACCGCTGAGCCACAATCCCAGCCCTAGCACATGGTTCTTGTTAGCATTCAATAATTTTTTGTAGCCAGGCATACCACATGCACATGTAGTCACTTAGGATGATTCACTTGAACTCATGAGTTCTAGGCCAGCCTGGGCAACACAGTAAAACATCTCCTCAAAACAAACAAAAAACCTTTGCTACATGAATTGTAAATATTGCACTGAAGAACAACTCCTCCAAATGACTTTCTGGTATCCCGCTATTCTAAGGCCTTTCTGCCTTCATTATCATTTCTCTCTTGCTTGTCCAAATGTTCCACTCTCCTGGACTACAAAAGCATTGAAGTTTCATTCAAAACTGCATCCTCGGGCTAGGGAGTGCTCAGTGACAGAGCAATTGCCTATCCTGTGGAAGGCCCTGAGTTCAATCCCTAGAACTGCAAAAACAGGGCTGAGGTTGTGGCCGAGTGGTAGAGCACGTGCCTCACTATGTGAGGCACTGGGTTCAATCCTCAGCACCACATTAAAAAAAAAAAAAAAAAAATAATAATAATAATGCTTCCCCAGATTAATGCCAATTTACATTCCCTTCACAGTCTATTTTACTGAATATTTGCAGTCTATTTTTATTGATTATTGAATATTTGTTATGTGAGGTGCATAGATTGTCTAGAATCTGTTGACCTGTATCCCCAATGCCTGCCATATATTTTTTAAACAATACACATTATAAATTTTGGTTATCAGCTGGGTACAAAGGCACATACTTGTAATCCCAGCTGTTTGGGAAATTGAGGCAGAAGACTCACAAGTTTGAGACCAGTCCAGGCAACTTAGTCCAGTTTCAAAAAGGACAGGGAATGTAATCCAGTAGCAGAGTGCTTGACTAACATCTTTGAGCCTAGGTTCAATCCCCAGTATCAGGAAAAAAATAATTCTGGTTATGCTTGTTTATTATTACTGGTACTCGGTACCAAAGGATTGAAGCCAGGGGCTTGCACATGCTAGGCAAGCATTCTATAGTTATATTACATCAGGAACCACTTTCATTTCATTTTTATTTTTTTGGTATTGAGGATTGAACTCAGGGGCACTCGACCACTGGGCCACATCCCCAGCCCTTTTTTGTATTTTATTAGAGACAGTGTCTGACTGAGTCACTAAGCACCTCGCCATTGCTAAGGCTGGCTTTGAACTCGCAATCCTCCTGCCTCAGCCTCCCAAGTGCTGGGATTACAGGTGTGCGCCACTGCGCTGAGCTTCATTTCATTTTTAAAATATTAATCTATTTATTTTTGCAGTACTAGAGACTGATTGAATTCAGTGGAGTTCTACCACTGAGCTATATCCCCAGATGTTTTTATTTTTTATTTTGAGACAGGGCCTATGCTATGGTGACCCCATCAAGGAAACGCCACCTTGGGAAAACACTTCCATGACCAAATGACACCCCCATTACTGTGGAACCGAGTAACATACGCAATGAACAGATAGTGTATATTCCACTCTCCTTCCTTTGAGGAGTACAGAATGCACATTAGTTTGCACATTAGAGTGCAGGACAGTTTCATGTCCCTAAATGAGGGGAGTAGATAAATGCAACAATACCTTCTGTTTCTCCCTCTTCTGAAGATATTAGAATTGTTCCTTTCCCATCTTCAATTTGGACATCTGGTGCTACCATAGCAAATTTTTCTTTCACTATCTACAAAGAAAAAAAAAAAAAAAAAAAAAGATTCAAAAATATTAATACAAGCAATTAAAGACCATTAAAAAAACCCTATAGATTTCTTTCTATACAGGTTCTTACTTTCTCCTTTAACAGGAAAGGGGCTAGTTATTCTTTAAGAGTCCTTAGGGAAAGCAGGAAAACTGGAAATTTAGGGGATGGGGTTGTGGCTCAGTGGCAGAGCGCTCGCCTTGCACGTGCGCGGCCCGGGTTCGATCCTCAGCACCACGTAAACATAAATGCATTGCATTGTGTACAACTAAAGTAAATAAATAAATATTAAAAAAAAAAAAAAAAAACTGGAAATTTAGCCACATTCAACCACTAATGCAGATCAGATCAAACTTCCTCAAAATGGGACTTAAGAACTATTTGACTGGTTCTTGATATTTTCTTCCCCTGAACATTAGGAAGTGGACTACCAACTTAACATTTCATCCCAGTCTCCATGCCGGCCCTGTAACAGAAGGTTTGACAGATGGAAAAAACTTCTTATCTGATTCTCAGATAACCTCATCCTTCCTGAATGACATACAGGTTTGCAAGATTTAGAAGTGATCACATTCTGCTAAACACTACCGGCCTAAAAAGTGATATAGGGTATCTCTCTACAGGTCTAATTACCCTCAACTAAAGGAATTATCTTCAATCCCAAGTCAATATTTTCAACAACAACAATAATTCTTAGGAAATAAAGGGGGGCAGCAACCCTCCAATAGCCAGTTAACCAAGATCTGCTGCCCTCCCTGACCAAGACATGATTGCAAATTAGTCTGCCCTATGTAGCCAGTTCTGGGAGGAAGGTCATTCCCTACCCACTTTGGAAATGGCTTAATCACCTATCTCAAGAGGTATGTAAATACGTAGCACTTTGATGGATTATTTTTTCTTTTCTTTTTTTTTGTGGTACCAAGGATTGAACTCAGGGGCACTCGACCACTGGGCCTCATCCCCCAGCCCTTTTTTGCATTTTATTAGAGACAGGGTCTCACTGAGTTGCTAAGTGCCTCGCCATTTCTGAGGCTGGCTTTGAACTCGCGATCCTCCTGCCTCAGCCTCCCAAGTGCTGGGATTATAGGCGTGAGCCACCGCGCCCAGCACTTTGATGGATTCTAACAATCCAAAGTGCTTCCAAAAGTGGGAAAGGACTTTTCAGCCATTTAAAAAAGTCCAATGAAAGTAATCTAGCCAATTTAGAAGGAATCTAAATCTTTTTCTCACATATATATGTCTGTGTGGGAGGGGGAAGGTAGATGGTACTGAGGATTGAACTCAGTGCCTCATGTGCTAGACAAGCATTTTACCACTGAGCTACATCTTCAGCCCTCTTTATTTTGAAGCAGGGTCTTATTAAGTTGTCCAGCATGGCCTCCAATTTGTGATGCTCCTTCCTTAGCCTCCCAAGTAGCTGGGATTACAGATGTGCATCACCACACTTGGCTAAGGCTATATTTTAAACCCCCATTTCTTACACTCCTGCTCTACAAGTAAATCCAGCATCAGGTCATATTACAAAAATATATGTACTATCACTAAGCCCCAGATCTCATAAATGATTAACAAAAGGCCCCTAATTTTGTGGAAATGGATGCTGTCCAACATCTAGAGCTCCTGGAACTCTACAACTTATCCCTACCCTTAATACAAAGCTACTAACTGGGATTGTGCTCCACTGGAAACACAGAACTTTGCCATTCTTAGTCAAGTATCCACAATGCATAAAAATACCTTGTCTGAGATAGGTGCAGTGGCCCATAACTATAATCTCAGCTAGTAGGAAGGCTAAGGCAAAAGAATCACAAGTTCAAGGCCAGCCTCAAGAAAAAAAAAAGAAAGACTGGGGATATAGCCAAGTTTAGTGGTTAAGCACCCCAGGTTTAATCCTCAGTACTACAAAACAAAAACAAAAAACTCTTTGTGGGTTTGACCATACCTAGAACTATTCAAAAACACTTCTTTATCGATCCCAAAAGGGGGAAAAAAAAAAAAAAAAAAAAAATCAGAACTACTGGGAGGCTAAGGCAGGAGGATCATAAGTCTAAGGCCAGCCTCAAGGTAAGACCCTACATTAAAATAAAAAGGTCTAGAGATGTAGCTTAATGGTAGAGTGCCCTGGGATTCAATCCTTAGTATTGCCAAAGCAAACAAATGAACAAAAAAATCAAAATTTACTCACCATGTGGGAAATAAAGAGAAAAGAAGTCTGCCTGCCATGATACTATGCCACCTCTATACACCTATGGTAGATATTCCAGACAAATACACTTATACCTTAAGTGCCTGGGATAGGAGGCACATATTCTGGAACCAGAGAGAAAAACCAGCAGCAATTCAGATGGTGAAGTAATCCAGGAAATTAGAACAACTCACTTCACAGCTTTTTGGAACAATTACCTGGTATTTAGTTTGTTATAGTAATATACTACAAAGGATTTAAAAGGAAACTTGAATTTTTCTGTTTCAGGGAAGAGAACCAGCCCCTGAACTCACCTTATCTTGTAAGGTGAGAACAGTCACTTTGTGAACATTCAGTCGTACAGTCACCTCTGGCTTGCTGGCACACACGTAACAATTGGGGTTAGGAGGATCCAGTGCACAGGGCACAAGCAGCTTCTTTCTTGGGTTTGGTTGTTTATTCAAGAAAATCTTCAGAGGAAAACCAAAAGCAGGAATCAGAAATGTGAATTACAATTTTATATACCAATCTAAAAATCATTTTGTATATTCAATAAAAAAATAACATTACTTAAACATTCTCCTCTAGATGGCAAGGATCAGGAAAATCATGACTTTTTAAAAGAGCCTAGAGCAACTGCTCCACTACTAACTATACCAACTCCTATAATTTTAAAAAGACGTTGAATAAAAAAGGCAAATAGAAATACTCACTGTCCTACACTGGTCTATTTTTCCTGATAAAATCTTCAGTCCTTCCAATACTATCAACCCAGCAATCACTGCATTAGTAGTAGCAATAGCAGGAATAATGTTCCCTGCCATTGCTGTGGGGGGAAAAAGATGAACATGTTTAGCTGTTAAAAAAGAAAAAACAACTTTGAGGTTTTGATGATACAAATGAAGTACAAAACAACTTACATTTTATATCAAACCTGCTCTTCATATTCATACTGAAAATATGCATCCTGAGATTTGCAGCAGAAGTGACAAAATCCATTGCAGATGGGTCATCCTGCCAATAATATAAATTATTTAACAAGTCTTCCCATTAATTTACTAGCTTGACTAGTACTACTTTCAGAAGAGTACTTTCACATATTTATAATATTGCAGACAATTAAACAGAACAAGAGGTAGTCACGAAAGAGAGGCTACTCTCAGGTAAGCAGCATGGAGACTGTATAAAAGGGGTAGGGGCTTAAGAGCTCTGATCCAGGAATACAGTCAAGAAAGAACATAAAAAACTACCATGCTTCTAGGAAATTGCTCATGCTTAAACAAATGCACTGGGGACCAAGTATATAATACACCAGAATCCCAATTCCATTTCCTGATCATGGCAACCTTTTCCTGGGTTCACTAGTTCGTAATGAGATAGCTGCTGGACAAGCACAGAATCCAGGCAAAGACAGAGGCTGTTTGACAAAACAGTTTCATTAAAGTCTCAGAAAGACATGGACTACTACATTGGGCTCTCCTCATCCAAACTCCCTTCATATATATACCACTCACCCACACGTGCTGTTTCTTCAGATAATGAAACATGATCAAAGTTTCTCTCTTTATAATTTGCATTTTTCTTGAAGCCATATCCTAGACTCTTTAATTAGATTTCAGTAAGGCTTTCTGCTTTCAATCAAGAAGATATAACAGGATGGAAGAAAACATTTTGGATATGCCTCTTTTACTAGCAATGCCCTGTGCAGAACTCTTCAGTGTTCAAAACCAGAGCTGAAGGAATCAGCTCTAGTTCAGTGGACCTGCTGGGAAAGGACTTGCCAAGCCATTTTAATATTTTATTCAGCCTTTGGGTCACTTTTCAGCTAATAAGGATGACCACCCCTAAAAGCAAATGCTGTTTGGCATGGCCCAGAGTAATTCCTGGAGCAAAGGCTCAGAGTTTGACATCTGTTCATTACCATATGTCTAATTCATCCCCAAATTCAAAAATGCTACTCCCTGTCATGACTGTTTCTACTTCTATTCTCTGGAAAATTCTTGAGTTGAGATGTAATTGTCTCTTTCTCTCTGTAAGAAGATACTTTTTTATTCTTAAAGAAAAAAGAAAAAGAGCTGTTAGGAAGTAAGTTCCTTCATGTACTTATTAACTGATGTGCATCTTCAAATAAATCAGCCTTCCTGAGCATCTCACAAGGTTGTGCTAAGGATGAGTAAGACTATTTAAAATTATCAATAGTGTGCATCAGGTACTTCCAAGGCAACTGGCTTATGATACCTATTAGGTATCATAAGGACTTTACCGAAGAGGATAACAATTCTCAGTTCCAAGGGTTCCTTTTTTTAACCCCCGTGACTGATTAAGGAAAAAAAAAAAAAAAAAAAGAAAACCTTTCCAAATAACTAGAACAATGAAAATATTTGAAAAACTACCTTTAATATCATGTAAACCAAAAAGATTAATGTATGATGGCATACAACTATAATTCCAGTGACTCAAAAAACTGAGGCAGGAGAATCCAAGTTCAAGGCCAGACTGGGCAACTTAGCAAGATCCTGCTTCAAAATTAAACAAAACAAAACAGGGCTGGGAACGTAGCTCAATGGTTGAGTGCCTCTGGATTCAATCCTGCAACCATAAAATTCAAACAAAAAGCCTCAAGAGCCAGGTGCAGTAGTACATGCCAGTAATTCCAGAGACTTGAGATGCTAAGGCAGGAGTATAGAAAGTTCAAGGTCACATTAAATGATGTTGCATATTTTATAAAACCTGAAGTTGAAGACCCTAAATAAATAGGAAAAAGAAAGTGTGAGGCTGGCCTCAGCAACTAAGGGAGGCCCTGTCTCAAAAAGAGCTGGATATAGCTCAGAGGCAAAGCATTCCTGGATTCAATCTCCAGTAACACCCTCACCCACCCCAAAGGCCTCAAGAACTTAAATTTACCAGCTTAATTTTAGATGTCTGATTAAACAAAGTTCCAAAATTTGTGCATAGAAGTTATCTTAGATTTCTAAAACAAGTCCAACTCTTTCCTTTAAAATCCTCTGACTACAAATGAACTCAAATATATCTCATTTTTTATAGAGAAGTTATTTCTCCTAGATCTTTGAACAGCTGTACCTACTTCAATAAAAAGGCAATTTTATTATTTTCAAGGTCAAATAAACAGCCAATGAGCTGTCATTCTGAAAAGATTTCATGATTGCTTTAAATAAATCTGTATTACACAGAATGTTAAATCTTTTTGTTAAGTCAATAAAACATTCCACTAATAAAATTGACATTATTTTTCTAGCCCACATAATTATATAAATGTATTACTAGAATCAAAAATAAATATAATATTGCTCAAATTCATTTATAGAAAATTCACACTTCAAATACAGTTACTGGAGGGCTGGGATGTAGCTCAGTGGTATAGCACTTGCATAGCATGAGTTAGGCCCTGGGATCAACCGCCAGAAATGTCAAAAGAAAAAAGAAATAAGAAGAATCTGACAAATACAGTAACTGGAGATGAAAGTATCCAAATCAAATTACAGATATTTCCTCAAAATCTGATAGAAGAAATGATATCCAAAAACAAACAAACAAACAAAAAAAAAAAAACCACATACAACGAAAAAACTACTAGTTGCTATTACAGCTTAAAAACTATACATCAGATACATAAGCAATAGATCCACATTTTCAATACTAACCTTATCCCATATAAGCTCAGCTCCATCTCCTTTTTCTGCTAAATGAACTCTCAAAGTCTCAATGCTCTTTGAAAAAAGACTTGCATAGCTCTTTACATCTAAAACCTGCTGGTCTTTCAGACCCAGCTGGGGTTCATTTTGTTGATCTGATGCATTGGATTCTTCTCCTTAAAATAAAACAAAACAAAATAAAAATTTCAATAAGCATAATTTCTCTACTGTGCTCTACATAATAATTTCAATCCTAGACCAATTCTTATTGGTCTATATATAAAAGAGATCTCATTAAAATTATATCACTATAGTACAAGTATCTGTACAAGAAAACTGTTAAAACTAAGAAAAAGTACAAGGCCATCAGGACTTGGGTTACTGGGGGACTCATGGATATAATGGAGATGATAAGCATTATGCCTAGCACATAGTTATCACCCAGTACATGGAAGCTATTGAACCATTCTTCAATCTGCCTAGTAAATTAAGCATCTTATATTGTTGAAAACTGCTTCAAAGTGGTGACTCAAGTCTCCTGGGACCCAGTTCCAGTGTGCACTGCTGTGTATATACTACAATACAGTTCACATGAACGAGAGACACAATGTGTCACTGAAGAGTGAAATAAGGAAGTGGTCACTAAAAGTTTCCTGCACTTAAAATTTTTAAAAATGCGTTCTAAAATTAAATCTAAAAAAAATAAATACAAAGACATATGCACATATATAGTCATCACAACACTCACTCTGTTTCAGGGAACATATGAAGCAACTACATATTAATCAACAAATGACTACTTAAATAATACTGACTGAAAAAAGCAAGCCAAAGTATAAAAACAGTGTTGGGCATGCCTGTAATACCAGCTATGAGAGAAGCTAAGGCAAGAGGACCTCAAGTTTGAGGCCAGCTTTATCAACTCAGTGAGACTCTATCTAAAAATAAAACACAGAAAGAACTGGGATGTAGCTCAGTGGTAAAGTATCCCTGGGTTCCATTCAGTATTCCCCATGCAAAACATACACAAATAGTATGGCTCCATTTATGTAACATGTGTACATACATGACTGCCTATATCTGTATGCATAAATAGGATGATCAGAACATTCCTTAAAATATTAATAGTGGTGGTGGTGGGAAGCATATGAGGAATGAAGGAACTTTAAATAGATCAAAGGGGAGGGAGGTGAAGGGAGGGGGCAAGGGGTAGAAATGATGGTGGAATGAGCTAGACATCATTAGCCTAAGTAGATGTATGAAGACAGAAATGGCATGAAAATACTTTGTATAGAACCAGTGACTTGAAAAATTGTATATGTAATATGAAATGAATTGCGTACTGCAAGCATATAACAAATTAGAATAAATAATTTAAAAAATATTAATAGTGGCTATTTCTCTAAGCGAGTATAGATCTAATGATTTTTCTTTTTCAAGTTGAGTTATTTGAACATACGAACACAGTTTCCAGAAAAAATAGAGTACTTAAACACTTTTTGGTGAGGTAATTTCCAGTTTAGGTATTCCAAAAAGTAACACATATTCTTTTAAGCTTAAGATGGAACGGAGAGTTTATTCTTTTTTAAAACATTTTTTATTTTTTTGGTACCAGGAATTGAACTCAGGGGGCACTTGACCACTGGGCCACATCCCCAGCCCTTTTTTGTACTTTATTAGAGACAGGGTCTCACTGAGTTGCTAAGTGCCTTGCCATTGCTGAGGCTGGCTTTGAACTCATGATTCTCCTGCCTCAGCCTCCAAGTATTGGGATTACAGGTGTGCACCACCATGCCCAGCTTAAAACATTTTTTAAAAAATATTTATTTATTTACTTTAGTTGTACACAATGCAATGCATTTATGTTTACGTGGTGCTGAGGATCGAACCCGGGCCGCGCACATGCAAGGCGAGCACTCTGCGGCTGAGCCACAACCCCAGCCCCTTAAAACATTTTTTATAAATTTATTTTTTTATGTGATGCTGATGCTCGAATCCAGTGCCTCACACATGATAGGTAAGTGCTCTACCACTAAGTCACAACCACAACCACAACCCCAACTAAAATGTATTTTTTACCTTGACTCTGTACTTCAGCCCAGTCCAATGGAACAGGAGGTTTCCTTTTCCGCCATAGTTTGTCCATTGTCAATAGATACCTGATATCATCTTTAAAAAGCTTAAAAAAAAAAAAAAAAGAAAGATAAATCCCATGAACCCTACAAGTCCCAAGTTGATAAAATACATTAAAATTTCATTGATGATTACTGTAAAATCTGACTTAAAAACATATGTCAAAGCCAGGTGCAGTTGGTGGCACAGGCCTATAATCCCAGCAGCTCAGGAGGCTCAGGCAGGAGGATGGCAAGTTCGAAGACAGCCTGAGCAAAATCGAGGTGCTAAAGCAACTCAGTGAGACCCTGTCTCTAAATAAAATACAAAATAGGGCTGGGGGTGTGGCTCAGTGATCAGAGTGCCCGAGTTCAGTCCTCCGTACAAAAACAAACAAACAAACAAAACCCCACACATCAAATGCCAATCCAGTAACAATCTTCAAAAGCCATTAAAAAAATATTCAAATTTTTACATAGAAATTTTACACAGAATCCCTACATGTAAGATAGTTAAAACCAGTAAAACAGGTTAAGGACAGAAGAACTAGAGAAAGTGAGGATAAGAGAATGCTGACTGCCCTGCCCTCCTAAACCACCTCCTCCAAAGTTCCCCCTAAAACTTCAAAGTTTAGTCTGAATCACAATCACACAAATTAAAGGGATCAATAAACACTATCGATAAACTACAAGAACTGAATATACTACTGATCCTTGATAATCAAGTGAACAATATCTTCAAATTCCTGGATACAGGCCAATGAAGCATACATATTCTAAAACTACTCAATTACAGAATTTCTGTAACATCTATGAAACGAGCCTTCCCCAATCTAATATATTTACATGTGCAAAAAATTAAAAATAAGAACAAAAAGGAAGCCGGGCGTGGTGGCGCACGCCTGTAATCCCAGCACTTTGGGAGGCTGAGGCAGGAGGATCGCGAGTTCAAAGCCAGCCTCAGCAATGGCGAGGCACTTAGCAACTCAGTGAGACCCTGTTTCTAAATAAAATACAAAAAAGGTCTGGGGATGTGACCCAGTGGTAGAGTGCCCCTGAGTTCAATCCCCGGTACAAACAAAAAATAATAAATAAATAAATAAATAAAAAGGAAGTAAAAAACCCCCAAACACAATTATTATAAAAACACTATTACATGTAGACTAACACAACAACAAAAAACATATAGTAGGATTTCAGGTGTTTTAAATATTTTTACTTTTTCCTTATCATTGTTCTCTCCATCTCTCTTTCCCTTTTGTAGTATAAGGGATGGGACCCAGGGATACCCACATACTAGGCAAGTGCTCTTGGGGACAGGGACATTCCCTTAATGGCCTTTTCTATTTGTGATTAACTTATTCAACACATTACTGCAGGTATCAGGTAAGAATATACCTTCGGCTAAATTGAAATATAACAATTTCTATCAAAACATACTCAATCCTTAATCTTTGGAAAATAAGCCAAATAAAAAAATAATGACAATAAAATTTAGTAGGAAAAATCACAAAGCTAAAAACCATGAGGATTTTTGTTTTACCTATCTAAGGCATAGGGAAAAAATACAAGGAAGTTACATTTGAAATGGGTACAAAAGCAAGAAGTTCATGATATGATATGGGTAACAAATGAGGCTAAAAACAACTTGTAGCCGGGTGTGGTGGCGCACACCTGTAACCCCAGTGGCTGGGGAGGTTGAGGCAGGATGATTGCGGGTTCAAAACCAGCCTCCGCAACTTAGTGGGGCCTTAAGTAACTCAGTGAGACCCTGTCTCTAAATAAAATACAAAATAGGGGGATGTGGCTCAGTGGTTGAGTGCCCCTGAGTTGAATCCTGGTTATTAAAAAAAAAAAAAAAAAAAAAAAAAAAAAAAAAAAAAAAACAACCTTGTAGAGGATACTGAATATATTTATTTGGCTGAGAAAAAAGTCTGACAGAGAAGGAAGAATTAGCAGTTTTCCAAGCATAAACTCCACGTGCTTCTCTTTATCCAACTATTAAATATTAGTAGTCCTTCAGACTTCTCTTTTATCCCATAGTCTCTGATGTATTATGCTAATTTCCATTAATTAAATCAAATCTATAAACTTGAATCCCAAACACATCCTTAGTTTAAACCTCTCTACTACCTATAGAATGACTTGTCGTTGCTCAGATGGTCGAAAGCAATCTGAACTTAAGTTCAAAACTGACTATATTGCCTTCTCCTATTCCTCCAACCCACACACAAATTTACTTCCTGCCTCACCTGTCCATACTATTCACCAGCCCAGTGAAAAACCAGGTTACCATTCCTGATTCCTCATTGTATACAACCAAAGTCTTGTTGAGTCTACTTCTCCATGTGCCACTGTGAATACAGATGGCTTGTACCTTGGATTACTTTGGCACTACACAACTCCATGGGTACTGTCCCCTATTAGTTACAATATGAATATCAAGTTTTAGAGTGGTACACTACATTCCCTCCCCCCATGTCTTTACAATGATCCTACAAGACATGCTTTCAATAAATTCCCACTGTTGCAGTATAACATCCTTAACGCAGCCTAGAAAGCCTTGGCTAATCTACCATTACCTTGACTTTCAGTTATCTCTTTAAGCAATGATTTCAGTTTTTCAACTGAGATTTTTTGTACATGCTGCACTTCTATTCCTATCCTTACTCTTTTTAGTCTTGAGTTTAAATAAATATCAGCCCTCTAGAAAATCTCTTTTGAACTCAGGAATTCAAAAACATCTGAACTTAATATCATCAAACACTGAATCTGAAATTACTTGTTCACTGTTTGATTTCCTTTCTACAGCAGGGTTGTCTTGTGTCTTGTTCACTCCTAAATTCCCAATACTTAAAGAAGTGTGCAGCACAAAGCAGATGCTTAAACTTATCTACTCAACAAGAGACCGTAGATGTACTTCAGATTATTCTGGTATTCAAATGCTGCTCAGATTACAATGAAAATAAGTGCTAAGGATACTACTTTGAAAACTATTACTGCTGTTCACGTCAGTGTTTAGTGCACTTTAAGTATGACAGAAATAAAAACAATTTTTGGAGAAAAAGGCTTTGTGATGAAATAAATGTGACAGGCTTAAGAAAGACAACCTTTCTTTTTCTTTTCTTTTTTTTTTTTTTTTTTTTTGTGGTACCAGGGATTGAACTCAGGGGCACTCGTCCACTGGGTCGACATCCCCAGCCCTTTTTTGTATTTTATTTAAAGACAGGGTCTCACTGAGTTGCTAAGTTGCTAAGTGCCTCGCCATTGCTGAGGCTGGCTTTGAACTCGCGATCCTCCTGCCTCAGCCTCCCAAAGTGCTGGGATTACAGGCGTGCGCCACCCGCGCCCGGCCAAGACAACCTTTCTTAACATAGAAGTGCCCGTAAGCTGGAGTGAGCAGTAGCCCATTTGCTTAAGATAGTGGGACCTATGCATATTGTAAAGGACAAAGTGAAAGAAAAATGCCCTCTGGAAAAGTTAGCCTTTACCAAAAGAGGTTTATCTTCCACAAGAACAAAAAGATAACAGAGCCTGCAGTAAAGTGGGATATTCTCAACAGGTAGGTAAATTATGTCCAATGTCAATAAACCTTTTACTATAAGCTTAAGATCACATCCTTAGGGTAGCAAGAGTGCATTAGACAATTTAAGAAAAACTGAGAAAGTTTCAAGTATCTACTGTGATAAAAATTTGCTAAGGAGTCAAAGAGAAAAAATTTAAAAAAACTTAGGGAGATAGAAACAAGCCTCTATATTTACCTCCTGTACAGATGCTAAACCTGATATTTAGAATAGGCACTAAAATTTCCAAACTTGCATGTGCTGACTACATCAGTCATATTGTTAGGACATTAGCATATATATACAAAAAAGTTTAATTCGGGGCTGGGATGGTGGCTCAGCGGTAGAGCGCTCGCCTAGCACGCATGCGGCCCGGGTTCAATCCTCAGCACCACGTTAAAATAAATGCATTGTGTATGACTAAAGCAAATAAATAAATATATAAAAAAAAGTTTAATTCAACTTTATGTACTTCTTTAAAACAAACACAATCAGATTAATAGATCCATCCACAATTAGACAGAAAGTAAACCTAGGCTGGGCAGAGTGGCATGCATGCATGTAATCTCAGCAACTCAAAGAGGCTAAGCCGGGCGCGGTGGTGCACGCCTGTAATCCCAGCACTTTAGGCGGCTGGGGCAGGAGGATCGCGAGTTCAAAGCCAGCCTCAGCAATGGCGAGGCACTTAGCAACTCACTGAGACCCTGTCTCTAAATAAAATACAAAAAAAGGGCTGGGGATGTGACCCAGTGGTTGAGTGCCCCTGAGTTCAATCCCCGGTACCACAAAAAAAAAAAAAAAAAAAAAAAAAAAAAAAAAAAAAAAAAAAAAAAAAGAGGCTAAAACAGGAGGATCACAAGTTTGAGGCCAGCCCCAGCAACTAAGCAAGGTCCTAAGCAAGTCAGTGAGATCCTGTCTCAAAATGAAATATGAAAAGGGTTGGTGATATGGTACAGTGGTAAAGCACCCCTAGGTAAATCCCCAGGGGGAAAAGAAAAAAAAGTAGACCTAACCTTAGTAAAAAGTTTAACTGGATCATATCCAGTTGATTTTGCCCATTCCTTTGTGGAAATACGTTTAATGTCACCATCTTCATTAGATGCTCGAGCTCTGGCTTCAGCTTCTGTTGGTTCCCCTATAAAACAATAGCATATTATTTTCAATGTAAAACTGAGCTCTTACATGTGGGGGGAAAATGTCACACACAGAAGTCACTCAAAAGCAACACATTCTAAGTTCAAGGAGAAAAGAAAATAAAACAAGCCGGGCGCGGTGGCGCACGCCTGTAATCCCAGCACTTTGGGAGGCTGAGGCAGGAGGATCGCGAGTTCAAAGCCAGCCTCAGCAATGGTGAGGCACTTAGCAACTCAGTGAGACTCTGTCTCTAAATAAAATACAAAAAAGGGCTGGGGATGTGACCCGAGGACGAGTGCCCCTGAGTTCAATCCCTGGTACCACAAAACAAAAAAAAAAAAAAAAAAAAAAAAAAAAAAAAAAAAAAAAAAATAAAACAGTTATCAGCATCTTTTTGTGCCTCCTCTGAAGGCCACATGTACAGTAGTTCAAAGAATGCTCCTAGGAACAACTCCTGATTTATTTTCCTCTATCCTGATAAAATGAAAACTACCCTTTTAGTAAACACTGTATTAAAATTGAAGGAACATGTTTTGAGAACGTAACAAAAAGGCGGGTGCTGTGGCGCAAGCCTGTAATCCCAGCACTTGGGAGGCTGAGGCAGGAGGATCACGAGTTCAAAGCCAGCCTCAGCAATGACAAGGCACTTAGCAACTCAGTGAGGTCCTGTCTCTAATAAAATACAAAAAAGGGCTGGGGATGTGGCCCAGAGGTCGAGTGCCCCTGAGTTCAATCCCCAGTAACAAACAAACAAGAACGTAACAAAAACTATTACTTTTTTCTTAGGCTACCACTATCAAATTAACAAAATGAAGACAGTAGCCACTGGCTGGGGTTGTGGCTCAGTGATGGAGTACTCGCACAGCACATGTAAGGCACTGGGTTCGATCCTCAGTACCACATGTAAATAAAATAAAAGTATTGTGCCCACATACAACTAAAAAAATATTTAAGGGCTGGGGTTGTGGCTCAGCGGTAGAGCATTCACCTAGCACGTGCGTGGCCCAGGTTCGATCCTCGGCACCACGTTAACATAAATGCATTGCATTGTGTACAACTAAAACAAATAAATAAATATTTTTTAAAAAATTTAAAAAGGAAAAGAAAAGAAAATGTGTCAAACAGTTTACTCACATGCAGCTTCAGGGTCAGCTCTGTCAGGTGACACTTCCTGATCAGCATCTTCTTCCCCAAACAATTGGCTGTTAAAATTTTAAGAGCAGTAAATATTTATGAAGACCAAGAAATTCTGAGCAAATATAGTTAATTTTCCTACTTCTTTTTTTAAAATAGATATCCCAGAAGAGTATTTATTTATTTATTTGGTGCTGAGGATCGAACCCAGGGCTTTCTGCATGCAAGGCAAGCACTCTACCAACTGCGCTATATCCCCAGCCCATAATTTTGCTACTTTTGTCACAAACAACTAATTCAGAATATTTAATGGTTAGCAGGGATAAACAGTGAAAATGGATAAATTACACTCCATAAACCTATGAGTATTGAAGCAATGTTTAAACAGTTTGCATGCTAACATTAGCCCACACACACAAATATGGCCAACTTTTAGTAAATTCTAGTGAATAGCCTTTATACCCCCTTTCTGAAGATATATATATATATATATTTTTTAACGTGGTGCTGGGGATAAAACCCAGTACCTCATACATGCTAGTAGGCAAGTGCTCTACCACTGAGCCATAACCCCAGTACTGGAGATACCATTTTAACAGAGGGATAATATTTTAAAAGTACACCTGCATTTAGTTGTTCAACATTATGTTCTAGGAGGGGAAATTCAACAGTGAAGACCCTTTTTTAGTGGTATTATTTATCTTTACTGCTGCACAGTCTTTTAAGGAAAAATAGAAAATTATTAAGCTGAGACTCTTCTTGATCAAGTTATCCTAAAAACTGTTTAATAACTCTTATGGATATAAAACTTTCCAATCTTTCCTCAAGGATATGACTTAGGACATATTACAAAATTCATTTGTTTAAAAAAAAAAAAAAAAAAAACCACTGTATTTTTTTTTTTTTAATATTTATTTATTTGCTTTTAGTTGTACACAATGTATTTATTTTTACATGGTGCTGAGGCTCGAACCCGGGCCGTGCACGTGCTAGGCGAGCGCTCTACGGCTGAGCCACAACCCCAGCCCCCAAACACTGTATTCTTAAAGCTTCTGATTCATTTTATAAGACAATGCCCTTTGGTTGAATCAATTTAACTCCCAACAATAGTGGTCTGAGAGTTCCTATTGATTCACATCCTCGCTTGACTTAATGCTTTGTCAACTAGTGAGTATAAAATGTATTTAGTTAGCTGTGTGGTCTTATGTTTAAGTTTGTACATTAGTTGCAGGGTTAAACACAACTTTATGTATGTGTTGCTTGTTTGGATTTCCCTTTAAATAAAAAATGCATATTGTAGTTTTGTCAGATTACATTTTTCTTTTCTTTTTTCCTTTGTGGGGCTGGAAATCAAACCTAGAACCTTTGCAGATAGATGATAGGCAATGTTTTACCCAACCCTCCATCTTTTTTTCTTATTGATTACATCTTGCTTTTATTCTAGATTACAATCTTCAGCTGAGTGACTTTTTCTTCTATACAATGGCCTGTTATTTAATTCATCTTATACTGTCTTTTGATGACAAGTAGTATTCTATGGATTTGAATGTATCAATCTTTTCTTTTACTGTTAATAACTTTGTCTTAAGAAAATTGTTCCCTAATCTTAAGGATTAGGTCTTAATTTTAACATATTGCTTAATTTAGGACATGAAAAAAAAACTCCCACAAGGATACCAACTTTCCTACTTTTTACTTAAATCTATTCTTTCAACTCCAATATATGTATGTACACACACATATAAAATAGACTGTCATGAGATATATAGTCTGTCACAATGACCTCTTTATCCCTGTACTAGGAACATACTAATTATTTTTAGTTTATTTATTTATCGGTACTGGGGACTAAACCCAGGGGCACATCCCCAGCCCTTTTGTATTTTTTCAGACAGGGTATAACTAAATAGCTTAGGGCTTTGCTAACTTTTTGAGGCTGGCATCGAACTTGTGATCCTCCTGCCTCAGTCTCCTGAATTGCTGGGATTACAGTGTATGCCACTATGCTCAGCTCCACATGAGTTGTGTGTGTGAGTGTAAATATGTACGTATGTATATATATGATATGTGTGTGCTGGGGACTCAACTCAGGGCCTTGCACATGCACACTACCTACCACTGAAGTACATATACCCCAGTCCCCCACAAGCATTTTAGAATCAGCTAAGTAAGTTTCAATAAAATCCCTGATGAGATTTTAATTGGCATTGAACTGAATCTACAATTTAGAAAGAAATGACAATTTTGGGCCTTCCAATTCAATCTCAGTCTCTTTTGTTTGGTGTGGTACTAGGGACTGAATCCAGGGGTGCTGAGCCATATCCTCAGCCCTTTCTATTTTTTATTTTGAGATACAGTCTAAGTTGCTGAGATAACAGGTGTGTGTCACTGTGTCTGTTTTTTTTCCTTTCATTATGTACCTCCTTTTATTTCCAACAGTCATTTATTATGGGTCTTATATATCTTAAAAAAAAAAAAAAAAAAAGATTCATTCTCAGGTACTTCATCCTGTTTTATATTTTTATACTTAATTATCTTTTCTGATTAGTTATATGTTTATGGTTCTCTATTCTTTTGCTTGAGATGAGGTCTCACTAAGTTGCTCAGGTTGGCCTGGAACTCCTATTCTCAAGTGATCCTTCTGTCTCAGTCTCCAGAATAACTGGGACTACAGAGAGTGCTATCAGACCCCGTGTAGTTTATCTACTTTTAAATTACATTTTCTAAATACCCGATGTTGCATATAGAAATGCAGTTAGTTGTTTTCATAATAATCTTCTGATTGGCTACATTGCTAAAATGTCATTTCTAATAATTTGTCTATAGATTTTTTAGGGTTTTCTATGTAGGCAACCAACCATATTGCATGCAAATAACCACAGTTTGTTTTTCCTTTTCCCTCCCTTCAGACAGGGTCTTCCTATGTTGCCCAGGCTGGTCTCAAATTCCTGGACACAAGGGATTCTCCTGCCTCAATCTCTGGAAGGCTGGGACAACAGGTGTGCATCACTGTGTCCAACTCCCCAATTCATTTTTTCAGTGCTGGGGATTGAACTCAGGGTATCATACATACCAGGCAATCACTTTACCTGTGAACTCTATACCAGAGTTCCTTTCTCAATTCTTTTTTTTGGGTAAAGGATTGAACTCAGGGGCACTCGACCACTGGGCCACATCCCCAGCCCTTTTTTGCATTTTATTAGAGACAGGGTTTCACTGAGTTGCCTCACCATCGCAGAGGCTGGCTTTGAACTCATGATTCTCCTACCTCAGCCTCCCAAGTGCTGGGATTACAGGCGTGCACCACCGCGCCCGGCTCCCTTTTTCAATTCTTAAGCCAATATTTTCCTTTTCTTATTGTGCAGGCTAGGCAGTAGAACAACCAAATAGAAGCAGCAATAATGGGCATCCTTATAGGAACCATCACTTCAAAACATTTTTAAAATGAAAGGAAAGCTTACATTAAGTACATGGATAATAAATGTGGCAGCAAGGTTTTTAACAATCTGAGTGGGAGTTTACACATACATAGAGAAGCTAAAATGATTCATGTAGTGATGAACTATAGTTTAACATGAACTCATGTTTGGCTTACAATAGTTAAGAGATGGTTAGAAATAGAAATACAGATATCTTCAGAGATTTTTTTTTTTTTTTTTTTTGTACCAGGAATTGACATCAGGGGCACATCCCAGCCCTTTTTTGTATTTTATTAGAGACAGGGTCTCACTGAGTTGCTAAGTGCCTCGCCATTGCTGAGGCTGGCTTTGAACTTGCGATCCTCCTGCCTCAGCTCCCCAAGTGCTGGGATTACAGGTGTGCGCCACTGTGCCTGGCTTAATTCAGAAATTTGTATAAACATTTATTTTCTGTTCTATCAGCTAAGAGGGCCTAAATCAACACCCCAGTCACATAGACTTGATTTTATAAAACCATTGTTCAAAAAAGGAACTAAGATTTCAAGAGAAATGGCCTGGGCTGGGGCTGTAGTTCAGTGGCAGAGTGCTTTGCCTAGCATGTGTGAGGCACTGGGTTCAATCCTTAGCACCACATAAAAACAAACAAAATAAAGGCATTCTATCCATCTATAACTAGGAAAAAAAAAGAGAGAGAGAGAGAGAGAGAGAGAGAGAGAGAGAGAGGGGGCTTATTTTAGGGGCATGAACCATATAAAATGTTTCTGAAACATCTTGTACAGCCAGAAAGTAAGGAACTACTCAAAATAACCACACATTGATGAGGGTATATCAAAAGAACACAGAGTCAACTGCAAGAACTCCCAAGAGCCAAAGCTAGAACAACTTGAGCAACAAAATAAATTTGGATTACAACTCAAAGTAAAAAAAATATATATATTCAATGTCAATGAGTTCACGCAGATATAAATAACTGAATAAATAATGAATTAAGGGGGAGAAGAGCCATGCATGGTGGCACAGGTCTAAAGACCCAAGTACTCAAGAGTCTAAGGCAGGAGAGTCACATGAGCTCACAGGCTCAAAAGCAGCCTGGGCAACATAATGAAACCTTGTTTCAAAATAAAAAGTGCTGGGGACATGGCTCAGTGGTTAAATGCCCCTGGGTTCAATCTCCAGAACCAAAAACAAATAAACAAACAAAAATGAAATGTACAATATGGAAAGAGAAAAAAAAATTACAGTGGGGAAACCTGACAGCAAGGTTACCAAGGCCAATATCAACAATCATCAACTATATTGAGAGCCTCTGCCCTGTTATGATGAGATAAAAATGACACTTTATCACTGATCCCTCCCAGTAATCCATAATACCAGTCTTATCATAACAAAAATACCAGACAAAGTCCAATAATAGGGCATCCAACAAAGTACCAGACCAGTACTACTCAAAACTGTGATGGTCATCAAAAACAGGGAAAATCTAAGGAATTGTCACAGCCAAGAACTCGAAAAAGACACAAATTAATTGTAGGGCTGGGGTTGTGGCTTAGCAGTAGAGTGCTCACCTAGCACGTGTGGCCGGGGTTCGATCCTCAGCACCATGTAAAAATAAATGCACTGTGTACAACTAAAAGCAAATAAATATTTTTAAAAAATTAATTGTAACGTGGTATCCTGGATGGGATCCTAGAAAATAATATTAGGTAAAAAAACTAAGGGGGGTTGGGGTTGTAGCTCAGCTGTAAAGTGCTCGCCTGGCACGTGTGCGGCCCTGAGTTTGATCATCAGCACCACGTAAAAATAAATAAAGATATTGTGTCCAACTACAACTAAAAAAATAAATATTAAAAAAAACTAAGGAAATCTAAAAAATAAAAAAGACTTTAGTTAATAATGCTATCAATACTTTTTTTTTTTTTTTTGGTGGGGGTGGGGGGGTATTAGGGATTGAACCCAGGGGTGCTTAACCACTGAGACGCATCCCCAGCCCTGTTTTTATTAGAGACAGGATCTCCCCGAATAGCTAAGGGCCTTGCTAAGTTGCTGAGACTGGCTTTGAACTTGCGATCCTCCTGCCTCAGCGTCCACTGGGATTACAGGTGGGTGCCACAATGCCTGGCTCAATGTTGGTTTTTAACTGTTATGTATATATTGTACTAATATAAAATGTTAATGGGGGAATGAGGTATGAGGGAACTTTGGAATTCTATACTATCTTCTCATTTTTCTGTAAATCGAAATCAGTTCTAAAAACAACTGCCAAATAAAGAAAGTCTGAGTGGTTTTTTTTAAAAAATATTTTTAGAGCTAGTTAAACACAATACCTTTATTTAATTTATTTATATGTGATGCTGAAGATTGAACCCAGTGCCTCACACATGCTAGGCAAGCGCTCTACCACTGAGCTACAACCCCAGCCCTGTTTTGTTTTGTTTTTTAAGACAGAGTCTTCCTATGTTGCTGACACTGTCCTCGAACTTTGTGATTCTCATTCCTCTGTCTCAGGAGTAGCTGGGATTACAGGTATGCACCACCATCCTGGAGAGTTTATTTTTGGTGAAACTACCAGATCTACATTTGTTATATGTGTATACTTTTCCAAGCACATATATATTGTTCCTTAATAAAAAATTTAAAATATGGGCTGAGGATGCAGCTCAGAGGTAGAAAGGTTGCCTAGCACATACAAGATCCTGGGTTCAATCCCCAATACTGTAAAAAGTTAAAAAAAAAAAAAAAAAAAAAAAAAAAAAAACCACAGACAATGTTTGCTGCAGGTTTCTACAAGATACTCTTTATCAGGGTGAAGCAGTTCTGGTCTCCCATTTTACTAAGAAATTTCTTCCTGAGAAGGTATTTGATAAATTTTATCAAATGTTCTTTCTTTATTATGAAAATGATGGTTTCTTCCAAAATCAGATCAGATCCCATGCCTTCAGGATGGTATGGCCTTAGGCAGATTTTTGCATTTATATGAGTGAAACCATCTTATAATTTTCTTTTTCTTATACCATAATGGTTCTGATTGATTTGTTATCAGAGACATGATAGTCCCAGGCTAGGTGTATAGCTCAATAAGAGTGCCTGCCCATCAACAAAGACATGATAGCTCCATAACATGAACTAAATAGTATTCCCTTTTAAAAAAATTCAAAAAATTTCTTTAGCCCTATTTACCCAAAATTGGGATATTCCTTGAAAATACACTGGAATTCATATACCGTAAAGTAACATAGGTTTGATGCATTATTCAGAATATGCTATTAAATTCTCCAAGGTATGCTATATTCACTCTCTTTTCTTTCTTTCCTCCTTTCTTTCTTTTCTTGGTACCAGAGATTAAACTCAGGGGCACTCCACCACTGAGCCACATCCCCAGCCCTATTTTATATTTTATTTAGAGACAGGGTCTCACAGAGTTGCTTAGCTTCTCGCTTTTGCTGAGGCTGACTGTGAACTCTCGATCCTTCCGCCTCAGCCTCCTGAGCTGCTGGGATTACAGGCATGAGACACCATGCCCAGCTTCTATTTTCTTTCTAAGTCAATTTTGTAAGGTTTTAAAAATCAACTTATCTAGATCATTAAAACTGTCAATGTAGCCAGGCGCGGTGGCGCACGCCTGTAATCCCAGTACTTTGGGAGGCTGAGGCAGGAGGATCCCGAGTTCAAAGCCAGCCTCAGCAACGGTGAGGCACTTAGCAACTCAGTGAGACCCTGTCTCTAAATAAAATACAAAAAAGGGCTGGGGATGTGACCCAGTATTGGTCGAGTGCCCCTGAGTTCAATCCCCAATGGTGAGGCACTTAGGTACCCCACTAAATAAAATACAAAAAAAAACTGTCAAAAAAAACTGTCAATGTATTAACATTGTCTTCCTTTTATGATCCCCTTTTCTTAATATCAATCTAATCTGTGCTGAAATTCCGTTCTTTCCTATTTGATAATGAAACGTTATAGGATTTTTATACTCTTATTTCAACTATATCCTTCGTTTTTCATTTTATTATTATTTTAGTTTATTCTGTGGTTCATGTTCTCACTTAAATTGGATCCTCAGGTCATTAATTGTTCAACCTTTCTTCATGTATGTAAGCCTATAACTTTTCTTTTTTTAAAAAAATATTTATTTATTTACTTTAGTTGTACACAATGCAATGCATTTATGTTTACGTGGTGCTGAGGACTGAACCCGGGCCGCGCACGTGCGAGGCGAGCGCTCTGCCACTGAGCCACAACCCCAGCCCCAGCCTATAACTTTTCTTTCAACTACCAGGTTCTATGAACCCTACTGAGTTTCAGGGTAATATTTTCCATTATCATTACAAAGCTGTTTGTTTTGTGGTCCTAGCGATGGAACCCAGTGCCTGTGTATGCTAGGCAAGTCCTCTACCACTAAGCTATAGCCCCAGCCCCATGAAATTTTAAGTCCACTGTAATTTCTTTTTTAACCACTGGGTTATTTATAAGTATGTTTTCATATTTCCAAATATACTTATTTGTATTTATTTAGTTATGTGCCTGTCTCCAATATCAGACTAAGTTTCCTAAATTGTCTTTGGCATGCAATGAATGCAGTCTGAATTTAATTTAACCCAAGAAATACCACAGGAAAGCTACTTAAGTGTCCCTTCACCATATTTAACCATAAGTACAATCTCTGTTAGCTATTTAAATAAATAAAAATGATCTCATTTCCCATCATTATTACTAAAAATTATGTCCAGAAATACATATTCTCTTACTTGAACAAATACTTTGCCCAAACGATGCAATGAATAGGTTCTGAAGGTGTGTTACGAATTGTACAGCCAGGAAAAGTTCTCTGGGTTGGCTTAGGATGGCATTCATAACACTCGGTCACACCCTACAAAATCAGGACATGAAAAAAATATTTATTTCAATGGTGGTTTTTCAACATTGTAAGGTAATATAAACACTTCATTCCTTCACCTACATTCCAAACAGGTTTATGCTGTCTAGGAAATTTTAAAATATTATCGACTCCAAAATCATTATTTTGCAGATAAACAATCTCTTAATACAAAAGCTAATTAAATCAACGATAGTCACAGCTAAGAATAAGCCAGGACTCCTCTGACTCCTGGCCCAATGAACATTACCTACACCAAACCAAATAAAAATTATTCTAGGGCCGGGGTTGTGGCTCAGCAGTAGAATGCTCACCTAGCATGTGCGAGGCCCTGAGTTCAATCCTCAGCATCACATAAAAATGAATAAATGAAATAAAGGTATTGTGTCCAACTACAACTAAAAAATAAATGTTTAAAAAAAAATTAGGCCAGGTGTGGTGCCACACGCTTGTAATCTTAGCACTTGGGAGGCTGAGGCAGGAGGATCGCGAGTTCAAAGCCAGTCTCAGCAATGGCGAAGCACTTAGCAACTCAGTGAGACCCTGTCTCTAATAAAGTACAAAAAAGGGCTGGGATGTGGCCCAGTGGTCAGGTGCCCCTGAGTTCAATCCTTGGTACCAAAAAAAAAAAAAAAAAAAAAAAAAAAAAAAAAATCTACCTCCATGTCAGTAAGAGAAGTTTATGTTGATAGTACTAAACAGGGGGGAAAAAACTACCAGAAAGACAAACAGCTTTCCTACACAACAGCCCAATGGTGAAAATTTATTAAACATTATTCACAGCCATACCCTTAAAATCTCATAAAAAATCATGTAAACCAAAAGTCATTAAGAGATACCTAGAAACATGGGAAAATCCTAGGTATTACACCAAATTTTGCTTATTTGTTCATTTTAAATGTTCACAATCTATGCCAGGGCTGGGGATATAGCTCAGTTGGTAGAGTGCTTACCTTGCATGCACAAGGCCCTGGGTTCAATTCCTAACCCCCCACAAAAAAACAAAAAACAAAACACAGAATCTACGCCATAGAAATAGTCTACCTGAGGCAATTTTCCAAAACCATCAAATGAATCATCTTTCTTCATTCTCAGCAACTCTTAACCTCAGTCGTATAATGCACATTGGTGTCTCAAGAGCACAGCAATGAGGTAATATCTTTCTAATATAGACTAAATAACTAATACCAGAAAATACTGTTTTAATATAAATTATAGCAAATTCTGGGTTTTCCCCACAACACTATTTCTTTCATTTTTTTTAAATATTTGTTTTAGTTGTACACAATGCCTTTATTTTTACATGGTGCTGAGGATCGAACCCAGGCTGTGCATGTGCTAGGCAAGCGCTCTACCGCTGAGCCACAACCCCAGCCCACAACACTATTTCTTGTGCCCTTGACCCTGCAACATTCTTTCTTTAAATGCATAGCCACAAGCAGTTATGCTGTGTATCACAGTGGAAAAAAACAGAACTACTGCCTTGATCTATGAACAGACACTGAAAACCTCCATTCATTCAACTAAATATAATACACGCTAACTTTGTAGAAAGATGAGTAAGCTTCTAATGGTACTATTTAATAGTTGAAATAAATTAAATACCAACAATTTTTAACACAGATAAACTGCCCCCCTCATCAGATAAATCTGAAAATCTTTCTTCTTTTATTCCATTTTTGGTGTGTGTGTATGCATGCACACATGTGTGCATGGTACTAGAGACTGAACCAAGGTATACTCTATCAAAGACCTATATCCCCAACACTTTTTATTTTTTAAAATATTTATTTATTTGCTTTAGTTGTACACAATGTGTTTATTTGTATGTGGTGCTGAGGATTGAACCCAGGCTGCGCACGTGCTAGGCGAGCGCTCTACTGCTCAGCCACAACCCCAGCCCAACACTTTTTTATTTTATCATAAGACAGGATCACACCAAGTTGCCAAGTTACCTTGAACCTGTGATCTTCCTGCCTCAGTCTCCTGAGTAGGTGGTATACAGGCCTGTGCCACTGAGCCCAGCTAAAAACCAGCAAATTTTTTTTTAACTTTTTAATATCTATTTATTTACTTTAGTTGTACACAATGCAATGCATTTATGTTTACGTGGTGCTGAGGATCGAACCCGGGCCGCGCACGTGCGAGGCGAGCGCTCTACCGCTGAGCCACAACCCCAGCCCAACCCAGTGTAATTAGTGAACTCAGGGGCACTTTACCAGTGAGCTATATCCTCAATTCTTTATTTTCTTTTTCTGAAATAGTCTCACATGTTGCCAAGGCTAGCTTTAAATTTGCAATTCTCCTGCCTCAGCCTCCAGTGGCTAGGATTACAGGCATAAGCCACTGAGCCTGGCATTTCCTTTTCATAGTTTCAAAACCTCCCAAATAATTCTCCATATGTATTCATGTTTAACTCCTTAAAATAACTAAAAGAGATCTGAACAACAAATCAATCCCAACATGGGGATTTTTATAAAAATAGGTTTTAAGCACGCAGTCCTGCCTCAGTCTCCTAAGCAGCTAGGATTATAGGTGTGTACACTTTAGTTTTAAGTGTTTGAAATATTTTACAAATACACCCAAAACAGTTCTCTTCAGACTTCCACATCCAAATTCCTTAAGACAAAAAGTAACCCCTTTATGTACTCAGTGATGGGGACTGATCCATTTATCAACTACAGAACAAGGTGTAGTCTCAGGACTAAGAACTGTTTACTGTAAGTTTATTATGCTTGCAAGTCTAAGGATTTCAATACATAAGTTAAATCAAACAAAGTAGCACAAGTCAAAAGATCTTTCCACCCATAATCTTTTAGGGTACCTTTTATAGCATCCTAATTTGGGGGGGAATTGAACCCATAGCTTCAAGCAATATCTTAAGTTTTATATGGCACGAACATCCTTTTGTCTTGGGTGTTATAAACCTTATAGTATATTAACCCAAAGTTTATTTATTTTCTTGCAGGAGCCCTGTTTGGGGAGATGGCTTAAATTGCGGTTGACTATGGGCCATAAGGATTTGGGCATTGTCGCCTTCCGTAGTCTCACGGGACTTGGCCCGGGATCTCGAGTGACTTGGCCAAGATTGCTGATCGGGTCAGCGCCATTTTGGTGGTGTGTGTGGCGCGTGTTAGTCGTTGTTAGAGCCAGAGAGAAAAGTTATCAGAATAAAAAGCTGTTTGTCTCCAGTTTGCCTCTGAACTTCTTCCCGCGGCTCCGTTGCTCCAAGAGGCCATCGCTTCAGGCGGCAACATTTTCTCCTTTTTTAGTATTGGAGATTGGAACCCAGAGGTGCTCTACCACTGAACTATATCCCCCGATTTTTATTTTTTGAGACAGGGTCTCTAAGTTGCTGAGTTTGGCCTTGAACCTGTGTTCCTCCTGCCTCAGTCTCATAAGTAGCTAGGATTATAGGTGTGTACCACCATACCATGCTCCAAAGTTTATTTCTTCCCCCCTTAAGGTCTCAAATAAACATTTGGAAAATAAAACACAAAACTTTCCTTTACCTTTTTGATAGTAGTTACTTGTCCAAGGTAACCAGCAGTCCCACTCTCAATAAGAGGAACATCAGCTGCCAGACACATCCTGTTAACATGGTTTCGCGCAGCTAAAAGAAAAATATTAGTTAGCAAAAAAGAGTTTTTTAAAACACAATTAGTTATCATTAAATACAATGATATTTATCTGTACCATTTCTCATTTTTATTTTACATACAATTTTCTAATGGCTATGGCTAGAGGAATTATAGACATTCTAAGACACATTAGCAACATCACAAATTTACTACAAGCCAGGTGCGGTGACATGTGCTTGTAACCCCAGCAAATGTTGAGGCTAAAGCAAGAGGATCACAAGTTGGAGGCCAGCCTCAGTAATTTAGAGAGACCCTGTCTCAAATTAAAGAGGACTGGGGCCGGGTGCGGTGGCGCACGCCTGTAATCCCAGCACTTTGGGAGGCTGAGGCAGGAGGATCACGAGTTCAAAGCCAGCCTCAGCAATGGCCAGGCACTTAGTAACTCAGTGAGACCCTGCTTCTAATAAAATACAAAAAAGGGCTGGGGATGTGGCCCAGTGGTCAAGTGCCCATGAGTTCAATCCCCAGTACCAAAAACAAAACAAAACAAAAAAAAAAAAAAAACAAAAAGGACTGGAGATGGGGCTCAGTGGTTAAGTGTCCCTGGGTCAAATCCCCAGTAAATCTCCCCTTCCTAAAAGTATAATACAATCTAGTCTAGCTAGATGTGGTGATACACACCTATAATCCCAGCTACTCAGGAAGCTAAGGCAAGAGGATCTTAAATTCAAGCCCACTCTGGGCAACCTAGCAGACCCTGTCCAAAAAATTAAAAAACAAAGAAGTTGGGGACATAGCTCAGAGGTAGAGCACTTGCCTAGCATGTGTGAGGCCACAGGATTTAATTCTCAGTCCACCCTCCCACCCCCACCCTGCAATCCAGTCTACTATCTTATACAGCACTGGGTACCCTTAAAAGGCCAGGCTGGGGTTGTAGCTCAGCGGTAGAGTGCTCACCTAGCATGTATGCGGTCTGGGTTCGATCCTTAGCACCATGTAAGAATAATGGCATTGTATACAACTAAAACAAATAAATATCTATTTAAAAAAAATAATAATAATCAAAGGCCAGGCACAGTGGCACACACCTGTAATCAATTCAGGAGGCAAGACTCAGGTTCAAGGCCAGCCTCTGCAATCTTGTGAGGCCCTACAACTTAGTAAAACCCTGTCTCAAAATGAAAAACAAAAAGGGCTGAAGATTTAGCTCTGTGGTAAAACATCCCTGGGTTTAATCCCCAGTACAAAGGGGGGAAAAAGCCATGGCTTATAACTTTAGCATCCTATCATCTCATTCCCAAAACAATTGACTTTTATACTTGATGGCACTTTAAAATCATCTGAGAAGCTTTAAAAATGTTGTTCAGTCCCATTCATAGTGTTTTAACTGGTCTTTACTGAGACCTGGACAGTCAATTTTTCTTAGGTCTCCACATAAACAAAGTCACACTGTATTTAAAGTGCACCACCAAGGAAACAAACTCATCCACATGCACCCTATGCAGTCATACTTTTAACTTCTCCTTTATTTACACCTGTGGTAAAACAGTAAAGTATAATGGCTAAATTCCTGCCTGGAAAAAAATCAGTTCTAGAAAAAATTGCAACTGGCACTCTTTTTGGTTTTTGGTACTGGGACCTCAACCCAGGGGTGTTTTAACATTGAGCTACATCCCTAGCCCTTTTAATTTTGAGACAGGGTCTCATTAAGTTGGTGAGATTCTCATTAAATTGCTGAGGCTAGCCTTGAACTTGCAAGCCTCCTGCCTCAACCTCCTGAATCACTAGGATCACAAGGCATGTGCCTCGATGCCTGGCCCAATTAGCAAGCTTAAACCTGGTCTTACCTCCTTTTAGTTCTCTGAAGTTCTAACTCATTAAAAAATTTTAATACTAAATTTCTTAAAAGTTTTAATACAGGGCTGGGTGCAGTGGTGCACGCCTGTAACCCCAGCACTTGGGAGGCCGAGGCAGGAGGATCACGAGTTCAAAGCCAGCCTCAGCAATGGCTAAGGCACTTAACAACTCAGTGAGACCCTGTCTCTAATAAAATACAAAAAAGGGCTAGGGATGTGGCCCAGTGGTCGAGTGCCCCTTAGAGTTCAATCCCTGGTACAAAAGGGAAAAAAAAAAAAGGAAAAAAAAAAGTTTTAATATGGGGAAGGGAAAATACAGGGATGTTCAATATAGTAAAGTAATCTTACCTCTGTTATCTAATGCATTCATGACCAATATAAACTGTCGAAAAAATTCCACATTATAGTCTGGGCTACAAAGCAAAACAAAACGGTCAACAAAACCAGCCTTATATACAATCTTCACAGTATAATACAAAATTCTGAAAAGTATAATAAAATAACAGCAGCAAAATATAACTGATGTTAAGAATATATACTATAGGGCTGGGGTTGTGGCTCGGTGGCAGAGCGCTCGCCTAGCAAGTGCGCGGCCTGGGGTTCAATCCTTAGCACCACATAAAAACGGAGTGTGTACAACTAAAGCAAATAAATAAATATTAAAAAAAAAAAAAAAGATGCCGGGCGCGGTGGCGCACGCCTGTAATCCCAGCACTTTGGGAGGCTGAGGCAGGAGGATCATGAGTTCAAAGCCAGCCTCAGCAATGGCGAGGCACTTAGCAACTCAGTGAGACCCTGTCTCTAAATAAAATACAAAAAAGGGCTGGGGATGTGGCCCAGTGGTCAAGTGCCCCTGAGTTCAATCCCTGGTACAAAAAGAAAAAAAAAAAAGAATATATACTATATAAAGTCCAACTTTTCCCAAACATAAGTAGATTTAAAAGAAATTATTTCCCTCAAATTCCTATGCTTTTTGGCCAGCTACCTAGGGCATAAGAATAAGATCTCAAACTAACAGAAAGATGGCATGACCTCACTAGTCCCACCAGGGACTAGGGCAGCCAAGTGCCTGGGAACATATAAAGAATACATTCCCAGGATCTGCTTGGCCTATGGCTTCACTCCACATGGTCCGAGTCAGGCAGGGCTCAGGCCCCTAGGGTCCCTGCTTTTAGCACACTGGGAAAACAACACAGGATAAGAGGGTTATGGGGCTATAGGCAGGTCTGTAGACCAAACATCCAGAGGAAAAAAAAATAAGCTGAAGATACAAATGCCCTTGAGAAAGCATAAGACTATCTCTAATTACAGTATCTCAAATAAGGACTTTTATTTGGTGGTGCTGGGGATTGAACTCAGGGCCTTGTGCATGCAAGGCAAGCACCCTACCAACTGAGCTATATCCCCAGCCCACAAACAAGGACTACTTTTTAAAAAATATTTATTTATTTATTTTAGTTGTACACAATGCAATGCATTTTATGTTTACGTGGTGCTGAGGATCGAACCCGGGCTGCGCACATGCAAGGCGAGCGCTCTGCTGCTGAGCCACAACCCCAGCCCCCAAGGACTATTTTTTTAAAAAATATTTATTTATTTACTTCAGTTGTACACGATGCAATGCATTTATGTTTACGTGGTGCTGAGGATCGAAACCGGGCTGCGCACGTGCGAGGCGAGGGCTCTGCCGCTGAGCCACAACCCCAGCCCATAAACAACAACTATTTTTTTTAAATATTATTTATTTACTTTAGTTGTACACAATGCAATACATTTATGTTTATGTGGTGCTGAGGATCGAACCCGGGCCGCGCACACGTGCGAGGCGAGCGCTCTGCCGCTGAGCCACAACCCCAGCCCAACAACGACTATTTTTAATACCATTTACTTATGAGCTAGACAGCAACTGTAGATAAATGATAACTTAGGGGATGGGGATGTGACTCAGTGGTAGAACACTTGCCTAGCATGCCCAAAGCCCTAGGTTCAATTCACACCACAGACAAAGAAGAAAAAAACGTAATTTATACCCAGAGTTCCTTTGCTCCATGCCTCCAAAATTAAATATTTATTTATCTTCATATATTATCAAAATTACTGACCCACTGTAATTCCCAGTGTTAAATTACCAAGTTAGAGTTCTGATGAACAGATTATTTTGGAAGGGAACCTTTTAAACTAAAAAGGCAACAGCTAAAATCAATCAGAATGAAATATACTTAAACATGTCTGAATTATTATATACAAGGATATCTTACAGTTTTAAACATCTTATTTAAAATACAACTGAGTGCAATGGCACACGCCTACAATCCCAGCAACTTGGGAGGCTGAGGTAGGAAGATCATTAGTTTAAAGCCAGCCTCACCAACTTGGCGAAAACCTATTTCAAAATAAAAAATATAAAGAACTGGGGATATAAGTCAGTGTAAAGCAGTTCTGGGGTCATTTCCTAGTATGAAACAAACAACAACAACAACAACAACAAAAAAAAATATATATATATATGTATATATGTATATATACATAAGGTCTCTCATAAGTGTCCAAGTAACTTATTAACAATATTTAAATCTCATCACTTATCGAAATCATGTAAACATACATAAACTGGTAAAAAGAATACCACTTAACTTATGTGGGCACAAACTACCAGATTTTTATTATCCTAGAAAAGTCTTTTTACAAAAGCATAATGATCTGGGCACACATATCTGGCTAATAAAAACAACATGCTTGAGTTTAATTAAAAATTCACAGCAAACACGACTTTGCAATATAATAATTAGAGCATACTTCATGATGCTGTCATGGTAAGCTACAATATTAGCTTTCGGGTAAAACTGCAGTACACTTTCTTTGGCAACCTGGAAAACAAACAACAGTAAATTACTGTAACATTTTTTAAAAATATATATTTGAAATGTACTTCTGGCAGACACAATACTGTTAACTCACCTACTTACACAGTAACCTTCTTTATGTTAAACACTAAAGAAATACAAAAATTTGATAAAATTTCATTAAGATTAAACTCCATCTTATTTATAAAACAGGAGAACCCTCTCCTACACCATACCACATCCACTTCTGTATGAATGGCAAACCCCAGGAAAAACATAAAATGTGGGGATACAGTGTAAATTATGTAAAGTAGTGATAAAATACTTATGTAAGCACATATAATACCTTAGGTTCTATCACCACCACCACCCTCTCACACACACACACACACACACACACACACACAAAAGAAAAGAAAAGAAAAAATTATATACAGGGCTAGGGATGTGGCTCAGTGGTAGAGTGCTTGCCTACCATCTGCAAGGTCTTGGGTTTGATTCCCAGTACTGCCAAAAAAAAAAGGAAGAAAAGAAACAAAACAATTATGTGTACTGCAAAAGCTAAGTGTCATTCAAAAAGAAACCTTAAAGAACCATCTAGACAAGTATAATTACAAACTACAATGATACACAGAAGTAAAGATTGTTTTTAGCAGGGTACAGTGGCACATGCCTGTAATCCCAGTGGCTCAGGAAGGAGGATCTTGAGTTCAAAGCCAGCCTCAACAATTTAGCAAGGCACTAAGCAATTCAGCAAGACCCTGTAATGTTTAAAAAAAAAAAAAAAAAAAAAAAAAAGTAAAAAAGTGCTGCGGATGTGACTCAGTGGTTAAGCAATCCCTGGTACCAAAAAGAAAAAAAAAAAAAAAAAAAAAAAAAAGCTTGTTTTGAGAGGAAGACCACTGAGTCCAATGAGCCTAAAAGGTTTAGCAAAGTACCACTGGAGAAAGGAGCCAAAATATGAAAAACAAAAGAAAACAGAACTGAAAGTTGGACAAAAGGACAGAGAGGAAAAGATGTTTTAAGAACGGAAATCATGCTGGGTGGGGTGGCACACACCTTTAATCTCAGCACTTGGGAGGCTGAGGCAGGAAGATTGCTAGTTCAAACCCAGCCTCAGCAATGGTGAGGCACTTAGCAACTCAGTGAGACCTTGTGTCAAAATACAAAAAGTGCTGGGGATGTGGCCCAGTGGTTGAGTGCCCCAGAGTTCAATCCCTGGTACCAAAAAACAAAACAAAACAAAACCAGAAATCTTGCTACAAAGCAGCCAACCTCTAGGGGGTGTAGGAAAACAAGGCTCATCCTATGGAAATCAGAAATTTAAATATAAATAAGACACAACTGTCACCACAATTACAGGATTAAGTAGAGCACTTCTATTTCCTTTGTAGACCAAAAAAAAGAGGGCTACACCTTCCTTCACTTCTATCTTTTTATTCTCCAAACAATCACTTAAAGAGACAGCTTTACCCATTTTCTTTCTCTTGTAAGAGAGGCAAAATTAAGCCATTATGGCTCATTGTCCCATTAACACTTAAAAAACTTAAATTGGGAAAAATATACCAGGACGGTAACTTTAAAACAAATACTTACGTATTTAGAAAAAACATATTCCTTTGAGAAAACAGGTGAAAATAATTAATAATATTCATTAATATTAATGTCACTGACAAAAATGTTAAGTTGTATAAGCTCTAAATTATGATTTCCAATCTGTTCTAATGCACCGGTGTCAATTTCATTAAAATATTTGCAGAACTGAAAACTTGGGACTTAATGGGTTAATCTGGTATCATAAATAAAAGACACATCAAAGGATTATAGAAACAGTATGAGAAATAGTTACCTGTGCCTTTGATCTTCCAACATGTTTCTTTTGAAACAAAAACTGCCTGTTGAGGTTACTGACATCGATAGTGTCCAGATCAATCTACAAATGCATAAACACCAGATAAATTACAAAACATTGTGGTATGTTTGAGCAATACCACCATCCTAAGCATTCCTAACCCAAACTTTTTAATATTTGCTACATTAGCAGAGAAAATGCTTTGCAGACCAATTATACCCAAACTGCTAAACTGTCAGGAACAGTGGCACACACCTGTAATTCCATTGACTAGGAAGGCTGAGGCAGGAGGATCACAAGTTTGAGACCAGCCTCAGCAACTAAGTGAGGCCCAGTCTCACAATTCAAACAAACAGAAAAAGGGTTGGAGATATGGTTCAGTGGTTAAACGCCCCTCATTTCAATCCTAGGTACCCCCCACAATGAAAAGAATGCCCTTCTGTTTGTTTAATTATCCTTATAAGTACTTCAGAAAATTTATTTGAAGGCATTAAAATAAATATGATTTACTGAAAATATAAAATTTAGCATTCGCATGGTGGTCCATGTCTATAATCCCAGCTACTTTGGAGACTCAGGCAGGACAATCACAAATTCAAGGCCAGCCCAGGCAATTTAGTTAAGACCCTGTTTCAAAATGAAAAACAGAAAGGGCTGGGGATGCAGCTCAGTGGCAAAGCACCCTTAGGTTCAATCCCCAGAACCATGGAAGAAGGGGAAAAAAAAAAGTGTGTGTGTGTAGATTGGTGAAGATATAAATTTATATATATACACATATAAATCCTAAATCCCAATCTAATTTTTTTCAAATTCAATATAAATTTTCCTGTTCTTTTTAGTAAATAATATGTGACAAGCAGATTTACTAAATTCTTGCTGCCTTTTTCAATCCAAGCCTTCATTTACATACCAAATTTCAATTACAATTATTACCTGAGGACTACAAAAGAACTTTTCTACACATGGTTTAAAAAAAGTCATGTTTTAGCCGGGCGCGGTGGCACACGCCTGTAATCCCAGCACTTTGGGAGGCTGAGGCAGGAGGATCGCGAGTTCAAAGCCAGCCTCAGCAATGGCGAGGCACTTAGCAACTCAGTGAGACCCTGTCTCTAAATAAAAATACAAAAAAGGGCTGGGGATGTGACCCAGTGGTCGAGTGCCCCTGAGTTCAATCCCTGGTACCAAAAAAAAAAAAAAAAAAAAAAAAAAGTCATGTTTTAAGTCTCATCTAATTACTGCCTAAAAATAAATATAAGAAATATAAGAAGGCCTGGGGATGTAGCTCAATGGCAGAGCTCTTGCCAATATGCAGGAGGCCCTGGGTTAGATCCCCTGTACTGCAAACAAAAAAAGCAAAATATAAGGATGCTATGGCACACACCTGTAATCTCAGCTATTCAAGAGGCTGAGGCAGGAACACCACAAGTACCAGGCCAGACTAGGCAATTTAGCAAGATCCTGCCTCAAAAATTTAAAATATAAAATAAAACGAGGCCGGGGGAGGTAGTGCACGCCTGTAATCCCAATGGCTCTGGAGGCTGAGGGACGAAGATTGACAGTTCAAAGCCAGCCTCAACAAAAGTGAGACACTAAGCAACTCAGTGAGACCCTGTCTCTATGTAAAATACAAAATAGGGCTGGCGATGTGGTTCAGTGCCCCTGAGTTCAATACCCAGTACCAATAAAAAAAAAAAAAAAAAAAGTGTGTATGTGTGAGGGCCTAGGGCTGTAGCTCAGTGGTAAAAGTGCCCCTGTGTTCAATCCTCAGTAACCCTCCCCCAAAAAAGTAAATATAAGGGGAAAAAATGGCCACAATAATTTCATTTCAGTTCAATAAACTTAATAAACGGTAATCAAATGTTCTAAGTGTAGCTGGGCAAGTGGGTTGTAACAACACAGTTACTGGGGAGTCTGTAGCAGGAGGATCTCAGGTTAGAGGCCACTCTGGTCAACAGAAGACACTACCTCAACAGAAAAACCACACAGGGCTGGGATTGTGGCCCAGAGGTATAGCACACGCCTACCATGCATGAGGCACTGGGTTCAAACCTCAGCATCACATATAAATAAATAAATAAATAAATAAAAGGAAGGTATTGTGTCCAACTACAACTAAAATATAAAAAATATTTTTTAAAAAATAACCTTTTGTTTTTCAGGTTCCCACATCACTATTTGGGGAGAGGGGTGCTGGGGACTTGAACCCATGGAAAGCAGGGCACTGTGGAAGCATGCCTGTAATCCCAGCGGCTGGGGAGTCTGAGGCAGGAGGATCGCAAGTTCAAAGCCAGCCTCAGCAACTTAGCCAGAGGCTGAGCAACCAATTCAGAGAGACCTTGTTTCTAATAATATTTTTAGAAAGGACTGGGGATGTGTTAAGAGCCTCCAGGTTCAATCATCTGTACAAAATAACAACAACAAAAACCCAGGGACAATAATTTACCACTGAGCTACATCATTAGCCCCCAACCCCTCTTTTTGAGACAGGTTCTAAAAAACTGATGAGGCTGGATCGCCTTGAACTTGTGATTCTCCTGCATCAGCCTCCCGAATTACTGGGAAATTCACTCTCTTATCTATTACAAAATGCTTACTTTAAGAAAGTACAGTACTTATTAGCATATGTGGATTTGTAGTACAGAACTGGATGTAAAAACTAAGAAAAAAACGTGTATATTCTTTCCTTCTTATCATTCCTTAGTTCAGTCTGCCACCTTCCACTCATTTATCAGAATAGTCTGTCGCCTCTACTTTTGTTTTTCTCTTCACGTTGCCAGTACACCTTGAGACACTTTAAACTCACATCCAAGTTCTAGGTGATATCTCCAATCTCTACCAGACAGATACCTTGACTTAAAATTACTGTAGCTTTCTGTCATTGTACACGAACGCCAAAGTTAAAACCCTAAACACATCTTGAATGGAGTACCTATGCTGCACTCAGCGGTGGAGCGCGAGCCCCAAAGGAGTCCTGCCACTTGCTTCGTGACCCAGGGTAAGTTACTAAATCCCACTGCATCTCACTTCCCTCGTCTGTTAAAAATAAAATGAGATGAAAACAGTGCAACACGCATGGGGTGGCGGTAAAGATTAAACGAGTAAAGGCGTATACACCGCTCGAGACGAGCGCTCGGGACGTGTGGTCGCTGTAAAGGCCGTCCTCTGGGTCGTTATTTCTGAGTTAGGGGAGACCTGCGAATTAGAGTCACAACATCCACGAGAGGCTCAATCATCTCCTTCACCCCGCTGCAACCGGCAAACAGTTTCAAAGTGAAAAGGTACGAGGCCAGTTCCAATGCTTCGAGACGCCACAAACTGGCGCTGTACGGGGATGGGGTCGGGCAGCGGCCCCGCGACGGTGCGTCCGGAAGACCCGGGCCCGCGGCCTCTCCGCGTCCGGAGCAGGCCCGACGTGCGAAGGCACGCCCCGTCCCGGTCGGACCGCTCCCTCTACACAGGCAGCCACGACCCAGGGCTTCTCGGACCGCTCTCGGCGCCCCCAGATCCGGTCCCCAACTCTGGGCCCCAGACCCCCCGGCCCCCGCGCCGCAGCCCGCCATTCAGCCAGCGCGCGCCCGGCCCTCACCAGGTCGATCTGAGAAAAGCCGGTGAGCACAAGGTTCTTAAGGAGCTCGCAGCCGATGCCGCCCGCGCCCACCACCAGCACCCGGCCCCCAGCCACGGCCTCAGCCAGCTCCCGGGGAAGCCCCCGAGACAGTGCCATGGCGGGACGTCCACGAGCCGCGGCGGAGGCGGAGGCGGGAGAACTGAGCCGCGCCCGGAAGCGGTGGGGGAAGGGCGGCCGAGCTTCCGCTCCTGCGCACTGCGGCCGCCAGTCGGCGCCAGGCAGGCGGATTCCCGGGTCGGGCGAGTGTGTGGTGGCCCCTGGGCTCAGGTCTTGCTCTCGATGAATGGCTCCCAGACCACCAACTGTGAAGAGATCTGTAGGGCTCTTCATATATGTGCACAGACCTGCTTTTCCACCTGAGAAGCCTTTTAAGGTCTCCTTTTAGGCTGGGGTTTGAACTCCCACCCAAGACATTATTTGTGGGTTGGAAAACTGCCCCTGTATGTAAAGAGCTCTTACAAATTAACAAGAAAATATTGCAGAGCAGGAGCTTAGCATGTGTGAAGCCCTGAGTTTGAGTCCCAGAATTACAAACAACAAACATGCAAAATCGCATTGGGATTAGTTTCACCTATTGCACTGACAAGAAAATAGAACATTCTGTTGTCAAAGGATAGTGAAACAAGCACTCTGCAATATTATGATATTTTATCCAATTCTTGGCTCTCCCTAAGATGGGCTATAGAAAGTAGAATGTCTTTTCTTCAAGGTAGGTCATACAAACTCTAAATCTTCCCCACCTTTCTGTATTGTAGTCATCCATAAGGAAAGAAAACCTTTGCAGTACAGGGGTTAACCTGTTACTGAAAGCTCAGATCTTGTCCCTGATGCCAATTTAATAAGGAAGCCACAATTTGGAGAAAAAGAAAAAAGAAGATTTATTGCTTTGCACATGGTACTTTTGTCTAGAGCTGTGATTCTGCCCATCAAGAGAACAGAGGGCGGGCTGGGATTGTGGCTCAGCGTCGGAGCGCTCGCCTAGCACTTGCGCGGCCTGGTTCCATCCTCAGCCCCACGTTCAAATAAACGCATTGTGTACAACTAAAGCAAATAAATATAAAAAAAAAAAAAAAAAAAAAAAAAAAAAAGAGAGAGAGAGAGAACAGAAGGCTTTTAAAGAAGATCTTTGCAGGCTACATTCCTGGTATGCCCTGATGCGGGTCCCAGGTGCACCCTGATGGTGTGTTGAAATTCACTTGTTATTCTGGGCATGGTAGTGCATGCCTATACTTGCAGAGGCTCAGGAAGCTGAGGCAGGAGGATTGCAAGTTCAAAGCCAGCTTTAGCAATTTAGAGAAGTCATAAGTAACTTAAGTATAAAAAGGGGTGGGGATGTGGCTCTGTGGTGAAGCGGCCCTGGATTCAATCTCTAGTGCCTAAAGGAAGGAGGAAAGGAAAGGAAATCATTTATTAATTTGGAAGTTAGCCACACCCTAGATCTTCTGGTGACATCTCCTCCCAGTGGTGGGTGTGTGCTCAAGGACAGATAACTGCTGAGGTTGGGAAAAGGTAATCTTGTTCCCTGCCCCCAGGTTAGGGAGTGGGAGAAGAGGAAAAGAAAAACTTGTCCCTTTTAAAATAAGCAATAGAGCAGTGAAGGCTATGTTCAAAAGGTGAAGTGGACCACTGTTACAAACCTAGATGTGCTCTACCACTGAGCTACATCTTCAGCAGTTTCGTTTTTTGAGACTAGGTTTCCCTAATCTGACCTGGCAGTCCTCAAACTCCCATTCTTCTGTCTCATCCTCCAGTGTTGCTGGATTGAGCTACTGTGTCCAGCTTCCATAAAGAAATTTGCTAACCCAATCAAATAGTAGGTCATAAGACCTGTTTATTCCAGAGGGATCCTGCCCCTGCCCTGAAGGGAGGCATGTTGCACAGAAAGGCCAAGCAGAATACTGAACAGACAGACTATGTTGGGTTTCCCCACCCAGCCTATGAGCATTAGATCACACCCTCTGTGTACAGTCACATTTCTACAAGGTCATCCATGCTTCAATCATGCCAATGCAACAAAGTCTATGAAAACCCAAAAGAACAGGCTTAAGAGCCGCCAGATAGCCAAACCCATGAATGTTAGCCCAGAGAGAGCAAGAAAGCTCCACTCCCCACCTCCAACACCATGCCTTATGCTCCTTTTCATATGCAAATTTTGTAATATCTTTTACAATAAACTGGTAAATTTGGTTTCCCTAAGTTGTGCAAGCTGCTCCAACAACTTGATTCAATTTGAGAAGGGGATTGTGGGAACCCCAGTGTAGAGCTGATGGGTCAGAAGTACAGGTAAAACAATCTGGGGCAATTGGCATCTAAGGTGGGGCAGGGGGAAGTCTTGAGGATTGAACCTGTAGGATCTGAGGGTATCTCTAGGTAGTGTCAGAACTGAATTGTGGACACCTAGCTGGTGTCCACCACTGCAGAACTGATTGCTTTCTTAGTGTGTGTGAGAAAACCCCCATACATCTGGGGTCAGAAATGACCCATGTTGTGAAAATTTAATAGGAAAATAAGTCTGAGTTGAAATTTAGGGGATTTGTTATGTTTCTTTCCCAACATACAACACACACTCCCATATGTTCCAGGTAAATGTTCTAAAGAAAGATTCTACTGCTAGACATGGTGGTATATACCTGTAATCCCAGTGGCTGGGGAGGCTGAGACAGGAGGATTGCTCGTAAAAGCCAGCCTCAGCAATTTGGCAAGGCCCTAAGCAACTTAGCAACTCTATCTCAAAATTAAAAATTAAAACAGCTGGAGATGGGCTGGGATTGTGGCTCAGTGGTAGACTGCTTACCTAGCATGTGTGAGGCACTAGGTTCAATTCTCCGCACCACATAAAAAAATAAATATACTGTGTCCATCCACAGCTAAAAATATTTTTAAAAGGTGGGGGATGACTGGAGATGTGGTTCAGTGGTCAATCCTGGGTACCAAAAAACCCCAAAAGATTCTAGAAGGGAATTTGCAAGTATGATTTTAAAAACCTACAACTGTGCTAGTGTATAGGGTTTTTATTATTGTTTTTTGTTTGTTTGTTTGTTTAGTTTTGACAGGGTCTCATTGTGTTGCTCAGGCTGGCCTCCAACTCTTGGACTTAAGCAGTTCTCCCACCTTAGCCCACTGAGCAGCTGAGACTACAGACACCAGATATAGGACATGACACTCAGAGATGAAGATCAATTTTATTTTTTGTTTTTGCAGTGCTGGTCAAGTACTCTACCACGGAGCTACACCCCAGCACTTGCACACAGCTTTTGACCTATTCATTCCAATTCTAGGATTTTACCCTGTGCTGAATTGCTAGTGTAGCTCAGTGGTAGAGTGCTTCTCTAGCATGGTGGAGGCCCTGGGTTCGACTCTCAGCACCACACACACACAAAAAAAGCCAGGCATGGTGGTACATACCTATAATCCCAGTGGTTTGGGAGGCTGAGACAGAAGGACTGCAAGTTTGAGGCCAGCCTCAGCAATTTACTGAGGCCTTAAGCACCTTAGCAAGACACAGTCTCAAAATTAAAAATAAAGAGTTGGGGATATGGGCTCAGAGGTAAAGTGCCCCTAGGTTCAATTCCCCCTCACATACAAAAAATAGAGATTTAATCTTAGTGATTGATGGTCATCATAACAGAAACCGGATAAAACAAGTGGCTAAAATTTGTATATTTTTTTTTAAGTTGTTGATGGACCTTTATTTTACTCATTTATTTATATGTGGTGCTGAGAATCGAACCCATTACCTCATACATGTGAGGCAAGCCCTGTATAAAGTTTTTGATGTTTATTTAAAAAAATACTTTGGGCTGGGGTTGTGGGTCAGCGGCAGAGTGCTCACCTTGCACGTGCGCGGCCTGGGTTTGATCCTCAGCACCACGTAAACATAAATGCATTGCATTGTGTACAACTAAAGTAAAAAAAATATATATATAAAAAAAAATACTTTGCACCAGGCATGGTGGCGCACGCCTGTAATCCCAGCATGTGGGATAGAAAACTATTTAAACATGTAAGGATTCAGCTTAACCTGACTATGGCCACCTTGAGTTGTAAACACCATGACTGCTCCTGAATAACCCAGCTCTGTTTTCCCTGGGTGGTTTCCCAGCACTCTATAAATAAACAAGACCATTAGAATGAGATGTGGGCTTTAGGACCAATTGGACCCCCTGGTGCCTTCAGTGCTGGAATGTGCCTGGCATTCTTGATGGTAGCTTGAGAGAAACCTGGTATCTTCCAGTTTTTAAATGGAATCACTTTTGTGGTGCTGAGGATTGAACTCAGGTTCTTGTGCATACAAAGCAAACACTCTACCAACTGAGCTATATTCCCAGCCCTTGAAATCAGTTTTGTACTGACCACTATATAAGTCCCTCCCTATAACCCAAGACTCAAGGATCCATTGGTCTTGCTGCTGTATTTGACCACACTTCTATCATTAAATCCCAAATAAATGGTACTCTGTGTAATCCTAGATCTGTTGGCCTCTTTCTTCAGTCTCACTGCATCTTAGAGCCAGCCAGATCTTTTTTTTTTTTTTTTTTATATTGGGGATTGAACTAAGGGGCATTCAACCCTGAGCCACATCCCCAGTCCTATTTTGTATTTTATTTGGGGACATAGTCTCACTGATTTTGCTTAGTGCTTCACTTTTGCTGAGGCTGGCTTTGAACTCTCAATCCTCCTGCCTTAGCCTCCCAAGTCACTGGGATTACAGATGTGTGCCACCACGCCTGGCACTAGAGCCAGTTCTTTTATACCATATTTTCCTGGAACAATACAATGTGATTAAATTTTGTAAAACAAAAGAATAAATAAATAAAAGACAAGAAGAAAAAAAACTATAGTATTTTGCGTATTGGTATGTGGCAGAATTGTAGACAGTATTTACTAGTTCTTTGAACTTTTATGTTTCCCAAATTCTCATGCTCCATGAAGAAAAACCTAAAAACAAAATGTAGACAGACAAATAAACAAAACTGGGTCTGGGAATGCAACTCTGTGGCCTAGAGTATCTGCTTAGCAGGAGAGAAGACCTGGGTTCAATTTCCAGCACCTCAAACAAACAACTTATTAGAAGAAAGTAGAAAAACATTAAAAATGGAGAAAAATACTGTTGCCTTCTGTGGTCTTTCAGCTGCTGGCTTCAGCAACCACACCAAGCTGGTCTATGAGGAAGACTCAGGCTGTTGCTCTAATGCAGAAGTAGAAGAAGAATCAGAGTCAACCGTGGTGGAGGGCCCCTCTGTGTAATGGGCTGCTTAGTCCTTCTCCGCCATTGGCTGGGTTCTCACAAGGCCCCACCCCCCAGCTAAAAGATGCCTCATGAGGCTGACTTTCCTTCCCTCTCCAGACACTCTGTAAATCAATCACCTTCTTTGGTTTCTTTCCTGCCTGTCCTGTGTTCCCTTGGCCTGGGTTACGCTTGGTGCGTAATTGAGGACTTTTGCTTTTCTTTGTGGGTTTGTTGGGTGCATGTGTATGCGCATGTGTATGTGAAGTGTAATATGCTTGCTAACCTCAACAAGGCACAATAGAATACAAGTAAAAAGGTAGCCGGGCAAGGTGGTGCAGGTCTGTAATCACAGTGACTAAGGAGGCTGAGGCAGGAGAATCTGTGAGTTCAAAGCCAGCCTCAGCAATGGCGAGACCCTAAGCAACTCAGAGAGACCCTGTCTCAAAATACAAAAATAGGATAGGGGATGTGGCTCAATGGTTGAGTGCCCCTCAGTTCAATCCCCAGTACTGCCCCCCCTCCAAAAAAAAAAAAAAAAAAAAAAAAAAGAAGTAAAAACCTGGAACTCCCACCTACTCCACAACCCTGTCCAACTCATCAGGATGTTTGCTGGGTAAGTGTCTTTCTAGGCCCGAGTCATTTAAGGAGTGATACACAGAATTTTACTCATTTTGTTTTAGTACTGGGGATTGAACCCAGGGGTGCTTTACTGCTCAGCTACATCCCTAGTCCTTTTTGAGAAAGGGTCTCGTTAAATTGCTGAAGCTAGAATCAAACTTGAAATTCTCCTGTCTTAGCCTCCTGAGCTACTGGGATTACAGACCTGCACTACCATTCCTGGCCAGTTTCACTTTTAAATGGGATTATACTGGAATTTATTTTCCTTATCTTGCTTTCTCCACAATATGCCACAAAAATAATTCTATGGTGCCAGGTATGGTGGCACATGCCTGTAATCCCAGCGATTTAGGATCACAGATTTGAGGCCAGTTTGGGCAATTTAGTGAGATCCTGTCTCAAAATGAAAAGAATTGGGGGTATAGCTTAGTGGTAGAGCACCCCTGGTTCAATCTCCAGTACTGGAAAAAAAATTTTTTTTAATGGGATCATGGGAATGCCCCTGCTAATCTGTATTATACTTACATAGGTTAAGACCTATAATTGAATATATATAACTAGATTCAAGGATGTGTCTGATTAGCAAGCAGTTTGTCTCCATCTTAAAAATCAGAAACAGGGCTGGGGTTGTGGCTCAGCAGCAGAGCGTTCGCCTCGCATGTGCGCGACCCAGGTTCGATCCTCAGCACCATGTAAACATAAATGCATTGCATTGTGTACAACTAAAGTAAATAAATAAATACTTAAAAAAAATCAGAAACATAACAACTGGCCAGGATATCTGAAAATGTATCAACTTCTGATCCTTAAAGACACTCTAATGCAACAACTTTCTCCATTTTCACATCAAAGGAGGGGATTACTATCTATTTAAATAAATCTAAAATGCTCTACCTGTAAATCCGATCAGTCTACATTCTGTTCCAGTTGGAATAACTGGTCTAGCAGGCTGAGGCAATCTCTGCCTAAACTTTAAGTGCCACAAGGAAATTGGCAGTGCAAGCATGACAGAGAAACAGAAGCTCCCTCTGCAGGGCTCTGCTCAGCCTCAGCCCTGCAAACCCAACATTCCCAAAGCCTCACTGAGAACTTTGAGTCTGTATACATACATACAGCCGCTTTCCCTCCGGTATGCTCAGGAGCAGGAGCAGGTATATTTCTCACCAGTCACATTCCACCCAGAAGGACACCACCCCATGATAATCTGGGCTTCATCGTCCTCATCTACACAGACAAAAGAACAGGTCTGAACATGGCTAGTATGAGTGTTTTCACACTGCTGTCAAAGGGCAGCAGACAGGAAAGGGTTGATAATAGAAACAGAATGAAAACATGGGAGACTGGAAAGGTGGACATTTAGGTGGAGGGACAATATCCAGAGTAAGAGCCTCTCCTTGGGATACTACAGGAGCAGAAGTTGGGAGTGGGCAAGGTCGGGAGGGGATCATGGGCCAGGAACCAGGGGCAGGTCCCAGCAGTCAGTGTTGTAGGGCAGGAGCCTCAAGTAGCTAGCGTAGGCTGGGTGTTTTGCTCTGGCAGCATCCAGGACTGGCAGTAGGGTACAGTGGAGTGTAGAGGCAGGAGGGTAGTAGTAAGAGGCCGACCATGTTCTTGGCTCTTTAGCTGCTTTCCCTTCATCCTAGAATGCCCAAGAGAATGCCTGTGCAAGGAACAATGGCCCTCTGGGCTAGAGAGGAGCCACTTTTTGAACTGTCACTGAGTAGTCAAGTCAATGACCAGCCCACAATCAGAAGGTCCTGACTCCCACCCCCACACAAGTGCCATAAAACAAAAAGATCAACACTTAAGAATTATGAGCCTATAATCCCAGCTACTTGGGAGGTTAAAGTAGGAGGATCACAGTTTGATGCCAGCCTGGGCAACTTAATGAAGCCCTATCTCAAAATAAAAAGTAAAATGGGCTGGGGAGTAGAAGTAGAGCATCCCTGGATTTGATCCCACTACCACAAACAAACAAACAAACAAACAAACAAAACAAGAATAATGGCAGGGGAAGCAGCTCAGTGGCAAAGCACTTGCTTAGCATGCACAAGGCCCTGGGTTCCGTCCCTTGCATGATGAAAACAAAAAATAAACAAATAAGCTGGGCGTGGTGGCACACGCCTGTAACCCCAGCACTTGGGAGGCTGAGGCAGGAGGATTGCGAGTTCAAAGCCAGCCTCAGCCATGGCGAGGCACTTAGCAACTCAGTGAGACCCTGTCTCTAATAAAATACAAAAAAGGGCTGGGGGTGTGGCCCAGTGGTCAAGTGCCCCTGAGTTCAATTCCCAGTACCAATAATAATAATAATAATAATAATAAAATAAAGTAAATAAAAATCAATAACTTGAGAGTTAAAATAAGGTAAACATATATATTTGGATATTAACATTTGTTTTAATTTGTATAAATAAAAGGGAATTCTCTACTTAAATAGTAATTCATCTGGGTCTTCTTGTATAATACAAAATTCTTCCATGGGAGTCTGATGATTTTGAGGCCAGCAACTCTTCTCACATGTATAAACTAGAATTGTTCCAAATTCCACAGAAAGACCTGAAAAATACAACATGTTCTGTATTCCAGCAAAGATAACATTACAAGATGCACTTACAATGTCATACTATACTAAGTGGGCAGAACACACACTCTGAAACAAGATGCCTGAGTTTACACCCTAGTTCTACCACCTTGAGAAAATTACAATACCTCACTGTGATAAAGACATTGCTTATCACAATAGTAAGATTGTTATAAGCTAATACATATAAAATCCTTAGACCAGAGCCTGGCACATCTTAAGTGCTCACTGTAAACAAAAAGGTTAAGTAAGTAAGTAGAAGATAACAGAAATGAAGGAGAAAGATGACTTATATCAGGATAACTGATGTTGCTAAAGGGAGTAGTTTTACCTAACAAGCTGAAATATGTAATTACATAAATCAAAAACTGTGCTTATGGCTTTCAGCTACAATATGGTTGCATTCCATCACATAATAAGTTGACACTGATGTCAAAAGGCAGGTTTAATAAAAAGTAGCAGGAAAATAGACTCCAGATGTGACATAGGCACTGGTAGAAAACACCTACAGCTTGCCACGCCACTCAGCTTAGCCAGGCTTCTGCCAAATCCACAGAACCTTGGAGAAAATGAACAAGACTGGAGGCACAGGGATTCAAGGCATAGTCAAAAGCACAGCTGACCCATTAAGACTCAATAAAAGGATAAAGGGCTTAGTAAACATCTGGAGAAAAAAAGAAAAAGAAAATCTATAGCCTTCTTCTTCTTCTTCAATCAATGCAAATAGCAAGGCTTATCTATAAGTAAGGTAAGAAAGTGTAAGATCATTCTTGGAGAAATTGAACCACCTCTGTGGAAAAAAAAAAAAAAATCTCCAAATATAAACATTTTAGGGCTCTCTAATAAATGCCCAACAAGACACTGGCCAGTAAACAAATCCTACTCTTCCACACAAAACTTCTAATTAGTGCACTTTTGTGTGTGTGCGTGCATGCTGGGGAATGGAACCTAGGATTTGGTGCATGTTAGGCAAGCACTATAACCATTGAGCTATGTTCTCAGCCATTTTTATTTTTACATTTTAAGGTATAGTCTAAGTTGCCCAGGCTGGCCTCGAATTTGTGATCTCCCTGTATCAGTTTCCCAAGTCACTAGGATTAAAGGTGTGAGCTAGAGCCCCAGTTAGCTTTCTATGCCTACTTAAACTTAAACAGGAACAACCAACCAAGCATCATCAGGCATTTATAGAAAAGCTCAAATACAATTCAGTCATCAAAACAAGCACAGAAGAAATTGGCAAATTGGAAGAAACAGACAACGCAAGTAACAAAAGCAAACTCTAAAACAGAGAAAATGTTTCTTTAAAAAAAGAGAGACTGAACAACAAACACAAAATGTCATAAAATTTTTTCAGAGAACAAGGAGGGGCTTTTGAAAAATAAATAGAAAAGCCAGGTTCAACATTTACATATTATGATTTCATTTATGTGAAGTTCAAGACCATGCAAAATTCCTAGGAGAAAAGGGATGAGAAGAGTGATGATCCTGAAGAGGAAGGGGCCTGCTGTCTGGGAAGGAGGCACAGGGGCCTTTCTGGACACTGGCACCATTCTCCATCTTAATCTGGGGGAATATGCACATAGAGTATGTAAACATTTACCAAGAAGTCCACTTAAAACAGGCATGGTGGGCCAGGGGCGGTGGCGCATGCCTGTAATCCCAACACTTGGGAGGCTGAGTCAGGAGGATCGCAAGTTCAAAGCCAGCCTCAACAATGGGGAGGCACTTAGCAACTCAGTGAGAACCTGTCTCTAAATAAAATACAAAAAAGGGCTGGGGATGTTACCCAGTGGTCGAGTGCCCGTGAGTTCAATCCCCGGTACCACAAAAAGAAAAAACAAAAAAACAAAAAAAAAAAAAAAAAAAAACAGGGCTGGGGTTGTGGCTCAGCAGTAGAGTACTCACCTAGCACATGTGTGGCCCAGGTTCAATCCATAGCACCATGTAAAAAATAAATGCATTGTGTAGCCGGGCGCGGTGGCACACGCCTGTAATCCCAGCACTTTGGGAGGCTGAGGCAGGAGGATCGTGAGTTCAAAGCCAGCCTCAGCAATGGGGAGGCACTTAGCAACTCAGTGAGACCCTGTCTCTAATAAAAAATACAAAAAAGGGCTGGGGATGTGGCTCAGTGGGTGAGTGCCCCTGAGTTCAATCCCTGGTACCAAAAAAAAAAAAAAAAAAAAAAAAAAATGCATTGTGTAACTAAAGCAAATAAATAAATATTTAAAAAATAAAAATAAAATAAAATAAAGGTATTGTGTCCAACTACCAGTTTCTTCTGTGCTTGTTTTGATGACTGTAGAACTTTTCTGTAAATGCCTGATGATGCTTGGTTGGTTGTTCCTGTTTAAGTAGGTTTAGAAAATATTTAAAAGAAAAGAGGCCATCATGGATGTAAAGGAATGCGGCTGAGTATCTTTCATACTTTAAAAAAAAAAAAAGAAAAAAAAAAAAAACCTGACTAAAAGGGGCAATGGACTTGAAAAGACATTTCTCCAAGATGATACAAACAGAAATCACAATGAGAAGTTAGGACCAGTGGCACATGCCTGTAATTCTAGCAATTCTGAAGGCTCAAAGGCAGGAGGATCATATATTTAAGACCAGCCTCAGCAACTTACTGTGACCTTGTCTCAAAAAACAAAAAGGGAGGTTAAGCCTCTTACTCTCAAGATAGCCCACATTCTCCCTTGAATGTATATCTTCTTCCTAAATAAACCTCTTTAGGCATTTAAATAACCGCCTTTGTCTGGCGAATGCGCAAATTCTTTTTTATCACATTTGCCAAGAGTTGAACTCCCCCTCTCCTCTGGGAACTCCTCAGTCCCTTCTCTTCAGTTACATCTCATAGTGGCCATGTGGGGAACTTTGGAGAAATCAACTTCGGTAGGTCTTCTTAACGTTTTCTTTTTGATTTGGCTAAGACTTTTTCTGTTAGCACTCGCCTCTCCATTTCCTTCACTTTCAAAGGCTGAAGAGCACAACCTCAATCTGCCTCACTAGCCATGGCTCCCCTTCTTGGGCAGCTGGGAAACTCCCAAGCTGCACAGATTCAAGTGGCAAAAAGGTGATTGTTAGGCAGGTGCAGTGGCCTACGCCCATAATCCCACGGCCCACGGCTTGGGAAACTGAGGCGGGAGGATTGCGAGTTCAAAGCCAGGCTCAGCAACATCGAGGTGCTAAGCAACTCAGTGAGACCCTGTCTCTAAATAAAATACAAAATAGGGCTGGGGATATGCTCAGTGGTTGAGTGGCCCTGAGTTCAATCCCTGGGATAAGCCCCGGGAGGTGATTGTTGGCATTGTTCTAGGGAGCTGGTAGAGTCTCTGAACTCTAAAATTGTGAAGGAGCTCAATGGTCTTTAAAACATCCTTTCCTTCTTCTCTCACAATGCATTGCAGGACTACCTATAGGTTTCTCGACCTCTATGGGATTTAAACAAATTATCTCCTCTTTTCTCTCTCTTTCCCTTCCTCTTTCCTTGGCCAAAAGCTCTTTTCTCCCCTGGAAGATGAGTGCTTGTTGATAAAAGTGCCAAAGGTAGGACACATCCTTTGGCCAACATTCCTGGATCAGAGATAATTAAGTTGTTTATCCAGAAGACACATATGAGGGATTGGTCTTCCAGTGTCTTGAGCACCCCTTTGCTTCTTTGTTTGTTTTAATATTTATTTTTTAGTTGTAATTGGACAAATGCCTTTATTTTATTTATTTAATTTTACATGGTGCTGAGGATTGAACCCAGGGCCATGCATGTGCTAGGTGAGTGCTCTACCACTGAGCCACAACCCCAGCCCTTTGAGCACCCCTTTGTTTTACCAAATGTGGGGTTCACCAGAGACACATTGTTGGAGGGACTAGGCCTTGACAAGATAATCAATGAAATACTTCCGTTAATCTCTACATTCAAACCTGATACACTCAGGGAATAATCTCTTGACTCTAAGGATGACCTCTTGTCATGTCCTCCCTCCTTCTTTAAACTCTCTCTATACAGTCTCATGTTACATGTACCAGCTGAACTATTCTGTCCTACATAGTTACTGTCAGCTATAAATAAATCCGTATTAAAACTTACCTTGACCTATCCCAAAGTGCCTCAAAGTTCTCCACAAGGTTTTATTGTGTCCTTGCTATTTAAAATAATAATTTAAAAATTGAAGCTGGGCGCGGTGGCGCATGCCTGTAATCCCAGCACTTTGGGAGGCTGAGGCAGGAGGATCAAGAGTTCAAAGCCAGCCTCAGCAGTGGCAAGGCACTTAGCAACTCAGTGAGACCCTGTCTCTAAATAAAATACAAAAAAGGGCTAGGGATGTGGCCCAGTGGACAAGTGCCCCTGAGTTCAATCCCCAGTACCACAAAAAAAATAAAATTAAATTAAAAATAAAAATAAAAATTGTAAAATCTTATGTGCACCCAGATTACTTGATATCTTAGGGATTTTTTAAAAGGATTTTTTCTTCTTCATCTTCATAAGGGATTTCTTTTCATGAGGGCTAGGTAGGGGCTATCAAGCACTCTGAGGACTACATAACAAGGACAAGGATGCTTGCACAGCCAATAATTTTCAGACAATATGGGACAGACATAAAGGTCAGATCTCCATTGGGACAAAGGATACTCTGAAGATACAATATGGTATAGATTCCTGGCTGGGTA